>CAXIVR010000002.1:12784569-14246410 GCA_964035755.1 Teleogryllus oceanicus
AACGGAAGCAAACAAAGAACAAGTCGCCTACGTAATAGGTCATGAAATATCTCATCAGTGGTTTGGAAACTTGGTAACTCCCAAATGGTGGAATGATTTGTGGCTTAAAGAAGGGTTTGCAACATATATGGGATATAAAGCCACTTCATACGTAAGTAAAATACGACAGTTTTCGACTCTTATAATTAACAAGTGTTTCTCCTTAGCATGCCTTGTACATTGTGACTAAATGTCAACTGCGGAAAACGGGGTTAAAAGAAAATAATTTAAAACATTGTGGATTCAACGAGAAAGTTAGAATGTGTATGATATATTCGATGAAATATACAGCATTTCTCCATGGGCATGCGAACTTATTTTTATTTGCTGCAGGAGCTTATATATATATATATATATATATATATATATATATATATATATATATATATATAAAAACACACGTAATTTTAGGGAGCAGAATTCAAAATTGATAATGAGAAATGAAATGGACTGTCCCGACTAGGCTCTTTGTAATTATTATTCCTTTACGTCAATCCATGCCCAACTGGAATATCCATTCCCCACTACAGTCCCTTCTATATTTCAATAATATTCTTTACTTATTGACGGCTATCATATTATGTTTGCCTAAACGATCAACGGGACTGTTGCGTGCTTCAGGTAAACTTATTTTGTTCGTGAGCCAACAGTCCATACGAAGTTGCAAGATCAAAATTATAATGTAAAGAAATTCTTCACCAAATAATAAATTAAAAACAATTCGTGTTTCTGGCTCAAAACATTTATAATTCCGTACTGGTGTGACTTACAACTTCTGTCTCTCTGATTTCTAACTTGCGTAACACACAACAAAAAAATCGTAAACAAAACCCAGAAATATATTTCCTTTTACACAATCAATTTCTCTCTCACACATATATTACCATTCATATATCTTTTTAGTAACACACTCTCTTTTGGCAATTTTACCTTTGCGATGCGTAAATCTATTCTAGATCATAATTAATAACAGTACTTGATCTTCCTATATCTCAAAGCCAAAATAAAGTTAACAGTTCTCATTTCCCCTTCCGATCCGTCTGCAAGCTTGAACGATGTCGCCTCAGGGGAGTTGGATCCCTTTCAATCGTTGCGTGTATTCTGCAAATGTACATTCCCACACCTTTAGATTGTAAAAGAAAATTATTCGAATAATGGAAAAATGTCATCCACGTGATCCCTGCAAGCCTCTTTTCATTGAGCTTGGAATCTCACCATTGTCTTGCCTATTTATCTACGAATCTGTAATATTTGTCAAAACTGACTTACTTAACGGTGGGAACATATTTTCATGCAATACTGATATTTATAATTACAATACACATCGTAGAATTCACGTTCATCAAGTATCAGTATCAACAACCCACTACAAGAAATCCACATACAATATATGTACGTTACTTTACAACGCATTGCCTGATAACATTAAACAATTTAAGTCGGTACACAAATTTACAGTACCGGCAGCATTTAAGCGACTCTGACAGTTCGATTCACTGTTGCCACGCATTACTATGCACGTGGCACCACCTACATCACAAATGAATTAAATCTCAAAACATTAACGCTTACCAGACAGGCTACTACGGCTTGACATCATGTTCATAGCTTTCGCCAAAGCCCAACTTTATCGCCTCCGCACCACTGAACCCTGGCTGCGAGAAAGTAAACAAATCCTCGCAAGATGATTGCTTCAGAGCAAGTCAGAGAGTATAATAAGCAGGTCACATGACAGACCACAGCACGTGGCGCGAAAACTGTCAGAGTCGCTTATACGCTGCCCGTACTGTAAGTTAAAAGTAAAATATTTTCTGCTGCATAACTGTTTCTATACAATTAGAGACTATACTGATCACCAAATGAAAAATAATGTTTATTTTTAAAAAACATGATATATAATGGATTAGTTTACATTTGTATTGTATAATTTCTTTAAAAAAGACTGAAAATGCCTGCAATAAGGAATGTACTTAAGCAGAACGTTGGTTATCTCCTAATGAACTTAACAATTTTAAAATTCCAAACTTTTACCTCGCAGGCTTTTATTGCAGAGAGAGAGAATCGCATAAAGGTCCTACATATGGGGGTTCTCGTATTTACGTTAGAAATAATATTGATTCTATCTCCTTGGCGGAATTAAATGTGTATTCCGTTGACCATGTTTTCGAAATTTCTGTTGTGCATCTTACTTCGCTAAAAGTGATATTACTTTGCATCTACAGACCTCCAACAAAGAGAGCAGTACATTATATTTTGTTCTTAGAAAAACTGGAGATAACACTTAACAGTCAGCAATCGCACTTTTGAATCCATTGTTGTATACGGAGATTTTAACATTGATTTTCTGGTCGAATCTTGCGAGAAAGATAAGTTCCTCAATTTAACTAATTTAACGCGCTTTCAGATGCCAACATGGATTTAGGAAATCTAAATCAACGGAAACAGCCATATTTTCTTTTCTTAAAGATGTCGCCTCATCATTGGATCAAAACGAGGCACCTATTGGATTATTTTTAGATCTCCCAAAAGTTTCTGACGTCATTGATCATGACATTTTACTTTCCAAATTACCAACATGGATTTTCAAATCTTTCCTTAAACAACGATCTCAGAGTGAAATACCTTACTGGATTGATGGAACATTACGTACGCACCTTTCCTACTCTTTGCCCGTTGCACGTGGAGTTCCTCAAGGATCGATTTTAGGCCCTATTCTGTTCATACTTTACGTAAACGATATGCCCCCGACGATTCGAAACGGAAGAACGGTTCTCTTTGCGGATGATACGAACATCCTTTGCAATAAAGAAACCGTAAATAGTACAATTCATATGTTTCAAATTGGTTCCGAAATAACAAATTAATAGTAAAAGGAAAGAAAACGGGTTTAATGCAGTTTTCCATTTCAAATGAACAATTCTGTGCTCCATTGAAAATGAACGGTGTACCATTGACTGATGTTAAGGCAACAAAATTTTTAGGTCTCTCAATTCAGTCAAACCTTAAATGGAACGTCCATTTAAATGAATTGAACACAAAATTAAGTTAATTATGCTACACGTTCAGAATTATTTCAAATTCAGTCAGCCTTTATACTGCTCGTTGTGTATATTTCGCCAATGTTCATTCCCGCCTGATATACGGCATAATATTCTGGGGAAATACATCTTATAGCTCCCTGATGATAGAATTTTAGATTGCAAAAACGAATTGTACGAATAATAACCAAATCCCACCCACGTGATTCTTGTAAGCCTCTCTTCATTAATCTAGGGATTTTACCATTAACCTGTCTGTTGATTTACGAATCAGTAATTTTTGTCAAAAATGACTTGCTTAAGGGCGGGAATATATTTTCAGAAAATGCCGATGTATTACTATAACACTCGACGTAGGAATCATATTCATCAGGTGACAGTATCAACAGCTCATTACAAAAAATTCATATACAATACATGTACATTATTTTACAACACTTTGCCAGATGACATTAAACGATTAAGTTCGATAGAGAAGTTTAAATCCAAAGTGAAATCGTTTCTGCTGCATAACTGTTTCTATACAATTAGAGACTATACTGAGCATCACAAGAAAAAAAACATTAATTTTAAGAATTATACATAATGCATTATTTAACATTTGAACTGTATAAATGTGTATAAACAACCTGTAACAAGTATTGTATTGGAGCCTCTGGGTCAATGACCCCCATCTCGATCAGGTTTTTCGTCCAGTTTCCCTGATCCATTGAGCAAATGCTGAGATGGCCCCTTGTTTTGCTTCTGGACATAAATGTAACTTCATTATCTGTGCACGTCTTCTAGAATTCATTGGAAATATTGTTATTCAAATTATCGTTTCCATGTTGTTGCGGCAGGAAGTATTATTCCTTGACGAAGGACATCATGGATAAGAGCCCAAAATTTATTGCTCATTTATCCTTGAAAATATATTTTATTACACGAGAGCTCTTTTTCTTTTCTTCAAAATTCATGTATTATATGACTTAGTGTAGGGATCACAGAATTTTGAAAATGTGCACAGAATTCACTTCTCCCTATAGCACGTCATACGCAGTTTCAACTGTTTTTTTTACGTAAAATAAATAAGCTACTACGTCAATGACCCCATCTCCATCGGGTTTTTGTCCAGTTTCCCTGATCCATTGAGCAAATGCTGAGATGGTTTTGCTTCTGGACATAAATATAGCTTCACTATTCGCACGTTTTGCTGAGGTCTCCTTTTGCTTGTAGTGGTAGCAGTAGAGCTGAGGATGAGCTACTATATTGTTAGCTATGCAGAAAAATCAAATCTGCAGTTCGTTTATCGTTGCAAATAGTTTTTCTATAACTCGGGAACGAAAATGTCTGGTTTTACAAATGTTGATAATCTCCCGCTTTTCTAAATTTTATTATTATTATTATTATTATTATTATTATTGTTATTGTTGTTGTTTTAACTTTCAACTATTCATTGTTAAATTGTTGAGATGGGATTCTGGTACTCAAGAAAAGTGCGCAAATATTCTTCCCCCCCATACGTCATATACAGTTTTTACAGTTTTTTTGTTGTTTTGTTTTGTTTTTGTTTTTTTTTTGACCAAATAAATCAAATCATCATATCAGTCCAATGTTTTCGTCCATCAATTTCTACAAATTTGTATATCAGAACATTCTCTAAGAAAGAAAACTCGCGCTGCCACAATTTATTAATTTTACACCTGGCCATTCCTCTTGCTGTTTTGACTGTTCTCGTGCGGCCACACACTACCACATAGACATATAGTACTATATGTCTATGCACTACCATCACTCTACCACACGGCCACTCTACAATCGCACGGAATTTGTACTTCGCGCCGTTCACTCCCCCCCCCCTCTACCAGTAGAGATTCAAACGCTTTCTTCTTCATGAATTCTGCCACCACCTCCTAGTTAACTCTAGGAGGTGGTGGTTCTGCGCATTTTCTCTGTTGTATAATGTCTATGCCCTTCTTGATTGGCTAATCACCCATTCACCTATCGATCTTTTTAATCAGTGTCGACCACAATAACCTGAAGTAAACACCAACTTAACAGCCACAAGTATAATAGCAGAAGTCAACATGTCTGATGAGCGCATGTAAAAAGGGGAGATTTGTAAGCTACAGGTCTTTGAACAAATGAAATGAGAAGAAAAATAAGATCAAAAAGAGCAATATGGGCTCGTAATCTCTGAGTTTTTCAGCGTAGCATTACACAACTTTCTCTATAGTCCTTAAGGAGAAAGTAAAAACGGCGAATTTTTGACAGAAAAACTCTCATTGCAGGGCCATGGTAACGAAAAAGTGGATAAATCCAGTTGCTAAATTTAGAAACATAAATCCTCTAACACGTGGTGTAGTCAGAAACCGTGTTTTATGGGTCCTTTATACCGAAAAATGGATTGACGCCAAACGTGTCCATCAGTCTGTGGCGCTAGCGGCAAAAATCGTTGAGCCAATTTTTTCCAAAATTGATATTTCCCAATCGATCTGGCTGATGTCGCGGACCCTTGAAGTTGAAATCGATATTTTCATTTTGAGGGTACTTTACATGAAGCCCCTGGAACATTTTCAAAATTTTCGAAAACTGGCTCGATCTTTTTTTATTAAATTTTGTTCTTTGATAGAAATAAGATAATGGGGCAGGTCTCATGTTCGTTGAAAACCCTGATTTTTCGAAAATTGCAAAAATTAAGAAGATTTTCGTCGTATTCCTACAATTACAGTTATGAAGATAGATTTTCCCCCATCATGAAATCTGTTCGTTAAAGATAGATTTTGAAATAAAGTTATGCACAATTTTTCGAAAATTTGAATACTTTTTGCGTAATTTTGCGTGAAAGTATGAGCGAGAAAGTTCGTGATATTTTAGATCCACTAGTTTTATTTTGGCTTATTCGTACGGATCGTAAGTGATCATATTAATAATATATCATATATCATTCATTTTGTAAAAGCAAAGCGTGGATAAGCTTCATTTATTATTGTTTAAAGTTCTCGAATTCATTTTAGTTATCATTATTGTATTCAGGTTGATACTAGCTTGTTTTCATCAACCTTGAAAACCAGCGTTGACATATATTCAATTCATCCGAATACCCATTTATCATTACTGTTTTACTTCAATTATACTTCTTGCCAAACTTTCATCGATTTAAATAATCATTCTTTTACCACCCAAAGTTATTCTCCACTATAATAAAATACTTCCCTAAAAAAATTCATCCATCCGTCACAGTTTCAGCATAATACGTAAATCACTCATGTTGTTTTCGCTCGCACTGTCGCTCGTGCAACTCGCAAATACATAATAATCTTGCTTAATTTTCTACAACGAAACACGTGTGTATTCATATATTTTACCAAAATATTAAGCACATCCTTCGTAAAATTATTGCTTCCAATCATTTCATAACTTTGGTACACTAATACATTCACGCCTAGACGCAATTAAAACCAATATACAAGTTACTTTTTTAAGTAGAGAGAAGAAAATCTCGGAATCGTTTCGGATTCGACCATTGACAGTGAAAATAGTCTTTTCCTATAAATACGCAATTCTATGCATTGATGAACTTAATCGTTGATCTCAGTCGTCATCCTCTAGTGGTGTGCAGCTAAACTATTGCACAACGATGCACTCTTGAATCTGAGAAGTAATGTTAGGCGAAAAAAGTCAAGAAAAGTAATTATTTTGTGAATATATGATTGTTTATGGTTGTAAATTTGAGCTCATTTGCCTGGAACGCAAAATAAACTGGCGCCGGCCCTGATCAGAACTTTGGGAAGGTTTCTTTTAGTCCCGACCATCGGATCACCAGTCAAAATTATTGCCACATACAACTTGGACACCTCGAAAATCGTAGACTTCAGAAATCAATAAAAAATTTCTCGTGGAGGAAGAAACGGTGGTAAGAACCTTTGTCCCGTTAATAGGCATTACTTTTATTTGTTACTAAAATAAATAATATTGCAAAATCAGTAATGTGCAGAAACTAATAATATTTTTGATATCACGCCATTTGATACTAATATTTCCCTCGCAATATTTCGTGTCGCAAAATACTCGCATGTCAGTGTTATTCATTATACATATTTTTAAAACCGCAAATATTATAAACGGAAAAAGTATGAGAGCGTTAATTAATGTCAGATTGTTTCAGGTAGAACCGACTTGGAGAGTAGAGCACCAGTTTATTAACAAAATCCTACACAATGTATTTGCTTTGGATGCACTAGAATCATCTCATCCAATTTCAGTTCCAGTGGATCATCCTGACCAAATACGGCAAATTTTTGACTCAATTTCCTATGAAAAAGGTAATGTAGTGAAATTTAGGTTAACTCGTTTATTGCATCATCTATAAGGAAACCAATTGTCCAAATTTTGAAGGCAGTACTTAGAGTATCTTAACACCATGTATTAAAACCATTTTTTCTTAAATGTTAATTTTTGTATAATTAAATGATAATCTTTATAAATTATGTTTATTGTATTGATTTGTAGAATTGATATTCGTTTTACAAGGAGCGTTTTTTCAAAACTCGATAAATGCAAAATAAATTCAATACAGGTTATTTCCTTTTATCATACCCTAAACGGTTTTTATCAAAACTTGACTTCTATAGAAAACTATAGCCTTAAGCATTAAAATTCACAAGATAGTAGTAAAGCCGATATAAATGCATTATCAGCATACGCTTTATGAAAAAGTACCTTTTGCATGTATCGAGTTATGAAAAAACGTTTCCATATTAATATCAATTCCCTATTTGGTGCTAAAATTTATATTCGTTTCTAGGAGCATCTCTTATACGAATGATGAGTCATTTTCTGGGTGAAGATACGTTTCGATCTGGGCTTTCTAATTACCTGGAAGAATTTAAATATAGCAATACCCAGCAAGACGACTTATGGGAATCATTAACAGATCAAGCCCATCTTGATGGCTCATTACCTACGCATGTGACTGTTGATAGAATAATGGACACGTGGACTCTGCAAGTTGGATATCCTGTTGTAAATGTAATGCGAGATTACAACAAAAGTGCAGCAACTATTTCACAGGTATTCGCATCTGCATATGAGCAGTCCAAATCATGAATATTCAGAGTATGACGCGCTATCTGAAAAGATAGAATGTGGGGTGTAAAATGGATAACAAAGCAAAGAGAGTGACGTAAATCATGCGATTAAAATATAAGTTAAACTCTAGGAAATAAAAAATACCACGACGAATCAAGAAGTCGCTTCAGTGATTGGATAGTGATTGTTAATTTGCATCTTCTATATTGAATGTAAATGATCTTCTGTACTGCAAAAATCTTTGAAATGTCTGCATTCAAAATTAAAATTGCTTAAAATATTGTATATAAAAGTCAAGTAAAAACCTAATTTAAAAGTTTTAACGAGAAGATGGAAGTATTTACTTCAAATAAGACTAATATAATTATTCGTACCGAAACTTTTTCTAAACGTCTGTCAAAATACCAACAAAATTCGTAGAGAATTACCGATGACGATATCTCCGTAATTATATTATTTCTCTTAAAAGCCACCAATACTTCAAAGCAAAAATAGAATACAAGATTTAAAGCACGTTTCTGTCAACACGATGGTTACAGTATTTATTACGGTCGAAAATTAATTACAGGATGTATTGTCAACATTATGAGTCGTGAAAGTGGTGATCGTTTAGTGCATGTCCGAAGATATTTTTAAAATTATTACTTTATCGCATACTACACGCGCAGTATGTATAGATGTATTGCTGCAGCGAAAAACGGTGACTTTCGGCAGACAAGGGTCCCCGATACCGAAAACTGTATAATTGTGTATCATTTGTGTAGTAAATTTCTTCCTTTAACACCTTTTTGTAGTCATAATCCGTGGTTTTGAGGGTTAATTCTTCCGAAAAACTGAATTACGGCAAAACGTCTCTCTCGCCGTTCGTCGGTCTGTGAACAATGCTGGCGGCTAAGAAGGATTTTCACCAAAACTTAAATTTTCCGATTGATATCGATGATGTCTTGATTGGTTGTTAGATTCCGGGCGCCAAGGTCATTAGTCCTGTAAGTGTATTGCATGATTTTTCTTCTGGAAGTGGCGGTGATTGTCCTCGGCTGGATGGCGAGATCCGGCGCCGAACTACAGTTATCTAGCGGGGTTTCTCCCAATCAGGTATCTCCCACGAGCAGGACACCGCTGGAATAAGCTCTAAGCTCCCGACCGATCTCCCAACATGAGTAGTAGTTTAGTATATGTACACTTCGGTTTTTCATAACGTGGCTCATTTGTGGTAGTGTAGTGGATGTAAGTATAAGTGTAAGGGGGGTAAGGGTAGAACAAGGCAGAGGAAGGAAAGATCGAGCGCGGTCCGTTTGTTGGGATACTGCTCCGGCATTCACTTGGTATTGATCGGTGAACCCACGGAAAACTACCGATCAGAGCAGCCGGCCGCTAGAATTCTCCCCCAGACAGGGACTGATTTCAACCTAGCTGACAAGCTTGTGACGAAAATCCTGTCACCGTCCGGACTCGAACCTAGGACCTCCCGGTCAGAGACACTGCAGTGACATCAGTTGATGTCCTGAGCCATCTTTCCCGGTTTATCACCTTCAAAGTACTGTCGATTACATTTCTCCGATGTGCAATTTCATTCCTGGAAACATTTTTTAAACTCGTCTGGTGTAATGGTTGACAGCTCCTACCTGTTTTTTTTCCTTTCTTCGCCGCTTCAAAACATTGCCCTTCCATGTTCCTCTTCATTCGCAGTAACAAAAGGTAATCGCACGGACCGAGGTCATGTGAATAGGAGCCGTGGGCCAAGATAGTAATTTTGTTGTTTTCCTAAAGAACTGGAAACACTGAAATGGCTGTACGAGCAGGTGCGTTGTCATAGTGGAAAAACCATTCTCTTGTCTGCCACAAATCGGGTCTTTCTTTACGCACATTGTTACGCAATGTTCTTAAAACCTCTAAATAGAAATGTTTAACAGTCTGCCCTGGTTAAACGAATTCAGAATGCGCTATCCCTCTCACATTAAAAAAGCAACAAATGAGCATCATATTGATGATTGATTTCACTTGACCTTTTTTGGGCGAGTCAACAATGGTGTTTTCCACTGGCTTCACTGCTTGGTTTCGGTGTCGTGATCCATAACACCGTGACTCATCACCAGTTAATGATGTTAGAAAGAAATCTGGAATGGTCCGGAGTTGGTCTTTCAATTCACGGCAAGTTTCAACTCGATTCTCTTTTTCCTGTTCATTCAGGACCCGAGGCACAAATTTTGTTGTGACACTTCTCATCCCCAAATCTTGTGATAAAATTCGCTAAATGAAGCTCCACGTGATTCCAGATAACTTACTAATCTTCTAATGATGAATAGAAATATTGAATAAATATTATAATAATAATATTAATAATAATAATAAATAAAAAATAAAAAGTGTTAATGCTTTATGTAAATCCAAATATCCGTTTCAAACTTACAGATCTTCGGTTTTCTTTAAATTAATAGAGGAATATAAATTTTGGAGAAAACCAGCTAAAGGGTTTTTGCGTCAACTTTGAGCAAATATAGTCAGGCACGTCTCGCTGTCAATCGATTTTTCGTTATCAAGCAACCACAAAATATAGATTCTGACAGCACGTGATACAAGTAATTTTCTATGTATGTGAATAAGATTATTCGCCCTTTCGGTGCCAGAGCCCGGCGATAGGTTTTTCTGACGAAAATTTGTTTTCCGACATACGATTACACTTTCTCTTCTTCTTCTTCTTCTTACGAACTAATAACAAGAAAATAAAAGTTCAACAACACCTAGCGAAAAGCGGACGTGCAAAGTACCTCGCGTCGGACAAGCGTTTTGTCGCTAGGCGTTACTTGGACACTATGCATGAAATTGTGTAAGTAATGTTTCAATACAGCCTTTTATTAAACTTACTTTTAATTGACTTATATGAATTGCTCACGCTTTATCAGGGAGATTTTTCATGGCGAAGCATTGTAGAAATCGACATCACTATAGATCTACGCATGCGCAGTTTAAGTTTCGCGTCACTTTTGTACATACTATAACACGCCCACCTACTACCTTCCAGCCGGTGGCGATGAAGCGTGAAACTATGAATGCTCGTGGAGCGAGCTTTGAATTCTCAGGAAGCAGGATCTTTCGGGTATGAGAAAGGTCTGAACCCTTGACACAATGAATTATATAAAATTCTGGTAAAATGAGCATATATTCAGTAAAACAAATTACACAGTGGCACAAATATACAATAAGTATGTATTGTTACGTTTCTAGGTGGTGAATTAAAAGTCTCGTATTATTTTTACAAAAACGTTTATTTTGTTTCTTAAAACAATCACTGAAAACACTTGATTAGTTATTTACACTACACTTCTCTTGATTTATTTACACTAACACTTCTCTTGATTTATTTACACTACACTCCTCTTGCACACTCGCACAGTCCTAAGCACTGGCCACAGTTCACTGCACTGATCACAGTTCGATGCACTGGTCACAGTTCACGTCACCGACCACAGTACGATGCACTGACAACGGTTCACTTCACTGAGCACACTCACTGCACAGCTATTCGCCGCGATGCACACACTTCACAGTTCAGCTTCAACTGCGGACTCAAGACTGACTCGCGGTCGCCGGCCGTCGCGTATTTATACCTGTCAAGACAATCCAGAACCTTCCGGACACCGCGACTCTTCTGGAGGAATCCGCCGGCAGGTGATGCAACTCGTGCTCACCGGCGGCTCGTGGTCGCCGGCAGATGACGTAACCAGCAGGCGCCTCGGAGAGGCGCCGGGGGATGACGCAATATTCGTTACAGTATTTTACGTAGATGGTCACTGCAAAGAAAACAGAAACAAAAAGAACAGAAATAACACAACCATAAGAGAATGTATAGGCGTCACCTTGACTGCCTGATTACTTCAATACGCACTATTTACAATACTTTTGCTTTGACCTCCTTCTCAATTATTTCGTGTACCTCATTTAACTGTGGTTAATCTAAAGTTTTCTCCGTGCACGGCCCTTTAAGTGATTCTCTACAATTATTCTTTTATAGACTTCACAGAGGTCAGCCTTGAGCTGCACATTTATTACAACGCTGTTAACTCTAGCACAAGAATAAACGTGACACACACGTTACTAAATCGTCCTCTTTACAAAATTATAGCAACTGATTATTCCTGACATCATACAATGGAAACAATACTTTCAATAAGATTACTTTTACATTACATGAACAATTATAATTTACTTTAGAAAAGTTGTACAAGGTATGGCATTCAACGAATTTACTGGTGCGTACAGCGAATGAAATCAAAACTGCCGCTCATACATTCGAAATATTTCCCCAGTAACTATTTGTAACTTTCACCTATTTTAGGACGCTACGCCTGGTGTTTAACGCTACACAGTTTCCCAACAAATTGTCGCATAGAAGTTGCCAGTTCTTTACCTCGACATTTCCTTCCCGCTCGCCGTCAGTTAACCTTGGGGGTTCGGCCGCTCGCAGTCCTCGCCACGTCACTCGACTGGTTTGATGTCCCACGGTCGCACCTCTTCTTTCGCTCGATCTCAGGATGACGCCACACGTCCAAATTCCAAACCTTTCTCTCGTCCTCGGACTCGTACATACCATGAATTGGTCCAAGTCCTTCTCGCCTACGCTTGAGTGTTGAGTCGTCCTTCTGCCGGCTGCCGCGTACCCGTTGCTCGCGCTTCCAGTTTTAAATAACTAACGTGCTTGAATTGACTACTTCTAGCACTCGGCCGACATACCACACTTTGAGCGTGCGTGGTCGTGGCGTACAAAATTAAATACTGGATTTCGTTCAGAGTCCTTCTGCGCGAATTTACTTCGATGATGAAACTATTTCAAGTTCGAGCAGTCACAACGCTTGCTTACTCGCGTAATGTTAGTGCAAATGCTGTACATGCACTTTGCTTCTGAATTCTATCACTTATTACCGCGTTTCTTAAATCAGCTTTACTTAAACAAGTAAAATTATACTCCTGCACTAACCGATTACTACCGCTGAAGAATTTAGTTGAGTCGCCGTCGCTGTCGAAGTCGTAAGAGAGCTCTTCTGAAGTGCGTCACGGTATTTATGCAACTCCGCCTGGGGAAAAATTTCTGGAGGGGTGAATTTTCTCCTCCTTCGCGCCCTCTCGAGAAAATATTATCCGCTAACTTTGGACATCGGAGTGCGAAAACCTGCGGGTAGATGTCGCCTTCTCGGACCATCGCTCCGCCTCGTACCCTATTTCTCAGTTCTTTGGTCTTTTCTAGTGGCTTATGGTGACGTTACGGGTTCGTATAACCCCGTGACGTCACAATACGCATTTCCACCATGGTACATATGCTTATACGGAAAAGATCGAGCTTGCAGTCGATTGCTGTACGCTTCGCCGTGCAAAAACTGCCTCTAGAGATGTCCAGATTGATTGATTAGTGATCACCAACTGTATCAGTCATCACCAACATCATCATCAGGGTCACTAGTACGGTATGTGTAGGGCATGTTTTATCGTGGGTGGTGGCGGAGTGCTTCCCCCGCTGCCTAGTGAGATCCTACGCCTATCTACATCGGCTTGCGGGAACTTGCCCTAACCAGGTATCTCTGACAAAAGTGGCACCTCCCCTGCTGGGAGAAGGTCTAAGCTCCCAACTGGCCTTCCGACATGTGCGGTGAATGAGAGGGAGTGTGGAAGTAAGGAGTGGAGAAATGACAAGAAAGAGGAAGGTCTGTGGCTCATTTTTAGGGTACTGATGCGGCATTCGCCTGGTATTAATCGGACAAACCACGCACCTATCAGCAGCCGGTAGATTGAATTCCCCTCCAGACTGAGGCTGAATTCGACCTACCTGTCTAGCTAGTGTCGAAAATGCATGCTATATCGTCGAGGCTCGAACTCTCAGAACATCAGATGAGACCCTGAGCTACCTTTACCGGTTCTTTTTCTAAAGAATTGCCAAATTTTGGCTATAGGCCGTTGCCGAGATTTATGTTTCTTATCACGTATGTTATTTACACTGGTGCTCGTTTTATTTTCGTTTGCTAGTTTCTGGTTGCGCATTTCATTCACATATTTCATTTGAACAAGCGCAGTTTATCAGTCATACGTTAAGTCAAAACGAAAACGAACTACAATGTCACGATGGTTTTTGCTATAAAAATGGGCTTAATGGGACATTTCTGGCTTTAGACTCGGATTCAGCACGTCGAAATACAAAGAGAAAAATGTTTCAAGTCTTTGGGGATCTGATAACTTTTTTGTGTGTGCCTGTGTAATCGTTCGAAAAACATCGAATTTTTCACGGAGTGGAGGAACTTGCAACACTAAGTTAACCAGAATTTGACACAATTTAAAGAATTAATTTTTCAATGTATTAATTATAAAAATATATGGTTATTTGAAAATTTTAAAAAATATTACAACTTTTTATCATATTTTAAAAACATGTTTGCAGTTTCCTGTGCTGAATTCAAATATTGATGTTTATGAAACGTATTTTCAACATCTTTTGCTTTCCAAGTTTTAATGGATATTTGATTCCATTTCTTCCGATACAATTGGGACATATAAATTGATAGTACTGATGGCAGAAATAACGAGTTGATTTGGTGAGCTACATAATATTTAGGCTTAGCTTTGACCAAATAAAGTCTTGACGATCTACAAAATATTAGTGGCTCATACTAGATGCTGTGATTGTCCAACACGCTGAGTCGTTGCATGTAAATGACAACTTACTTATTACGATAGCGGAGACCTTTTTAGTGGGTTGTTTATATTATTGAAAAAATGCAGAAAATCAGCATATGTTTTGCAAATGAAAGTCTGAGAATGTTTAGATATTTAGCCGTTTGATCTGCGAATTACTAGTATCAGTGGTATCTGTTAAGTGGTCACTATTATCTTGAAATAACCGTCTCACTTTTCTCTCTTCAAAGCAGAAATCCATTTTTGTCCTCATTGTTCTGAGGATGCTACAAATTTACTTTCCTGATTACTGAGACTATCTATATAATCTCAAAAGGCTTACGGCGCCTCATACGTCCCCTTTTGCCCCAGTCCCTTATTGCATACAACTTGGTTACCGTGAAAAGACTTTGTTTTAGAGAAAACAGAACATCTCGCTGCGAAAAGGTGTACCTACACAAAACAAAAACGTTTTTAAACCATTAAAGACAGGAAAATTTCCAACGAAGAATGAACTCTAAATACTAAAAGAAAATCAACACATATACCATATACCATATACCATTAGCTCGAGGCTTCCAGCATCTGCCACTTACCACCCAGAGGAGACTGTGCTGCCCTCAGAAGCTTTAAAAGTCTTGTGTTCTGGACATCTCTATTATATTGTGTTCTGAATTTTAAAATTACATTTCCGTCATGCGATGAAGCTGCAATTTCCAGTTTCTTGGGGCATCGAGCGGCCCTGTGGCTGAGATGTGTTAATATACGGTGGCAAATTGTTTTACAATGAAAAGGAGGAAAAAATAAAAAGTACAACGCAAATAAGTGAAACATTTTATTAGCTCAAAATAAACGAATTAAGCTTACATCCCTTTTAATTATTTAATTAAACGAGCATTTTTCCATTGAATAAATATTTTTTGTTAATATATCATTTTCTAGCAATATATTGGAAATTTCGGAGTAAGAAATATCCTTCTTATTGGATTGATTTGATTTTTTCGTGTTTCCGGGCGCGTCAACTGCTTTGCTCATTAGTCCCGTTAGTGTAGTGCATGTTTTTTTCGCGGGAGATGGCGGTGATCTTCCCCCGCTGGATGGCGAGATCCGGCGCCGACCTACCGTCGGCTAGTGGGGTTTCCCCCTAACCAGGACTCTCCCACCAGCCGGACACCGCCCCTGCCGGGCCAAGCTCTAAGCTCCCGACTGATCTCCCAGAATATGTGGTAGTGTAATGCATGTTAGTGTAAGTGTGTGTGTGTGTGTGTGTGTGTGTGTGTAAGGGGAGAGGATAGGACAAGGAAGAGGAAGGACAGATCGCGCGCGGTACTTGGCCCGTTTGGTAGGGTACTGTTCCGGCATTCGCCTGGCGTTGATCGGAGAAACCACGGAAAACTACCGATCAGAGCAGCCGGCCGCTAGAATTCTCCTCCAGACAGCGACTGAATTCGACCTAGCTGAAAAGCTAGTGTCGAAAATCCTGCCGCCGTCAGGACTCGAACCTAGGGCCTCCCGGTCAGAGGCGCTGCAGTGACATCAGTTGATACACTGAGCTACCGCTCCCGGTTAAAGCTCCCTTATTGGAGTTTACGGAAAGTGTTGAAGCTAGAGTGTCAACATTCATCCGTGATTTCTCACTTGATTAACGCATTAGTTTTAAAATATCAAGGAGGAGGAGGAGGACGACAGGTAGGAGGCCACTTTTCGAGGAAGTACAGAAACTACTAAAGGAGGACGGTTGGTCCCCTTAGTTAATATGAACATAAAGTATGCAGTATTATAATTTTGTTGGTCTGTTACTGATTCGAGAAAGTTCGTACTGCAATAGCTCCACTAGTTTCTTCTACCTTCTTTTCACATATCTCTATGCCTCCCCCTCCCCCATTGTTTACCCTTCTACTTCTTTAATTAGGCTTCTATTGATTCGTATCCTTTGGGCTACTTTCGACTGTCAACATAGGCTAAGCTGCTTTAATACTTTAAGCTACGTACTTCACTCGCGAATGTTCATTCCCGCTTGAGATAGGGCGTAATGTTCTGGGGAAATAGATCTTATAACTCCCAGACTTTTAGATTGCAAAAAGAGAAATGTACGAATAAAACCCAAGTCCCACCCACGTATTTTTTGAAAGACTCTTTATTAATATAGGAATCTTACCATTACCTTGTCTGTTGATGTACGAAACAATGGTTTTTGTCAAAAATGACTTGCTTAAGCTCGGGAATATGTTTTCATAAAACGCCGATGTCTATAACTATAACACTCGACGTAGTAATCATATTCATCCGGTGACAGTATCAACAGCTCATTACAAAAAATTACATACAATACATGTAATTAATTCACAACACTTTGCCAGATGACATTAAACGATTAAATTCGATAGAAAAGTTTAAATCCAAAGTGAAATCGTTTCAGCTGCATAACTGTTTCTATACAATTAGAGACTATACTGAACATCACAAGGAAAGTAACATTAATTTTACCAGTGATATTTAATGTATTATTTACCATTTGGACTGTATAATTCTAAACAACCTGTAACAAGTATTGCACCCCAGCTTCTGGGTCAATGACCCCATCTCCATCAGGTTTTTCGTTCAGTTTCCCTGATCCTTTGAGCAAATGCTGAGATGACCCCTTGTTTTGCTTCTGGACATAAATGTAACTTCATTATCTGTGCACATCTTCTAGAATTCAGTGGGAAATGTAATTATTCAAATTGTCGTTCACATATCGTGGCAGGAAGTATTATTCATTGGCGAAGGACATCATGGATAAGAGCCCAAAATTTATTGCTTATTTATCCTTGAAAATATATTTTAGTACATTGGAGAGAATACTATGTTCACAATCCTTGCAAAAAAAAAGTTCATTTTCTTTCTGTATTCAAAATTCAAGTAATATATGGCTTAGGGTAGCCATCACAGAATTTTGAAAACGTGCACAGAAATCACTTCGCCCCATTGCACGTCACAGTTTTTAACGTAAATTATGTAATAAATAAAATAAATAATACAATATACGTAACATCATATTTTATCACATTTCTTGTAAAACCTTATTTTTATTGCCCATCTGTTCAAACATGAATTTTTTTAAATACATACACACACACACACACACACACACATATATATATATATATATATATATATATATATATTATATACACGCCCACCTACTACCTTCCAGCCGGTGGCGATGAAGCGTGAAACTATGAATGCTCGTGAAGCGAGCTTTGAATTCTCAGGAAGCAGGATCTTTCGGGTATGAGAAAGGTCTGAACCCTTGACACAATGAATTATATAAAATTCTGGTAAAATGAGCATATATTCAGTAAAACAAATTACACAGTGGCACAAATATACAATAAGTATGTATTTTACGTAGATGGTCACTGCAAAGAAAACAGAAACAAAAAGAACAGAAATAACACAACCATAAGAGAATGTATAGGCGTCACCTTGACTGCCTGATTACTTCAATACGCACTATTTACAATACTTTTGCTTTGACCTCCTTCTCAATTATTTCGTGTACCTCATTTAACTGTGGTTAATCTAAAGTTTTCTCCGTGCACGGCCCTTTAAGTGATTCTCTACAATTATTCTTTTATAGACTTCACAGAGGTCAGCCTTGAGCTGCACATTTATTACAACGCTGTTAACTCTAGCACAAGAATAAACGTGACACACACGTTACTAAATCGTCCTCTTTACAAAATTATAGCAACTGATTATTCCTGACATCATACAATGGAAACAATACTTTCAATAAGATTACTTTTACATTACATGAACAATTATAATTTACTTTAGAAAAGTTGTACAAGGTATGGCATTCAACGAATTTACTGGTGCGTACAGCGAATGAAATCAAAACTGCCGCTCATACATTCGAAATATTTCCCCAGTAACTATTTGTAACTTTCACCTATTTTAGGACGCTACGCCTGGTGTTTAACGCTACACAGTTTCCCAACAAATTGTCGCATAGAAGTTGCCAGTTCTTTACCTCGACATTTCCTTCCCGCTCGCCGTCAGTTAACCTTGGGGGTTCGGCCGCTCGCAGTCCTCGCCACGTCACTCGACTGGTTTGATGTCCCACGGTCGCACCTCTTCTTTCGCTCGATCTCAGGATGACGCCACACGTCCAAATTCCAAACCTTTCTCTCGTCCTCGGACTCGTACAACCATGAATTGGTCCAAGTCCTTCTCGCCTACGCTTGAGTGTTGAGTCGTCCTTCTGCCGGCTGCCGCGTACCGTTGCTCGCGCTTCCAGTTTTAAATAACTAACGTGCTTGAATTGACTACTTCTAGCACTCGGCCGACATACCACACTTTGAGCGTGCGTGGTCGTGGCGTACAAAATTAAATACTGGATTTCGTTCAGAGTCCTTCTGCGCGAATTTACTTCGATGATGAAACTATTTCAAGTTCTAGCAGTCACAACGCTTTACTCGCGTAATGTTAGTGCAAATGCTGTACATGCACTTTGCTTGAATTCTATCACTTATCACCGCGTTTCTTAAGTCAGCTTTACTTAAAGCAAGTAAAATTATACTCCTGCACTAACCGATTACTACCGCTGAAGAATTTAGTTGAGTCGCCGTCGCTGTCGAAGTCGTAAGAGAGCTCTTCTGAAGTACGTCACGGTATTTATGCAACTCCGCCTGGGGAAAAATTTCTGGAGGGGTGAATTTTCTCCTCCTTCGCGCCCTCTCGAGAAAATATTATCCGCTAACTTTGGACATAGGAGTGCGAAAACCTGCGGGTAGATGTCGCCTTCTCGGATCATCGCTCCGCCTCGTACCCTATTTCTCAGTTCTTTGGTCTTTTCTAGTGGCTTATGGTGACGTTACGGGTTCGTATAACCCCGTGACGTCACAATACATTAATATTATATATATATATATATATATATATATATATATATAGATATATCGAAAGTTGCAAAAGTTTTTTAAAATTTGCAACCCCTCATTCAACCATATTATTGAAGCTTCCTACTTTCTCTTAATAGTAAGCTATTCTTTCAAATGATATCATTAAATAATATCATGTACGTATTAAAAAAGGGTTTTCCTGCAATTTTGAGTGAATTTGACATTTTTGGAATATAAATCAAGATTTTCTCAAAATTTTGTATATACATTGTTTACTATGGGAGGTGAGATGGGAGAGTTTACTTGTGTGAGAGGTCACTTGTTGAACTTGTAGAGTGGAATTGTTAATTATACATTTTAAATGATTTTTCTTCCTCTCTTAATCAAAAATATTTTCCTATTCTAGCCGATTAACAAATGTGATCTTTTCCATGTTCTTTTAGCAAATATTTCTTCTGAATGGTGAAATAGAGATTATGAAGAATTATATAATGCCAACTTGGTGGGTTCCATTGACCTTTACAACTCAAGACAATCCTGATTTCAATACCACAAGGCCGCGTTTTTGGTTAGAGAACACACCTTCTGTTGACATTGAAGGGCTTCCAGATGAAAATAGTTGGGTACTTTTCAATCTTCAACAAACAGGTAATTTATTATTTTTTATAAACATCAAGAAATAATGGAAGAAATGGAAAAAACAAAAAAAGAGTAATTTTGTAGTAGTAACAGCATTCTCTGGAACTGTACTACTCTCAGCAGACAATAAATCCTAAAGCTTATAGATTCCCAGATTCCGACACGCGCGCACACACAGACAGACACAGACACAGAGACGCACACACAGACACAGACATATATATATATATATATATATATATATATATATATATATATAAATATATATATATATAAACTATAACTATATAAATAAAAGTCAAAATATGAAAAATGAGCAGATATGGAGATATGGTGTGTAATGTAAAAAAAAATTTCAGATTGAGTTTCATTGCAGTAAAAATTGTATTCTATGCATTATTAATTTAAAGCCTTATATAAGAAGTGATGCAGCACAAAATATTTTTAAAAATGTAAGTTATGTAATATTTGAAAATATTGTGTAGCTTGTGAAAGTATATTGACAACAATAAAATTTAGAAAATAAAATCATTCTGTAATAAAAAAGATTTTAAGAAATCTTGTGAGTTCCATGTATATTTTTTTAAATTTATTTCTGCTTTTATACATATATTGAGAGTTTTAATATATACATTTATGAAAAAGTTAGTCTTGTTTACAGGATATTACAGAGTCAATTATGATAACCACAACTGGGGTCTTTTGACTAACGAGTTTCTGCATCTCCCTGATGTTACTAGAATGCAACTTTTAGATGATGCATTCAATCTAGCTCGTGCAGGTCGTCTTTCATATGCTATTGCATTGAACCTAACTAAACAGTTATCAAATGATGAAGAATACTTACCATGGGCAGCTGCAACACCAGTTCTTGGTTACTTGAAAGATATGTTGGCATTAAGTCCAATTTATGGACATTTCAAGGTAAATGAGACAAACTGATGGAGTTCTGTTTTCTAAGTAAAGTAAGGACGTATCTTTTGCTTCAAGACTGTGACATGAATTTTGTTACTTCTGTATAGACAATGGTACTTAAAACCCTAGAAAATCTTTACAACAAATTGGAATTCGATGAACGGGCTTCTGATACTCATTTAGAGAGGCTGAATAGAGTAAATATTTTAGAGTGGGCGTGCAATCTTGGTCAAGAACAGTGTGTATGGCACGCCCGAGCAAAGTTTCGTTTGTGGATGTCCCAGGATAATCGCAAAATTACAGATAACCCGTAAGAATCTGAAAGGTTGGTGGTATAAAAAACTATAAACTAAAATCTAACCCTTGACTTTCTTTGTAGGATTTCTCCAAATCAAAAAGCTGTGGTTTACTGCACAGCAATTAAATATGGAGGAAATGATGAGTGGGATTTTGCTTGGAAGAAATATTTGTCAGCCAACTTAGGATCAGAAAAGGAAACCCTTTTGGATGCTTTAGGGTGCAGCAGTCAACCATGGCTGCTAAATAGGTTAGAGATCCTTCATAAATATTTATGACAAAGAAGAAGCAAATAAGCCCATACATAGCTCAATACAATGGTGGGATTAACATTAATCAAACCTTTTTTCTCATTCTTAACATTAGACACACAAGAATCAGATATTAGAAAAACAAATTTCAAATTGACAATCTTTGTTATTCTCAGGTACCTTAACTGGATGCTCTCTAATGATTCTGGTATTCGCAAACAAGATGGGCCTCGAGTTTTTAATTCAGTTTCACAAAATGTCATGGGTCATTCTTTGGCATTCAATTTTCTACGAAATAACTGGGAAGATATTTTGGACTAGTAAGTACAACTGATTTTATTTAATATGAAATTTAACTATTGTATGAAGGAAATAACATTTACACAAATTCATTAACAAAGGCGTAAGACACAGAATTGTTTTTGTTTTTCAGTTATGGCTTGGCATTTGCCCGAGTTGCTAACATGGTTTCTTCTTTAGCAACTTACATGAACACTCAGCTCCAATTAGAAGAGGTAAATTTAAATTATTAAGCTCAAGTTCACTTAATTTAACATTACGTCCTGTAAAAATAAACAGAATAATGACAGAGGTTCATTCCCCACTTCATTTATGAAATTAAAAACAAATATTTTGAAAGGATATCTCTAATCAGTGGCGGCTCGTGCTTAGGTTGCACGGTTGCACAACCCCCAGAAAATGATAAAAAGATCACATATCTTGGGAATATACATTTTCCTTTTAATGACATTCAATTTTCAAGGTACTGCAGCAATATCGATGTATATGAAATCATTCTGAAACCAAAGGGCGTCCAACTGGCGTTCTCTCCGATGTCTGGTGCTTTGCGAGGAATTGCACTACGCTCTTGGCCCTTGACTGTGTTACTGAATTTAATGCATTTGCTCTTCGGCACTTCCATTCAACACGGGGAATATACTGTCATTTGGTTGGGTAACCACGCAAGTGGCGCTGCGCGGCGACGCAGTCACTGGGGAATACCCATATTCTGCCTTCGTCTAACTCGCTGCAAGGTAGTTTCACGAATTTCGCTTGTTATTGAAAGTACACAAGTTCGGTCAATTATTAACGATATTCAGTGCATTGTTTATATTTGGAGAATTTGTTTTCATTTGACATTAGGTTTGTTGATTCAACACATACATTTGATGAGTTATTTGTGTAAAGGTGGCCGTTCTCAATGGAAGTCCCTCGAGTGGATAGTGTCTCGCGGATGCCAGTGTGGCTGTCTGGCGGCTGCAGCTGGCCAGCGGTTTGCAAACGTTCTTGTGAATACGAATGTTTGTCGAAGATCTTTCTCTACTGCCAAATATACCAGGGTAGTGAAGTTTTCGAAATAAAATTTTTATTTGTGTGAAACGTGTCGAAGCAATGGTGCTAGTTGCAATGTGCTGGAGTCAAACTTAAGTACCCAGTGGAAATCAAAGCCAGAACTACGTGCGCGAGAGATCTATATGCCTTACGAGGGGGCGCATAAAATTATGTAAGTAGTGTTTCAATATAGACTTTCATTTCAGTTTTAATTGATTTAAATTGCTTACATTTTTATGTATTGATCTGGAAGCCTACGATATCATTTTTATGTATTCATATTTTGAATTTTGGCAATTACATTTCCGTCATTTGATGGAGGTGCAACCTCCAGTCTGCTGGGGCACCAGCCGCCACTATTTCTAATAGTATTTTGTATACAACACAGTTGTGTTCATTTAATGTCAGTAAAAACAGAACTTTACAACATAATCTACTCAATAATAAATACATAAATAGAAAAGGCTTCATTTGGTTGGGTTTAAAACCAATAATTTTCCTATTTTAATAACATATTTTTATATTCTATCTGAAAAGAAATAGTCTAAAATTGTGTGTTTTCATATCAGACGGTATCAGAAAAAAAAGATTTTTTGTCTGAAACCTACCTTAAAATACAAAGCTATGAAAATTCTCTCTTAGGTGTAGGTACAAATCGATTTCTATTTTTCTCAGGCTGAAAAACTTGTAGACGGAAAAAAATAGTTGAATTTTAAGGTACTTTTGTCAACCAATTTTGACGCAACTGGCACAGAATCTGAATTGAAGCTACATTTATAATCATAATCGTGTGAATACATTATTGCAAACAATTCCAAACGAGAGAAAAATACGCGTTCACAGAGCACTGCGAAGCAGGTCCTATCAGTCAATGAATAACATGTAACTGAACGTACGAACTATTCCGGTAGATGTCGGTACATGCGTAATGTTTACATCCTCAATACTTCCTCCTAATTATTACACATCTGTACCAAGACAAAATAAACGAAGACTACTAAAGCATAGACAATGCATCTGAACAAAGACCCTTTTTCATAGATAATTTTTCGAGTCGCTTACGACCCATTGGCTTTGTCAATATGTCTGCCAACTGGTTTTCTCATTCAATTAACAAACACGTCTTCTAGCCGACGGTTGGTCGGCACCGGATCTCGCCATCCAGCGGGGTAGAATATCGCCACCTCCCGAGAAAAAACATACACTACACTTTCGGGACTAACGACCCTAGTGTTTGACGCGCCCGGAATCACTATCAATTGACAGTTGTGCAATCAAGTATTCTGTTGTTTTCGAATGACTGCCTGGTTAATCGGGACTTGGATAATCACGAGCCTTCTCTGGTATGATCGCTCCCAAAAACATTATTCATTAATACTGATTTTATCCTCTTCAAAATAGTTCTCTTAAAATGTAATATATTTGTGTCAGTGCTTTTTGTCCTCGAAGTACTTCTGAAACGCAGTTTTCGGGATGTTTAGCTCCTTCAGCGATTTCTCAATGTTAGCAAAATCTCTTCCTTTCAACGATTTTTTAAACTCTGGAAATAGAGCGAACTCAGAGGGAGCCAAGCCCACCGAATATGGAGACAGAGGCATAATAACGGTGTTCTTTTTGCTAAAAATTGTCGAAGCATTCAAGCGTTTGCAGGTGCTTTATCGTGATGTACCTGAAACGACAGGTTTCGTCACATCGTGGGGTTTTCTTCGGAGTGTTTAACAAAATAGCGTGCAGTAGTACTTCTTATTGACTCTACGACCAAGTGGCAAGGACGTATGCTATACGCCGTTGAACTCAAGGAAAACCGCGAGCAGGACCTTCGAATTTGACATGCTTTTTTTTGTCTTGGCTCTTTAGGAAGCTTCCATTTGGACGATTGAGCGTTCATGCCAACATCATTTCGTACACCTAAGTTTCTTCACTAGTTATGACTCGTTTGAGACCTTGTTAGCTTCATTCAGCATCTTTTGAGGAATCTTCGACCCTGCTTTTGGCCAACTGTGTCACACCAGCATTACTTTGACGCGTCGTAGATTAAAACTACCTTCTGCGGAAAAGCGCTCGTGTCCAGTTTCCCATAAAATAGTTATTCTACAACGCGCGTCAACACAACGCTCGTGTGCAAGGGCTCCAAGGGATAAAGTTTTCGTCCCATACGTTTCGTGTCTAAAACATTCACAAAAATGACAAATAATGTGGCTTTCCCCAATTCCGAAATCATTGGGTGCAGACACAGTTTTCAATTTTGTTAATTATTTAATTAATTATTACTGAATGTTGGTAATTAGATGAACTGAACACAGAAGTGACGATCCTCGTTATTTCAGCAATTCGAAGTGTTAATTTAACGATGCATTTTTCTCAGTCAATCATACATCGTAATATCGAAGGGTCGAAAGAATTCTGTCCGGTATTGCTTTCAACAGATGGCCCGTTTCATCCATATTGTAGATGTCACATGGCGTATATCGTTCGGTGATATCGGAAATTGGCGATTTTCAGTCACTGATCGTATTTTCATTGACTTCACACTTTCGCCACTGGCCCTTCGCAAAACAAATGTGTCGAAGACGTAAAATGTCCATCCATCCATTGCTGGCGCTAAAGTAATCAACTCCCAAGGTCCGATGCGATTCGAAGAGCTTTTCTTGCAACATAGGGAGGCCCTTTAAACGAGTGCGATTGAACCGTTCAAAAGAACATTGTGCACGCTTTCGTAAGACCACCAACGTCTCTCCTTAAGTCCTTCCCGATGGGCAAGAATTACCCGTATCTTTTACCACAATTAAATTGCTTAACTCTTACTGCGACTTTCCCTTTTCACTGACTAGGAAGTCTCGAGAGAAATGATTGTTTCTTTTTGCGATCGATATTTGCCATTTGCCTGGAAAATTGTAACGAAAAAACACGTCCCTATTTATACTCATTACACAGCTAAAGCACGCTGCATTGTTTTGCAAACGAATGAGAAATTGATAAACCTGACTCCAGTGTTGTTCTAAGAATAGCACACACAAAGGGAGGGGTAGAAACAACAGCGGCGGCACCCCTATCGCATGGATCATCGCCGGTTGCTACGCAAGTTGCCTTCCCGCAAGAAGCTAGCAGAAAACTACATCAGACATTGAAAAACAATTCTAATTTTGCAGAGAAATTGATGGCTGTTGGTCGGGTACAGGTAGTCCGCCATAAACGGATTTCAATGCATTGGTTTTGCGAAAACACAACAAAACATTCTGTCCTTAAACAAAATGGTCGGAAAGAGGGGTGGTCGTGAAGAAGGGTTTCTCTGCAAGTGATTTTTAACTAGTGTTCAGCTCTCTTAACACTAGTATCTACACTGCTTGAAAGACGTACAAGGCAATTTAGGGAACATGTGATAGTCACTGGACGCCAAGTCGGCGCTGTAGGGTTGATGATGTTCCACTGAAACTTGCAGGAGAGCAACGGTTTGCCGAGCGACGTGGGCGAGCGTTGTCATGGAGAATCTGTATGGCCTTGCTCAACATTGCATGTTTACACAAAGCGCGGGAAGCACTCTTTATATGTGTGACCAACTGCCACACAGTTCTGTACTTATAAAAAATGGGAGACCTTACTTTTGGGATTACCTTCGTACAACAAATGTTCTCCACAGAAGTCCTGAGTACCTATACCCGGTAGCCTATTCAATTTCTTCACACAGAAGTTGCAATGATAGCCAGTGTATGTTATCTAAGGTTCCCGTGACGCCTGTCAGTGCCATTGGCGGTTCAGCCCATTTCGGGATAATTAAAAAACATTTTCTGGTAAAGAACAGTCCAAACCAAAAGTTTAAAAGCTGAGTTCACTTGAAAGAATAGAAGCCTCACATCAATAACGTATACAACTTGAATTCTTTGGAATCGGTTTTAATAACATTTTTCTTTGTTTTAAAGGCGTTTTTAAAACATTTTATTCATGATTTTTGGTGGTTTTAGGTCATAAAAATCCACCCCCTACTTATGACTAACTGCAGTTTAATTTCTGAAGATCTCCTTGAGTGATTTTATTAATTTCCTTGCGCTTATTTCGCAATTATTAGTACCAAGCAGTGGCGGAACTATCTTTCCGGGGTCCTGGTTACAAGATCAGAGGCCCCCCCCACACACTCCCCAAACAATGTTCTTGAACCTTTCATTATAAAAGATACAAAAGCCTCATTAAAATGTTGTTTTTTTACAGAAAACACTAAAAATTCTCTCTTTCACTACCCGTCGAGGTGGGTTGGTCCACGTCCTGACGGGGGGATGCAGAGAGGGCTGTCAAGTACTCCTTTCTTTCGCCAATCATTTTTCTTCTCCCCATTGTCCATTCTTAGTCTTTTGTAACATCCTGTTTCTTTCTTCTTCCTCTTCTATTTCACTGGCCCCCTCTGTATGCTGAACACCCACCCATGTGTTTGCCGTGCATGGCGACCCGTGTCGGAGGGAATGTGTGTCCTGGCGGTTGAGAGGTCTGTTTGTTTCCCAACACTCACCTTGTGCGACGTTCGGCTTTGCACTGAGGGATACGTTGTGTACGTATATTGGGGAACATTCTTGTAGGCTTCAATACGCCTGCTTTGGCCTCGGACTCTTCTAGACGGGCGGTCGGGAGCTAACCCACTCCCGATCAATCGGCTTGGACTAGGTCCTGTACCGAACTCCAGGGTGAGCGGGGGGATCCACGGCGGGGAGCGGGAACCAATACTCTGTGCCAACCCTGGCACCCCAGTGGGGTGTCCCCTTGTTGGACTCCATGGTGGGTGGGGAGCACGGAGATGAACCGTCTTCTACTCTATGGAGCAGAAAATAAACCCCCCGCCCTCCTCCGCAAGGAAGAGATGTTTTGATAGAACTATCGATTTGAATAGTTTTTTCGCAAAAGAAGATGATCAACCGAAGAAGCCCCGTTTCCTCCTCATGGCATGCGCCGAGGAAGGGAAAACTTTTAAAAGCATAAGTGCTGTCCGTCTGGCGCGAGCCATTGAAGACGAGTTTGGTAAGCTCCAAGCGATCGTGCGACAAAGAAATGATACCATTCTCTTTGAAGCACGCACCGACGAACAAATTGGAAAATTCAAAAACCAAGCAGATTGCCGGCATCCAGGTGGTAGTCACGAATCACCCGACTTTGAACTTGTGCAAAGGCGTGGTAAACCACGAGGACTTTGCTTCTGAAAGTGATGAAGATCTGTCGAACTTCTTTGAGAGTTTTGGAGTCACTGAAGTGTATAGGATCAGACGGAAGGAGCAGGGGAAATTAATCCCCACTTCGACCCTGATCCTTACATTTGACCGTCCGTCCCTTCCAGAAAAAATAAGTACTGGTTTTTACAACCTCCGTGTGCGACAATATGTTCCGAACCCTTTGCGCTGTTTCAACTGCCAAAGGTTTGGTCATACTCAGCAACGCTGCATGTCGGTTAGCGCAGTATGCGGGAAGTGCGGAACACCAGCGCACGACCCACAACCCTGCGACAGACCACCGCACTGTCTTAACTGTGAAGGCAACCATGCAGCCAATTTCAACCAGTGTCCCATCTCCGTGAAAGGAAATCCAAACGATACGAGTGACAGAAAAAGTTTCTTTCCCTGAGGCGAAGCGTCGATTCCAAGCAAGGAATCCAGTAGACATGTCACGATCCTTTTCCAGCACTTTAAAAGCTAGGCCCCCGGTGGTAACCGTGAGCTGCCAAACCCAATGCACTCCAGCCCCAGCAGCGCATTTCTCCTGCCAGGTTGCTCCTATAGACTTCCCTGAAGATACGGCCTGTATCCAAGGGGGAAAAGTTATTATACCAACCAAATACAAAATAAACAGCAAAAAACTCCGCCACCGAAAACTTCTACTGAGCTCCCTATAGAAACTGATTCCAATCAGAAATCGACACCAACTCAAAATTCGTCGCCGAAGTCTCGTCCTCCTCCCACTGCCAAAACTCACACTGAAAGATCTTCCAACCCTTCTAGATCTCGATCACCTGTGTCAAAACACCGGGACACCCCCCTGACACAGGCGACCTTATCCAGCAGCAGTCAGGACGACTCTGCTGTTGATGAGGAGCACCTCAAGAGCTCTTTTTTTACGAAGGTGAGAAAGAAAAAGAAGGCACCAAAGAAATAATAATTTCCTTGAATGGCTCTCTCATGGAACTTGAACGGTTTTCGCATACATTTAGAAGAATTGAAGCTCATACTCTCCCGCCACAGACCATTTATAGTATGTTTCCAGGAAACTCATCTTCTTCCTAACCACCCCTCTGCCTGCGCGGATTTCAAACCTATCGGTTTGACCAAGATGCCGGACTTCGTGCTCACGGAGGTGTCGCGATTCTTATCCGAGACCATCTGTTTTCTGAGGAACATATCGTTCGAACCGACCTTCAAACTGTATGCGTCCGTATATATCTGCCGTCCTTTTCATTGACGGTGTGCAATATATACATTCCTCCTGGCCAAGCCGTGTCACAAGAGGAACTCGAAGAAGTTGTTTCTCAGCTGGGCACCCCTTTTCTTATTGTGGGTGACTTTAATGCCCACAATCCCGCCTGGGGTAGCACGAGGTCATGCCCCAGAGGTACTATTGTCGAAAATATTATTGACCAGCAGAACCTAATTCTTCTGAACTCTGGGGAAAATACACATTTTTCCACAGCGTCAAGCACTTTCTCGTCAATAGATCTGGCACTCTGCAGTCCATCTCTATCTACCATCTTAGAGTGGACTGTTCTTGATGACATACATGGGAGTGACCACTTTCCTACCATGGTACGCTTTAATATTCCTAGTTTAGACGCTACCCGTTCACCTCGCTGGGTAATCCATCGAGCTGACTGGAATACATTCAGCGAGGAAATAAACATTCCAGAGAACCGTTCAAGTAACGTCGATGCCTTAGTCGCCCAATTCACTGACGCCGTTCTTCGCGCAGCCACCATTGAAATCCCGAAGTCTGCGTGCTGTCTACGACACATCCCTGTGCCTTGGTGGAATAAGGACTGCTCTAGAGTGGTCAGCGCTCGAAAAAAGGCACATGCACGTTTTAGACATTATCCAACTGTGGACAACCTTATCGAATACAAAAGATGTAGGGCGAGGGCAAGGAGACTAAATGTAGAGAGAAAAAAGGAATCGTGGAGAGCATACGTCTCCTCTCTGAACTGCCACACGCCACCACGCCTGGTATGGAGAAGAATCCGCCAGATAAAAAGACACTCTTCTCCAAACACGGTGCCATGTCTTCTCAAAAATGGTGAAATGATCACTTCTCCAGATGAGATTGTAGAGGAACTTGCCACGTACTATGAACAGATGTCAAGTTCGGCGAACTACGCTCCTGATTTTCTCTTGATCAAAGAGAGGATGGAGTGTCGTCCTCTGGAATTCTCCTCCAGAGAGACTGCCGATTACAACATCCCTTTTTCCATGTCAGAATTGCGCTGCGATCTTGCATTGGCGAAAAGAACTGCCCCAGGTCCTGATGGGATACATAATCTAATGCTACATCTTCTTGATGAGGCAATGCAATTCCTTCTCCTCTTGTTTAATCGTATCTCGGAAGAGCACACCATTCCTGTTCAATGGCGAGAAGCCATAGTCATTCCAGCTTTGAAGGACGGAAAAGACCGGTCGTTGCCATCGAGCTACCGACCCCTCGCTCTCACCAGCTGCCTGTGCAAAGTATTGGAACGGATGGTAAGCCAGCGCTTGGTCTGGACCCTGGAGCGCAGAAACCTGCTCACACCAATCCAGTGCGGCTTCAGGAAACACCGGTCAACCTTGGACCATCATGTCACTTTGGCAACCGAAATATCAACCTCTTCCGTCCTGAGACAACACCTTGTGGCCGTAGTATTTGACATAGAGAAGGCCTACGACACCACCTGGAGGTATGGCATTTTGCGAACCCTGCACTCGTGGGGATTAAGGGGGAAGCTCCCCTTATTCCTCCAAAAAAATTTATCGAACAGATCATTCCGAGTTCGCATTGGTGACAAACTGTCTAGCAGTCACCCTCTCGAAAACGGCATTCCCCAAGGGTCGGTGCTAAGTGTCACTCTGTTTGCCATTGCCATAAACAGTATAGCGTCGGTCGTGCGAGAACCAGTAAAGGCATCGCTGTTTGTGGACGAGTTTGCCATCTATTGTTCGTCCAGTAGCATCAGTGTGATCCAGAGGCAACTCCAACTGGTGCTCAACAAGCTCCATGAATGGAGCTTGTCAACAGGGTTTTAATTCTCGCCTAGTAAATCTACTGGTGTACACTTCTGCCGAATATATCACTTGCACAGCGATCCAGCTCTCTACCTGGGAGGGAATCCGCTTTCATTCGCCGACTCTGCCAGGTTCTTGGGACTTACGTTTGACAAGTCCCTAACGTGGCGTGCTCACATCCGCACACTAAAATCGAGATGCGTCTCCACCCTCAATCTTCTTCGATTGCTGAGTGGTACGTCTTGGGGAGCCGATCGCACTACCCTATAGCGGTTATATAAATCACTCATCCGCTCAGTTTTGGATTACGGTAGTGAAGTGTATGGTTCGGCAGCCCCTTCCACTCTTCGGCCCATTAACACCATTCACCACGCTGGTATCCGCCTCGCAACAGGTGCATACCGCACCAGCCGAATTGAGTGCATTCTAACTGACGCTGGGGAGCCATCCCAGGAAAGAAGGCGAGCTATTCTATTATCGTACTATGGAGCTAAAGTGTCGGGTCTCCATAGCCATCCGTGTCGCCGAATTATTATCCACCCAAAATATGAATCATCATACATACTTCGAACATCACTACCCCAGCCCGCAGGCATACGATTAAGAAATCTTTTGCGGGGACTTAATGTCGAACTTCCCACTCCTGTAAAGCCCCCAAGCGACCTGATCCCCTCTTGGAAGCTTCTGCTCCCCAATATTGACCTCAGACTCTCCAATCTTTCCAAACATATCGCTAGTCCTCTGGTTTACCAGATGCAGTTTCAGGCAATGAGGGAAGCCTATCCCAACCATCTATTCTTATATACAAATGGTTCATCGTGCAACGATGCAGTGGCATGTAGTTTTTATTGTATAAAGACCAAATCATATCGACTACATTCCCAGTGCAGTGTATTTACTGCCGAGATGTATGCAATTCTGGAGGCCCTGAAATACATCCGAGTCAGCGAGGCTGCAGCGTGTTCTCTGTTCTGACTCTCTCAGCTCCCTTCAAGCAGTCTCACGCCCGTCGTCAGACTACCTGATAAAATCAGTTCAGAACCTCATTCGTCTTCGGTCTTGCCACTGACCTGGTCCTTAGTTGGGTTCCAGGCCATCTGAACATCACGGAACGAGCTGGCCGACCGAGCGGCGAAATCAGCGACCCGTACGATACACATTGACATCCCTGCTGTACCATTGTCGGATGTTAAGGCTTCGTTGAAACGATCCTACTTAGAGCATGGTAAACAGAGTGGCACAATACTACTTTTAAACTTAGCGCGATTAAGAATTCCGTAAATCCTTGGCGCTCCTCATCCCGCTTCTGTAGGCGCGAGGAAGTAATTTTAACCCGCTTTCGTATTGAACACTGCCACTTTTCCCATAGTTTCCTCCTTCGAGGGGAAAGTCTTCCCATCTGTGACACATGCCGGACGGTTCTTTCTGTGGAACGTCCTGCTGCATTGCACAAAATTCGATGACAGCCGACGAAGGCATAACCTGGGCAACTCGCTACGGGAGGTGCTTGGGGACGATTCTGCACTCTCAAAACTCTTTTGTTTTTTGAAAGTGGAATACGTAATTTTATTTGAGTGACATGGACAATATCTTATGTAGTTTGTTTTGTGGCCCCTTTACAGCCAATTTTACATTTTATGATAAATTTTACGAGTCTGTTATATTTTCCTTCTGCCTCATTTAGTTGTACACTATTGCGTGATTCATGCCCTTTTTAAGTAATGTTCATGCTTTTAATTAGCGGGTAAGTTGCTTTTGCAAACTTACTCAATCTACCCTTTTAAATACTTTGACATGGGCGCCAATGACCTTGGTAGCTGAAGCGCCCTTTAAACACTAAGTAATCAAACAATCAATCAATCTCTTTCATTAACACACACCACAAATTTGTTGATTTATCGTTGTTTTAAAGCTTTTAAAAAGAAAATAACTGTGGAAGAAATAGTAAAAGTGCAACATTTTTTCTCAATTTTATTTTTTTATTTCAATGAACTATAAGTTAAAATCTATTAAACAAAGAAACTACGATCATTTTCAGTTTGTGTGCGGGGTCTCTTTTAACTACTAGGTCACAGTGATTTTTACATTGGGGTAACTGTAGGGGGAACACAACACTTAACCCTTTAAGCGCTACGTTGTTGTGGCATCAGCACGTGCGCGGGCCCTGAGTCACCCGGCCCGCTTGGGTCGCCTGTGGCCTGCATTCTTTTCGGGCGCGCGCCCTTTGTAGGGGGCGCGGCGCGGGGAGAAAACTGCTTATATTTCCCATCCTTTTTGATCCAAGCTTTGGACCGGCACTGGCGAAGTTAGAAATTTTTTTAAAAAAATTATTATTTTTTTTATTTTTTAAGGCAGTAAGTGATTAAATGTTTTTTTGGTATGGTAAATCATGAAACATGGATGCACACATAATCCTACGTCACATTGCGCACACATGTAGCTGGATTCACGACGTAGCTTGTTCTTAGAACCAACGATGCATCTTCGCTGAGCTTTTTTTTTTCGTTTCTGATGGGACGATAATCGGAAAATGTCGCTGTGTCAGGCTAGTCGGTGTATCTTCCAACCTTCTGCCTCAACACAAACTGAGGCACAAAAAACAGGATGGGTAGATTTTGCACAAAGATTTTTATTGCCCCAGCACCCTCCTTGGTGGAGGGTGCTGGAGCTATATAATTTCGCATGTTTTGACCTCCGCGCGGTCCAAGTACCGAGCGACTCCTTTGTCAGTCAACGCGGGCCGGCCGCCTCCGCCGCGCAGATGAATTCGGCTTAAACATTCCTTATGCTCCCTCTATTGGTCAGAAAAAAATACTACAGCTACTTATTACTTTTAGGAAGCTGCAGATGTCGTGCCAAGCCAATAGCTTGTACTGCTGCCCCCCAGGAATAAAATCAGAAAGCAGACGAAACATCGTGCGCCGGATATTTCCGGCATTAGCACTCATGGCACGACCGACCCGCGCCGGATATATCCGGCATTAGCACTCGTGGCACAAAAGTCTTGCGCCGGATATATCCGGCATTAGCGCTGAAAGGGTTAAGGACAACACAAACAGCCATGCCCCGGACCGGATTTGAGCCCAGGCAGCTACAGCACTACAGCCATAACGACCTCAGCTATCCAGACCAGCGCGGGACCCTTTAGAGCAGGGGGCCCCCGTGCATTAACTGGCTGCACCCCTGGTAGTTCCACCCTTGTTACCAAGACTACAGCAAATTAACCAATCATCAATCTAATTCAGTTACTAATGTAATAAGTCATTGCACAAATTGGACAAAAATTCATGATATATACATGGTACCTTTCTTCATTGCTTCTATTAATATTTTACAGCTCATCAAGTTCCGTGAAGAAAATGCTGGAAATTTGGGGACAACAGATCTTGCCTTCAAGCAAACTATTGAAAAAGTGAAGTCTAACATTCGATGGATGGAAAAAAGTAATAAAGAAGTTGATGAATGGCTAAAGATGTACATTTCTTCATGAAATAAAAAGAATTAACATACATTTATGACTTGATATTTTTGTCTAACAATTAAGATTTTTTCCCGCCATATAAACTATTTCGTGGAAACATGGGAGTAACAATATCATCTAAATTAATGTTGTTATCTTGTAAGTACTTCTCAGTTGCTTCTGTTAACTCCTCACATTTTTCCTTACTAGCTCTGAGACAATGATTAAGGATTTAAAAAATCACTCATACATTCCTAAAGTAAAAGTTATTTCTCAAGCAGCAAATGCTCAATGTAACAAAGAAATTATAACACTTTAACTTTCAGAAGGCACCACACGGAATGGCTTCACGGAAAAGGGATAGTTTGATGTTTTTGTTGTATAAAGCCAGGTTTCTTCTACCTTCATAATATTATAAGTGCAAGAGAATTGTTTTCATTTAGTTTATTATTATTATTATCTGAAACACCTACCCAAATTAAACATGTGTACAAATACCCTAAACAGTAAACAAGTACAAACACTTTGCTAAGTGTATGTAAGAAATTGTGTAATAAGCAACATACCACATTTGCATTTAGAGGGTAAAACTAGTACATGTACAGATTGTATATGCTGTCATTCTGTGTTGACATTTTGATTAGTTCATAATGGCAATAAAGTTAGTTTCCATTATAAAAAAAAACCATCTCGATCAGGTTTTTCGTCCAGTTTCCCTGATCCATTGAGCAAATGCTGAGATGGCCCCTTGTTTTGCTTCTGGACATAAATGTAACTTCATTTTCTGTGCACGTCTTCTAGAATTCAGTGGGAAATACAATTATTCAAATTATCGTTTCCATGTTGTCGCAGCAGGAAGTAATAAGAGCCAAAATTTATTGCTTTTTATCTTTGAATATAGATTTTATTACATGGGAGTTTTTTTGTTTTTTTCCCCCTTTCAAAATTCAAAAATTATTGCTTATTTATTTTTGAAAATAGATTTTACTACATGGGAGTTTTTGTTTTTTTCTCCCTTTCAAAATTCAAAATTTAAGTAGTATGACTTAGTGTAGGGACCACAGAATTTTGAAAATGTGCACACAATTCACTTTTCCCCATAGCACGTCACACGCAGTTTTTAACTGTTTTTTTGACGTAAAATAAATAAATACCCTACAGCCAGCACTCAAGGAGGCAATATCCCAGGCAGTGGCTGCCATTCCAGCGGAAAGGTCAGAACATACTATAGGCAGCTTCCGGGAAAGAAGTAGCCGCTGTGTCAGCAATAGAGGCTGCCATTTACCAGACATAATATTTACAACCAAGTAATGTAGGAGTTAGTTGTTCACAAATAAAATATGTTCTATCCTTCTTTGGTTGTTTGTAACTGTGTTGAAATACGGGAGATCTTTTTGCCAGACCATGTGTACGTGTATGTGTGAATAGTAATTTGAGGGTTGTGTTGTGAAAGTGGAGAGTGCCTGTAAATAGTAGCTTTAAGATAGATAGGGTAGTTTAGGTTTAGGTGTAATAGTAGCAGTGGTAGCCAATAGGCGGCACCCTAAGCAAGGGACGCCAAAGGAAGGTTTGGAGGGAAAGGGCAGTTCCAGTGAGGAAGTAGAGGTGGTCGGATGTGTGTGTTGTGTGCAAGAGAGTGAACAGTATCTACGAGTATCCTGGCAATCGCAGTTTTTTTTTAACTACTCAGTGTCTTCAGTACTGCGTCCCATTAAATCTTACAATCTAGGGGGCTCAGCCGGGATCGCATTTTTTAACTAAAATTGCCAAAGTGCACATACTGCAAACACATGGCGTATTTTGCAACTACCGAAGTCGGGGTGAGTGATCAAGTTGGTCAGGACTCGTGGAAGACGCCACGAACGGCACAAACCTGTGGAACTTGATAACTGCGTCTAAGACTCGGTGGTGCGCTTACGAAGTAGCGGTTAAAAGAAGATGGCCTAAAAGAAACATGTCGAACAATGCACGCAGACTAAGGACAAAATTAACCATAGCCCAACTGCGGAAAAAACTCGCCGAACTCCATCTTTAAAGCAATAAATGGGCATTAGTAAATAGGCTACGAGCGGCGGAGGTTATCAGGGGTAACCACGTGCTCTCGTATGCAAGTGGAGACGGCGTCGACAGCGATGGAAACGTGGACAAAAGCCCCCAGAAAAGCTACTGCAGGACACGTGTCGCACGCGCAGCGGCGTCAGATCACCAAGACGGATGGAGCAGCGGTGTAGTGGGGCGGGAAAGTGGTTTGTCGGTCAGGTACCAGAAAAAGACGACAGCAGAGAATTTCCCCACGAGACGGAGGACGCCAGCAGCGTCGGACGACCAAGACGGGAGCAGAGATGACGGGATGGGAAGGGGGAGTGTCGGTCAGAAAGCCGAAAGCTACGACCGTAAAAGTCCTGAGATTTGACCGCCGCGAAGACAAATGCTACTTCTCCAACTTCACAATAAAGGACGTAGAAAGCAGTCTCAATCCTTTTTCGGGCGATAACATGTTCCCCATCTCCGGGTGGGGAAGTGAGTGGAAGAATTTGAGGACATCAGTGCAATTCTGCACTGGGACGAGCTGCAGAATCTGATTTATGGTAAGCGGATGCTTTGTGGCTCTGCGAAAATATTCTTCTTAAAGAGTCCGACATCACCTCGTGGACAGTTGAAGAGTAGGCTGTGTCAAGAGTTTAAAGTGAACAGCGCAGTAGTCCAGTGAGCTCCGGAAGAGGAAACAAACCCAGCGAGTCGAGCAGGCAGTACTTCTATGCCATGTAAGAAATCGCAGATTAGGGAAACGTCGAGGAGAGTGCCCTCATCCAGTACATTGTGGAAGACGTGCCAGATGAAGAGCTCAACAAAATGCTGCTTTATGAAGCCCAGTCAAAGAACTTAAGGCAAAATTCGAGGTGTACGGCCGAATAAAAGACACGTTTAAGAGAAATTTGGAAGAATGAGAAAAGTCGAAGAAAGAAGACCCAATAGATACGGCTCGACTATCCAGAGAAAGAAGGGAAAGATAAGAGGCACTGTTTCCCATGTGGGGCCATGGGTCTAAGATTGCGGCCACAGAGAGAGGGGCACTAAGTGTTTCAAGTGCGAGGAATTTGGGCACATTGCTATCCAATGTACCCACAGCGCAACCCGACCAAGTGCCGGTGTCACGGTGGGGGGGGGTGCGCAGTGCATACGACCGATGCATATCAACCACGGTCGGAGTACAATGCCGCACCCTCCTAGACTCGGCCAGTAATGTAAACCTCCTGAAGGCAGACTCTTGCCAAGATGGGCAACCACCCCCTACGGAGCACCGAAAGAATCTTCACAAGGTTTGGCAATGCTGCAACTCAGCCCCTGGGGACTATGATCTTGATGATAGGGGATCACCACTACAAGGTGGAAGTGTTTGCCATTTGAGATTGTCCCCAGATTTCATCTTAGGTGATGCCTTCCTAAGGGGAGTGGAGGTGACAAGGAGCCGGGGAAGGGTTAATCTCAGACCTTTACAGGAGACCACTGAGGAAGATTTGGCCGAATCCCCAACCAATTATTTCGGGGAGTTGCCTTCTTCCAGCTGTTCCTGGTAGACAAGCGGCAGTGTGCTCGCCCGTAGACAGGAGGTGGCTTCTCTAGTGGCTAGTTATAAGTCCAGGACAGATCTGAAGAGCACTGTAAAACTCAGATTACTCTGCGTAATGAGGTTCCGGTGAATATCCAGCCTCACCGCCAAGCGCCTGAGAAGGAAATCCTGGACAATCAAATCCAAGAGTGGAGAAAGGCATTGTGAGGCCCCGCAGGAGCAATAACGCCAGCCCCGAGGTAATTGTGAAGATGAAGGATCGCCTAGAGTGTGTCGACTATGGGGCACTTAACACAAATGTGGTGAGAGACAGGTTACCCATGCCCCTCATCGATGACAAGATCAACGACCTGGTTTTCTCAGTGATGAATATATACTTGGGTTTTCGTAACGTGGCGGATGGCATTAGATCATTTTTACACCTCCTGCCTTAATCTTTATAAGTGATAAGCACATGTTTGAGGCCATAAGCCCCGTTGAGGACGTTCGCTAATTAATTAAAAATATTCATTTTATAAGGCGGGAGATGTAAAAGTAACCTAATGTCTTACGCCACGTTACGAAAACCTAAGTGTAAAGAATGTTTTTTTCATGTACCGGTGGCTGAAACATCCAAGTACACGGCCTTCGTTGTGCCTAGTGGCCAATATGAATTCAATTACACGCCGTTTGGGTTGTGTAGCATCCCTCCTTCCTTTCTGCGCTTCATTGATGAGGTATTTAGGGACATCACCCCCCGAGACGCAATGTAATCCAAGTGTACCTGGATGATATAATTATCCCCGGACGCGACATGCCAGATGCCTTGGCAAAGTTAACAGACTCTCTCGGAGTAGCAGCTAACCATGGCCTGAAGATACACTGGAGGAAATGTAAGTTTCTGCAGACCAGAATAGAGTTTTGGGGGTATGTTGTGCAAGGGGGAAGTGTGCGCCCCTCACTGGAGAAAGTGAGGGCCATTCAAGGTTTTCCCCAACCTAAAACGTTCAAACAACTAGTTTCTTGGGGCTTACGAGCTATTTCCGTAGGTTTGTGAAGGACTACGCCAAGATAGCTTATCCCATTGTATAAATTGAGGGATGAAAGGCCCCTTCCATTTAATGGCGTGAATCAGGTGACTTTTTCTAGGATGAATGAGATTCTGGCACGTGACCGTTTTGAAGATCTATGATCAAATAGCAGTGACAGAACTCCACACTGATGCCAATAGGGAGGGATATGGTGCCATCCTACTGCAGCACAGAAAAGGGGACAAAGCATTTCAGCCTGTCCATTACCTGAGCTGGAAAACCTGAGACAGAAAAAAGTGGTGTTCTTGCGAGCTAGATATCTTGGCCATTGTTCGTGCGGTACGAAGTTGCGAGTGTATTGGTTGGGTATCCCCTTTAAGATCGTCATGGACTGCCAAGCCTTCCAAAAGACCATGTCAAAGGAGAAGCTGCCATCGAAAGTTGCTCGATGGGCTCTGACCCTGGAAGAATTCAGTTATATAATCGAACACAGGAAATGGGAGCGCCTCAAACATGTGGATGCTCTGAGTCGTTTCCCTGTCATGGTTGTCGAGGACATCCAGCTGGCCACCAACAGAAGAGAACAAGAAAAGGATAGGTTGCGAGTGATCAGGCAGGTTTTGGAAACTGAGCCCTATGAGGACTATATCGTAGAACATGGAGGTAGTGATGAGAAAGGTTGGCAGTAAAAGTGTAATTGCCTTGCCTGCCTCAATGCATCAAGAAGTGATACATGGGTTGCATGGAAATGGTTACTTCGGTGTGAAGATGATGGAAGCACTCCAAGAGGAATACTACATCCCCAAGTTGAAGGACCGGTTACAGCAGTTCGTCGAATGCTGCATTTCCTGTGTGCTGGAGGAGAAGAGAGGCAAACGAGGGATTTTTACACCCAATCCCCAAAGGAATGTACCGTTGAGTACGTTCCACGTAGACCACCTTGGCCCCATGACCACATCAAAATTATATAAGCATTTATTGTTGATCATGGATGGATTCTCAAAGTGTGTGGATAATCCAGACCAAATCAACTACGACAAGAGAAGTGCTCGACAAGCTAGGGCGACTACAGCAAACTTTCGGGAACCCCCAACGAAAAATCAGTGACAGAGGGACAGCATTCACTTCCGATAGCTTTAAAGAGTACTTATAGAAGAGCACATTGAACATGTGAAGATAACTGGGGTGCCCCGAGGCAATCGCCAAGTGAAAAGGTTAACCGAATTATTATCCCTGTGCTGACTAAATTGTCCGTAGACAACCCGGTCACGTAGTATAAGCATGTGCCTTAAGTGCAGCGATGCTTAAACAGCACATACTAGAGAAGTAAAGGGACAACACCATACCAGGCTTTCATCGATGTCCCAATGAAGCACAAGGATGACCAAGTTTGAGTACCATAGAACAGGGGTGGGTTCAGCTTTTCGACGAAGAGAGGAGACATTTGCGTGAAGCAGCCAAGAAGAATACATTGAAAATTCAAGAAGAGAATGTTCGCTACCATGCGAAACGGACCAGACCAGCCATGAAGTATACGAATGGGGACTTGGTGGTCATCAGCCGAACACAGTTCGCTCCAGGGGAAGTTCTTGGGCCCCTATCAAACCCTCGCAGAGAAAGGACACGATCGGATGAAGTGTTGCGAGTGGGTGCAGGAGAGGGCGCATGGTTGACAAGAACAGCAGAGTATATGAAGCCCTTTCAAAGATTTCCATTGGGGCCCGAGGAAGAAGCAGGGAGAACCGAGTGTGGCAATGGTAGTGAGAGGGTTTAGTGTTGTGAAAGTGAGGAGTGCCTGTAAATAGTACCTTGAAGATATGGTAGTTTAGGTTTAGGTGTAGATAGTAGCAATGGTATGAGTTTGGAGGGAAAGGGCAGTTCCAGTGAGGACGTAGAGGTGGTCGGATGTGTGAGTTGTGCGCAAGAGTGAACAGTATCCACGAGTATCCAGGCAATCGCAGGAGATTTTTAAATACTGAGAGTGAGTGTCTTCAATACTGCGTCTCATTAACTCTTACAAGCGCGCGCCCGCCCACGCACGCACACACCACAGTGCGACCATTTAATAAATGTGCCGGTCGCGCGGGAATTTGGCCTCGGCGGACGAGGTCAAGAATTCCGGCGAAATCGAGACAGGGCGGTCGGTAGACTCGCTGAAGCGGGAAGGTGGCTTTTCGCTACCAATAAGTCTAAATTGTACTCACATTATAGCACATGTTGGAACTGCTCTTTGCGGATCAGATACATTCTTTGCATCTCAATAAGTTCTGGTTCACTCTGTTAAGGGTGTCCTGAGATATTGCTGTTCCTGTGTATTGTGCATTAATTCTTCTTCCTTGTGGGAATTTGTCGCATATATACCATTTTTCAGGAATTGTGGAAAGCGAGAAAAGAAATCATGCGGAGTCAGATCAGTGGGCACAAACCCAGTGGTGATAATAACCAAAATGGTCTCCATAAACGGCATTGAAACCCTCAAGAAAACTGAAGCAGTGTGTGCGGTTGTGGAGTCCCGTTGAAAATAAATGTAATTAATGCTGAGCTAATGAATTACGCTCATTGGTCGACATTTTGAAGGAAGGCTTCAGGATACGACGAACATACCGGTTCGACACATTTTACGTAGGGGTCATACACACACAAAACACCCCCCCCTCGTTAGAGTGAAATTAGACAGAGCCATCACCAACGGACTATTAAACATGACTGGAAACCATGCGTTTTGCAGGGTGAGCCTTGGAAACACTCGTCCGCACCGTTCCCCGGCGAGTGATGGCCCGTCAGCCGAGCAGAATTTCCCATTTCGCGGCACACTAATAAAATAGTCGCACTGTATAAAGAAATCAACAAATTATTTTTTATTGATATTTATGGTATGTAAGCTTTGCTTCCCTTGATGATTTGATCTATTACACCTGTTCCGTTTGTGATTTTTTTCATTTCACACTTTTCCATGAAATCAAAATCTAAATATGCACAACTATGTATCCAACTAAATCTGATATACGCATCTGTGGTGCACCTCACAAGGAAATGGAAGCCTGCCCTGCCCACATATGAACACTGCACAAGTTGAAAATTCAAATTTAAATTACTTGCCAATCAGAAAATTAATACAAACCAACATTCTGAAAAATGACACACACACACTTAATTTTTCTAAATCTAATATCTAAAAAGCATAAAAGGAAGGTTTTTGGGAGCAAGAGATTATGTCACCTTTCCTTGTTCTCGTGGGGCACAGTGAGGTGTGGGCTTTCCAGTCCTAACGATGGCCCCAAACAGGGGGTTTATTAGGAGGCACATTAGGTTTAAAATACTATAGAACTAAAACAGCCATACAAAAAATGAAGTATACAGCAAACAAGTCCAATGCACAGTTGTCCAAATTGTTCTTAGACTTGTGTATGCAACATGATTAAAGCTCAAATTAGACAAATTTTTTATATTCATTTCCCCAAACTTAATTAAACCTTATTTTTTAGTCTCATTGACTGTGGATTACAAAAAAGAATTTGTTCATTTGGAAACAAATAATATATGTAATCAAAGGATACACATAATGTAGAACATACTCTTTCTCAGAGTCTTCCAACTGCTCTCTTGTATAAGCATTTTCTTCATTCCCTTGTGCAATATCTATCCTTTGATTTTCTTCATTACAGCCAGAAATTTCCATTCCTTCAGAAAATTCAAACCCACAATCTTCAAGTAATTTTGTGATACTGTTTAAGTCCTCTGCAGCAGAGTCAACTTGTTTCAACAAGTGATTACTGTCGCTACTACAGTCTTCCATTTCTTGTATTAGTTCTCCAATAAATGAATGCATCTGTAAATAAAGTAAGTTTTGCCAATACAGTGCTGATAGAAGCATGTCAGTAAAGTATAACAAGGGCTGAACTTTCATTTAGCTTTGCCACTATGCGAGCAGGAAGAAGAGGCAGAGAAATTCCCTACATGAATTTTTGCCTTAAAAATAGGTTGGCCTTAAAAAGTTGTATTATGACAACCTCGAGGGCAGAGTCTCATTTGAAACTACAGAGGGAAGCAAGTTGACTGCCTGAAAGTTATTTTGCCATAAAAATACATTGGAAGTTTCTGATTTTCAGAATCAAGATATTTATAGGACTTTTATTAGCTTTTATGTCAAAAAACATTTCAATACAAAAAATACATTGCTCTCTTAATAGGAGTGGCCGAGCAAGAGTAAACATAAAACCAAACAACTACTAACTTCCTTACACGGAATAGATGAAAAATAATAATAATAATAATAAAATAATAAAATAATAATATTTTATTAATCGTGAAGCGAAGGCCATGCTGCTCTTCCACCTAACCACGTCAAATATTTACATTATTTTATATATACTATGAAGATTGAGAAGGAGGCAGGAACTTTTAGTTTCACTTCTGTGAGAGCAAGCTAGGGACCATTCAAATATATGCCTTAAACGATTGGGTAAAAAAATAAAACCTTAATCAGGATGGCAGCTGAAGGCTGAGGACATTAACAAAATAGAAAACAAGAAGTAAATAGTAGAAAAACAATGATAATATAGTAACGGCAAAATTAAATAACAAGCTTATACAATAAGAATAAAAATTACATTAAGTTAAATAGTGACACTAGCTGCAAAAAAATGGTAACATAATCAAATTGGTACTTACAAGAACAAAGATTACAGTACTTTTTAATTCAATTTCAACCAGATAATGTTACCTATTGCATAAAATGCCATGGAGTACAAACTCTGAGATTTGCAGATCTTTCAAAGAAAATACAATATACTAAATAAATTAAAATACAATAAATAGTACTAAATAAGCCCTACACAAATAATGAAATGAAAAACCCATTGATTTCGTGGTAGTGTGAGCCAAGTGACAAGAGTCTAAAAATATTAATTGAAAATTGAATTAAAAATCAAGTTTTTGAAAAAGGGCTTTAAAGATTGAATGATCTCCCACAAATCAATGTATTTGTTTAGATGCTAAATAAAAACTTTTTCGAATGTATGTGTCCTGTATTGTTACTATGTCAATATTAACTTGATTCTTTGTCATTTAAAAGATAAATTTATATTTAAAAAAAAAAAAAAAAAAGGGCAAACAAGCAAAAACGTACTTATAGATCTACATAAAATAGCTTTTATCAATTACACGAAATAATAGAACATTACAATTAGTGGGGTGCCTTTTGTAAACGGGGAAAACATTATAGGCAAGACTTATGTGTAGAAAATAATAGAGCTTTTTAATTGCTTCTTGAAAGAATTCACAGAGAAATAGTGTTTAATGTTTTTTGAGAGGCTATTCCAAGCTCTTGTTATGCATATCATAAATAACTTGTAGTAATTAGAATTATGTTTTGCTACTTTTTAATAATAATAATAATAATAATAATAATAATAATAATAATAATAATTTGTCAAGTCCAGGGCAAACAAGAGGCTTGAACTGAATTTTTACAAGCTGGTGAGGTTTTGCTTTTAGTAATATGAGATTTTTTTAGTACAAGATGAGAGAATCAATGCAACATCTGCTGGCCGCTTACCCACAAGTTTTGAATACATTCAATGTAGTTTGAAATGTGGTTGTATTTTTGTTAACAGTAAATAAAATGAATACATGCATTTTCAGCGCTTTTTAACTATGTGGCAAATGCCGAGCTTAAATTGTTGTCCCTAACATCGCAATAGTCTAAGGACAGAAAGACAAGAAATTCTATTGAATTTTCTTTTTATATTGTCCAGTAAAAGCTTTCCAACAATTTATAAAAAATTAATTCATGAAGACTAACTTTGTTTACATGAGAATCCTACTGGAGGTTATTGTTAAGAATTATTCATAAGTTTTTGATTTTGGAAAGAATGGTTTGATAGTGTTATCTAGAATTACATTTTCTGCATATAGTTTATGAGCCTTTTAATGAATTTTTTTTAACAAATTACTATAGTGTGGATTTAGTGATATTCATGGAAAGGCCAGTAATTTTGTTCACACCAGCAAGATTACTACTACTACTACTACTACTACTACTACTAATAATAATAATAATATTTATTGAGTCACAAATACAATTTCAATGGTGTATGACGAGTCAGATATGGCAGAGTAACATTACATTTACTGTCCATAAATCAAAACAAGGGGACCATCTCAGCATTTGCTCAAAGGATCAAGGGAAACTGGACAAAAAACCCTGATCAAGTTGGTCATTGATCTTACAATACTCAATACTCAATAATAATAATAATAATAATAATAATAGTAACAATAATAATTCTAATAGTAAAAATACTAATAATAAAATACTATTCATTCAGAAATGATTTAACGTGATGCCTAGTGCATTTAGCAAATTCAGGATGAAGGAAATAGGATTTTGGTTTGGCATTCTCCTTCTACATCAGTCCAACTGCAATTTAACACAGGCAGGATGGGATATGCCAGTTCTTTTTTCTTTGCTTCAACTTGAACAGTCAACATGAAACAGAGAATCAATAGGATTAGAATTTTTATTTTTTAAGGGACGTAGTGATTTGTGATTTGTGTATTCCTTCACACTGTAGAACATGTTAAGCAGGAAAGCTTTCAATTTACTTTTAAATCTATGTATTGTATTAATATCTTTAATATCATAGCTCAATTTGTTGTAAAGTGTAATGCCCTCTATTACTATGTACATGTTGGCATTATCCACCAACTGTCTCAGTGCAGAGGGCCTCCGGCTAAAATAAATTTGTAAATTGTTAGCATTCATATGATGTTTACAGAAACTGATGGTACTAGGCAAATCATTAACACATATTATGATAAACAATTGCCTGAGAATGAGTCCCTGAGAGACACCCTTTGCCATGAGTATTCCTGACTGACACTAACAAATTGCTGACTTGTGAAACAGTACATAAAGGAGGTAAGGAAAAAACATTTTTCACAAAATGTAATATACAGTCAACTCTGGATATAGTGAACCAAAGCCCTTGGTTCTGTCCCATATACATTACAAATAAACCCTAGATGATTTGGTTATAGAGAACTCTTCAAATTGGCAGTAGTAAACATAGGAAATAAAACTTCCAGGGTAAAAATATTTAACCTCACAACTGCAAATTTTGACAACACCAAGACTTTGCACTCAAGAGGATTTTGTGAGTTATTTTTTTTAACATTTTCAGCAAATGAAAGGGACAGAGTATGCATCATTGAGGATATTGTTTCAGCTCATTATGGCAATTCTGTCTTGAGGGCAAAATCCAAGGACACAAATGAAGAAAGTGCTCTAATCGGGGAAGAGGTTCTCAAGGTGTATCAAAACTGAAATATGGACACTGTAGAATCAAGTGTAAAGATAGATCAGACTCTGGATCTACAAAAAGTATTAATAAAAAAAATACATAGTAAATAGTAATAAATATTACTTTTATGGCTAAATGAATATATTGAAATTTAGAATTTCCAGTTTATGAATATTTTAGTGAACCTCTGCGATAACAAAATTAATCATTGAGAAGAAACTACAGTAAAACTTGCCCAATGCAGAACATGTATAATGCAGAAATCTGGCTAATGTGAACACAACTTTCGGTCCTGCCAATCACAAATTCTACAGTATTACATTGCATAAAGCGGAATCTTGTCTAATACAGAAAAAATGTTGGTTCCGTAAGGTTCCACTTTGAGCAAGTTTTATTATAGTTTATTTTTGCATTATCAGATACAGTAAACCTGCTATATTGAACCAAAAATGGTCCCTGAAGTTCACTATAATGGGAGTCAAATGTAACTACCATTTTACTGAAATGTCGACTGGCCTAAAATGTTTTCTTTTTTCTATCATCACACATTTCCCTAATGCTTCAAGAACAATCTCAAACAATATCAGAACAATATGATTTTAAAATTTACAAAACAAGTTTTTCATGTGCAAAGATTCTTTTAATGCATGAAGTAGAAGAAGAAGAAGAAAGAGAAGAAGGAGGAGAAGAAAGAAACAAGCAGCTAACAAATTTTACTACAAGGTGTTCAATCAATTATTTATTCCAGAAACCCTTTCAATCAACCACCATTTTTACAAAAGATTATTCCTACAATATTTTGTTAGGAAGGTTGATAACAAAAATTGTACATGAATTCTGGAAGGGAGGAAAGGTACATTTTATGTTTAGAAGCAACAGATGTTCATGTTCAATTGATCAAGAGAAATTGAATGAAGGTGGTAGTCTATAACTAATGTCATGTACGGATCTTCTTTAAACTTGATCACATAATGTCTGTGAATAATCGTCACAATATTTAATTTTGCAGCAGTATCTAAAACTTCATTCATCCTGTCCCGTTTCCTTCTATGCAACTTCATTCTTGAGGGAATGATATTAACCCTTCTGTACTGTTCAGGTCTGTATGACCTGAAAAGAAATTCGTTTCACCCTTACAGACATCCCATCTATCTAAATATCTTGAAAAGTAAGATTTGTCGATGTATTTGTTGTAGTTTTCCTAAAAAATGTGATAGTTACAATATGTACTGACACCTGCTTGTCAAAAATCAACTAAACTAGTATGTAAGTTAGGAGGTTTGAAAATATGGCAGTAGAACTTCATTTTGATTATATAAATTTATACAGGCAAACTTACTCCCATCTCCTGGAAAGAAGGAAGAACATCACCACGCTAATCTAGTAAGAAGTGCAGTCAAAAGGCAATTTCACACATGTTCATTCTGCATGACATTGAATTTGGAATAGTTCTAAAAATAAAAATGATAATTTTGGGCACAAATAGAAAAATTATGATTGAACTTAAACTCAAATGAACTATAGAAAAGTTCAATGTTTTCCTTTTTCATTGTATTCGTTGCTGTAAACCATTTTATTTTGTGTTATGGACTTCAATAAATCATGATTGGATTGAAAAAAACATTCACACAATGATTTTGGTGGAACTGAGTAAGTCTCCTATCTGAAATCCATGAAATGATAGCTCATAACAATTATCGGAAAATAAAAATTCCAACTATTGGTGCAGGATTTACTGATCATGTGTGTTAGTTATAAATTGTTCCCAATAAACAATAAATAAAATAACATATGTATTATGTTGTATTTGTACAGTCCAGATAAATATGTAACAAAACCAGTAAGAATATTTATAAACATGAAAAATCGGAAATAATATGTGAAATTAAAATACAAAAATTATAAAACATATTAATGTAATTCGAAATTACATGTATCAAAATATCTACGACCAGCAATCACTGCAGCTTGCAGCATTCTCATTGAATTGTTACACGCCAATACTCGGAAATTAAGGTTGAAGGTCCCGAAACACAGTGTTAGTATACTTTTCCCACCTAAATATGAAAATGATCTCAGTCACGCTCTTCCCGTCACTGAGATAACTGAAGCAGAAGAGTGGACTCTCAAAACATCCGACCACCTCTTAATGTAGTCGCCAGCGCTCAGTAATTATGTACGAAAAACATGTTTTTTTTTTATTACCACTATTCATAAAAAATGTGTAATAAAATTGAAGAAAATTAATAGATTAAAAATATTTTGTGAAAATAGCAAAATATGTAATATAGTACCAAATATGTAGCAAAAAAAATTGATATTGTGTTAGGATGGTGACGATTCGCCAAGATTACAATTTTGAGAACGGTAAGTAGAAAGACAAAAAAAATTTAATTACATAAAAATGCGGTCTCTATGTATTTGTAGTGAAATATACCTGTAAATCAGCAGTAATTTATTTTTGTTCACATTACTACAAATTATTAAAGCATTAATAATTTAATAACTACAGTTAATATACGTTAGTGTATAACATTCAACTTTACAAAAAGGTAGATCCAATAAATTCCTTTCTAATCATCACTAATATGCAACACAACTTGCTGAGTACATCCTAGCAGTACAGCTAAATTTGAACATTACAACCTGGAAAATGAATCTGGATTCTCTAACAATGCTTATACAATTAGCCCTGATTTCATGATTACTAATTTCAGTAGAAATGATGAAGGTAAAACAAACAGAAAGTACAAAATCAGAAATAACAATTATTTTGCAACAAACTAAGTGCATGAAAAACATTGAAAATGTTTTTTTCCATTTCCTGAAGACATTACTTAAACCCAGAAATCCCCTGGGTTTACAGTATGTTCTCTGCCATGACCTGCAATAAAGCTATTGAAATAACCAAAAAATCTCTACGCTATCAATATTATCTTCCCAAATAATATCTCACTAACACCCCCAGCAGAAAATGAGGCCTCTTATATCTTGAGAGATTAAGAAGACTGAATATTCTATGAATGTTTTGGGAAGTAACCATGCATTACATTCTTTCGATGCAAGAAAATAAATCATTCACATGTCAAAAAATCTAATCAAGTATTGCATGTAATTTCAATTACTTAAACTTACATTTGTAAAACACTCGAGTTCATTTTTTAAAAAAACATTTGCTTCTGCACTCCTTGAAACCGTTCCATAAAACGTCCAAACATTACTGAATGTCCTTTCAAGAAGTTTGATGTCTTTGTGAACGGCTATTGCATGGTCCTTCAATTCCTTGAGTAAGTCCGCCATTAAACCACAATTGCTATTAACAAATTTCAACAATCTCTCAGATCATTCGATATCGCTTCACTTATACCTCTCATAACCGTTCACCACTTATCACCACTTATCACTCTCCGGTATGCTCCGGTATACCAAAAATCGCTAACCGTTCCTCGCGCGCCAAGCTCGCGCCAAATCGTTGCGCGCCAAATTGTCGCGCAACATTCGATTATCGACTACAAATTATGGTTGCGCATGCGCATCAAAGAGTAAGTAGTGATGTTTCGCAATATAGAAGGCAGTGCTATATTCAACGACGTGAACGGTGTGAAGGGCAAGTGGTTGCTCTTGCAGTGAGTGAAAATGGAGGATGGAGGGCGAGGTGTCGAGTCTGGTTGATACTGGCCGGTAAAATAAGTGATGAACTATTCAACTGTATTTTATATTCGTAATTGAAAATTCGTCATACAAGTGACTTCCATGAATTCGTATATCACAAATAGGTTGGATAATTGACCACTTATTTTTTAATTTTGTGTCTTTTGATTAAATTGAATTCACGGATTTTAATAACGTATTTCGAAAAAGTGATTTAACTGTATATTGTGTTGCAAAGCATTGGAAAGAAGGTGAAGATATGTTATGAAACCCTGAATTTGTGTTGTCTAGGTGTAGAGAAGATGACAGTTCTTGTTGGAGAGAATGCAGTGGATGAGTCTTGTGGTCCGCCGAGAAAGAAATTTCGCCTCTGTTTGTCTTCACGTTATTCTCAAGTGCGAACTTCTCATGAGAATCCAACTTCAGTAAAAGGTAGGTGTATTAATAAAATACTTACACATATTTTGGCCAGTACTTTTTGAAGAAAGATAAAGAAGAGTCAAATTCATTCAGTGTGTTAAATAATGACGGGATAATAAGAAATATTGTTGATTCTTCTATAACTCTATTGATGACTCTTCTATAACTTTGAATTGGTTCGTTATTTGGCGTCGAATTTGTGTTGGAGAGTTATAATATGCTGAGGAATTTTTCCAGGTGCGATGTTGAACGGTTACATTCCTACCGATGGGCATAATAAAAGCTCAACGGACGACAGTCCGGTGAGCGATGGCACAGGTTGTTCACCAGTTGCAACACTATGTAATTTGGGAAACACCTGCTTTCTCAATAGTGTAATTTACACTTTGAGATTTGCTCCAGCATTTCTTCACAATTTACATCACCTTGTTGTAGACTTAGCTGATGTATCTGCAAAACAACAGCAGGTTAAGGTATGTTTTTGCATGAAAGGGAAGCGGTAGAAACACACTAAATTATATATTACCAGCATAATTCTCTCTGATTTTTGAGGTATATTAATTAAAATTTTGTTTGACTGCTGCAGTTTTTAACATCTTCAGATAGAGCTATGGTGTAATTTTAATGATCCACAAAGAAATTTAGATTTACAAATTTGGCGAGATCTTGTTACAATAAAGAAAATTGTTTAAGCTGCATTATTGTATATAAAACAGAATGTGAAAATCATATTGCAAATTGACTTGTTCCAAAATGTCACAGCCCTTCATCTGCTTCAAAGACAATGTACACACCTGGGTTTTGCAGAAATATGTTGTTCTTAAAGTAATATCTTTCAAGTTGCCTTACTTTATTTTCCTACCTATGGTCTCTGTCTACTCTTGTTAGATCATACCATAATTATAGAAACAATTTTAAGCTCATTCCACTGGTGCACTATAATTGTACCATATATTTTTTCAGGAACTTTAAATTTAAGTGGATCAGAAATGAAATTGGTATAAAGAGCTATTTTCAATGAAATGTAATATGTGAAAATTATGAAAAATTTAATTTCAAACTTGGAAAAGGACAGACAGTTTTGTTTGTACTTTCTTCAAAATAATTCTATTAGTGGTCTATGAAGTCTTAAATTTTGAATTTAGTAGTTTGTTCTCAAAAGTTTAAATTTAATTGGTTGGGTAGTTTACCAAAGATTTTAAATTGGAATTGTTTATTTAAATGCAAGTCAGGTAACTTAAGAAATCCTATGGAAAAATTATATTCCAAAGTTCTGTGTGTCAAAACATCAGTTTGCCCAGTGTATCTGCTTAACTTGCTTTTTTATTTTCTTGTTTGTAAGAGATTTCATGGAAATTCAACTTTTAAATAGAACATTATTCCTAGAGATTGAAGTAAAGTAAAATAATATTATTGTAAATAACAAATTTTCCAAAAATTAAATGTAATTATCATAAAAATAATGTGGAGGAAATTGTGTTGAAACATCCAAGCAAATTTTTCCTTGTGAATCAAAACCATTATACTTTATCAAATAATTGACTAATTACATTTAGGACTTGAAAAAGTTAATTTATTAGTTTTTGTGTGACTGAGGTGCTTAAATTCGCCAGGCAAAGTCTTCCTCTTTGGGCCGAAATATGGGCAGTAGTAGCAAGAGCTGGAGCAGCAAAGATTTATTATCGTTAGGGAGTTCTACCACCTCCAGTGACACACAAGGCAAGTCACGTATACAGGTTGCCACTGAACGGCTCCATGAACTCTACGTAGCCTTGCATACATCAGAAGTAAAGGAAAATTGTGATCCATTTCAACCTGATGTCTTCCTTCATGCTCTCAGGTAAAATCTCTGGGAATAACAGATTTATAAAATCTATATTGTATTCTTAATTTTCTAGTATTTCTAATTTGAATATTTTGTTCTTTTAGGGAAGTGAACCCGATATTTGAAGGTAATCAGCAACATGATGCACATGAATTGCTAGTGTGCTTGTTGGATAACATACGGGAAACATGTCGACTGTTGGCCAACCAAATGGAGACCCGTCAGACCATGGAAGCTGCAGATAGTCCAGAGACCTTGGATATTGAACCCAAAATATCTGGGGCTGCCACACTTCCTCCTCCCAGCAAATCTTGGGGTGTCCGAAAATCTTGGAAGAAGAGAAAAAATGCATCATCGCAGGTTAAAAATACTAGTAATGGGCTTAGCAATGGTATTACTTCCAGTGTCAAAGACCTTCCTAGCCAAGATTCGACAGTACCACTTGTCAATGGTGGCACAAGTTCTCATCAGACATTAACAGGTTTGAAAAATTTATGCATTTACGTGTTCTTATTTTTAATGCTTGCATCAAAAAATATATGCTATTAGTTGGCCCCTTCTGAATAACCCGTGTAGTGGCTTTTCTACAAGCTCTGCAAGACTTCTTTTAAGCTAAAGTACAGATGTCTGGCTTAAAGATGGAGGCTGATGTTTCTCTTACTGTGGATATCAAATTTGCTGCATGTCGGCTGCATTCTGTGTATCACATGACTACGGCTGTGATTTATATGCAATAAAAACAGCAAAATATGCACATACATATGTGAATATATTTGATAATATATGCAATTAAAAAAGAAAAGTATCCAGCTCTGGCTCATCTCCTTCACTGCTCAGTGAATAAAAGATGCACTTCCAGATTGTCTGTGTCACAAATTCATGGGCCTGACTCATTTAACACCACTCCCTGTGTGTGTGAGCACGCATAGGTGCTCGGCAGATGCACATTTCATTTTGACTGATACTGCTGATGACAGATCTTAGCGTGGCTCTCGAGTGACTTTGTACGATTCAGCAAGCATCGACGCTGATCCATGGCTGTGGCAACGTAAACAAATCCTTGGAAGCGCATTGCTTCAGAGCAGGTCACCTGCTGTAATCATAGTATGTGGTAAGAGAATTGTGAGAGCTGCTTACATGCTGAGGGAACTAACTTCTAGGGCTTCTTTTCGTGGATGAGGGGTGAATATGCAATTATGGTGATATATGTGAAATAAAATAGTGTAAATTGATACTAAATGCCTCAAAACTTATACAATTGTTGAAATGGGTTGTATTAGTTCACAGAAAAAAACTGCAAATGCATATAAATCACAGCTGTGCATATGACTATGGTAAAGGTTGCTGGGAAACTAATATTGTCATTTTGTCATACCATATCTGGATATCAGTGGGAATCTTCTTTTTATTTCTTTTTGCCTTTTGGTTAAGGATTGTTGCATAAATGACAGCATTACCTGGGCAATAATAGGCTGTAAATTTTCCTTGAAAATCCTTTTAAACAAATGGGGAGAAAGAGCAATAAGAGTGGTGAGTTGATGAGGGATACTCCCCACCCCCCTCCCTGAATTTAATTTTTGTTAAAAATAATCTGTTTTTGAATTTTGAATTTTGTGCCTGAAGACCCTTAGTGAGATCGGCAGCAATTCTCGAAAAGTATTGGTTAAAGAGATTAGCCACTGTTGCCCGGGTCGTCACATTTATATCGCTATATTTTAAAACAACATTCTCTACGGGTTTTCTAGTTGATTTGGTAGTATTTTTTATTATATTCCACATTGCTTTAGTTTTATTATTTGAGTTCAAAATATCCTGATCGTTTTTCATGATTTTAGCCTGTCTTATGACTTTTCGTAACAATGTTTTGTATTTTTTAAAGTAGATAAGGAAATCTTGAGATACGTCATGGCGTTTAGAAATAAAATAGAAGTATCGTTTATTTTACACGATGTTCTAATTCCTTTTGTGATCCAAGTATTACTTTTCGTGAAATGTTTAATTTTCTCTTTTACTATGAAAGCATGCGTTAAAGAGAAATGAAAGCTTTGAGAAAAATAAATTATATTTTTCATTCGTGTCAATAGCGTTATAAACTGCCTCCCATGATTCTTTCAGCAAGTAGTCCATAAATAACTTTATGTTAACTGTAGTAAATGCTCTGCACATGCGTGTTTTATTTATTGTGTCAGTATTCATGTTATTAGTAATTGTAAGAATTTGTGCATCATGGTCACTGTAACCTAGATTATTCGTTATTATTTCATATTTAGTTGTGGTTTTGTTAATTATAATTTGATCTATTGCTGTTTGTGATTTAAGAGTATTCCGTGTAGGTACGTTCACTGTAATATCTAAATTAAAAGAATGAATTAAATTGAGAAACTGCTCTTTTTCGTGGGATTCGCTCAGAAAATCAATATTGAAATCTCCACATACAACAATGGATTTAAAAGAGAGATTACTAATTTTGTTCAGAGTTATCTCTAGATTTTCTACGAAATTGAAATAATCTAAAGCTTGCTTTGTTGGAGGTCTGTAGATGCAAAGTAAGATAATTTTGAGCGTAGTAAGATGTACAACTGTTATTTCAAAAACTTTTTCAACTGCATATAAATTGAATTCTGACAAGAAGGTAGAATCAATATTATTTCTTACATAAATACATGAACCTCTGTAAACAGGGCCTTTATTTGATTTGATTTAATTTTGATATTTGATCTAATGTCAATTTTTGTATTCAGGCTCACAAACAATATAATGGTTTTCAAAATGTATTTATTACTGCTGACCTACTTCTTTGTAAAGACTTCCAACTAGCCATACCAGATTGATTGGAGGAGCGCAATGCAACTAAAGGAAATTGTTTAAATCAGTTGTTGTCACTACTTGGACAAAAAGAAACCTTCAGTAGAAAGGGAAAGGGAGAGGTTAAGGAAGCCATGAATAGACAGGAGTGGTTGGTTTGAAGATATGTGATCACAAAGAATCTCTTAAATAAACGAAAACTTCTGTCAAGAAATATTGTGATGTGTTAAGTTATCTTGTCTTACAAATATCTTGATTTTTGACATTTTGTTGGAGAGGTCATGATAAGTTATTAAAAGAATTACTTTTTCTGGGGGAAACTGTAACATCAGGGAACAAGTTGAATTTCCCTAGTTTTTACATTTTGCAAACGTTTTTTGAAAATGTGAAAAATCCCATTGTACTCGGTATTCACGAGATATTTGTACGGTACTTATTGACATTCCTTTTGAAACCTGTAATGAACAATAGCCACAATAATGCCGAGTACAGTAGTCGGAAATGAACACTAGGAGTATATATAAAATGTCAGCCTCTGTTTGGTTATTTCATGTAATTATTTGAAAATATCGCCTGATAAACTTCGATTTTACGTTTTCCCAGAATTTTATGTCGTAATGGAATAGTACCGGCAAAACATCCATATAAGTAATGTATCATTTACCCCGTATTTACGTTTTCGCGATTTTGCCCTTGGCTTGTAAAGTCCTACTGCGTATTAAACCCCCGATATTAAGATTTTTGCACAGCAAGACCCTTAATTTAGATGGATATTCTGAAAGGCGGCAATGACTGTGTCAGGTTCGGGAAAGGTGGTGGGGATACACATGTTATGCGTTTCGCAATTTACAAATCAGAGTATATCTTCGTGAATGTTCTGAATTGGTTGGTTGAGTAATTTTTCAGGACTAAGCTCACGTGTTTCGCTTCGAGTGTGTTCGTTGTTTGTCTCCAGAGATAAGTCAGTTGCTGGTTTGTACATTCTCACTACCGCTTACGCAGTAGAGAGAAAGTTATGTAATGCTGCGAAAACGGCGAATTTTCAGCAGAAAATTATTGTAACGGTAACGAAAGAGTGGATAAATCCAGTAACCAAATTTAGAAGAAGAAAAACTCTCACACGTGGTGAAGCCAGAATCCGTTTGGAGGGTGCTTGATACCGAAAAATCGATTGACGCTAAACGTGTCCATCAGTCTGAACAGCGCTAGCGGCTAAACCGTTCACCCGATTTTCTCCAAAATTGATATTTCCCTATCGATCTGGCTGATGTCGCGGCCCCTTGAAGTTGAAACCGATATTGTAATTTGGGGGAGGGGTACTTTACATGAAGCCCTTGGGACATTTTTAATTATTTTTTTTAATTGCTTCAACGAGTTTGATTGAATTTTGTTGTTGGATAGAGTGGAGGACGTTTGAGAGAATGGTGCAGGTCACATGTTCGTTGATAACTCTGATTTTTCGAAAATTGCAAAAGTTAAAACTTTTTTCGGCGTCTTTATGCACAATTTTTACAAGCACAATTATGAAGGTAGAGATTTTTTTCCCTTAATGTTATTTCTTAACGATAAATTTTGAAATAAGTTCATGTGCAATTCTTCGAAAATTTGAGAACTTTTCGCGTAATTTTGCGTGAAAGTATAGGCAAGAATGCTATTTAGTACCACTAGTTTGTATTCATTTCTTTTCAGTTGAGGTTTTGATGTATTATTTTTTTTTTTGGCATTTTTTTTTTTTTATGCTAAATATATAATGCCTGGATCTCACATACACCTTGCTAGTGTTATAAATAAAAGTATTTGTAAAATATTTTTTGTGAGATGAAAAAATTGTTTTATAGGTACATATTTTTATTTTATTTTGGAAGTATTTTAGTTGATACTTTTACAAGAAAGTTTTCTTCCCTTCACAAGAGGTTTAATTATTCATGTCACTATATATGTAAAATTTTTGTAAATCTGTGAACTGTAAAAAGTGTAAAAGATGTTTGTAAGCTTGTGACGGTAAAATACAGCTTTTATGAAACTGTTCCTAAAAAGACATGTGTATTTTAAAATATTTTTTGTAAGAGATTTCAAGTAATTTAATACAAAAAATGGGTTAATTATGTTCTTCCTTTACTCAGTGAATAATATTGATATAAACAATTTATGCAATTATTATTACATTTTACTTCTCATCTATGTACGTATATGCAGAGTAATATACGTATTATAGAGAAAGTTATGTAAGGATGGAGAAATTTGATTTTGAGATTTAAAATGAAATATGTTTTGGGGTCTCCTGGTACCAAAAGTGTTTTTTCCAAAATGTCCCTACATCTGTGAACACCACTAGTGCCTAAACCTTATATAGGTTGTTTTCAAAATGGGTATTTCTCGGTCAATCTGGCCCGACTTGTAGCTTTGTAATTTTGAAAAACATGGGGGGTATTTTCCATGAATCATTTATATCTTATCAGGGAAGATTCTAAATCATTGCTGCTTAGTGATATGCATAACTGTGATTGTAGCCAAACTAATTTCAGAATTAGGCCAATAATGTTTTGGATCTAACTAATGCAACTTTTATTCATATTTGTTTTATAACTTACTTCACTAGAAAATAAATTAACTTCCAAGAGATATTATTAATTTCTTACTTGAATATGTACTTTTTTCAATATGGAGTAAAGAACATTTGAAGACTAATTTTGACTGTACTATTGGAATCAAATTCTTGTTTTATTTTGCTGATGATTTATAATATGTGTGTTGATTAGTGAATAAATGTGTGTTACAGGAATTTCAGAATTTAATCAAGTGCAATCACCACCAGTTTCATCATCAGACAACATAAAAACTGAGACAGGTGTCCCAGAACCTGATAAAGATGCGAAGAAACAGAATGTGGGTTATAATTTTGTCGCAGATGATTTTGAGGGTGTTGCTGTCCTTCGTACTACTTGTTTAGAATGTGAACATGTGACAGAGAGAAAAGAGGCTTTTTGTGAGATATGTGTTCCTATAATCACTGAGCAAGAAACTGAAAAGGGTAATTCATAAATTTTGTTAGCTAATGATTCCTATTACATTCAAATATTGAAATTTTATTGATTAATAATTAACTTTACTTTTATGTTGAAAAGATGATGGTAATAATTTTCATTGTTGCAGGAGAAATACCTCGGGTTAGTGAAGTTTACCAGGCAGCAATAGTCACTAGTGAAAATTTGCGTGACCTCAACAAATATTGGTGTGAACAGTGTTTGCGATACAATGAAGCTTGTCGTTCTGTTCGCTATGAAACTTTGCCCCGGCTTTTAGTTTTACAGCTAAAACGATTTTCTTCTACCTTTGGGTAAGTTTTTGATAAATTAGCTAACCTACATTAATAATTTTTACACCAATGAGGATTGAATTTTGTCATTGTTAGTAACTATTTCGAAAGAGACCCAAAAGTCAGTCCTTTTTGTTATATAGTATCTTAGTCACCTCTGAGGTGTTTGTGGCCTTCCCATCTTTCTTGGTCGCCACTCTCTCTGGTTCATCGCAGTTTTTATTTCAGGACTTGTGGTGGTCAGGTTGGTCCCAGACTCTATAGGTAGTCTTGCAATTTCTTTTAATATTTTATCAAGTCTTGAATGATATTCATGGTTTGAAGTTTTCCTTATTTCTTCTTTCTTGTTTCATTTAATATTGGTCTGAGGTACTGCATGTGAGCTACTTCAATTCGTTGTTTGCTTCTGTTTCAAAACAGTGATAATATCACTGCCCTATAGTAGCATACATGTTGGCAGTGTTTTAGTTTTTGTTGTAGATATTCTCAGACCATACTGTAATATAATTTTGTCGTCTTTATGTTGCTAGTTGAAGATCATCTGATGTCATTGGCATAGAGTACAGTCATTATTTTCTGATCGTGTGTCCTTATTTGATCTTCTTTCACTTCTTTCTCATATCTTTCTTCATGGTGAAGTTCATGTCAAGTCTTTTGGGTATTTGAGCAGAGACTGGGTTATGCACTGTGCAATGTTCATTTGTCTGTCACCACAGTGACGAAATGCAGGGTAAAGAACTTAACCATTAAAGTGCATTCTTATAAAAGTGAATTGGTAATTATACAGTGGATAGACTCAGGGTTGTTTATGGTAAACGCGAGGGCTGAAGGTCCGAGTCTCGCCATGACTTGGATCAGGGCGAGCGAAGTGAGAAAACTTGCCTTTGAAAGTAATTTGGCATTAAAATGTGGCGGGAACAAAAGGTATGCGAGTATAGTGTATGGGCAAGCGTGGGGCCTATCCATTCCTGTTTCATATTTCTTCCGTTCAGGTTGGCAGTATGATTACAACTAGTGGTCGGGAAGACATCAGCGAACAAATGCACATCGCACTCGGCTCATAACCACGTCTGCGCTAGTATCCCCAGTCTTTTAATTTAATGTATTACAAGGCATTTGTCAATATGATAAGCAGAGAAAGGTAAGGAATACAATATGACTTCTTAACACATTACTCCTTTATTCTCAAATACTAATGCAATCAGATTGTAGTTTACATAATTAACAATAATGGGTCACTAAAAGAAACTAAATTTTTTAAAACACCTGCAATTTGTATTCGGTGTTAAATAATATCTAATTTTGAAATTTGTCTCGCCTTGCTAGAAAACAATTGAACCATTGATCTTTTTTTTATTTACTCACAAGACCATTTCATTTGTTGATTAGTTGTGAATGCTGAATGGGGGAATATTCACTAGCTTTAATCGTTTGCATGTGTTCTGTATTTGTTGTGCAGTGCTTATGGTAAACTTTTGTAATTCATAATGCCATCCTCAATGTACACAAGAGAGTGCTTGCAAAGGCAGATTCTAAAGAACAGCATTGGTTAAATATTCAGGCATGTGGCTTGCACACATTAAGTTAAGATTAGCGGAAAAAAAAACAATGTTCCATATGCATGCATGGTTGATTTTTTAATTGGGGCAGATAAACATTAATTAAAAAGTAAATAAATGCCCATATTAAATTTGCTCACCACGTGTGTGTATTGTATGTAAATGTCTGCAAGTTTATAATGATATTTTTGAATGACTAATTAGTTTTACCAATAGTAAATTAAAACACTGTTACTTATTACGTATATTTGAGGATGACAGACCAAGATTTATATATTACTTTTCAAATCACTATCACCTTCGGTTATAGTTTTCATTAGGGTAATAGGTCTAAAATTATGTCAATAAAGTGGCTTGTGAATCTAAAATATTTTATATAAAATAAAAGTCAAAAGATTGTTAATAAATGGTGGATCGATGCTTTTTCCTCCCATGGGCAGCACTAATGAGAGCGAGCTCGTTTTTTATTAATTTTCTGCACACTCCATTATTATACCAATTTGGCGATTTTACAGCCGGGTGCCCTTTCTGACGCCACTCATGGGACACGCAAGCACATTACACATAGACAACACACAATCGCAAAATATGCTTAACCATGCCAAGGCTGGATTCGAACCCACAATCCTTTGGTCTGAAATCTCCATGGCACCTCTGCCTTAGTGATCTTGGCTACCCGGATAGGATTTTTTAAAACATGATTGATGACCCAAATAAGCTCTGGGAAGTGGCGACACTGCTTGTGCAAGGTAAAGATCTAATGCAAAACTATATAGGATAGGGAAGAGGGAGAAGCAACACTATTTTGATATGGAAATTGCTTGAACGCAATTGGATAGTTTTGATTTTAATGAGTGTTCCTTTATTTTATAAGAGAAAAAGCAATTGCCCAAATTAAAGTTTCATATTGGACAAAGTTTTACAAGGGGAAAGAAGTAATATCTATATAAGTTTATGAAAGTTACGACATTAGATCTATAAAAGATTGTAAAGTTTACCTATGAGAAACCATTAATGAATGAATTGTGATACACATGAATTCAGAACTGACAAATTACTTCATCTCAAGAAATTTTGTTCGCTTTTTTGGGTATATTTCATTTCAGGGAGTTACAAATGACTACTGTTCCTGGCTATTGAAATAAACACAGGTATTCACCGTAAGTGCTTTCTGTGAATTGGTTGGGTTTGGATTACATTAGCATTTTTTTCTAATAATTTACATAAACAGGGAGTTACAAATGACTACTGTTATTGTTGAATGGAAACAATATAATGAAATGTGAAATTCTGTTGAATTCTTCTCATTGTTAAACATTGACATGCATTCATTATGAGGCTTTGTTTTATTTATTTATATTTTTTATTTAATGTCTAAAACAGAGAAACTGAGTGTGACGTACTACAGGGAGAAATGTATTCTGTGAAGGTTTTTGTAAATTCTGCTATCCTTACCCTAACCCATTTACAAGTTGAATTCTGAATGCAGATGGAAACGAAACATTTGTTCTTCGATTAGTAAAGCCAATTTGGGTAAATTTTCTTAGGGGTGGAAACATAGACAGCTTTCAGCATCACATGTTCTGACCAGGAGTAATTTGTATTAAAATGAGTGTGCATGTAGAAAATTACAAAACCACAGTGCTTAATAATTACTATTGCATATTTTTCAATATATTTGCATTTGTTTGCCAACGCTATCAGTATCATATTCTTTATAAACTTTTAATTTTTTTTACTTTCTTGCATACTGCTTACACAGAATATTGTAAGGCTAAAAAAACTCATTGGATATGTTCATGAGTTTGCACACCTTATACAGTGAATTCAATGCCAGAAATATATTTTCATTTAAAGTTTTGAATGAAAAATCTATTACTTGAAACTATTTAATTTTCGCATCAAAAGTTTGAAGATTTCAAATGAGTTTTACAAGAAATGATGATTGTGATGTGTTAATTCGGAGAGAAATTGTGGTGTAAATAGTATTACATAACCATTCCTAAGGCGAGACATTACGTGCTGTTTTAACACTACTAGTTTAAGTTTTATGAAATGTTTTACTTCACAAGGTATTCAAGAAATTGTAATCTGTTCTTGATCTAAACAATATTCAGATGAGATAAAGATAGGGATCTGCTCCATTTCTTCCCTGTCTAACACTTATTGAAATGTTCAGAATTGTCATAATTTACTGTGTGTGGTATAATGAAGTACAAGGACTTTTGTAAAAAATAATACAATCAACTCTGGTTATAATGAACTGGGAACTAACATTTGAACTACTATATCTGAAGATGTCAAAATTAAATCAACTTTCTCCACAATAATTGATTTTATTAATATAGGGATAAAGCAAAATATATTATTAGAACGAACCGAAAATTTCAATGTCCTTATTTGTCCTTAAAAAATCAATTATTTTCAATTGTTTGCTTCAAATATTTTGTATTAGTAATTTCTCTAGATCTTTCTCCAGAGTACGTGCTCTCTCCATACTTATTCTGCATTTTCCACTGTGTCTAAGTGTCGTAATGCAGTCGTGAGATCCTTTAATGTCTGTTGCACTGTTGGAAGTCCCACATTTTTAGGGCCCTTTTACTCGCCTTATAACATAGGAGATCCTTTTGTTAGCGGGATGGCACAAGCGGCTAATGAAACTAATCACTTTCCTGTGCTGCACGCCAGGCTGTGGGGCTGTGGCATTCGCACACTTCCTGTCGCTTATGTAGAACACAATGCACATTGTCCTATGAAATATTAAGTAACATCAAGCTTGAAACTGAAGCAAGCAATTATGCATTGCCACAGTTAGTTGTAGCCAATGCAGGACAAGGCCTTTGTTTCTGCCGTGAAACTGAGGGGCATGAGGTTGTCAGTAAAAGGTTCCCATTGCGGGTTTGCGGGTTTCACCTCAGGGGAAACTTCTTCAATTATGACCTTTGGCCGATATTGTTTGCCAGCTCTCTAATGTTAGAATTTGTAGCATGGGAGAGATTCTTTTCCAGAAGGAAATTAATTCCCAGGCCGTTGTATTTCCTATAACTGAGGTTGTAATCAAGGGTTCACTATAATCAGAGTTGAATGTAGTAGGATGCAGTATATCAAGATGTGTAAAAAGAGTAAGGATGTGAATAGGGTTAGAACTGGGATTGAGAGAAAGAAGAAGAATGGAGATGTAGGACTTGTGAAGGTAAACTGGAGACTTACGAACATAGGGATGCAGGAGAAGTTGGGAACAGTTAATGAAAGAAAGGAAGAAAAAGGGGAAAGGTTAAATTGAGAGAGGAAGAGGGAAAAAAGATTAGGAGGTTGGGAATTTTTTTAATTAAAGGGAGTAGTAAAAGATTTCTTCTTACTACTTAAATTTATCCACTCATTGGAGGTAATGTGATAATTTACAAGCTAATGTAAGAATTATTTAGATTCAGACATTAGGTAATGTACTGTTTAAAGAGAGTCGCAGTCAACGGCTTTGCTGTATGAGGCTTTCATATGTGGTAATTGCATCTTGTATTTTGAGTTTTCATGTGTCTTCTACTGTTAGAAATGATCTTTCTCAAGAATATACCATAACATATTCCTGTTTACCCTATCAAATGCTTTTCCATAGTCAAATCAATTTTAAATGTTTTCCAGGCTCTGTTTATTGCATCTCTTAATTATTGGCCAGTAGTTCCTCCAGTAGTTTTTTGCACTATTTCTGTTTGCCATTCGTTGAAAACTTGTAGTTTAATCTGTTGTATTTCATCTGTTATTTCTAGGAATGCTTCATCCCACACTTGTTCATTATCATTATGTAATCGACTATTATTTTGTATTGTCTTGTTCATGGCACTTTATTCTTGTTCCATTTGCCCTCGAGTATTATGCTAGTATTACTGCATCTCGTTTTTCATATATTAAACTATATACTGATAGTTTAACTGAAACTATATACTGATAAACTATATACATACATACATACACACACACACACAAACACTCTCTCTTTCTCTCTCTCTCTTTTTCTCTCTCTTTCTCTCTCTCTCTCTTTCTCTCTCTCTCTTTCTCTCTCTTTCTCTCTCTTTTTCCCTCTCTCTCTTTTCTCTCTCTCTCTCTCTCTCTCATTTTATTATTTTGTAAAACTTTTTGTGAGGGGGGAGGTTGTAATGATTTCATGAATTTTTCCCAGTTCTCACTTCTTATATTTCATGTTAAGCTTTGCATCTTTGTCTGCAGTTCTTCTGAGTGTGTTTTGGTATTTATGGTCTGTGAATTTTTGTAAGATTTTTCTTTTCCATTATGAGCTATGCTGTTTCTTCATCCATGTTTGTAACCCCCATTCTTTTCTTTTTTTTTCTTTTTCTTTATGGTCTGTGAATTTATTTTACTTCACTTCCTCTTAGGATTGTAGTGTATATTTAAATTTTACTTTCACTTTCCTGAAAAAATCATAATTGAGCAGAATGTAATATCAGTGACGTAACATATAACCAAATGTAAAAGGAAGATTTATTATATTAAATTATTAAAATAAATTAAAACCAATGTGCAACTTATGACTAAAATTCTTTTCAAATGAAAATTTAGTAGCAAGTAAATAAATGAATGAATGAATGAATGAATGAGCGGAGGAGTGAGTGGACGGGTCCATGAGTCCACACATTGAAAATTAAAAATTTTTTGCTTTCATTATTGAAGAATTGATTTAAAGTTTAATAAAATATAATAAATTAAATATAATTGGATCATTTTTTACTTTCTCATCTACTGTTTACACAGTATAGAGAAAGTATTATAATACTGCAGAAAAAAAAACAAGTTTCAGCAGAAAAATTCTTTTTCTAATTGCCATGCCCTAGTAACAAAAAAATGGATAAATAATGTTCCTATGTGTCGTGAATTACTTCCTCTGACATGTGAATTCAGAATCTACATTTGGTGGTGGGTCCTTGGTAACAAGAAATTGGATTACTGTAAAACGTGTCTGAATATGCTAGCAGTTAGCCAACTGTTAGTAGGATTTTCAATAAAATTAATATTCCCCAATCGATCTGACTGATGTTGTGGCTCTTCGAATATGAAACTGATACTTTGATTTTTAGGGGTATTTTACACGAAGCCTCAACATTTCAAAATTTTCTAGAAAAGACTCCAAATTTTTTCTTTAAATTCTTTTCTTTCATAGAGCATACAATGCTTATAGAAATGATGTAGGTCACAGTTTCATTGGACTCCCTGAATTATTGAAGTTTGCAAAAGCTCAACATTTTTTGTTATGATAATGAAGATGGAAATTTTGTTCTGAATGAAATCTGTTAATCAAAAGCAGATCTTCAAATACGATTATGTTCAATTTTTCAAAAACACTGGAGTGTGTCTGAAACAGTCAATTTAAAAAAAATAATTTCCTTCGAAATGGCTCCAAATGTTTTCTTAAATTTATTTTCCTAAAAAATTAAAAATTAGTTACGCGTAATTATTGCATCTGTGAAATTTGCTAATTCAAATTTTCTGCCTTTCATTTACTGGAGTATTTCATGAAGATATCCAATTACATTTACATAAGGAATGTTGCATTGTAGCTTGGCAGTTTGAAATTCTGAGGATTCCTTCTTATTGTAGGGAAATGTTTTGGGCTGTACAAAACACATTTTTAATTCTCAAATATATGTTAATGTATTAGCTCCCAAAGAATTGGTTTTTGCACATAATGTTCTGAGTTTTACAACTGATGACTGTGAAGTGTTGATATGGACAGAAATTACAGTATTACAATTTACTTAACCATTTCTGAGGTGAGAAGCACATGATGTAGCCCCTAGAGTTTAACATGAATTTATATTGTGCAATTACCAAAAAAGATAACAAGGAGGGTTTTAAAAAGCTTTTTTTCTCTCCCTCATGTTTAAAGTTGAATTTCATGGATTATTTATAGTACCTAAAGCTTCACTTTTGCCGTCTTAAGTCCTAAAATTTTAGAGCCTAGGCTGTGAAATAAAGCATGTAATGCCTGTATAACACAGAAAAACTGAATGAAACTAAGTTCTTTTTTACACAGTATTTTTTGTTGAATTGTTTTGTACTATTCAAAATCATTTAAATAACCAACAACTACAAAATTTACTCTTTAACATTAATATTGAAAACACAATTTATTACATTTATAACATAAACTCTGGGAAATTAAACTGTTTGTTGCCTCCTACTGCAAGTGGGCCTCCAGTGGATGTTTTGGCTTCAGTTTGACTTGTTTCATTTGGCAATGAAACTAGTGTTACATCATTATGAGGTAACATAATGTTACCTCATACATAACTGTTACACATGTAACATACATTACTTAATTGTTACTTGTACAGTAAAACTTGCGCAATGCGGAATCTCAAGGGAATATAATTTTTTTCCATATTAGATGTGATGCCACATTTTGCAATGTTATTTTGTAGAATTTGTTTGGCAGATGTGATTTATGTTCACATTAGACAGATTTCAGCATTATACATGTTCCACATTGAACAAGTTTTACTGTATTAACTTAGTGTTACTTCATTATGAAGTGACATAAAGTTAACTTATAACATGTAACATATTAGTATTCTTTTCAATCTGGCGAAAAGGTTCATACCAGTAGTTCATATATCAAGACCATGCAGTGCATTTTTCCAAATAAGGTTCCCTTCCACTGAACTTAAGTCACTTCATTCTGAGGAACAAACAATATTTTTTCATGCCCTCATCCTTGCCTTGAAATTAATGTTACTTGTTAAGGTTATGTTTAAAAACGATCATAGTCCATTTTTTGTCGTAAAAGAGTTTTTAGTGTCATTCAGTTGGTTTATACAGATAGAATGCAAGTATGATTAGATTTGGCTAAAAAAAGGTCATAGTCTTCTAGTAAATAAAGGACAAAGATACGAGCTAACGGCTAAGTGACCAAGGTCCATGCATTGATGAGCAAAGCAAATCAGGGTCCAAAATCTTTCCTCCTCTCTATGGTTACAGTCCTGTGTGTGATTCATTTGTTTAGTTCACAACATTCATATAGAGAAGCAGAGAGAGATGAGCCCTGTTGTAGTAAAATAATACACTGAAACAGCAGATGACTGGAGGGACGTGTGTAGAACAGATACATCAAACTTTCAGCATTGAAAGTTGTGAACTGTGCAAATGAAGTCAACTGTAAAGCCTGGACAGAGTTTTTGTTTAAGCTATACAAACCAAAATGGCCTATGCTTACAAGACCAATCAGAATTTTGAAAATTGACAAAGAACAACAGATGTTCATCTTACATATGAGTAATTATTTTGGAAGTTATCTTTGGAAGCTGTTGTGCAACCTAAAAAGGGCAGATAAATAAAGAAAATAAAATTATGGACCCTGCTGAACCCAAAAGGTTATACAATCAACCATTATTCATCAAACTTGCAAAGCTTAAAGATTTAATGCACCCGACAGTCTTTTGTAAATCATGTTGCTGGGGCTTTCTGCGGAGTGTTAGTTTGTGGAAATGGACAGAAAGAAGACATCAAGTTTGAAGATGTTCCTCTTACTGAGGACCTCATTTAATTGAAAAGAGAGATTAATGTCCTGTATTTATCGTGATAAAAATTACTTTCTTTATTTTCATGTACTTAAAATGGGTGATCTTGCTTATATCTGTAATAAAATAAGTGGTGCTTTACATTGTTTAATTATTTATTTTTTCCCCATGCTTTTAACATTGAATTATAGACTTAAAATTTTAAAATTCAAATTCTGATAAATGGCCGACATGTGACTATGATCGTTTTTAGCCGTAATTTCATTTTGATTAATGAACGTTAAGCTATAATGTATGTACATAATTGTACATCATCATCATCATTGTCATCATCATGGGCATCATCCATTACCAGAGTTTAGGCTGTACATCCTGTTTCCATTGGTTTTGTAGTATTATTGGTAGATTTAATCTTCTCATTTATGTTCATTTTTTTTTGGCCTTTCAATATCTGGTTCCATTGGTTACTTCCAGATAGGTTTGGTTTTTTAAAGATTTTCTGTTTCCCTTGAGTTTGTTTTATTTTCTCTAATGTATCTTTTTTTCCTTTTTTTTGTTTTCTATGTTTCAGTGCCATCTCCTAGCAAAATGTCTCGTGTTTTACAATTTCTTTTTTTTTTTTTTTTTTTTCCATTCTTTCATTATCTAAGTTTCAGAGCCATATATGACCCTAGTTTCAGAAGTTGTATTATAGTTTCATTTCTGGATCCATATCTCTGCCAGTGTGTCTTTTACTTGTTGCACAAATACTGTTGTTACATTCATTCCTTTATTTTAGATTGTGGTTAACACCTCTTATAATATATCTGATATATGATCTCTTTTAGTCCACTTATCCACTGTTTCTCCAATTATTACAATTTTGGCTCTCCTTTGTTTTTGACCTTCAATTGTCTTAGCTTTGTTTTCTTGACTGTTATCTTCCATCTACTTGTGTTACTTTCAATTCAAGAATTACTTGTTGAAAGTAAAGCACAAAAAGGTAGTTAGTATGAGTGACAATTGTGAAAGATTCCAGGAAAGATGTGGGAATTTCTGTGACTAGTTGTAGTTAATGCAATGAAATAAATTGTCAGAATTATTTGTGTTTGGAATTTTGGAATTAATAAATTAAAAAAGATTAAAAATCATGTAATAGCTTGTTTTTGAGTGTTCTTCAGTTGTAAGTTTTATTTCCATGTTTCTTCAGATCATGTACATTTGTATGATTTATTTTTGCAGGTCCATGGTGTGTATGTCCAAAGTAAATGACTATATGCCCACTCCTTTGAAACTAGCCTGCTTTTGTGAAAATTGCTGTTCCCTCCCTGAAGAGCAAAGGCCACATCAGTATCAACTCTATGGTGTTATAATGCACTTAGGTGCTACAATTGCTTCTGGTCATTATGTTGCTTATGTTAAAGCTTCCGAAAACTATTTTGACTATTGTCATTGTGGTCGAGACAAGAGGAAAATACCCAGTTTAAGTTCAGGTAGTGGAAAGAGCAGTGGTGGTTCAGGGGATAAGATGGGGGGAATACTTAAGTTTTTTCGACCTAAGTCAAGTAGCAGTGGTGTAGATGTAGCTTCAAAAAACTTGGGTAATAGTGCTGGTAATAGTCTTTCAAATCGCAACACTTGTCGTAGTCTTGACTGCTGTGGGGTAAAATTAAACAGTTCTTTAATTGGTATGCATATGATGAATGGGTGTGGAGAACTGATTGGCCATGGATATTCTTCTAAAGACAAAGATAGTTTGAACCCGCTGAAGGCTTTGAACAGCCTTCCTGCTGAAGGAGTGTCATCTTCAACTGCTGTAGATGCCTCTGTACCTGAACCACTTTGGTTAGAATGTGATGATGATACAGTTCGACTTTTGACTCGCAAAGAATTTGAGGATGTGTTAGCTCCAAAACCTTCAAAGAATTCGGCCTTAACACCATATCTACTGTTCTACTCTAGAGTGTAATGATGATGGCTGTGCCATTTTTTATTTTAAAGGTTTGTGAGTCAAGCTTCGGGAGGGAGTTGCCAAGAACAAAATGTGAACATGGTGCAGAAAGTGTTTGCTTCACTTATGTAACCATTTTGTGAATGTAGGGTATGTTTATCCCTTGTATGCATGTAGAATTTGTATATATACATGAGTGGCCTGGTGAATATGTTCTAATAGGGGGGTGCAAAATTAGTGTGATTTGTGGAAATGAGAAATATTTATAAAACATGCTAACGAGGAAGGAAAATTTGTGATGGAACTTCTTGCGCTTTTATTTTAGGTAAAATATTTGATTAATTATTAACAGACTCATTTAGCCATGTGCATAATTTTCAATTATCCATTCATTGAAAGTGTTGAAGTAATATGTGAACAGTTATCTTGTATGCTGCTCTTAATTTGGTGGCTTGTATTTAAATTTTGCTTTGCTCATATCATAATCAAAATATGTTTATATTTGTTATTGTTAGTTTTATAAATGAAAATGTTACTTGTTTGAATTGTATATTGTTAATATGTCTGAATGTAATTGCAATGAGAAATTAGAAACGTTTGTAAATAGATAGTCATTTGTGCTATTGATAGCACTGAAAATATTTTAAGAAAGTAATATACTTTATTAGTAACTACTACTATTGGCTTCCATTGTTCATTGAGTGGATATTGTACAGGAAATGTTTGTTAGTTTCCATATAGGGGTCACTGAAGTTACCTAGCTAATCGCCTGATGTACTAAAGAAAATGCAATTGTGTCTGGTTTTGTTCTTTGTTCCAGTCTTTATTTTTTTAAGATGAGAATTGATAGTCACTAGTTCAACTAAAAACTGTGTAGTGGAGCTGAAGTATTGTGCAAAGCACAAACTGGAAACAAATGGAGAGTGTTTTTCAAAATTTTTATGTTATCTTTGGTTAGAAATTGATAAAATTTTATTATGACATCTTATTGTTATTATTTTTTTTTACATGTTTGGAACAAAATTTTGCTTCATTTATTTTTATTTTGTATGTTTTGTGAATTGCTCTTATTACTTTTGTAAAATGAGCTTGTGGCAGCTATTGTTTTTTTCTTAACTGATAATATTGTCTCAATCAACAGTGCATTTTCTCCCTTCAAAAATATTCATTTAAATTTTCTGTGATCCAGTACTGATAGAGAGAAAAAAATAACGGAAAAAATTATTATTATCACGGCTTAGAAATGACATTTTAAAAGGAAATCTGGACATGTCTAGAGTTGGACATTGACCATGCTTCTGTAATCAAAATTTTGTGAATATTTCATCCGAATACATATTTTTTAATCTAATAAGGAGTTCAGATTTGTTCTTCACAGACAATTAGTTTTGGTGTCTAGCTTATTCTTCGAGAGTTTTGCCAGTATGTATTCTCCATTAGTGTAAAATATTTAAGAAGTAATCTACTGAGTTCCTTTTTTTACATTTTTTCACTGATTATCCTAGTGTACTGTATCACAGAAAATTTCTGATATACCATTTAATTATGTTCTCATTTCTTGATGCCAAGAACCTATTTTTATAAAAAGCATCTTCTGATAAATAATTGTATATGATACATCATAAGATTTCAAGGAATGTCTGGCCAATAACTTTGTATATTTTTTGTAATGTTACATTCCATATTTGCATTTGATTGAACTATGCTAATTGTAGTTATCTTTCTATTTTATTCATATGTAATGAAATGTGTTGTTTCTGGGAGAGGGGGACGAGACTGTTCTGGCAAATACAGCAATAAGACTCACTAAGATCCGAGAAATTTGTTTTATAAGGCATTAAAACATTCAAGTACAATAAAAATAGTGACTTTAGAGTTGATGTGAACTAAAATATTATCACACTATAAATTTGTGTGCTCTGTTAAATGCCTAGTTTTACATTTCACTGCCTGAAATAAATGACCCTGGAAGTTTCCTTACTCTTCATTCCTTTATGGCATTTTTAAGCTGCCATTGTTTTCCTTATATATTACATTAATAATGCAATCAACAGTATTATATAGAGAGATAAAGGTATTTTAATATGCACTGCATTGGTATTTTGCCTCTGCAAAAGGCAAAAATTCTTGTAGAATAAATGCAGTATGTTCAAGTTGCTTTAACTTCAAACCACTTGTACTTTATATATAGTGTTTTGCTTTGGAATGAACAGAAGAGATGAATTAAAATTGAAACTGGCTGCCATTTGGGATTGCTACTATGAGTTTTTTATTATTTTCCACTGTTTCAGATTTGTTTTTACATTATCTATGTATTACAATATACATAACCATGACCTCTGCCAGAAATAAAGTAGCTTCATATGATAAATGTGTAGTTTAAATCCAACATTTTAATCCTGTGACAATATTGGTGTACTGATTACTTGTTCTTGAAACTCACACTTAGTTGGTATTTATTTGTATACAACTTCATTGGATGTAAATTTAGTGTAGGTGTTAGGCGGAGGGCTGTATTCACAGTAACATCCAAGCATTTTTTGCTCATTAACGACTATACCATCGATCCTAGAAGAAAACTTTTTACACACAAAATGTAGGTAATTTTATTCCCTTTATTTCATAACAGGTTAATATTTATGAAAAATTGAGAGCTTTTAAGTTATATTGAGATAACGGATAATTTCCCATTTTTCATGTGTTTGCTTAGGTCGCCAAATTTTGCTATGTTCTCATGGCTGAACCGTGACCGTGACTGGAGAAAAAAATCATATTGTAATAAAATGTAGGTAATTTTATATTTTTTTTAAATTTCATATGAGACCATTTAATACGAAAAATAGATGGTTTTTGAGTTATTTGAAAAGCGTTATTCTTACACATATTTACTTAAAAATCATGATTCCTGACGAAGTTCTTGTTGGCAAACCTGATATTCGTGTTCAGCAACTTAAAAAACGTACGCATACGCGCATTCGCTCTACACCGCTGAGACGGTTTATCAGTAAATTACTCTTATTTTTCTTTCTTTGCATTAAATTTTCAGTCCAAACCGCTTGTAAAACTGCCCGACTTTACAAGTGCTTCAGAAGCTCTACTGCATTTTTGTGGAAAATTTCGAAAGCTATCGCGAATAATCTGAAATACGAAGCTTCCGATGGAAAATCCTTTTCACCAGTAAAATTGCCATTAAATTTCGCCCTAGGACACTGGTTTTCAAAAGAATTCGGCTGTCGAAAATTGCAAAATTCAACGGGGGGGGGCGTTGAATTTTTACATTTTTAATACCATAAAAGAATTGGTTTAAAATGTCCATAACTCCGAAACTGACAATATTACAATTCTGGAGGCAGAATCTAGTTTCAAAATTTAATAAAGTTTCAGAAAATGCCTCATTCGAAAGATAAAAGGGGCCATCAAAAGGCGTTTTTTTCGAAGCTCGTGTTTTCCCAAAAATTCGAACATTACGGTCATTTTTGATCGCTGTATCTCCTAAACAATTCACTCTACAACGCTGAGATTCATACGGCTGTTTGTCAGTTCTTTACCCTTATTTTTTCTTCTTTGGATTAAATATTCAATCCAAATTACTTGAAAAAAAGAGCGATAACCTACATGTTTGTTTTTTGTGGGAAATTGTAGATTTCGAAAGCTTTTGCGAATTTCTGGCAAATGAAACTTTTTTTTAAATTCGTTCCGTCCTTACTCTGACTTTATTGTCGCAACGCGTCTCTTCGCTCCTGGTCGACCGTTGAGAGCTTCTTACGGAGTATTCCTCCATTATTATCTTATCAAGCTGTATTTATACCGGGTGATCAGTATAAAACGCAACCCTCAGCAGGCAGAGCGAAATGCACTGGCAACCATGTTTGAGCGGGTCGGATAGCGGCTGGTGGTTTCAAGCAAGTGAACTGTCGGGAAGTACGCTTAATCCTCTCTCCTACTAACGCCACCCGGAGGAGGAGAGCAGGTGACCGCCGTGTCCACGAATTCAAAGAGAAGGACCCGCGCCTGCTTGTTTGGCGTCGAAAGAAAATTGAATTGTCAAGAACGACGATTCCTTCGTGTATTGTTTAAAAGTGAAATAAACTTTGAGTGTAAAATATACATCGAGGTAAATTTAATAGTAATCTTTACTTATTTTAGTTTCATAACAAGATACATTCGCTCTAGAATGTATATGTTTTATACTTTTCTGTTTTAAATAAATATTAATAAATTCAAATTCGCAGAACAAACGTTCGTCGCTATTATTATTGAATAAGGTTACTTTAAAAATAATTAACTAATTAAAACAATGAAAATTAATTTCTTAATTTATTCTGATACGTATCCGCCGTTAGTTTCTTTGAAAAACAACAGACCAATTAATCTGCGTCGATAAATGGCACACCATACTCCAATCTTTTTTTAATGCAATGGTCTTTCTACTGTTTGCTATGGTCTCTCGGTACCCCCACAGACTACGGTTTTGCTGGTTAACATATCCATTCAGATGAAGCCAAGCCTCATCACTAAAAAACACTATCAAGTGCATCAAGACCTTCGCTAACAATTCGCCTTAGCCAATTACAGTAATTCATGCAAGCATTATCGGGAACCTTAAGCTCTTAAGAAGTCCGCTGTTTGAACGCGCACATTTTCAATTTTTTGTGGCACAATGTGCACTTCCATACGAGAGATTACATTGCTCCTGGATTCAGAGAATACACTATCCTGAAGCTTCCTTAATCATGTTTTCGAGGAAGTTGAAAGAACATCCCGAACGTCCTCTTAGTTTTTGCTGCGCGAGCACTGTTTTGGTGACAACGGTGCTTCGGAAATGTAGAGATGTTTTATACTTGCTGTTTTAAATATGCATTAAAACCATTAATTCTAGATCCGCAGAACAAATTTATTATTATTATTATTATTATTATTATTATTATTATTATTGACTATTATGTTACTTTTAAAATAAATAGTTTTGAATATATGTTCTAGAAGTAGTTGAAAGAGCAATCAGTGGTAAAACAATCAGTGAAGATAGAAGTCACTGTTTAATGATACATCACAGCCTTGCCCTTCATCCCCATTATTTAACCTTGACATAAAAGTTTTGGAATTCCCTGCAACAAAAATAATAAAGGTAGTTAGGTAATTGGTAAAGGAGAAAAGGAAATTATTTATTATAAATGCTGAAAATGAAATTATGAATTATATATTGGTGTCGGAAACAAACAAACCCCACAAAAATGTTCAAAATGGGCTCCATTTGCTAACAAACAAGCATTAACTCGCTTGAGAACATTTGTTGCAACTCGATGTAAAGTTTGTTCATCAATCATGCGAATCGCTTCTTCGATGTTTCTTTGGATCTCTTCGAGATTAGCAGGTTTGCATGAACTTTACCTTTGAGGCATCCCCAAAGATAAAAATCTGGTGGTGACAAATCAGGCGAACGAGGGGGTCACAAAACTTATTTTGTTCCTAAAAACTCTTTCAGAAACTGCATTGTCGATTTGGCAGTACATATGTATGTGATGTCGCCCCATCCTGCTGAAACCAACAATTTCTCTCATCATATTCTAGAAGGGATATAAAATGTCTCAGTATATTCTGATATGTATCCGCCGTCACCGTTTCTTTGAAAAACAAAGGACAAATAATTCTGCGGCGAGAAATCGCACACCATACTCCAATTTTTTTAATGCAGTGGTCTCTCAGTACCCCAGAGTCTACTATTTTGCTGGTTAACTTCTCAATCCAGGTGAAACCAAGCCTCATCACTAAAAAATACGTTATTAAGTGCCTCAAGACCTTCGTTGCCCAATCGATGTAGCCAATTACAATTATTCATGCGAGCAGCCCGATCAGGAATCTTAAGCTCCTGAGTTGTCCGCAGTTTGAACGCGCGCATTTTCAATTTTGTAGTGACACAGTGCGCACTTCTATAAGAAAGATTACATTGAAGTTTCCTTAACGATGTTTTCGGGGAAGTTAAAAAACATCCCGAACTTCCTTCAGTTTTTGCACTGTAATTCGGCGACTACGTTTCCAAACAAACACACTTCACTAACCGAAATATGGTACTCTTGTTCGGAATGGACTCGGATGAAATTTTTTCTCTGAAAGCTGCCCGGCACTCTTTGAAAGATTGCGTTCGGAAATTCTCTTCCACCACAAAACTGCGTTGCTCTACGCTGAGGCGCATCGTAAGTTAACTGTGAAAGAAGGAAACTATGAATGAAGACGCGGCCTGTTTTGTTTTGAACAGTTATGATCAGGGGCGTGCCGTGACTAATTCGACTAGGTAAGCTCTGTAAATAGCAAGAGTGCGATTTGGGGCCTGTTTTGGAAAATAAAACGAAAATTCATTCAGTTCTCCACGTTTTACATTAAATCATTATATCAAAAATGCATTATTATCACTATTATTATTATTGTTGTTGTTATTATTATTATTATTATTATTATTATTATTATTATTATTATTATTATTATTATTGCGTTTTCTGGAATAATGCTAGTCCTCCCCATACGCGCCCACAATTTTCAGTGAACCAAAAGTCAATTATCAACCTGTACCTTTTGAACGCTTCACACGTCGTAAATGCTCGTTCGGAACGTAATGAACACTGCATCCCGTAAAAGAGACACTATTATTCGTGCTTATTTGGCAACACTCACGACTCTTAAGAAGCTTCCTTCAAACTGCCCTCTCTCGCACGACATATCATCTGATCAACGACTATTTTATCTTTATTTATCTATATTATCAGTGGCGTGCGGTGACGATTTTACTTGGGGAAGCACTTTTGAAGTCCAAAGTATAAAAAGCATTAAACAATTTATGATATGAATTTTCACAAAATGTGAATATTAACCCGGGAAAGATCGCGTCTTGCAAACGAACGTAACTGGTCGCCTGGGAGAAAATGGAACCCAGGAAAAATTTCGTTGCGTAAATGCTTTCTAACATCATAAACAAATATAATTCGGTTTTTATGTAACTTACATTCTTAACCTATTTTATCGAGTATTTTGTTATTTAAAATTATTAATATAAATTTATAAAATTCATCAGTGCATTAAAGAATATGTTTTTCTTTCATAAAATAGAAAATAAGATCATACACTTTCACATATGGTAAATGTTGATTTGAAAATGAGAAAATAAGATCATACTCTTTCACATATGGTAAATGTTGATTTGAAAATGTATTATTTTACGTCAAAAACAGTTAAAAACTGCGTATGACGTGCTATGGGAAAAGTGAATGTGTGCACATTTTCAAAATTCTGTGATCCTACACTAGTCATATACTACTTAAATTTTGAATTTTTGAAGGAGAAAAAACACAAACTCATGTAATAAAATCTATTTTCAAGGATAAACAAGCAATAAATTTTGAATTTTGAAAGGGAGAAAAAAAAACTCCCATGTAATAAAATCTATTTTCAAGGATAAATAAGCAATAAATTTTGAATTTTGAAAGGGAGAAAAAAAAAAACTCCCATGTAATAAAATCTATTTTCAAAGATAAATAAGGAAAAAATTTTGGCTCTTATTACTTCCTGCCGCGACAACATGGAAACGATATTTTGAATAATTGTATTTCCCACTGAATTCTAGAAGACGTGCACAGAAAATGAAGTTACATTTATGTCCAGAAGCAAAACAAGGGGCCATCTCAGCATTTGCTCAATGGATCAGGGAAACTGGACGAAAAACCTGATCGAGATGGGGTCATTGACCGGAAGCTGTAGTACAATTTTTTTACAGGTTGTTTATACTCATTTATACAGTCCAAATGGTAAATAATGCATTATGTATCATTGTTAAAATTAATGTTACTTTTCTTGTGATGCTCAGTATAGTCTCTAATTGTATAGAAACAGATATTTGCTGTTTAAATTCCTCGGACAAATTTAATGTGTTAGTTCTCTTTCCTGCAACTTATATTTCTTGTTTTTGCTCTGAATGCAATTATTGTACTAATTTAGGTATATACTCTCGCGGCAATTCTGGTAGAATTTATCCCATAATAGACCAAGGGCGAATACGATCCAAACTTACGTTTGCAATTCTTGTGAACGGTGATTCCTCGAAATATCAGTAATGTTTTATCCTCCTGACAGTTGATCGTACCTGTGGTCCGATTAAAATAAGAACCGACTTGAGGGCGGGCTGGTGGGGGCGCGTTACCACGCCGGGAGGCTGAGCACGTGCTAGAGCGGGTGGGGGAGGAGTGGCGAGGACCGCCCGATCGCGGTGACAGAAAGACAAGCGGTACAGTGGGTGGATGACTGCATGTGTCGTCGTCACAACTGCAGTTTTCGTTCTATGTCAAATGCTGCTCTCCACTTCGCGAAGCACACTAATTTGCCCCGAGATGTTCTCTAACATTACAAACACAACAATTTCTACTTGATTTACAATATTTACACAGTTTTAATAGTCAAACAAATTACTGTTATAAAGGAAATACTCCACTTATTTCAGTCACTTCCCTCTGATGATTGTTTGGAAGGGATGGAACTCTAATATTGAAGAGAAATAACTTCTTCAAAATTTTGTTCTACAGTTCCTTCGTCTTCCCATGCCTTCGAAATTACCTTTTTTATATGACCTACATCATTGCGCCATTGTTCTGCTATTGTCCTCTCTACAGCCTCATTCATGAGCTTTTGCCCTCAGATAACGTAAATTTTTCTTTCTTCCCTGCCACGTAACCTTTTATATGCGTCCAAATTTTCTCAATGACATTAAAGTGACAGCACTACTCACGATACCACTGCCCAAAACAACAACAAAAGGACCGAAAGCACAAGAGATTTTTTCCTTCAGTGTCGCTTCTCGTCACTGACCAGCAACTGGAAGTTGCGAAGCGTACGAAAGTTGACAGGAGAGGGGCCGGAAGGGCCCCCCTAAATCTGTCATCGTGCCTCCTCTTCTGGTTCCCTGCCTAGTTTCCACTTTCCTCGCTAGATGCCACGACTACTGCGGGGACTGAGTTTGCCAATGCATTCCCTTCCCGGAAGGGAGAACTGCAGAACGGAACACAAAGAATTAGTTTTTTAGAACACTTTCTTTACTTTAAGATAAACGTTCTTGATATTATTATGTACTTTATACTTACATTGTATTATGATGTAAGTTCGCGCGTGTATCAAACACACTCAAAAAGCCAAAATTCCTTCGAACATGAAATAGTTACTAGCCGATCTCAACGGAACGTATTAGAAAATTCATTCTCGCGCACTCACGAACCGAAGCCGACTTGCCCCGACACATGACGAAGTCAAACGCCTGCCCCCCCGCCCCTTCAAGAACGAAGCTTCGCTGACGTCATGAGATGAAACTACACACCGTTTTGAAAACATCGATTGTTACGGTTCAACCCCGGGTACTTAGCTCAGAATCTTAAATTGAGTAAACGTTTTGCTCTGGCCATAAGCAACGAATATTTTAAATATCGAAAGGGTTTTTTCTCTGCATTGCTTAGGGGAATGGCTCATTCCCTTCATTCCATAGAATGCACGCAACTATTATCTATATTTATATTTCATGTAAAGCAATTGCAACATGCTAGGCCACAGAAATGTTTTAATAGATTTACTCAAGAAATTACTAATTGCAAAAATCAAATCATTTTGAATTCTGTTAGAAGTGCCTTTTAAATGTTTTGGCAAATGTTAAGTATTGTTTTAAGGTCGTAACATACTTACTCAACAAATTTAGAAGTTCGATCAACGCAGCCTTTGCTAACAAACTAATTTTTACGATGCCTTCCGAAAGGAAATTCTTGCATTGAAAAATCGAAAAAATTGTCGCGTCAATCAGTTATTTTAATTTGACTCTATTCCTTATGTGTAATTATGTTGCGTTACATCTGCTCAATTTAAGTTTCAATGCTGACACTGCAAAACTGGCCAGCTGAATAAGTGGAAACGAATGACTCTGTTATGTATCATTTTTGTGATTGTTTTTTAGAGACTGCAAATTGTTATAGAGTTCTTTAATCCTCACATTACGAACATGGGAAAACACTGATCACGGCGCAGTAAAATAAATTATTAGTTTCCTGTTTCCTATTAACCAACTGGTGCTTTCATATTTTGAGGTGTTCAAGTAGGAAACGGCTAGCTTTTCCTTTCTTTCAGCAAGAATTGACTGAAGACATGTTCTGGAACAGGCCTCCATCAATATCCATTTTCTCACAAAAGTACAACTGAATATATATATTTTTATTTTGATTTTATTTTCAGGCTAGCCAATCAGAAGTGAGTGTTTGCAGTTCGCACAGCGTTTTTCTGCTATGTAAAGTGGTTAGTGAGGTTCGAAGATATATTTTTAAATATTCTCAATTATAAATGTATTTTCTGCCATAGCACAGTATTATAGGGAAGGGATTCTGAAACTCAAACAAGCGGGTGCAGATGATTTTCTCCTCCATACGTTACATACAGTTTTTGACTAAATAAATAAATGATACCGTTATGTAGCACAAAAAGACAGTGCACACAAAAATTACAGTCACTCAAAAATAATATGCAGTGTGAATAACACGCACAGATCAAATAAATCCTCAAGAAAAAGACCGTGGCATTACGTGGCAGGCGGCGCTTGTATCAGTGCATCAGCTCGTACGCATGCGAAGGCGCGCCGGCGTGCCGCGGCAGTGGGCCCGGGTGACGGCGCTGTATACAACCCAAAGAGTATATCTCCATGTATACAACCTACTCTATGTATATAACCAAATGAAGCTTCCAGAAAGTCGAGCGCGCAAGCGCGAACTGCCTAATGTATTTAGATGGAGAACAACGTCATGCTCAGTTCGGGTCGGGTTGCGGCGCCTAATAGACTCCAGGCCGTGTATCAGGCCGCACTAAATTCGCAATATGGAAGCTTGAAAGATTTCCTGTCGGAATAGCCAACTTATGAAACTATAACTCTGATCAAATCTCTCGCTTTTGTTTTGTTTGTTGTCTCATTCACAATCCTCGCGCGGTCTCGAGTCTTGTCCACTGTTCAATAATACATGTTTCGTTTTCGGTAGGATTAAAAGAGATGTTCATCTATAAACGAATATTAACTCTGTGAATAATTATTAAGTTAATTAAGAATTATCATTATCAACTATTGCGAGCTTAAGAAGTGTTAAAAAGTGTCAAGTGCAAATGAAAATACAACCTCAAGAGTTATCTGCGGTCATACTTCTATGTTATTAATGCTTTTGAGATGTGTCAACAGTTCCTTCACGTTTTGAAGTGGTAGTAATAGTTTTATTGAACGCAAATAAATACCACAATTATTGAAGTTAATTAACGTGATATACATGGTAGTTTTTAAGTGATCTAATGAAATGTTCCTAACAGTCCATTTATGTCAATATCAATGCAAATACATCCATTTAATTTATCTGTTCAATTATTCATTAGCTTTTAAAAGTAAGTTCAAAAAAATAATGAAAATCATTAGTGTAAGTAAGTTTTCAATAACTTATCCATTGTTACCAGAGACCGTCTTTGAAAACGTGTTATCTTCAAAGGTTCAGTATTAAGTATAGACCCAGATGTTGGTAGGCTTACCATTATTTTCCAGTTATAATTAAAATGAATTCAGAAAAATAATAAAAATATAATATAATTAATTTAAAACAAGAAATACTAAAGGGACACTTAACAACAACAAATAATGAACTACTATAACTATTTCAATTAACTTTATTATTACTAAAGAAAACAATTGGAAAATAATAAATAAAACTAAAAAACGCCTAGTACTACTAAATAAATAAATTGAACGATAAAACGCAAAGAACGAAGAGCACCAAAACGCAAATCTTTAGCAACACTCGTAAACTAACACAATTTCACTTGGATGGCTTTGAATGTTGGCGGTATCTACGGAAGTAGTCATTGTTTCATTGCAAACTTAAATTTTAAAAATGTCTCTACCGCTTGAAGGTAATATATTCAGGGTATTTGTGTGACGGTTGGCAACAACTTTAGCCAACATAAAACGAATCGAAACTACCTAAATCGAGTATAAATGTATGTTCTCATCCGACAGTGACATTTTTCAAAAGTTGTCCCGTTCGGCTTTTTAGCTGGCCAGCAGTTTTTTTTTTTTTTTTTCTACCTCCGTCTCTTTCAACTGCTTTCTGTCTTCGTCAGCAACGGCGGTGTATGCTCAATGAAGGGCCGCGCGTATGCGAGCCAGTGTACCCTTACTTGGCAGAATTTTAAAACCAAGCTTAATTCTCTATGGCGTAAGTGGTGATTTCAAAATATAATTATATTTAACTGTCTTTTCTCCAGGGTAGGCGCAGCATACCTGGAATGCACGCCACTGGTTATGATCCACACCACAGGAAGGGGGTGAGTGAAACGAAGGGGGGGGGTAAATGGAGTGTCGCTGAAATGCAGTCTAAGGAGCTGTCCCAGAAGCAGTGTTGCAAAACTTTCACTTTTCTCTCAGTGCCTTGAACAGCAGGGTTGCGTAGTAGTAGTTGCTGATCACCCGGTACGAGGCTGGAGAAAACCCTACTAGCCGACGCTAGGTCGGCGCCATATTTAGTCATCTAGGGAGGGGAGGATCGCAGCTACCTTCCGACCAAAAAAAATGTATTTTTTTTTTTAATGTTGCATCTTCATATTGACGCACCGCGTCTCTAGGCCCCATTAAGGAGGGTTTGTACGCTGGGGAGTAATCCTCCATTATCTTTTAAGTCATGTCACGTCACGTCGCATTCAGTTTTCAAGAGGACCGCCAGGTAGCAAAGAGTATATCTCCGCCAGGTAGCATCTCCGCGTACGCGCTCCTGCGTCACTACCCAGCGGCCAGAATTGGGAAGGAATAACGATAGGGGTAGGGTTTAGGACACTTCACAATGTGAAACAGCCGAAGTCGTTTTGTTGGAACAAATTTCATATGAGATTCGACGGGAATCGAACCCGGACCTCAGTGGTGACAGGTTAGCGACTTCGCTGCGCGACGAGCGAACGCTTACGGAACTAATGATCTTAACCGTTGACGTGCCTGGAATCATTATCAATCAACCTGTTTGTCCGTCTATAGACAATAGCGCTTAAACTGTTCTGTTGGTTTTCTCCAAAATATTCCCTGATCGATCTGAATAGACTGGAGGCTTTGGGAGTTTCTAACGGATATTTTGATTGTTGAGGGTCTTTTACCGTACAGTACAGTACAGGTCTAGTACATGAATCGGGCGTGTGCCTTTTTATGCCTCTGCCCGAGTTCGTCCCTTACGGCGCTTGTATGACCTAGTGGTCTGAGTGCCGGCCAACTCTTCGGAATTGTGGGAATTCTGATTTGGTGTTGTTGACGTTCTTATAAGAAGAAATAAAAGAGGTCATATTCGTCAACATATTAGCTTGACGAAGATGACCTTTTTTATTTCTTCAACTCTTCGGAGTTCACTCTGAGAACCTGAGTTCGGGTCTGGGAGCGATAAAAAATGTTCTGGTTGAAAACAGTTTTGCTGGTTTATGTAGTACTACAATATTGCGGAGTATTTAGAAATAATACGAGAACGTATGTGCTTTGGAAGCACCACTAGTTTTTCTTAATTACTGCCACACTTTGGTAATACGTAGCCTATCGGTAACTCGGCAGTGATATCAGAATTTGAAGCATCTGATTGGAAACGAAACCCCTTCCTTAGTCAGCTGCTAGCTATCAAGTAGACAAATATTATTTGAAAAATAAATATACCAAAATAAAGCTTTAGTTTGAACACAATTTCGAATTTCAATACATCGTAATCTGATGTGAAAATGACCCATTGCCGCTGTTCATATATCACATTCGCCGCCTTTCTAGCGTTAAACTCATCTGCCCCATAGTGAAAATAACATCAAATATGTCCACCATGATTTGGCCCAGAGAGTATTATAGTCAGGCCATGTAACAAACATCTGAATGTTCACTGTGTGGGGGTGCTCTGATCTTTGGTCTTCATGGTCGTTCTCTTGGTTTGCCAATAAAATTCATAAATTGCTACCAATCAATACGGAGAATGCTAAATGTTCTCTCTCACATGCTCTCTTCTCAAGTTTTTTTGTCTTTGTTTTCCACCATTCCTCCAGCACCAGGACGATACCAGAAAATTTAAGGATTTAAAGAAAATCAAAATTTCAAAATGTATTTATATTTTCAGTAAAAATGTATAAATAACTTTTCATAAATTGAGGATGTTTAAGATTTAACTACATTACTGGCCACTTGGCATTACAATATTGCACATAAAAAATTTATCTACATCAATTAATCAAGGCTTATTATGCATTCAAGTGTCTTTTCTGCTAGTGTATCACTGATTCTCTTTATAGAATCTTTATTAATTACTGTCAAATACAATAGTATTGGTAGCAATAAATATAATTTAACAATTTAATACTTCAATGGAAATAGTGCAGTACAAAATCATTCACAACCCGTATACATACTATAACATATATTAAGACTAAGAAAATCAAATCATAACTTGACAAGAATGAAATTAGCAATGAAGGTTAGTTTTGAAATGAAATTAATGAGTAGAAAAGGGATAATTTTCCAAGTATACAGAACAACATTGCCATTTTGGTTTGATTTTGCAGTTTTTGTAATATTAACCCCTTACCACTCACCAATTCTACCTATAAAATTAAGAGAAACCGTAGACTTATTTTGTGGATTGAAAATTGATTGGTTATAATACAAATGTCCTGATGAAACTAAATTATTTATACTATTTGTAAAGGGCAAGTCAAAAGTGGAATAATCCATGAACAATTTATATTTAAGCAATTTTTTTTGTGCATGTATTAAGTTTATAAACAGCAAATTTAATAAATATTTTTATTCTTGCTTATTAAATGGTTCCTATGATCTTACGAGAATGGTCCATTGAACATTTTCTACAATTCAAAGATGAAACTTATTAATACTGGACATCACTCCATATGGGGCCATCCATACACTATGTAACACAAATCTGGAGTATTTTGAATGCCTTCTCTCTCCCCTGTAATGACTGCATGAACCCTGCTAAATAATTACATAACGCATATGACACCACCCCCCACTTACAGTACATATTAAAAAATTATAAAGCAGTAAAACAACTGCTATTAATTTTATTTGTGTTATATATTCAAATTTATGAGAATTAAAGTTAGAAATAGTTTGCGAAGTGGTCTAACAAAAGATTAGGGACAATGTTTGAGAGAAGGAAGAATGCATAATTGAGAAAATTTCTGACAAGCTATGCACATGCGTTCATATATGAAGTCTATTGCACCAATTTAATTGGATTTTAGAAGAAACACAAGTTTTGAATACTTTCATCTTAAAGTACCATACTCTGAATAAAAAATACTACTGTTTATTATGACAATCTGTATTACTTATATTGATTTGAGCCCCTTTCATAAGTAAATATTCAATAACAGTTACATCACCAACTTTAACCGCGACAACATAACTTTCTAATTTATTTACATTTCGTATAATTTCAATTGTTAAAATTTTAATGTTTTAGAATCAGACAAAATAAAGGAAATTATTTCAGTTGATGTTGAAAGACAAAAAAAATAATGATCAGTATTATATAACACTGAACTATCATCCATCTTCCACTATGTAACACAGCCAAACGCCTCAAACCCCACCTCCCCTTTTGCGATACATAATTTATGGATGATCCCTACAGCTCATTTCAGATAATGAAATACATTGAATGGAGATTTTATTGAGTTAATAACTAGCACAAATTTACTTCAAAAAATATTATCAATTGAAATCTATATTATGTTCTAGAGTATGAATAAAAAAAATATCAATTTTTGTATTTATTATTTAATTAAGGCACTTATTTAAATTCATCATGCACAAGTAATGGGAAAATTTTAGAAACAAAATCTGGTAGTCTTAGGAGGTGGTCTCAAAAATATTGTGAACTTCCAGATTAAATCTTTCTCATAACAAATTTTATCAGCCAGACATATTTTTCAGTTGGCCAGATTTGTTCTGAGGAGGATTATTTCACATATTTCATTCATGAAAACTTGAAAGGAAGTCCCATTGCAGTACACCACAACCTTCATGTCATAGACAAGCAATACAATCGGCAACTTCCTTTGATCTACTTCGCATCTTCACTGCAGTATAACCTGCAGCATTTTGTATTGTAATGTTACAACCAGCATTTATTAAAAATTTTGTTGTGCCAAGGCAACCATGTTCCACGGCTCTGTGAAGAGCAGTGTTTCCATATTTATTTTGGACATTTATATCAGCTCCTTTGCTTATAAGAAATTGAACCACTCTTTCATTATTTTGCCGAGCTGCCCAATGTAAAGCTGTGTTACCATTATCATTTCTCTTTTTCACATCTGCACCATTGACCACCAATAATTTCACAATTTCTAAGTTTCCTCCACCTGCACTTTGAGTTAAAGGTGTATCACCACACTTGTTGCAAACATGGACACTGGCTCCATACTCAAGTAGCACTTTTACTGCAGACAGTCCTCCTATCCATACAGCAAGATGTAATGGGGTATTGCCGTCTCTATTACTGATATCAATTTGAGCCCCTTTCATAAGTAAATATTCAATAACAGTTACATCACCAACTTTAACCGCATGATGTAAAGGAGCATCTCCAAATTTATTTTGAAAATTGATGTTTGATTGATACTGTTCTATTAATAAAATGATTGTATGCAACTCATTCTTAAAAATTGCAAAATTCAATGGTGTGTTACCATTTCTGTCAGTACAATGTAAATCAGCTCCTCTTTGAAGTAAATACACTAATACCTCTATCATACCTTCACTTGCTGCAAGATGCAAAGGTTTAAATTTTAATTCTTTTGCTTAACAAATAACGTACTAATTTTAGTTGACCATACTTAGCTGCTATGTGTAGAAGGCTGAATTGTCCTTCTTTAGTTTCTATTGTGTATTCTGAAATATTTATACCACAACATGTAAAGGCTTCAATCAAATTGAAATATCCTTTTTCACTACCAATTTGTAAACCCTCCTGAACAAATGATTCATCTTTAGATTTTTCTTTTAAACAGTCAAGGTCATTGAAATCTACCTGCTCTTTAAGTAAGAGATCCATTGCATCCCATTTTCTAAGTTCAATGGCATTGAATCGGCCTCCATTGAAGTACATTGTCTATCATTTTTGTATTGATAGAATGATCAACTAATAATTTTGTAACATAATCATGTGCATCACCTTCTAAACCTTTAATTGGAAATGTTGAAACTCTTGGTTGACTGTACACCACTGCCAAGTGCAAAGCTGTTCTACCGCCCTTGTCTGTTGAACTACTATCAACTCCATACTCCAACAAACTTTTTATTGCTTGGCCCTCGTTTTTCAAAACAGCAGAGTGTAGTTCATGCCCTTTTATTAAAAAATAGTCAAAGAATTGTAATACGGATTTGAAATTGGAATCAAATAATTTACGCTTCAAGAATTCTCTACTTTTATCTATGTTCTTTGAAAACCACATTGCAGAAAAATATTCAGCAAATGTCTTATGCAAAAAAATTGGCCTTTTATTGACAATACTTTGAATAATTCCATATCTTTTAATGTCTTCCACAAGTTTGGATACATTTTCAAAAATATCTAGAAGGTTTAGCAGACCCAGTTCTGAAATATCAAGAAGGGAAAACAAGGCACACAACATATGCCTATTCATAAAGAATTCCTCTTGTTCTTCATGCACTTCACATATAATATTTAAGTTTACATTATTTTTATGAAAATGTAATCTTCTTTGGTATATAAATTTCTCATATATTTGAGCAATATCGATATTTTCAAGCCAGTCGACAGAAGTAGATGACAAATATTCTATTAATTGTGTTTCAAATATTTCTGCAGACATGAGACAAATAAGAGGAAGAGAGAGGTATGAAGCTTTGTCAGAATTAAACACATCCTGAAGGTGAGCAATGAAATCCTTTATCCTTTCTCTTGAATAAAGCAAATGTTCATCATTATCTCTTGCACATGTTTTTTCCCACAACGATTGAAGAAGAAATATTTGTTCTTCAGACGATAATGGATGAATTTTTGACACAACTATTTTAAAAGATTTTTCCAAAACAGCCTTCATACTAAATGATGATGTGATCCATATATTTTTAATTTTCATTGTATCAAGAGCATGAATAAATTCAACTACTTTATTAATATACATAGGATTAACGCTATCCAGCCCTTCACAAGTAATAATAATATTTCCTCTTTTTTCAAAAAAAATTATTTCTTTTAATCATTTTTACCTTCTTGGTATTGACTATTAATTTAATGTCATTATTGAAATTTAAATGAATTAGCCAATGCAGTTGTTCTTTCATTTTTGTATTCTTCTGCAAAGCACTCAAAAGACTTGATTTACCTACACCAGATTCTCCAAGGATAATCATATGATCTTCTTATTTGTTTTTATTTCTCTCCACCACAAAGAACCTTTTTTATACACTAAATGATGGATATTTTTAAAAGGAAAATGTTCACAAATCCTTAAAAACTCGTCATTCAATGTTCTGCTTTCCAAACAAAAGAGCCTGCTCTCGCAATTCACTTGATCTCCAAGAGAATAAGATTGGATACATTCATTTTCAAGTATTTTTCTTAATTCAGATACAGCTGTATCACTAACAATAAATACTTCTGTCTCTGCTATTGACTTGATAATACTTACATCGAGTTCAACCAATAACTCCAAAGTACGTGGAACATAACTAGAAATGCTCTCATTTAAAGGAGGTCCTATTACAACTGCATCACCAGCTCGTATTAGCCGAGACACAACAGAGGCTTTGAGACTGTCTTTTAACTTGTTAGATGAGCCAATTAATGAGCCCATGGAAATTGGGTGTCCTTGAAATTGGACTTTACTATCCAAAATTTTTTCTTGTGACTGATCATCTAAATCAGCAAATCTGAAATTGTCCTTCAGTTCACAATAATCATCTGGGAACACAATGTTCTTCAAACATGAAGTAAATTTATTAGTATCAGCTGAAATAATAATCACATACTTTCTTGCATCCATTCGTAGTATTTGAGCAATCTCGTTTACTGTGTTTTTAAAATCATCATTACTGGTTACGATTTCAATGACAAGAATTTGGAACGATTCACTGAACCACATTTGAAACACTTCTTCTTTCCAATCTAATAAAGTAGTAAAAGATATCCACAAATATTTCCTAGTGGCAACATTCTCCAGTATCTGATGAACTTTCAAGCAACTTAGAGAAATATCATGACTGGTTGCAAGAATGTTCAATACTCTAAACTGTAGTATACAACTCTTTATAGTCTTTAAAGAAAAAACAAAGAATTTAATGCCAAGATTTGATACACCTTCTACATAAGGTTTTTGTATCTGGTTGCAACTTTGCAATTTGCTGGTAAATTTTCGCCATTTATCACAGTTGTTTTTCAAATAATGGTTACAAGATTTCTGCCACATTCCAATCTCATTCAATATGTAATTAAACATTATGTGAATACCAAACTCACTAATACTGCTCAGATGGAAAATTTCATTTCTTATAAGGTTACTTATGCTATCTACATCAGCTTGACCTGCATAGAGTCTAATCTTCGGCAGAACCTGCTCATCCACTTCTGAGCAATGCATACATTCTACTTCATCATAAAGTTCTTTAACTGTTTCCTGAATGGGCTTTTTTGACAGTGTTTCCAATTTTTCTATCATTTCTTTGGTATTTACATTTTCTCTAAACCTCTCCAACTTTTCAGTTATTTCACTTGGATTCTGCAATAAAGTCAATTCTTTCAAAAAAAGTTTAGTTAAATGTAACTCTGAGAAAAGTGTAGCATTTTCAGTACATGCTGCATCACCAAATAAATAAGTAAAACATTCCGATTTTCCTGTATTTAGCACAGAATGTAAGTAATTATTTGTACACTTTAAATTATTTGACTCTGAAATAGTGGCATCTGTATAAAATATAAATTCAAAATTTTCTAAGGCACCAAGGTCTTGTAAAGTGGTATGAGATTTAAAATTTTCTTTAATCATTTTTGTTTGCTTCAAAACGAAATCCATATTACACATGTCAGAAGCTTCAAAATTAAAAGCATCTTTATTACTAGGGGGAATATCAACATGTAACAACAAAATCCTACAATTACCGCACTCATCAACAAATTTAACAATTATATCTCCAAATGATTCTGCTCCATCAACACTGCAGCCAATATAAAAGTCTTTAAATTTGGCACCTCTCAAAAATAATAAACACACTAATTTGTTAATGTATTCCTCTTTTGCTTTGCAGTGTAAAGAAGGATTTTTTCGGTAAGTATTACTTCTTGTAATGTCACTTTCACTCACTCTTTGTGCAAGTTGTGGGTTTGGTTTCTGTTCCGAACATACGTTTGAACACTCATTACTTTCCATTGTTTTTTTTTCTTCGAAAAGGAGCTGGTGCCACTAATTCGTAGAGAAATGCGTAGTCATTCTGGTGCCTGCAAAATTTAACAAGAATAAGATATGTTCACGTACACACGAAAACATGTTTAAATCTAGCATTTACTGCACACTAACATTCCCGCTTAGAAGATTTTTATACCCACAAATACATATGCTTTTTTCACATTAGTTCATGTGGTTCCATAGACTTTGTTATTTTCATAGATGAAAACCAATTTTCAAAGCGAACTACCACAGGATGACAGAAGGTCATCGCGTCACAGTCACGCTCACGTTAGTCCCGTACATCCTTCCTCTCTGGTCATGTTAAAATACCACCAATTCACAATTTGCCTTGGTTTGCTCTTATTCAGAAATGACGGATATTAAATTTTGTTATGCCACCACCACTTCCGATTAAAAAAACAACAACAACATTAAAGTGATAAATGGACCTCCATAAAGCCGTGCGTGACAAATGACACATCAGCTGGTTAGTCTGATGAACGTTATCACTGGCTGATCAGTTCAGATGATGGTTCATCAGTTCATCAAATGGTTCAGATGATGGTATATACTCTCTGGGTTTTGGTTCTGAAGGGAGTAAAACGTGGGTGGACCCTAAGGAAGTCACTGTAATGGCCATTATCAGCTTAATGAGTTGTATAAGCAATAGTAAGCGTAACTGTTCCTGTAGAAAACTAGAGTATAGTGTGGAACAAGTTTGTTTTCGTTTGAATTACATTGGAATATGAAATAGCTGATGAGGTGCCCATTTCTAAATATGCAACTTTCTGATGCGATCAGTACAATATATCCCGATTGTCTTTGACCTGTTAGATTACGACCTCCGTTAACATCGGTATGTTAAGAATATTATAAGAACACGATTTGTGTACGCGCGAGAAACTTGACTCACTTCAAATATTTTCTAAACAATGTAAGAATGGAGAGTTCATGTACAAAGAAACTTATACGGTCCAAATCAGGTTTGAGAATTGTGACAGCTGATGATAATTTAGGCAGTCCTTTTCATCTTAATGAACCCCAGTGGACGCCGGACAAAGATGTTTGTACAAGATTTTTGCTTTTGAATAATGTATTAGATATAGTGCGTAGAGTAATTAACTTCTACTATTCTTTTCAGATTAAACATTGTTCTGATTGTAATACTAAGTTTGACTTTCTTCGAAGAAAGGTGAGTGGAATAGTGTTAGTTACTATGACTCCTTCTGAAATAGTGTTTTAGCACACTTCAATGAATAGTTCAATGAATATTGTTATTATTAACATTACTATTAGTAGTAGTTGCAGCAGTAGTAAAATGACAATACTAGGTAAATTTTATTTTCAAACTGAAGCAATACGAAACAATCAAGAAACGTAAACCCCTTTGCTACTAAAACAATTATTTTACTGTACATTTTTATTTCTATCTGTAACAAGTATTGTTATTCACTGTCAAGGTCAATGACCCCATCTCAATCAGATTTTGGTCCAGTTTCCCTTGATCCTTTGAGCGAATGCTGAGATGGCCCCTTACTTTGCTTCTGGACAGTAATTGAAATGTCAGTTTCTGCAAAAGTTTTCTTGAGCTCCCTTTTACTAGGCACGAAAGTTAGTTATTTGTGTGTAGTGTTTTCAAATCAAATCTGAAGATAATTTGCCCATACAGTTCTATTACATAAGCATGAACATTCATTGAATATTAAAACACTCCTTTTTGTCTTTGGTGTGATATATCACGGAGTTCATCAACTTTAATTTTAAATCAAACACCTCATTCAAAATTAATTCTTTAACAGATCTATGTTTGATCTGAAATTATTTCACCATGTTGCTCCTGACATTTAACATCTTTTTTATACAATGAAAACAGTTATGTATTACTTGTGCTTCACAACGGCCTCTTTATTGAGAACACAATGCTCCAGACAGTGTCTTTTTACAGACTATTGATGTGGTATTCCTAATATTCCTATATAGTTTTAAAGAAAAGTCAGAATTGGCATTTAATTGAAGATTCATATGTAATACGACCTTCAAAGTTCAGAAAAGGACAGTTTTTATATGATGAAGGTTAAATGTTTCAACTAGAAACATTAATTTCATTCTGTCATGTGTAAATTCTCCATTATAATTACTTTATAATTTTGATACTTTTTTGTATATAATCTACATATTTAAGGAGTCATACAAAAATTACGTTCACAAAATTTCACTTTTTTAACTCCTTTATAATAATTTGCAACTCTTATAACTGGTTATACATTTTTTTTTTGTTAACTAAAACATTCTATTTCAACAACATGTTTTGATTTATTTTATTTTAGTATATAACTATGTTCAAAAGAGCATATTCACCCCTCATTGCAAGGTATTTCAACGAATCAATGAGTGTTCTTTGGCCAAGAGGAGTTCAGCATCAAAACGCTCTAAGGCTATTTCTGTCGGATGGTGCTCCTTATATGTTAAAAGCAGGGATTGCAATAAAAGTTTTTTATTGTATACTTTTTCAACTAACTGACCTTGCTCATGCTTTTCATTGTGTTGCAGTAACTGTGAGATTTCAATTCCCATACATTGATCAGTTGATATCAACTGTCAAGACAGTATTCTTGAAGGCTCCTAGTCGTGTGGATATTTTAAGACAAATTACCCTGACCTACCTCTACTGCCCCAACCAGTCATCTCAAGTTGGGGTGCTTGGCTGAAGGCGGCTGAGCGTCCCATTTTTTTCAATTTACCACCGTTTCTCTTTTAACCAAATATCTTTGATTTACAAGTGAAACGCATTAAGTCAAGATTTTCAAGTTGTAAGTTATTTGATTATTGTGTTCTAGATTTTATTATAATTGAGAGAAAGTCATATTTTTGTTGCAATATTGGATGTGAATGAGCAAGTGGATATGTGTTATAAGTAGGGCTGTGATTTATACGCAATAAAAACAGCGAAATATTCACATATATATGTGAATATATTTGGTAATATATGCAATTAAAAAATGCAAATATGCGAAATAATGTAATGTAATGTGCAAGGATAAAAATAAATAAGCTACATAAAAGCTGACTCAATTAAAGAGAATTCTGTATGTGTAGCACAACAAACTTTTGGAGCCTTCCCATTAGAGGTAGGACTGAACTGAGAGTGACAAAATTTTATTGTACATAAAATTTTGTCCTTCATCTTTGATGTCATCATCCTGGGCCAAGGATTTTTTGTTTATTTTTCTCTAAGGTTGTTTTCATTACTGAAGAGTTCAATATTCATATTTCTGAAAATTACTTGTAAAGTTAACCACTTCAGATTATTTTTTAAAATGTGCCCTCTCTTGTTTCATAATTATGTATTCCTTTCCAACCTTCCTTGGGAGCCAAAAAATTCAATTTTTCAAAATTTACTTTTCCCGTGATTCTGAATACAAAGTTTTTTAAGGATCTATGTCTCTTAGGGCCTTTGTGACTCCAAAAGTATTAGAATAAAATCTGTCTAAACCGTGACCTGAACAAGTCGAAACCTTGCCTTATCCGGAAAATTTCTCCGGCCCATGAAGTTAAATGGCTGTAGCATAAAACTAAACTTTGTGGAAACGGAACAGTTTTTCATGTCCTGCAGGGGGAAAAAATCTTTTTAAAAAATGGAATTCCTGTGAATTTAATACAATTGACCGAGGGATGTGATGTTCTTAATGAAATGAATGCATCCTCAAGCCTGTTTTAATTGTCTAGCCCTGTGACATGCGATTTAGTTGTGGAAGCTGGACATTGAAGGAGGAGGGCTTCAGATATCAGTGTAACATTCGACCTGAAGGTTGCTTGTCTCCCAAGGCTTAGGCTGTAGGGGAATTCCCTCTCTCCCGAATTTCTGAGCATGGGAAGGTGTACGGGCATGGATTCTATTCTTGTGTCTTCCTTCCCTGCGTTGAAAATCATAACCCTTCGATCAGATATGCTTTGCTCGAGGCCATGCGAGGGTATCAGAAAGTCATAGTACTGGGTTGTGACACATTTTGCATTAAAAGCATTAGCAAGCAGTCCGAATACATCCACTAGGCGGTAAGGTGTGTATTTTTCAACTCGGTGGCTGTCAATGAACAGTGTTTAATACTAATTTATTGGTGATTTCTTCCATAAATACATTATATGTTAATGTATTTTGATAATTATAATAAAGACGTGATTTACTAATTTCAGAGAAATATTAATATCACAATTGACAGAAAATGGACAACGTTGCATAAAACAGAAACCTTCCTAAACCAGAATTTTTTTGTGTCCTGGCCTGTTTCGGCTTAGACAGATTTTATTGTATCAAATTAAAGCATTACTTTATGTTTTGAGATTAAAGAGAATGCATAATTTTGTTTTTAACATTGTATAACACATGTATTTAAATTAAAACTGTATTAACCAATTTCAACTTTTATCATTGTCACCAACACCAAAACATTAAAATGGAAGTAGACAATGAATCAATGAATCAAACTTTGTCATTAGTTTTTATGAATATTCATAGATCAAAACCTTAACACACAACAAACATATCGACATACTTTGTAATAAAATATAATCAAGTACATTCCTCGTGAGGTACTTTTCCAGATAACTGGAAAACAGCTGAACTTCTTTCAATCTATTATGGCATACATATTCTTATCAAAACTTCAATATGGTATTAAAATATGGGGAGGTACAACACAAAAATATGGACAGACCAAGAGAGTCTTAAGAAATATATCAGAAGCATTTTCCAACTGAATCCGAGATAGTCCTGTAAAGATTTCTTTATCAGATATGAATTACTGGTTGTTGTTGCACAGCTTTTTAATAATTTTCTAGTTACCATAAAATCGGCTCATAATAAATACTTCAAAACCTTGTTTAAACAACATCTTATACATGCATGTCCATGTAAGATATCTTAATTGCTTTAACTTTTCTGTAATTATGAACCACGTGCTACTGCTAGAGTGACCACTCTCTTTACCAGTCATTCATTTCAATAAGGCGAAGTATTATTAGTAATGTAGGAAGTAATGTTATTATATTACATGATATTGTTAGCACTCACATTTCGTGTTAACATATAATGTATAAGTTATTGTAAGTTAATGAAATTACTACTGTAAGATAATTGAATTACTCACTCTATGTAAGTTATTTGCCACTTATCATAATCTGCTAGTTTATTAATGTAATCAATTGTTAATGTTCTTTTTAATTAATTTTTAATTATACTATTTACTAATTGAATTTATATAATTCCTGCAATAATTTAAATTAATTAAATATTTATTGTAATGATTTTAAGACATATACTACTTGTATACAGAAATTGTATACTTGTATACAATACTACTTGTATACTTGAATACAGAAAGAAAATGAGTGCTTTTTGCAAGGATTGTTAACAAAAATATTCACTCCAATTTAATAAAATCTATTTTCAAGGGTAATATATATTATTATTATTATTATTATTATTATTATTATTATTATTATTATTATTATTATTATTATTATTATTAGTATTAGTATTATTATCATTATTATTATTATTTTTACGATCATCGACAACATCATTATCAATATCATACTTTTTTTTAATGTATTTTACTAGCATGTAGAGTGGTGTGTAACATAAATGAATTTTGTTGACTATCAAAGTTGAAAATACACTATAACCATTAAGTGTTGAATTCCTGATTCAACCATTAAAAGTCTGTAATTATTTTTTTATTAACAATATCATACCAATGTAAATAAAATCATTCTTTTAATCATATCACTTCCTTTCCCGTTGTTGAAATTTAAAAGCCTTCCACCTCTCGTGAGTGCTGGAAGCAAACTCCAGTGCCTGCATCTGAATATTTTCATACACATTTAGTGCTTGATTTTGTCAGTGTTTCTGATGAAAGAAACCCTCTAATTTGGGACTCTAGAGAAGCAAAATTGTGTTATTGTAAAATTATTGTGTTTAGCGCTATAGTTGAAACATATTTCTATATTATTACAAAATGAACAGTGCTTGAAAACATGCTATCTAATTTTTGTAGTAAAAAAAATTGGAAAGAGCTATTTGTTAATAATGCAGAGTATTGTAAAAACTAAATATCAGGTGCTTTGACGCATGGGTTACTATTTATTTAAATTTATTACACTACTGGTTCAATATGAATGATTATTCACATGCTGTTATTATTATATTTGCAGCATCATTGCAGACGCTGTGGCCACATTTATTGTGGATCATGCTGTGATACAAGGATTGGATTACCAAGGATGTGCTTTGTGGATCCTGTGAGAGTGTGTGAGAAATGTGCTGCTATAACTAATAAAGAAAATGACTTCTTTGACCGTCAGTTAAAAACCCTTACAAATGGTTTGTATTATAACATTTACTTTCCGTAATTTTTTCCTTCCCTGAAATTCAGCTACTTGTTTACATTGATGAACCAATACAAGTACATTGTACAGCATATTTTTTTCCTTGAAATAATTAGAGGTCAGCGTGACTAAAAAGTAATTGAAATCGTTCTTTTGGCATGCAGGAACAAGAACCTGATTTTTTGGATAAGACTTCTTTGTACATAATTAATTTTAATGGCCACCAACTATAATTTATCAGAGATTAACGGCATTATTAACTCTTGTAATGATGGTGGAAAAACAACAACATGGTGCTGGGTGGTGGAGTATTGTTGATGTTAGTTATGTTATATTATTAGTAAATTCTGACAGTGGAAGAATATTGAATCAAGTATTGATTGCTCAAGTATGATATAGTTGTTAAAGTATTGACCTACTGAAATTTCCAATGAATTTTTTTTGTGCACCAATATCCTTTAATTTCCGAATAAATCACTTCATTATAGTTGGGTTCTGGAAGGAACAAATGCCTAAACTTCTTTTTGTAATACAACTTGCATTTAAATGTATAATAAGTTTTTATATTTTTATAGGTGCTACCTTTTTGATACATTCAATTGATAAGAATACTGAAAGTGTCGTTTGCAGACTGTCGTCTGACCACAGGTAATGCTAGCAGTGGTTTGCTAATAGTTTCTGTCAAATAAAGATTTTAGGGACATTTGTTAAATGTATTCAACTATTATCTCTAGGTATTTAATATTTGATGGAACTACTACCAAGAATTTGGATCCAGTTGAACTTACTCAAATAAAGTCAGTTGGTTTATCAAGAGATGAAAACTCAGGTATTTTTATTCTTGATATCACTTGTATTGAAGGTGGTTTTCAATTACCAATTTCTTCTGTAATATTGGGAAGATGTACCATATTCTTTATGATTTTTCATCAGTTATCATATAAAATAAAAAGTTGTAACTATTTTTGATTTCAATAATAATAAAAATAATAAATAGTAGTGATTGCGATAGCAATAGTAATAGCATAGTAGTAGTAGTAGTAGTAATAATAATAATAATAATGATGATGATGATAAAAAAAATGGGAAAATCTGCCTAAGCCGGAATCGATCGGGACTCAGAAAAATTCCGGTTTGTAGAGGTTTCCGTTTTATGCAAGGTTGTCCATTTTTATGATACTTGTGCTATTGACGTTTTTGCGATGAAACTGGTAAATTACATGATTTTATTATAATTATCCAAATTCTTTAACAAGTAACGTATTTGTGGACAAAATCATCAATACATGAGTATTAAACAATTGGCAACTTCTGACTTAAAAAATATACACACCTTACTGGCTGTATGCGGACCGCTTGCTCAGTCTTTCAACGCACAATGCATCACAACTCAGAACTTTGACTTTCTCATACCCTCGCAATGTGCATGTGGTTAAGGGGTTATGATTATGATTTTCAACGCGGGGTAGGGAGTCGCATGATTAGAAGCCAGACCCACGCATCTTCTCACGCTCAGAGTTGGGAGAGAGGGAATTCCCCTATGGACTATGCCTTGAGAGACGAGCAATCCCAAGTTCAAATTCTACTGAAGCTTCTCCTTCAGTGTCCGGCTGCCTGCGTGTCACAGGGACAGAGAATTTAAAAGAAGCTTGCAGATGCATTTATTTCATTAACTACATCTTGCGTCTCTGTCAATTGCATTAAATTCCATAGTAATTCCGTTTTACAAAGATTTGTTTCCTACAGGACGTGAAAAAACATTCCGTTTCCATGTTGGAGAGTTTATGCTTTGTAAAATGCCATTTAACTTCACGGGGTGGAGAAATTTTCCAGTTGATGCAGGTTTCTGGGTTATACATGTTCCAGTTTAGACAGATTTTACTGTAATATATATATATTTTTTTTTCTTTTTTTTTCTTCCCATTTTCATTTGGTTTGGTGTCCCAATAAGTCCACAGAACTTGTCATTTGGTTTCCATTGCAAAAACAATATTACATACAAACATACATGGTTATAATGAATTACATTGCATTATCATCTTCATGACAGTTACAACTTAATTTACGAATAATTTTAGTTCTGGTACTGTAGCAGCCAAAACGGAGAATATTGTTTCACAGACTTATTTTGTAGATGGAAAAACATAAAAACCTTTTCTTTCTTAAATGAAGTTCAAAAATAAACTTGATGAACAGAAATTTAATTCATGGTCACAAACCATATATATATAGATAAATAGTTCCAATCAACCGTGGTCCTATTCACAAAACTGAATTTTCCTATATTTGTTCTTGGTTTTTTGCATTTTATTTTGTGTGGATGGTTGCCCATACTGAAGTAGCATGGCATTTCAAGTCTTTCACTGATAGCTTTCCATGTCGGTCCATTCCTCACAGTAATGCTACCTTTCTAAGCGTAACTAATGATTCCCATTTGACACTTTTCGCATTTTCAAATTTGCAGATTTAGCCTCTTTTTTTCAGGACTTGGTTCAACGCTTTAATCTGATATGAGGAGGATTCTAGAAACCTACTCTGTATTCCATTATGGGTAGAACCCAGTGGTGGAATTAGGCATGGGCACTGGTCCCCGGGCAGCAAATTTTTTTTTAAAAAAATCGTTCATTGACAGGAATTGCAATTGTCTGTGTTGATTCAACAAGGCTAGTCAACATGTAGACTAGTAGACATTCCGTCAACTGGCTAGTGAAGAACGAAATCATGGATTTTTTTAACAAAATTATGTAAATTCAATTTTTTGAATACTATAACTGTCAACATGTCAAAGCGTATTATTTTGTTGTTGTATAAACAAGTAGTAGAAAGCTGTAAATGGTGTAAAATTTGAATAATATAATGATGAAAAATTTGAATAATCAAAATACTGAATTTTTACATTCTCATATACATATGTATAAACAGAGTAATACGGAGTATAGAGAAAGTAATGTAATCCTGTTGAAAATTGGTTTTGAGATTTCAACGTAAATAAAGGTTTTGAGATTTTGTGATACCGCAAAAGCATGTTGTTTTTTGTCAGTCTGTCTGTGTCATCTGCCAGTCTGTGAACAACATTAGTGCCTCAACTAGTTAGTTAGTTAATGCCTTATTTTACGTGGCGAGACTCGGGCCATCAGGCCCACTCTTCCGTCTATCCACGCAAATTTTGCTACGTTCCTTTCAGCACCTAGCGGAGAAAAGAGGTATTATCTTGGGCAACGAAACAGGCGAATCTCAATTTTGCTCAGAGGCTTCTTTTAGGCTTGAGGATCTTTTACATGAAGGTCATCTACTACATGGGACAGCCGGCTTTACTTCCCCTCTGAAGGAAGGTGTACAAACGATTTTTTCGCCCTTAAAAATCCACGGCTTCAGTCGGGTTTGAACCCGCAAACTTGGGTACAACAGCCCGGTACGCTGACCGTTATACCTCTCTCTCCCTCTCTCTCTCCCTCCCTCCCTCTCCTCCTCTCTCCCTCTCTCTCTCCCTCTCCCTCTCTCCCTCCCTCTCTCTCTCCCTCTCTCTCCTCCCTCTCCTCTCTCCTCCCTCTCCTCTCTCCTCCCTCTCCTCTCTCCTCCCTCTCCTCTCCTCCTCCCTCCCTCCCTCCCTCCTCTCCTCTCCCTCCCTCCTCCCTCCCTCCTCTCTCCCTCCCTCCTCCCTCTCCCTCCTCCTCTCTCCTCCCTCCTCCCTCTCCCCTCCTCCCCTCCCTCCCTCTCTCTCTCTTTCTCTCCCTCTCTCTCTCCTCTCTCCTCTCTCGACAGCATTGGTAGCTTTTGTGTAATTTTGAGTGAAATATGGGCAATATTGAAAACACTTTAAACTTTTTGTATAGAGTGTGGTAAATTCTTCGAATAATATGAAATTAATGCCATTTTGATGTAATGTCAAAAATGTTACTCGAATATAATTTTTTATACATATTTCATGTCAATATTTACATTACTGGCATTTTTAATACATTATTGCATTTGTGAGTTCAAGTTCTTCAAGTGATTTCTTTTGAAGATTTTGCTACAAAAAGAAAATAGCTCATTTCACTATCTACTCAACTAAGATAATAGTCATTGTGAGTCATTTACAGTCACTAATAAAGAAATAAAAAATAAAATTAATAAAGAATACTCTACACAACATCTCTCATGAAAATAGAATTTTAGAAAGAAAGAAATATTTTGAATGTAATGTTTATGTCAAAATAATGCTTTTTATTTTCTATGCATAGATGACCTGGAGGATGATATACAAGGTATTATAAAATAAGTTGTTTGTAAATTCTTGCTCATGTAAATGTTATAAGTGAAGCTTTATTATCGTGTGGATCTTGAATTTCAGGAATAAATAGTGTCGAGATCGTGTATGCTCATGATGAATTAAATAACAGGAAGTTGAAGCTTTTGAGTGCCCCAGAGCCTCATCGGAGGGTTTCTTCTTCATGGATTGTAGCTATCCACCAGGTATTCAGGAAATCATTCAGTTCTTTGGCCTTCAAGAACTCATTTCTTTTCCAAGCCATTCCCTTGAGTAATATAATCTTTCATTAATTTCTTATTTTGATTTCTTACAATTTACATTTTTATTGCTGTGTCGTTACTAATGAGAACATTGGTTACTAAAGTAAATATTTAAATTTGTTTACTAATCTCATAAAATATTTTATTGTCAACAATTTTATAATTTTGAATTAAATTTTACCTTTTATTGTATTGTTATTTTATTTTATTGTATTGTTGTTCATAAGACAATTTCATTTACTCAAAACAGTATTTTGTATCCTCTTCTTACATTACTTGACCTTAGTCCTGAGAGCATTAGCAGCAATTGCAGTTTGTTAACAAATGGCATCTATGCATGACTTTGATGCCAGATTTCATCTTAGGATATCACAGATTAGAGTTTATTTATTGCCAATACTGGTAATTCTTCACCTTTTTCATATAGGCAACGTTTTAAGGCTCACTGCTGAATTATTGGTAATTAAAGATAATATTGAGCAAGTCTATGTAAAAATAAAATGTAAAGAAAGGGATATGATAATCGGATGTATATATCTACCACCAAAATCAACCGTGCATACATACATTGACCACATGATTACAATATCATACTTGAAGGAGAGATATCCGAATTGTGAATTATTAGTTATGGGCGATTACAACCTTTCGAGCAGCTGTCCACGAAATGACTTCAAGAATACCTTAAATAATGAAATGAAATTGAATGATTGCCAACAGTACAACAAGATTCGTAACTTTAACAATCATATTCTTGATTTGTGTTTTAGCAGCATAGATTTGAAAGTAACTGAAACAGAAGGTATCATCGCCGAGGATAAACACCATCCAGCCCTGAGCATATATGTAGATATTAAGGCTAATCTTCAAACTAATAGTACACCCACCTTTGATTTCAGGAATGCAAATTATATTGAGCCTGATAGTTTCTTTTTGAGAAGTAATTGTATTGAACTTTACAAACTGGAGTCTCTGGATGACAAAGTAAACTGGTTCTATGAGAAAATCAAAGAGGGAATTAGGCAATATGTTCCTCTACACACTGGCAATGAGAGAAATTATCCTTGCTGGTTCTCCAGAGAATTAATAAATAAAACTTAACTAAAAAAGAAGGCACATGTAAAATACAAACAAACAAAAACAAATGTCGCTTATAAGTGCTTCCAAAAACTGAGATCGGAATGTAAAGAAATTGCAAAAAAATGTTACAATCTATATATATCGAGAATTGAGGATAAGATGAAGACAAGATGTCAAACGATTTTGGAATTTCATAAAAAATAAGAGACGAAGCAGTCTAAATATTCCTTTTTCGATATTCTGGAACGAGAAACAGGCAAAAAATGGAAGTGAGGTGAGCAACGTATTTGCATCGTATTTTGAAAGTATTTACATAAATGATTCAAACGTTACTACATTAGAGCCTGCTACTCAGTGTGAGGGAAATCCAGCCGACCACAATGTTAATCTATCTGAATTCACCGTTCGTTTTGATGAAGATTTTCAACAACTTTGTAAGTTAGATGTAAAAAAAGGTGCTGGACCAGATGGGATATCCAACCAATTTCTTAGAAACTGTGCTGCTGGACTCGCTGAGCCCATAACCCACATTTTTACCAAATCACTGGAACTTGGAATTTTTCCAACAGCCTGGAAAATTGCATATATTACTCCCAATACATAAATCGGGATCCAAATCCACTGTAATCAACTACAGACCAATATGCATTCAGTCATTCATAGCCAAAATGTTTGAAAAGATTATTTTGCCACAAATAACTTTCCCTTTTAAAAACATCATCTCAACAAAACAACATGGATTCGTGAAAGGGAGATCCACAGCTACCAACCTCTTCATATACGTTAACCATGTGCTTGAAGGTATAAATGAAGGTAAAGATGTTCATGCCGTTTACACAGATTTCAGTAAAGCCTTTGACATGGTAAATCATGATATAATAATCAAAGTCGATTTGGTATACAAGGTAGTGCATTACGGTGGCTTCATTCATATCTGACAGATATCTTCAGGTTCGATTAAATGGTCATATTTCATCTGCATACAAAGAAATATCTGGTGTGTCGCAAGGCTCACACCTAGACCAATACTTTTCATCTTTTTTTCATCTGCATACAAAGAAATATCTGGTGCAGGAAAAAGCTTATATTAAATACTAATAAATGTGTGGTAATATCCTTCTCTCGCTCATTACAGCGAAAATCGATAACGACTCAACTCAATGAACATGAACTTAAAGAAGTAGAACTTGAAAGATTTGGGAGTCATGATTGACACAAACTAAAATTTTCAAAACATGTGGACAAGATTACATTAGAGGCATATAGGGTCCTTGGATTCATGCTCAGATCAGGAAGAGAATTCAACGATGTACACACACTTATCCAACTATATTTGACCATAGTTCGTCCAAAACTTGAATACTGCACAGTAATTTGGTCACCACATACACATTTTTTAGCGATTCAAGTCGAAAAAAGACAGAGAAAATTTTGCAAATGTATTGTATATTTTATGAACACCAGAGGATACAGTATGAACATCGAAGACGTCTACGATAAATTTGATATTGATAGTCTTTCAAGTCAAGAAAAGTTGGATCTAATATTTTTTATAGATCTATCAATGGACAAATAGATTGTCCTGAGATATTAGAATTATTTGAATTTATATGCCCAAAGCCAGGTTTGAGATCTGCAGATTGTTAAACGTGGTTAAATCTACGAGAAACTATGTACTTATGGACTTTAAACCATTGTTGTATGTGGAGATTTCAATATTGATTTTCTGAGCGTAATCCTCACTAAAAGAGCAGTTTCTCAATTTAATTCATTCTTTTAATTTAGATATTACAGTGAACGTATTCTACACGGAATACTTTTAAATCACAAACAGCAATAGATCAAATTATAATTAACAAAACCACAACTAGATATGAAATAATAACAATAATCTAGGTTACAGTGACCATGATGCACAAATTTTTACACAATAAATAAACACGATGTGCAGAGCATTTACCACAGTTAACATAAAGTTATTTACGGATACTTGCTGAAAGAATCATGGAGGCAGTTTATAACGCTATTGACACGAATGAAAAATATAATTTATTTTTCAAAGCTTTAATTTCTCTTTAACGATGCTTTCCTATTAAAAAGAGAAAATTAAACATTTCACTAAAAGTAATACTTGGATCACTAAAAGGAATTAGAACATCGGTAAAAAAAAACGCATTTCTATTTTATTTCTAAACGCCATGACGTGATCTCAAGATTTCCTTATCTACTTTAAAAATACAAAACATTGTTACTAAAAGTCATAAGGCAGGCTAAAATCATGAAAACGATCAGGATATTTTGAACTCAAATAATAAACTAAAGCAATGTGGAATATAATAAAAATACTACCAAATCAACTAGAAAACCCGAGAGAATGTTGTTTTAAAATATAACGATATAAATGTGAACGATCCGCAACAGTGGCTAACTCTTTAACCAATACTTTCGAGAATTGCTGCCGATCTCACTAAGGGTCTTCAGGCACAAAATTCAAAACAGACAGTTCACCCAAAATTTAGACACAATGTTCGTTTCGAAACTTCTTCCTATGAAATTCTCAAAATAATCGTAAACTAAAAATAAATATTCGTCCGGTTTAGATGAATTTCGATTCTTTGTTAAAGACTTGTGCGTATGCCATTATACATCCGTTAACTCACATATTTAATGCATCTTTATGCACTGAACGTTTCAAGATATTTTCAAAACAGCTAAAATTAAGCCGCTTTCAAAAAGGCAAAAAAAAATGAAATTCAAAATTATCGCCCATTTCTTTCTATCAGTTTTTTCAAAAAAATTAGAGGACTTTTTTAGTGCATTTAATGGAAACCTTCTCTACTAAACACGACGCGCTTTCAGATTGCTAACATGGATTTAGAAAATCAAAATCAACGGAAACAGCTATATTTTCTTTTCTTAAAGATGTCGCTCTCATCATTGATCAAAACGAGGCACCATTGGGTTATTTTTAGATCTCTCAAAGCTTTTGACGCCATTGATCATGACATTTTACTTTCCAAATTACCTTCATATGGAATTCGTGGTATTGCTCTAGATTGGTTATGTTCAGATCTTAAACAACGATCTCAGAGAGTTGAAATACCTTACTGGAATGATGGAACATTACGACGCACCTTCCGACTTTTGCCCGCTGCATGGAGTTCTCAAGGATCGATTTAGGCCTTATTCTGTTCCTACTTTACGTAAACGATATGCCCTCACGATCTAAAACGAAGAACGGTTCTCTTTGCAGATGATACAACATCCTTTGCAATAAAGAAACCGTAAATAGTACAATATCAGATGTTTCAAATTGGTTCCAAAATAACAAATTAATAGTAAACGAAAAGAAAACGGTTTTAATGCAGTTTTCCATTTCAAATAAAGAATTCTGTGCTCCATTGAAAATGAACAGTGTACCATTGACTGATGTTAAGGCAACAAAATTTTTAGATCTCTCAATTCAGTCAAACCTTAAATGGAACGCCCATTTAAATGAATTGAACACAAAATTAAGTTCATTATGCTACGCTGCTCAGGTTTCTTGCAAATTCAGTCAGCCTTCATACTGCTCGTTGTGTATACTTGCGAATGTTCATTCCGCCTGAGATATGGCATAATATTCTGGGAAATACATCTTATAGCTCCCAGACTTTTAGATTACAAAAACGAATTGTACGAATAATAACAAATCCACCCACGTGATTCATGTAGCCTCTCTTCATTAATCTAGGAATTCTACCATTACTGTGTCTTTTTATTTACTTAATCAGTGGTTTTTGTAAAAATGACTTGCTCAAGGGCGGGAATATTTTTTCAGAAAATGCAAGTCTATTTCTATAACACTCGACGTAGAAATCATATTCATCAGGGGACAGTATCAACAGCTCATTACAAAAATTCACATACAATACATGTACATTATTTTACAACACTTTGCCAGATGACATTAAACGATTAAATCAATAGAAAAGTTTAAATTCAAGTGAAATCGCTTCTGCTGCATAACTGTTTTATACAATTAGAGACTATACTGAGCATAACAAGAAAAGTAACATTAATTTTAACAATGATACATAATGCTTTATTTACCATTTGGACTGTATAAATGAGTATAACAACCTGTAATAACTATTGTACTACAGCTTCCGGGTCAATGACCCCAGCTCGATCAGGTTTTTCATCAGTTTCCTGATCCATTGAGCAAATGCTGAGATGGCCTTGTTTTGCTTCTGGACATAAATGTAACTTCATTTTCTGTGACGTCTTCTAGAATTCAGTGGGAAATACAATTATTCAAATTATCGTTTCCATGTTGTCGCTGCAGGAAGTAATAAGAGCCAAAATTTATTGCTTATTTATCTTTGAAAATAGATTTTATTACATGGGAGTTTTTTGTTTTTTTCTCCCTTTCAAAATTCAAAATTTATTGCTTATTTATCCTTGAAAATAGATTTTATTACATGGGAGTTTTTTGTTTTTTTTTTTCTCCCTTTCAAAATTTCAAAATTTCAAAATTCAAAATTTATTGCTTGTTTATCCTTGAACATTATCCTTGAAAATAGATTTTATTACATGGGAGTTTTTTGTTTTTTTTCTCCCTTTCAAAATCCTTCGCACGCCTTCCTTCGGAGGGAAGTAAAGCGGCTGTCCCATGTTAGTACATTTACTGCATGTAAAAGATCCTCAAGCCTAAATGACGCCTCTGAGCTAAATTCAAATCGCCTGTTTCGTCGCTCAAATAATACCTTCTTTCTCCCATGATAGGTAAAAGGAGTGTAACGAAATTTGCGTGGTCAGACGGAAGAGCAGGCCTCATGGCCTGAGTCTCGCTACGTAAAATAAGGCAAATTCAATTCAATTCAATTCAATTCAACATAGATTTTATTGCATGGGAGTTTTGTTTTTTTCTCCCTTTCAAAATTCAAAATTTAAGTAGTATATGACTAAGTGTAGGGATCACAGAATTTTGAAAATGTGCACACAATTCACTTTTCCCCATAGCACGTCATACGCAGTTTTTAACTGTTTTCTGACGTAAAATAAATAAATAAATAGACCAAAGAACAGAATAGCTAACCTTGTAAATGAACACTGCTCTGACATCGACTTCTTCGGATTTTCCTTATCAAATTTCTTATCAAACATTAGAAATATACTAGCTAACTGAATGAAAATATTAATTTCAGTGCTTGATAACACACATATGTGTACTATAAACAATTTATATTGTATTTATATTATATTCATATTTGTATTTTTATAATAATGTTACTTATTTAAATGTATAAAGCCGATTGGCGTAAATGAATAAATGAATGATTTGGTCTCATCAATAGACATTACAAATAGCATTACAATTAATTTTTTTTAACTCGTCTGAAGACGCTAAACAGAAGAAAAATTAAAATTTAATTTTAATTTGACTTATACTAAAATTGTTGGTAATTTTAATATTGCACTGGGTGGCATTTCGACTTCTTCATTTTCCTATCTGGTAATGTATGTTGCAAGTAATAATTCTTTAATGCATAATCATCCTCCTATAGGGTTAACAGATCGTCAAGATCAATGAAGAACATCTTATATTTAAAAAAAAAGAAAAAGAGTACATTTCGTCACTTGTCTAGAAAGCCAACCTGTGATTATGCATTTTATGTTCCTTATGAATTTCCAGTAATGTATATTTATTCTTTACTCTTTTTATTTCCGAGTCCTGAAGTAGGCTTACAAACAAACAGTTTTTATTATCACAGTTTAATATCTTAGATTTCTTACTCTCTTTCTTACTTTCTATCTCTTAGATTTCTTTCTTCTTATATTTTGGGAATTCAAAATAAATTTTCAGTGATAAAATCTTTTCAAAATAGTGTGCTTTTAGATGGGGCTATAGTGGTTCACATGAATGCAAATCTTTTTTACTAGTTTCTCCTTTGATTCTTAATTATGACACTTTAGTTTATGTAAAGGTGTAGGATGCCACCAAATGTGTTCAGACTTATCTTGAAAGTACATGAAATATGGCAGATGATAACATAATAATCATGTTGTTAACCCTGCAAGTCCTGATCTGTTCTTTTTCATTTTAGTTTTACATGAAAGGTAATTAAGTAATTTTTAAGAAATGTTTTTACATACTTTTTGATGTCTTGTACTATTTTGGAGATAAAGTGCATTTTTGGAACATGTGACGTGAAAAATTGGTCTGGAGATACAAAAAGAGTCATTCCAAAACAATTGTGGTAAAGTGCCTTGGGAGTCCATGTTGTATTTTGATGAAATTTTGTATTCCAAGTTCCTCCTGTCTCCAAGGAACTTTTGTGAAGTGGTGGGTTGAGGTTTATAGGGGAAATAGTTAACAACTAACAACCAGAGTTTGAAAACATGGAACTGAAATATTTGGAAAATTAATGTAATAATTTCCGAATTATTACATAAAAATATATCGTAGTTAAATTTTTAAAGACATTATGAAAAAAGTGTGCAATAGAGTACTCTTCTAAAGAAAGAGAGAGTACACAAGAGTCTTCTAAAAACTAGAGTTGCTAAAACAGCCCGTACACTCTCACCATTAGTAAAGTTTATGAAATACTATTTAAAACAGAATTTTCCTCCAAAAACTACAAATAGATTGAACAAAAGCAAATAGATCGCGAACAAATGCAAATAGATAAAAAAATAATAATAGTAATTATTAATTTATTTATTGAAATAATGGTAGCAGCAACAAGCTGTTATACACATATCCTACATTGTTTGTGTAATATCTCAAATCATGTTGTATATTATATGTCTATCAATCACGTATCATTAAACACTATTGTATTGTAATATTCTACAAATATATAAAAGTATTTGTTTATATGACAGTGAACGAATGGCAACCTTCGTTATCACCTTCTGTTATCAGTGCAGTGTTACAACAATGGGTTACAACAACCAGCAATTACCATTCACCTATTCGTTTTCACATTTAACACAATTAAAGGACGCAATTTAAAATGAGGTGATATAAATATAATATAACTATAAAAAATAATAATAAAATAATATATAATATACAAATTCTAACTGTAGCATCCAACTGTGTAAATTTGGAGCCATCGATTGAAGGCTAGCAATCTTTACTTCATATTTATTTCAAATAGGTTGTAAATAATTTCTAAAAGATGAATTTGTAAACACAACAAAAACTCCAATGTAAGAAACGAACAAAGATATATGAAATAATACACACGTTCTAATTTATGCAGCAACTAACTGCCTCAAAACATATTTAAAATTACGATCACAAAGCACAATTACTCAAAATCATGATGCCCAATTACTCAAAAAATTTTTGTATTTAAAAAAAATCAGGGTTATCAATTAACAGGAGACCTGCACTATTCTCTTAAACGTCGTTCAGACTATCCAACAGCAAAATTTAATCAAAATCGATAGTGCCATTTTTTTAAAAATTTTGAAAATGTCCCCAGGGGCTTTATGTAAAGTACCCACCAAAATTAAAATACCGGTTTCAAATTCAGGGGGCTGCGACATCAGCCAGATCGATTGGGGAATATTAATTTTGGAGAAAATCAGCTGAACGGTTTTGCCACTAGCGTTGTTCACATAGACGAACAGACATTTTGCTGCTAATCGATTTTTCAGTATCAAGGACGCATAAAACATGAATTCTGGCTACACCATGTTTTAAAGGACTTTTTTTTAATTTAGCAACTGGATTTATCCACTTCTTCATTACTAAGGCCCGGTAATAAGAAATTTTGCTAACGACAATGCTCCGTTTTTTCATGCAGCATTACATAACTTTCTTTTCTTTTCAAGTTCCATTTTGTGTGAGAAATTAAAAGAGTGCTTGTATTCTTAAAAGAATTAATTTGGTAACCCTGTCCTTACACCATCTCCAATACAGAGCTGCACAAATCCCTGAGATTTCTGGAACTGCAGCAACAAGCTCAAAGCCAGCATAACACTCCGCACCCTATTTCTCTACATGCATGATTTTGAGCACCATCAAGTGACTTATACTTATGCAAATAAAGTGGGGCCTTTACAATATGAAGTGGTAATCATTTGATATCATGTGAGAGCGTAGGCTTCCGCGGCCGGAGTCATGATTAACTTGGCTATCCGGAAGACGCGCTCAGGGCACATTGTGCCTGACGCGCTCTGCGATAGCTAAGTTATCTTTGATATCATATCATAATAAGATCAATTGGGTCATTAAAAACCAGAAAAATATTAAAAGCCTTATGTTAAAATTTATTACACATTTTTCAATTTTTTAATATTCCAAACAATCAGAAAATGACATGGTTACAATGATTCAATAATGAATAGCACTTCCTAATAAAATTATCAACAATTTTAATATAAACCGAATTAAAATCAAATTTCAATTTTTGTTTTGTTTGTCATCAAATAATATAAATAAATTAATTGTAATGCCATATGGAATGTTTTATGATGAGACCAAATGATGAGCCTTGAAACATTGCCTATATGAAAAAGGAAAAGAATAATCAGTACTGGCAAGAAATAAAATGTTTCCGTTTGTCTTCAATAATTGGAGTTGTGAACTTGAATAAGAGAATCACTGTCCTCACTTGGTATTACAGATTCCATGGGGCTTTTTCTAGCTATCTCTAAACTCCCCTCTTCTTTCTTTTACATTTTTAAAAAATGATTGCAATCTCCTAATCTTTTAATTTAATTTACAACAAGAAATGCATTGAAAAGTAAGTAAAGGCTTGTACAATACTAAATGTGGGTATTTTCTGTCATTAGTTTTAATTAATAGTTTAATTAATAGTTTTAGTATAATAATTTTAATATATTGGAACTATTGTTTTAAATATATTGTTTTTTTAAACTGAAGTGGCAAAAGATATGGGATAGCAATATGCAAATATACAGATGGCACCAGTATCGCCTACAGAAGGTATAAAAGGATACTGCATTGGCAGAGCTTTCATTTGTACTCAAGTGATTCATGTGAAAAGGTTCCTGACGTGATTGTGGCCACACGATGGGAATTAACAGACATTAAACATGAACTGAGGGTTGAGCTAGATGCATGGGACATTCCATTTCGGAAATCCATAAGGAATTCAATATTCTGAGATTCACAGTGTCAAGAGTATACCAAGAATACCTAATTTCAGGCATCACCACAGTAGCCGACAGCCTTCACTTAATTGCCAACAACAGCGGCTTTTTTTGTAGATTTGTTAGTGTCAACAGACAAGCAATGCTGCTTGAAATACAATGAAAACAATGTGGGATGTACGATGAATGTATCCATTAAGACAATGTGGTGAAATTTGGCTTTAATGGGCAATGGCAGGAGAAGACGGACTTGAGTGTCTCTGCTAATAGCATGACATTGCCCGCAGTGCCTCTCCTGGGCTCACGACTGTATTGATTGATCTCTAGACAATTGGAAAACCGTGGCTTGGTCAGATGAGTCCCGATTTCAGTTGGCAAGAGCTGATGGAGAGAGTGGCACAGACCATGAAGCCATGGACCCCATTTTTCAACAAGGCACTGAGCAAGCTGGTAGTGGCTCCATGATGGTGTGTGCTGTTTTTACTTGAAATGGACTGGGTCTTCTGGTCCAACTGAACCAAACATTGTCTGGAAATGGTTATGTTCAGTCAATTGGAGACCATTTCTGGTCATTTGTGAATCTCATATTCCCAAACAATGATAGAATTTTTATGGATGAAATGACATGTCAGTGGCCAAAAATGTTTGAGAAACAGAAACCTATTGTCAGCATACTGTTCCTTGGCATTTACAGGACAAAATCAGTTTGTGCAGAAAATCCTGCACTGGCTACATTTTCTCCATTATGGATGACTAGAGGCAACATGGCTCAATATTACTGCAGGGAACTTCCAACGACTTGTTGAGTTCATGCCATATCAAGTTGTTGTACTTTGCTGGGCAAAAGAAGGCACAATTTGAGAAGATATTCCATGACTTTTTTCACCTGAGAGTAGTTATTGACAGATTACTGTAACAAACTTCTTTATTAAAAAAAAAAAATAAAAATTAAAAAAAAAAAAAAAAAAAAAAAAAAACCCTCTCCATAACAGTGAATTTGGTTGATTTACCTCAAAACCATTGCAGTGATAATCTGCCTTCATATAACGAAAATCATTTAAAAGAAAATAACATATTTGGTCGCTTTAGTTTTGTTGGTACTTTAATTCTGTTTACATTCTATTTATTTCTTTTCTAGGCTTTTAAATTACTCTACCAACAAGAGATGGACACTGAATGAAGAAATTGGGAGGTTGTTGTGGCACTTGGATATGAGTTCTGTTGTAAGTGCATTCTTACATAGAGCTTGTAATGAGAGTATTATTCAATTGGTGTGAAGAAAATTGCCAATTAATTTTCTCAATTTCCTTGTTATAAGATTGCTATATTGTTTTTAAAATTTGTTCATATGAATGCATTTTTACAAGATTTACTTGATCTTCCTGCTGTAGATCATATCATTTTATTATTACAGGAATATTAGAAATATCTCAAGTTTATTTAGACATGTTTATATATGTTACATTCTAATGTAAGGAGTAACAGTTAATGGTGTAGATGTTACAATCACCTGCAAGAGAATATATTAATTTTGTTATAGTTTCTTTAATGTTTTTTTTGATTAAATAAAGTATTAAAAAATTTTTGCAGTTCATTATTTCTCATTTGGAGTTCATTTCTTATGCAGCATTCTTGAGATGATTGTAATAATAACAAGAGGAAAGGTGCTTTCTTTACTCTGTGATTTGTGTAGCCATTTCTTGTATTCCAGCCTGTTGCCATGTTCAAATATTTAATATAAGTCTATTAAATAGTATAAGAAAGTGCTCTTCCAAATGAGTCTGACTTTTCTAACGAGTTATTTTTCAGTTTAATATCATCTTACTGGTTTGCTTGTTTGAAGTTTCAAGTTCCAAAATATTAAATAATGTGAAATAAAACAAAGAGTTTGAAGTTATTCTGGGTACAGACATTTTGCATGTAATGTAATCTCTTTTGGATGAGTGAAACTTCATAAAAGAAATCATTGTTTTCATTTAATGTATATTTTTAATTAATATTAAATCATAAAGTGGATTGTTTTGAAAAGCTTTCAAGCATGTACCTATTTTGGGAAATAGGAAATGCAAGGTTTAAAGTCCATTTTCGTCTCTCTCTTACAAGAACTGTGGTAGTTTTATTCTTCCAAATCTGAGTATTGAAGTATTGAAACATATGAGGGACACAAAACTATTTTAAATTGTGATTTTGAGCTTTAGAGTTTTATAAGGACCCACTATTCAATCTGATATTTGCAGTTGTTGTTGAACAGATGTAAGCTTTTTATTTTTTATTATTTTATTTTATTTTATTTTTATTTATTTAATTTTATTTTTTTAATCATTGATATTAAAATTATTATTGTTTTCAGATATTTGCTTATCAAATTCAGAAAGAAAACTTCAATAAATGTAGTTACTCATTTTCTATAACATTTGAAGGGGAAGAACTTCAGGGGAATGAGGCTATTTTTTATTATGTTATTATTAACACACAAGATAAAATATGAATTTATAGTTTCTAAAGAACAGAAATCTTTTCTTTTCTAGAACTAATTCTTTTACAATTTTCTGCCTAGATATATTTTTCTTGTAAATTTTATTAATGTAAAGAAAATACAGAGGCAGATTAAACTACTGTGAACATTTTGAATACAGCAATAACATATTATTTTGCGTAAAAGGGTATCAATTATGCACTGCAGTTCATATTGCAATGTATAATAGGAGTGAAGAAAATTATTAAGTCGAATAATAATAACAAAAATGTCAAGCTCCAAGAAAGCTTTCAGAATTGCTTTGTTTTACTCAGTTTCTGTTCAATTGGGTATCAAGTTCTCAGAAAGGTACAGAAGGTGATAAGAGTGCAGGGACTGCAAAATACACATTTCTCAGGTATCACTCTCTTGCATCTGTACTTCATCATTTATTTTTTCTTCCCTGATTGTCCAGGACAGTTTACATCTCAATGTCATACCATACTTAGAAATCCAATACTCTTTGTATCAAATTGCAGATAAATATCGCTTTCTTTGAAATTACATGAATCATAACAATTGTGAGAAGAAAAAAGTTTTTATTTTATTCAGGAAATAACCAACTGTGAGTATTTCAAAACTTAGTTGGAAAATTACTCCATTTTGAGTCATTCCATATTTCCCTCCTTACAGTTCCCAGTAAGAAAACGTTTTACAATTTTACACAATGTTTGATTTTAAACTTCCTTTAAGTAATATCACTTTTGTTTAGAAATTAATTTAAAATTCAGAATTACTCCTGTAAATGAATTTTATTGTCGGGTTATATTGTTATTATATTGAGAAGAAACTGTATAACAAGTTAAAGATGATGTAAATTAAGTTCAGGTTCTTTTAATGGGAATTTATATAGTTATTGACATTGATTTGATAGAATTGTTTGCTATTTGTTATTCTAATCTTAGACTTCAGATTATAGTGATGTTTTAGAATAAAATTTTTATTATTGTTTTTTCTTACAATGGGATAGTGATGGAGTGGAATAATTTTGTATAAAGTCTGGGGACCACACTGGACAAAACAATTAAATGACAATTTTGAGTACTTAACCCTAGAAGGCCTAAGTGTTTTTTCAGCCCAGTAAGCAAGGCTAAGGTGAGTCTGTGTGACTCGGTGGGGTAAAGCTGTATGTATTTTTGATTGTCAGAAATGACAAAAAATTATTGCAATCTCTTTGGCATGAAGAGTAATCCAGAGGAACTTAGTAACTGTACATTCCATTGCAGCTCTTGTGTTACAATTCAATCCAAGTAGGAATCTTCTTTTTATTTGAGGATCTATTGGATGCTCTGCTTAGTCTGTGAGGGAAAGTCTATGTCTATAGTTTATTTTCTTCTAACATACGGATGAATGGTTCTAGATTAATGAATTTCTTGATGTCACTCAAAACACTGGTTGTCATGATCAACTCAAAGCAATCCCTGGTAGTATCTATTATTTTACCTACTGGAAGCACAACTGTATATGTTGCAACCTTAATGATATTTGATTTTTTAATTGGAAGTGGATGTTCTTTCCAAAAAATTGTTTGTTATCATTGGTTGTAATGACAATGTCTTAACATTCATAAATGGTGTCACTGTAATTATTTCTGACCTAGCACTTTACTCTTCACTAGAATCATTTTCGGTGTATTTATCACTAGGGAACGGATTTCCATGTAATTACAAGTTTTTACAGGAACTAGGTACCCGCATTCAATTATATTTTCTAGAGTTAACAAGACATTCTGAATGGATTAGAACTATTTTTATTTTACATATTTTTACATATTTTGGTATCATTACATATTTTCACATGTTTTGGTATCATTTCATGTTTTTACATATTTTACCTATTACGACACATTACTTATATATTTCGCTTCCTTTTAAAATATTTATTTATGGAAATGGGAACATTTCAGATGCGTGTTTGTAATATTTGGTACAGAATCATCTTCCTTACAAATCAACTGTGATGGCGCTTCTATTGCCACCATATATCTGCCATGAATTGACTAACCTCCCCCTGCCCCGGCTTACTGCATACTTGCGAGTCAAGGATGAGCGGATTTTTACGAACAAAAGTAATTTCAACAACATGCTTGCTCGTGTTTCGAACAGTAAATTCTTTACGCAGTCAAAAACTAACAAATATTTTTTACAGAAAATTGCCTTACCGTGTTGTTCAATTTGGAGGGTGGGATGTATACCCTTTAACTCCCTCCCCTGGGATCCATCACTCGCAACAGGGTTCTACTATTCACCTGTACACCGGTTCCTCGTAAACATTGTAATATATTCTATGAACTTATTTGATATTTAGAATAAAATTCTTATACGTGGTGAAGTGTACAGTACAATTACTTCAGTAGAGATAGAACCTACTTTCAGCCACTCCAAATCCTTAAGAACTGATTGGTGATGGTCTATGGTCAGAAAATGCTTGTAGAAAACAATTTTAAACAAAATAATGAATTTTTATTTTACATGTGTTCTATTTTTTCGTCCGTGTTTTGGAAAAAATAAGTACGTATATATGTACATATTTTGCATTTTTTATTACAATAAATTCCGTTCCCTAGTTATCGCGATCATTGCTTGCTGAAAATAATGCATAAATTTCATTTTTATTATCTAAATTGAGACATGCTATCTCAGTCTCAATTAGTCATCAATTATCCTGATAACAAAATAAATGAAAATACTTGGTTCAAGAAGAGATCTAAAGCCACAATGTATTCAATTTTGATAACTGTTTATTGACTACATGCAAATAACTAGACTGCACAAGACAACACACAAAATGTGCAGTCATGCAACCTGCAAGCAACGCAGGAAGTAACCAGGAGTGTTCTGTGCAATCATATCAAAGGTATATGAGTAGCAAGAAAGGTACACACAATTCTCACTAGCAACAATCAAGAAAGTAGAAGCCACTATCAGACAATCACTATTCATAACCAGAAACACTTGTCGGGCAAATGCATCAATTACAAAGGACATTAATAATGAGGTAGATATAAAACAACAAAAAAGTCTGCTAGACTTATTGCTGGCTTTTGTGACACAAAAATATGTTTGTCTCAATTTATGAATTAAAAATACAAAAAAATCGAGAGAGATTTTTGGTGTAGTAAGTAGAAGAGGCATTTAGAAGAATACCTAGACATTTGGGGCTGAAAATGAATTTCCTATCATTTCATGACCTTAGGAAGATGGAAGTGAGTCCATTGGACACATGTTAGGCTTTCTAGGGTTAAAAAGAATTAACATCTTCAAATGTGAACTAAAGAATAAATTGTCAAATTTCATTGTTTGGGTGGTTTACTGTGCTGAATACTATCCGGGTGGTCTTATTTGTTGCTATTTTATCAAGACATTAGTTATTGAGACATTTCAGTTTAACTTAGAAAATTTAACTGGCGGAGTAGTGGATAGTAGTGATACTAATGAATTTTAAAGGATTTTCTAAAATGTAATTTGTATTAGCTGAATTTTGTGCATTTATGTTTAAGTGGTGACTGTTGGTGCCTGAACATTGTGATGAACGTACAGGGTTTTCAGCACTGGTGTTGATGCATATTTATTGTGTGTATCGCCAATAATGGAACAAGTGTACAAAGTAATTGAGAGACATGAAAATTTTGAAAATTTTGGGGAGCTTTCATGTAGCATCTGTGCTTAATATTTTTGGAATTTATATAATCAGAAATATTTTAAGTGCAGTTTCTTTCATAAATGGAATCCCCATTTTCTGTAAATAGTTAACAGAAGGAAGAGAAAGAGAGGGGAAAAAAAAAGGGATTCGCAGACAATTAACCCATTTGATAAAATGTTTTGATTATACTAAATGCCAACAGTTTTGTAAGTATGCTACATTATACTTAATGAAAGGATTATTGTAATGAAAACTTCAATTATAGATTTTTAATCTTTTAAAGAAGAGCTTAGTAATCGAAATACTTTTGCCTTGAATTATTGTTACATGTGCAAGAGTTTATTGACCTAAATAAATAGACACAAGTATTATGCTACAATTCTCAGAATATTGAAAAGAAAACTGTTGCAAATTTAAATTTGCAAACTCTGCTTGATTTTACATATTCTGAAAGTTGGAGAATAATTATATTAATTTTTAATGAACTGCCTTTCAAAAGTGCACAATAAATCCAAAGCAACTGAAATTGCTTTCAGAAATAGGGTGACCAGATCCTCATCGATGAAAAGGAGGACAAGGGCTTAAAAAAAAGGAGGACTTTGGTAAGAAAAGAGGACAGTTCATAACATTTAAATAATAATGTAATATGTGACACATTTTGTACATGTTACACTGTATATTTATGAATTATTCTGATAGATGTAAAGCACTGATACATGCAAAAACTAAGAAATCTTTATTTGAAATGGAGACATACGTTCCAGCTACAATACTTTGCTTTTAGCGTCAAATTCCTTCCTTCCCATTTTGAAAGCAGGTTATTTTGCTGGCTAGGGCATCATTAAACCTGCACATCTGCTGTGGCATTTTAAACTATCACAATAAATCTTAAGCAATAGTATGTGTAGGAAAACAAAAATCGCATAAGTTTCCTTCCTCAACAGTATCTCCAACAGTTCACAAAACTACTTAAAACAAGATAAGTCAGAATGAGTAAACCTCTCAATTTGCACAGAAAAGAGAAAATTTCAGCAATAGAGCTACTACATGCAGGCCTATTAGTGTAAATAGAAGTCAAAACAATTTGAAAATATCTTACTCTCAGACAAGCAAGTTACAAAAATGAGGACATTTCATGAGTTTAAAAAAATCCACCCGGACCCCAAACAGAAGTATAAAAACGAGGACGTCTGGTCACCCTGTGCAGAAATGAGCTCATTCCTTCAAAAAAAAAAAAAAGTTTTAGTTTTGTTCAATTCTCTTGTGCCATCAAAGTTTTTTAGATGTTCATATTAGTGAGAAAATATTATGTTAACTTTCTAATTTCTTCATAATCTGTAGAATTGTATACTTCTGCTTTTCAACAGATTAAGAATTGGTGTATTGAACTTTGGTACATTACTAGAGCAGTATTTCCTAAATGATAATTTTAAACCCCATTGTATTCAACAATCTTACATTGGTGTTTTCCAGAATGTGCAGGATTAGCATGGATTAATTACTAACCAAGTGAGTAAATTGCCATAACAAGGAAAGTATTTCCCTTGCAATGGATCTGTCTCTTAGCTTCAGCTCATTCCTGAAGCTTAACTCACTCTGTCTAGGATATTTTTTCTGTCATGTCATAAGTCTTATTTTATTTTGACTAACAAAAAGATCTGCTGATCACAATTAATAGGTGTTAAAAAATGTGTGGGTGATTTTCTTAGCATTGGGAACTTGTCTTTGAATTGCTCCAAAAGTCCTCTTCCACTTTCACCAAGTCTCTTAAATAAATAATAATGCAGTAATTGATGAGTGGTTCCAAGTTGAGCTTTATATTATGATAATTCTGAATCTCCTCTTCACAGTTCTCCTCCATGTTTACAAAGTTGATTACTATTATTTTATTTAAAAGATATGAAATGCAGACAGATCACTATACCAAATTTATGTGAACATAAAACATTTTCACCGTTGGGCACTCAAGTTCTTCAGTTATGTTGACAAAACATATATGACTTAATAACTATTGTTATTCCTTTTCTGTATACTATCCCCAAACAAGGGCGAATGTAGTGGATATAAAAAGTAATAGTCCTAAATGAAGATTGTGTGTATCATTAGACCAGCTCATTGCAGAATTTATGTTAATTATTTTCTTAATATTGTGTGTGTAACATCCTTTGAAACTGTGATAAATTTTCATCAATGTTAAATAGATAAATTCACAAAATTTGACTTTGTTTTCTTTTGTTTTTATTATGAGTGCGTGTGAAAATGATATTATGCAAATTGAGATATTTTGAAAATGTAAAGGTTTTACACATAAGGATTGAAGGTAAGCCTTAGCAATGCAATTTACATAATACATTATACAAAATTGTATGTGTATAAAACATTTTTAACAAATTTCTTACTTACACCTATGGTTTCACAGATATGTAAAAGAAAGAACACAAAGTATAAAATTGCTATTTTTTTCATCATTATATGAAGGAATAAATATCTTTTTACTGTGCTTGTTTTTCCATAAATTGGAAGTTCATGGTGGCCACTCTTTCTTTGGATTCAGTGATTCAAATGAATTGATTAATTTGAATCAATGAACTGATTATTTCAGTTTGTATTGTTCACGCTAGAAATCTAATTTTAAGTGTATGCAATTTTCTAACTTACACATTTTGATACCAAGTGGTCCGCAGTGTATTCAATATGCGTTCACATGGGACTTCCAACCTCCGCCCTCGTGACCTGGTTCATGCCTCCATTCTCACTCTAGTACTCATGCTATTTTATGAACCTTCACTTTTAAGAGGATTTCTTTTAAATGGTCTTTTATTGTACTGACCTGCACTACCACTTGCCCATTACAAGTTCTCTAGCACATTTACTTACATGCAACTTCCACTAACACAATTACTTACACAATACTACAAAGCAGAAATAAAAACGGAAACTTACCTAATTGTTCTGGTGATAAACATTTACTATTTCTCTTAGGAATTCTTTCTTCACATGAACATCATGGACGTTCCTTCTCCACATGCACTCACACAAATAAGAGACAAAAGTTTTTTCAGTTTTTCACAAACATGGGCCAATGAAAATTTGCACAAACATCAGGACAACAAAAGAAAAAAATAAAACTCTTGATACCACTGGATCGCATTCAAAATTACTACGTGGCACAAATTGTGTGGGGAACCAACGATTCAAATTCTTTACTAGAGTGAACCCAACAATTCTATAGAAAAATACAAGAAATACAAGTTAGAAATTCATATGACAGACGCACTTAACAATATTTAACACCAATAAATAACTTTTGTTACCATTAATAATGATACAATGGACCAAGAGTATATTTTAATACATTTGTAATACAGGACCTAGTGGCCACTATAAACATCTGATCAACCATTATATCCTGTTTTAACAAATTATATAATGCTGTATTTGTAATGCATTAAAATATTTGGGAAATGAATTGTGATTTATTGCTCAAATTTTCTGCAAAGCCTTGTTATACATATGAATTTAGCATTTGTGAATGCCTAAATACAATACTGCTTGTATGATCCGATGGAATGATTATGATATTGTTTCATGTGTGTGTTTTTTTTTTTTTTTAATTTAATTTTATCTTTGCAGTACCAAGAAATAAAAGTAATTTTAATCGTATGTTTCAATAATGAGCTGAATCTTTTGTTGAACCAATTAAATATTATTGATCACTATTTTGATCAAAGTAGGTAGTTCATTACTTTCTGAGGAAAGGTCACTAAAATTTAATTTCATATACGTGAATGACATGATTAATTGCGTTCTTTCTCAACTTTCTTGCACAAGATACTTGAAGGAAGCAATTAATTACACACAATTACTGCACATATTTAAATACAACTGAAACGGAGATTTATGTACAGTAAAGAACTGTTTTTATTTTTCATTAAGTACTTTCATGAATTATTGAAAATAGCAACGCAAAATTTAAACAGCTGTATCATTTAAAACAGCAAACAACTTAGATGTTCTTTTCTTTGGTTTTCTTCTGATAAACTGTTTCTAACTCTTTTAATATTGGGAATTCATTATTTGCATAAGACTTTCAAAAAATCTGATGTGATGAAATCAATCAATTGTCCCAAAGATATTGTGATGAAAAAATGAATTTTGCCCTTGTTAATACTTGGGCTTTATACTATTGCTTTTACTTAATACTATTGCTTTTGAAATATTATTTCCACATATGGGCTAAAGAACTAATTCAATTTATCATATATTGATCTTAAAAATAATGTCCATGTAGTTATTTTTCTTAATTTTTGAGAAAATACAATTTATTTAGGAGATGTAATGTTTTACAAAATTTCAGAACCCTCATTATATGTTATACTGTAATTTTGCTGCAACAATGCATCTTTACAATATTAGCCAAAAAAAAAAAATGAAATTAGTGTGAGAGGTAACAAAGAGAGAATATTTTGTTTTTGATGATGTTCAGACAATGATATTCAGCTCATTTCATATTATGTATAATATAACAGCCATCGTCAACTTAAAAATATTTCATTCAAATCTTGAGTTACGTTTTCTCTAGTAAGACTGAAAAGGGCAATCGTCTCCACACAAGTAATGTATTGTGAAAAAAAGAGATTTTAAATATATAAAATAACTCAGCAAAGCTTTAAAGTTGTCTTAAAGTACAACATGTGTACCTTTTTTCCTTCTTCTTTCTTTTTTGAACCTTGAATGTTTTTTTATGTGTTCAGTACAAATATTTACAGTAGGATTCATTTACTTAGAAATAGTCCCATGAGCGTCTGCTTTTTGTAACTGAGAGAAAAGTGGATTTTTGTGTTTTATATAATACAATGTCAATTATGTATATTCATTTAAAGTAAATATGTATCGTGATGTAATCATCTGTGCACAAGAGAAGTGACATTGCTAGGAAATTATGATTTTTAGGTGAAGTGAATGAAAAATAGTATAAAAATGTCATAAAAAATAGTTTACAAGAGAGCCAGTAATGTATAAAGGACTTTGTGTTGGGCACAAAATAAGTGTCTCTACTCAAAATAAAAACATTCTCTTGCAAAATTACACTTTTGTTAAGTGTCACTTTTCTTGTGCTCCAGTGACAAGTAAAATACATAATAGTTAAATTCTTTGTTATAATTGTGCTAATTTCCAAGAAACTACATATCCTACTTATGTTTTAATTGAAAAACTTGTTTATAAGGTTTTTTTTAACCAATTTTTTTAGTGAATATATTTTTTTCCCGAAATTTAAATGTCCGGTACCAACTTTCAAAACCCAGATAATTTAATTATTGTGATGTGGACATTTAATACAAATCCTTTCACTGAAAATGTCACAATAAAATTGATCACAAAACATGAATGTCACATTAAGTCTTGTCAAATATTGGGCAAATATTTTGTAATAAAATGATTTGACAATATTAAATGTTCCTTGTGAACAGTTGGGGGATCATTTTGGTGTACCACCAAAGCAAATTTTTATTGAAAGTCTTTAACAAAATATTAAATAATTTGAATATTTCATTTAAAAATTATGTATTTTGTTTATAGTAATCTAAACAAAAGTATGAAAATTCTCAAAGTATCAACAGATAATTTCATAATAAAGGCTGCAACTTGTTTACTTGAAATAAGTTTTAAATTTCACATTTTATTACTCTTACACTTCATCTGTCATTGAAACATTATAGAAAAGCTTCCAGCTTTTCTTAGAAACCTAGTTTCTTAGTATCTCAAATGATTACCAAAAAAGAAAATTCTCAAAGTATCACATTTTATTTATTTTATTGCCAAAACAGTTAAAAACTTGTGTATGACGCCTAGGGGAAAAGTGTGTGTGACATTTTCAAAATTCTGTGATCTACACAAGTCATATACTATTAAATTTTGAATTTTAAAAGGAGAAAAAAACAAAACTCCCATGTAGTAAAATCTTTTTTCAAAATAAATAAGCAATAAATTTTGAAAGGAGAAAAAACAAAAACTCCCATGTAATAAAATCTATTTTCAGGATAAATAAGAAATAATTTTGAATTTTGAAGGAGAAAAAAACAAAAAAACTCCCATGTAATAAAATCTTTTTTCGAGGATAAATAAGATAATTTTTCTTATTACTTTGCCCGACAACATGGACGATATTTGAATAATTGTTTTTCCCCACTGAATTCTAGAAGACGTCAGAAAATGAAGTTACATTTATGTCCAGAAGAAACAAGGGCCATCTCAGCATTTGCTCAATGGATCAGGGAAACGGGACGAAAACCTGATCGAGCTGGGGTCATTGGAAGCTGTAGTACAATAGTTGTTACAGGTTGTTTATACTCATTTATACAGTCCAAATGGTAAATAATGCATTATGTATCATTTTTAAAAATTAATGTTACTTTTGTGATGCCAGTATAGTCTCTAATTGTATAGAAACAGTTATGCAGCAGAAACGATTTCACTTGGGATTTAAACTTTCTATTAATTTAATCGTTTAATTCATCGGGCAAAGTGTTGTAAATAATGAAATGTATTGTATGTGAATTTTTTGTAATGAGCTGTGGATCTGTCACCTGATGAATATGATTTCTACGTCAGTGTTATAGTAATAGATTTCGGCATTTTCAAAATATTTTCCCCGCCCTTGAGCAAGTCATTTTACAAAACCACTGATTCGTAAATAAGAAGCACGGTAATGTAGAATTCCTAGATTAATGAAGAGATCTGAATCACGTGGGGGGGATTTGGTTATTATTCGTAATTCTTTTTTTGTAATCTAAAGTCTGGAGCTATAGATGTATTTCCCCAGAATAAGCCCTATCTCGGCAATGAAAATTCGCAAGTATACACAACGAGCAGTAGGGGTGACTGATTGCAAGAATTCTGAACGCGTAGCATAATAACTTAATTTTTTGTTCAATTCATTTAAATGGACGTTCCTTTTAAAAGGTTTGAATTGAGACCTAAAATTTTTTTTAACATCAGTCAATGGTACACTGTTCATTTTCAATGGGGACAGAATTGTTTATTTGAAATGGAAACTGCATTAAAACCTTTTTTTTGTTCACTATTAATTTGTTTTTCCCGGAACCAATTTGAAACATCTGATATTGTACTATTTTTTTCTTTATTGCAAAGGATGTTCGTATCATCCGCAAGAAAACCCGTTTTTCCCTTTCGAATCGACGAGGCATATCGTTTACGAAAGTAGGACAGAATAGGCCTAAAATCGATCCTGGGGAACTCCATGAAACGGCAAAGAGTCGGAAAGGTGCGTCGTAATGTTCCATCATTCCAGAAAGGTATTTCAACTCTCGAGATCGTTGTTTAAGGTCGAACATACAATCTAGAGCAATACCACGAATTCTATAAGGAAATTTGGAAGTAAATGTCGATCAATGACGTCAAAGCTTTAAAAGATCTAAAATAATCCAATAGGTCCCTTTCGTTTTGACCCAATGATGAGGCGACATCTTTAAAAAAAAAAATTTAGCTGTTCGTTGATTTTGATTTCTAACCCATGTTGAAATCTGAAAGCGCGTGTTTAGTGAAAAAGGGTTTTCCCCATTGTATGTAAAAATTCTAATATTTTTGAAAAGACTGATAGAAAAAAATGGGCGATAATTTTGAATTTCTTTTTTGTTGCCTTTTTTGAAAAGCGGCTTAATTTTAGCTTTTTTGAAAATATCTGAAACTTTCCCAGTGCATAAAGATGCATTAAATATGTGAGTTAACGGGTGTATAATGGCATATGAAAAGTCTTAACAAAGACCCGGAATTCATCAAAACCCGGACGAATATTTATTTTAGTTTCCCATTATTTTGAAATTTCTTGGAAGAAGTTTCGAAACGAACATTGTGTCTACAATTTTGGGTGAACTGTCTGTTTGAATTTTTTTCTGAAGACCCTTAGTGAGATCGCAGAAATTTCCCGAAAGTATTGGTTAAAGAGACTAGCCACTGTTGCCGGATCGTTCACCTTTATATCGTTATATTTTAAAACAACAAGATATTAGATCAAGATAATTTTTGATCTTATAAACATTTCAAACACAATATGAATACGTACTTTATCCCACCTTGCATTTTAATGTGATTTACCTCCATAATGCATAATGTAAAATTCCTGAAGTTGATTAGATAGATAGATTTATTAAAGTTCGCTTTGAGCTAATGTCTGCAAACATTATTACAATTGGGATATACAATTACAAAACTTTGAATATTTACAAATAATTACAATTAGAATTAGAGATTAATATCCTAGTTATAATTAATTTTGAGTTATCTATATGTTGACTTATACTTTCTAACACTTCACCCACTTCACTTCACTTCACTTCACTTCATTTCACTGCGCTGCACTACACTACACTCCTCCCCTTCGTGCCCCCACCACACTACATTCACTTCACTGAAAAAGAGACATGACTATATTATTAATAATACTAACGATTATAATAATGAAACTAATAATAATAATAATAATAATAATAATATAATAATAATAAAAATTAATATAAAGTCCCTGTGCTATATGATGACCATAGAATTAAGTATATTTTTAAATTTCACTACATTGAAGGAAGAATCTCTAGCCCTTTTTGCAGGTGGTTTTTTCCAATCTACTATAGTGATTCACAAAAGGGGAACTGTACATGTCTTTGCTTTCTCATCGTATTTTCCAGGGATGGTCTCCTGTACTTTTATAATCAGATTTCTGAATCTTTACTGATGTCTGCCATGCAGTCCCTGTATGTCTTGTACTGCATAAACGCCCGTTCCGTTTTCTTAGATAAGGGGTTTTCATTCATCCCTTCCCTCAACGCGTCCCTGATTTTCAAATTCGGGCCCCTTTTAATTTATCTAACGCCTCGATTTGCCTTTCTGTACGGGTCCCAGGCCGTCCGTACTCTAAAATACGAACAAGTGAATATATGCGGATCGGCATTCGAATACTGTTTTTTTGAATGCGCATTACAAAGTGCAGCGCCCTCCATGATTTTGACCGTATTTTTAAAATATCCGACCAACCCAAGTCCTACCGGACAAACCCAAGTACTACAGTTTTTACACGGGGATTCGTTAGTTCCTAACTTGTAATTCGAGTGTACATTCGAGCGAGATTTGGGAAAACAAATGAATTTTCTTTTCCGATTTAATTCCCTCTTATTCTGACGCCCAGTTCCATAAACAGTTAAGATCGTTCTGTAAAACATTTTCATCCGAAGACGTGCCAATACCCTATATTTATGCAATCATCAGCGAAAGTCTAACTTTCGATTTTATTCCCGTTGCAATATCATTAATAAACGCTAAGAATAGCAATGGCCCTAACACACTCCCTGGACCTAGAGTTATCGGGTTTCGATGAGTGTTTGTCACTATTCTGACTGCTTGAGTTCGGCCCGTAAAAATTCCATCCACAAGATTATTCGATGATCTATTCCAGTTTTGACAGTTTTTCAATTAAAGCCATGTGGAAACCAGATCAAATGCTTTTGAAAAGTCTAATTTACCATCTACCTCTCCCTTTTGTCTAATGAATCTGCTATGTCCCGACATAAAGAAATAGTCTGGGTGTCCAGAATAGCTAGGACGAAAACCGTGTTGATTTTGAAAAACCAGTCGGTTTTATTCAGACTCGTCTAATATATTCCCAATCATGTGTTCCATCTGCTCATACAACTGATGTCAAACTTATAGCCTGTAATTATTAAAATCCTTTGTCTCCTCCCTTAGAATCGGGATACAATTGCCTCTTTCCAATTTTGAGGGAAACGTATTATTATTTACAGTGACGTCCATTAACCGAGCAAGGGGAATCATGGCTCCCCCCAATTTCAATATTTCTCCCGGTATTCCGTCGGACTCAGATTTTTTTTCCTAATTTTTGCAATCCTTTTCTAATAATTCCTGCATCGACTCTAAAGGTTTCATAAGGGGGTTGATTTATTTACTGAAATCTGATCCTTCGGCGAAAACCGACGCTAATTTCCTATTTAAACAAGCCGCCTTTTCACTGTCATTTGTAATTAACGAACCGTCAGCTCCGCAATCGCTGGAATATTTTTTGTTCCCCTTTTTTATGTCTCATACTTGAAGAAATTTGCCAACAGTTCAAACGATCGTTTAGAATTGATTTTAGGTAATTTTCTTGCGTATGTAACTTTAAATTTTAGTAAGTCTTTAGATAATTATAGAAAAATTTTTTTCTGTTCTTTTTACATTGGTTTTTCTATGCTTTCCTAACCTTCCTTTTCAGTCGCCTCACTTCTTTGTTGAAATGACGGATCCGTTCACCAGGTTTCTGGGAGGCAGAATTTTTTTAACATTCTAAATTATGTTCCTAAAGTTTGTCCATATCTGCTACTGTACATCCGCTTAAAACCAAGTTGAAAATTTGCTTTTCAAATATAAATTTCATGTTGTAACATCTGTTCTATAAAAATGAAAATTTTTCTTTCTTTAACGGATCGTTTCCAAACCTCTGCACATTTTAGAAGGACTCCTTGTGGTCGCTAATTCCAGGAATTATTGCGCAGGAAAAGTTTGTCCACCGGTCGAATAAGGAAAACGTCCAGTAAAGCATTATCGCGTGTCGGTTTAGTCACTACCTGCGTTAGCCGTTGTCCCAAACCAACTCGTTAACGAGGCGTTGGGCGGCGCCTTCACCCCATCCCCTCCCAAGTAGCGTGCGTTTAAGTCTCCCCCGATAATGATTTTCCCACTTTTCCGTGCGCGGGTTCGCTCCAAGTCTTTGCAACGGTTCGGGCCCCTCTTCTGTGACCTATACGACCCATAATTTCCCATTGGTTTTGAATTTATCTCGAATGGTACACCTATTTTCAAATTTGTCATCCACCCCCTACTGCTTCAAAGTTGTCTTTACGCATATAAAACACCCCCAATGGGTCTATTCTATCACGTCTGAATGTTAAAAATTTTGTCTGAAGATTTCAGGTTTAATATTTCCGCATTGAGCCAGATTCCGTACCTATCACGACATCACATTATAAGATTCTACAGTGTTCCCGAAATGAACAGCTTTATTATAAATACTCTACAATTAACCTGCAGAAGACCAGAGACTCACCTTCTGCGCGATTACATGTGAAGTCCGTCTCTGCCACCGTTCTCGCGTCGTTGTCCGCCCGTTTGTCGCCGTTCGTCGTCGCTGCCCCCCCGCCGCCGTCCCTCGCCGCCGTCCTGCAACACTGTCCGTCGCCGCTGCGTCGCCCTCCACGCCGCCGTCGCCGCGTCGCCGTTCGTCGCCGCTGCGTCGCCGTCCTCGCCGCCGTCACGCGTCGCCGTCCCCGCCGCCCTCACCGCATCGCCGTCCTCGCCGCCGTCACCGCGTCACTGCAGGTCGCAGCTACGTCGTCGTCACGCGCCGCACTGCAGTCCGCCGTCACATCCACACAACATTTTATGGTTCGATGTCCGCCGCCACCGCCATGCGGTCTTTTCGAGCTTGGGGCGGAAAGTTTCGGGCCTCCTACGCGCGAGAAGAGTCCACCCAGCTTTTGGGCCCGAGCGATTTAGATGCAACCGTCACGACCAAATCGCCGTCCTGCAACCAAAATTTGGGTCCACAAAAAAACCTTTCTAGTTTGCGCCACCCATTCGTACAACCGGGTTTACTACATCACCGTCTCCACGGAATGCCGCGACGCCTGAGAATCCCACTAAAATATATTTTTGCCCTTTGGGGAACTTTTCTTGCACTTTCATCAGAGGTCACCCATATCCCCATGACGAAGTCCAGATTTTTTCTCAGATCGTTAGGGACCGACATGTGTATGACGATCCAGGGGTTCCAGGTCCCTATCTCCACATACCTTCGCGGGTGCTCAGTTCGAATTCCGGAGGCACACAACATCCATGTTTTTTGTGATTACCTACGTGCCTGACTATCGAGTCTCCAATTAGAGAATGTGTTTTCTCGCAGTTGACCTCTACGACTGGCTGCGGCGTCTCCTACTGGAACAGTCGGTTTTGCCTCCAGAGCTGCGTTTAACTCCTGCAACTCTTGGATTTGCAGAAGAGCAGCATCCAGTTTCTCTTCCAGTAGCCGGACTCGATTTTCTTTGCACTTGTTGCAAAACCATTTGCCGTTATCCATGTCTCCGTTTTTACCACAACTCGCATGGTACCACAGTCCACACAACTCGCACTGTTTCCCTGATTTCAAGTTGCTGTTGCACCCACTGCACAAGATGCGAATTGCAGTTGCTTCAATTGCAGGTCCCGGATTAGGTTCGACACCTCCAATTAATAAGAGCACCGCTATCGTGGTCGCACACAACAATGCTGCTCCGGCAGCTGCACCGTCCCCGCGAAACGATGCCGAGGGTGCCGGCGCTGCGCACGAGGAAAAGCGCGCGGCCCACGCCCCGATGCGCGCCCGATACTCCTGCAGGTAGCAACCCATTGTCTCACCCGGAGCTCCGCTAAAGCACGTCCAACCGCTACGACGACCAACAACAGAATCAATTACATATTACTTCATTACAATCGATTACATATTATTTCAGACAATTTGTGATACAGATTTGAAATTTGTACTGTATAAATTGTTGTATTGTTATTACTAGGGAATGGATTTTCATGTAATTACATTTTTTTACAGGAACTAGATGCCTGCACTCAATAATATATTTTAGAATTTACAAGACATTCTGAACGAATTGGAACAATTTTTATTTTACATATGTAATTGTATTACATATGTTTTTGGTTTAATTGCATATTTTTACATATTTTACCTACATATTTCGTTATATTGTTATATATTTATACGTCGAAACGGAACATCTCAGATGCGCGTATGCATTGTTACAGAATCGTCTTTCTTACAAATCAAATATAATGCTGTTGGGCCTCTATGATCAGCATATCATACCCTGCGGTTTTTACAGAGCTGCATTAGAAGAAAATCAGCTGTTACGGTGTCATCCAATCGGAAGGCTGAACGCCATTATTATGACGTCACTGTAGTGACGTCTAAGGTTCCGATTGGACGGTATCGTAACATTGATCAAATGCTAGCCGCAGCATAGACAGAAGAGGTAATTCTTTACATTACGGCCGCAGCAAAGTAAAAACCGCAGTATAGTTGTCAAACCTACGCCTCTCCACCACTTACTGCGTACTCGGGGTCAATAATGAGTGGATTTCTGTGAACAAAAGTCATTTCAACTTCGTGGTTGCTCATGTTTCCACAGAACATTCGTTACTCGATCGAAAAGTAACAAATATTTTGAACAGAAAATTGTCTTACCGCGTTGGGGGGGGGTATTCCCTTTAACCCTCTCCCCCGCGATCCATCGCTGGCTACGCGGTACTACTATTTATTTTATTTTATTTATTTATTTTACGTCAAAAAAAAAGTTAAAAACTGCGTATGACGTGCTATGGGGAAAAGTGAATTGTGTGCACATTTTCCAAATTATGAGATCCCTACACTAAGTCATATACTACTTAAATTTTGAAAGAAAAAAACTCCTAGGTTCGAGTCCTGACGGCGGCAGGATTTTCGACACTAGCTTTTCAGCTTGGTCGAATTCAGTCGCTGACTAGAGGAGAATTCTAACGGTCGGCTGATCTGATCGGTAGTTTTCTGTGGTTTCTCCGATCAACGCCAGGCGAATGCCGGAGCAGCACCCTACCAAACGGGCCATGGACCGCGCGCGATCTGTTCTTCCTCTTCCTTGTCCTATCAACCTTGTCACTTAAGTTTGGATTGAGATAGTGTAGTTATAGCGAGTCGTGATGAAGCCAGAGATTCGTTAAAGAGGAATTCCAGGTTGATAATCGCAATTTCTAGAAGCAACTGTCTTGTTACTTAGGATCTGGATCGTTTTCTGGGAGCAAGAATTTTAGCACTTGAGATTTCGTTTGATATAGTGTAGAGTTATTGCGAGTCGTTATGAAGCTAGAGTCTTGTTAGAGTAGAGATGAGAGTTTCCAGGACGAGGATCTTGATTTCTAAAAGCAAAACTCTTCTCACTTGTGGTCTCAATCGTTTTAATGGAGCAAGAAACTTGACACTGAAGATTTGGATCAATATAGTGTCGAGTTAAAGCGAGTGGTTATGAAGCTAGTGTCTCGTTAAAAAGTGATTCTGAGTCGATGATCCTGAATTTCAGAAGAAAGACTCTTGTCGCCTGGAATCTGGAATTTTCTCAGGGAGTGAGAATCTCGTCACTTAAGGGTTAAGTAAGAGTCGGCGTTAAAAAGTTTCCAGGCGGGATTGCTTTGAAGAAGCACTTTTGGTGGATCTTTTAGAGCGAGAATCTCGTCACTTAAGGTTGGATCAATATACTTTATAATTATAACGAAGCAAAACTTTTTTTAAAAAAAAAGCAGTCGTAATCGAACTAAAGTCTCGTTAAAAAGGATTCCTGGGTCAAGAATCGTGAAATCTAGATGAAAGACCTTTGTCACTTGGGGTGTGGATAGTTTTCAGAGAGATAAATTCTGGTCACTGAATGTTTGGATCGATATAGTGTAGAGTTAAAACGAGTCGTTATGAAGCAAGAGTCTCGTTAATTAGGGTTCCCTGGTCGACGATCGTGTTTTCTAGGAGCAAGACATCACTTATGGTCTGGGTCCTTTTTCGGGAGCAAGAATCAGTTACTTAAGGGCGGATCGATATAGAGTATAGTTAATGCGAGTTGTTATGAAGCTGGAATGTCGTTAATAGGGATCGCCGGGTTGAAGATTTTCCCCCTAAATTTAGCATCTAGATTATTCAGTTTTTCGTTGCCAGGGCCCTTAATTTTTTTGTATACCAGCATTATAAACAATCCTTTTCCATTTACAAAATCATCCATAATATAGCATATTATGGCTCGAATCATTACGTCATTGCTATTTCTGCACGAAATATGAGTCATCACTGACATAATAGTCACATCCCTTATTCTCATCAGTTATGGAGTATAAAGAAGGCAATGTAAATGGATTCAGTGTTCGCAGAAAAATCAAATACATTGTGAAACAACGTGCACTTTTAAAATCTAATTTATTAACTTATTACTCCTTTAAAATTATATGTTGCTTTTATTCGGTAATATTTAACAATATAACAAAGAACATTAATTAGTTTTATGAATATTATTAGAACAGTTGGATAAAGTTGTCAAAGACACTCCAGAAGATGTATTTAATTCCAAAGTGCTTGATATTTCTTTAGTTTCTGCACTAACCAATATCTTGTTGCAATGTAAATCTTATTCTTCACTGATTCTTTAATGTAAGATGCAGCTACTTTTGAAGATCGCCACCTTCCATGACCTGTAAGTGCAGTAATATCACCGTCAGTATCGGCGAGAAACGTCGCGGATGTTCTATTAAACGAACACACACACATTTAAACATGATCTTTAATTTTGAATATGTGCACCATAATGTAGAGGCTTTACACGCTGTGGACTTTATGTTTAAAGAAGCATGCATTATAACTACTACTCGTGCATCTTTTCTTGAACGATGACCTTGCTTCTCCCTCTCTTGAGCAATAAACAGTTGAAAGGAAAAGCTCGCAGCGAGCACTGATGACAGCATTCCAAGCATTAAAATTTCTTTGACGTGAAACAGAAGCTAGTCAAAGCTAGTTGCTTTAATAGTCGAGATCGTCTGTTGAGCTTTATTACCATTATCTAAAGACATGGCTGAGGCAGGTCCAGGTCCTTCAAGGAAGGCACCTAAAACTCCTACCTAGTGTCCATGCTGTTGGCTACCTAGAGCGATGATCTGGCCACAGACGTAGCAGGTTTGACTTTGATTTTCCAGAAGTTGGCATTGCTGTATATATTCTAGAGGCCGACTTTGTAACTAATACCCCCACTACACCCGCATTTCTTCAGTCCATCGTTCAAGAAAAGTTGCGCGAGTAGTACCATCTTTATTCAAGCGTGTGCATTGTAGTAACTTAACCAACCTACTCCGACGGATAGGCCTCGCATACAAAATTTGCATCTTTTTCATCCATCCAGCATTCTCTTCCTGCTTTTGCACCTTCTTCCAAAATTTCTTTTCGCACAATCTATAAGGTTTGAATCGTAACTTTCAACCTAATTGTCGTTTGTAAACAAATTAGTTGCTTATGTAGCACTCATGTTGTTATAACATGAATTCAACTTAAAATTCAAATTGACTTCGCTTCCTTAAATTTTTATAATACTGTTATACAAAAAAGTTGCGTATACATCTCGTTTATAATGTTACTTTTCTGCACTCAATAGAAAATATTACCGAACTCATTCCCTAAGTTCGGTAAGACTTTCTTATTCGTGATATTCTTTTTACATTTTCTCAATTTTTCGGTTTTATAACAGTAGTACTGGAATATTACTTTAAGAAAGTTAAAGAAGAGATTGTCATAAATGACAATTTTCTATAAAAAATTCGGAGCCGTTTTTAAGAAAAGGGAGTTTAAGCGTTACTGTAATTGCGAAATTAAAAATTATTTTTCATCGAAAATTTTTGAGTTTTTGAAAAATGTAATTTAAAGACATTTGAGGCACATTTTTGTGATTTTTAGAAGCAAGACACTCGTCACTTGGGGTTTCGATCGTTTTTAGGGAGCAAGATTCTCGTCACCTAATATTAGTATCGATATAGTTTAGAATTAAATTGAGTCGTTATGGAGCTAGAGACTCGACAAAGGATACCGGGTTGAAAATCGTGTTTTTTAGAAGCAAGACTCTCGTCACTTAAGGTCTGGATCGTTTTCAGAGAGCGAGAATCTCGACACTTCAGGTTGGGATCGATATACTGTAGAGTTAAAGCGAGTCGTTATCAATGTGAAGTCTCGTTAAAGCCAGTACCGTAAGTGACGAGATTCTTGCTCCATGAAGAACGAGCTCGACCCCAAGTGACGAACTTATTAGAATTACTTATTAGACTTGCTACATGAGAACCGTGTAAAATTTTATAGAGAAGAAGTAGAGAGTAAAGTAACCGTCTTTTGTCTAGAGTAAGCATATGAAGTGAGTCAAAAGGGTGATACATAGTTGTATTTCCTTACATCAAAAATAAACCGTACGCATGCTTTCTGTGCTACTTGAAGTTTACGTTGTAATTTAGATGTCATGTTTGTCATTGGTAAAAGCGTTCGCAGGCGTTTCAGCAAATGCATTGCGGCATAAACTTTACGGCAGGTTGAATCTACTTGCGAGTTCCTGCTGAGGATGTTGTCAATACACATACCTAGGTGTAGACATACCAGAGTAGAAGATGATATTTTATTCACAGTGCTTTTTGAACTGATAATCATGCACTGTGATTTATTTAGGTTTACTTGTAGGCCTAATAACGCTGCCCATTTGTTTAAGGTTATCAAATCTTCGTTAGTTTTATGTGCGAGTGAGAAGAGTTCAGACGGGTGGCCACTTAGATATATCTGAAGATCATCCGCGTACATTTGATGACTGCAATATTTAAGTGCATTTCCCACATCGTTTACATACATTAAGAATACTAGTGGTCCTAATACAGTGCCTTGGGCAACTCCGCGGTTAAGTTTTAAGGCCCTTGAGCTGCGACTACCGGACACCACTCTTTGGGTTCTGGAAGTTAAATAGTTAAGCAACCATGTACGCGTCGGCTGTGCAAATCCCATGATTTTTAGTTTTGCGAGTAAGATGTGATCTACTGAGTTGAACGCTTTGCTGAAATTCAGAAGAATTAAGATAGTTATATTACTGTGATCTATAGCTGTTCTCGCATCTTCAATAACACTCAGTAGTGCAGTACCAGTATTCCTGCCGGAATGGAAACCTGATTGCTGATCGTTTAAAAGTGATTGGTTTTGGAGATACAGTTCAGTTTGCTTACGGACGACTTTTTCGAGTACTTTAGAAATAGTTGGGAGGATGCTAATTGGGCGGTATTCAATAGGGTTTCTGGTTGATGCTGTCTTGGGAATAGGATGCACGAGCGCACTTTTCCAAGATAAAGGATATTGTCCGCTCATTAGAGAAAAATTTATTATTTCGGCAATGATTGGATAGGTCACATCTAGGCTATTTTTTAGCCGTTTATCATCAGTACCTGAAGCATTAGATTTGAGACTTTGAACTATTTTTATTATATCCTCATGTCCCACGGATGAAAAGAAAAATTCGTTGTTGAATTTTGTTTCTGAGCTTTGGAGAAGCGCGAGGGATTGACTCTTCAAGTTACTGCCAAATGAAGGAACGTTACTTACAAAATTATGATTTAGAGATTCTAGGGGAATATTCGTTCCAATTTGGGGAGGAGCTTTACCTATTCCTAGATTTTTCAAATTTTTCCAAATCGTTTTCGAGTCGCGGATTCTGCGGTGGTGTGGTAATATTTTATTTTAGCGTTGCAGCATTTCTGCGCATTCTAAATTTCTGCGCAACTAAATTTATGAGCATTTTGTACTGTTTTTGAAATAGTTCGCATTTAGTTTTCCGGAAAATAGCTAGAACTGCATCTCGCTCTTTCATTAAATTCCAAATTTAATCAGTTAGCAGCTGTGCACTACGTAATTTTCACTTGGTGCACTGCTCGTGTCCGTTCTGTACAGTAGTCTACATTTGCTGTACACCCTACACACATCCGCTTACCCTTGTTGCGGAACTTTTGTATGTATGTATGTATGTATGTGTGTGTGTATATATATATATATATATATATTGTGTGTGTGTGTCTGTGTGTGTGTATATATACATATATATAAATGAAACGCAAGGCTTATTATGAACTCTGAAAGCATGCTGAACAGTCCCTTTCAACAGCAGTGAGGGTTGGCCGCTTTGTTTTCACAATACCCGCTCCCACTTCGCTCCGCAAGGATCCCCACCGAAATATTTTCGACTAGGGTGGGGTTACCGCGAGGCTACTCGGCACGTTCCAGAAGTGTTTCCAGGGATGTCAAGAGTTCTATTGTACGCACTGATTCAATTTTTTTCACTCACACATTTGCTGTAAAATATATTTTCATAGTTTACTGTACAAATTTAAGGCTGAAAGTACAAGTTTCTTTACCAAGTATTCAAAATTAACAGAAAAATTTGGAGTTTACACTGTATGACGAAACACGAAGTCCATTCGACGCTGCTTCTTTTCAGAAAACTTTTCTTTGACTTTTTCATTGAAGCCAATTATTTCTCTTATTAACGATTTTTCAATTGACAGCATAGCTAATGCAGAAAGTCTGTCCTCTGCCATGGTGCTGCGTAGAAATGTCTTGATGCGATTAAATGTTGAAAAACATCTTTCAGCTTCGCTAGTAGTCATAGGAATTGTTACAAGAACTTTAAGAAGCTTACCAGTTTCACTAAAAGTCTTTTGCAAATTGTTTTCTAAAATGAATGCCAAAAGGTCAGTGGCGCCACACACATTACGGAAATCACTGAGCATATACATTACTTCTAATTCTGTTTTTAATTTTGGCCGGTCGAGAAATGGATACACTGCACAGGTGTCCCAAACAGTTGTTTCAGGGAAGGTCTGGTGAAATTCTGAAATTTTTTCAGAGTTAAAAAGATTTGATGCTATTAGGTGTTGGTTAAATGAAAATCTCTCTTGAGCGTGAGTAAGAATCACATCAAACACTTCTTTTGCAGCAATTTTTAGAGTCATTTGATCACCTTGTCGACGTTTCTTTGATTCCTGCTGCGAGTAATTCTTTATTGAGTCAATGTTATTTCTAACATCTTTGATGATTTCTTCAAAGGACTGAATGGCTTTCTTAGCAGTTACTGCTTCTATTGACCGTTTTTGAAGAGTGTTATAAAGAATGTCAACATGAGGCATAATTTTGTGGAACACTTGCAACCAGAAAAGAAAATCAGGCTGACTTATTTTAAGTTTCAGTCCTCTAGTCCTCTAGCCTGGGAAATACTACTGGTTTAGACAAACCAGCAGACGCTGGTAATTTCTATTTGTTCGAAACACTGATGCAATAATTCTTTGTGTTCAAATACTGTTTCTACTAATCGGGATTTGAAGTTCCACCTCGTTGATGATGTACTAGGCATTCTTCTGCCAACTCATCCAAAACTTGCACTCTTTGAGGAGAATTTGAAAAAAATTCCAAAATTTCGCTCAAATCTGCAAAAAATATTCTAACTTGTGTATTATAGCTTGCAGCTTGAACCATAATGAGATTCAGTGCGTGCGCATAGCAATGTACATAATGCGCGTAGGGATATTCTTTCACAATGGTCTGAACGCCAGAGTGCTGCCCGCTCATTACGTGTGCGCCATCATAACTCTGGGATACAACTTTATGCTTATCTGCAACCACATTTGAAAGCATTTCTTTCACACATTCCGCAATTGCTGTAGCGTCTTGACCGTTTGGATTAGTGAAAGAAAAAAATCGTTCTACTGGCTTACCACATTGTAAAACATACCGCCACACAATGACCAATTGAAAAGCGGAAGAGATATCCGTTGTTTCATCCGCTATTATAGAAACATAGTCTGAATTTCGTCCTTAATAGCTTCTTGGCAAACCTCTAACATGCCTTACAGTAAATCATTCTGAATTTCTTTAGATGTTCCTCTGAACACTGTAGCCTGGTTAAGATGATCTTTCAAAGCAGAATCTAATTCGGCCGTAAAATCAATTAATCCTTTAAAGATCCCAGGATTACTTCTTGGCGTTTCGCCGTGTCCGCGAAGTGCTAATTCAAAAGCTCCACCAAATTTAACACAATTAATTATCTGTGGGAGCATATACCTGTTTTTCATTATTTCTGCGTTTTGCTTTTCAACATTGCGTCTGAATGCACTGTCCAATTGTTGAACAATGTTGTGGTTCCCCAAGACCTTCAACTTCAATACCGCATTCATGTGAACTTTAGAATTTTCATGTTTCGACAATTTCTGTTTCAGATGCCCCAAATCACTAAATCCCATGTTGCTCCAAGTTCCTTCTTTTTCCGAAGCGAAGAGTAAGCATGAAAAACAGTATAAACGATTCGTTAGTTCGCATCCACAAACCCAATCATAACTAGTCAAAGATTTCTTCCGGGCTGAAGGGCCGTGGTCCATTGGAAAACATATTTCCAGACGTTTCGTCCGCTACTACGGCAGACATCCTCAGTGGCGATGTGGTCTCGGACGAAGAATCCTCCTTGAAGGTTCCCCGGTGACTGACGGAAGTGCCCGGTCCGCGGGGATATTTATACCAGCGGGACTGTGGTGGGGGGCGGCTGACGTGGCGGAGACGCTCACTGTGTGTACGTGACTGTTGTCATGTTCCCGCGTGCCTACGTGACCGCTGTCACGTCTTTGTTTTTCATTAGGTTTTGCTTTGGCCTGGCGGATTACGGGGATCCAAATCGGATTGATTTTCATTGCCTCCTCCTTTCTATTGAAATTCCGGGGATGTTTGTGAATTTCAATGGCTTCACGGTTTAATCGTGCATGGTAGTGAGCTGTGGTGGCTAAAACATCCACGTCTTCGAATCTTATTTGTGTTCACGGCCAGAGAAGCGTGTTCGGCTACTGCTGACTTTTCAGTGTAGCCAAAGCGGCAGTTCCTTTTGTGTTCGGAGAGCCTGGTGTTGATGCTCCGTTGTGTAGTGCCAATGTATACTGCGCCACAGGAACATGGAATTCTATAGACCCCTGCTGATGATAATGGATCTCTTCTGTCCTTGGCAGATCGGAATAAGTTTCGAAGCTGTGAAGTGGGCTTGAACATGGCTTTTATATTGTGTTTTCCTAGCACTTTTCCTATACGGTCCGTGATGTTCTTCACATAAGGTAGGCTTACTTTCAGTGTTTGGTTGGCATTCGTTTCACTGCGTGAAGTTTTCTTTGGATGGAGTGCTCTCTTGACTTCCACTGCAGAGTATCCGTTGGCCTGCAAAGCTCTGTTGAGGTGACTCAATTCCTCGGGTAAACGGTCATTTTCACATATCCTTGTTGCACGAGTAACCAACGTTTTCATCATGGCTCTCTTCTGACTTGGGTGGTGAGTGGACATTTTGTTGAGGTATCTGTGTGAGTTGGTTTCCGGTACACAGTGTGGATACACTTTGGAATGGATTTGAAATCGCAATTCATTTTAAAACACTTTCAAGAAAATGTGCCTATAATATTCAATTAACCCAATACTTATTAATGCAACACTGCTAACCAATGCATTCGCGCGCTAGCGTAGAACTGATGTTTTGGAAGGGATGAGAACGTCATTAAGTGAAGAGATATTTCACACTTCCTTCTTACATTGCTTTACTTCTCTGAAAATTTGTGCAAGCCGAGTGTTATGTCTTCGATACACACGTGTCTTTGGCACACCCAGAGATCGCCACTGCGCCTGCGCCGTGGAAGGCGTATCGCCGCCAGCATGCTCATACTGTGCATAAGCCACCGTTGCACCCCTCTTACCCTCAACAGTCCCAAATCTCTCTCTTCGCTCGCAAAATCCCGAGTGTGCTCCCGCTGGCTTTCAGGAGGGGCATGAGCGGTCGGTCAATTGCAGCTTCAGAACGGCGCGTGTTTTTAAATACATTTTCGAAACACACTGGAAGGACTTGTATTCTCCTCTTTTTAAGATATGTTTAAGAGAAATTGCACCGAATTAATTTGGGTGTGCACATGCGAACGTGCGAATACCCACGAGCCGCCACTGCGTATGTTTTATTTAAAGTGACAGTGATGAATGTTATGATAAAAGGGAAATTTTATATAGTGTTGAATTAACGAGAAATGAGGACAAACAAATTTTGATTAAACGCAGTGAGCCCTTTTAGAAGATTGCAGTAAAGCTACATATTAATCAGTAGTCAGTGTGCGGGTTTCATGAAGTAAGCGGCAATTTACTGTGGAAATCTCATAATTTCATTTCGAATTTCTTGCTGGATCCGTGAATCCCTTCAAATCCAACACATCATTTCACTCTTCTCAAGAGAACTCCTTGACCTTCCTCTTTTAAAAAACACCCATTAGATATTTTCAAACTTCCTTCACCGCCAACTTAGACGAACAAAAAGAAGATACTGAACTGACTGAATTGACTGATCAAAAAGACCGAAACACCTGGACCACATCCAAAACGCTACAGCAAACAGTGGCGTTTTCTTTGGGTGTGCAAGTCGAGAGTCAATGCCCAAGGAAATAAAACAAATCATTTTTTTCTTTGAATTTATTTAGATTTTTTTATTTATTTAGTCTTCTGGTGGTCGGCGTCATAGATCGGCGCCAGCGCGTCCATGCTACGCAGGCAGTGCGCGAGCGCAGCTCAGGCCGTTGGCGAATGCCTCCAACGTCTTCAGGTCGGGTCGGGAGGCGGCAGCGCATGCGCGCGACGTCCCCCCACTCACGGACAAAGCGTTCCAAGACGTTGGATCTCTATTTAACAGTCTGCTGGAGAGCGAGTGTCCCGTGATAAGCATAGTGAAAAAGTGAAACAATAGTTATAAATAATTGCTGTCCTTCCTTGTCATGTATAGAAAAGAAACAAGTAACTGAGTAATGAACGAGAGTAGTTCAGGTAATCAAGAATAAGTAGTATAAGCAGAAATAAAACGCAATCTGTTTTCAAATGCTCTTTTATTAAAAAGTAAAAATCAATGCAAAAATATCCATTAAAAATTGTATCAACAAAGCAAAATATTTTTATTTATTTTTAATAACTCGTTTGTTTTCCCTTATACCTTTGTATTATTACCCTTTCCAATCTATGAGGTCTTTTGAAATTGTCATTTAAGACCATCTAATAATCCACAGATTTAAATGATAACAGTAGGGGTTGATCAGGTTTATTAGGAAGAGATCTACAATCCAACGTTCCACCACACCACTTAACATCATAATTTCGGAAGAGCTGTGGGGAAAAAAATAGGTGTTTAAATAAACAGATTACAATAATTTTATTTTGATACACGAACACTCGTGTTTTTTTCAGTGTTTCACCATTAGTACTGTTTTATTGTTTAAGTAACATGAATTTACACGTTCACAGTACGTGTTCTATCTTTATCAATTATTTCAATAAAGTTGGATAGTAATCTCACCTTTAGTAATAACATATGCATGTTTTGTTCAGCAAGGCGACGTGCAATGCAAGATCTTGGTCCGTGCCCAAAAGGCAAAAGAAGGAATGGATGTGGTTTTTGAAATAAAGAACTTGATTTTATCCAACGTTCTGGTATAAAACTATTTGGGTTAGGAAAATATTCAGATAACCTGCAAGTCACTTGATTTTGAGTAACAATATTTGTCTGTAAGGATGAAAATAAACACAGAATAAACAAAATTACAAGGCAGAGTCGGCACAATACATTTATTAGTTTTCTGATCAGACTTAGTACTAATGGCGTCTTTATGAAAGTTTCAAAAATTGATTCAAAACTAATATATAAAGAATGAAAAAGGTAACTTTTACTCATATGGAAATGTAAAATAGAAAATAGACAGTGAAAAAATGTTACATAGTAGATTGAAACACGTCTTACCCCTTTGGGAACATGATAACCGCTTAAGATTACATCTTGAGGGAGGATGCGACCGACTCCGACAGCAACTGGATTCAATCTCAGAGATTCTTTGACGACAGCTCGAGTATACTGAGCTTTATCCAACACCTCCAATGTAATAGGAGATTCTCGGGTAGGCAGTAGTTCACGGCACTCTTGTTGTAATGCTTTTTGACAATGAGGATTTAAGGCCAAATGGTACAGGGCAAAACTAGAAGAGAAGGATGTCTAAAAAGACAAAGGTAGGGGAAGACAGGGAAGGGCAGAGAAGGAGCAGAAAGGGAACAGGGAAATGATAAGTTATTCTTATGAAGTAAATTTTACATATTATATAATGAAAGGAAAAAATTCAATTTCAGGATTTAAAATCATTCTTATAGGTAAGCAGGGAAGTCAATGATATTTTAACTCTAAAATGTACTCTATAAATACTGCAACACACATCATTTACAGTATAGAGAAATAGAATAAGCAAATTAAATATAGATACATCAGCACGTTTGATTTTGCATAAAGAATTCTGTCACAAAAATATTGTTAAGATTTTCTCTCTTTGTTTTCTCCTTTTTAAAATCAGCCACTACTATATATTATATTTCAAAATTTTCACATTACATGATGCAACGGTATGAATTGGTATTTTGACATGTTATCACTTACTAATTCTATGTTCAATCCATGCCTCCAAATATTTTACTTCATTGGACTTCACCTTCACTTGACATAAAATTTTTACACTTGCTTGTATAACCCCAAACTCCCCCCTCCCAATATTTTTTTTTTTTTTTTAAATTAGAGAGTTCAACAAAGAAACCAATGCCATTCTTTTTAGTGTTCCTTTTCTATCCATATAAAAAATAGAAGAAACTGTGGAGCAGTTTTTGAGAAAATGTTTTTTTTAATAATTTGCATAACTTCATGTGGAAATTGCATCCAAAATATTCGTTTTTTCTCACAAAACTGTACTATTTTTTAAAGAACTGGTTTTTACATTCTCATATACGTACGTACATACGGAGTGACTCTCGTATTATAAAGAAAATTACGTATTGCCGCGGAAAGTAGATTTTGAAATTTCAAAGGAAATACACATTTTTGGGGTCTCATGATACCGAAAAGTGTTTTTTACGCCTTACGAAGTAACTTCGTATGAAGAGAAATTTATGTAATCGTGCGCAGGAAAACTTCACAGAAAAACGTTTATTGCCGGTCCCTCGTGACGAAAAAGTGGATATCTCTTGTTGCTAAATTTTGAAAAAAACTAACACGTGGTGTAGCCAGAATCCAAGTTTTGTGGGTCCTTGGTACCGAAAAATCGATTGACGGCAAAACGTCCGTCTGTGGCCAACGCTAGCGCTTTAACCATTCAGCCGATTTTTCTTTAAAATTGATATTTACCAATCAATCTCAAAGAACTCGAGGCTTTGGGAGTTTCAAACGGATATTTTGATTTTAAGGGTACTTTTCATGGATTCTCAAAAACATTTTCAAAATTTTCTCAAAAACAGCACCAATTTTTTTTTTATCAAACTTTGTCAGCGGATAGCGCAAATGACGCATAAGATAATACTGCAGATCTCATGGTTGTTGATATCAACAGACTTTTCGAAAATTAAAAAAGTGCAATTTTTTAGCGTCTTCCAACAACTATAATACAAGTATCAAAGATAGAGATTTCTTTTCTTAATGAGATCTGTACCTTAAAGACGGATCTTTAAATAAGTTCATGTTCAATTTTTCGAAAATATGACAAGTTTTCGCGTAATTTGACGCGAAATAAAGGCAATTAAAAATATTTTTTCCTAAAAAATTGTCCCAAATTTATTCTTTAAATTTTATCCTCATATGTAGGCTAATAAGGGTATGTAACAAATATGGTGATAGTCCCATTTTCGGCTACCGTAGCATTTGTTCAAAAATTGCCAAAAGTTAATATTTCTAAACTACAAAACTGAAGACAAAGATTTTTGCTTTCTATTGTAAAAAATGAGCTTTTTAAAAAAGGTCATGAACATTTTTTGAAAATCGAGTAGTTTTTGAGTAATTTGCGTTTGAATTTTATGCAATTTCTAAAAAAAATATTCTAAAAAACTGCACCAAATTTCATTAAAGTTTGGCTTCGTATATAAAAATGTATGGTAAAAAACCAGCAGGGCTATTACCGCACATACTTTCTCGCAATATTCGAACTGTTCCGTTACTACTACTGAGTATACACATGCGTTTTCAAACAGCAAGGATTATTTTACGCGCCGAAAACCATCACATGACTAACAAATACCTCGTTCGTGTGTGGACGAAAGTGTAACAATTATATCAACTTCCTTTTATTTATGTTGTATAAACATTAATAATAAGAAGAAAAAAATTAATGCCGACATCACGCACTACTTGGCGGTAAGACGGGTAGTATCAGCGCCACGCAAGGGAACACAGGACGAGGAGCGTGGTAAGGAGCAGGGTGGGTTAGGGCAGGCCAGGGCAGACAAGAGAGGATACACTATAGACAGAATTCATTCCTTTTCCTAAGTAGATGAGTAAGATAAATAAATATCCAGACAAGTAAAAGGATTCGGCTTTTAACTTCCTGAGTGGTTTTTCAAACAAATACTCAATTGCCTTGACTTTTTGTTTTTTACACATAATAGTAGAGTTACTTTACGAAAAATCTCAAAAGACGAATAGCTTAAAAAGTACACCTTCATAAAATTTGGAATTTTGTAAAAAAATTTCAATTGTAATGTATCTAGGGATGAAAATGATCCAACTAACCCAAAACAAAAGTAAAGTAAAATAAGAAATCGGATGAGCAACGTCTTTGACATAAAATTTGAAGTCAAACAAGGTGATCCATTATCGGGAACGCTTTTTAACAGTAACCTTGACGTTATTTTAAAAGCCATAGATGTAAAAGGTACTATAACAACTAGATTGAAACAATTCATAGCATATGCAGACGATGTTTTATTACCAGCAAGGTCAAAAAAGCATTAGAAGAAATCTTTAAACACCTGAAAAAAAAAATTTTCCAAAACCATAAACAAGAAAAATAAAGAAATATTTTTGATAATCAAAAGTACCAGGAAATAAACTCCTTCACATATCATGGCTCAAGAGTAAAAAAGAACAATGTAATAGGAGATGAGATAACTGAAAGAACGGCTGCAGGGAACAGGGCTACTTTGCCAATGTAGATCTATTCAGAAGTAAACTACTTCAAAAAGTCAAAACTTCGACTTAATAAAGTCGCAATAAGACCTGTAGTAACATATGCGGCAGAGATATGGACCCTAAAGGAAAATTACAGTAAAAGGCTAAATGTATATTGGAAAGAAAAATAATGAGAAGAAATATTCGCTCCAATAAAGGTTGCAGGCTATTTGGAAGATAGGGTATAATCATGAAATTGAAGCCATTATAAAATCTAAAAACATTGTAAATCATATTACCTGACTTCGGCTTGGCTGGTGTGGACACCTATGTCGAATGAAAAAAAAAAAGTCAAGAAGATTTATAATTGGCACCCGATTGAGCAAGAAAGGCAGGGAGACCGAAAATCAGATGGAAAGATGATGTTATGAAGGACATTAAGAGACGGGATTAGGAATTGACATGAGGTGGTTCAAGACAGGAAAATGGAAGGCAGTTGTAGAGTAGGCTAAGACATTCAAGGGAATGTTGTAGCGCCTTAGAATAACAAGAATTTATCTAGGGAAACCAGATAAAAATTTGAAATTTTCACACGTTAAATATCACTCTGATATCAAATTGCAGTATAAATGTCAAACTTTGGCTTTAACTCAATGTTTAAAAATGTGTAAATTTACGCGAAAAATGCTTATATGTCCTGTTTTTCGGCCCATGATAACATTACTTTTTACTATCTCGTATACGTACGTATATAAGGAGTAATTTACGCAGTAAAGAGAAAGTTACGTAATGCTGCGTGAGAAAACGGCGGATTTTCGGCGGAAAAAATTCATTGCCGGGCTCTGGTGACGAAAAATTTTCTCAAAAACGGCTCCAAATTTTTCCTTTAAATTTCTTGTGAAAATAGAGTAAAATATACTTATAAAGGTGGCGTAGGTTCGATTTTCACTGTTAACTCTGAATTTTCGTAAATTGCAAAAGTTTGGATTTTTTCGACGTCTTCCTACAACTATAAAATTGAAGACAGATTTTCCATTCAAATGAAATTTGTTGCCCAGAAATAGTTCTTTCATTAGGTCATGTAAACGTTTTTGAAAATTTTAGTAGTTTTTGTGCAATAGAGCGTGCAATCTTTGTAATTTTAAAAAGTTACAAAAACCGTTTTCTCAAAAAAGCTCCAATTTTTTTCTTTAAAGTTTTCGTAGGGTTAGTGCCCAACCAACCCTCTCTGATGACATAAACGTCATATTGCTCTATTATTTTGTTTTTTTCCCTCAAAAATTACAAAAATGTAATTTTTTTCAATTGTCTCTCACGTCGGTGTTTCCATTAGAGGCAATATCTTCACATTAATAGATTAATGAGTACATGTGCTTTAAATAATGTCAAATAAAGTTTCTCGAGAACTATACAGTTTTCTGTGAAAATGAGCTCGAAATTCCGAATTTTCAAAACAGCTCAAACGCCATTTTCTCAAAAATGGCTCCAAATTATTTCTTAAATTTTCCAATGGATAGTGCTAATTTTTTTTTTTTAAAAAAATTTTTTAAAAAATTTCATTATATATACATTTGTGATTAAGTGCTTCAAATGAATTCCGATGAACTTTTTTGAAAACTCAATATTTTCCTGTGAAAAAGAGCTTCAAATTCCGCATTTTCTTAAAAACGGCTTCAAATGTTTCAATGAAAATTTCTATTTTGGACGAGGTTTTACTCTTTAATATTCTTGAAGTAATATTTGGGTTCTACTATTAAGTTACCGAAAAGTTAAGAAAACGTCACGAAAAAGTACTTTCGGTGACGATAGATGGCAGTTGGCCAGAGAATGAAGGAAGACCTTAAAGCCAAGAAAACTAGCAAAAATTGCTACGAGAAAGTCTGTGCCATTTTGTAGCACCTCTAGTTCTTCTTCGATGGACGAGAAAGTAAAAATGGCACGCGGCTTAAAACAATGGTTAGTGAAAATCTTTTTCACAGGAATATATTGAGTTCTCGAAAAACTTCATTTGAAGCACTTCCACTCACAAATGAGATAACGTATACAAATCGGTGGAAATGTACATATTAATGACCCAGGAGATATTTAAAAAAAAGTACATGTGTCTTTAAAAACAACAAAAGAATACAGCAAAATGAACTTTACGTCATATTAAACAATGCGAAATCCGTCGAAAACATTTGAAGAAAAAATTTCGTTCATCAGAAACATCTTCAAATAAGATCATGTTGATTTTTTGGAAAATATGAGTATTTTTTAGTGTTATTTGGCATCAAACATAGTTACACATTTCGAATTTCCTGTGCTTAGTGAACATAATTTGAGAGATTTCTGGAAGCTAATAAAATTAACTTCGAACTAACAAATTACATCTTTACTTCAAGAAATTTAGATTGCTATGGTGTGTTTCATTTGTAAACGTTTGAAATGATTACTGTTCCTGGCTATCGATACAAACGATTCGCTTGAATTCATTTAAATTGGTTAGTTATGGATTATATTAGCATTATTTCTAATACTTTACATGAAAGAAAAATTGAGTCCCATAAATGTGTACCAACATTTTAACTTTAATTTCGAAATTATTACCTGCGCTTCCTTGGGGACAATGCAGCGATCGAAATAGGGTTTACTCGTATTTCCTGGCGCGCAACCCCGTCAAGATCGCATGTTCATTTTCTTCGTACTCCCTGTCAATTCGGACACAATCTCCGTACAGGCTATAAGCGAAGAAAGCGTCGACTGCGCTCTTCTACAAAATAAGCTAAAATTTCCTTTGAATGTCATGGACGTGATAACAAGGTCGTTTCGATCGAAAAAATAGCAAAGTGGTAACGCCGATGTCATCGAAGAAGGGGCGCGACACTAATCGAAACTGAAACAAAATTACATGTATTGTAGTAGTGTTAATAAATAATTTAAAAAAACTAATCGAAACTCGGCTATTGAGTTCCCGGTGAGACGTTTGATCAGCAAATATCTCGTCCATGCACGTGCAATCCACAGCAACCATGTAGGTGCTCAGGGGTACTAGGTACTCTACCCATGTTGCACCTATACAAGCGGCAATCAAGAACTTCGCAATCATCAAGAAAATTTGTGACACTTCTCATACATACTTGGATTTTAATATTCAGCATTATTATGTACTGAGTTGAATTCTGCACTTTACTGAATACGATGCCGAATGTGAACTTGTACTAAATGTTGGGACAAAACTGAAAATAACGAAAAATCTCAGTTTTCAAATAAAATTTCCGTTCTTTTCCGATTCTTCCAGGCTTTTTTTAATTCCCGTTTTTTTCTCTCTTTTTTCTTCCAGTTTTCAAGGATTCCAGGTTCGTTGGCAACCCTGGTAAAACTTCATTAGACGCCATTTAAAGCAATTTGACTCACAGATACAATAGTGTTTACAAATTGTTGGAACTGTGTATATTAACAGCGTCAGAGAGTTATTTCAAAATAATTACATTTGTGTCATTTTTGAAAAAACAAAATACAGCAAAAAGAACTTTACGCCACATTTAACAGTACAATTAGCACTATCCGAAGAAAAAATTGGGAGCCATTTTTGAGAAAATGGTGTTTGAGCGTTTCTGAAAATGTGGAATTTTGAGCTCATTTTCACACAAAACTGTTGAGTTTTCGGGAAACTTAATATGACATTATTTAAAGCACATATACATATAAATAAAATAATGTAAATATTAATGACTAGAGAGAGAAGCAAAAAACAATAAATAAATAAATTTTTGTAGTTTTTGAAACAACAAAAGGATAGAGCAATATGGCATTTGTCATCTTATAGAGTGCATTTAGCACTATCCCTACCAAAAGTTTAAAGAAAAAGTTTGGAATTGTTTTCGATAAAATCTTGTTTTTATTATTATTTATTCTTGCGTGCAATATTGTGCGAAAACTACTAAAAGTTTCAAAAAATGTACAGGACCTTAATGAAAGATAAATAATTCACTTGAAGAAAAAATCTCTATCTTCAATTTTGTAATAGTAAGAATAAGCCGAAAAAATTTCAGACTTATGAAATTTTCGAAAATTCAGAGTTACTGATTGAAAACGGACCTATGCCATCTTTATTCTCTTGTATTTACTCTGTTCTTTCAAAAAATTAACGAAAATATTTAGAGCCATTTTTGTAAAACATCTGCAAATGTCCCAGGGGCTTCATGTGAAGTACTCCCAAATTTTAATGAATGTTTTTCAAAACTGCTGCGCTTCAAGTGGAGCCAGATAGACGGGGGAATATCCATTATGGAAAAAATCCTGGTTCAGACGCTGCTGGTGTTTACAGACGGACGGGTGGACGATTTGGAGTAAACCACTTTTTCGGTGTCAGGGGACCACACGCATATCGCAGCGTTAAACTAGAAGATTCAGAAAAAAACAAAAAGGCCGCCGTAGAAACATGTTTTAAACTGAAAGCGAAAACTAATGACATATGGCACAGAAGATTATGTCACACCAATTATAATTACATGGACATCATGAAAAAAATGGACTTGTACGTGGACTGGAGAATGCAGATCTTCGTTGTGTATCCTGTGATTACTGTCTACAAGGTAAGTTCACGCGTCTGCCATTCGCGAACTTATCTCAGAAAACTTCTCACGGTATTTTATCAAGGTTATTTATTAACTTATGTGGACCAATTTCCACTCTATCACTTGGCGGCAGTAAATATATGCTTACTATTGTGGATGATTATAGCCGCAGATATTTCGTAGAGTTTTTAAAGAAGAAAGATGAATGCCCTACCAAAATTGAAGAATTCATTAACCTTAGAGAAAACGAAACGAATCAAAGGGTGAAGTATGTACGGACGGACAACGGGAGTGAATTCGTGAACTCTGTCTTGACGTCTTATTATAAAAGAAGGGGGATTAAGAGAGAGCTCACGACCTAATATACTCCTCAAAGTAATGGTGTCGCAGAGCGTGCCAATCGTACATTTATTGACACAGCTAGGACAATACTTTTAGATTCCGGTTTACCGATGTTTTTTTGGGCTGAAGCTGTTAGAACTGCCGTATATATTTATAACATAACCCTTACTTCAGGAGATAAAAACATCGTACCGTTGACATATTGGACAGGCACGACACCTAATATATCACATCTTAGAGTTTTTGGATCAAAAGTTTTTTTCGCCAATTTAAAAAAGGGCAGACGTAAATTTGATCCATGAGGCGAACAAGGTATATTTGTTGGATATTCGCGTTGTCGAAAGGCATATAGAGTGTACAGTCTACACCAACGTGCTATTGTCGAATCAAGAGATGTTTTCAGGGAAGAAGAGAGAGGATATGTCGACAATGTTCCAAACGCTTATGATATATTAAATTGGAACTATAACTCGTTGGCACAACTAGAATCGAATGAAATGACGTCTTTGAGAGAGGTAGAACCTCAAACATGTAATATTCCTATCATAATCGACAGTCCTTTGCGAAATACAAGTCATGCTGCGTCAACGCCGATTAATCTTGAACGTAATTCAGGATCTGTTTTACTTGACGGAACCGACGAGATGGTCACTGAAAAGGAAATATCGATAGAAGAACCCGCGATTCATTGTTTTCCTTCGAAATCTGATAAAGATGTTGAAATTTGAAGATCTACAAGAAATAGAATACCTACCAAGAGATATCAAGCGACCGTCGCTTGCGAATCGAATGTTTGTAACAAAAAATTGCCTCGTACCTACAGAGATGCTATTACATCCGACGATGGTGAAAAATGGAAAAGTGCAATTTTACGTGAATTAAATTGCTTGAAAAGATATATTACTTGGAAAATAGTTGATGCTTCCGTGTTAGGTGATCGCAAACTCTTGAATAATAAATGGGTATTCAAGAGAAAACTCACTGATGGTGAAGTTAAATATAAAGCGCGACTTGTGGTAGATGGTTCACAACAGACTTGCGGCTTAGACTACGATTCGGCATATAGTCATGTTATGCGGATGGATACATTTAGAACGAAGTATTGCTGCTATGAAGAAATACATCGTACGCTATCTATCTATATATAGAGGTAGAGACTGCATACTTAAACGGCGAAGTTGAACGAAATGTATTCATGAAGATACCGGATGGCATAAACGTTCCCGAAGATAAGGTGCTCAAATTGCGTAAAAGCCTTTATGGTCTGCCAGAAGCTGGCAGATGTTGGTTCAAAATGTTATGTGACATATTAAGAGAATGCGGACTTAAATCCTGTGAGAGTGATCGGTGCGTGTTTACAAATCAAAATCCTAACGAATTTGTTGGAATTAGTTCGTACGTAGACGATTGTTTAATCGTTGGTCAAAATCATAATTTAATTGACGATTTAATTTGCAAGCTTAAAATGAAACTTACAATCAAAAAAATGGATGAGACTGACACCGAAAACTTTCTTGGAATTAGAATAAAGAAATGCTCAAAGGGATTTACATTGGATCAAACGGAGTACACAAATGAAATTCTAAGAAAATATAACATGAAATCGTGTCATCCTGTTTATACACCCGGAGTAGTTGGACAAAATGGTGACAATTGTGATGATACCGAAAGCGTTAATCAAACCATGTACCAAGAGTTATTAGGTTGTTTGAACTACTTAGTAACTGCTACACGTCCGGATTTGGCATATTCTTACAGCAGCCTGTCACAGTATTCGAAAAATCCAAAAAATGTTCATTGGCAAGGGTTGAAAAGGATATTGAGGTACTTAAAGGGTGCAATGGATCTGAAATTAAAAATAGATGGTACGATGGGAATGTTGAACATGAGCTCCGACGCAAGTTGGAATACTACCAAGGATAGTAAGGCGTTTGCTGGCTACGTTGTCAAACTTGGAAATTCTCTGATAGGGTGGGAAAGCAGAAAGCAGAGAATCGTGCAGCCTTATCTACCATGGAGGCTGCGTTAACTGCAATTCAAGATGCTATTTGCCAACAAAAATTGATTGTATCGCTACTGGAAGATTTAGGTTTTGGAAATTTAGCTAAAGGTCCAATCACATTGTGCACAGACAGTAAGGCGGTGATAGATTGGTCACAGGACTTCAAAATAACCAACCGTATCAGACACATGATACGGAGGCTTAATTTTGTAAAAGAGAACTTGTTGAACGGCGAAATTCAGTTAGAGCATGTGAAGTCAGCGGACCTGGAATCGGACATTTTTACCAAGCACCTAGATCGGACCACTTTGTGGAAACACATCCAATCTCTTAATTTAATTAAATGAATATTATTTTTTTTATAAAGTTTCGTTCGAGAATTGTAATTTTTTATGAATCAAAATTCTGCGAACGAAAAGGGGGGAATTGACAGTTGAAGGTGATAACTGGTAACTAAGTACATGTTTTGTTATGTATAGAGGAGTTGGGAATATTACGACGTGTATACTTTGTGCGAGAATAAACTCTTGTTCTTACTGGTTGACATCATGATGTGTATCATTTACTAATACCAAACAACAGGCCCTAAACAATCTTATACGTCAATGACATGCCTCTGACTCTACAAAAGAGAAAAATGGATCTATTTGCAGATGACACAAACATGATTATTAAAGCAAATATCCAACAAACTCTACAAAAAGAAGCACAAACAGTTCTGGAGGCACTAGTAAAATGGTTTCAGGAAAAAATTCATCATAAACACCAGTAAAACTGTCTCCCTAAATTTTCGGAATCCACTCTCAAAAGAAAAGCCTCCAACACAACTGATGATAAAAAAGCATGCCGGTAAAAATAGCCCGAAAAACAACTTTCCCTGGATTGACTATTAAAGATGATGTAAAATGGAACTCCCACGTCACAGATCTAAACAACAAGCTTACCAAGTAATGTTATGCCATCTATATCCTTAAGTCAAATTCTAACATAGATATGATATGAATAGTGTACTTTGCAAATGTTCACTCGCATCTAAAATTGAAACCATAATCTGGGGAAATTTCCCAGAAAGTATTCACACTTTCATCATCCAAAAACGAATACTGAGAACAATCACAAACATGAGTCCTGTACACCACTTTTCAAAATATTACAAATCCTATCACTGCCATGAATGTAGACATTTGAAATATTAATCTTCAAAAAGAAGACACTTATGGAAAACAAGAATTCTGTTACTCGAACAACAGAAGTTCATAACTATGATATTGGACAAAAAAATAAATAAATATGCGTGTCCCACACAGAGAAACTTCACTCTTTCAAAAAAAAGGACGCTATGCACTATAAAGGACGTCATTACACTTTAGAACAAACTCCCTAGTGAATTTAAAAAAAACTCAATACACTCTCGAAAATAAACTGAAAGCTTTCCTATTAAACCATACATTCTACAGTACAAAAGAATATATACATCATAAACACGTATCTACATAAATATTACTAGTACTACGAACTTTTACTTTCTCACACTTACGTATTATAAGAAGAAGTATTGTAATCGTGAGCCGGAAAAAAAACTCGTACTGCCGGGCCCTAGTAACGTAAAAGTGGATAAATCCAATTGCTAAATATAAAAAACAAACAAACAAAAAAACACTTCTCTAACTCGTGGGTGTAGCAAGAATCCATGTTTTGTGCGTCCTTCATAGCGAAAAATTGATCGATGGCAAAAGCCTGTCTGTGCATAACTCTAACGCATAAACCGTTCAGCCGATTTCTTTCAAAATTGGTATTCCCCAATCGTTCGGGCTGACGTCGCGGCCCCTAGAATTTGAAAAATGATATTTTAATTTTAAGGGGTACTTTACACGAAGCTCTTCGGACATTTTCAAAAAAATTACTCAAATTGTTTTTATTAAATTTTGTTGATGAATAGTGTGAAGGACGTTTGACGAAGGACGTGCCTTTACTTTTCGGTACTTCGATTTAACACGGGGAACATACGGCCTTTTGATGACGCAACCAGACCAATTTTATTAATTTCGCTTGTTATTGAAAGTACACAAGTTCAGTCAATTATTGATGATATTCAATGCATTGTTTATGGTATTTAGAGAATTTGTTTTCATTTGATATTAGGTTTGTTGATTCAAAACATACATCTGAGAAGTTCTTTGTGTGAAGGTGGCCGTTCTGGATGAAGTTCCTTGGTGTCTCGTTTAAGCCAGTGTGACTGCAGCTGGCCAGCGGTTTCCGAACGTTCATGCGAATACGAATGTGCATCGAAGATCTTTCATTATTGCCAAATATACCAGGGTAGTGAAGTTTTCGAAACAAAATAATTTTGTGTGAAATTAAAGCCAGAACCACGTGCGTGGGAGGTGTATATGCTTTACGCGGATACAACGCATAACATTATGTAAGAAGTGTTTCAATATAGACTTTTATTTCACTTAGTTTTAATTGACTTGAATTGCTTACATTTTTATTATATTTTCGTATTTTGAATTTTAAATATTACATTTCCGTCATTCGATGGAGGCGCAACCTCCAGTCTTTTAGGGCACCAGCCGCCACTGCTTCCCACATAGTCTTGTTTGGTACTTTTTACTTTCTCGTATACATACGTATATGCGGAGTAATATACATAGCATAGAGAAAGATATGTAATGCTGCGCGAGAAAACAGCGGATTTTCGGCACAAAAAATTAATTGACGGGCCCTAATATCGAAAAAGTGGATAAATCCAATTGCTAAATTAAGAAAAAGAAACGTCTAACACGTGGTGTAGCCAGATTCCCTCTTTCGTGGGTCCTTAATGCTGAAAAAAACAATTGAAAGCAAAAGTTCCGTCTGTCGGTGAACACCACTAGCGCCTAAACCGAGCGTATGATTTAATCCAAATTGAAGAAACCCCTGACCATCTGGCTGTAGTTGAAGCTTTTAGATTTTGAAAAACATACTTTAAAATGTGGGGGTACTTTATATGAAGACCTCCGTACACTTCCAAAATTTTTCAAACAGCTCCAATATTTCTTTAAATTACTTGTAAGAGAGAGAGAGAGAGGGGAGAGAAGAGAGAGAAGAGAGGGAGGAGAGAGAGGGAGGAGAGAGGAGAGGGGAAGGGAGGGAGAGGAGGGAGGGAGGGAGGGGAGAGGGGGAGGGGGGGGAGGAGAGAGGGGAGAGAGTGAGAGAGAGAGAGAAACAACACTTTTGGGAAAAAAAACCAACACTTTTTCGGTGACAGGGCACTCCAAACCGTGTATTTCCATTGAAATCTCAAAATCTATTTTGCGCAGCATTATCTAACTTCCTCTATACTACGTATGGTACTCCGTATATAAGTACGTATATGAGAAAGTAACTTGTAGTGCTACAGAATGGCAGACTTTTTCGTAGAAAGTTTTCTAATTTCCTTGGTGTGGGCTAGCTTTGTGGTCTTCTCCCCGTTCTCTTAGCGCCTGCCACCTATCGCCACCCTAAATACATTTTTTCCCAATGGTTTCGAAATATTACATTTAAATTATTAAAGAAGAATAAAACATCGTCCTACATGGAAATTTTCGTTGAAAAATTTGGGTCCGTTTGGTACGAAAAAATCGTTTAAGCTCTGGTGTAAATGGGAAATTTGATGTTTTTTCACGGGAATATTTTGTTTTTGAAAAACTTAATTTGAAGTTATTTGAAGAACTTTCACTTACAAAAGCAGTAAAGTAAACAAATCGCTGGAAATATCCATATAAACGGCGTGAGAGTATTAATTTTTTTTAAAAAAAACAAACAAAAGAATTCAGCAAAATTGATTCTATGTCATCTGAAGCACTATCCATACAAAACGTTTGAAGAAAACATTTGGAGCTGTTTTTGAGAAAATAGCATTTGAGGGATTCTGAAAATGCACAAGGTTGTCTACAACTCACATTTTCAATGCTTCCTTGTGTACAGGAATATTTCCAGATATTTTCAAAACAGCAAAAATTAAGCCACTTTTTAAAAAAGGGAACAAAAATGAAATTCAAAATTACCGGCCAATTTTTCTTTTGTCAGTTTTCTCAAAAATATTAGAGGAGCTTTTCTATATGCGAATGGAAACTTTTCTCAGAAAAAATGAAGCATTTTCGGACTCACAACACGGTTTCCGAAAATTAAAATCTACAGAAACTGCCATTTTCTCTTTCCTAAATGATGTTGCTTCATCAAAGGACCACAATGAAGAACCCATTGCGATATTTTTAGATCTTTCGAAAGCTTTTGACGTTATTAACCATAACATCTTGCCCTAAAAATTACCTTCTTATGGAATTCGTGGTATTGCCCTACATTGGATAATCTCGTACCTTAAACATCGATCTCAAAGAGTAGAAATACCGTACTGGCACGAAAGGACATTATTTACTTATCTCTCCAATTCATTGCCAATTGAACATGGCGTCCCACCAGGTTCGATCTTAGGACCTATCCTCTTTCTGTTGTACGTAAACAATATGTCCTCATCTATTAAAAATGGAAGAACAGTTCTGTTTGCCGATGACACGAATGTTCTTTGTAAAACAGAAACAATAAATACTACAATTTCAGAAGTTTCAAATTGGTTTTGTAATAACAAATTAATAGTTAATGAAGGAAAAACTGTCCCAATGCAATTTTGCATTTCAAGTCGGCAATCGTATGCTCCATTGAAAATGAACAATATGCAATTGGCTGATGTTAAGGCAACAAAATTTCTAGGTCTTTCAATTCAATCAAACATCAAATGGAATGTACATATAACAGAATTTAACACTAAATTAAGTTAATTGTTATGCATTCAGAATTCTTTCTAATTCTGTCAGCCTTCATTCAGCTTGTTGCGTGTATTTTGCAAATGTACATTCCCGCCTGAGATATGGCATAATATTCTGGGGAAGCTCATCTTTTAGTGCACATTTAGATTGCAAAAGAAAATTATCCGAATAATGAAAAAATTCTATCCACGTGATCCCTGCACGCCTCTTTTCATTGAGCTCGGAATCTTACCATTGCCTTGCCTATTTATTTATGAATCTGTAGTATTTGTCAAAACCGACTTACATATTTTCTTGTAATACTGATATTTATAGTTACAACACTCGATGTAGAAATCATGTTCATCTAGTGTCAATGTCAACAGCTCACTACAAGAAATCCACATACAATACATGTACATTACTTTACAATGCATTGACAGATGAAAATAAACAATTAAAATTGGTACACAAATTTAAGTTAAAAGTAAAATCTTTTCTGTTGCAAAACTGTTTATATACAATTAGAGACTATACTGATCATCAAAAAAATAAATAATGTTTACTTTAACAAAACCAAGATATAGTATAATGAATTAGTTTACATTTGCATTGTATAATTTTAAAAAAAGTTTTAAATGCCTGTAACAAGTAATGCACTTCCACGTCAATGACCCTCATCTCCATCGGGTTTTTGTCCAGTTTCCCTGATCCATTGAGCAAATGCTGAGATGGCCCCTTGATTTGCTTCTGGACGTAAATGTAGCTTCACTATGCGCACGTTTTGTTGAGCTTTCCTTTTGCTTGTAGTGGTAGTAGAGCTTAGGGTGAGTTTTATTTTTTCCCCTTGATTTGCTTCTGAACGTAAATGTAGCTATCTCTTTTAGTTTTATTTATTATATTATTATTATTATTATTATTATTATTATTATTATTATTATTATTATTATTATTATTATTATTATTACTATTTTTTCATCTTTCAACTATTAATAGTTAAATTGTTGGGAAGGGATTCTGAAACTCAAGAAGCGTGCGCAGATGATTTTCTCCCCCATACGTCACATACAGTTTTTGACTAAATAAATAAATAAAAAGACAATGAGAAAGAGTTAATTATACAAAAGGAAGAAAAATAACATATTTAAGCTCTAGTAGATAAAGTAATTCCAACTAATATGTACTCCTGTAGTAAAAAGAAAAAATTATATTTATAACGTTCCATATGCTTCCCTTCATTATTTCCCAAAATTTCAACTTAAGGGCTCTGATTCTAGTTCCAATTATCGAACAGGTTTTTAAATTTTTTTTTTGTGTATCTTATTTAAAGGGGTAGTACATGTCTTCCAAGACCTTGTAGATGATGATGTAAAATATTAAAGTATGCAAGTCACTACTTAATTACTATCAATTAAAAAAATGATTGAAAAATGGCTTATACTTACTGTATCCATTCCAGCAAGAATCATATCTACTGCCATTCCTACTATATCTTTCACTGATATTTTAGCATCAGAGAGGTATATTTCAAGTAAAGATGGCTGTTTATTTTCGGTCAATCTTTGAGATTCAATAAAAGCCTTTTTACGATTTACAAGATCGACAGCAACTCTGTAATAATGTTTTCTGTTACACATTTTGAATTCAATTAAAACAAGACATGACATGAAAATGATTTAAAAATTAAGAATATAAAATTATTTAAAACCTGTTTTAAAACCTTGATTGTCCTTTATTACAGAGGAAAGTAATAACCAATACACAAATTTTTAACATGGTGGACATAATTCAGAAACACACCTCTCCATAATTTCATGTGATCTTTTCAGTTTTTTGTATAATGGAGTTTCTATCCATCGCCATAACTGAAGACTATTATCTAAAGCCACAATGCATCCGTTTGCTGTCTCAGCAGCTTCTATCAGTTGCGATGCCAAAGAATCTGGTTGCAAACCTGCTTCTGTTAATCCTTCCAGCTCAGCATCAAATGCTACAAGGCCAACCACTACAACATATCATCATCTTATGAAATTTCCATCATCTCATTAATGTACAGAACAGAATAATACAAATACTTTCACCATAAATGTATCTGTATACAAATTTAAGTGCTCCACAAAATCCCATCAAGATTAATAATATTTTACCTTTGGAATTTAAGACACACAATCTGTAGTAATACAACTACTCACATTCTAGAAATAAATGAGACAGATATGGAATAAAATCCACTGTTGATAAATGCTCTCTTGATTTTATTACATCCATAAATTGTTGTAGAATATGATCAGATCCTTGCACATACAACCTTATATTCTGGGGACGGCTTAAAGCTTTTTGAAACGTACTTCGAAGTTCATACCATTTATCACCATTCCTGGAAAATAATTATATTAAGAAGTATTTTGGTACTGAACAAGAAATAAAACATCTTAAAATACATCAATCATGAAATGGAATTTCAAACTCATTTACATGTCAGTTCTTACGTTGGTAAAAGGCCTCCTGAGTTGTATAAATCTGGTCGATCTTTTCTGTATTTATCTACTGCTAAATGACTTCGACGAAATGGGTATCGACCCTCGCAACGAAATACCGTTTCTATATCTTGAGGAGTAAATACCCAAACTACATTGGTTCCTGGTACAATCTCTTCTCGAACTAAAGGGCCAAATTCTTGTAATTTAAGCATACCATTCTTATGTAATCTATCAAAGTCATATTTACCTAAGGAAATACATGACATTTAATACAGATCTTCCAAATAAAAAAGCTAACACAAGAAAAAATCATACAGGCTTTCACTAATAAAGTAATGTGCCTTCATGTATTATAAAACCCATGTTCATACTGACAATGAAGTTTGTGTAGTCTTACCCAAAACGGGAAGATAATTCAATAATGTCCCTATTAAAGGAAATGACGTCGGTCCAGGTATCTCCTTGAATGGCCGAGCTGATTGTAAAGGTTCAGAAACTACTTCTTCGTTCGCAACATTGTTTGTAATTCCTCTTGAAGCGTAGCAACTGATGCGGTAACATCTTCGCCGTACGTTTGAAGCAAGCGCCAACACTTTAATTGAAGGTGAGGGCATGACGCTAGGCTCCCTAGCGCTAAAACAAAGACAGATCAATATCTAAAACACTTCGCTGATTCCGAGTACTGAGTGATCCGTACAGGTACTTGTCAGTCGATGGCGAGAATGACGTTGGGTCGTCGCCGGCTTATACGCGAAATGAATATTAAATGGTAACTGCTGCATACGCAACCTGTTCTGCCAAAAATACATCTTCACGTTTTCAGCTTCCACGTAACCCCCATTTCTAAACATTTAATTACAGTTCAATAAATGTTATATATATTGACGAAATCTTCAGAAGGTATTTATACTCACTTTGAAATTTAGCTTGACGTAGGCTTACTGTTCTTACACGACCTTCAGGGAACGAGCTGGATCAGCTAGGGACGAGTGCAACCGCCGACCTTATTGGCGAAGAAAATTTCATGTTTCCAAGACATTAAGCTTACTGCGTATTTACACCGTACAGGTGTCAATTCAGTTTATGCTATTAGATTTTTAGTGATTTTTTTCTTGTTGCATCACAAGAAAGTGCACATTAACGAAATTTATTTTCATATTGTATATGAATATTGTTTCGAAAAAAAAAAAGAAATAGAAACAAAAACTTCTCAGAATAGCTCAAAATAACCATTTTTAATATTTTTCTTTGGGCTTTTGTAATACAATTCAACAATAGAAAACACAAATAGCCATGTAGCCTACTACAAACTGCCTCTAACATTATTCACTATTAGTTCTTGAAATGCACATAAATTTGTTAGCAATGCCATATCAAACAGGTTTCTGTTTTGGTATTCATACCAGAGATGACCACATCCCAATGTATTTTTAATGTCGGAAAAGAAAATGCAAGGAAACTGCATTTCATTCACTTTATTTAAAATTTAGAGATTTGCTCTAATCCATTCTAAAAAAGATGAAACACGTGTATAAACTCCAGGAAATGTTTTAGAACCACATCCAGCTCCTGAAGAAATTATACCAACCAGTATATGAATACCACTTTCCACTATTACAAGAGGTCCTCCAGAGTCACCCTACAACAGAACAGTACATAAATTAATGAAGAAAAACTATAATTTTTCATATCTTAATTATTTCCCATTCAATTTCCTCAATATTTTACCTGACATGCATCTCTACCTCCATTAGAATGTCCCGCACACAACTGGGAACTAATGATTCCATTAGGATAATGGAAATGCTTTACATCAGGCCTCATATACAATTCTGAACAATTATTGTTATTGACAATTGTTACTTCAACTGCCTGTAGGATTGATCTTCTTTTACCACCTACAAGGCACACTTTCATTTTTGTTAATGAAACTACACTATTTATTATGGAGTTTTAATAAATTAGTATACTAACCCAAAACTCGTCCCCATCCGGTTACCATTGCATTTGTTCCTTCATAAGTTTTCTTACTATTAGACTCTGGTAGGCATATCGGTTTCACATAATCATTAAATGTCACATCATTTTCTAATTTTAAAATTGCAATATCATAGTAAAAACTTGGAGCCTTATACTGAGGATGTTTAACAACACCAACAACAGATACATCTTGTGGGAAGGCACTGTCATCAGAACTGAGAAAATCAAGTTCCCCTACTCGAACAATATCAGCTCGCCTGAAATAATTTGTTGACTTTCACAAAATTTCTTACATAATTTTGTAATATATCTTTTGAACAAATTCTGACCTACGCTCAGCACAATGTGCTGCTGTAAGAACTCTATTTTTTGACACTAGACTGGCACCACAAAACCATTCAAATTGTAGAGGATTCAGTTGTTCTCCCACTGCAACCTTTTACAATTATTGTTACACAATATACTAATTTAAACCTCACAATGCAGTTATAATTAGTTTACCATCCATGGTGCAGATTTTGCAGTTCTAACTGAAAAACCACCTACTACAGCTCCTAACATGCCATGTTCATAAGAGGATGCCAATACTCCACATTCTGAAATCAGCTCATAAAATGACAGCTACATATACAAGTATTCTACAGTGGCATATTAAGTTACGAATTATTACCTGGAAATGTGTGAAATTTAGGGCAACAGATAAAAGATTCTCCACCACCCCATCTACAATACTGGATTTCTGAGCTAAGCTTAAGTGTTGTACAGTAAGAAAGTGGAAGACAATTTGCACTGTTGGAACAATACACCAAATCAACAGTACTGTATTCTTGAACCACTGGGAAAGATATAACATCATTTAAATATGTACAATCATGAAGGCACATCATCCTCCACCAATTAAGATTCCAGAATGAAAGTAACCTAATTTTAATATTTTGCTTTACCAAAGGCAGAAATAAGAAAAATAAAAAACACCCAATACACTAAGGAATTATTGAACCACATTACACCATCAATAAGGATGACAAATTCAAAAGTAACAAGCTCTTTGAAAACCAAGATTTCCAAAGTGTTCAATACTTCTTAACAAAAGGAAGACGTGTATAAGAGGCAGTGAATGACCTTTCTTTCTTTTTTACTCTTGTTCAGGTAATCCAGGAACATGTCTTTATTAAACTACTGTGAATGTTAGTGAATAATAATGATTCTAAGAACAATATTTTTGAGACTATCTTTTGACTTACTCTTGTACAATATTGGACTTTTAATTAAAATGTCATTAACACAATTATATTTTACATGATATTCAACTGTCAACAAACTGAAATATGAAAAACAAATGATTATAAATCCTATTTATTTTTTATTTTATACTGATAACAAAGACCTATTTATCATAAACATTACACATAAAACCACCTTTTTTATACAATGATCAATATATTATTGTTTTCATTTTGTTTTTATTGACATAAATAAATTTATTCTATTAATTTTCAAAACTTTTTAAATTTTTTTAAGTTTTCAGAACTTCACAATATTACATCTACATTAATGCAAAACAAAAAGTTTATAACATTACAGTTCATTCTTGGTCAATAGCTTTCAAGGACAGTTCCAAGGTCAAGTGGATGAGGAAAAAACTGGATCCAGTAGAATGTGGTGAGATGGGCTTCTTGCTGAACAAGTTAATAAAACATGGAGAGTAAGTTGTAATGAAACACAGTACAATTTTAATTTTATTTTTCTTCTAAATTTGTGAATTTACAAAATATATATACAAGGTCCATTTAAAAGGTACTATGAACAAACAAAACTAAAAATACTATAAGATATTTCATACACAATATACAAATATAATAATTTGAAGTAAAACTGTATAATGAACATGATTGAACTAAACCTGTTCTATTACATAAAAAAACAAATTCACAACTCATATCTCAGTCATTATCTTCTCTCTTAGAAGGTGTGTGTGTGTCTGCTTTTTCTTTTTCTTCACTGATTTGTTTTGACACAATTCTTAGGTAAAGTCATGATTGTTCATTCTGCTTTGACAAACTCAACAACTTTTCTATGTTTTCCACTCCAAACCTAAAATTTAAATAAATAAGAATTTTCAAAAATAAATTTAAAACTCACATTTTCATCTCATTCTATTCAAAATAATGTATACTAAGTAATTTACAAATTTACCTCACAGTTTTTACCACATTAGTTCGATGGTATATTGCAGGTGATTTTATCATATCTTTTATCTGTGGTAATCCATTGATAATCATAATGGGAGAAACCTTACATATTTTACTTAGGAAGGACATGATGTTCACTGAATGTAAAACCATATGTCGCTCAATGAGTGCCCAAAGAACAGACCAGAAACTTTGTCTAAAAAATAAAATGTTATCTTGAGAGCTGTTCATTGGAGAAATTTACATTGCATTACAAAAGTAATATAATGTACTTCACATTTATATAAGCCTAATTGTACTTAATTCATTTTTCATTCATTACTACATTCATTTTACTTATTTTGTTAAGAATAGTAAAGATATTTTCTTTCTAGATCTACTGCTTTTTCAATTTTTTTTAGGTCATCAAGATTAAAATAACGTTAAAAGAAAATTTTAATTCTAAAATATAATTGTTTAATGTGAAAAGTTTTTAAATTAAATTTTAATAATGAAAATTTGAAATAATCAAAAAAAAGACAAAACAATCTAAATAAAATTAGGAAAATAAAACAAAGTTTACCTCAGACATGAACTGCTATTTATTTTATTAAGTAAAATTTCGTTTAAAAGGTGAACTGCCTGCCTTTTTGCACTAAGCATACTTGAATCACCTAAGATTATTATTTCTAATATTCGAGCCAATGAAATGTCAATGAACATTTCCACAATTTTCTTATTAAAATTCTTTGCTTGCAATAATTCCAGAAGAAACATTAGAGTCTGGGGAAAGATCAAATCAACTCTCTTTATAGTACACTTGAATATTTTAAAATAAAGTACACATGGCTAGACTGGAACTAAAGTGGCTTGGTACGAATAGAACAATGTGACTTGAACTACTTACAAATTGACTAACATTAAAACTATCTGCCAATATATAAGTGGTATTTTTATTATGCGGCACTTGCAATAACAAACAACACATAGACCATTTTAGAATGTATAGAGGCTCAGCTGTTCAGATCAAATTTACCATAATCTGGATTTTTGCCAAAATGTTTCATAGACCACTTGAGTTCCAGGCCAGCCATATATTAATCCAAAAAAAATCTTACATTTACACACTGTGGATCTCCAACCTTCAAGAAGGTCTGCGAAATTATTCCCAAAACACACTCTGGTACATCATTATCAGACTCATCAAAGCATGATAACAGAGGGTGTCCAAGAGGTACTTCGATTTTGCACTCTTGAGAAGTTAGAGATACCTTCCCCACTAAACGAGGAAAATATTTAACAACTAGATTCTTAATAGTGGATATTAATGAATTTCCTGAAGCACTATTGAGTTTCACTATACCCTTAACAAAAACAGGAAATGTCCGTCGTACTGCACACAGCATAGTCAATGGCATTTCTGCTCCCGGTTTGAATAAAGCCACAGGTAATAAAAGAGAGTTTATCAATGAATTGAAAATGCAATAAGGCTGAGTCTGAAACAGAAAAAATAAATAATGAGATAAAATATAATTAATTAATAAAACACTTAAAACAATATGAATGTAATACTCTGAACTGTAACGTATAGATTATTTGCTTCTTGAAAGCCCATCATCCAAAACCGGGGTCAAAAGTAAAATCAATCATTAAAGTTTAAGTACATTTTAAACTGGTATATTACTATTCCTACCTTAGAATATATAACAGTTCCACAGTGCAGTATTAAAAAGCAGCAATTCATATATTCTAATAAAATATTTTGATTTACTTCTTTACTTCTTTGCAACCTTTCAAAACTCTTCACTACAGGCGTTAAATACAGTAAACATTGTTCTCGGAACTGAGATCGTTCTTCTAAGGTTACTTTCTTCGAAAACACTCTTCCCAACCCAATGATAAAAATATCCCCAGGTTTGGCACGACCCTGTATATCTATGGATGCTTCTTGACACAATGCACGAAAAGAAGGCATTTGCCACACAATGTTTGTTAATTTAGATAATTTGTCACGGGAATTCTCTTCAAATACATAAACAGAACACCTGAAAATAAATATGAGTATTTTAAAAACTGGCTAGTAGGATAAAAAGTAAGAATACACTAATTTTGTATGTACCTTATCCATGTTTGTATAATTAAAACTTCATAATTAATATAGATATCTGTAAGTTCTGAAAGAATCCCTTCCTCTTGCAATAAAACACACACATATTTGATGCATAAATCTGAATTTAAAGGATGAGCATTCACAGTAAAACTTTCAAACAAATGAGGAACTGACGTCCCAGCAACTCCAACATTTGTTCTATTTAATGCCAAAAGAGTCATTTTCACAGCTAAATCTGCCACCTTTGAAAAAAGAAGTTATCTTTAAGAAATACACAAAGCAAGAACATAACAAGCAATAAGCTGATCATTACTATTACCTGAGAACTTGGAAAGTTTGTATCGGAATTTGCAAACTTCTCTTTAATATATGGAAGGAGATGTTGGCATAATGCTAAATACATTTTGGAGAGATGAGTCTTTGGAGCATCATACTCTATCATACCAACATTTTTGGACAAAGTAAGGATTTTTTTCATTATTTCCAAAAGTGTGTCAATAAGAAGAGCAGGATCTGCTGTCATTCTCATGTATGAACTAATCCAGCTTCCTAAAGAAAATATATTACAAAATGTAATGATAAAGCAGGAAAAAGGAAAAGGTAAAAATGCCAACAAATGAAATTACAGAAATACATTAAAAAGTGTGTAATTAAGTAGAAGTACTTCAATAGATTTGAATTAAATGTCAATAAAAACAAAGTATTTCAATATGCAATTCAATATAGCATTAACTGATTATTATCAACTGAAATGCCACTGGTATCATCAATGTTTTTTAATAAAAATTTCTTTTATTTTTTCCTCAAAAGTAAACTTAATACAAAGTAAGTTAAGTATATACAAACAAAATTCGTTTTATATATTAAAAAATGTATAAAATTTAATTTTTATATAAAAATTGTGAAGTAATAGCTGAAATAAATTACAATAATGTAAGATCAATTTCTAGTATATTAAAAACATTAATTACATCTCCTCGCAATGTGAGACCAACAGTGGTTAAGCAATAGCTGGCCCATTTACTAGAGATGGAACATTACATTGAAAATAATGAAAAATTAAGACCTCTACTTAAAATTTAGAATAAACAGGAATTTCTGAAATTCTTCTACATCTCTTCTTTCTGGTTTGGTTTTCAAGCTTGTATCACCTTTTTTGTGACATTCCTAGATCTCATTCCATTGAGATGATACTGAAAGAATTTTTCCCTCTTCTATTCTCTACAAAGGGCCATGAAACCATTCAAAAATGCTCATACTTTAAAATTGCAGAGAAGTCATATTTTCACAGCCTGTATCCTATTCAGATTTCAGGTCTGAGAACTTACTTTTCACATACATAAAAAAATCATAGAGTTAAGTTACAATACGTGAAAAGGGGCTCTTTTATAATATTTCCTTTCTGAGTTATTAAGATTTTCTCACACATTTTTATTTTCATAATTCTTTCTCTTTCTGTTGGAAACTGAAGTTGCTGCTTAGATATTTAAAATGTGCTTTCTGCTATATTGGTAACTCTTACACAATTATTTTGGTTTTTCCCTTTAAAAGTCTCATCACAAGTTAGACACAGTCATTTGTGATGCTAGTACCTTTATTTTGAATGATTATTTACTAATTTATGAACAGTAAAATTAATAGAAAATTATTTCCTAAGTTAATGTCTTGAGCAATTTTTAGTTTTTATTTCACCAATGTAGAGACAAAGAATATACGCAGCAGCCCTGGTACTCCCCCTAAAACATTCTAACCTGTGAATTCTTAGATCTGAACTGAATTTTTTTGTTTTCTGGTTAATTCCTTTTTACTTCATCAAGCAATAAGAAAGGAAAGCCCCTTCTGCTCATCCCGTGAAAGCAAGCTTACAACAAGCTACAAATACCAAATGTCTCCAGTTAAACAGAACATGAAAAGACTGTGGTGGAATAAGAAGGACAAGGAGGGGAGAGGAGAAGGGGAGCAGAAGGGGGGAAGAGAAAGGGGAAGGGAGTATGAGGAAGCAGGAGAGGGAGAGGAGGAAAGGGAAGGGGGGGGGGGAAGGAGAAGAGGAAGAGGGAAAGGGGGAGGGGGAGAAGGGAACAGGAGACAGGATGAGAGGGATGCGGCAGGGTAGGGCAGAACAGAAGTGTAAGGAAGATGAGACTTAATAATAGATATGTATTAAATGATAAATGAAAGAGATGTTTGTGATAAATAAAAGAGACAGGCACTTAGTTAATGTATATTATTTCAAAATACTTTACATATACCTATAAGTATGTGTTCTGAGTAATCCAGATTTTTGCTCAAGGTAATTATATCTTTTAAACCTCTGGCTAGCAAATTGAACAATGAAACTGAATCATTACTCCTGGATCTGCTAACAAGATTCACATCTTCCATCAAAAGGGCTGAAGCATCAGTTATATCCATTTCTGCGAAAACAAATTTCAATTCAGTTTATATTATTAGTATGACATCAAAAAGATATCAATGAAAGGATACTAAATACCTTTCTCTATATACAGTTGCAAGAGTGCTAATTGTGCTCTCCATATCATAAGATGTCGACACAAATCAACAGAATGAGGATTACACCAATTTAAAAGATACTGCATTTTGTCTCCCTATAAGGACAAATTACACAGGAATATAATTTATTCATGGATTTAAATCCACTGAGGAACACCAAATACTAATAAATTTCCAAAATTACACTTACTACTTCTTTGGCATGCCCAGACACTGCCATAGACAAACAAAGAATGCTAAAGTTGAAAATACCCATCTCTTTAAGAGATTGCATTTTTGTCTGGGAAAATTTTGAGAATATCCGACCTTCAATATTGGGCCTCTGAGATGGATTTTTTGACAAGAAAACACCCAAGAGTCGAAGAAACAAGTAGAAACTGTTTTTTGGTTGTAATCCAGAATTTGTTGGAAGATCCATGATGTTCTGCACAAGCAGCAACATTTCAGCACCGCTAGAACTAATAATTATCATCTACACTACAAATACAGTCATGACAAAGAAATTCAATAGTTGTATGTAACAAAATTATAACGATAATAATAAAATTAATAATAACATTAATTTTGTCAACAGAAAAGGGTTCATAAGAGTACTTGAGAAATCCATTTTCTTAGCAATATATAATATATTGCAAAAATTAAAATATTCACGTGCAAGCATGGAAGTCATCTCTGCTCAGCATGCACTTACACAAGTGCACCCATTCCCGGTGCAAATGCACTGTTGATAGATTGAGAATGAAAAGTGTGAAAGAATGAATGGAATAAATTAAAGTGAAGTAATAACATTATTGATAAAGGATTGTGGAAGTTATAACATTATTGATAAACAATTTAAATTAGCTGAAATATGATATTTTTTGTTTTCAAGTTCTCACAAAACTTGCTTCATACATAACTATTTCTTCTATACTCAATAATTCATTACAATATCTCGGTATATAAGGAATTGATGAAAAATAGTAACTTTGTGATTTACAAAACATTTCTTCTTCTATTAAAAATATCTTTCGGGCTTCATAAACGGGATTTATCAGACATTTCTTGTGCACAAAGGTTTTGTCTGCTACTGCAGCAGACATCTTCAGCTGACACACTACCACGTAGTGTCGTTTCAGACAACTCACTGATGGCAGGTAAACATTTCTTCATTGTTCACAATTCCCTTGAGTTGTTTTAAGTTGGATATTTGCCTTTTTAAAAACCTCGCAGTTTTAGACTTATTAACTATATAATTAACACGATCATAAAATAACATATTTACCTTAGATTTTCAATAAATTCAATCACTGCGAGTGCTTCCGTGATATGAGAAATTTACCATTCCCTCATAGAAGCTCTACAATTAAATTTAAAAATTTGGGAATGCCGAACTTATTACTGCAGGTGTTTATAGATCATCTATGCCAGATCTAAGGCTTGTACAGTCAGACTTACTACTCTTTGAAAAATTTAACAAAGCTAGCAAATGACATGAGCCTGTCTTAATTTTTAGTGATTGTAATTTCCCATTATATCTTGGGACTCAACACAGAGCTTCTCTGAGTACAGAAGTTGAGAAACAATGGTTCTTACAGTACTATGTTAATTCAAACATCCTCCAGACCACCTAGCTATTATCACTTCAAATATATTGCAGATGGAATTTAGTGATAATTGACCATGTTCCAATGACATACCTGAGAATCACAATTTCTTTGCAGCGAATTATAATGAAATTAAAAGATATTTGAATGAACATCTTTCATCAACTGCATGCTTACAGAATTATCAGTCAAGGAACCAAGACACTGAAAAAATTATGACGATTTTGTGACATACCTTGACAACTTGAAACTTTCTCGCCAAAATGTAAAATGAGAAAAAGTCAGGAAAAACCACAACACAAAAAGACAAATATGAGAAATGGACCTGGCATAAGTATAAGTTTGGTTTGGAAGAACACTATTTAGTCTATAGAGATATTTCAAACACGGTCACGACTCACATAAATGGAAGAAAAAATATGAAGAACAAGAGGTACGAACTGGCAACAATAAATTCTACTCATAAATCAGAAGACAAATAGCATGTAAATCTGGACCTCCTTCTGATTAATGGAGTCACTTGCACTGATTCAGATGAAATCACATAATGTTTTACAGATTATTTTGAAGACGTTTATTCAACTAAACCCATGAACTGACTACAACCAACTGCAAGAAGGTACACAAACTTTTGAAGACATTTCCTTCAACAATATTGAAACTGATCAGATTTTATATAGTTTAAAAGCTAATTCAGTTTTGGTTTCTGATGAAATCCCACCGATTTTTCTAAAAGCTTGTGCTAGATTGTTAGCCCTTTTGCTGAACTTGATCTTCAATCTCTCAATAAGGAAACACTAACCAATATCTGTATAAAGGCTAATGTCACTGATTTTCAAAACGGGAGATAAATGAAATTGAAGGCACTACAGGTCCATAAGTCTCACCAGTGTCATATACAAGGTAATGGAAACCATAATTACTGTGAAGATTCAAGAAAATGTCAAACGAAACAACATAAACCCTACAGGAACAGCATGGTTTTGTACCAGGATGGTCTACATTCGCCAATTTACTCCCATCATTGGATGTTTGGACAAAAGCTGTACATGTAGACTAGCCTATGGACATGGCATATTTGGATTATGCTAAGGCTTTCAATAAGGAGCAACACCAACTTTTGTTTCATAAGCTGCATCCCTTAGGGATAAACAGGAAAATTCTCATGTGGATAAGAGAATTGTTGTTAAATAGAACTTTCCAAGACAGGGTTGGAAAGTACTAACTGAATTGAGATTATCACTGATTAGATATACGATTAGATTAATTTGTTATAATTTCATCAAACTCCATAATAAAATTAGATGGTTTTCAAAATAATTACTTGTGAACTTTGTCAAATATTTGTGTGAGGTATCTGTGTATCAGCTGCTGCTGCGTAAAATAAATAAATAAATATTTCTTACTTAAGCTTTTACATTATATTTTACATACATGCGTACATTAGAATACTGCAAAAAAGGTCATTTTCAAATTTTAAAAGTACATTTTTTGCATTCAAAATTAAAAAATGTTAAGTTTAAATTTTGGTTTTTAAATTTTTCTTTATTTGTTTATTTCTTCTTCAGAAGTGATTTAGGAGGAACAGAGAAGATGGACCACAAAAATTAACTTTCGATTTACACTTTACAGGATTGCATTAATTTATACACAATGAATAAAGTTTATAAAATTATGTATTTACAGTATTGTATAAATAAAAGCATCAACAGAACTTGAAGACTTGTTAAGAACTATAGATGGTGGTTTTTCATGAGCAAATGGACCATAAAGAGAATGTTCAATTATATGACATACGGAACTAAACTGCTACACACCTTATCTCTTACAATTATATTCATATCTGAATACATTTGCATCTTTATATGAATTTAATACTAATAAACTTACAAAAATCTGAAATTGTATGAAAATGTAAAGAAAACTTACAAAACTATCAACATTGCACCCATTTTTGAACTTAAATGAAAATAATAATAAAACATAAGAAATGTTGAATATTACCAAGGAATAGCAATTGTGTCGGTTGATGCACCAGGTAGAAAAAAGCAACCGTTGAGGCGATGATGGAAATGTTCCCACAGTTTACATACAGGGTCTCTCTTAGGAGGCCACAAATCTATTACAATATCTGTTATAAATGGAATGCATGAACGCAGTTGAGCTTCAGACACTATATCTACAGAAAGTAGAAACTTTAGTAGTTCATCCAATAATGCATAATTGCTAACCATCTGCAACAAAATGAAAAATAATAAGCATGAACTAAAAATTTTCAATATCAATACAACTGATATTTCAAGGTGTTAAATTCAAATTATCAAGATCAGTAGTAGCTTGTGTATGGAAAAGTAGTGATTTAAAAAATGTTTAGGATATCTCACAAGCAAAGGTAAATATTACATGTAAACTGGATTCACAATATTAAACCTTTTAACTCTTTGACACATACAAGACACATGTCCCTTTCATTATTTCATGCCAGTATGAAAGAGCTTAGTGAAAACCGAATTATATATTGGTGTGTTTTAACTGTGTCTATTTAAGTTGTCTGACACTTGGTTATCTATGATCTCACACACTATCTTATAATTGCATTGTTTCATTATTGGGAAGATATTTTCCCCCTCTTGGTTGTTGCCTGTGCTGATAGGCTTTCTAATCATTAGATCAATAATAGCATATTGTTTCTTTTGTTGTGATATTTAGTTTTGACACATGTCCCTCTGCATGTCAAGTTTTTTGTTGATGTCTTTCTCACAACACATTTCTCAGCCCTTCTTGGGCACTGAGCGTAAATCTGGAGTAAACCTCAGTCAGTGGCTTTCATCCGTTCAACAAGGAGCTCAGCACCATTAGTAACCAGGGTTCCCAGACAGTCACCCATCGAGGAATCTGATGTGTCTTGAGTTGCTTAACTTCTGTGACTTCATGGAATAGTTAAGTAATTAGGGCTAACAATATCAGAGAGAAAAAAAACTCGCAGGCCATTTCAGTCTTTACATCTACTTGTGTGTACACTGCAATTTCCTGGAGTTCCATTGCTACAAACCTTTGCATTACAATTGTTTTTCTTGATATATTTTAAAATTATAGGTACAAGAGAGCATGAATATTCTGCCAATAACTATGAGATGAGATATTGCAAATTCTTGATGAGTGCAATAATGCTGACAACTTAATTCGCAATGTGGAAGACATGTTTTGATGGATGACATTGACAATGGCATTTCAGAAATTGTAATTGCTGATCTGAAGAAAACTCATTCTATGATTATGGATGGTAAACTAAACAATGACTCAAATCTGTTAGTTAATAAATGGCACACCATTCAGCCACAGCATTCCATATTTGAATGGAGTATATACTATCATCCTCATGTTTTCATTGATAATGGATATCACGATTTTATGGATATCGAGATTTAAATAATTTTTAACAAGTTGTTAAAATAAATATTTATTTTGTTACATTTCTTTCAAAGAACCAAGAACCATAAAATGTATTCAGAAATGCAAGAGTAAATACTACAGACACGGAGTTAATATTTTATTCAAAGTGATTATAATATCAAAAAAATTATATTTGAAGATCAACACAAGCTTGGCCTTCTCAGTTCCGAAAGGAGGCATTCCTTCAGATGAATCATGCTCCTCAGAAGAAGAGGAAGGGGAGACTGCTTCACCACACCTCCTGAGTTAAAGCTATACCCTGCTAATATGCATACTAGCAGGTTATGGTTAAGCAATCCCCTCAGTTTCTTGAGGTTGCAAATACATACATACAGTACTTTGAAAGAGACTCAATAATGGGCAAGCACGAACATGATGACAACGGGCAAGTGCTATGCACACAAAATTATTTTGGGTGTTAATAGGCTAATAAAAAGAGGGCCAAAAAAAATTATTTTGTAATAATCATGTTAATAAAGAAAAACAGACAAAATGTGGCTTAAGTTTACTCATGCAGAATACACACAGCTTTGTACTTCATTTGATACTGTTGAAATTGGCAGTTTTCATAAGTTGTTTCATCATGATAGAAACTGAGGTATACAACACAGCTTATCATGGCAAAGAATTAGGCAACCTTAATAAACAAAATGGGAAACAATAAGAGATGTTTAGTGTGGTACCATCAACAAACACTTGTGCCCAATAATATCCATTGGGAGTTAGCCAGTCTCAAGGACGTTATACCAACTATGAATATTCCTTTTTTAACATCTATATACCTTCAAGGTTCTATGTATATTCACTCTATTTAAGAAGAAACAATTTCATTATGCAAGAAATGTTCAGCGACACAAAATGATTACAAAAAATTAAAATTTGAAGTTAACAAAGAAATTTTGAGAAAATTCTTCAATGTAAAGGTTAAAAAATGTTACAACATACCAACTGCAATTATTTTTAATTTTTAATTGTGTATAAAAAAATGAATAATTACAGTATTATAATAAAAAAAAGAGGGATTATACACCTGAAAAGGAACCTTAATAAGGACAGCCAATACAGAATGAACAGGGAAGTAGCAGGCTATAACACATGTATGTGGAAAAGAATGATTGATAACTGCCATGAAGGGTTTAAGACCTTTGGCCCAGAAGTGAAAACCTCCAAAACCGATCTTTCAAAAGCTCTGTACTTTACTTTAATGCTCCCTATTTTAATTGGGAGAATAGGATAGTAATAAAAGGTGATTAATCTTTAAATCTTTAATTAAAATAGATACCTTACATAATTCTGTAAATTGGTTACCAGTGTACTTCACTGCAAAGTGAAGCCAAACAGTTTCAAGTAATTCATTAATAAAAGTAATTATTAAAGAACTTACTCTGCTACTAGATGAACCCATGTACTCTCCTCTTTCATCATACATGTACAACTGCCCTAAATGGAAAAGAAGCCAAAAACTGAACAACACTGGATTCGTACAGGTTACATTATTAAACACTCCATTCTTCTGAACATCATTTGATGACGACTGTAGTAACCTTGTACACAAAGTATTTACATGGGGCCAGAATTCCTGGAAAAAAGAAAAAGGAAAATCATTTCCTCAACATCATTTACAGATAGCTTATACATTTAATAATCCAATCATGTGAAATGTTCCTGTTTTAATTTAATTTATATTATTTTTTATGGTTTCATGAAAAAGATGTCAACAAATTTATGCATTCTTAAAAACTCTCTCTCTCACATATGTATGGTCCCGACTGGTTTCCCAGTACGTGTAGTAGTGTAGTGCATGTTAGCGTCTAAACTGTTCAGTCAAATTCCTTCAAAATGTATATTCAATGATCAAATTAAACAAACCCAAGACCTTTTAAAATGGGTATTTTGATGGGGGGGGGGGGGACGACATTTTACAGACTTCAGACTTAGGAGACCCAACACTGAAAATTTACTCAATAAGGGCTCCAAATGTTTTGATTAAACTTTGTTCTCACAGAACATGAAGAACAATTAAAAAAAATAGTGCAAGTCTAAATTTCGTTGAACTCCCTGAATTTTCAAAAATTGTAAATGTTCATAATTTTTTCGGCATCTTCCCACAACTAAAATATTGAAAATGAGAGTTTTTTTCTAGATGAAACCTGTTATTTTTAAGACGGATCTTGAAATAAGGTCATGTACAATTTCTCGGAAATATGACTGATTTTCATGTATTTTGGGGTGAAATATAGGCAATTTTTAACCATTTTTTCCCTTACATTTTCTCCTTGTATGTATCAAAGTACGGTGAAAAAAACATGGCACTAGTCTCATTTCTGGTGAACTCTCTGTAAGTTGCAAAACGTTATCATTCCAAAACTAAAAAATTGAAGATGAGAGATTTTTTGTCTTAAACAAAATCTGTTTAAAAAAATCTTTAAAAAAGGTCACACAATTCCTGTTTGAAATTAATATTAAAAAAAAAAAAAAAAAAATCTCAAAAAATACTCCAATTATTTTCTTCAAATTTTTTCCATGGATAAAACAAGGAGGCTGAAAAGAATGGTGCAGGAATGTCTCACTTTCATTGAACTCTGAATTTTTTGAAACTTGCATGTTGGAAATAATGGGAGTGACAATAAGATAAAATTAGCAGTGAAGTCCACAGTGAGTTAATTTGATGGTCCTGAGTTCAGTTTCAGTGCGGAAAAGTAATTTTTCCAGTAGAATATACTTTTGTAGGTTCATGTAGTATTACATTGCGGAGCCATTACAAATAATGCGAGAAAGTATGTGATGTTTCAGCTCCACTAGTTGGATGTGCCAGCTTGACTGTCATGCATTTATTTAAAAAATGACAACAGCACTAAATTTAATTTTAGAGTAATAAATAAATGATAACAAAATATTCTTATTAGTTTCATTTGATTGTGCCTATTTTTCCACATTTCAATGAAAATAGATGTTTTGGGATCTGAAAAACTGTTTTTTTCCCCAAACCGTCTGTAACAATTCCAGCACTATGCATTGCATTTCTTCCAAACTGAGTTAACCCATCGAACTGGCTTCACTTCAAGCTCTGCAATTTCAAAAAACATCCATTATTTTTTGGGGGTACTTTACCATGAAATACCTGCAACATTTTCTCAAAATTAGCTCCAAATTTTTTCTCTAAATTGTGGATTAGATCAGAGTGAAATGCACTTATAAAGATGGCATAGGTCAAAATTTCACTGTTAACTCTTACAAGAGTTTGAAAATTTTTCGGCTCTTTTCTAAAAGTACCAAATTGAAGATAAAGATTTTTCCTTCAAATGATTTGTTCTCCATAGTTAGTACTTTCATCAAAGTCATGTACATTTTTTTGAAAATTTGAATAGTTTTCGCACAGTTTTCCTTAAAATATGTGCATTATTAAAAATTCACAAAAACAACTTTAAATTTTTTCTTTTAACTAGGGAAAGTGCTAAATGTATTGTATAAGATGACTTGAATGCCATTTTGCTGTTTTTTTTCCCACGTTTTTCTTTCTTCCTCCTAAAATTATAACAAAAAATTTTTTTTTACTTGACTCTCATGTCCTTAATATTTATATTAGTAGCAACTAGTTTACATTATTGCATTTATGAGTACATGTACTTCAAAAGAAGTCTTATAAAGTTTCTTGAATACTCAAAAGTTTTCTGTGAAAATAAGCCCAAATTTCCTCTTTTTCAGAAATGCATAAGTCATTTTTTCAAAAACAACTCCAAATTTTTGTTTAAACTTTTTGTATGAATTGTGCCAAATATACTGTTTAGGATGACCCAAAAGTAATTTTCTGAATTTACTTATTTTTCCAAAAATTACGCAAATCTAATTTTTTTTCAATTTCTCACGCTGTTAAAATGCAGCGATTTGTATACATTATTGCATTTATGAGTGGGAGTGCTTCAAACGACTTCAAATAAAGTTTTTCAATTTAATTAAATGACATTTTCAAAACATGGCTCCAAAATTGTCAACAAAAATTTTCAATTAGGACGAGGTTTTGCTGTTCTATAATAGTATTCTTAAAGTAATATTTCGGTTCCATCATTAGGGAAAGTTTCAAAAACTTTGTTTGAGCAGCGATAGATGGCAGCTGGCAAGAGGATGGGGCAAGATTGAAATTAGAAAACCAACTACTATGAGAATGTCTGGGCCATATTATAGCATCACTAGTTTAAATTTCAGTGTGCCAGCATGACTGTCATCACATTTCTGACTGACTGTCAGCACAATCACATTTATTTAATAAATGGCAATAGTGAAAAGCGTATTTCTGGGTAAAAAAAAATGTACTAAATACTCCAATTGGTTTATTGATGTGATTGTGCCAGCTTGACACACCTGTTCCTTTCTTTCTTGGATTCTCTTTCTCCCACATTTGGAGAGAGTCTCCTTTGTGAATAAGGAGAATTCAAGTCATGCAAGTTAATTCGACATTACCAATTATCAAGATGGATTCGAAAGCACATAATGCGTGAAATGATCTTGGTATTCCTGTTAAATATGAAGCACAATTCGTGTAAATGAAATTGTTATTAGCTTCAGTGAGTCCTGTTTACAAAAATACACCTTACCAAATTACAAGTATTAAAATAAATGTGAATAACAATAAACACTTCATGCAAAATATGCAGAATAATGAGCAATTGCAGATTCATGATTTGTATTAAGAAAATAGGGATACCTCATAATATCATCTTTAAAAATTGGAAATTAGGTGTTTATTCAGGTATCAAAGAAGAATACATTCTAATTACAGGGGAAAATATGCATTTAAAATAAAATCTGGTCCCTTAAAAAGCAGGAATCAACATAATATTAATATTTCTCTTGAAAGAAGCAAAAGTAATTTTGCTTGGACATTACTTTGAGAATACAAAATATATAAACTAATATAAAAATATTCAATTAATACTGACATTTTTTTAGTTTTCTCAGACTAATTTCTAGTAGTAATTAATACTATGAATCTTTAAACATAATTCAGTATAGTAAATATTCCAGTGACTTTAATACTCACATTTTGATGAGATGTACTGTTATGCTTGTCAATGAACAGCTGAATCAGAAGCCACGATTCCTTCACACACGTACATAGAAATGGAGATTTTTTTTTAATTTCCTTTGGTGAAAGCTAAAAGACATTTCATAAATTTATGATTAATATAAATTATAATGCACCATACAAGTGTAATGTTTCAAGAAAGAAAAACAGAAAAAGGAAGAAAGGACAAACACCTTTTCAAACCTTGAAATGGCAACTGTAAATAATTCTTCAAATATTAACTGAATATACTGTTTCATTTCTTCATGAATATCATATGAAACACCTTGCAATTCATCATGTTTTACTAATTGCTCCAAACGAAAGAGAATACAAAGTCGATACCACAAAAGATCTAAACTAAGATGCACCAAATGAAATGAAGCATTAATACACTGCAAAAAAGAAAATAATTGAAAAGTAACCCAATCTCAAAAAACAATTGTGAACTGTGCATAACATTTATCATAGACAATTCCACAAAGGAAACTGATCATTATTTTTAACACTTACATGATTAGAATTGGTAGAATATTAGCACAGATTTTAAAATCAATTGGCGAAATCTTTAATTTTCCAACGAGTTCTTGGTGTATTCTGAACTCTGCTACATTTAGTAAAAAATGGCCTCTTTAAATAATATACACTCAAAACAATTGTATTTTCAGAAAAGAAATCCAAACCCATTAGCGAAATTGCATATTATTTTTTATTAGCATGAAAGTACATTTGATGTGTATATTTGAGGTCTACAAAATAAAAACTATTAGTGCGATATTTTCATGCTATCTATTCTTATCACTCTCTCCAATCAAAAAATGGCTAACATAGAATTAAACAAGAATTAAAGACAAGATGCATCACAGTCAGACATGCATAATTACAAATTTACAAAATTTAATATTACCTCATTATTCATAACACTGCCTGAATAGATAATAAATTCAGAGAGATCAGATAACTTTTTTACACGCCTCCAAAATGAAGAAAGTTGATTGTGTAGAGAGTTTAACTTCTTCGTATCACATAACCAAAAGGACTCTTCATCCCAGGGGCTGCAATGACAAACTTTTTATTAAAAAAGAGAGAAGGGAGGAATAGGTTCAGACAAAATTCAATCACCAAATAATGCTGGAAAAAGTGCTGGGCCTTAAAAACTCCACTTTTTGTGATTATTTTTTCAAGTCATCATAAAATAATACAATGCAAATTGACTCCAAGTTGTTTCAGCCTCTGAACTTTTTTTATTTTTAATAGCATAGCAACAGATCAAAATAAACTAAACTTACAATGTAGCATATTTTTAATAGCATCTGCAACTTCCATTAAGAAGTACAACAATTAACGAGTAAATCATTCTATTCACAATAGGCCTAAAAAACAATTTGATTAATCTATTTTGTCAAATAACAGTAAAAACTGTATGTAATGTATGATCAATATGTATGGGAAGAAGTACAATCTGTGCATGCTTCCTTGAACTACAGAAACTCTTCTCCACTCTTTAACCCAAATAGCCGAATAATAAACAAAAGTTTCAAAATTGTGAGGTAAGCAATACTTGAAAACTAGACATTTTCACTCCCACATTATAGAAAACTTGCATCAGTAAACGAACTACAGATCTGTTTTTTTAGTATTGCTAACAAAACAGTAACTCAGACCCCCGCCTGTGCTCCTACCACAACTAGCAAAAGGAGAACTCAGCAAAACAGGCAGTGTTGCGATGACGGGGGACTTTTAAAAAAAACCTTGTAGTAAGATCTACTTATGTGAGAACTGAGCCACAGACATTGGAACAAAGGAGGTGCCTGGACCACGCCAAAGCACTTGTGGAAGGATCTACTTGTGTGAGAACTGTGCCAGTGGCCAATGGAACTCAGGAGGTGTTGGTAATGCATTAAGCACAACACAAACACCTTTTTTGATAAAAATGTGTATTCCACGATTGATATTGCCACATCCAATGCTCTGTGAATTTGGAATAAATCTTCCAATTTGCAATTCAACTATAAGTCCCTGGGACTTTTTCAAAATTTTATCAAATATGTTTCATTAAAACTTCTTAAATTTTGAAAGATGTGAATGATTACATGTTTTATACCTCCTCTTTAATTTACTTTGAAGTTAGGGATGCTTTTCTTAATGAAAATTGTTCAAAACTCTCATGATTCTTTCATTTTGAGTTTTTCAAGTGGTGGGTTGGCGTTAGCAAGTTGCAATATTACAATTTGAAAGCAATTGTTACAAAGGAAAATTTTTTTATATTTTTAAAAACATTTGTTAACCGCTGGAAGTTTACAGTAGGCAATATGCAATTAAAAGTTCATTAAAATAAACTACATATTTGACAAACATTCATTTCATTTGAAGCATAAAAATGTATGAAGATGTAGAAAAATTGATTCTTAAATGAGAAACAAATTGAATGAGAGATCTATTCAAGATGAGAATTCTAGAGATCAATTACCACACTCCCACAGTTTTAAAACTCAAATACTCAATAGAATTTAATTGAAAGAAAGTAAATCTTGCATTCTTTCACATTTTTAAGCATTTGAACACAAAAAATTTAATACTTACTTTGCAAGGAAACTATAAATATAATTCATTAGTTCACATATTTCTTTTCTCATGTTGCTATAATTTTTATTTTTAAATTCATTTTCTCCTGGATCATACACTCTCTTACTCGTTAAGGCATTGTGATAAATACTGAGGTATTTTTTTCTGTAAAAGAATAATTCATTAAAAAGAATAACACAAAAATATAACATTTATGTAATCATTTTAAAATACTGATAATAATAATCTTTCAAGAATGCTTATAAATAATCTTAATTTAATAAAAAAAATTAAGGTATCAAAATTAAACTTTTAAAAACCATCTCAACTTTTATTTTTCGATTAAATATATAACTGGAACCAAAACCAAACAAAATGGTTTAAGTTACAGTTTCTAAAATCCATTATGGTTATAAAATGGTAACTTGATGCATGGGTACTGTCCATGATACCTTTCAAAGTAACAACACACTCTATAGCATTGGTACATACAAGCTTACATTGCATGTTTTCAACCAAACATAGTATAACTATTCCTTACAATAAGGATAAGGAGAATAAGAATAAAGACGGAAAAGAAAAAAAGAAAAAGGAAGGAGAAGCAGAAAAGAAACAACTGTGGGGATAAGACACCACCAAGATACCCACATCTAAGTTGGAAGGAAGTTACACTTACTGTTTCAAATTAGTATTCAACCCATAAATCCACAAATGCATGCAGCCAGGATAGGAAATGCAGGTCAGGCTTGAGGTGGACAGAGTAAGCGAAGAAGGCATGAGGGGACAGGGCAAGGGCAGACTTTGCAAATTGGAAAATACTATTTATTATTTCAAAAATATTACAAGTACATACATCTTGATAAACTAAACAAGAAACTTTTGGCATAAAGGCTAGCGCACACCCCTTCCACTACTGAGAACCACATTCAATCTCCGCCCAATCTGAGAGAAAATTTGTGGAGGATAAGGTGAGCTCTTGGAATGTCTTCATGGGGATCACCTGCAACCTGTTCTCTGATTTCCCCGTCTCTCTTCATTATCTCTATCATCTACTCATTAGGTTTTCAAATCTATTTAGTTTGCAGCACACGTGAATTGTACAAATCCATAATTCCCATAGAATTACAAAAAGTTTACAATAATTGATAGATCATTTATAATTCATCAGCTGGTAATACACTTGTGTAGACTCAGAAGTCTGAAAGTTGCTTCTTTCTTTATTAAATTATTTGCACCACACTCTTTGAGACTGCAGTACATCATTCATGGGCTTCACAACCTTGGTAGTTGAATGATCCCTGAACTCCAAATACCTAATATTTTAAATGAACATATGCACGCACCCATGCTCTCACACACAAAAATTAATGCTGATAATTCTGAAAATACCACTTTCAGATTATAATTATCAAGCTAGACTCCTGTAAAAACTCCTTACTTTGTAATTTGCACAGCAAATAAAAGTCACTTTAACTTTATCATGAAAGATCATTTCCATTTTTTCTTCAATGTAATTTTACATAATTTCATGTTTCTGCACTTTTCTCTGACCCCCAATTCCACGGAGTGGGAACATCCAAAACATTGTTCTCCAAAACTCTAACAGTAAGTTCACAAAGATCTAATTTAGTAAAATATTGCTCAAGAAACATAATTCAGGCCCCATCTTCTTTCCCTATTTCCCCAACAGGTCTCCTCATAACTAGTATTCGCACAGAACTCATCTGAACCCCAAAACCTAATTTTAAGGGTCTAGGACACATTGTTTCTGTGGTATTTGGGACTATAATGTGTTGCAATATATGATTCCTTGTACCACATCTGGAGTCTTTCTAGACCCCATAATCATTAATTTGTTAATATTTTTCTGAGTATTCGCAGGATAATTCTACATGTGCCTTAATAAAAATTATTAAGCAGGTATCAAACCATTTTTACATATTCTTCAAATTTTATTAGAGTTATTAAATTTTTTTGTTTCATGGGACTGGTTTGATGTAAGGTTTAGTCTGTTACTTCTACAATTATCATCTGAAACATCCTGTCATGAACTTCAAAAGATGTCTGATACCATCAATATTTGATTTACTTCGAAATAACTTTCGCAAACTTTAGTAAATATTTCTGAAGCATTATTTTTTTTTAAATATTTAATATGAATAAATTATATTTATTATGTTATTTAACATAACTTATAATAGGTGTCCTTATGTATGACTCGAGCATGTGGAGTGTAGGACTGGCGATGATGGTAACACTGTGCTTTACTTTACTTCAGAGAGAGACAGCGCTATTGGTAGCAGAGAAACTGAAACACTGATATAGACCAGGGCCCAAAGACATATATATGGCCCTCTTGGAATCCCATCTTATGTTTAACAACACCTGTGATAGTCCATTTAAAATCACAGGCAAATGTTGACACCTTCGATAATTATATTAATAATAAATATTGATAATGATATGAAGAATGAAAACATTTTCAGTCCCTAAAAATAACCACATATTCCAGTCATGCTACACAACATTCTGCATGAGTACATGATATTATTTGATTTAATGAAAAACATTCAGGAATTTCTCTTTTATCTTCCAGAGTCCCATAAAATACAATGTAATGTAGTGTTTCAAATCATTAATGATTGATCATATTATTAAATGCTTTCTGTGTGACTACCATAATGTTTGTATGAAAAATTACCTGAAGAAAAACTAATTGGGCTGATTATTAGCTTTATGTACAAAGAAATGCAAAAATGTTTTATTACTATGGAAAAGGAACATTGCACCAGACTACCATCCTGATGCAAATGCGCAAAGCAACTGTCACCGTTATTAGTTCTCAGATGTGCCAGTCTCTCGTCAGTTCTACACTTCGCATGGTTGAGTTATAAAATCAATTATTTACATGCATCATATTGCCGTAAACATTAGTGTTTACCACTTTCAGTCGTCAGTAAAAGCCTGGGGTCCAAAAAGGCACCAGGAATAGATTGGGTTGGTACATCATAGAAAAAGAGATACGTTACAAGGGTTTTACACAGAGAAAATACTCCTAGTTTTTTGAGAGTCACATTAATATACAATATCAATTCTAAATATCATCAGAGTACAGAAAAAAGAAGGTGAAGTTTGATGACAGCGGCCAATTTCTTGAATAAGTTACGTCCTGCCTTCATTATCAGTATGGTCATATGAACTGTGTAGAAGTGCTCGTATTTGACTAAAGCTTAAAAACTATTCACACAACCAATCTGCAAAGTCGCATATGACTAGAGGAAAATCTACTGGCTTCAAATAAAAGGGATTTCAGGACAAAAAAGTAGAATCTTGTCAAATCATGTATTCTTTACAACACCTAGTCACATAATGATATAAATATTGCAGAGAGGTCTTCCTGGAATAAAATCACTCTACAACAGTAAACTATTAGTGCTCCTAAAAAAGGATTTAATGAAACTGCAAAACTGCTTTAATTTGTGAGTAATCATGGATTACACACATTTTCAATACAATGAAAAGCTATAGGAAAATGATCCAGAACCAAATTTTGAATTAGGCTCTGAAGAACTCTAAGCAATTTAATTGAACATTTAAAATATAAAGACAAAAAGTCCACTTATGATGGTTTATATTTTTTCAAATTGAAAAGAAAAGGATTTGGCTATCGAAAAGAGATTTTTATTTAATAATAAAAGTACTTAGTTCATCTTATGTTTAAAAGAGATATACATGGGCACAGTTATCATAAAACCTTTTTTTATTGCTAAATTTAATAATTATTATTGCATTAATTGAACAATAATAAATAAATTATTAATTTTATTATTATTAAATATTTGTTTCTTTTATTATTAGTCTTATTTATTAAAGTGGATTACAGTGTAACAGCCTATATTTCCGATTATTGAGAACTGTCAGTTTTTTCAGTATATTGACAATATGTTCCAGCCACTAAAAATAATAATTTACAATTTAACAATACTTACAGGCACCAATTAAAAATATTATCTTCTAGTAAAGGGCAGTCTCTGTTATATTTTCTTCCAAATAATCTGACTTGATGTGAACATTTACGAATGTCATGATCAAACAAGATTCGAATAGCATCGTTTTTCAAAAAACTGTTCCCTAACCTGCTGTCTTTCAAATTATCTTCTCCCAGACAATTAAACCAGAAGACACAATCAACTGCAAAAACATAAAATAATAAATACATTAAAATTTGCAAAAACCGCATTCCTATAATTTTTGTGGACAGAATGATGATACAGTATCATTAGCATTTTTGCCTTTTCAGTGAAAAAGAAAGTGAAACAAAATGATTTTAAAATAAAATACATACCATCCTCGTCAACGTTCATATTGAATTTCTATAAAGAGAAACAATACAAGGAAAATTGATTTTGAATAATTATTATATTCATTTGGAGATCACTTTCAATGCCTTGAAATACTGAAGTTATCAATCTGTTGAGTATCTGCTAAAAAATTAATCGATCGTAAATACAACGGCATTATCACGTTTATACACGAATATATAAACAATGACATTGCCATCTGCATCACAGTAATTCAAACTCTCTCAATGTATGTATTTCACCAATGTGTACAATTTCGCAAATATCAAACAACAACATTGTGGGCTATCGCATGTTATTCCCGCCCGCCAGTTTCTGCTTGCACGAAAACAATTGACGCGCGCTGGGCAATTCGAATTTCAAAGACGATTTAAAATAAACTCGAAAAAAAAAAAAAAAAAGACGGCGATTTGACAGCAATCCGCTGGGGCACGGTTTTTAATTTAAATGCTACATTACACCTCATTTTTTAAATCAAAGCTCCCGATTGATTAACCGCGACTTACATCTGTCAAGTTATTTATTTTTTACGGAATGTAGAGCTTGCACGGAATATTGTAATGCGTGCATACTCCTTGGATTATTTGGTATTTGACTCGGGGAGTATCGAGAGGATCGAGAGTAATTATATAGATTTGAATAAGAGGTGTTGCCATTATCATAGTCAAATAGTTGAGTCTTGTATTTACCATAATTCCTAACAGCAAATGGTGCGCATCATGTAGGAGTAACTACTTTATGATTTTGGCGTGTGGGGTATTCAGTGATGTTTTCTGTTTTGACACTTCAACTTTTGCAACGCATTTCCATTTGCCCAGAATGTATGAATTGATCGGATTCTGTTAATAACTTTCTAATTAGTGTTTATCTGTAAAAATACTCGACAGAGGCCCAAAAATCATCTGTGAAATATTTTCAAAATTACAGTGCTACACGTTCTAACCAACCTTCTATTTTCACCTTTATTGGAGGTGGCATGTCATTATTAATTTTTGCATATATTGAGAGGTGAACAGAATGTCCTTAAAAAGTTTGCTGCAGAAATTTGTAGCTCAGAAGAAAGGTTTGTTTGAAATAGCATTGTGAAATAATGAATGATGTCAATCCGTTAAATTCAAACAATGGTTTGTATTACTTGATTCTTTGTAATTGACCTATCATTTGTTAGATGAGTTGACCGCTGAAGAGAGAGAAGAAAAAGAATCTGTAATGTTCCTAGAATTTTATAAAAAAGGAAAATGTAGTTTTAGTGAAGAGAAACACAAGTCTTATGCAGCAATTCCAAGATTCTTCTACAAGGTTTGTGAAATTTACTTTCTAATTAAAATTAGCGTAGCCAAGGCAATATGAACCAGGGGCATAGCTAGGCTGGTGCTACCAGTGTACGGCACCAGGGGGCCCTGAAATGGACACCTGCTGGCCCCTAATAAAGATGCCATTGGCAGTGAAGCTGTCATTTGGTGTTGTGCACCAGGGCCCCCAAGAATTCAGCTTAGCCATCAAGAATATGAAACATTATCAAAAATAACTGACACTATTTGTACTCTTTCTTTAATATCCAGTATAATCTACCAATTGAATGGGTAAGTCATGACAGCTACAGATTAAATTCTGAAAATTCCAAAAGTTCCAAATAGAAGTATTTTATTTCACACATCTAATGTAACTTATTAATTATTTGAGACACTTTAAAAGTAATCTTAATACAATAATAAATTTTTGTTGCCAAAGCAAGATGATATTTTGGCACAAAAACTTCGTGAAGAAGCTCGAGCCATGTTTCTACAGAAGCGAGGAAGACAATTGCTGAACAACAATGAATTAAAGGTATATAACGTAAATGGCATATAGAAAAGGAACAAATTATATAACAGTAAATAAAACATTTACATTTTTCACAGGCTCTGTGGGTGTTATTAGAAAATCACCACAGTCCTCCTTTAACAGAAGAAGATCAGTTTATTAATTACCACGACTTTTTGGAAGTTGCATCACAAGGAGGACCAAAATGCCAGTAAGTTTCAATATAATGTTCAAAGATTGTGTTATATGTGTTTTGAAAATTACCTTCAAATGACCCTTGGGTAACCTTGAAGTGGGAGACTCAATCCATGAAGCTGGGATACCCAATGTATTCATGCAGTGTCTCAATCCATGTAGTTGGGATTAAAACTGTGGAAAAGATAATGTTTTCCTTCTCATATTTAAGAGAATAAAATTACAAGGAGTGTTTTCTGTTAGGAAGAAAACTTCAAGCTAATAGATAATAATATATCAAAAGGCAATAAATGAACATTATTTACTTTTAGGACTAAAGTCTGTCAATTTTCATAAACATAAATAATTTATTTATGATAATTAGCAGTGGTATAGGTTGATCATTTTTTTCCTCTCCCTGCACCATTCAGTGTTGTATCGTTTGCAGTTCTGATCGGAGTTTACAGACTTGCGTCAATCAGTTTGTGGAATTGTTTTTGTTTGCATATCGTATGGTGGTTATTTCTGTCAAAAATTATATAACTTCAAGTTCTCTTCCTGCAACTCATGTGTTTTGTTTGTTTTATTATTATCTGAAGCATGATTAGCATTTTCGTTGTATGTAATTTGTTGAGGTCTCAGCTATGTTCCCAGTTATCCAGCGCTTCTGTACATTCTAGTTGATCATCTTTTTCTTCTCCCTGCGCCATTCAATGTGGTATCATTCACAGGTTTGATCACAAAAAAAGTTTACAAATACATGTGTTGATTGGTTTGTGAAATCGTTATTGTTTGCATATCATATATTGGAAGTCATGTGTTGCTACTCTTGTGACTATATGTCGCATTTCATAATTAGTGGTCTTCCAATTTTGATGTGTCATTGCCTTTGTTTTGCATAAAATTCTGCCCAAATTTTCCTTCTTTTCATTTCTAGGATTTGTTGTAACTTTGACAATGCTGTCATCTCTGGGAGAAGGAACTGTCTCCTCAAGTCATCAATTAGAAAGCTTTCTCTTGCTAGGGCATAGGCTAGTCTAGATCATGTTGTTATGGCAACTCCAAGAGCTTTTTTAAGGAAAGTGGCCTTTACTTTCTCTACTTTGGACAGATTACCTATGGTTAGTATTCCCCAAATGCTCTCAATTCCATATGTTATTACCAACAGGGCTCTGGCTTGAAATAGTTTAATGGTGGTGTTCAGCTCCCGTTTTCTTGTGGTCTTTGAGTCATTTATTGTCAACACAGACGTGTCATTTTTTTCTGTAATGTGTTTTGTGAAACGTTTGCCTGCTGTCTGCATTGGAACTCCTAGGTACCGATAGAACATCTCTGTTTCAATTCTGGTGTCTTTTATTGTTATTTCTTCAATGTGAGATGTTTTTTCACCTTTCCTGAAGACCACCATTTTTGTTTTCTCTTTGTTTATTTGGAAGTTGTGGTGTTTGCACCAGCCTACGATGTCATTCATGTCTTCCTGGAGGTTCTCTCTGTTATCAGGAAATACATATGATTTTACTCCTTTTCTTCAGGCTATTTCTTTTATTTCTGCAGATGTTAATATAAATAGCAGGGGACTTAGCAAGTCTCAGTATAGAACTTATTATTGGTTTCAATTTCAAGAGATTTTTTTATTTTACATTGAAGTCACCTCTTGCAATGGTACTCAAATTTAAACCATTCCTTATATTTCTTTTGTACTTTCTTTAGTAGTAAATGGTTTTTGTACTTCACTCCCAATAATAAAGTACAAGAATACAGGACCTGATGGTCCCAACATCTACACAGAATTAGTTGTCATCGCATCCCAAAACAAATAGTATATCTCTACGGACCTCATGGTAAAATGGATGTCGGTTGTCCAAGATTAAGGTGGCATGCTGAAAATGGAACAGGAGACTTCTAATCCCTGAAGAGATGATGATACTTTACTTATTCAGCATAGAGACAGTGAACAAATCTTGTTTTGTTGTGCTTCTGTGGGCATTTTAGGCCTACAGATAAGATATCTAAGTCCCTTAATTATTTAATTTTTACACCTTTCTGCACGCAGCAAATACATGGTTCTTTCTCAACTTTATGCTGACCTCCAGAGAACCTATAAACTTTTAAAGGCATCATTTCAACAGATAAATGCAGTTAAAGCACAAATCAATAGACTGGAAAGAGTCGATAGTAACACAGATGGCTGGGATACAGTTTCTAAAATCAGAACATCAAAATGTGTAAACGCTCCTGCTCACTTGGTGATGCCCTCATTCACCCTACACTCAGAGCTGTTCCCACCTCCATCAAGTACAGTTTGCTAGTTGATCTGTTTCCTTCCCACCTCTTTCCCAGTTCTCTGAGGACCCTACCTTGCCTCCACACAAGCACTCACCCAGAAACTCACATGCTGGTAAAGCTACAAAAATCAACTGGAAAAACAACATTAAAAATGAACTTACTGGTACATCTTTTAAAAACAAAAGATATACTCATAAACAGAAAATGCTTATCTTGGCTGATAGCCTTAGTGGACTTTTGTCCTCCACAATAAGAGAGTACCTCCCTCCCAATTCTGAGGTTACTGGCATTTTTAAGTCCAATGCCTGTTTGACAGGAGTAATCCAGGATTTGGGACCATTGACAACAGTTCTCACACCAGCACACAGTCATAAATGGTGGGCAAAACAATGTAAACTTGGGTGTCGAACTGAAGCCAGAATAGCATATCTCAAAATACTCCAGGCTACCCAGTACACTAATGTAATATGAACATGTTAGCCCTAGCACAACAACACCCTTGTTAACAACATTTATCATGCAAACAATAAAGTAAAACTGCAACTGAGGGTCAAACATATTACACTTGTAGACCACGGCAACCTCTGAGAAACACTTTTCACCCAGCATGGTCTTCGCCTTTGTCCAGCTGGGAAGCATGCTCTAGGTAGAATGATAGCAACACACATTAAAGAGGCAAACGTACAATGTCAGATATCACCAGCCTCCTGATCCCTTGCTCCAACTTCACTTTCTCCTCCCCTCTTTGCTACCTCTAACGCTACCCCTTCTCTGCCTGCTCCTTCCAACTCCTCGTGCTTATCCATTGAATCACTCTCCTCGCCTTATGGAGGAACGTTACAACTTACAGAGGGCTTGTAAACTCTGTAAGTAACTGGATGTGCAACAATCATTTTTACCTTGTCAAATATATTTAAAAAAAGATTGTGTCCTCAGGGTACTATATCAGAATATCCAATGTCTTCGCAATAAAACAGATCAATTCGAGTCCATACTAATAGGAACATATACAGTTGACTCCGGTTATAGTCTCTTCAGAGTCTCTAGATCTTCTTCAGAGTTCATGTTCTCTCCATACTTGATTTTGAATTGTCCTCTGTGTCTCAGTATCTTAATGCAGTCATGATACTCTTCAATGCCTCTCGCACTGTTTGAACACCATCCCACTGTCTGAAGGCTCTTTCACTCACCACTTTTAGTAGCGGGATGGTGCAAACGGCAAGTGAAAGTGATTGCTTTTCCATGCATCACAGCAGATATTGTCAGGCTGTGACAGTCGCATGCTTCCTGTCGCCTGCATAGAATTCAACATGCTTTATCCTCTGGAATATCAAGTAACACCAAGCTGAGCAAGCAATCGCACGTTGCCGTCACCAGTTGTAGCCTGCGCAGCGCACAACCTTTGTTCTCGCAGCGAAAGTAAGTGTCATAAGGTCATCACCAAAGTTCCCATTCCAGTTCCGCCACCTCCACCTCAGGGGAGACTTCATCGATTATGATATTTGGGCGACGATATTTTTTTCAAGCTGCTTAGTGATGGAATGTGTGGCACTGAGGCGAGATATTCTTTTCTTGGAGGGAATTAATTTACAGGACGTATTTCCTAAGTTCCCTATAGTCGAGGTTCAGGTTCACTATAACCGAAAACTATTGGTCCCCCCCCCCTCTGTCTATCTGTCTGTCTCTCTCTCTCTCAGTTTTGAAATGGTCTCTTTGAAGTTCAAGGAGCAATAATAGGAAATATAAAAATCATGCGTTGATAGATCTCTGTAATGCCAATGTAAGCAACTTTGTGCTTTAATTTGAGGAACTGCTCTGCAAACTCTTAAGAAACCACAACAGATGGCTTTTTGGCCCCTGTTTATAGACATTTCAGTCATAAAAGAAGTTGATTTTGTGTAGGAGAAGGGAGAGTAATCCTAGGACTCAAGATCAACTGCTTTGGGCACGTTAACTGCTTTGGTCATTAGTCCCTGTGTGTTGTTTTGCCTTCCCCGCTGATGGCAAGATCCGGCACCGACCTACCATCGGGTAGTGGGGTTTCCCCCTAACCAGGACTCTCCCACCAGCGGGGCACCGCCCCAGCTGGGACAAGCTCTAAGCTTCTGACCGGTCTCCCGGAATAAGTGGTAGTGTAGTGCGTGTTAGTGTAAGTGTGTGTGTAACGGGAAAGGATAGGACAAGGAAGAGGAAGGACAGATCGCACGCGGTCCGTGGCCCGTTTGGTAGGGTACTGCTCCGGCATTTGCCTGGTGTTGATCGGAGAAACCATGGAAAACTACCGATCAGAGCAGCCGGCTGCTAGAATTCTCCTCCATACAGCGACTGAATTCAACCTAGCTGGAAAGATAGTGTCGAAAATCCTGCCGCCATCAGGACTTGAACCTAGGACCTCCTGGTCAGAGGCCCTGCAGTGACATCAGTTGATGCACTGAGCTACCGCTCCCAGTCCTAGGACTCAAGAAAATATGTTAAGATCGATTTCCTCCTCCCTCTACATCACATACTGTTTTTATTATTTTTTGATGAAAAACAAATTAATGTTAATGATAAAGAAGCTTAAAACTGCTATCTATTATTGTGTTACAAAAACTCCTCATAATAAATTTTCAATTGATTTTTATTTTTTTGTTTGTTGAAGTAATTATGTAACTCTCTTTTAGGACAGAAGTGAATTGAACACCAAGCACATTGTATTCTCGTATATGATAAACTAAAATGTATTTCTGTCTATGGTTTTGTAGCTTTACTTTCCTTCTTTCAAAGCGCAAACATACAATATACTTGTTTATTAAACAATTATTAAAATATTAACCCTTTTCTGGGCAACCAATTTTAATGACGCAACCAGGCAAGTAGGGTGTAGCAGATCCAGGAGTGTCTGCAATGGAATTATGCTTACTGGTGTACATTTTGAACTTGGTTAATGAAACAAAACGCTCTAATATAGTTGTTTATTTTAACAAAAACTTTCAAAATACTTTACATTTGTTTTGTAAACAGTTTTTCACTTATTACAGATTGCACACACTTTACCTGGGTATGCTCATTATAGACAGATTTTGAACAGATACTACATTTCTTGGTTTCGTACTTTCTTCCCAAGGGCACAAATTATATCGTTTCTTGGCATTTTAAAATTTTCTGAGTTGTGGAAGCTGCTTCTCCCCTGAAAAGGTGTGATTGACAGGCAACACTTGTTATTCTATCGTGTTTGACTGTCTCCTTACATTTTGTGTACGAACGAAATTTTTTGGAATATCAACAATAAATAATAGTACGATCTCATGTTTTCCAATGTTCAGTCAGGGTCAGCAACATATCTGTCACTGTGCAGATGTCCTGCAAAACTTGGACTGCACACAGCTTCAAAAACTCATTCTCCTGACTGTTAGTAACCTGCAGCAACACTGTCTACAAAGACGTTGATCTTAGAATCGCTCACACGTAATGTCAGCTAACTACCCAATGAATAGATGTTGCATAACCTGACATCCGTCCATCCCTTGGGCATGAAGCAGTCATGAAGCAATCGACCAAACAAAACCAGAAAACACAATATTGCATACAGATTAAGAGACCTGTGACCAATGGACCCTGCTTGTCCGAGGCAGCTGAAAAAAGATTAGATTTTTTAAATTTATTATTCAGTAACGCTATTGTAAAACAGTTACAGGTCCAATGGATTCCTGTTGCCCAGATAAGGGATAATTTAGTATTCGAATAACTACTGTGCAAGCAGAGTTTCGAGGACACCAAGTTCTTTTGTGGAAGCAATAATTACACTTGCTTTTTCAGCATTCTTCTGTTTTATTGTGCCCACAATTGATAGGTGATTTTGTTTCTGAAGTCCAAGTTTTCAAGCTTGCTAAAGTAGTTACTTATGATAGGATTTGTATGTGGCATTTCAGCTGTAAGATGAAATGGCAGAAAGAAAAAAAACATTTTAATGACTTCGTGCAGAAGAGGAGGATTTTAATGAAATGTCTTTTTTTTTTCTTTTCACTTTAGAACAATGCTGTTTAGTAGATGTTAATTTTATGTTATAACAAAAAGAAATGACCCATTTTTGTATGTAATTTTCTTGCATTTTTTCATTGATTTTGACTAAAAGTCATTTTTTTTTTTAATTTTTTTTTTTTTGAACTTAATAATATCATTTTAGTGGTACTTGTTTCAAATAATATTTATGGGACATAACAAATGTTCACCACAGAATTCCAAGTAGCCTTTTCGATTTCTTCACTCATTTATGGTATATATTGTATATTTATATATTGTATATTTTTGTCTTGTGTTGTGCTTTGGAATGCTATGGTCTGGTTAGAATAATATAATCGACGGTTCTAAGGTTAATTAAAATAGTAAGGTAATCTAATTTTCCTGTGATTTCTATCAGTGCTATTGTCAGTTCAGCCGATTTCATGATAACTAAGGTTCCATCCTGGAACCAAATTTCCTGGTTCCAAATCAAATCTTTGCAAGCTGAGCTCACTTGAATGAAAGGAAGAAGCTTCGATTACATCAGTAATGCATCCAACAGCTTCAATTGTTCATCTGTACTTGTTTTGATAAAAAAAAATTAACATTGTTTTTCTTTGCTTTTAGGGCATTTTTAAAACATTTTAAGTGCTTTTTTTAATTAATTAATTAATTTATTTATTTATTTTAGGTCGCATCAACTGTAAGGTCATTAGCGACTACACCAATTACAATATCCAATACATAAGTTTAAATTTAGATCTCCAGTATAATACTATATTAAAACTTAACCACTTGATTTTGATGGTCAGAGGAATACAACAGTGAAGTGCATCTTAATGATCATGTTTGGCGATGTTTTAGAGTATTTTTCACAATGATCGTCATTGCTTTTGTCTTGTGTTGTGCTTAGGCTATGTGTTTATCATTCATTAATAGTTGGCTTGTTTAATTACTTAATCTTAAGATTACTTTTGTATATTTTGTAGTGAGCAATGAAATCAGATCCAATTGTGTAAAATTATGCTCATGTATTCCATATTCATTTCTTTTAAAGATTTTGTTTTTAACAGCATTTATTAATTTTGTATACTGAAATGGATCTCTCGTTGACACTGGTTTTTATAATATTTATTTTAATTATATTCAGCCCCAGCTATCCTAATCTATCCTATCTCTAATTTGATTACTAAATAATAAATAAACCATATGCCTAAGTGAGATATCGCCTGCTACTCTCCCCTTTTTAAACAATGTTTCCTTGTTTATTTACACTATCATACTGTGACGGTCCAATCAGACGCATCCAAAATAAATTCAAAACTTTGGATTAGGACATAAAAAACACTTAAATGTCGTATGTTAATTAGAACGAAAACATGTGTGAAGGTGCACGAGTGGAAGATGTTTTCTTTAATTGATTGGTATTCTAAAGAACTGTACCCAAAATAGACTGTGAGAATATAAATAAATAAAAACAGGACATATTTATAAATAACGATGTGTAGCAGCCACGTAATGTTTCATAAATAAATGAATTTCTGTGATAATAAATTAATGATTTACTCATAAATGTTACTCATAAAGAATCAGACTATCATAATCATAAGAATCTCATAAAGATTAATCATAAATGTTAAAATAAGAAAACAAGTGATTGGAAAAGGTGTTACGAACATTATAAATATTTTGGAATACATTTAGAAATTTCACAATAATTAACATGTTAGTTTGAGCTCAGATTTCCTACATAATACCAATACTTTTGTTCAAAAAAATTTGTACTTATGTTCAAAGGCTATTAAAGACAATATAATGTAAAAAAGAAAGATATAAAGAAACAGTAGCATTATTAGGGAAGAGTTGTTTGTTTTATACTATGCGGTGTGGTAGAATCGAAAAATTGAAGAGATGTGACAGATTCCATGGTGAACGCATCATGTGGTTGTGGTTGAATGGACGATTACTTAATGAGACGATCTAGAGTTGCTGTAGTGGACACATCATGTGTTCGTTTACAAGTTTCGAAATTTTATGAAGTTAATTTTGAAGATGTCATGATTTGTTTTTGCTGCTGTTTTTAATGTTGTGATATGGACAGCAGTGGCAGCCAATCGTTGTGCAGCAAAAAAAGGGAAGTTTAAAAACATTCTATTTTTTCTATCATCAAAATATATAGCAAGACGAACATTGTTAGTTTTTAAGACCTTGGAGAAAAGACATGGCTTTTAATTTGTTTTTAAATTATTCAAATTGGTAAAGTGCACTTATGTGAATGTTGGTAATAATTAATTGTGTGAATGTTGAAAGAAAATATGTATCGTAAATATTAGATTGTAGATCATGTTTTCAAAGGGTAATTTATGTGTTTGTTCCTTTTTTATTATGTATGCACATGTTTTGATATCATCACAAGTGAGATAGAATTCGCTGTCAATGAATACGGAATAAACCAAGCCCGTAATTTTATATGGTTTTATGAGTGAAATTTCAGGGAGTTGTTATTATTATTATTATTATTATTATTATTATTATTATTATTATTATCATCATCATCATCATCATTATCATTATTATTATTAGATAGCAACAACTTGAATGATAGGGAATAATTAAAATATATACATCTTCCTGAAGTAATACTAATATTATTCTCGATTTCCTGTATAGGATCGATTTCGCGAACTCATGATAATATAAATTCCTTGGAATGGTGTATCACAATCCATATTAAGAACACAAGGATTCAAATATCATAAAAGTAATTTTATTTGTATTTACAAGGAAGGGAGTAAAGGTGTTGTGTGTATATTTTGAAACCATGACAATATGTAGGGGATTGTTGCAAGCAACAGAAAATTAATTTTTGTGGGTCGACAGAACCGGACAGTCGACAGACCCCCAAGTAATCAAAACAATTTTGTCTTTCTGAAAACCTTATTATATTATAAGTTCGTCTTCTTCCGCATTGCTTACAATTTTTGTTTTGTCTTCGCTGTAAATTTCTTATTTACACAATGAAATATCAATACCAATGACACCAAAACAATGAACATAAACATTTTACCTATCAATTCCTCTCATTCACACTGTATTTATAACCCATACATTCCCCTATCATTACATTCACACATGGGCATGTTTGCTTTTGTTATTCTTAAATCTATCTTAACTTATAAAACTAATGACAGTTCCTGATCTTCATACGTTAGAATGATATTAATAAGACTGTCACTTCCCTTTTCAATTCCTCAGCGTACTTGAACAATTGTTTTCATTGTTGACATCTGGCCATCAGAAATGTCATCCCATGTATCGCCAGATCCTGTTCAGTCCAATTTTTGCATTCAATTTTCAAAAATTTCTATAATAGTCCTAAATTTTCCTAAACTATTAACAACTTATATGCGGACACATCTGTGCACCGTCTTTTTTTTACCATGTTCTGTACTCTAATCACAACAGTTTTGTCCATTCTACCGCAGGACAATACATCTGGCGTCTACCAAAATTTATATTATTCTGTTTTACTACCACGTTATAAATCTGCTCTCACCCAAAACCTATGCCATTCTGTGTTGTGGCAAATTGTAATTGCGGCATTCACCTGTCTACCAATATGCACAGTATCATCTCAAACTCGTTTGTTGTTGTTCAATCTTGCACATTTCACCCCCTTTGTCTAATGTCCATGCTCCTTCCAATTGGCCAACCTCCTATTTGCATATCACTCTTTACCCCTTGATTTCCGGTTTCCTTATAATTCCTTAATTGTAATTATTATTTACAGAAATTTCTCATATGTCCATTACTAATTTACTACTAAAATGAACACATTCTCCGCTGTTTTGTTATCCTTGCTTCCCATTAATTTCTCGTTATTTATATTTTTATAATACGGCTAACGATGACCTCCGTTGTTGCTATAGTAACATATTCCTCTATAAACATCTTTTTAATGATGAGTTCTTATATTTTTTTCTGCAATAAAAATATGGAAACCAGTGTATTTAAGTAATTCATTATGAGATGATTATTACCAGAACTTACTACATTCAGACGTTTGTTTCAGGAAATATTTTACTCCTGAAGTTTTTGCCAAGTTACAAAATGGAGACCCTCATGGACGAATAAACATCATGGCTTTATTTAATTACATCATGCGTAAAGTATGGTATCATCAAACTCGTATTGGTTTGTCAATGTACGATGTAATAGGTCAGGGTTACCTTCGGGAAGTGGTTAGTAAGTTGCACTGCATTCCTTTTTTTCAAAATGGAATGGAACTAATGTGAATGAGAAATACTTTCTATTATTAATAGGATTTGGAAAATTACATATTGGAGTTAATTCCCACATTACCACAACTAGATGGATTAGAGAAATCATTTCACAGTTTTTATGTGTGTACAGCTGTTCGTAAATTTCTATTTTTCTTGGATCCATTACGCACAGGAAGAGTAAGAATTCAAGACATTCTTGCCTGCAGCTTTTTGGATGATTTACTTGAGGTACGTCGCATAGTATAATGTTAGAACTTCCTGTTCCACTTCCTTGTGAACTCAAATGTTTCACCTTCATATTTAATAAACAGTAGATATATAATGATTAAATAGCTTGTATTTCAACATATATGAGAAATTTTGGAGAAAAAGATTTTCAACTCATTAATATGAAATATTGTTAAAGGATATTGTTGCATTATTTTTTTCTAATGTTTTTACCTAATGATTTGTATGTTTAACATTTCAGTTGAGAGATGTGGATTTACCCAAGGATGCTCAAGATTCAAATTGGTTTTCTGCCCCATCTGCTCTGAGAGTTTATGGCCAATATTTAAATTTGGATAAGGATCATAATGGCATGCTCAATCGTGAGGAACTTGCAGGGTAACCCTTTGTGTATATTAATTATAAAAAGGAATAGTAGTTGTAACCATTTGTGGTCCACGTGATTTTCTCTCTCACTGGCAAAGCAAAGCAGGATAAATCCTGTAGGACATTTTTGGTTTCTCAACATCAGGTCAGATGCCCCTTGTGGCAGGACTACATGTTGAGGTAATTCTAAGAGAATGTAGTAATTTTAGTATTTATGTGGGGGTTGTGAGGGCACCGTTGGCTTATGTTTCCTTAAGTTGTCACCAGATTTCACTTCATATCCTCTTGGCAATGTACACTTTTTTGTGTATATTACCATGTGCAAAAAGTTGGTAGCACCCAGCAAAGGAACTTGTCTAAGCAAGGAAGAACTATGTGGAATTTTTAATGGTTTGGACAGTGATGATTTTTCTAAAAGCTGTGAGGAGATTGAGGAAATACAGTTGAATTTCACTTATTCATATTTCTGGAGAAAAAATGTATAAGTGAGAAAAAAGGAGTACTGAAATTGAATATTATGAGCAAAACAAAAACGCAATATTTTTACCTTGGCACGCGTCATTCTTGAACCTGTTCACAGAAACTGCTACAAATGTTACATTTGAAAAGCTGTATATGACATATGAGAAAGAAATACAAGCTGTGCACATTTTCTTGAGCTCCAGAGTCTCTTCCCAAAATTTTAACTATAAATAGTTGTATGATGAATAAAAGTTTCAAAAAGCTAAGTGAATAACTTGTGAAAACTAGACATTTTTGCTTTAGTGTTATAGAAAATTTGCTTTGGTAAACAAACTGCAGGTTTTATTTATTAATTTTTGGTATTGCTAACAAAAAAGGAACACAGCTCTGGCTCTACTCCTAAGGGCTGTCCATAAATAACATGAAAAATTTGGAGTATTTTGAATACGCACACTTCCCCACTGTAACGTACCTGTAATGCGCTGAACCCACTAAATCATTATGTAATGCTTGCAAGACCCTCCCTCTCCCTTGTCAATGTGAGAAATGAAAATGAATCATTGCACAGTAAAAATGTAGTCATTTTATTTCTGTTACATATTAAAATTTATGACAAATAAAGTTGAAATTAGTGGGTGAGCTCACCACACCTAACCATAAGATTTTGGGCAAGTTGTGAGTGAAGAAAGGATGAATAGAGAAAAATTCTTATCACAAAGCGTGCACATGCTGTTGTGATGATGCATGGGCAACTGTTTTCTGCGCCACTTTAATTAGATTCTAGCATATACTTTTTGTTTTGAATATTTTCTTCATAGTATTACTGATTAAATGAAAAATTGATGAAGAAATATTTCCATTTATTGCAACAAAAACAGTACATTTACATCTAATGTATTTTTTAAACAAATTAATTAGTTAATAATGTAATTTTTTTGACATCTCGCATCGTAATATTTACATGACCAGCAATTTGTATACATTATTGCATTGATGAGTACATGTGCCTCAAAGGAGGTCTTATAAAGTTTCTCAAAAACTCAAAAGTTTTCTGTGAAATTGAGCCTCAAAATCTGCTGTTTCAAAAATGCTGAAATGCAATAGCAAAAACTGCTTCAAATTTTTTGTTAAAATTTTTTGAACAGATAGTGCTAAGTGGATTGAATATCATAACATAAATGCCACTTTGACATCATTTTTTGTTTGTTACTTTTTCAACAGTTAAAGGAACGTCGAATTTTTTGGAAATATCTTTCATGACGTTCAATTTTACATGACCAGCTATTTGTATACATTATTGCATTTGCAAGTGGAATTGCTTTAAATAATTGCTTGTGAAGTTTCTTGAAAATGCAATTGTTGGGTGAAAATGAGCTTCAAAATGCATATTTTCAGAAAGTTCAAATAACAGTCTCAAAAACTACTCCAAATTTTTCAACAATGACATTTTAGTCTTCTTAAAGTCATGTTTCAGTTCTGCTATTAGGTGGATTAAAAATTGAGAAAATGTGAACAAATGAATTTGGGCGGTGATAGTTGGCAGCTGTGAAGAGGATGGAGCAAAACCAAAAAGCTAACCCAGCCTAAATAAATTAGGAAAGTAACTAGTATGAGATAGTCTGTGCCATTCTGTAGCTTTATTAGTTTCATTGTGTAGTTTTGTCCAAAATGGAGAGTTGAAACACCCAGCACAATGGCGAAATTAAACAAACTGAATACTGAATTCAACACAAACATTTCTTGAGTTCTTCTAAGATAAAGTAAACATTCTCACTTATTCATCACCTATGTCATGATCATTTGGATGTTACAAGGTCTTTCAGGGGACTCGGAAGCATGAAAAACATAACAATGTTAAATGCATATCTGAGGTAAGGTCATAGCATGGAAAGTATAGAATTTTATCTGGGACTTACACAAAAAAAGAGAGAGATAGAGATAGTTTCACTGTATTCAGTTGTCAAGAAAGAAGACTGCTAATTTTCTTGTTTAAACTTTATTTATTGCTCAAACTGGATTTACAATGCAAACAAACTTCTGAGACGTATGTAACAAACAAAATCTAAACACACGGTAACTCAAATTTTCAACTCAGTTTTTCCAAGTTCATTAGTTCAAAGACACTTTGCCAGATTGCATTACTTGTCTGCAGTTTTCTCTTCATATTAACACTACCTCCAAAAGCACTTTGTGAACGTAATCTTGTGGACACCAATCCTCTCGCGAAGCATCTAGAGTCCTCAAGAGAATTAGTCAGTAGATCATCTAGCCGGTTGATCCCACTGATTTGCACCAGTCCCAGATCTCCATTCAAAAATCTTTTTCTTACATAGAAGAGGTGAACCTGAATATGCTTTGATCAGCGATGATATTCTGGATTTTTAGACAGTTTTACTGTATTGTGGATGTAGAGAGTGGGACATTTTTAGACAGTTTCCAGCAATTCAGAAAGCAATCCTTTCAGCCAGATTAACTCCTTTTTCCTTCATTTGCTGCTATTCTCGCAGCGTCTATAGTTAATATTGTCACTGGTTTCTGCAACTGACTGGTCTACAATACCGCTCCATTACTGAAGGTTGCAATGACCCCAGTTGTTGATCATCTTCTCTTCTTGTGACACAATTCCTCTTGATCTGTGAGTACCTGATTTCAACAGTTCAGTTCTAATAGTTTCTGATTTCTATCTTGAACTGTGAAAGCAATATCAGGATTTGTAGCTGTAGTCAGGTACCTCAAATAACTCACCGCCTCACGATAATGAACCATGGCTATGACCTTTCCTCCTCCGACATGGTCTTCATCCCCAATTGAAGTAGATACCCCATTTGATTTGGCCATTAGAAATCTTCCTAAAACTTTTCACGTGTAATCCTCTTGATCCATTGCTATTGATCCATTTTCATTCAGAAGAGTGTTCATTGTTTCATATCCAAAAATTTTGAGATATCCTCTGGTTGTATGAAATTCCTGCTAAAGCGTTTCCATGAATTCCTGGAGTTCTTCTATATCGATGGCTGCAGCCACACTGTCATCCACGAAAATTACAATATACACATACTTCCCACTTCCTTTGTGAAAGAACAGTTGTGGATCAGCACTTTTGTTTTTAAATCCAGTTTTTTTCATAAACTTTTTGAACTGTTTGTTCCAGCAGCATGGCATCTGTTTCAGGCTGTACAAGCTTTTCTTCACATGACATACTCTTCCAGTATTGTCCTTAAAACTTTTCATCTGTTCCATGTACACAACTTCTTCAAGCACACATTTCAGGGAAGTAGCTGTCAAACATAGTAGATGTCAAACTGAGCGAGCTTCATTCTGAATGCAGCAGCCACCACTAACAAGATTTGAATAGTTTCGCATCGTGCAACAGGACTGAATGTCTCGTCGTAGTTAATACTTTGTCTTTGCAACCAGTCAAGCCCTGGAATGAGTTTTTCCTCTAATCTGGCAGAAGACCCAGCAATCTTCAAGACTTGTGTATATTTCACATTCAACCAACTCCCTAGTGTTGTTTTTCTGTAAACAATCCAACTACATGTTAAGCAGCTTCAACCATTGCATGTTTGAATTTTTAATTGCTTGCATGCTATTATCAATCAACAATTTTTCATGGAATTACAGAGCATATTTAGTAAACTAAATGAAAAATTCATTTAACAGGTTGTAAAACATGCAATATATCAACAAGACCTGAATGATTTCTCCTTGTGTGCAAACCTGTAGGCAAATACAATCTATTTATTCTGTTTAAATTATTTCACATGTGAGAAGATTGTTTTGTGAAAGATAAAGAAGAATATTTCAATAAAACCTTTATGCGTAGTAAAAAGTAGAGTACAATTACTTTAAGCAGAGGTAGAAGTCTCTTTCACCAGCTCTGAATCCATCTTAAATTCTGATCGATGAAGTTCGGTGCTTGCAAAATGCTTATGTAGAGAGAGCATTTTTAACCTTGCAATACATTTTTCTTTTACTTATTTTCTAAATTTTCTTACATATTTTGGAAATAATAAGTACATATACATGTATATATTTTGCCCCTTTTTTTTTATTATTATTATTATTATTATTATTATTATTATTATTATTATTACAATAAATTCCATTTCCTAGTGATCAAGAATCCTAGCCTTTTCTGGTAGATTATTATAACTACATTAAATGTGGTAGAGTGTATCAAAATGTGTCAAATGAGAATATTATGCTGTTGTTCATGTGTTATGTAATTTTTTCTTATTGTGAAATATCTTTCCAAACTTAGATATGGCACTGGAACACTTACTCGTGTTTTTATGGAGCGAGTATTCCAAGAGTGTCTTACTTATGATGGTGAAATGGATTACAAAACCTATTTAGACTTTGTACTTGCTATGGAAAATAGGCAAGAACCACAGTCTTTACAGTATTTGTTTCGTATTTTGGATATTCATGGGAAAGGGTTCTTGGATACATTTTGCCTGAACTATTTTTTCAGGGTAAGTTAACATTCAAGGTTTGTAGGTATCTGTGAAAAGAATCCCACACTCAAATGTAAATTTTTTTTTTTCTGACAGAAAATGTTTTTCTATTTTTGTTGTGGATTGTAATTCACTATCATGTAATGTATATTGAAATAGTAATATACCTCTGAAAAATGATTGATCTGTTGCAGTCTATCCAGGAACAAATGGCAATACATGGTCAAGAACCAGTTACCTTTGAAGATGTAAAAGATGAAATTTTTGATATGGTGAAGCCAATAGATCCAACTAAAATTACTTTGCAAGATTTAATAAATTGGTGGGTGTTTATATTTCAATGTTAAACTAAAATAACAAAGAGGATTATCCATATTAGGTTTAATAAATTGTCTTCACTGTTAATTTTTTTTCCAGTGGTCAGGGAGACACGATGGTGAGCATTTTAATTGATTTAAATGGCTTCTGGACATATGAGAACCGTGAAGCAATGTCGTTTGATACAACTGATGGCCCTGCGGAAGTGTGAAGAAATGGAAACTCATAATAGCCGTTATCTCTAATTATAATTTCTTTCCAGCTTTTTGTTTACTTAACATTGAGTAGAAAAAGTATCAAGAAATTAAATTAATAATTGAAATTAATATGCAGTTTTATTTCAATAACTCATTAATAGAATTTTCCATCTCTTCTAGTACTTGAACATTTTAATTTGTTTTCAAAATAAACCTGGTTGTGAGTGTACTTAATAAAAAAATTTTAAGAAAATCTTTTATAAAAACTTTTATTAAAGGAACACAAGGACAAAAAGTGAAAAAACATGTGAAGCTGCATAAAGCTATGTAAAATAGTAGGTCAACAAGGCATTTTTAATATCAGTTGTAATAGTTATTTTATTTGTACATCATACACGGGATGTTCCTTCAGTTTTGGTGCTTTAAGATAATATTTGACAAAAAGAATATCCACAAGTCGATCATGTTGATAAAGAAAAAGAGGTCCTCCCATGAAAAAGAGACCCGCGCCATTCTCTTAAGCATTATTTTCGCTATCAGAAGACAAAGTTCAATCAAAGACCATGGGACCGATTTTTAGAAAAGTTTGAAAATGTTGAGGCTTTATGTAAAGTAGTCCCCAGAATCAACATTTCCGTTTTAAACTCTGATGGCCTCGAATTCATTTAAATCGAAACTAATATCAATTTTGGAGAAAATCGAATGGAAGGTTTGGGCGCTGGGGTTAACTACAGACGTTTTGCTGTTAAACGATTTTTTGGTATCAATAATCCCCAAAACAAGGATTCTCACTACGCAATGTGTTAAGAGGGCGTAATTTACCATAGACTTGGACAAGATTTGCCTTGTTTCGTTACCAGAGCCAGCAATAAAAGTTTTTCTGTCGAAAATTCATTTTCCGGCGCGCGATCACATTACTATTCTCTTTTTACGAAGTAAGGGCGGGAAAGTAGAGACATTCACATATTTCCACGCAAAAATAGAAATTAATAAGTATTGAAAACGAATGTAAAGTAGTATTCACAACCTATGACGGAAAGCAAATGGTAAAAGACTTATGTAGTTGGAAAATTACAATTGGAATCCGTTTGAGACTTGTAAAAAATTTAGCAGTAAAGTCGTAGGCTTCCACCTGTCAGTTGCTCTAGGCTGACCGGGTGACTCCTCGACGAACGCTGTAATCCGATCAAATTGTGTGGTCTTCCTCAGGGCTCCCCGGTCCTTACATTAATATATGGGTGAGGTGATTGGTTGAATTAGCTGGCCAATCAGAGGGCCGACCGTCAGCCACGGGAAGGGGTCGAATGGGACAGCATGGAGCGATTCGACCGGGCCGGCGACAGCATGTCAGTCCGCAGCAATGGCCGGCAAGCATGGAAGCGCAACCCCTCGTCGCCGTTATGTTCTGGGAATATCTGGCAATTTTCATTGCTACTTAAATTCGTCTGTGCCACCATCGGTTCTCTCTGCCGAGCACCCTCAAATATCCAAACAGGAAGTCATGTGCGGTTCCCAAGCGCGCTGGGCCACAGCGGAGCGTTGAACATTCCTGTGTTCGGGGTGGCAAATATCCTCGCGGATTTTTCGCCGATGTAGTTGCGACCACAGCTACATGGTACGGCGTAAACTGCCGTTTGGAGTGACGGAAGCAGGTCCTTAACCCGCACCAAAGTTTGGCCGAACTACTAATGGGCTCTGTAGACTGTCTTTACCTGGAACCGTCTCATCAATTTGTCAATCCTGTCTGAAGTCTCTGACGTAATGTACAACTGTTGCTTTTGGATTTTGTTTCCGAGATGCTGGTGTCTCTGAGTTCCGTCGGGTTGTGCGTGAGCTGTATGCTTCTCTGGATTGTGAGCTGATTGTATCCATTAGCAGCGAATGCTTGCTTGAGAATTTCCCGCTCAACAGGGAGGCTGGCCTTGTCGCAGAAACAGGCTGCCCGGAAGGCGAGAGTTTTCAGAACGCTGTCGCAGTGTGGTGGTGGGATTCTGCGGTTAGGCTGAGTAGTGTGGTGAAGGTATGAAGACCTTCCTGCAGACCGCGTGTCCCAGGCTGCTGTCGTTCCACCTGCTCAGCAAGTCGTTGAAGAAGGGCAATCAGCCATCCTTCTCCAACTCCTTGGTGAACTTGATCTTGGAATGAGCGCTGTTGAGGACTTTATTAGTCCTGGAGCGTATCGTGTTGGTGGGGCCATTCGGCTAGCATTTTCGAGTACTTCATTCTCGAACGGCTCCATGAAGAAGTTGATAGGTATCGGCGAGACGAGTAAACCCATGGTCGCGTTTTCTACCTGAACATACAAGCACCGGAATTGGCAGAAAGTGGATGGTGGGCAGAATTAGGCGAGATCGGCCCATTCTGCAGGAAGTCTGCATGATTCTAGTTTGTCGCGGGTAATTGCGACTGCCTTGTCCACCGGGATTATGGTGAAGAGTAAACGTCAGAACTGACCAGGATGTCCGCACCCTTAATCGCCTGTCTTGAAGTCGATGAAGAGCTGGAGTTCCTGACCGCCGACGCAATATCTTCTATCGGCGACCCTGGCGAAAATCCGTGTTGTGTTGGTTTGTAAAGCAGCTGTGCACCTGGTGCACTGCTCCTGTTCGTTCTGTACAGTAGTCCATATCTCTTTTACACCCTGCGCACATCCGCTTCTCCTGTGTTGCGGCACTTACCTGACACTCATGATTTCAACGTCGCACACATTTCACTATACATTCGTACATTTAAGGGCTGTAAAAAGTTCGTGCATACTGTACAAGTTGTTTACACATTCATTTCAAGCACTTTATTTTCTTTACGTACATCACGTATCTTGTACTTCATGAAGTAGTGCAAGTATGAGACACGCAACGAGATCCGGGAACACGTATGTTTTATTTAAAGTGATAGCGGTAAATGTTATGATAAAAGGGAATTTTGATATCGCGTTGAATTAATGCTGGAGTAATGAGGATACAAACAAGGTTTGTTTAGTAGCAGTGAGTTCGCGCCCTTTCAGAAGGTTTTGCGAAGGTTGGTAAAGCTACATATTAATAAATAACCAGTGTGAGGATTTCGTGAAGTAAGCGGAAATTTACTGTGGAAATAGTATAATTTCATTTCGAATTTCTTGCTGGATGTGTGTCCCATCGAATGTCAACTCTTGAAATTACCAAACGCAATCATGTTTAATGGTAAACAAAAACCTTTCGTCTCGTCATTAATGAATTGGGAGCCTGTAAAGAGTTTACGCATGAAATAATCCTGACATAATCATGTTCAATGGTAAGCAAACACTTTTTTTATTTGTCGCTAAATTTAATATATTATACATATTAATAATAGCACATTTATTGTTTGAGGAATAAGCCACTAAAAACATTAGGATTACCTTCTCCAAGCTGCCGAGTGGTCATAATCGGATAATTGATGTGATGATGCTTTTACGTTAAGTTTACGTCCGAATTTTACCGAACACCAGAGAACAGCGTGGAAGGTCGATTTCAGATTGTGTTGAGGTAGTTTGTGGTTTTGTCATTTTGTTATTGTAATGTAGAAAACTAGATTGCGAACAGTTTTGATGCGTGTAGTGAATTAATAGTAAGAATTTGTGATATTTTTAATGTGACTTTAACATGACATGCGAATAAACTAATTACGTTCAACGAATGACTCGTGAATTTGGTATGAAAGAATCCTTGTTTATAAGATAGGGAAATGCGAGCACTACTACAACAGCTACCAATCGATAACAAATCGATAGAAATGTCGAAGAAACAGCTAGAAACTATGGTGGAAATATCTTTCCAGTGCTAAAATCGAATCGATCAAGTTTCAATATATTGAATTCTGATTGGTTCAGACGAAACTTACGTTCCAGCTTACGTTGGCCATTGTGAATGCTTGTTTCTACGTGTAAATTTTACGGCTACGTTTACGTTATAGCATTACGTTACGCGGACCCATACGAAATATAAACTTGTACTGTAATGGGACACTGACAATTCAACATAGGACTCATTGCAGATCTGTGATCAAAATTTAGTTTGAAAGTAATAGGTAATAGCTTGCAATTCGTATGTAAACAGATTTTGTAATTATTATGATGATATGGGTGCTCACGTCACACGCAATTGACATTTCGGGAACTCGCCGAATAAATTAGCCCTTGGATTTAGCGGTTATTGTGTCAAAGTAAATATCTGTTTACTTACGTGAATTTATAAGCACGAATAGGTCCAATTCGCCCAGGTTGGGGAGAAATAATTAATTGCATCAATTATTATCCATATTAATTTGTGTAAGGTTTATGAACCGTTATAATAGGCAGAGGAAAATCTCCGACGAACACTGCAGCACCTCTGACCCAGGAGGTCCTGGGTTCAAGTCCTGACGGCGGCAGGATTTTTGACACTAGCTTTACAGCTAGGTCGAATTCAGTCGATGTCTGGAGAAGAATTCTAGCGGTCGGCTGCTCTGATCGGTAGTTTTCCGTGGTTTCTCCAATCAACACCAGGCGAATGCCGGAGCAACACCCTACCAAACGGGCCACGGACTGCGCGCGATGTTTCCTTCCTCTTCCAAGACCTATCCTCTCCCCTTACATAAACACAAACACACACACACACTTACACTAACATGCACTATACTACCCCACATGGGCGTAGCCAGGGGGGGCAGGGGAGGGCAGTTGCCCCCCCTAAATCTTAGGACATTTATAATTTTGTATAAAAAACAAATCGAAGTATTGTGTTTTTAAAACATTCTAAGAAAGAAGAAAAAAATTTGAAAAATACAATTTTAATATATAAAATAAACAGAAAACATAAAAAATGTAATCCTTTTACTTAAACTTTGTTTACGCACGCAAATTCATTTTCGGCCGCGCCGCGCGGCCAACGGGCCGCGGCCCCTTCGCGCGCCCGCCCATGTCCCTTTGTCATTCAATATCACCGCCGCCGCACGTGTTTCGCTCGCTGCGCGGCTGCAGCCCCCAAGCAAAGATGCGCGGGGCCTTCGCCGACAAAGACATTTGTCGGCGAAATACATACGGCGCGGTTTGCGAGTTTTATTGCCACTCCGCCGACCGACCACCATCGAGGCTTGGCGCGGCGCGCTTCAAACCCCGCCATTGACAGGGCGAGGTTTATGACCTGTTTGCGCCCACACCCCCAGCTGGCGGCATTGGCACTGCGAGGTTTTGACCTGTGAGCTTCCCACGGTTGCACCAAGCGCCCCCTCCACATCAGACCGCCCTCCGCGACCACCGCGTGGAGGGCGGTTTTCTATGTCGTGAGCCACCGCGTTCGCGAAGGTTCATTGAGATTCGCGGAAGTGCGCAGTGGAAGTGTTTTTGAGTCTTAGTCAGCAATAGTCGGTCCAACACAAGTCACACTCGCCCAGAGAGGAAAATGTTTTTGCATTCTTCAGATTTTGCGATAAGATAAATGGAGCAGAAACCTATTGCAACATTTGTATTAGTTCCGAAGATCGTAGTTTTCTTTAAACCGGCTTAAGGAAAAGACAAACGTGTTAAATGTGAACAAAATTGTGAAAATACATATTTTTTAATTAGTGTATTAAATTAAGTTCATTAGTAATACTTCTAAAGTGCTTCCAAAAAATATTTCATCACATCAACGTTGAGTACCAAATTACATCACGAGCTATATTACTTTTTTATATTATAATAATAAAATAATTTTAATTTTAATTGGTCTAAACACCCGTATATTTAATAGAATTTACTCCAATACAACTTTATTAACACCAATATTTAATGTTAAAAAATAATTTTTAATTTGCTTTTCGTAATATTAATAATTTATCTTGATCATTTTATATTTTAGAATTCATTGCAACGTCTTGCTCTAAAGCTACTTCACACAAGTTAATATTATAAGCAAAAACTTTGTTATGGATATAAGACAATTTTTATCAGTAAGTATTCCATATCAGTGCATATAGTGGCAGTTTCACATATTTTTAAATCTAAAACACGTTAAAATAAATGACATTTTAGCATTTTGTTAAAAGTTAATTTTGTAAATAATTGTGTATAACTTTTTACAATTTCATAGATCACCAATTTAGGTATTATTTATTAAAATTAATTAAATTACATTAAAAATATTACGATTTCATTTTGCTTTAATAAATAAATAAAATGAATAGTTATTAAGAGCATTTAAAAAGAGGTATTTTGTCTTTGTGTAAATGTTTTTAGTATACATAATTTTGTACATTTAAAGGTAGTCAAAAAGAAAACTTGTGATAAAAGTGGAACCAGAAATGAAAATAACAAAAGAAAAGCAAAGTTAACATCAGCACTTAATTCCAAAGAGCTGGAACCTGGACCTTCATCCACTTATTTGATCAGTGAATCAATCGAGACGCATGTTCAAAATCCTCTCCAAAATGACTTAGATCTACAGATTGAAGGATCATCTCAGACGACACCAGAAGAAAAATGTATGTTTTTTTAATTCTTGTTAGATTCTATTGTCTAATTATGATTCCATTTCAACCGTTAAGAACATATAAAATTTGCTATTTTTTAATTTTGTACATTTTTTAACATTTATAATTTTATATATTTGAAGGTAATCTAAGAAAGCTGGAGGACAACAATGAAATCACAAATGAAAGTGACGAAAAGAGAGCTAAATTTACACCATCACTCAATCCTGCAAACCCTCAATCAAGACCTTCATCGACATGTCTGACTAGTGAATCAATTAAGTCTCATGTTGGTGATCCGCTCCAAAATGATTTGGGCCTTTGGATTGGACGATCCTCTCAGATGACGACAGAAGAAAAAGTACGCTGTTGAAATCTTGTTGGGTTCCACCCATTAGTTATGATTTCAGTAAAGATGTAAAACCATCCGAAAGACGATTTAAACATATTTGGCTAGAAACATACTCTCCATGGCTTGTATATTCGAAAGCACTTAAAGGCGGGCTTTGTAAGTTTTGTTTTGTTTCCTCCACCCATTAATTCTGTTAAAGGTGTTCTTGGCTCATTTATGATAAAACACGGTACAAAAATTTACATGAAGATTGTAAAAAACATTCCTCTAATCAGTGGCACAAAGCTGCAGTTGCTGCCGCGAGGAATTTCACGGCTAACGCTCCAGTGGATGTGCAACTTTTACACGGTCACAAAAAAGTTGTTGAAGAAAATACTAAAATTGTAAAATCAATAATCTCCACAATCTTATTTTGCGGGTCCCATGATCTGCCTTTAAGAGGAAAACTGCAAGATGGAGGTGTGTTTCAAGACTTGATTCAATTTCGAATTGAGGCTGGCGACGAAAACTTGAGACAGCATTTTGACGAATCAAATGTTAAAAAAATGCAACATATAGGTCTCCTCAAATACAAAATGAAATTATTAATTTGTGCGGTGCTGTCATCAAAGATGACGTAATAGAAGACGCAAAAAAAGCGTATGCATTTAGTGTACTTGCGGATGAGACTTCTGACATATCGGGAAAAGAGCAATTGTCAATCGGATTAAGATTTTTGATGAAAAGCAGATGAAAATTCGGGAAGAATTTGTAGCTTCGTTGAATTACCAGCTTTCGATGCTCACACAATTGCAGGGCCATAGACCATTTTTGGAGCAGGAAGGACTTGATCCAGAGAAATGTGTAGGCCAAGGTTATGATGGATGTGCAGCTATGGCTGGTAATGAGAACGGAGTACAAAGTGTATTACGAAGAAAATATAAAAAAGCCCAGTTTTTTCATTGCGCATCGCATAAATTAAATCTCGTTGTCAATGACTTGAATAGTGTACCAGAAATACGTAACACAATTTCTACAGTGAAAGACATTATTGCGTTTTTTAGAGAATCTGTGTTAAGACGGAAGTATGTCCCGAATTCCAATGTTCTGAAAAATACGTAACACAATTTCTACAGTGAAAGACATTATTGCGTTTTTTAGAGAATCTGTGCTGTAGCTTTAATTGCAAAATATTCTGCTCTTTAGAACCAGTGGTAAATGTTCTGCAATCAAAATCTTTGGATCTAATACAATGTTTAGAGCACATTAAGCGAATTCTCGGTGTGATAAAAGTTCATCGTAACAATCCTGAGCAAATTGCAGCAGAACTCACGGAGCATGCAAATACAATAGCTGAAAAATGTGATGTTGAATTGTTGCTACCAAGAATTGTCGGAAAACAAAAGCATCGTTCAAATCCTCCAGCATCTAGTAAAGAAGAATATTGGAGAAGATCCTTAATAATCCCTTATTTGGATTCTCTTTTATTGTCATTAGAGCAACGTTTTTCGGAAGACCATTCAGCTGCTTTTTCACTACTGAATCTTCATCCCCAGAATATGATGGAGATGACAATTGATGACTTTAGAAAAAAAAACAAAACAGTTTTCAAGATTTTATGATTTGCAAGGATTAGATTCTGAAATCGAATTATGGTATTCCATGTGGAGGAGAAAAAATGAGTAAACAGCAAGTAAAAGATATCCAAATGATGGTTTAGTTAAAGAAGCCGAATTTTTTTACCCTGAAACAAAAAAAGCATTACTCATTTCACTTGCTCTACCATGCACCACTTGTACTGTAGAGCGATCATTCAGTACTTTACGCAGAGTAAAATCCTGGTTAAGATCAACAATGACAGGAGAACGATTAAATGGTTTATGTTTAATGAGTGTTCACAGGGCACTTGTATTAGGAAAAGAGGAAATATATAAAAAAGAAATATTTAAGAGATTTGCAGAAAATCCACGAAAACTAATTTTAGTTTAACAGTTTGTTAGTTTTGTAAGATTTGTAACGCTTTCATTGTATTACAAAATGTGTATATTGTTTATAACATTATAATAAACTAGTGAAATTATATCATATTTCATATTAAAAATTTGTTTAACTTTCATATTCCGGGAGACCGATCGGGAGCTTAGAGCTGTCCCGGCTGGGGCGGTCCCCGCTGGTGGGAGAGTCCTGGTTAAGGGGAAACCCCACTAGCCAACGATAGGTCGGCGCCGGATCTCGCCATCTAGCGGGGAAAGATCATCGCCATCTTCCGAGAAAAAGTATGCACTACACTTACGGAACTAATGACCAAAGCAGTTGACGCGCCCTGAAACACCAAAAAATCAATCGCCGACGAAGAATAATCTCAACGGTCTGAAAGAAAATCGACACATACTGTACCGCATGGTGTAACGCATTTCCAACATACTGTACCCGCTGTACCGTACCGCCGAAAGTTCGCGGTATCAAGCAACTGACACTTGCCACTCCGATAGTATACTGCGGTTTTTACTCTCTGGTTTTACTTAGTCTTCAAGGTCACTGAAGGCCAGCTACCACGGTAGCATGTAGACACGGTTTTTCGCGTCTTTTTCAGTACTGCCGTTAGGTGTCGCATGCTCGCGACTATATCAAGCAGTGCCGCAGATGAAGCGACTCTAGCGCCTCGACTGAGAAAGACGCGAAAAAGCTACCGTGGTGACGGGCCTAAAGTGATTTTGAAGTCTATCTCTGTAAAAACCGCAGGATAGTGCTGCCCTCACCGGCCCCCATCAGCTCTCGAAGTCACGTGTTCTGGTCATTATTGCAGAAGAGAATTTGAAAACCCTTGGTGGAAATAACACCATTGTGAAAACCATGCTAGTGGCCAGCTCGTGGCAACAACGTGAAGTGAAAACTGATTATAGACCCAAAACGAATATGGTCACTGTATATCTTTCTGTGATATAGTTGCACAAATACTAGTGTTAATAAACAGTAACATTATTCTTACTTTGATTTTGCGGTATGTGTACTTGTAAAAGATGGCACAAATAGGATGCAATTTCTTTCGCGTCAGCGTCGGACTCATTGCATTCGACGTTATAGTATATGCAATTTATTATTGGCACCAGAAGCGCGAAAAAAAGAAATTGAATAGTGAAGTTCGAGACTGCGCTATATTTCATGCGGGTGTGTATGCTTGTGGACCGTACTGCCCAGCTGAAGTGAATATTCTATTGAGACATCATTCATTGGATTGTATTGAACTTTCTTTACGGTAAGTGTGAGGTATAATTTTATGCACAAGAATTATGTACAAATTGACATCATAATGTCTGATAGGAATGAGAATATTTGACGTTTTCCGCATTGAGCGTAGTATGAACCCATTATAAACAGAAAAATGATAGTAAAGCCAATTTTTTCTTTCAGAAACATTTTATAGTTCCTTTCTTTCTTTCTTTACAATGATTACTCTGAAAGGGAATAGCATCCTGAGAAACCTTTGGTTTGGTAGATTTGAAGGATATTCTATGAAATATTCATTAGTAAGACAATTAAAATAAAAACAAAACTTCAAAGAATATAGATTTGTGTGTACAATACATGTAGTTGTGGAAGAAATTCCTGATTTTTGTTTATATTTAGAGTCAAATTTGAAGTTTTCTTCCTTTACGGAATTATGACAAATATGTTAAAAATGGTTGTCACGTGTATGTTCTCTTTATCCTGTATCAAAACAGGATTGGCTCTTGATGTATCTCAGGAAAATGTAATTTTACGATTTTGTTTCTGTGATTTGCAGATTGTGACAAATACAAATAAAGAATCCTTATTTCACAAGTTTAAGTGAACCTGCAGTAACTAACCTTCAACCTAACATAATTAGCCACTTTTGTATAGAAAGAATTTTTAGATATCGAAACAGAAAATGAATTAATTATAATTATAATTATAACAACAACAACATTGAGATACATGCTGACTATTCATTATTGCTAATATTGAAACCCATATTATTTGAATTATTCCATTTTCCTTAAAAGTTGGTCCTTGATATCTGTAGCATGCCTTTTTAAAACATTTTTTGGATATTGATTAATGATTTGAACGTATTATTATAAGTACTGTTTCAAACTATTACATCATAAATTGCTATGAACAAAATTGGGGGTGTTATACCAACAACCTCTTGTTATAAATCTTTGTGTTTCTTTTTTTTCTTCCACTTTTGCTTGTTACTTTCTTTTCCTTCCTTCTTCTGCTTCTTATCCTTTTCCTTCATCCTCCCTTTAATCTTCCTTTTCATCTTCATCTTTTCTTTTCATTTGGGTCACTGATATTGTACTTGAAATGAGACTATGATTAGAATGACATGTCTTTTTGAATGAACTTTTCTGAGAAAAAAATTTGTAGCAGCTTCCTATGAGTATGAGTAATTTGAGAAATGGACAATTTTTGGTAGTTAATACACAAAACTTACTATTTTGAGAAACTTCCTAATAGATAATACAGAGCTATGGTGTCTAGAAGCATTACCCTATGAAGTGTTCTGTTAGGTGAGTATTGAGGACACATGAGAGGTTCAAACCAAGGTATCAAATAAAAAAGACTACCTTTAAAAATGTTTTGATAGTGAAACAGTTTTTTTTAATCGAATATTTTTTTTGTAACTATAACTAAATAAAATGTTTTAAAAGATCAGAATTTCTTACACCTTGGTCACTTTTCCAGAAGCAACTCGGTATCTGTTATCCCCACATGTTTTCTGGAGCTTTCATTTTGTTAGTTGGGAGGGGGGTGATTATTTTATTGACGGGGCTATTATGTGAAATCTGTGGCTTGTTTTTTTATGCAAAAGAGTTTCTATTACCCGGTAGCAAACATGTCTGGTTATCAGAATTTGTTCACAAACCTTTTGTATATTTGGCCATCCTTTATTATGAATTGAACTGAAGATAGTAAGGAAGTGGGGATATGCCGGGGCTTAAGAAAACGTGCACGTATACCACAGATATCTGAGTTTTTTAGTGCTTCAAGTTCATTAGAAAGATAAAATATTTTGTTTCATTTGATACTTAAGACAGCGGGGAAAAAAAATTAAAATCCTCAAAATTGTGCTGAAGAATACCTGTGTAAACTGAATAAATCTTAGTGAAACACTTGTAAACATTTAGTTCAAATGAAGTTATAAATCTGCAAGCAACATAATAAAACGATTTAATAAAATTGGAATGTATCATTCCTGTTATCTCAATGATCTGTGGCCTTTCCTTGTGAGAATCAATCTACATTCTAAAATCCCTATTCTAAATTCTTCATAAAACATCTATTTAAATTTACAATAATACATTAGCCAATGATATATGAATTGCCAAATGTCTTGTGTAGGGTGTACAAAATCGGCATTAAAAACTCCAGATTTTTTGTTTCTTCCCAGGAAACTCATCAAGAGTATAGAAGAGTGTAAATCCAGTGTGGATGTTGCATTATTTAATATTACATGTCCAGAACTGATGATCGCTCTTGGAAGTGAAGCTAAAAAAGGAAAAGTTATTCATGTGGTAACAGATGCAAAATACACTGGAGACAGGTGTAATTCTACAGATATTCAGGCTGCAGTGAAAAAAGGTATGTGTACAGGAGAATCTGTTATTATTAGGTAGTGTTCTCAATTCTGTTTGTTTTGTGATTCAATTAATTATTCTTCACTAGTTATGTCAAATGGCAGTTGAAATTAAATCCTTGAAAATTAAAATTAGTATTTTCAAAAAAATATTCATGATGAAATATTCAAATGATTTAAAGATTGAAAAATATTGAGAAATATTTTGCCTTGAAAAGTACTGTATGCTGTTCAGTTTTACATTACAGAAAATTAAAATCTTAATTAAAAAAAAAATCTTGCATAAATTAAATGCATTTAGAGACTTTACATTTACATTTGTATAATTTTTGAACTAGTGGAGATACAACAACAAAACACTTTCTTGCGATAATTGTACCATCCGCAATATTGCACTACTACATAAACCTACGAAAGTAATTTCTAGCAGCAAACATTTTTTTCATGCTGAGACTCTAACTCAGGTCACAGAGTTAACTTGCCAGGTGCCTTATTGCTATACCAACAGCCATTAGGGCATACCAAATTAGGCTGACATTTATAAATCTAATAGTCTTGCCCATGATTTCCAAAACATATTTTAATATCAATAATGGGCACAAACAAATTTTCGAAAATTCAGCGAGATCAACTAAAAGGAGACTATTCTTTTAAGTGAAATTTGTGCCTATGGGGAAAATTGAAAGAAAAGCTTTGGAGTAGTTATTGAGAAGGTTTTTTGTTTTTTTGTTATTTTTAAGCAGAAATAAAGCGAAAACTACATGTTTTCTCAAAAATATAAATGATCTTTCATGTAGAGCTACTTTTTTAGAACAGGTTGTGTTTAAGGCAAAAATCTCTTGTTTCAATTTTGTAGTTTTGCAAAGTTAACGTTTTGCAATTTTTTGAAAACGGTGAGTTCACTGAAAATGACATGAACACAAATTTTTTTTGATACATGTGAGGAGGCAATTTAAAGAAATCATTTGGTGCGATTTTTGAGATTTTTTTATAAATTGTAGAAATTTCAAGCACAAATTACACAAAAGCTCTCTAGTTAGTTTTCGAAATTTTTTCTTCAATTTTGTAATTTTGTAATTTTTTTAAATGTAATTTTCGAAAATAGTGTTTGCTGGAATTGAGACTGGCACTAATTTTTTTTATTGTTTTTGAATACATGTGATGAGAAAATTTAAAGAAAAAAACGAGCCTTTGTTTAATTTTAAAAAAAATTAATTTAAAATTGTTAAAAATTAATTAAAAAAGTTGTCTGTAGAGTTTTCAAGAAACTTCAACGTTATTTAAAGCACATGTACTCATAAATCTTATAATGTGAAGAATTTGAATTTGGAGCCGTTTTTGTGATTTTTTAAAAGCTGCAAATATTTCACGCTCTATTGCACAAAAACTACTAAAATTTTCAAAAAAGTCTACATGACCTTAATGAAAGAACTATTTATGGACAACCAGTTTCATTTGAAACATCTGTATCCTCAATTTTATAGTTGTTGGAAGACACAGAAAAAAAAATCACTTTTGCAATTTTCGAAAATTTAGAGTTAACCGTCAAAAATCGGACCTATGTCACCGTTATTTTACTCTATTCTTACAAGAAATTTAAAGAAAAACGTTAGGGTCGTTTTTGAGAAAATTTTGAAAGTGTCCGGGGGGCTTCATGTGAAGTACCCCCAAATTTTAAAGAATGCTTTTGAACATTTCAAGGCTTCAACTTGAGCCAGATGGACAGGGATTTCTTCAATTTGGAAAATATCGTGTTGTTTAGGCGCTAGTAGTGTTCACAGACGGCCGGATAGAAGGCAGCCTGACAGACGCACGGACTGACTAACCATAGACATATATTATATACATATACTATATGTCTATGTGACTAACAGACAGACGCACGGACGGAGTGACTAACAGACGGAACTGATGCCACTGCAGCGCCTCTGACCGGGAGGTCCTAGGTTCGAGTCCTGACGGCGGCAGGATTTTCGACTCTAGCTTTCCAGCTAGATCGAATTGAGTCGCTGTCTGGAGGAGAATTCTAGCGGCCGACTGCTCTGATCGGTAGTTTCCCGTGGTTTCTCCGATCAACCCCAAGCGAATGCTGGAGCAGTACCTCAGCAAACGGGCCACGGACCGCGCGCGATCTGTCCTTCCTCTTCCTTGTCCTATCCTCTCCCCTTACACACTCACACCAACATGCACTACACTACCACATATTCCGGAAGATCAGTTGGGTGCTTAGAGCTAGTCCCGGCTGGGGCGGTGCCCCGCTGGTGGGAGAGTCCTGGTAAGGGGGAAACCCCACTAGCTGACGGTCGTCGCCGGATATCACCATCCAGCGGGGGAAGATCACCGCCATCTCCCGCGAAAAAAACATGCACTACACTAACGGGACTAATGACCAAAGCAGTTGACGCGCCCGGAAACACGAAAAAATCAAACTAACGGACAGACAGACCGAACAACTTTTTAACTACAAAAGGAAAAACTTTGTTGCCGTTTTCTAGAAAATCTTTTTTTTTTTTTTAATATTGCACATATGGCACGCAATACTGCGCGAAAACTACTAAAAGGTTTAAAAAATGAACATGACCTCATTGAAAGAACGAAATATGGATAACAAATTTCATTTGAAGGATAAATGTCTTAAATTTTGTTTTTGTGGGAAGAGGCCCAAAACTCGCAGGGCTTCGAGTCTCACGAGTTATGCTAGCTCTGCTCCGCCTACCAGTGGGGATTGCGCATTGTATCCGACTTCAGCCAATGAGCTTCACGCACCCGTTTTCGTCACAATATTAGCGGGAATTTTAAATGCAGCCATGCACTAAACTTATCACCAGTATACTATCTGCTTATCACCTTGTTACAAGACATTGAAACATATATGAAGCATTTCTTTTAAATATTGCATCATCCCTTCGTCGTGATATTTTTGGTTGATTACTGTGGAAATTTGTCACTTTATGCCACTTTGAAAAAGTTTCTCGACACTTCTCGCTCTCCATGCAATATGGCGGCCTGCGTCCGGTCTGGCTATTCAAACGAAGTGCCCGTGCTGTGTCACGTGGTTCGTGACGCAAACAGGTGCTGCGCAGAACGAGCAAACATCGTTGCGAGTCGTGGAGCTATGAATAGTTCCATGGCCAAAGTAACTCATCCATATCTTTTCACTATGCCGCGCACTATAAACAGCGGCGTCCGGGCGATACATTATCTAAATTCTGTTATCGCATGTGACGCTGGAACGCGCAGTTCGCGCAGACACCGGTAGATTGCAGCGTTAAAAAAAAACAAAACCTGTTTTTGGAAACTTCTTAGAATCTTCTGGACGGATTCGCAAACAAATAATCAGTTCGGCAGTTCCCCACCAGTAGACCGAGACACGTCGAATTTGTCTCGATTGGACGGGAAGAGGTATAACCGTGAGTGACGGGCGGACACACGAACGCAAGTTACTCAAATAGAATATAAAGATAAATATATATTTGAAAGCCTATATATGTAGGTTAATCCCATAGGCTGGCTTGAACTTGGTGTAAATGAATCCAGAATGTAAACAGCCCTGCGTATAAAAGTATAATTATGGGGTTGGACAAAATAATACGAACATCTGACAAATCAAAAGATTTATTTATTAAGGTGTTGGGCCACCATTTGCTTTTATAATGGATGCTATTCGTCGCGGAATAGATTTGTAGACTGAATAGTTTACAATGGAATGGTCTCCCATTCTTGTACCAAAACCTTCGCCAATTGTTTCAATAATATTGGAGCTGGAAACCTGCTCCGTACTCACTGCTCTTAAACACCCCATAACGGTTCAATTATGTTGAGGTCTGGCCAGTGCAGATGTTTGAGGATATTCTGATGTCCCGTAAACCACGCCTAAACTTTTTTTTTTTGCTTTTTGTATGAGCGCAATATCATCTTGGAATATGCTGTGGCAACAAAATACTAGTCATTGTAGGCACTTCATTGTTGATATCGAGATTTCGCAGTAATCCGGTCAGTGAAGGGTAATGATAGGAATGATATACCACGATGTAGCCGCCCAAATCATAACGTAACCTCCCCCATGCTTGAATTGCTGGTGAGCAGGCAAGCCAGATCGTAGGCTTGTTTTGGGATTCTCCATTCACGAACCCGGCCGTTTGTAGGAAACAATGTAAAACTATGTATGTTCGGACCATGCCACGTTCTTCCCGTCATCAAGTGTTCAGGTTTCATGATGGTGGCACCACTTCTTTCGTAGATTTACATTGGCTTCCGTTAGAAGGGGTTTTGCAATTGGAGCCCGTCCATGAAGCCATGAAAATGGCCATGCTTTGTGAAGCTCCCGCCGTACTGTTTGTGGAAACGCTATTCATGCGCTGAGTTCTGAAATCACTTTCGTTGTAGTTTTACAATGTCTGACCACAATCCTTTTTAATGTTCCTCGGCATCTGTCAGTTCACTTCTACTTTCGTCGACCATTCCTCTTCGCCCATGATTTTTTTTAGTTTTGTGTATCCTGTCACTACTGTGGACACTGCCTCTCACGAAACTTTAAACAGATCAGCTGTTTTCGTCGCAATGCTTCCGCTAACCGTGCACCAACCCTGCCCCTCTTTTCAAGTCTTAAGAGATCACACACAACACCGTCGCAGATTAAAGCATATGCACAGCAATATGTACTTGGGTTTTCATGACGTGGAGCGTGAGCGGCCTGTCTTCATGATAGAAAATGGCACGTCTTTTCGCGTGTTTCTTGGTCGTGCCGCTATATGTTACTTGATCTGCAGCACTGCTTGATACGGTCACGATCATGCGACATCTGTCGACACGACCGAGAAAGACGCGAAAAGCCGTGCCATATTTCATCGTGAAGTCTAATCCCTCACGCACCACGTTATGAAAGTATAAACTTCAAAAAGTGGACTTCAACTGTGCAATGCAGCCGGGTCGCAGAGAGTGCATGTCCACAGGGCGGCAATATGCAGCTGTACTGCGATTTTTATTAAGCTTCATTTGAAGTAAGTCAGCTGTTTCCGTGTCCTGTAATGGGAGGTTGAACGCCACCAGCGACGTGTAAGGTCCCGATTGGACGGCACCGTAACATCTGATGAATGTCAAACGCAGCAATGTAAAAACCGCAGTATACTATATTGCTTGCGAGGGCGTAACGTTCGGGCCCGCTTGATAGGGGGCCCAGGTAAAAGAGAGCCTATTTTTTGGTGATATTTGTATTATTTAAGGTACTAACACTACTTGTGTTTACTTGACACTTTTATAAAGCATGCCCAGATTTTGCGGGTGGGCCCTAAATCACGCTACGCTAAATCAATTCGTCACGCTACTGATTGCATGGTGTTCATAATAATTTGTCCAACTCCTGTATAAGTTTTCAATTCCCAAAAGGAAGGATTAAAAGGGTGTCAGTTTTCTGATATTTCCGTTCCCCCACCCGAATTGCAATTCTTTTATATCAATACATTAAAATATTTTGCACCCAGTGACTGAAAAAGACTGGTTAGATTCCAAGAACAAGCTTCCCTAGTGAATGTGATCTTGCTTTAATATGTTGTGATAAATGAATGTTTGTTTTTCTCCCAAAGTGTAGTGTGGAAAAATATTAATTAAAAAGTATGATTGTGAATTTTAAACTTAGAAATTGATGTCAATTGATTTTTTTTTTCAGGTGTTCAAATTAAGAGGAAGACTACCCGGTTTCTTTTTCATCATAAATTCATTATAATCGACAAGAATGTGCTCTTTCAGGGCTCATGCAATTTCACTAACACTGCTCTTCGAGGAAATTGTGACAATTTTCTCATTACTTCCAAAAAACTAATTGTTGAAAATTACGTTCAGTTTTATGAAGATCTGTGGAATGATACTCCTTGAACACTCAAATATCGAAAAGTACTGTATCCAATTTTTTATTTAGTCATTGTTAATTTTTTGCAACTTTTATGAAAGTGCCTTTTCAATTGTTTCGTCTTGTTTGAGTAAAGTTACATGTAATTCTACACTAGTCATTTCAGGTCACTTCAGATTTTTGTGATTTTTTTCCATTTAAGGTGTTTGTTTTAATTGTTTTCCACAAGTCATTATCTTTCAGCAATTCATTCCCAATGTAGTGGTGCTGTATTAGCATATACTGGTTGGCATTATTTCTAGTTTTCAGAATCAAACTTAAGTGGATGTTTGTAAGGCAGAAATTATTCATCATCGCTCTTAGCAGCCCCTCCAGGATCCATCGCTGGCGAATACTACCATTCACTTGAGCACCCGGTTCAGGCCAACAATATTGCACATATTTTCCACAAATATATTTTTTCTATATAGTGAATAAATTTTGTGATGTGTGGTATACTATTAAGCAAACTTAATTAACAATGAATAAACCAAAATAAATTTTTACTTTACATGTTTTTAAACTTATTATTATACATAATTCATGAATGTATTAAAATTACTGTACATAAGCATTTTCTGAATACATAATGTCACTGAGCAGATCTCAATATCGATTAGGAGTAGCTGAAAGACAGTTCTACCTCCATAGAAATAATTGTACAAAAGTCTTCACCATGCAAGTTTTTTACTCAATATATAAATATACACATTTTGCCTTTGTTTCAGTAAAATCTCTTCCCTAGTTTCAATAGTCAAAGAAAAATATGTACATGTACTTGAAAACCATCGAAAACTAAATTTATAAATGCAGAATAAATGGAAAAACACATTCAGGGCCGGGTGACCCTGTAATAATGAAAAATTGAAAGCTTGTGTAGCATTATGTACAAATAATTTTATTATGTATTAATTTTTGATACAGTATTTAAAATATTTTCATGGATCACAGTGAATCTTAATGTACATATACAGCATATCAAATCTCAATGCAAGAACTACAGTATTTTTCATTGCCATACAAACAAAACACTTATCACAATATATTAAGTGGTTATAAATACACTAAATTTAAATTAATCACACACAAAAAAATTCATGGAGATGGCATTAATGAAGATGGGCAAAATTATACCTTACTGATTCTCTCCAGTAGATAAATCGTAAAGAGGGGCTACTTTTGTAACTTATAAGAAAATAGAAAAGGAGATAAATTGCTTTCATGTTCTCTGCAATGACCCTTCAAAGATGTATTTTTAATTATTTTATGAAAATCTCAAAATATCAATGGGAAAAATAGTATAAACTGCAATATACAAAAGAGACTTCCATTGAAACCAAACATGATACATAGAAAAAACGTCTAGTCACTTTATCAGTAAAGGATGTGAAATAAACTAGTTTCACCACTGTTGCAACACAAATTCTTTCACTGATACATCCAGAAACATTTAAACACTACACAACAGCATGAAGTAACAATTATGATTTTAATACAGATATCTAAACAGGAAACAGCAAATAGCTGTTCTACCTTCTTGTAAGCAGTCATTAATTTACACAGCCATTTCCATGCTCAGTTTAGGATATGGTTTGTAATTTTTTAATTCAAAATCATCAAACTTGAAATCTTCAATGTCATTAACATTCCGGAGAATTTGAAGTGTAGGAAAAGGGCGAGGGCTACGTTGCAACTGTTCACGCAGTGCTTCCACATGATTCACGTAAACGTGGTTGTCTCCAAGAGAATGAATAAATTCACCAGGCTGAAAAGAAATGTTAGGTGATGAAAATAACATCTATTGTTAATAAGTAACTAAATATTTAATTTCACTGAAATCTCAAGTTAATTCTTAATGCAATGTAACATAACATTATGCTTTGTACATTGTATTTGAGTGCACGGAACTCATTTGCTGTGTGCAACACTACTAGTGTGGTATAATTTTAATGTTATCTAAGTAGCTAGTAAAAACTGTGAGTAAAAGTTTCCAGATCACCTAGAGAGGTGGCCAAGGACTCAATTTGAAAGCTTGAGAAATTTTTGTAAATGCAGAGGGTGAATTTACATACATATTTTCTTTCTTTCCTTCAATCAAAGTTCAACAACAATATCTTTGTTAACTGTAATTGCTTTGTTGTTGTTTTTCTTCCAACCATGACCACTACTGTGAACTTTATGACATAGAATGATATTATTTCATACACTACACTGTTTTAATACGGTAAAATGTAATGTTTTTGTTGTTCTGGACTTGGAATATAAAAGAAATATTTAAAGTGTAATAAGGAACTTGCATTTCTTTTCATTCATAATGTTGAGGTACTGAAAGATGCTGTATGCAAAATTCAAACCTTGTACCAAATTATTAATGTTGCTCATTCTCTAAATTTTATACAGCAAACAAAATCTCGTAATGCTCAGTCATGTGAAAAAAAAATATATGGAGTTTGTATTCACTTACCTGTAATCCTGTAACTTTAGCTATCATGTAAGTAAGAAGAGAATAGCTAGCTATGTTAAATGGCACACCTAAGCCCATATCTGCAGACCGCTGGTACAACTGGCAGGACAATTCACCGTTTGCAACAAAAAACTGAACTAAGCAATGGCAGGGTGGGAGAGCCATCAAAGGGATATCCAATGGATTCCAAGCACACATGATCATGCGCCTGTCATCTGGTCTGGTTTTGATTGTATTAATAACTTCTCTCAACTGGTCAATGCCCTGACCAGTGTAATCTGCATTCATGTCTTTATATTTGGCTCCAAAATGACGCCACTGGAACCCATACACTGGACCCAAGTCACCTAAACAGTTCGAATTCATATATTAATCCCTAGAACACACATGTACATACACTGCATAAAATGGTTTTGTAATTTTTCTTCTGTAAAAATTAAGTGCTTTCCTGAATACATATACAAATAAGCATATAATATACTTTTCAATAGTAAGTTACTTTTGACACAAATTTAACATTAAATTATTCTTAAACTAGTAGGTGGCTACAGAATGGCATAGATTTTCTTGTAGTAAGTTTTCTAATTTCCATGGTGTAGACTGCCTTTACAGTCTTGGACCATCCTCTTGCCACATCTATTGTCACCCAATGTAAATTTTTTTGAAATTTTCTCAATGTTTCTGTTTCCTAAAAGTAGAACAGAAACATTACTTCAAGAATATTAAAGAAGAGGAAAATCTCAACCTAAATATGAATTTTCATTGACAAATTTGAAACTTTTTCACACAAATCTATTGAGTTCTTCGGAAAACTTCATTTAAAGTCATTTAAAGCACTTCCGAATGCTTCCACTCACAAATGCAATAAAGTATACATATTATGTGCATACTACCAGCATGAGAGATACATCATTTGAAGGCAAAATCTGCCTTAGTTGAGGGAAGATACCGTAGAAATTCAAACTACCTTTATAAGTGTATATTACTCTATTTTTACAAGAAATTTAAAGAAAATATTTTGAAAATGTCCAGGGGGGCTTCATGTAAAGTACCCCAAATTTTAAACAATATTTTTCAAAATTTCAAAGCTTCAACTAGAGCCAGAAGAAAACAATTTTCTTCAATTTTGAAAAAATCCTACACATGGTTTAGGTGCTAATAGTGCTCACAGACAGATGGACAGACCTTTTCAAAAGGAAAACAGAAAACTTTTTCAGTATCAGGGTGCCCCAAAACGTGTATTTCGACTGAAATCTTGAAATCTATTTTCCGCAGCATTACATAACTTTCTCCTTACTACTTACATTACTCCGTATATACGTAAGTGTACAAAAAAAGTAAAAAATGTTCATGAATTTTTGATTCACCATCTAAATTATCACAATTTTACAATATCAAATATAATTTTTCCATGGAAATAAATAAATTCCACAAGGGCTACCTGGGGTTTTATCAACCCTGTTCCAGAAGATAACTGAAAAAATAATTTAGTTAATTATTAACTTTGCTCAATTTTTTTTTATTTTTCATTTTTTTTATCCTTTTCCAGGCACCATAATGATGCAACCAGGCCAGCGATTCCATGAGTTCCTAAGATGACATTATTCTTGTAGAAATACATCATGAATGTGAAAATTGAAACAAAACACTAATTTGATATTTTAACTTAAAAACTGATTCGAAATACTTTTTATGTGCTTTTTAAACCTTTTCATTTTTGCATCAGAATTTGCTACCAAAATTATGATGTATACAATGTACAGGTATAAAATAGACAGGTGCAATCTCTATCTGCTTCCTACTCCTTTCTCGCAGATACGTGACTGTGCACACGGCTACACCACACACATTCAGTCAATAGACAAAAATACATATCTACTTTGTCTTTTACATGAGTAGGTTGGTCAAGATCATCTGTTATTAGTTTTGTCGTTCAACATAAATTATCTTCAATGCTGTAGTATTACAATGATGCGTAGATATAGCAATGCTACTGATCTATTCTCACTTAGGTACCAAAGGTATTGTAAATTTAAGTATCTTTAGGAAGATATTTGTGGAAAATTGGAGTAGTAAAGAGGACTTGTTTTTATCTATTGTATTTATAAGAGTTAAACCAATCACAAATGCACAGTCGATCGAACACATAACTCTCTTCCCTGACTCCTGGTTCACACCAGTTTTGGAATGCGACTTTGTCAAAAATGTGTTTTTGGGTGTTGTCAGATTCCAACAAGACATTTATATCCCCCATCTACTATTCCTACCTCACAAAACTCCTAAAAAAAATAAATTAAATCCAATGGACCCTGCTTTTCCAGTTATGGGCAACAGATCATAATTAATAATTAATTTTTAAAATTTATTATTCAAGTAAGGTTTAAAGTAAATAAAAAGAAGGTGAACCAACTCACCAAAAATAATCCTAATACCTTCTATAGATTATGCATAAAATAGCCCATTGAAAATTGAAACCAAAGAATTCTGATCTATGGACCCTACCCAACTATCCAGTTTGGTGAAAATCCTGTATACAGTTTAGGCACAAGTGTTTTCCACAAACAGAAGAGAAAGAAAAAACAATACATTTATGGCAGCAAGGACAGTTTTTGATTATTCTGAGCACGGGCCCAGTGACTCGAACTTGGTGCCTCCCGGACTCTTCAGTAGTAGGTGGTGCTTGTGGAAGCCTATCCATTTATTGCAAGAGGAGGGGGTTTATCAAAGCTTCAAAATATTCCCACTAAAAGCAATTTGATTCATTCCGATTGTGTGATTATGCTCTGAGGAAATACAGGTCAAAATTGTTAGAAGTTTGCTGAGAGTATGCAACAATGCATCTGTTTATAGCTGTACGTAACGATGATAGCAGCTAAAAGCAGGGCCAGGCAGGAGGGAGAAGATGGGACTGGGCAGGGCGAGATTGAGGATACACATTTACAGACAAAATTCCTCTTCCTAATAATGACTAATTAACATATAACCAGGAAATGTTGCATGAGTCTTCTCCTAATCATTACACATGATATGGGACAAAATTCCATATGATTTTTGGAAACCACAACTCTTTCTAACACCCTTGCATAATTTCTTGGCAAGTGAGGAACACTAAATTTTATATTTTAAAACAGAATTATTTTACAACAAAAACAAGGTACTGAGGCTAGAAGGAATAGTCAAGGCAATAAAGAAACTTCACAAAGTACCTAGTTACATAGGTCAGTCAAACAAAAAGAAGTTTTACAGTGAGAAAAGCAGAAGATACTCAAATGGAACTGGATACTAAAGATCCTACACTACAGATTTTAATCCCTTAACATACCAATTATGAAATGAAAGGCGATCCAAAAATTTACAGTTTTTTAAATTATTAACATTAAAAACACGAATATACTCTGGCTTTAATTAATGAAAAAAATAAAACCCTGAGTGTACTTGGGCTTTAATGTTAGGTAATAAACACTGAGACCAAACAACCATCCTCACAAATATGTTCACATCTTGGAAATATAAGCCTGCTCAAAACTAAAATTAGAAGTCACATGGAGCACGCTCATAGCAGTTAAAAAATAACCCCCACAATTATTACACATACTTCTCTATCTTCAAATGGTCACTAAGGTCTTCTGTTGGTGTGAACAAAAGAGCAAAGGAACAAATACTTTCCTAGATACAAAAAGTCACAAACCTTTATAAAACATTCAAACAAAAAATAATTACCTTCCACTCTATCTGCAAAGCCCAGAGAATCCAAATATTCTCTAGAGCTATTTGCATCCCAAATTCGAACGTTCTTTTCACTCAGTTCCCGAGAATTAGTAGAACCCCTGATGAACCAAAGCAACTCTTCCACCACTCCTCGCCAAAACACTCTTTTTGTTGTCAACAAAGGAAACGTACCTGGAAAGAAAAAAACATTAAATTATAGAATTCGTCATACTAGAAAGTACTTAATGGGCCTTGAAGGTAATGGATTACGTACCGTTTCTCAAAGAATACCGCATTTGAGCACCGAACAAAGCATAGGTGCCGACACCTGTTCTATCATCTTTCCTCACTCCACATTCTAAAATGCGTTCTATCTGGTCCAGATATTGATATTCTTCATGACGTGAGTTGTTTTCCGTAATTGGGCAAGGTTTCCCAGTAAAATCTCGCTTCGCTTCCTCCTTCCTACATGAATCCTTTCCGTTCACTCCCGGGTGCAGGTTTTCAATTTGTTCATTCCCACTTTTAACATGTAATGTTTTGCTCAAAACACCATTTGCCTTTGGAGACGAAATATGTCCATTTTCATTTACAATATCCATATTCAAACGCCCGAATAGGTCCGAGTGGTTGAACAAAGTGCAGTAACACTAACTACATTTGCATTGCAACGTAACCCCCGCCCGTACACAGGAATAGGCGGGAAAAGTTTGCGGCGAAATAATAATAGGGCAATTATTTAAATTCGTTTATTTTACATTCCGGCAGCAAGTTTTATGTAAGCAATTTATTGTTAAGCATTTTCACTACAAAACAAGTAAAGCGTCTTCATCAAAGTCCATAGACAATTAATTACAATCTTCTACAACCAACTCTGGCAATGCAACTTCGTTGCTGCAAAAATATGTTAGAGGCGAAGGGGGATTTGGAGGAATCATTCATGCCAGTTAAAAAGTTCAAGAGTTTTATAATCAAATATCCCTTTTTTTGTGCCAAGTGCTCCAGTTTCAAATTGCAGCTTTAAGAGATAAAAAAATCAACGAATTTCTTTGATGATGACGCTTTTTATTTTAATATTTATTTCCCAGTAAAGGACACATAATTTTAATTACACCTTATCGATCTATATCAATATGCTGAAACACTTAACTTGCTTCCAAATGTTAAAAGTTCATACCTTCATACCTGAACTATCAACATAATCATTCGTCAGTAAACTAATAAATATAAGCATTCCCAAAATAATAATTGTTAAATATTGAACAAGATAAATATGTTATATTACAGTCAAATTATGCTACATAACTGTATTCATCTGCAGAGTTTGGTGTGCGTTCTATATATTGTTTGTCAATTAAGGCTTCAATACATTTCTTTATCATGCTGATAGAAGGTGAAAATGTGCCTTTGGACTGACTCAACACTTCCTGAATCAGACAATTGTGCTTCAACATCTTCCTACTCTTCATTATTCTCACAATCGCTGCCTGCAAGTAGAGTTTCCTATCTTCGTCTACGGCTGACAATGTTTGTTCCACTTCTTGAGGAGTTTCTCGCTGAAGGGCCGCTGTTATCCTGAATTTTGTTCTTTTGTTGCTGTACTCCAAATTAAGTTTTAATATTGTTTCAGGGGTGACATCTTGAGTACTACTATGAAGGAGTTTTGATTCCAAAAGACTGGTAACATGCTTATTAAACTGCTCTGTATTCAATTGTAATGTATCCTGAATTTCCTTGCAGTTCAGTGAATCTGTTTTCTCAAATAATAGAAGAATTGCCATTTGAAAAGTTTGCATTGTTACTTGATACGGCTTTTTCAAGTAACCCAATTTGAGCTCACCCTGACAGAGATGATGAAGCCATGTAAGTCTTCTTCCATTGAAATGACTGTGATAAAATTTTTCAAACATTTGAACAGATTTTTCAAGTTCTTGGGGGACTGCAAATGGAGTGATGGATGTTTGTCCTAAAGGCCAAGCACCAGCTTGGAGTACATATATTGTAAATGATATTCCTAAATCCACTGTTTCTGATTTCAGATATGCACTAAACTTGTTATTTAGATCAGTAGAAACTGTGATGTCATTAAACATCCGTTGAAATTTATTGGTAAATTCATAACCACAGGCTTCCTTTAATCTGTTAATCATAGCTTCTTCGGCATCCATTGATTGACTTTGTTGATGAATCAACCGTTTTGCCAACATTCGAGAATAGAATTTTTGAAAAACATCTTTATCATCAATATATTTGAAAACTGTAATAGACTGAGCTAATCGATCATCTATTTCAGCTTCTGACATTCCTTTAGCAGATTTCTTCAACAAAAAGTCACAGTACTTTGCAAGCATTTCTGGAGAACGTGAACTGACTTTTGGATTAATTCTGTAATTAATAACAGAGGAACAAGCTCTATCAAGTGCACCAATAAAAGACTGGTCACCGGAAAACACATCATTAATCATATCTTTATATTTCTTGTGTAAAGTAAGCATACTTTCCACAAACTGACAATAAATGTTTTCACCCTTCAAACTTGTGACACACTGAAGTCCTTGTTGCTTTATATGTTCTAACATCTCATTTATAAGAAGGGGTATTCCTTGTGGAACTGAGCGTAACAATGAATACATATATGTAAGATCACCTTTTCTTTCCTGCTGTACCATTGGTTTACATTCACCATGAAGGAACTGTAAGTGATCAGCTATCATATGCTGCTCACATTTTTCTTTCACTTTATCAAAGGAACTACAGTGAAGAAACTTTTGGCTTCTTAAGGTTTCTTCTTTCAGGCGCTGCGTTACTCTTTCCATATACATGGATACATCACACACTTGTAACAATCTGCTGGCTTCCTGCTTGTAATATTCACCACTAGCTTGGAGAAACGGTGTTTCAAATATTTTCTGGTAAAGTAATAAATTTTCCTTTTTTTTATATTCTTCCACTGTAACAAATGACTGAATGACACCTTTAATGATTTCTGCTGTATTTGGATTTCCCTCACCCAGACGGTCCTCATGTATGCCTTCTAAAAGAAAATTAACCAAATTTTCTTTTAATGGCTCAATCATATTTTTCTTCCAAATCTCAAATCCCAGCTCACCAATTTCCATTTGCTCTTGAGTATCAGGTGTAAGATTTCCATACACAATTTCAGCTTCAGATAATTTCTGTTTCTTAATGTGTTGCTGATTTAAGTAGAGGTATAATCTATGAAGGTAATTAATGCCCAAACTATATTCACTCCAAGCTTGATAATAACTTTTGAGCAAATTTGCCTTTCCATTCGATCTGACTTTTTCTAATAAATTCTTCACATGATTATCCAAAAATTGTTTTGTCTCCAAATACAGTCGATCAGCAAGTGGTTCTGGGTAAGCAACACACAAAGAATACACATCGCTGAATCGATCATTCCAAGTTGATCTAGGTACATTACTCAAAGTTATAACACACTTCACAGTTTCTTGAAGTTCTTTCCAGGTCTCATTAAAGTTGACTCTTTTGGGTTTCAGAGACATGGTCACAAATCAAATAAAACTGCAAGTTTTTAGTTCATTCAGACATTTCAGTCAATTAATCTTTTAAAATCGTTCTAAATAATGGTAAAAATTGCGAATTATTTTCACGTACAGTTTGTGAAAAAAATTGATGGCTCTACTAAATGTTCCTATAAACAGATATGATCAAAAGCCACTGGTAATTAGGACGATTCCAGATTAATTACTGACAACACTGTTTCTGTTACTTTACTGACATGGTTCACTAATAAAAACACACCCAATTCACTCGACAACAACGCTTCAGAAGCCCAACTCAATTAAGCACATAACCCAACAATATGCTCGGACGACCACTTCCCTGCTTCCCGAGTCACTGTGAACAAATGACTACCGTATTAAAATGGGTTGATAGTTTCCTCAGTTGGATACAATGAAATTCATATTACATTTACAAAGAATAAGAATATAAAATTGACGGCTTGAAATGTTGTGCAGAAACCGATGGTAGTTAAAAATCATTTCAACAAATTATTCATTTTCCTCATGACTTCGTATGCTGGTAATACTTGCAACACATCGCACATAGCTAATACCAACGTCACCAATACTCAATGCACCACATCGCCATTTAATCATCTGCGCACTGCGAAGAGAAAATACAAGTATTTTCAGCTGTTGGCTGCCATGCAATGGTTTAGTTGCCATAGTAACGACGGAATGGTTTACTTATAGTGGTGTCACATTCCTTTGATTGTGAAGTGATAATTTTAGGCATTTCAAGATCGTATTGAGTATGACAGTCGGCTAAAAAATGTCCATTGATTGGAAGGATATTAAATGTAATGTCTACTAACTTTATAGACTTTCTACTTTAAAAGGTTGGAGACACTCAAAGATGACTATGACATGTGAAGATGAAAGGAAAGACTTCATTTTAACAACTGCTGGTATGAATTATTTCATGGCATACATACAATGTTTCATTTGATGGGTAATCAATAATTTATCCAATATGTTGCAATATATTCTTTGGTCAAAAAAATGTAAATATTTATCTATATATTTGTATGTTGAAGTGTTTGGAAATGAGGCCTTTCAAAGACTTGAATACAGTAATAAAAATTCTCTTCTTAGATCATAACTCATTTTCTAATAACTTTTTTTCTTCTTCAAGAAGAAGATAATTAAATTATTGTGTTAATATTTCTAAAGAATTATTTATTATATTGATTTTAATATATTATTTATTTAAAAACATTAAAGTAGATAGAATTTATGTTCCAAAAATTTTGATTTGTACCTCCTATGGAGCAGAGCAACACAGACTTATATTAAACTTTTGAGTTGAATGCTAAAAAACAGAGAAAATCCAGTGAAGTGCTCTGAGTTGATTTTTAACAGAAGGGACATACAAAGTTTTTGAAATATTCTTTTAATCCAGTTCTAAAAGTATTTATGTGTTCATGGTGCTGCAACTTGGGACATACTTTTGATAATATAGAATTAAAATAACACTTTTACAAAAAATAAAAATCACTATTCTGGGGTAGTTGTTATAATTCATAAAGAAATCTGTCTCCTGAATTTGTATCTGAAATCAGTTAGTTTCTTTCAGGCACTGTTGTCAAGTTATAGGCATTTTATTCTTTTTATTGTTTTCCTCATGCTGTGTCTCTCCATCATGCAAAATATGTAACAATTTCTATCCTAGGTAAAAAAAAAAATTTGAAAAATGCCAGTTAGAATAAAACAAAAAGCAAATAAAGACTTATAGAATGTAATATCTTGTATGAAAAAACTTATTTCAAAACATAATATATCAACCACAATTTCTTCTTTTGAGAATTTGAAAAGATAATTTTTTCTCTTATGATCACTGTTGCACCCACCTCCAGCTTTCCTCATGTATTGAAGGCATCCATTTCTTGTCAAACTTCATTTGCATGATCTTTATGTTATTATGAAATATTTATTTATTTATTTATTTAGTCAAAAACTGTGTGTGACGTATGGGGAGAAAATCATCTGTGCATGCTTTCTTACATCATGTTCATCAGAAATATCACTGTCGCTCATGGAAAAATAATGCAAATATGAATAAAAAAATGCACTTTTAAGGACATACTGCACTATAATTCTCTACATGCATTTATCAGCTGTTGAATCAATTCTTCATTGTTGTAAGCCTTTTTCAGCCATAAGACTAGGAAACTTTTGTGAAAGATACGTAAACCCATTTCCAGATGGATTTGTGCCTTTGACAAATTGTTTTCTAACACCAAGCTTGATGTGAAGTGTAGGTAGCAGAACTTCATCAATGGCTATCAATTCATCTTTCTGTATATTTTTTCTTCCATTTTCTGTTCATATTTCTTTTGTAATGGGAATTTTTGTTGTGGCTTTCCCACTCAGAAAATATCCATATTTGGTGTAGTCATGTTGCGCACTCAGCACCCAGGAAACTACATTCAAATCGTCAAATTTTCCACTAGTGCTCATCGAATTTCACTAATTTGAGAACAATAGGATTCAAAAAAATCATATGACTCGTTAGTTAAATTCATGTAGATAATTGGGGGAAAAAATGAAACACTGTTCTCATTAGAAAAAAAATCCTTTCAAGCTGATTCGGCATCACTGTTTCAAAACTGTTGTACATGACATAAATTAAACAACTATTCCATTTGAACATATTTCCTTTGTAGAAAAAATTGCTCTTCAATAATTATGTGATGAGGTCCAAATAATTATAAACTTGCAATTTTCAAACATTCTGAGGTTTCTGTGAAAATCGGAATGGAATCATCTTTATAAGCATATTTTATTCTATGGAAGCAAACAAAAATTAAAGAAAACAATTTTTGGAATTTTTGAGAAAATTTTGAAGATGTCTCAGGGGCTTCATGTAGAGAATCTCTGAAAATTTACTTCAATTTTCTTTAAACTTACTTAAATTTAAACAATTGTTTCAAATTCACAAGGACTCAACATTGACCACATTGATATGTTTGTAAAATTTGATCAATTTGTAAAAAACCTTTCAATGGTTACAGATTATTCACTAACGAACTGACATACACAAAAATAAAAAGTAATCAACGTTTTTTTGGGATCAGGGGACCCCAATATGTGTATTTACATTAAAATCTCAATACTGATTGTCTACAAAATTTCTTTCTCCATACCACATATATACATACTATAAGAGAAATAAAAATGCACTTAAATTACACAGAAGTTTTTTTAATAACTCAAAAACAATATCTGATAGCAAATTTCTAATTTCAGATTTGAATTTCTCACCCTAAAATTCTTTTGGAAAACACACTGGGATATAGTGTTGTCCTTGTGGGAATTTTCCCTTGTTGAACAGTGTAACTATATTGAAAAGAATTATCCACATCAATATTTCAGCCCCCATTGGGTACAAATCTCTCATCATCAAATTGTGTGAAACATAGCACATGAAATCTAGAACCCTAAAATACACTTTGTAAGAAAAGTTGACCCTTTTATTCCCTAGATTTTTTAAAATGCGACTATTTACAAAAAGCATGTAGCTAATTTAAGTATCGTTTGCACAGCAGCTTAATGGCATAATTTAAAATTTTGCCAATTTTAACAAAGCAATATGTGTTCTATAACAATAACAATTGAATATTAATTAATTTTTAACAATGTCAGATGATCTAGCATCAGCACTTAAACATATTAATATTTAACAATAACATGGCTTTAACAATGTACAGGACCTACACACTCAGATTTTCATACGTATTACCTGTCAACTACATACCTAACCATTACCTTCCAACGAGGTCGCTTTGTTCTAAATTTTCCAACTGACCCTGATTGGTTTCTTTATTGTGGTGATACTTTGTGAGACCTTCATGAGATATTGTTATGTTACTTTGCAGATTTGTACTTTTTACTTTCTCGCTACGGAGTAGAGAGAAAGTTAGAAATGCTGCGAGAAAAAAATGCAAATTTTCGGCAGAAAAACTCTTATTACAGGACCCTGGTAACGAAAAAGAGGATAAATCCAGTTTCTAAATTTAGAAAAAAAATCGTCTATCACGTGGTATCAATGTTTGGGGAGTCCTGGATACCGAAAAATCGAATGACGACAAAACGTCTCTGTCCATCTGTAAATAACGCTACCGGCTATACCCTTCAGCTTTTTTTTTCTCCAAACTTGATATTTCTTCATCGATATCTGGCTGATGCCGCGGTCCCTTGAATTTGAAACCGATAATTTAATTTCGGAGGGCTCTTTACACGAAGCCCATGGAACATTAAAAAAAAAATGGCTTCATCATTTTCTATTAAATTTTGTTGTTGGATAGTCTGAAGGACGTTTAAGAGAATGGTGCGGGTCTCATGTTCCTTGAAAACCTTGATTTTTCGAAAATTTCAAAAGTTCAATTTTTAGGGCTTTTTCCTACTACTAAAATATTAAAAATAGAGATTTTCCCCTTAATGAAATCTGTTCCTTGAAGACAGATTTTGAAATAAGGTTATGAACAATTTTTCGAAAATGTTAGTACTTTTCGCGTAATTTTGCGTGAAAATACGGGCGAGAATGCACGTACTTTTAGCACCACTAGTTCCTTATTAAATTGATTAGTCCATCTTATTGGGTACTGACGACCATCACTATTTTTTTACTAGTCTAAATATTCTGGTAATAGTTTATTTTCTAATCTGTAAATAAAAGTTAGTAGACTACTGTTAGGTATTTAACACTTTCACTGTCCTGTGAGTCATATGTGGTTCAGAAAACGTAATACTAGGTGGTTTTAATATGTCCGTGAACCACACATGGGTCACAGACGTTTACTATTTCGATGGCAAATATTTCCACGGGGCTCAGCGTAGCTGCACATATTTTAGTTTGGACTTGCTATGTCGGTCATAGAATTTAGAAATAGACCGAGATGTGCGGAATTTTTATTTTTTAAAATTTGTGTAGAATTTTACAATAAAATTATTATTATAAAGTCGTTTGGACGTGCGGATATATTTTAAGGTTGTCATAGGGACAAGGAACGTGTTAACTAAATACACCAAATATAAGATCTGAATTGTACGTGTTTATTTAGCTTATTTACAAAGCATTGCACTACTTAAGCCTGCAACCTGCCTGCAACAGACTACACCGAGAAATGTGCGACGTGAAATGTGGAAAATCGAAACAAGGAACACTTATCGACCCCCACACAATGGCAAGAGTTTTCTTGTTCACCTCTGCGGAGGCGGAAGAGTTCCTCGCTCGAATCGGTCAGCAAACGAGTTTCCTCGGACACATTTCTACTCCATTCTTTTATCTGACATTTAGGCCTTCGCTACAGCAGGAAAACCCTAAACTGCGTTGAACTGAGTGAGGTTATAATATTTAGCAGTGAAAGACATGATAAACAACCCGTTTTTTAATTGTTTACTTGAATTTCCTCTTTAAACGGGAATAAACAAGAAAAATGATAGGAACATCCTTTGCAATAAAGAAACAGTAAATAGTACAATATCAGATGTTTCAAATTGGTTCCGAAAAAACAAATTAATAGTAAACGAAAAGAAAACGGTTTCAAATAAACAATTCTGTGGTCTATTGAAAATGAACGGTGTACCATTGACTGATGTTAAGGCAACAAAATTTTTAGGACTCTCAATTCAGTCAAACCTTAAATGGAACGTCCATTTAAATGAATTGAACACAAAATTAAGTTCATTATGCTACGCGTTCAGAATTCTTGCAAATTCAGTCAGCCTTCATACTGTTCGTTGTGTATATTTCGCGAATGTTCATTCCCGGCTGAGATATGGCATACTATTCTGGGGAAATACATCTTATAGCTCTCAGACTTTTAGATTACAAAAACGAATTGTACGAATAATAACCAAATCCCACCCACGTGATTCATGTAAGCCTCTCTTCGTTAATCTAGGAATTTTACCATTACCTTGTCTGTTGATTTACGAATCAGTGGTTTTTGTCAAAAATGACTTGCTTAAGGGCGGGAATATATTTTCAGAAAATGCCGATGTATTACTATAACACTCGACGTAGAAATCATATTCATCAGGTGACAGTATCAACAGCTCATTACAAAAAATTCACATACAATATGTGTACATTATTTTACAACACTTTGCCAGATGACATTAAACGATTAAGTTCGATAGAGAAGTTTAAATCCCAAGTGAAATCGTTTCTGCTGCATAACTGTTTCTATACAATTAGAGACTATACTGAGCATCACAAGAAAAATAACATTAATTTTAAGAATTATACATAATGCATTATTTATCATTTGAACTGTATAAATGTGTATAAACAACCTGTAACAAGTATTTATTGCAGCCTCCGGGTCAATGACCCCATCTCGATCAGGTTTTTGTCCAGTTTCCTGATCCATTGAGCAAATGCTGAGATGGCCCCTTGTTCTGTTTCTGGACATAAACTGTAACTTCATTATCTGTGCACTCTTCTAGAATTCAATGGAAATACAATTATCAAATTATCGTTTCCATGTTGTCGCGGCAGGAAGTATTATTCCGAAGGACAACATGGATAAGAGCCAAAATTTATTGCCTTTTTATCCTTGAAAATAGATTTTATTACATGGGAGCTTTTTTTTCTTCAAATTTAAGTAGTATATGACTTAGTGTAGGGATCACAGAATTTTGAAAATGTGCACACAATTCACTTTTCCCCATAGCACGTCATACGCAGTTTTAACTGTTTTTTGAAGTAAAATAAAAAATAAAAAACTTGAGTGAAAGATAATGAATACTTGAACGAACCAGCAGCACTGTTTGATACGGTCGCAATCATGCAACATAGTGCGGTAGGACTGAGGATGACTCAAAAAGTCGTGCCGAATTCCATCTTGGAGATACTACCCTTAGCCGCTACGTTAGAAAAACCCTAGTATAGGCGTTAGTTTAGCTCTTCTAGGGCTGGCCACTTCCCGCAGGTTTGTGGTTCTTTCAGCTCGAAGTTATGGATCCTCGTTGAACGGCGGTCCCTCAAAACCATCTGGCATATTTCGGTCAGGACTATGGAGAAAGGATTGCGTTGTCTGTGATCCCGGTTCAGGAGGCTTAATGATTTGAGCTGGAATATGAATCCTTGGTGGATTAATTTAGGTTTATTGTTTATCCACGATCTGTTTATTCTGGTCTTCTTCAGTATCCTCAATTCTTCTTCTCAGTTGATCAACATGTCGTTTGTTTCCATTGTGCAGTTGAATGGTATAAGAGACTGGTTCCATGCAGTCATGAACCTTGCCCTACAACCATTTGGGACCCATGAGACTGTAATTGCGGAAATTGACCAAATCACCTGTTTCAAAAGAGCGCAGTTTGTGTCGCCACTTTACTTTGTTTTTCCATTGCAGTACATATGGATGCATTTTATCGAGAACTGTTTGCAGCTTCCTTTCCATCAAAAGTTCAGCTGGCGTCTTCTCGGTACCTGCATACACTGTTGTGTGTTGTCGAAAAAGCAATCTTAGCACCGGCAGTTCAGCATCTCCTTCCTCCAATTTCATTAAGATCTTCGTTGTTTGGACCATACTTTCAGCCTACCCATTGCTCGATACGGCGAAATTGTACTGTATTTGATCCGGTTTCTGTCATCAAATTCATGAAGTTCCTTCTAATCAAATTAACGACCGTTAAATGAGATAATAAGATTTGGTATTCCCATTCTTGCAAATATTTTCCGGAAACTGTGGATGACTTCAGCAGATGACATCGATTTCAAAATGTCCACTTCCAACCACTTGGACATCGCGTCGACTACAATCAGGTATTCTTTTCCTTTGTGAGGGCCAGCAAAATCAACGTGCAATGTAGGCCAGGCATTTAATTTTTTTCGACATTCTGACGAGGAGCTTTAGGTGGATTATTTGCATGAACTTGGCACGTTTTACACAGTTTTCTATGTCCTTGTCTGTTTTGGCCACCATACGTAGCTCCGAGCCGAAGCTTTCATGGCTACGATTCCTGGGTGATTGGCATGCAGTAGTTCCAAAAATTGTTCCCTAGTCACCTCTGGTGCAATCAACCGATTTCCTCGCAGCAGACAACCCTTGTGTACTGAAATTTCCATTTTCTTCCTTTGGAATAGTTTGTACTCTTCAGGAACTTCCGTGGTTGGCCACTGATGCAAAGTGCAGTACCGAACTCTTAACCAATTTCGTCTTTTGTTGTATATTCTCGGATGTCTTCTATCGGAATTGGACTTTTCTCAGACTACAATAAAGGGATGTCGCATGGAGGTGTCAACTCGTTTTTATTCGATATCAGTGGCAAGCGAATAAGGCAGTCATCATTTCCATTTACTTTTCTTTTCCTGTACTTCAAATTGTAATCGTAAGCACTCAAAATTATATACCATTGTTTCATTTGAGGCTATAAAACAGCAGGGATCGGTTTTTAAAAAGTTCCCAAAGAAATCTACGATCTTTTGTAGAATAGAATTTCAGCCAGAGCCTCTTTGTCTATTTGCGCGTAGTTCCTTTCATGTTTCCCCAATGTGCGGGACCAATAAGCGATTAGTTTCTCCGCGTTCCCCTCTCGATGTGCTAAAACTACTCCGATTCTCTACGGAGAAGCGTCACAGTTCAACAAATTTCTTTGACTCGTAATAATCGCGGATTACCTCCGAACTCAACACTTCTTTTAATTTGCAGAAAGCATTTTCATGAATTACAGTCCAATACCAGGGTTTGTCTTCGAATAATCTGATAAATGGTTCAATAATTGTCGATTTATCTTTGAGGAACCTGTTATAGAAATTTACCTTTCCTAAAAAGACTCTTCTTTATTTGTGGGTCTTGGCACATTAACTCTGTCCTCTGTAAGCCTCACTCCTTGTTCACCGATGATAAACACTAAAAACTTGATTTCTTTCAATCTAATCTTGCATTTATCCTTTTTAAGTGTTAATTCTGCGTCCCGAAGTTTATCCCAAACTCTTCTTAAATTTTTTTCGGGATTTTCTTGATTACTTCCGAAAACACTGATATCATCCAGATACGCTTTTACTCCTGGAATCGAAGCCAGCAACGAGTCCATTATTCTTTGAAAAATTTCAGGGCAAACCGATGCTCCAAACAATAATCACTTGACTTTAAAAAGCCCCCGATGTGTATCAATGGTAAGCATTTTCGCTGTTTTGTTAACTTTGACCTGTTGATATGCTTGAGATAAAACCAACGTTGAAAACACAGAAGCTGTCGTCAAGAGTATTAGCATCTCTGTAATTGTAGGTAATGGTTCTTCTTTAATGCTGGATTCACTGTGCTTCTGTAATCTCCTCATAATCTTATCTTCCCGTCGCTTTTTCTCTGTGTAAACATGGGTGTTGCCCACTCCGAGTAATCATTAGGCTCCAAAACTTCCTGTTGAATCAGCTTTTCCAATCCCATCTCGACCACTGGTTTTAAAGCAAAAGGAACTTGCCTCCTTAAAAAACTGGTGTTGCATCCTCTTTCAATTCTAGTTTCACAGGATCTGCAACGAACATCCCTAGTCTTTCTTTAAACACAATAGGGTATTGTTGAAACAATGAAAGATTCGGTTGTAGTGTTTGAGTCTTGCTGTCCACGTTGTGCACTCTCTGTTTTGAAATTCCCAGTTCTCGAAACCAATTTCGTCCCAACCACCGCATTCTGAAACCACAGCATTTTTTAATGTATGGTGATTTGTTGATACTATTCTTTGACAATTGTTTCTCCCAGAATATCAATTTTTTGTTGTGTCCAGGTCTGCAAGCTGAGCAGTCATTTTGAAGAATTTCATTCCCCTGACAAATTTGTTCCCTTTTTTGTTTCTTTATAATCGTGCAAACCGCACCCGAGTCCACTTCCATCTTGACCCCGATGTTTAATTTTAAATTTGCCACGATTTTCTCCTCTTCCTCCACCGCACGTATTGCATTCACTGTATACAAATTGCATTCATCTCCCACTGCATTATGATTCGCCCTTTTTGTATTCTGGGATCGGTGCCATTTTTCTTAAAACATATGTCCTTTCTTCTTACAGTAATGACATTACTTTGAATTTATAATTTTTTCCGTCATGCATTTCCCCACAGTAGTAACAAGTGTTGAACGTTTTACTAGAATTACATTCTTGATTATTTTTGTTTGTTTTTGAGATTTTAGAAATCGAATTTCCTGTCACATTTCTGGCATCAACATTTTTCTTTGCCGCTTCCGCTGCTACAGCCAGCTCTAAAGCTCGTTCAAAAGTAAGGTTAGGTTCCGAAAACAATTTTTTTAAACACTTCGTCGGCAACTGCACATACTATTCGATCTCTCAACATTTTATTTAGTTCCGTAAAAATTCAAAACTTACTCAATTTGCGAAGCTGGGCAACAAAATCTGCTATCGATTCGTCTTCCTTCAGCACTCTTCTATTAAAGTTGAATCTTTCCACAATGTTCCACAAGTTGAATCTTTCCACTTAATTTCATTCGGTGTTGGGTTGAAATGTCTTTGTAGTCTGTTAGTAATCTGTGCATATGTGAAGTCTTTCGGTGTTTGCGAACCCAAGATATCGTATGGCGCCTCGCCGAATTGTGCCAACAGCATAGCCCGTTTTTTTGTTTTCGTCTGTCACATTATTGGCTTAAAAAACTCAAGCCTCTCTTGGAAATTGGACCATGAGGCATTAATGTCGTAAGGACCCACATGCCCGATTGTTTGTACGTAATTATGCATTTGCACTTGATTTGCTGCTTCTGCATTTGCCACGACTACTCTCTTCGGCTGCCGGCCGTCGGTGTCCTTGGCTGATCCAAAAATTATCTGAGATACCAGATATCCAGTAGCACAAACAATGTGATTGATTTCACAAATATTTAGATCTCTACCAGAGGTCTATACAACTTCATTTAAGACAGAATTTGCTATCTCTATCCCTCTCTTAGCTTTAGCATTTTCTATATTCTCCTCAGCGGTGCACGATTGATAGTTATTCCGGGCGCATCAACTACTGAGATCATTACCGTAAAACATGCAGTAAACATGCACTACACTCCCGTAAGTGTAATTTTTGTGTTTTCATCGGGAGGTGGGAGTGTTCGTCCTCCACTGAATGACGAGATCCGGCACCGACCTACCGTTGACTATCGGGGTTTTTGCCAATCAGATATCTCCCACAAGCGGGGCACCGCCCCAGCCGGGACAAGCTCGTATGGTATGTGGAAAAGCTTGTATGGTTGTGTAGTGCATGTGAGTGTATGTATAAGGGGTGAGGATAGAATAAGAGGAAGGAACCACCTACCAATAAATGTGCCAAAAGAAATAAAACTCTATAAATAAATACTGTTACGATTCTAGGTGGTGAATTAAAAGTCTCGTATTATTTTAACAAAAACGTTTATTTTGTTTCTTAACACAATCACACTTGATTATTTATTTACACTACACTTCTCTTTATTTATTTACACTACTCTTCTTTTTACACACTCGCACAGTCCTAAGCACTGGTTACATTTCACTGCACTGATCACAGTTCGATGCACTGGTCACAGTTCACGTCACTGCCCACAGTACGATGCACTGACCACGATTCACGTCACTGAGCACAATCACTGCACTGCTATTCACACTTCACAATTCAGCTTCCACTGCGGACATAAGACTGACTCGCGGTCGCCGGCTGCCGCGTATTTATACTCGGCGAGTGCCTTCCAGAACTTTCCGGACGCCGCGCACGTTCTGGAATAATCCGCCGGCAGGTGATGCAACCCGCGCTCACAGGCAGCTCGTGATGGCGCCGGCAGATGACGCAATTCGCGCGTACAGGCAGCTTGTGGTGGTGCCGGCCGGTGACGTTACAATTCGTTACAATACTGGACCACTCTCCTGATAAGGAAGGAAAGATCGTTAAACTGATGACGCGAGTTCATTGAGAAATGATCTTAGATACCAGTATCTCACGCTGAGTGTCGGTATGTGCCACCAGCGGTTGATCCGAGGCCCGCTTATTAGCCATTCGCCTGGTGTTGATCGGAGAAACCTTGGAAAACGACGGAGAGAATCACAGTAGTCGGCCGCTAGAATTCTCCTCCAGATAGCAACGGAATTCGACCTAGCTGAAAAGCTAGTGTCGAAAATCCTTCCGCCATCGGGACTCTAACCTCGGATCTCCATGTCAGAGGCACTGCATCAACGGAGCACTAGATTCGAATGGAAGTAAACTAACTCGTTTTATCTCGCATCGAAGGCGGTTCTGCATCATGTCCTTATGGCGATAGCTAGATGAATTTTCACTACTGACGGAGTTTTCACTGAGAAGAGATGAGCATTAGAGAGGACATTTGTTTTCAGGGATATTAAGTGGATCTAATTTTTCGTCATGTGGATAGTTCAATCGAAGTACATTCTCTGCATTTCTCTGAATGTCTACAAGGTGTTCTGTTGTGAATTTTCCACTTATGAGAACGTATCGTCGTTGACTAGCAAGCTTCTTTGAATCTAGGGTAGGTCTCATATCTGGGTTCCGCTCTCTCCATATCTTAAAAATTCTATTTCTGAGCCTCCAGTTTTCGATTTTGCGCTGTAAAAGCACCTCATTACCTCCTTTAATTCATCCCGTGTCCATCTCTAACGATGGTTTCGATTCTGGGTGCCTGGGACTAACATCCGTGGGGTAGCCTGACGAAAGGTGACATTAGCTCGATTTTTGTGCAGGTATGGGATATTGCTGGAACAAGGCACTTTGCGATTAATTTCCTTTTTTGTATTCATTTTGTTCCTTGGTTTTAAGTGAAGTTTTGCAGGAAGAAAGTTCGAGCTCAGAGATTCAAACACTTAACCCAGGAGTGATTTCCCGATATCCTTTACTGCAACTTACAGTGTCCTCGAGACGTATCCCTGCAGGGCCCAGCAGGTCCCCCCGATCGCCAGTCGGCATTAATAAACCCTACGGGATTTTCGCTGACTGCTGAAGGCATCCTCCTTCGCTGGCTAATGGAAGATACGGGCCTCCATTCTAATCAGTGGCCTGGTGTCCCAATCTAGATTATTTCCTGTACCCTCCATGGGCCGATAACAGGAAGCCCAAAGGTTCACGACCCTTTTCTTTACTTACTTTCCAGTCTCCTCTGGAGTACTTCGTCTGACCCCTTACCATCAACCTATCCAGTATGGAAGACCCTACCAGTGGCTAGGCTACCGCCGACATAACTCTCAAGCTTATGGGGGTACTCAAGCGCCACTACTAACTACAAGGTCGTGTACTCCCTAAGTGGAGTTGTTGTTATTGTTGTTGTTATTATTATTATTATTATTATTATTATTATTATTATTATATCAGTGGGGGGTTTTCTAATCTTGGCGACAGGACAAAAGAAGTCGAGCAATTCGGTACTGCATTGAATTAGGCCCTTTGCGAAACGGGGAGCGTCTGGCAACTGACTTCACGTGTCACACGTGAGATTCGTGACCTTCACGCCTACACGCAGAACGAGGAGTTGCGAGCATGCCTGTCTAGACAACTAGAAGAAGTCCCGCCCAAGATGAAAATTGTGATGCTTGGTCCAAACAAATAATGCAAAAGATTGCAGTTTTCGATACGATCAAGAAGGTGGCGAACATACCCTAATCTAAAATCGAAAATCATTTGGGGAATGGAGTAGGTGGATTGCCGAGTGAGGAGGCGAACAGTCGTCGCTCGATGCTATAGGTGCCTAGGATATGGGCACTTCTGTCGATACTGCACATGCTTGGATCGAAAGAACACCTGCCACAGATGCGACGAGGAAGAGCATGAGGCTCAACAGGCGCTGCGAGTCCCCCGAAATGCGTTATATTCGGGAAGGAATCGGACCAAAGGGACTGGAACACTCCGGGCTCCGGTACGTGCCAAGTCTACAGACGAGCTCTGAAGAAAGCAGCAAAATTATGATAAAACTCATAAGGCAAATAGAAACAGAAGCCGAACAGGTGACCAACTACTAAACCAGCTGGCGATGGGACATGGGATCATAGGAAAAATATCTGCCGAAACCGGAACCGCCCAGGATGTTACTCTCACACCCTAGGCATCGCGGCTGTACGGATCAAGTCGCGGATTCGGTAGAGACATTATTTGGACAAAAAGCGGGTTATTCATTTTTGTGAACTGCTACATGACTCCAATCGAGGGAAAGAGGAGTACCGCAGGAAAGGTGACGTCCTAGAAGACATGATTCGAGTGACTGATGGAAATGCCTTAATGGGTGGCGACCTCAACAGTAGAGCACCAGAACGGGGCATGTCTGCGTCGAACACTAGGGGACGATACATATTGGAGATGGCGGCCAAACAATATCAGACAGTCCTGAACGACGGCTCCTTCCCTACCTTCAGACGACCCGGATACGCGGAAACAATTCCGGATATTACTTTCGCAAATGGAGAGCTCGCAGCTAGAGTGACGGACTGGCGTGTGATTGAGGACTGCATACGCAGTGACCATCAGTACATCACACTTTGTGGCCGAGAGGGCGCTACTACCAGCAAAAACCCGGAAGCAGAAAACCGGGCTGGAATGTAACAAGTTAGATGAACCCAAACTAACTGAAAAACTGCAACATGGACCATCAAGGATAACGAAGCAGTCATCGAATATCAGCGCTGAGAGACTTGTGGGAGAAAATAATTTCGCCCTGCACAAAGCCTGCGACACATCAATGTCCAGCTAGAAACAATCCCGAAACGGCAGACAGAGTCTATTGGTGATCGGAAGAGATAGCACAGCTGAGGAAAAACTGTCTCAAGCTGCGACGACAAAGAGCGAGACTGAGACCTGAATCCGCGCTGCTGTCCACCGTACATAAGGATGCCAAGAAGAAATTGAGAAGTGCGATCGGCCGAAGCAAATATCAGTGCTGGAAAGCCCTCATTGACAGAATTGACAGAGATCCATGGGGGCTGGGCTACAAGATAGTGACCTGAGAACTCAAGGAGCGGACACTGGAGGGCAACCTCGGCGCTGATTCCATGCGTCGCATTGTGGATACATTGTTTCCCAGACCACCGAACAAGCACTCGAAGATAGTACAGATATCCCGCTCTTCGAAGAACGAGAACTTGGAGAAGCAATCATCAGCCTCCAGGACAGGAAGGACCCTGGGCCTGATGGCATACCAGCAGAAGTCCTGAAAACAACGTCGCGAGATTGCCGGAATCTTCTGCTCAACTTGTTTACACCTGCCTAAGAGAGAGCGGTGGAAGAAGCAGCAGTTGGTCCTGGTGGACAAGGGTAAGGGTGGACACCACCTCCCATCCTACAGGCGCTACTCTACTTGCTTGAAACGGCAGGGAAGCTACTCTAAACGTTGCACAAACCAGCCTACTGATGGCGATTCTCGCTGGCGGAAACTTAACGGACAGACAATTCAGTTTCAGGACTGGGGGATCTTCTGCGGACGCAGCCAAAGGTGTAGTGGAAGCCATTGAAGACACACGGCAGGTAAACAACCACTCTTGCAAAATAATGCTGTTGGCAACACTAGGCGTACGGAACGCTTTCAACTTGGCTAGATTAAAGAATATCCTGCTGACTCTAGAGAAGTTTAAGGTACCACGTACATCCTACGAATCCTCAGTGTGACTATTTGAGGGAGTAAAGACTAGTCTTTAGCACCGAAGACGGTCCCCGGAAATGAGACGTTATGGCGAGAGTAACGCAAGGATTGAACCTGAGACCAGTCCTATGGAACATCACCTATGATGACAGACTTCAGATGGAAATGACTGAAGACACTGCCCTGATAGGTTCCGCAGACGACATTTCAGTCGTCATCCAGGGACGCACGATGACAAAACTCGAGGAAGTTTAACCAGGTGATGAGTCGCGCCAAAACATGAATGGAGGATCACGGGCTGAGCCTTGCTATGGAAAGATAGAACTCGTCCTTTGGATAAGAAAGCAGATCCTGGCGCTGATTCCCATGATTGTTCATACCGAGGTTATCCGAACAAAGACGTCCGTGAAATACCTTGGCCTCACGTTTGACACCAGCATCACCTTCGGTGAACACATAAGACGGGCAGCGGATAAGATTTTACGATTGACTGGAGTACTGAGAAAGCTGATGGCCAACGTCGGAGGATTGAGACCGAGCAAGCGACGTCTGCTCATCTCTTTGGCGCACTCCATTATGATGTATGGATGAGATATATGGGCAGACGCACTCGTAACGGAACACCACAGGCAACGTTTGCGCGCGGACCGGAGGAAAGGAGCACTGAGAATTGCCTGCTCCTATAGAACTGTGTCCGAACCTGCAGTATTGGTAGTGGCTGGAGTCACACCCATTCCCCTTCTACACAGGAGAGGAATCCCCACCAGACGAAGGCTGAATTGGGTAGCCGACAATCCATCGAGAACCAAAGCCCTGACAATGGAGAACCGACAAAACAGCTGGGAAAATGAAAACAGAGGAACATAGGCTCATCCTGCAGATATCGCCTTAGATCGGGCGAAAACACGGGGAAGTCTCCTTTCATCTGACGCAGTTCCCCACCGGTCACGGATATTTCCGCAAATACCTCCACCAGAGATAGTAAAAGGGGAGAATGCATGATCTGCCACACACGAACAGAAGATGCTGAGTACACATTCTTTCTCTGCGAGAGATGGGCAACTGACAGAAAGACACTAGAAGAACGGGTTGGATCAATAACCCCTGATAGCATCATTGACATTGATGCTTACCAACGAAGAAAGTTGGGCCGAGATATCTACCTGCGTGGGAAAGGTACTCCGCACCAAGCCACTAGAAGGGATCCCAGTCCAATAACAACTTGAACGAGTAAAAAGAAGAGGCAATGCGACGAGATAAGCCCCTGAGGGCAAACGACAAGATGGCATTCTGACGGAATGGGAAAGCGGTCCCGGAATTGTTCCTCCGTGAGCATTCCTGAGAAGTGTGGACCTCTCAGCCACTAAAACCACAAATCCTTTTCCTTAAGGGTTTGTGGTTTTAGTGGCTGAGAGGTCCACACTTCTCAGGATTGCACACCGTTTGAGTGTTCATTAGAATTTTCATTTTCCCTCGCAAAAACTAAAATTTGTTGTTGTTATTATTATTATTATTATTTATGTACTTCACGACTAAAGATGTTATGTCGGCTGAATCTACTCCAGGATGCAGACAGCTTCCTAAAGAACAGATCTAGGGACTGTCGGTGTCTACAGTACTTTGCACAAAATTGCGTTCCAAATAAAACAATGTCTTCCACTTCCGTCTTTTAAATGATCAGAGAGTTTAGCCAAATTCTTACACAAATTTTCCGCAAGAAATCCCAGAGCTCCGATAACTATCGGGACGGCCTGTGCTTTTACGTCCCACATTCGGCTACTCTCGATTTCCAAACTTGAATTTAAGACGTTTATCTGAATGGTTACAATTAATCACATATCACAGTCATCTCTACAAGACACGAGTTTTTCTCCAAATCCCGGATATCAATATTCGGTTTGTTTGCCGCTATCGCGCTATTAGAGCGATCAGTTTGTTGGCCGGTTTTGGAGTGTTCCTACCACTTGGATCATGTGTTTGGACCTTCGAGGCCGTTACAGATCTGCCAGTGGAGGTAACTTCATACCCAATCGTCTTTTCATGCATTCGGTCTTTGCCAGAATTGGACAAGCTGAGACGATACGATCAATGGTTGAATAATGTCAAGTTATCAACGCCTGATCGGAAGCTATTACAACTACTTCCGATTCTGGCTTCATTCTTCCCCTTTTAAGCCACATAAATTATTGATTTTATTGATCTGCATCTTGTCCATTCTCTTTTAATATTGTCCATGAAATGGTTTGACTCTCCACGATTTCTTTATCATTTCATATTTCATGTTAAGTAGCAAAGGAAGTTCAGTGCTGTTATTCTGCGTCAGCTCGACGGTGGGCGACATGATGCATTCTAATAAGTTTTTCGATCCATGATTCGAATTTCTTGCTCATTTCAGTCCACTATCTGAAACTGTACTATGCGAGAGGTACCGCCAAACTAATTATTGCTGAAAGTTTATTAGTGGAGTTCAGAGCGGACTGCAAGACAAGTCTCACTTTCTATAATACCCCTTGCGATATCTCTCTTTCATTGTGTAGTTCGAGATGGTCTCATATTCTTCAATGCCTAGTTATTTATAAGTTTTACCTTGATCAAGATCTTGAATCACTGTGCATGCTCTCTCTCTCTCTCTCTCTCTCTCTCTCTCTCTCTCTCTCTCTCTCTCTCCTCGCTCCCCCTCCTTTTCTCTTTCCTTTTCTCTCCCTATCCCACTATCTCGCTTTCTCTCTTTCCTCTCTCTCTCACCCTCTCTCCCTTTTTCTCACTTTCCTTCTCCCTTCCCCCTCTCTCCCTTTCATTCACTTCCCTTTATCCATCTCTCTGTCACTTCCCCCTCTCTACTCTCTCGTGGGTAGGTGTTTTTCCGAGGGCAGGGGGAAATCTTCCAAAGACACTGCGGACCCCACACTCCGCAGCGTGTGGAATTCACAGCCGGCCTATGCCTACCCAGTAAAACCCCAGTAAAATTCCATTCCTTCGATTCCCTTTCCGCGGAACCATCGTCAGGCACTGCATCACGGGAAGGCAAGATCAGCTTATCGCTCTGTGCCAGCTGATATCATGGAATACTCCGTCGCAGTCGTTCTTCTAATCGAAGCTTCTTCACAATCTTTGCGGGTAAAGGAGGGAACCCATTGGGAACGGCCCGCCCGGCACGGAGCAGCCCCGCTCGGCACAGGCCAGCCCCGGCCGAAATGTTTCGCATGCTATTCAGTTAGACGCCACCCAATGCGACCTGCCGGCCCCGTCCGGTCCCACCCGGCTCCTCCCGGCCCCGCCCGGAATGCTTCCCCGAGAATAAAATCCGGTGGCGGCGGCCGTCCGGGCCGGGGCGGCGCGGCTAGTGGCCTTGGGATGGGTTGACGAGCCCTTCCAGGAACTAAGGGCTGCATGGGTCTCGCAAGCTATTGTTATCGGGTGTCTCACCATCTTCCTTCCTCATTATTCCCAATGCAGTGACAAATTCTTTGAGATGGTAGATTTTAGCAATTGATAAAAATGCGAAATATAACTAAATACTGAAAAACTAGTAATTGTATGTTTGGCGATCGGTGGAATACATTTCTGAAGGTTTCCAATCTGCGATAAATGCAAAATTATCCGCAAAATCCGAAATGGACGTAAATCTGCGGCACTAAATTGCATTTCATGATTTTCTTCGTGGTCTCTCTCTAACTAGGGATACGACTTCGACAACGCATCGATGTTTGAAAACATTTAATTTTGACAATTTTGATATAACATTTAATTACGGCCAACAGTGTAGAAGCTGAACGATTTTTTAGTCAATACAGTTTGTTACTCCTAGAAGAAATAGGTTATATCGAGCCAACAATGAAATAGGCTCTCAGTTCATTTTTCATTGTTTGTGTTACATATTAATAGTTATTTACATAAATTGATTTCATTTAACAAAATACACAACCTTTTTAAATTAATGTGTTGTTTTAATATGTATTTTCAAATTGCCAGACATTTATTTTCCTCTCCTTTGAATAATGTTACATAGAAGCGTATATTTCTGTACAAGACAGGAATTATTCTTTAAATTTAAAATTTCGTCCTTAAATATTTGTTCACTAATAGTGAAATGTTAAATTATTTTCGCTTATTTCCTAATTTTAATAGAAAAATCTAAAAAATACCAGAATATTTTTTATTTCGAAGAGATCTCCCGTATTAATAATTTTCTCAAAAACTGCTACAAAAGCTAAATCTTAATTTTATTTTTTAAAAATATCAAGAGGGAGATAATTTTTTTAAGGTGATACACATTTTTTCTTCCAATATTCAACCGAGGAAATTTTTAATACGAGTATACAGGCAAACAATAATTGATATGTACAGCAGATGTCTTACGTTAAATGTGATGTAATTAATAGTTTGGTAGAAGAATCAAATAGATTTCAGAGTAGAAATCAATAGATCAAATAGATTTTATACTGGTTTTGGAAAAGATCCTGAGATTTCGGACTAATATTTTTTACAGCATTTGTTTCCGCTGAGTACATTGTCCTCTTTGCTCCCGCCCTTCTTCCTCAGCAGCAAATATCATCAATTCCTCCATCGCAAGTATTAAACTCTTCATCGCTACTGGAACAAGTGGCGTCCCGTGCAGTTCCGATCCGTGCCGGGCCGTCCGTAATGGGTGACTGGCAGGCCGAGCCGCGCGGCACCGCGCCTCGCCGGGCTGTGCCGAGCCGAGCCGGGAACTCCTAGTGGGTTCCTCCTTTAGGTGACTACTGCATTCCAGTTCTCTTGGAACACCGGCATCAACTGACGATGTTACCAGGAGTCCCTACTTGCAGGAAGGGTCGGTGGAGTTCTTCCCTCTCCTCGACGAAGCATGGACATTGAAAGAACATGTGTACCACATCATCCACTGGCAGGTCAACAGAGGGGCAGATGGGGAGTCAACGTCCAACCGGAAAAAGAGTTGATATGCACCATAGCACCCATGCCCCGTTGACAATTGTGTCACATAATAATCCACAAATCCGTGTTTTCTTTGAGTGCAATTTGTTACGTCAGGAATAAGACGGAATGTTCATCTTCCAGTTGATGATAGAACCCATCGCCGTTGCCCCAGGGTCATTGTCATCCCCCTCTCTTCCTTCATGATGACGCTATTTGTAGCTCTCTCCCACTTACGTCTGTAGAGTCTGACCCTTTCTTATGCCAAGAGGTCTATAGGGCCATGTCCGCTAACACACAGCGTTATAAGAAGCTGTGCGAAGCGCTCGGGCCACCCTCAACGCGGACCTTTTTTTACACTGACTTTGCACCGCGGGCGTACGATTGGATCCCAAAGGCATCAGCGCAAATGGAAACTGCATAGAGTTAACAGTGCTAGACACAAGCTTCCGGCTACTTTGCCTTGGACCGCCAACGTTAGGCATAATTCGAGCTACGGCGGAGGCCTACGGAGTGGCCACAGGCCACTCCGCCTGTGGTGTTTATTGGGTGGGTCGAGTAGTTCAACAGCCCACTGCCGGTCCCAAGCCCGGGTGAGGTTAGCAGCACCTGCAACAAAGCTCAGAGAACCAAGGATTTGCTTAGGAACCATATGTTGACGACCTCGGCTCGGAAAAGGATAAAGAATTGGAAGAAGGAAAATGTTATTAGAATTGGGACGTGGAACGTGAGATCCTGGAACACTAACGAGCATGAAATATGAATGGAACTTGAAATAAACAAAATAGAAACATGCGATTTAACGGAGACAAAAAAAGGAAACGGAATAGAACAGCATGGAAAGTATACATTAATATATGCCGGTGTCTCTAAACATATTAGTGCAAAAGAAGGAGCGGCAATAACCCTAAGTAACAAATATTAATAAGATAAAGGGCCATAGTTGCATATCTGAGAGAATAGCAAGTTAAGTTACATACTACTTCGAAACCAATTAATATAATTTCTGTATGCACATGAAAATAACAAACCATCCCGCGATAAACAAACATTTTATAATGATCTACAAAAATGTTTGAGTCAGAATGATCACCGAGAGAGAATAATAGTAGCAGAAGATCTGAATGCGATGATAGGAAATTATATTATCCAAGGAATTAAACAGAAGTTTAATGAAAAAATTGTAATTGAAAACAGTGAAATCTTAGTAGACCGAAAATGAACTGAGAATAAATAATACATGCTTTGATCTTAAATTACAATACAAATATACATGGACAAATTCTAGAGAGCAAAGATCTATTATTGATTATATTATGACAAATCGAGAAGTACACCTGTCCCAGTTATTAGATATAAGGAGTCTTTCTGCTGCATATGTAGGAAGTGATCATAAACTTGTCCTCTTAAAACTAAGGTCAAATTTAAAAGTGAAACCAATAGATGGCGGTGCGAATGGGCTTAACTATTACTTTCCAGTCGTAGGCTCTGACCAACTGCCTCTCAAAGGCCTCAAGAACTTCTTTATCAGTCGTAACTTCGTCCAGATCTTTGATCTCTAGGAGCACCTCACTTGACAAAGTCTTACCTCCGCTTTTCCTTTCAATTGATCGGCCACTGCAGGCATAAACTGTGCTGCCTTCGTGCAACCTGCGGGTTCCATCTCTAGAAGCAGGTCTCCCGCGGCTCCCTTTCTTATTTCAACTGCATTGAATTCCTGTTCTTCGAGCTCCGGGGCTTCCTCGTGTGTCGCAAAATTTCCTCATACGTCTCTCCCTCCTTGGCTGACACTAACAAGGCATTCCGACGCTTGGGAATGGAGTGCGGTGGCTTCCCTCAACTGTCTTCCATTGGTTTTCGGGTTATCACCGGACTTAGGTGGAGTCTTTTCACAGGTGAGCGACTCACTTCTCTTGTGGTCCGACCATTCCCGACTTCTTTTCTCTCTCTCCTTGGGTTTTTTGGGGTTGTTCTTCAAGTACACCATATTGACAAACCGATCGTTGAGCTTCTGCTCTACGCTCTCCGTTGCAGCGAGCGCTGTTTGGGTGCCCATTTCTACACTACTCGGTTTATTGCTTTTTCCTCCATTGTCTGTGTCCGACATGGCGCTGAAGCGAGTGTGGAAGCAGCTCGTTATCCGCTTAATATCCGCATGAACGTTGTTCCTTGATCCAAATGGCGACAGGGAAAGGAAATTTAGGAAAGTGATGGAGAAAGGCTGGGAAGAGAAAGTTTAGGGAAATTATGGAGAAAGGTAGTGCTAGGATATCACTGCCCTGCAACTAGGTGCAGTGATGGTACTTCCCAGGATGACTGCCAGGATAGCGGCCTACCTCCTAGCTAGTCTGGTCCGTCCCGGATATTTAATTTCTCTGGAACTCATCCGAAGGTTCCCCTATCCTCCACCTGGGGAAGTTCCCGTTGGGAGGAATAACACCCACACGGCGCACTAGCACCCACACGTGTGCGTGTGTGTGTGTGTGTGTGGAGGGGACGACAAGTACTACACACGCAAGTTTTCTTGATATTCCACAGCGGGGGGTGCGGGGAGAGGAGGGCTCTTGCTACGTCACGGCTTAAAAGGGCGTACCAACTGTGGGCATGGACTTAACACGGCAAAGCGTGCCAGAAGGAATGCTACAATTGTTTTCAAAGTACGAGGCGGTTTTTGCCAGCATTGTAAATTGGTACGTGTCGAACCTAAGTATCTGACCGGGCCGTGCTATTCGGCGCTGGGTGATAACTAGGGAGCTTGTGTATCAGGAAATCTTGTGCGAACAATATATACTTGTTTTTTTCTAACGTAGCGGCTGAGGATAGTATCTTCAAGATGGAAGTACGACTTTTTGAGTCATTCTCAGTTCTGCCGCAAGATGTCGCATGATCGCGACGCATCAAGCAGTGCTGCAGATCATGCGACTCTAGTGGCAAAACTGAGAATGACTCAAAAAGTCCTGCCGAATTCCATCTAGGAGATACTACCCTCAGCTACCACGTTAGAAAAGCCTAAGTATAGTGTCTAATCCACTTCATGGTTTCTCAAGAAGAATTTTTCATTCATGCTGAAAATTATTGCATATGTTGACTTACAGTAATATTTGTAACGTAAACATTTGATATATTGAATGAATTTTGTTAGTGTAGCAAATTAATAAAAGCGGAATTTTTAATAGTTCGCTTAATTGGCCCGGAGGGAAGGGGGGCTGAAGACTTATGAGATCCTACATGTAGTTTTATTTTATCATCTGCCATCATAATTATATTTTCAATAATACTTTATGGAACCAGTTGTATTAGACATTGAAAGCCGTACCAGTGACGAAGCTATGAATGTCATCCAAAATTGTATTGTTGTATTTACCCCATTAAAAGTCAACTCTGACCACATCATTTTGAAGAGGCCTCTTGAGAATTTTTTAAATTAGTACGTAACCAATTCTTATTATTTAGTCAAAATAAAATTGCTAATTGTTCTATTGATTAGAAAATTGACTTGTGAGTGAGGATGTTATTACTTACGTTCTATTCAGTATCTGTACTTTTTGGTTCTCCTCCAATACTGCGATGTTCTCTGACTTTTTAGGTCCCTCTGAAAGTTTTGCACGTTGAATTACGTTCTTAAGTCTTCCTAATATTACTTACTTATAAGTAAGAACATTGGCTTCTTTGTCACCAGATTTTGTTTCTATCTCGTTCTTATTAGTGGCCTCGGATTCTTTAATAAAATAAACTCGAAATTTGTGTCGCGTAACGTTCGTGTGATCGAGTTGTCAACTGCGAACTCGTATACAGTACGTCTGTTCCTCCGTTTTGGGGGTAACGTTGGATATAGCGCTAGCGCTTCCAAGTTTGGGAAGTTTTCGCTTCGTCTCTTGGTCTTTTGCGGTGGGATTTACAATGAGTACGTACTTCTATCAATGTGAATTTTTTCTTTTCCATTTCTTGTAAAACGCAGATTCGCACTCGCCGGGCGTCGAACCGACTATCCGCGCGCCCTCATCGATCCCGTAACGCGCATCGTGTAATAAAAATTTCGGCAAAGATTTATATTCGTTTTCACGTTACGTTTCTCTAGATACAATGCCATTCCTTTGTGATAATCTCTTTTCAGGCCCATTCAAAAATATCGGTCTGAATCGCCCGGCAAATTCGCGGTGGATGCCAAGAATATTACCCCGAATATAATTACATGTTATAGATTGGCATGATATTTTTTTTCGTCTTCACGACCTATTGTTACGTCAACTTTTACGAATTTTGTGACACGGAAATATAATGTTAAAACACAACTCCTAACCGACTAGCCTTAAATCTGCAAATGTAAACCACCTTTTTTTCGAATAAGATATTTAGGAAATAACTCGTATTTTATTCTAGTAAATAAATATATTTGCTCTTGTTTTTCATTTATATGATGTAACTTCATTAGCAACATTACTATTTTGAATTAATGTCAGGGGCCATTATTTTTTTCCAATTTTCTTTTAATTTAATAATCAGAAGATTGTAAACATTGGACTTCCAAGTTTTCAAAGGCAATCTTCTTGTCTTAGTAACTTTCCTTTGAGTTTTAAAATTTGTGACCATGTTGCGATGAGTAATAGATTAGATAATTTATTTCATCCAACTTGTCATAGACATGGGACAAGTCATTTTATACAATACAGCACAATAAAATATAATAAAGAAACAAAACACACACAATAGAAGCATATTCAACATTATACATACTTAACATTTCAACCCAGTACATTCAATTAATGTCTTCAAGACACTTCGTGAAGACTACCAATGCATACATAGGAGGGCATCAGCGCAACTGTGGCCTAACCCACGTTTTTAGGAGATCTATGTGGTAATGACACTTTAATCTGCTTAACTTCTTTGTGTAAATGTTTCAGTGTGTTCGTGTCAATACCATTCACAGTAATTCCAGAAAGTGATGTTCTCACTCAGCTTACATTAACATTACTTTGTTCAATAGTGGCCTATGTGGCATAGGCTGTTCTTTTGTCCAGACAATCACAATAATGTTTATTTTATAAATAAAACTTAGCTTATGGATCAATTGACAAATAATATTAAAAGTTTATTCAACAAGTACCTATTATTAAGATGGAAGTATTAATGACTTTGATGGATTTTATACCACCTTGTACCATCCATTTTAGGTAGGTTAAAAACCTTCTGTAGAGCAAAGTGCAGAAATACTGCCTGTTAATGAATTCATGATTAAAATAAATTTGGCAATCTATTTCTAAAAAAATTTTTGTTGCGATAACGACCTAACTTTCATTTATTCCAGTTGTCTGTAAAATTAGTAATGCTATTGTATTTTCCATCTTTCATCATTGGCATTTTTATGACTTGTAAGGTACAGCACCAAAGTTCATTAAATTCCTGCACTTGCTACAAAATAAAACAAATGATTTTTTTAATTTAATGTTGCCAACTTCATTAGCCATTTTCTCCAAACACAGGATCTATTGGCCACTGTTGCACCATTACCCTCATATACAGTAATTACATACGAAAGCAAAACAAGATGTGAACATCCTCCAGTCTAACACACATTTTATCCTAACTAACCTTATATTTTACAAATTCATCAATACTGTGGAAGCCATTACTAGATACGGAATGCTGACCTGTCATGAATGCACCTGGCTCAGGTAAATCTTTGAGGTGCTTAGGCAGATCATTGTACAAATGTAATGTGTTTGTGCTGAAAATATTTGAAGCAATATTAGAATAATAGTTATTAAAATAATCTGCTACATTTTTAGGACTCTTTATATCAATCCCATTAATGTTTATAAGGATATTTCTTATTTCTTTCCTATTTTTCCCTAGTTCTTTATTTAATTAATATCCCACATTATTTTTTGTTTTATTATTTGAGGACAATATGCACTTTTCATTATGTAATTTTAGGTTCCTTTTCACTGTTCTATTTTTTTGATAGAAATTATAGTAAGTTTCAAATGATTTGGTTACATTTCCTTCTTTCATAATTTTACTGATAAGTCTTAGTTGTCTACTAGATTCTCATATATGTGGGGTGACCTACTTCTTTTTCTGTCTGTTAATTTTTACTCTTTTTTGAGGCATGGCTACATTGAAATAATAGTGGAAAATGTTAATAAATTTACTGTATGATTCATTGACCGAGGTTTGCATACAAATAGATTCCAACAATTCTATACTAAATAAAATAATAATTTAAATAGTTTAATTTCAGTTCATTGCATGCCCTTATTACTCTAAATTGTTCTTTGATTATTTTTTCTGTTTTATAAATTTGTTCTGAGTGTACTTGTAGAATTGGGGCATAGTGATCAGAGAAACTCAAAGCAACAATATTATATGAAGGTTTCAGTAATTTTTTGTCAAGTATGATTTGATCAATGGGTGACTGTTTCCTACTCTTGTTGGAACATTGCTTAAAGCCTGTAATCTATATATGTTTAACCCTTTAGACTCTGTGTGGGGTTTTGTTTTAAGAGAATAGATTTTAAAGTAACAGAACTCAAATTATATTTCCTTAAGCTAATGCTGTCATACATATAACACCTAAGTCAAACGATTCATCATCAAGCATAACATAAAAGTCTAGTTTCCTCTTTTTTTGGTGAAATTTTTTGGTGAAATATTTTTAATTTGTCTGATTTACTTATGAAATTACCTGAACCATGTTCATCCCTAAAAAATCTATCAACTGTTGAGGCAGCTTCATCATCCTGCTAGAAGAGCTAACTACTACTTGTTGGTTCTCATTCTGGGGTTGTTCTGTCTCTGCAGATGAATTTCCTTTCCACTCCAACTCAATCACGTTCTTTTGTTTATTTGAAAAGATTTTGTTGTGCATTCCTGCAGGATGGTAATTAAAACAAAATGTTTATGGCCATTATATTTTAACAACTGGTTTTCTGGATTTAATTAATTGTAAAGGCTTGATGTATTTCCAAAGAAAACTTATTGTGAACTTACGTAATCATCATCATCATCATCATGTATATGAATAATAATTTATATATTGTGACATGTAATAATTAAAATGTGACAATAATAATACTATTAATAATAATAATGTTACACATTGTATTATTATTATTATTATTATTATTATTATTATAATTTCCCCCTCTCACGTATATATTTCTGGTTTGATTTTACAGCTCATTTTTTTAATATTAATGTCTCTGATGGACCGGCTAATTATCTGCTTAATAATACAAATTTAAATGAATTCCTTGACAATGGCAGTTGTCTTATTTTGAGTATATCAACTCACAACTCTAGTTCTGGAGAACTTTCATTGGACAACAAGGTAAGAATTACACGATTGATTCATTGATTGTGAGTGATTCCGGGCACGTCGACTACTGAGGTCATTAGTCCTGTGAGAGTAATGTATGTTTTTTCATTGGGAGGTGGTGGTGATCTTCCCCCACTGGGTGGTAAGATTCCATGCCGACCTACCGTTGACTAGCGGGGTTATCCCCAACCAGGTATCTCCAACCAGTGGGGCACCACCCCAGCCAGGACCCTGAGTCCTGAGACCCTAAGTCCCTGACCAGTCTCCTGGCATGTGTGATAGTGTAGTGTATGTTAGTGTTCTGGGTGAGGATAGGACAAGGAAAAGGAAGAAAAGATAGCGTGCAGTCCATGGCCCGTTTGTTAGGGTACGGCATTAGCCTGGTGTTCATCAGTGAAACCACGGAAAACTACTGGTCAGAGCAGCTGGCTGCGAGAATTCTCCTCCAGACAGCAACTGAATTCAACCTAGCTGTAAGAATTACATAAATGTTACAAATGTTGCTTGACTAATGCGATTAAAAAGACAAGTTATAGTGAATAAATAAAAATAAATGAATATTACCAACGGAATTTTTCAATTTTATGTTGTGGAACACTTCTTCCACTTTTGTTGTTATGAATATTTGAATCTATTTCTTAATTCTCTGTGGACTGAAGGGTGCTTTGCACTCACTTTCAAATTTCTCTAGCCATTAATCCAAATTTTGACTGTCTGTTGTTGCTTCCAATTGTTATTTGGAAAACTAATAATGAAAGGAACTTTATTATTGAATGATGCACTTAGTGCATGAGAGTGTAATAAATATCAGACTGCTGGAGGAAGGAGCACCATGCTCACTCTCGACCTATTGCTTATTTTGTTTGTTACAAAATTCTAAAATTATTATGTTTGATGAAAAAGCTTGGTTATTTCTTTCTTTAATATGCATTTATGTTGTTTAATTTTCAAGTGAGCCCTACGTTCACCCCCATACTATGGTAAAATAAAAGGATCTCAAGAAAACGTGTGCAGGTTGAATTTCTTTCCTACATATTACATAGTTTTTAATTGTTTTTTAATGAAAATAAATTGAATTGAAATAGGATGCCGGAGATCAAGAACAGTTTAAGGACATATAAGTTTTATGAACAACTATAAATCTAAATACATTTTCAAATAACAATAATACAGTAGAAGTATTTTAAAAACTGTTATTATCTACATTAGAAAGAAATATAATAGAAAATAGATAAGTTATACCTAAAATTTAAGTTAGTGGGTTATTTGGATTTGTGTCTTGCTTGAAAGTAATTAAATATTTGGAAGAAGCTTTGTAACACACAGAACTAATTGATTCTCTAAATGAAAATTTTTAACTTGTTTTTTAAAAATAATTTTAATTTATGTCATGAGAAAAAAAGTTGATTCACAGCAGTAAATATTCCAAAGCAGGAAAGTAAACAGTTTAAATGATTTCAACAGGACGGATATTCAACAGCATTGTTTTGTATTTCTAGGGGATCGTTTTTAGCGTCATAAGGGGATTTGAGGATATTGTGTTACCCAACTCAATTTCATCCATTTCCAGTACAATAAAAGCATCAAGTAAATGTTCAAATACCAGCTTCATTACAGAAATATGCTCATCAAAATCTGAAAATCTTTCACTATACTCTTGTATTAAATAATCCAAGACACCTATATATTCATTGAATATATTATTTGTTTTGCTCATTCAAAATTTTGGTAGTTCGGAAGTGTTCTGCAGATAGATAGACAACAATGTTTTGAAAATGTTAATTTTTTTTCAAAATGTTTGGATCTTTTGCCACATTTTATATAGATGCAAATATGTTATTTACACAGAAGAGTGGCCAGCATCTCGAACTTGTGGGTTGCACAGTTCTGCTCATGATTGTTCGGAAATGGGACTCATTAAGTCCTGCGAGAGGACATCTTTTCAATGTATGGAATGCTGAAATGACAGTGACTGATCAGTGAACAGGCCAATTTTGACACTTATGTTTGGATAGGGCACGCTTTCGTGGAGAACAACTGGTAATCGTAGTGAATGATAACCGAATACCAAACAAATTTTAAAACAATTATTTTATTTCACATTTTTTGGTTTGAATGAATTTTAGTTTTGCCGTCAAACTGAAGATTTCTGAAGCAATTTCAAAATTGCCTTAAGGGAGCAGATATAGTGAAAAAGCAAGCAAACTAGTGGTGCTATTTACTACACTTTCTCGCTCTTAATGATCGTTATGTCATTCTATTTATACCATAATTTCTCTCCAAATTAAGACATCTCAGTTATAACTTTTTGTAAAAATATCTCGCGGCGCGGAATGCGATTGTTGCATTCCAATCTGATATTTCCTGAAGGCTTGCAATTTTTCTTTAACATTACATTTAACTCGTATTTTTAAAAAAGAAAACCTACTTGGGCTAATTTTAATTAAAATTTGCGAATTGCTTCAAAGAAAATACAGCAATACTCCAAAAATACAAATATATTCTTCGCAACTCGGAAAAATATTACACAGGGGAACAAAAAAGAGGTTTCAAAAAACTTTTTAAATTTTGATAGCTATTTTTATAGTTTTGCGGGCGCTGAATACGGATCTGAACTGTATTTGTTTCTATCACCCACAGTTTAATCACAATTTGAACAATTACGATATGGTAAAATACACTATATACGTAATAAAAATGAAAAGTAAACGACATTTAATACACCAACAGAATTTTATTTACACATAGAAGATGGCTTTATATTCTTATCATTACATTACATTGTTTTAAAATATAACGATATAAATGTGAACGATCCCGCAACAGTGGCTAATCTCTTTAACCAATACTTTTCGAGAATTGCTGCCGATCTCACTAAGGGTCTTCAGGCACAAAATTCAAAAACAGACAGTTCATCCAAAATTTTAGATACAATGTTCGTTTCCGAAACTTCTTCCTATGAAATTCTCAAAATAATCGGTAAACTAAAAAATAAATATTCGTCCGGTTTAGATGAATTCCCGGATTCTTTGTTAAAGACTTGTGCAAAATTCAAAAACAGACAGTTCATCCAAAATTTTAGATGCCATTATACACCCGTTAACTCACATATTTAATGCATCTTTATGCACTGGAACGTTTCCAGATATTTTCAAAACAGCTAAAATTAAGCCGCTTTTCAAAAAAGGCAACAAAAATGAAATTCAAAATTATCGGCCCATTTCTCTTCTATCAGTTTTTCAAAATATTAGAGACTTTTTACGTACGAATGAAAACCTTTCTCCTAAACCGACGCGGTTTCAAAAATGATTAGAGAAAAGACTCTTTGTCCCTATCATTGGATCACAGGAATGGAATTTTAGACCCTTTCTGTCATAATTACTTTACAGAACTGTATACTCGGTTTCAGATTGCGAAATCGGAACTCTCTTTGCCCGTTGCATGTGGAGTTCCTCAGGATCGATTTTAGGCCCTATTCTGTTCCTACTTTACGTAAACGATATGCCCTCGATCGATTCGAAACGGAAGAACGGTTCTCTTTGCGGATGATACGAACATCCTTTGCAATAAAGAAACAGTAAATAGTCAATATCAGATGTTTCAAATTGGTTCGAAATAACAAATTAATAGTAAACGAAAAGAAAACGGTTTTAATGCAGGTTTCCATTTCAAATAAACAATTCTGTGCTCCATTGAAAATGAACAGTGTACCATTGACTGATGTTAAGGCAACAAAATTTTTAGGTCTCTCAATTCAGTCAAACCTTAAATGGAACGTCCATTTAAATGAATTGAACACAAAATTAAGTTCATTATGCTACGCGTTCAGAATTCTTGCAAATTGAGTGAGCCTTTATACAGCTTGTTGTGTATACTTCGCGAATGTTCATTCCCGCCTGAGATATGGCATAATATTCTGGGGAAATACATCTTATAGCTCCCAGACTTTTAGATTACAAAACGATTGTACGAATAATAACCAAATCCCACCCACGTGATTCATGTAAGCCTCTCTTCATTAATCTAGAATTCTACCATTACCGTGTCTTTTATTTACGAATCAGTGGTTTTGTAAAAATGACTTGCTCAAGGGTGGGAAATATTTTTTCAGAAAATGCCGAAGTCTATTACTATAACACTCGACGTAGAAATCATATTCATCAGGTGACAGTATCAACAGCTCATTACAAAAAATTCACATACAATACATGTACATTATTTTACAACACTTTGCCAGATGACATTAAACGATTAAATTCAATAGAAAAGTTTAAATCCCAAGTGAAATCGTTTCTGCTGCATAACTGTTTCTATACAATTAGAGACTATACTGAGCATCACAAGAAAAGTAACATTATTTTTAACAATGATACATAATGCATTATTTACCGTTTGGACTGTATAAATGAGTATAAACAACCTGTAACAACTATTGTACTACAGCTTCCGGGTCAATGACACCCATCTCGATCAGGTTTTTTGTCCAGTTTCCCTGATCCATTGAGCAAATGCTGAGATGGCCCCTTGTTTTGCTTCTGGACATAAATGTAACTTCATTTTCTGTGCACGTCTTCTAGAATTCAGTGGGAAATACAATTATTCAAATTATCGTTTCCATGTTGTCGCGGCAGGAAGTAATAAGAGCCAAAATTTATTGCTTATTTATCCTTGAAAATAGATTTATTACATGGGAGTTTTTTTTCTCCCTTTCAAAATTCAAAATTTATTGCTTATTTATCCTTGAAAATAGATTTTACTACATGGGAGTTTTTTTTCTCCCTTTCAAAATTCAAAATTTAAGTAGTATATGACTTAGTGTAGGGATTACAGAATTTTGAAAATGTGCACACAATTCTCATTTCCCCATAGCACGTCATACGCAGTTTTTAACTGTTTTTTTGACGTAAAATAAATAAATAAATAAATTTACATGACTTGCCGCGGAAACGTACGACTTCAACTGAGGTTCCACATTGTTTACGGGACACTGAAAATCATTGTCAGCTGCTCCGTCTTTATCACAGGGAGATTCATCTCTTGACAAATTATCGAGGTCAACAGTTGCAATAGCCACTGGTGGTTCAGGTAGAGACAAATCAGTACTATGGCTTAATTGCAGATGGCAGGTTAGGGTACTGGATTACTTTTTTGTTGGATGAGTTGTAACCAGTAACATCAGTGCAACAAAAGTAGGAATCATATGAATGATTCCTTGGCTCCCTCCAGTGCATTGGAATAGAAAATCTAAAGGATGCTTTCTCCTTTTTTTCGCCATTTTCTAAAGTCGTCTACACAAATATAATATACTTTATGTGGGGCCCAAGATTTGTCCTGATCACTAAGTTTAATTCCAAAACATGAAAATTATATATTTCTAACAAAGTCTGTAATGTTCCTTTGGTGTTTTTAAATCACAAATATAAGAAAAACTGTCAGGACTGTTCTTATAAACATGACTAGCCATTACTGAACAGTAACTGCTAAACTAGTATCTAATCTTGATAGCAACAATGCAAACACGTGCGCCTCCAATGCAAATACGGTACTGCTTGTCAAATATTTTACTAAAGAGTATACTAGCCTCTTTGTCGTCCTAATACTTTCTCATTAGAACGTGCTGCATCTCTACTTTTCTAGATACTCACAGCTGCATTTGCCTAGCTATACAGAGAAAATGTCGAAATGTGAACAAATACACAGATACATGATGATACAGCATTTTTACAAATACACAGACCAAATACATGATGATACAGCATTTTTACAAATACACAGACCAAATACATGATGATACAGCATTTTTAATGTTCGTTTTGGAATCAGCACACCTAAAATGATACGAATTTGGTGAACACACAAAAAGTGTTTTGATCGTTGGCCTGTGTTATCAAATAGGTTTTAAATAATTACTAAATGGTTAATTTGTAAACGTATAACAAAAGCTCGAATGAAAGAAACGAACAAATATAAAACAATATACAAATTCTAATTTATGTAGCATCCAACTGTCTGGAATCTCATATTACGTTCACAAAGAGCAGGACATTTGAAGCCGGCGATTAGGTTTGACGCCAAATTTCACAAAATATAGTACTTATATTTTCGAAAAATTGAACATGACCTTATCTGAAGATCTGTATTGATGAAGACATTTCATTAAGAAAAAGCGTACCTTCACAATTGGAGTTGTAGGAAGCTTTAATTCTTTTTAAATTTTCTAAAAATCAGGCATTTCACGAACATGAGACCTGCACCATTCTATTAAACGTTGTTTACGCTAAGGCCCAAATTTAATCAACAAATTTTGTGCAGTTAAAAAAATGGTTTTAAAAGTTGCATGTTTAACACAAACGTGCATAAAAATACTCATAATTTCGAAAAATGCATGACGTCGATTAGGGAATATCAATTTTGGATAAAATCAGCTGAATGGTTTAGGCGTTAGCGTTGACCACAGACGGATGGACAGGAGAGACATAACGCCATTTTGCCATCAGTCGATTTTTCGGTAGCAAGGACCCACAAAACATGGATTCTGACTAAACAACGTGTTAGAGGAAGTAATGTACTATTTATAGGGACATGATTTATCCACTTTTTTCGTCAGCCGGGCAATAAGAGTTTTTCTGTCGAAAATTCGCCATTTATTGCCGCAGCATTACAATACTTTCTCTAAACTGCGTAAGAAGTAGCGAGAAAGTAAAGATAGGAGAAAAAACGTGATTTTGTGTGTTAGAAAAACACTACGATATTGCAACTTCCTCTACCCTGTCGCTTCAGATAGAGAGACTATCTAAAGAGAGAGAGGGCGAATCTAATGATGACTACGCAAAAATGCCTCGCCACTGGTTAAGGAGAACATTGAAAAAGAATTCCACATTTACAATGATCTTGCGCACATTGTTTTAACATTTTATTCTACGCAATGCTTGTTATTTCTGTAAAATATTAATTTTCAACAGGTTGTACACAAAGATGGTTCATCGGAGCTCATTTTCTTCAAAATACGCCCAGATATTATCACAAAAGACAATATTCATTCAAATATATATGTTTTATCCATTGCTGCATCACCAGTTTCAGCCTTTTATCACACTATAGAGAAAGTATTTGCTCCAGTATTATTAAAGGTAAAGAAAACAATTTTTTTTGTATATAATTTTAAATACTTTAATTTTTTGTAATTTAATGCTTTATGTATTCATTTGTGTTGTAGAATGATGAATGGAGCCAGCAATTTGATCCTAAACTTCAAGAACTCATAACTCAATTAGAATCTGGTTTGCGACTCGTTCTCAATGGAGATGAAATTTCAGCTAATAATAAATCTAAAACGAGCGAAAACACATCAGGTATCTTCATATATATAATTTTTTATTACTGCTTGAAGTGAAATGTCTTATTTGATATCCAGTAGAACCTTTTTCTGACAGTAATTTACAGACCTAAAAACTTAGTGATTTCATCATAATGATGTTTTATTCCTAACCATCTCATCATTAAAACGTATGTGACAAATAATAGTATTTCTATTTATGTTTTTCTCCAAACATCAATTACTATGATAACTACGTACTAAAGTAGTTCTCCTAAACTTGATTATGATGAAAGGAACATATACAAATTCTGTTTTTGCTTTCAATATGAACTTGTTCGAAAAATCTAATATAATTGTGATATTTGAAACAAAAACTAAGTAAGAATGAAGTGGAATTCGTGCATTTTTTAAATTAGTACTAAGCTGTGGCATCCAATAAAAGGATGCTCGTGAGATACTGATCTCCAAAATTTTTGATGCAGAAAATATTTTGTTTGCTTTCATTTTAATAAAAAAATAGTACAGACTTTTAACAAAAATGAAAGACTCTTAAGCATAGATGAAAATATTTTCTCTATACTTACTGTTTTGCATGTGTTGGGCAATGATTTTACCAAACAGACCTGTTTCCGGTCCGAGATGTGAATGGACGGGCGATAGTGTTAATGGACGGGCGACGGTGGATTCCGGACGAGGGAGGGCTGGTTGTTAGTAGCTCAGGAAAATATAGTTGACCTTTACAAGTTTTAATATGCGTAGGAAAAGCAAAATAATAGTACATGGGCAATAAATAAGCATTTAATACAAAAGTTAACTCACGACTAGATGGAGATGAATGATTGCCTAATGATAGACAATTGAATATCTTGATTGTTACGTAAATCATTAAAGAACAAGTAATTGATAATCAAATTACTTAAATAGTATTTGAACCAATGGAAACTAGTCATCAAGTATGTTCAGCAGTGACTTCCTTTGTAAATTAATGATTGAAGTACTTATTATGCAAAGGTAATTCTTTTTCTCTTCTATCAGTTTTTTCAAAAATATTAGAGATAATTTTTTACGTACGAATGGAAACCTTTCTCACTAAACACGACGCGCTTTCAGATTGCTAACATAGATTTAGGAAATCAAAATAAACGGAAACAGCTATTTTTTCTTTTCTTAAATATGTCGCCTCATCATTGGATCAAAACGAGGCACCTATTGGATTATTTTTAGATCTCTCAAAAGCTTTTGTCGTCATTGATCATGACATTTTACTTTCAAAATTACCTTCATATGGAATTCGTGATATTGCTCTAGATTGGTCATGTTCGTATCTTAAACAACGATCTCAGAGAGTTGAAATACCTTACTGGAATGATGGAACATTACGTACGCACCTTTCCGACTGTGCCCATTGCACGTGGAGTTCCTCAAGGATCGATTTTAGGCCCTATTCTGTTCCTACTTTACCTAAACGATATGCCCTCGACGATTCGAAACGGAAGAACGGTTTCTCTTTGCAGATGATACGAACATCCTTTGCAATAAAGAAACCGTAAATAGTACAATATCAGATGTTTTAAATTGGTTCCGAAAAAACAAATTAATAGTAAACGAAAAGAAAACGGTATTTGATGCAGTTTTCCATTTCAAATAAACAATTCTGTGCTCCATTGAAAATGAACGGTGTGCCATTGACTGATGTTAAGGCAACACAATTTTTAGGTCTCTCAATTCAGTCAAACCTTGAATGGAACGTCCATTTAAATGAATTGAACACAAATTTAAGTTCATTATGCTACGCGTTCAGAATTCTTGCAAATTCAGTGAGCCTTCATACTGCTCGTTGTGTATATTTCGCGAATGTTCATTCCTGCCAGAGATATGGCATAATATTCTGGGGAAATAACATCTTAGAGCTCCCCGATTTTTAGATTACAAAAAAGAATTGGACGAATAATAACCAAATCTCACCCACGTGATTCTTGTAAGCCTCTCTTCATTAATCGAGGAATTTTATCATTACCTTGTCTGTTGATTTATGAATCAGTGGTTTTTGTCAAAAATGACTTACTTAAGGGCGGAAATATTTTTTCAGAAAATGCCGAAGTCTATTACTATAACACTCGACGTAGAAATCACATTCATCAGGTGACAGTGTCAACAGCTCATTACAAACAATTCACATACAATACATGTACATTATTCTACAACACTTTGCCATATGACATTAAACGATTAAATTCAATAGAAAAGTTTAAATCCCAAGTGAAATCGTTTCTGCTGCATAACTGTTTCTATACAATTAGAGACTGTACTGAGCATCATAAGGAAAGTAACTAATTTTAACAGTAATATAATGTATTATTTACGTTGGACTATAAGTTTAAACAATCAGCTTCCGGATCAATAATCCCCATCCCGATAAGGTTTTTGTCCAGTTTCCTTGATCCATTGAGCAAACGCTGACATGGTCCCTTGTTTCGCTTCTGGACGTAAATGTAACTTCATTTTCTCTGCACGTCTTCTAGAATTCAGTGGGAAATAATTATTCAAATTATAGTTTCATGTTGTCGTGGCAGGTCAAAATTTATTGCTTATTTATCCTTGAAAATAGATTTTATTACATGGGAGCGTTTTTTTTATTCAAAATTCAAGTAGTATATGACTTAGTGTAGGGATCACAGAATTTTGAAAATGTGCACAGAATTCACTTCTCCCCATAGCTCGTCACACACAGTTTTAACTGGTTTTTGGCGTAAACTAAATAAATAAATAAATAAATAAATAAATAAATAAATCTTTTTAAAATTATTTTGCCATGCAACTGGCGACAGAACTGAAAAATTGGAATTGCGTATAAAAATTTCTCATTACTGTTTTCAAGTAATGCAAATTAAATAATATGTTTTATGTTTTGATAATAAAGACAGAAACTATCTTAATATCTAGTTAAATTTTTAAACTCTACCTTGAGACTAGATACGTTAGTGACTGGTTGGAACGTGGCACTTTCTTAACCTTAAACTTCGCTCGTGGCACATAGCGAAGTCGCTTGCCTTTCACCACTGAGATCCGGGTTCGATTCCCGTCGAATCTCATGTGAAAGTTGTTCTAACAAAACTAGTTTGGCTGCTTCACAAGGGCTAGTCCAACCCCTGTGAAGTATCCTAAACCCTACCCCCTATTCCTTCCCAATTCTGGCCGCTGGGTAGTGACGCAGGAGCGCGTAGGAGGAGGCGCGTACGCTGAGATGCTACCTGGCGGTCCTCTGGACATGTGACTACGACCTGATGTAAAATGACTTACAAAGGTAATGGAGGATTACTCCCGCGTAAAATAATGGAGGATTACTCCCCAGCGCAAAGCGCTCAACGCCCCTTAAGGGGCTTGGAGACGCGTTGCGTCAATATGCAGACGCAACAAATAAAAAAAACCTCATCAATGACAATTTTAATTTAAGTTCCAGGAAAATATTTTTTTCTATTTGTTTTAACATTAATTTGTACAGAAAATGTAATTGTCAACCTTAATAAGAAACCGACTTTTTCTTTGTAATTATCGAGGAATATATTTGGTTTCATTTGGTTTTGATTCATCAATCGGGAATTGTTTTTTGTTCCTTTACAAACACGAAAAGAATTTCTACGAGTTGAATATAAAAAATTAAAATTATACAATATCTCAAAAATATCTGACGTGACTTTCTAGTCCCTTTGAAGCATTTCTTTGCCTGACCACATTTTTGGATCGCCAACGAACGTCATAAAATCACTTTATTGACGGTGACTACACTTCTGAATTATGAACGTACTGACAAGTTGTTACTTCCTTTAAAGCCGCCTCTCGTAAATGTACTGTTATAGAATAAGTGCTATGGCAGAAATGGTGAGTATTTTCTCGATCTATCTCGAATGATCGATAAGATTAGAATAACAAGAAACAATAATTTTCAGTTATTACGAGTCCAGTTGATGAATCGTCCTATTGGGCATCAGTAGCAAACTCAACATCACGAAGAGATTTAAGAGAAAGGAGTACAGCCTTTTGGAATGCATTGGAACCTTTAGGAAAAGACTTCAGGTAAATTAAAATTTACTTACGCCATAATAAGTAATTTTTAATCTAGTAAATATTTACGTTACTTTCTAAGGTGTAAGGGTTGAAATTTTAATCTGAATGGTTCGTAATTAAGCCTAATATTACAATCAGTTATAAATTAATATTGGAATTTTGTCTGAAATACCATCTTTGAGTATTTGTTTTACAGGAAAAAATGTTCATGGCTGTCCCCTTTTCCATCCATTTAAGTTAATTTGCAGTTTCTCTTCAAAATATGTGTTTTTTGCAGGTTGTGTAAATAATTAATATTGTATATTCAATTTCTGATAATACATTTTGTATTCTATAATCTTTTGCAAAGACGATAGCAGAATAAGAATGTAAGCAATGGTGAACCTACTCTTACCGGCCGAGTTTAACTCATTGTCAGAGCCAGCTTTGTCGCTGCCCGTGCAGTGACTCTGACCTTGAGTTCAAGTATCAATGATGGAGAAGTTTGGACATATTCAAGCCATTCCGTAGATAACTAGGTAGAATTCAGTCACTGTCTGGAGGAGAATTCAAGCTTCCGTCTACTCTGATCGATGGCTTTCCGTGATTTTTTGGTCAATATCAGGCGAATGTCGGTGTAGTACCCTGATAAACGGGCCCAGTTAGCTTCAAGCAGAAATGACACGACACTCTTTCACACACACACACACACACACACACACACACACACACACACACACACACACACAAAAGATATTGCACATGGCCTCTTTTAGACCTGATGTTCTAGAACAGATTTCATTTAAGAAAAAATCTTTATTTTTAAATTTGTAGTTTTTATTTAAACTTCGGCAGTTTTCAAAAACAGGGCAGTCCCTCTGACCAGGAGGTCCTAGGTTCGAGTTCCGTTGGCAGAATTATCGACACTAGTTTGTCAGCTTTGGTCAATTCAGTCGCTGTCTGGGAGAGAATTCTAGGGGCCGGCTGCTCTGATCGGTAGTTTTCCGTAGTTTCTTCGATCAACATCAGGCGAATGCCGGAGCAGCACCCTAACAAACGGGCCACGGACCGCGCGCATTCTTTCCTACCTGATCCTTGCCCTATACCTTACACACACTTACACTAACATGCACTACACTACCACATATTCCGGCAGACCGGTCGGTAGCTTAGAGCTTGTCCCTGCTGGGGCGGTGCCCTGTTGGTGGGAGAAACCCTGCTATCCGACTAGCTAGAATACCTGGTTGGAGAAACCTTACTAGCCGACGGTAGATCGGCACCGGATCTCGCCATCCAGCGGGGTAAGTCCACCGCCACCTACCGGGAAAAACATACGCAACACTTACGGGACTAATGACCCTAGTAGTTGACGTGCCCGGAGTCACTATCAGTCAATCAATCGAAAATACAGAGTTCGCTGGTAAGATAATCACTTTTTAACCGTCTTTTGACACATACGAGGAGAAAATTTAAAGAAAACTTTTGAAGGTAAAAAAATTGTACTTTATTATAACTGTGGCGTTATTATTGACGTTATCTGCCTTTGAAAAACATATTTTACTAAGGAAAAATCACTCTCTTCAATATTGTAGTTGTAGGAAAGCGTCGATAAAAATTAACTTTCCAGTTTTCAAAAAACCAGAAATTTCAACGAAAAAGAGACCAGCGCCATATTTTTAAGTGTTCTGTACGGTAACCGAGCACAAAGTTTAATAAAAAAGTTGGGAGCCATTTTTGAGAAAAGTTTGAAAATGTAATTGAGGCTTCCAGTACACCCAGAAATCAAACTATCCGTTTCAAAATCAGAGGTTCTCGAGTTCCAATGAATCGATTGTGGATTATAAATTTTGAAGAAAATCGGCTGACCAGTTTAGGCGCTAGCGTAAACAAACAGATGGAGGGGAGCGGACGGACAGACGGACAATGTCGTGTAAACGCACGGACCTAAAGGGTCCGGGCCCAGGGCCTCCTACAGTTCTTAAAAAATATTTAATACAATTTTTTCAAAAAATAAAAATAATTTCTAAAAGTGACGTACGATTAAACTACACGCAGAAATTGACACAAGCCAGGAGTTATTCTCGAAATTGGGGGTTGGGGAGATCGGTGAAAGTAAGAATAGTTAGGGGTCCTCAAATTAACCTAGGCCCAAGGGCCCCCAATGCTGTTAAAACGGCCCTGCGAACGGACGGATGTTGTGGTCAACGTTGTGGTGGACGGGCGGGCCTTTTTTGGAGCACGATTACTACAACTTTCTCTTTTTACGAAGTAAGGCGAGAAAGTCAAAATAGTATACTTCCTATTTTTATTTATTTTTATTTTTCATTATTTAATTTTTATTTTATTTTGTTTATTTAAATTATTTTTATAAAAACAGAAAATTCTGAAAATTTCAAAGTTGAAATTTATTTTTAAAGCTGTCCTACACCTCCAATATTAAAACTAGAGATTCCTTTCTCATTGCAATTTATCCCTCAATTTTATATCTTTAAAGGATGTCATGCATTTTATATCTAAATATCTATCTATCTATCTACTCTATCTATCTATCTATCTATCTATCTATCTATCTATCTATCTATCTATCTTTAATAATTTATGGAAGGCGAAACCTTCATAGGTACTATCGATATTCTTCTGGGAGTTTGGGACTTAAAGTTTCCACTAAACCTCTGCTTGTTCAGACCTTCTCCTGCGGACCACGTTAGTCATTGCTTCGCAGAGGGCGGTCTTAGCTGTAGCTCTTGCACCACTTTAAGTTGGTATTTTGTAATTTCCGTCTTCTCCTTTTTTGTCTTAACAATGGTTATGAATTCTTCAATTTGTGACCACTTTTTTTCATTTTCCAACATTTGTGTTAACAAATTGCTTGTCGTTAATTGGGCCCCTAGCTGGTCCTCCAGTGCTTTTCTTTCTGTTCGCCAGGTTTCGCACTATAAAACGGTATGCTTTTCGTCATCTGCCTGGAAGCAGCAGTATCTACACATCGCACCCTGTCGCTGATCGAAGCAGTGTAGATATTGGTTGAAGTCGCCCTGCCCACTCCATACCTGGAGGTAGTATTTCATTTGTCCGTATGTCCTCTCTGTCCATTTGGTCAGTTCTGGAAATAATTCGTAAGTCCACCTTCCTGTCTCTTCGTTGCCCCAGCGTCTTTGCCATTTCTTCATGAGCCTTTCTCTGGCTCTCTTTTTCACTTCCTCCATTTCCTTTTGTTCCGCTGTTGCTTCTTTCAAAATATTGGACACTTCCGCCCTTTTGAGCGCTAAGAGGTCTATTGGGGGCATTCCCGCCAAGACCAACGCTGCGCTCTGAGAGATCGTCCTGTACGCTGAGATTACTCGAATTGCGCTGGCCCTGTGAACGGAAAACATTCTCTTTTCCCAGCTTTGAAACCCTAGTCTGTCTGCTCACACTGGTGCCGCATAAAGCATTTTAGATTGGACGACGTTAGAGAGAAGTCTTCTTTTTTTTAAAGTGCTTCGTCCTCCCATATTCGACATCAATCGTGAGAGGCCACCTGCCGCTTTTATGCCACATTTTTGGCTTGTACTCGAAAGTTGAGTTTCTCTACTTATGTCTACTGACTGGTCTTCCACGTGATTTCCGTCCTATGACCCTCGGTTTTGCGTAGTTCCTCTTATCTGTGACAAGTATGGCTTCTGTTTTTTCTGTTGCCCTCTCCCCTTGATCCTCTCCAGGCTATCATTTACTACAATCTGCAGGTCTTCTGTTTTGTCTGCTCGACTGGCGATGATTGCATCATCTGCAAAGACTAATAGCAGCGTACTCTATGCCAGATGCTTTTCAAGAAAGTCATCGTACAAAACGTCCCACAGAAATGGCCTGATTTTATTGCCTTGTGGAAAGTTGCATGTCATTTCCTTTTCCAACATATTTTCGTTACAGTAATTTGAAACTCTTTCGTTTTTGTAATTGTAACTTAATAATTTTTTTAATTGTAATTTGTAACTTTATAATTGTAATTTGTAACTTTCTTTACAGTAACTGTCTTTTGTTTAGGTAATTGTCAATCATTCTCAGAATGTAATCTGTAGTTTTTTTACTTTTGAGTGCTTCCAGGAAGTGTTCCCATCTTGTTGAATTGAATGCGTTTCTGATATCTATTGCGACTAGGACACAGAAGCCTTTTTGCCTAGCACAGTCACTTTTCCGTTTTCCGTTAATTTCACAACCGTCATGATGGCGTGGATCGTCGAGCGGCCTTTCCGGAATCCATACTGTCTCTCTGAAAGCCGTCTTATTTTTTCGAAATGCTTCTGAAGTCTGTGGAGAAGAAAGCCTTCAAGGAGTTTGCCCCTTAGTATTTAGAAGGCAGATGGGCCTGTAAGATGTCTGAGTCAGGAGTTTATCCCCTTTTCGTAGCAAAGTTAACTTTTCACTTTTTAGGAAACTCTCCTTTCTTCGGGTACGCGTTGGAGACGTCTAAAAGGATTTTAGGTATACCTCAATCACTTTCTTCAGTACTTTATTTGGTATTCCTATTCCGTCAGGACCTGGGGCTTTTCCATTTTTTATTTGCTTTCCCATGTGCTCCAATTCCAAATTAGTGAACAGTTGGGCTTCCGTCACTTCACATGGGTCGAAAGTGTTCCTTGTCCAGTGCCCTTGTGGAAATCTTCGATTATTTTACTCACCCATTCCGCATCATCCAATATGGGAATATTCTGTCTGACTTTTAATTTTTTTGCTACGATTTCGTAGGGTAGATCCCATGGATCATTTTCTATTTCTAGAATTAGGTCTCTACAACATTTTTCTTTTCGTTTTTATATTGCTACTCTGAACTCTTTTCTTGCACTTCTATAATGCGCTTGGAGTATCGGATCGCCTTTTGATCTGGTTGCTTTCCTTCTAGCACAAAGACACTTTTTCCTTAAATTCGCTATTTCGTTCGTCCTCCAGTACATAGGAACTCTCCTTGGAGCTTTATTTCTTTTCGGTATTGAAACTTCGGATGCAACTACTATTTTCTCATTCAGAGTTTTTAATTTATTTTCAATCTCTCTATTAATTTGCTTTCTCTCTCTCTCTCTCTCTCTCTCTCTCTCTCTCTCTCTCTCTCTTTCTCTTTCTCTCTCTCTCTCTTTCTTCTCTCTTTTTTCTCTCTTTTCTCTCTCTTTCTCTCTCTCTTCTCTCTCTTCTCTCTCTCTCTCTCTCTCTCTCTCTCTCTCTCTCTCTTCTCTCTCTCTTTCTCTCTCTCTTTCTCTCTCTCTTTCTCTCTCTCTTTCTCTCTGTCTCTCCTTTCTCTCTCTCCTTTCTCTCTCTCTCTCATATGTAAAGTAACCCCAAAATTAAAAGAATGTTTTTCAAAATCGCAGAGCCTCGACCCAGACCAGATGGACAGGCGTTTTTTCAATTTGGAAGAAATACTACGCTTGGTTTAGGTGCTAGTATTGTTCACATACACCAGACAGACGGACAGATGTTTTGAAAAAAAAACAACACTTTTTCGGTATCAGGAGACCCCAAAACATGTATTTCCTACCTTCGTATGTATACGGTTTTGCCCCATCCCCTTGTCAGCTGCCATCTATCGTCGCCAAAGTACATTTTTTAAAATTTTTTTGCAACTTTTCGGTTTCCTAATAGTTGAAACAAAATATTACTTCAAGAATATTAAAAAAGAGTAAAACCTTGTCCTAAAAACAAATTTTCATTGAAAAATTTGAAGCCGTTTCCAAGAAAATGGCGATTAAGTATAACTGTACATGTGAAATTTGAAGGTTTTTTTCACAGGAATGTATTGAGTTTTCGAAAAACTTAATTTGAAGCACTTTCACTCACACATACAATAATGAAAACAAATCAAATAGCTTAATCATATTAAACAGTGCAATAAGCACTCTCCATTAGAAAAATTTGAAGAAAATATTTGGAGCCATTTTTGAGAAAATGGCGTTTGAGTGTTTCGGAAAATGCGGAATTTTGAGTTTTCCTAATAGTAGAACCGAAATATTACTTCAAGAATATTAAAGAAGAGTAAAACCTCGTTCTGATCAGGAATTTTCATTGAAAAATTTGAATCCATTTATAAGAAAATGGTGATTAAACATTACTGTAAATGTGAAATTTGATGCTCCTTTTCACAGGAGTCTATTGAGTTTTCAAAAAACTTAATTTGAAGTCATTTGAAGCACTTCCACTCATAAATGCAATAAAGTATAAAAATCCATAGAAAATGTGCATATTAAGGGCGTAAGAGATATTTAAAAAATATTTCTGTAATTTTTGAAAACAAAAAATATACCAAAATGAACATTACGATGTATTAAACAGTGCAATTAGCACTATACATTGAAAAAATTTGAAGAAAAAATTTGCGGCTATTTTTGAAAAAATGGCGTTTGAGCGTTTCTGAAAATGTGGAATTTTGAGCTAATTTTCACTGAAAACTTGAATTTTTGAGGAACTTTATTTGTCATTATTTAAATCACATGTACTCGTAAATATAATAATGTGAAGAAATCGCCTTTAATGTAAATATTGCCGGCGTGAGAAAAATAAAAAAAATTACATTTTTGTATTTGTAGCACTATCCCTACCAAAAATTTAAAGAAAAAATTTGGAGTCGTTTTCGAGAAAATATTGCTTTTTTAATTTTAAAATTGCATGTAGGTTATTTCACTCAATATTACTTGAAAACTACCAAAATTTAAAAAAAAATGTACATGAACTTACTGAAAGACCTAAATATGGACAACAAAAATTTTCTATCTTCAATTTTCTAGTTCTAGGAAGACGTCGAAAAAAATCAAACATTTGCAATTTTCCAGTAATCAGAGGTAACCATGAAAATAGGAACAATTCCACATTTATAAGTGTATTTTACTCTATTGTTACCAGAAATTTAAAGAAAAAAATTGGAGCCATTTTTGAGAAAATTTTGAAAATGTCCGAGGGCCTTTCTAAAATGATATATCCCAAAAGTTAATGAAGGATTTTCAAAATTGCAGAGCTTCAACTCAGACCAGATTGACATGGGTTTGCTCAGTTTGGAAAAAATAGTACGCATAGCTTAGGTGCTAGTGTTGTTCACATACACCAGACAGACGGACAGACAGACAAACAGACAAACACAGACAGACACACAGACACACACAGACAGACAGAGAGACAGACAGAACAGTTGGATTCTTTGGGAAGGAAGGGAAAAAAAACAAAAAAAAAACAACAACAACTTCTTCAGAATCAGGGACCCCAAAACGTGTATTTCTGTTGACATCTGAGAAGTCAGAATGTGGAAGAACAAGTCAAATCCTTAATCCAAAAACAAAGTTGTTTCAATATGTTTGGTACCATGTTTTATATTATTATTCTGCATAAGTCTGTGACATATTAAAACTTTGGGTTTTTTGTATTACCTCTTCCTAAGTTTCATAATTTTTGTTTTCTTTAGTGGAGATTAATCAAAATTTGGTGTGTTTTACCTTTTTTGTAATTAATGTTCATTTGAATTAATCTATTCAATAATTAGGATTCTTTCAATTATTGTTCAAAAAATGAATAAACATTAGAAAGATAATTTTCAGATAATTAATGGAATTAATTTAGATATTCTACGTTAATTTTTCCTGACTCTATGTTTTTTCTAATCTCCCTAAAACTGCTTGTTGAACATTCTTTTTATATAATTTTTCTGTAGATGTAAGAGTTTCAATGTATTTTATCAAGGACAAATCTAGATCTTCTGTGGAGAATACTGATTCTCATTGTTGCATTTCAGTTCTTTAAATTCGCTTAGCTTGATTGATATTGATGATGTATTAGAAACTGCACATAATTCTTTGGATGATCTGTGGAAATTGGATGAATATCCATATCCTCAACCTCGAATGGAACATCTCTTGACAGTTACAGGTAATTAAATGCTCAAAAGTGGAGATTTAGAACATTCAGATTTTGGAACAACATTAATAAAAATTAAAGTTATTCTTATTATTGTTGTTCCAAAATCTGAATGTTCAATTCTAATACAATTTTCCAGGTAATGCATTATCTAGGTACGTGCAGTCTCACCTCAAGAATATACACCTTTGGGAGGATTCATTCAGCAAAGTAGAAGAATTAATAAGTCAGGTAATCAAACTTTTCAGACCCAAAATACTTGAATATAAAATTTATTTAATTGAGAGTTCTTTTTTTCATTTATGTTTTTAAAATTGTTTTGTTAGGGAATCAACATTGGAGAAAAATGGATTCAAACATGTGACCGTCTTACATCATTATTTTGGCCAAACTACACTCCTCATCCATGGGAAGGGCCACCATATTCTCCCACTTATGGCAAAAATTTTGTGAATCGCCTTCAAGAAGTAGGTAACAAGAGTTAGATTGCACATGACAGTTCTCTTGAATAGATGAGTGTAAATTTAGTTCTTGCAGTGTAATTGTATACATTTATGTTGTGAAACACAAGCTCCACTGTCCAGGGTCTACAATTTGGATAAGTATCAAGAGCCAGGATTACCAGAAGGCCTAGGTGTAGGCTTTGTACATTTTTGAGGCATTTTGATGATATTTAATTAAGCTACACATTTTTATTATTAAAGAATTATTATTGAAACATTTTAAAATACTAAACAATTTTTAAATACATACAACAAATAAATTTGGAATATATTAATAATCTGAACTACTTACTATCAAAATGAGAATTGGTAAATGTGTACAGAAATTTATATGTTAACTTGGCTTTCAAAGAATTCATTCAAATTTTTTTGTATAATTTTATTCTATAAAAGAAAGTGTCAACAGAGGTTCCGGAGTATGTCAAAGAATATAAAAGAATGTAAATATTTAAAACACTAAAGATTTTCATTTAAAAAGAAGTTTGCACTTTCTACTGAACCAAATTTTGTGATACTCTCTTGGAATGAAAGTAAGTGCTCCCTAGAAATGTTATCATTTGCTTTTATTTACCCATTTTATTGTAAAAAATCTAAATTTTAATAATATCTTAAAATATATAGAATGAATACTTATTTCTCATCATTTGTTCATTACATTGTTTTCACTATCTACTATATTCCATGTAGTTTGGTGTCTTATTAGTTTTGTTTTGCAAGTTGCAATAGATCTAATAAAAGTAGTCAACATTTCAAAGTGAGATTATTAAGTTAAAAAATTAGTGAGATTTTTTTAAATGCTAAGAGTAGCGAGTGTGTATAAAAGAAAAGTTTGTCGATCATCTGACATATATTGTATTAGTAATTAGTATTACTGCTAAAAAGATCAATAATTAATTTTTCTTCTTAAAAACACTATAGTAATTTACATTATTTCCAACTACATTGAATACTGAGAGTATTATGTTCTGTATTTGCTTAGGTATATGTAAGCAAAAGTTGCGTACATATACCTAAGTAGTACATTGAAAAATTCTTGTTTCTTGTATGTTTGCCTATTGCTTTTTTAAGTATTTTTCTGTTGCATATAGTACATGTTTCTGTTTCTTATTTTATATTGCATTAAAAATGTACTGGTATTAGTATTCAACACTATGTATGCTTGTAATTTCTGTTATTCCTATATTTTTATTCTGTACAAATCTGTGAACTTCCTGGACAACTGTATTTGTAAAGTTTACTTGTAATTGTTCTGATTTAACTAAAATGACTTGTGGATAAATGGATGGATGAACAATGAATAAGTAACGCATAATCAATTAATAAATAAAATGATAAAGAAGATAATAAGAAAAACACAAAAATCTAGTTTACTTTGTGTGATAATTGGATAATTTGATATTTTTTATTAGGACATTTTCTGACCTCAGTTTACATGATGTTTTTAAGATCATACATTAACCACTAAAATTTTTGCAGCAAATTTTGCAAATTCCAATTCCATTTAACAAAAACTTAAATGTATTCTATACTTTGGTTGATAGATTCTTCATCTGAGAACATTACACAGGCAGCTGACACGATTATTGTCAAAATCGGAACAGCTTGAGTTAGGAACAAATGATAGTTTCAAACCCTTTGAGGGTCTGACTCCTGTTCAATATAATCCATACACTGAATCAGAGTGGCAAACTGCTATACAAAAATTTGAATCATCCTTACGACCAACTGAAGATAGGGTAGCATCTAAACTCAAAATGCAATTTAGAAGTACCAAAACTAATACTCTTCAGGTGAGTTATTGTTATATTGTTGTTTTTCCTATGTGCAGTATTTAAGCAATGTTGCAATTTTCAAACATAAAGAAGAATAACAAAATAAATCCCTATTATGTGATGCGTGTAGCTATTGTATGAATTTCAACGCTATGAGGAGCTCATTAAGCGAACAACTGTAAAAACGACACTGCTGGCAGAACGTGAAAATCTACTAGGGCGGTTGCGAGAGTACTTGATATCTGTTGCATCTGAATTCAACTCAACAGAAGTTCCAGTATATGCTCAATTGTTAAACATGCCCGAAGTAGTCAGCATGATTTACTGGATTCGTCAATTGGAAAGCAAGGTGGTGTATCTACATTTTCATTTATGAAGTATCAATTTGTTGAAAATTTAATGTTTTTTAAATTTATGGGTATTTTTGGAAGAGATTTTTGATAAATACATTTGTAGCAGAAAAAGAGTTGGTTTTGATCAATAAAATAATAACGGATATGAACCTTAGAGTTTTCTTTAAAAAGTTTGGAAATATGTGGCTGCTGAATAGTTTTTCTTCCTATTTTCGCTGGACTTAGAACTTATTTCAAAATGTTGTAAAAGTATATTACATTGAAACAGTATATTAAAAATACAGACTACACTTTCATCAAGCAAACATTTGGCACAAAATTGCTCTGGAAATTGCACTTGCTTGTAACTTCTAAGCCATGTTTACTGCATTACTAGGGGAGCACAGATTATGAGGAAAATATCCTCAAAACTTGTTTATTCGAAAGTCATGTATAAACTATAATAGATTGTAACATTCCAAAATAATATTTTAAAAATTCAGTAATTGTAGTGGAAGATTACATTTGTTTACCTCTTCAATAAATATTTGTAGAAGTAATGAAAAAAAGAGTCTTGAGCCTGAAGGGGTGCAGTTCTTGAGCACCACACCCCTTTGTATTCAGTATTTAATTTTAGTTCCTCATGAGATTATGCACTTAGCAAATTGAAACCACAAAATCTCCTGGTTCCACTCGGCAGTGATTACCCCTTAAGTCTTCTTCACACAATGTTGTTAATAAAAAAAGAAATGTTTTTTATGTTAATATTATCCAACTTTTGATAATAATATTACCATATATTACAACCATATATACCAATCATATACACATACCATATATACCAACATATCTTTAATCACTTACCTATTATAATAGGATAAGTTGTTTGCCACTGATAAATGAAGAGTAAATTTTTTGTCTGTTGTCATTTAATGAGCCATTTTATGTTCCTTGCTGATATAGGTGAAAGAAATTCAGAAGACAGGGAGTAAAATATTAAATGATCTGAATGGATATGAGGAATTACAAAAATCCTCATCTGATTTGTTAAGTGAATTAAAAGAGTACCACACAGAACGTTTTGACAATTGGTGTCGAGAAATGAATTTATCCATTAGCAATAAAACATTAAGGTACTATCTAATATAATTTTTTTTCTAATTTTGTTAGCAGTAATAATAATACACAGATTGCACATCTCCCCATAGTATCTTGCTCATTCTTGCTCAGTTTTCTTTCTTGTATACATATGTATATATGGAGTAATATACATAGTGGAGAGAAACTTATGTACTGCAGCGGAAAATTGATATCGTCATTTCAACGGAAATACACTTTTGGGGTCCCCTGATACTGAAAAAGTGTTTTTTGTCAAAACGTCCTTCGGTCCATCCATCTGGCTGGTGTATGTGAACAACACTAGCATCTAAACTATGCGTACAATTTTGTTGAACTGAACAATCCCCTGTCAATCTGGCCTGAGTCAAAGCTCTATGATTTTGAAAAATATTCATTCATTTTACGGGGTACTTTATATGAAGCCCATTGGATACTTTCAAAAATTTCTCAAAAACGGTTCCAAATTTTTTCTTTAAATTTCTTGTAAGTATAGAGTAAAATACACTTACAAAGGTGGCATAAGTCCAATATTTATGGTTAACTCTGAACGTTTGAAAATTGCAAACGTTATAAAATTGAAGACAGAGATTTTTCCTTCAGAGGAAACTTGTTGTCCATGATTTGTTCTTTTGTTAAGGTTATGTACATTTTTTTGAAAATTTGTTTTCGTGCAATATTTACAATATTAAAAAGTAACAAAAACAAGATTTTCTCAAAAACGGGTCCAAATTTTTTCTTTAAATTTTTGGTAAGGGTAGTGCTAATTGCTCTGTATAAGATGACATAAATGACATATAGCTGTATTCCTTTGTTTCTTCAAAAATTACAAACATTTAATTTTTTGACTTGTCTCATATGCACTTTTCCATCGATTTGTATACATTATTGCATTTTAAATGGAAGTGCTTCATATGAATTTAAATGAAGTTTTTTAAAAACTCAATAGATACCTGTGAAAAAGAGCTTCAAATTTTGCGTTTACAGTAATGCTGAATCACCATTTTCTTAAAAACAGGTTCAAATTTTTTAATGAAAACTTTTATTTAGGTTGAGTTTTTACTCTTCTTTTATATTCTTGAAGAAGTATTTCAGTTCTTCTGTTAGGAAACTGAAAAATTGAGATAAAAAAAATACTTTGGGCGGCGATAGATGGCAGCTGGCAACAGAATGGGGCAAGAACATAAAGGCAGTCCATATCAAGGAAATTAGAAAACTTTACTATGAGAAAGTCTGTGCTATTCTATAGTAACACAAGTTTATCATATTTTGTTAAATAAATAATCATTCAATTCACAAATTCATTCTCATGTAGTCACTCAGACATGCGTGCATGCACTCATTTGCTTACTCGCTTGCTCACTCTCTCATTCATCACTCGCTCATCACTCACTCACTCACTCATTCATCACTCACTCAAGCATGCACACTAAACCAAAACCCCCCCAAAAACACTAACTCGCTATTACCTATTTATATACACACTCTTGCACACTACAGGACATGGGAATTTGCAAAGCACACATTGTTTAATTCTCAAACTTTTTGCTTTCAGAGATAACTTTCTATTAGTTTGATTACTTGTCACCAAATTTCTAATATTTCTCTAAAATTATATATTTTAATTCACTTTAATTCAATTTTATTAACCGTAATGTTGTATACAAAATAGTTATAAACTATCTGCTGAGGAAGAAACTTCCAGTGTGTGGGTCTGTTTAATCTCGTACATATTATTATTAATTATTTTTTAGAAATTATATGAGGTATCATACAACTTTGATATTGTATGAATTGTTTTAATTTTTTGTAGCCTACTTACTGATGAACCTGTGGTGCATTTTGAACAAGGCAAATTAATGAGAGTAAATTATAATCCTCGTCTTGTACAACTTGACCGAGAAGTGCGTCAACTTGCAGTGCTTGGATATACCATTCCCACACGCATTATAGATGCTGCTACTTTAGCTAGAAAGTTTATGAGACAAGCAAAGGCCCTGGAACAAGTATGTGCAGTGAAATAAATTATTGAGATTAATTTAATAGAATTTCAATATAATTTTCATCTTCCATTTCTGAATTAATTTGGAATTAAATAGCTTTTTATCTCAAAAGCGAGCCTTTGGTATTTGATTTACAAATACAGATACTAAAACAAACAAATTTTTGATCTTTACTTTTATGGCACTTATATTTTGAATGCAGGTTGCCAACTTTCACAACACAATTGGGGATCGTATGATAGCTTCTCAACGACCAATGATGTTGGATGCTGCTCTGGAGTTAGCAAATTTAGTACAAGAACAAAATGGTGTTACTTGGAGCAATACAGAAGCTGTTGACCATTATATTGAAAGGTTGCAAACAGTAGTGGAACGACTATCTCGAGAAAACAACAAATTAGCATCATATCATATTCAAATTAGGGAGAAAGTAAGTGTGTGCTCTCAGGACTCTTATGTAACAATAAATAAGTGTAATGAATTCATATACTCTTAGCAGCTTGTCAGCTTGTCATTTCAATAAACTATTATTGTTATTAAGTGTTATTATATTTCAAAATAAAATATTAATTAATGTAGTGTTATTTTTATTACAACTTCTAATTTTGATAAACATCCTTAATATTGTACTTTTTCTATCTGATTTGATTATGACATCTGTCTGATCTATAAAAATTTGTTGTGCCTTTCAGGTCATTCAGCTAATGAATACTGATTTATTACGTCACCAACAACAGTGGAAAGAGGGCTTGAAATCTATTCGAGATATAATAGCTCAAGTAGAATCTCAGGTGAGACGTTATATTTCTTTATGTCATGAAGGAAACTTTTAGATTTACATGTATTACTATATCATTGGATTTATGTGTATTATATTGATAGAATTTTGCAAGATTTGCCAAATATTTTTCACTGACTTTAAGAGAAGTTTTAATTGTTGTTGTTTTTTTATTTTTGTTTTTAATGGTCAATTGTAACTATCAGAAAAAAAAAAAAACAATTTACATGATTTTTTTCTTTGATTTCAAGTATGTCTAATGGTACCACAGTAAATTAATAATATTCAGATTGTCGTGTCTGAAGATATTGTAGTAAATAATAAGGTTTTGCTGTATTTCAACCATGCAAGTGACACTAGCATATAAACCATAAGTACAAAGGTTAAAAAATAAAGAAGATATTCTAATAACAATCCGGCTCAACTTGAGACCCTATGAATTTCTAAGGAAGTTTTTAATTTTCAGATACTCTTTATACAAAGCTCATACATCATTTTCAAACTTCTCGCAAAAATGCCTCAAATTTTACTTTCTTGCTACTGCTTGCGCAGTATAAAGTATTGTAATGCTGCAGGAAAAAACAGCACATTTTCAACACAAAACCCTTTTGCTGGTCCCTGGTAAAGATAAATTGGATAAACCTTGTCCCTGTGTACAGTAAATTAGTAAATTGCTTCCTCTAACATGTTGGAAATCAGACTCTATATTTTGTGGGTTCTTGTACTGCAAAATTGATTGACAGCAAAATGTCTGCCCGTCTGCCCCACTGGTTGTGAACAATGCTAAACCATAAGTAGGATTTTCATCAAAGTTGATATTTTCCAATTGATCTGGCTGATGTCGTGGCCCCTTGAATTTGAAACGGATATTTTAATTCTGTTGTTTTTTTTTTGACAGGAAACCAGTGGAACATAAAAAACGTGATTAAATTTTAACCTCATATACTGTAAAGGACTCTAATAAGAATGGCACAGGTATCATTTTTGGTGAAGTCTCTGATTTTTAGATAATGGCAAAAATTCAAAATTTTTTCAGTGTCTTCCTTCAACTACAATTATGTAGATACATTTTTTCCCATAATGAAACCTGTTCATCAGAAAGAGACCTTATAGTTATATTGAAATGGGGTTCTCAGAATATCAAAGAAGAGTAAAACCTTTTTTCTTATGGAAGTTTCCAAGAAAAAAATGGAGGCATTTTTGAGCAAATGACATTTTTTGAGTTTCTGAAAAATGAATCAGTGTTTCATGAATGAATAATTTTGAGCTTATTTTCCATAAAAAATCTTTGAAATTTTGAAAAACTTTATAAGGCATCATTTGAAGCACTCATGTCTACAATTGTATTGTATTTTACAAATACATGTTACACACAAATGCACATACATAAATGTACATTACAATGTATTAACAGCCTATGAGATATTAAAAAAATATTGCATACTTATAATTTTTGAAAAATTAAGTTTTATTCAAATGGTGCTTATGTAATGTGATTTAGTGCATTATTCTCTCTCTGCACAAACAATGTAAAGAATAAATTTCCTGACATTATTGAGAAAATCTTATTATTTTTGGAAAATGGGCATGGTTTGATTCAAAATTTCATCTGTGTTTTCAAAAACCTATATTCATTATTGAAAGTGCCTAAAATCAAACGCATTAAAAACAAAATCACACCCTTTCATACAGCTTCAATAATGAAGTTCAATAAGATGTTTAAAGAAAAGTGGACTTCACCATAATCGAAATTGCTCTTTGCTTCTTTCAAAATTGAAATTTATAGAAAACATTTGAAGCTGCTTTAAGAAAATTTTGAAAATGTATTAAGGGGTTCATATGAAGTACCCCAAAAATTAAAGATTTTTTGGAAGGGGCTTTTAAGTTTGGGCAGCTTGATCTGGGAATTGCTCTATTCTACAAATATGAGAATGTCAAAAACATTTAAAATGAAAAAAATAATTTCAAACACTCATTTAGTCTTTTGGTTCAACAATAATTTTATTTAACAAAAGTTCCCAAGCACTTATTGTGAAATTGATAGTCTAAATGTATGTACAAAATTATTTTTAAATACAAACATAAATATAATGTTGCATTTCAGTTTTGACTGTATACTTTGGATAAAATTAAGGTTGAGACTATATTTAATATTGTTTGATTTGTAATATTTTAAACAGTTCAGCAATCTGAAATCTTGGAAAGTTCACTGGGACCGTCAACTATACAAGGCACTGGAACATCAATATCAAGTTGGACTTGAAGCCCTCAATGATCATTTGCCAGAGATGAAGGTGGAACTCATATACAGGTGATAGAGGGATGTTTCATGTGATTAGAACATTTACTAAGTGAAAATGCATTTAAAGGTTTTCTCTACATTACTTACAGAAGTTTTGTTTTTAAAGCTGTGATATATTATCACAAAAGAAATAATTCTCAAAAGAAACTCCTGAATTTTGATATTTTATTCTTCTTAGAGTTTGATCCTCTTAGTTTTTTTTTTCTTAGAATTTTCATCTATTACCTACCATATATAAGAGATTAATATCGTTCTTAAAAATATACTCAGTCATCAGAATATACCAAGTTTTGTTGTAAAATCATTTTCATTTCTCTAGGCAACAGAAATTACAGTTCCGACCACCAATTGAGGAAATTAGGATGAAGTATTATGGTCAACTGAAACGATTCTTAGCGATACCTCACAACTTTAAAGGTGTAGGAGATGGTGCAGAAAATGCACTTTTTCATGTTATTATTGAAAGGCAAGTAAAACAAGTATAAAACATTTCGTTATAATTTCTATGAGCTACAGTCTCTCTTTTAATGATTTTATTTACAGCAAAAGTGGTTGACACCAATCAAAATTTGTTATTATTTAAATATTATTCGAACACACTATGCATGATACAGAGTTTCTCATGCTTGTTTCCCGTGAACAACTCACCTATTTTCTTCAGTCTGTGTGAAGCATGTATGAAAGATGTTTCACCCATGCTAATGTAAAAAAATAGTATAAGCAATACATGTGCAAGGTCAACATAATCAATTGGGTAATATAACTTTTGATGAGAATTCTGAAATGGTGTTCACACACAAGTGGACAGACGTACAGATGGAGTAGGCTTCCACGGCCGGAGTCATTGAATTCTTGGCTGTCTGGGATTAGCTGTGTCAAGGTCGATGGAGCTGACGTTTCAGCCATCTTGTTGTGGCCTTCTTCAGAGCAGTATAGCTCTGACATTCTTTGATGAATTGTTGTTTTCTAACAAGAAACAAATGAATGAAATCACTTGCCAATACATATTGGTGTCACCTGCTTTCACAATGCTCACATTGCAATCAGTTTTTCCAAGGAAAAGGAATTTATTTTTTAATAAGAATGATACATTAAACAAGTATTTAAGAATTTATTAAAATCAAGAGAGCTTCCCCTCTTACAATTTATGGTGAAAGATATCAAGACTGATACTAATTTTGTTTCTTATTGCTGGATTTATTTAGAGCCATCAAGAATTACTATTATAAATAATATTTATGATACATGTGGCCAGCCAAAGTAATCAATTAAAATGAAGTTAATAATAGGGCTTGATAAAAATAATAATAAAATAATAATTTATAGAATTATTTCAGTAGCTGATCGCATTGGTAGTACAAAGCTAATTTTATTTTCAGAAATGCACCACGTTTTGCTCATTTATTTACACGAGCAGAAGAGGTATTTGCAAAACTGGAGAAACTGAAAGAGCACTGGTTAGATTGGGTGGCTCTAGGTTCTGTGGATCTTGATGCACTTGCTCAAGAGCACCTTCACACTGCTGAGGATTGGGATAGGAATTTTCGTGCATCAAAAGCATGGGGGCAGGAAATCGGCAAATTGCCTGGGTAAGAAGGAATTCATCCATTCTCTGCTATTTAATCATGTCTGCATACATCTCACAGTACAATTTGCATAATTTCATTTAAACATTAATAATGTGAATTTTTTGTACTGAGAAAAAAATATTTAATTTTACCTAAGATATACCTTAGAATATCAATTTAGATATTAGTAATGGGATGAATTTTGTAGTGAATGAGTTGAGAAGTTGAAAGGAGGCAAAAAGGCATTCATTCTTGCTAAATTATGTGTGCAAAAAGGCATTAAAAAAAAAAAGAAAATCGCAGGAATTATGACTTCACAAAGAATTATGTAAATGTGAATTATGTAAAAAATTAATAATTAAAATGATTCACATTTAGTCTTACCTCTAAAATTTAGTTCAGCATTTACATGTAAGAAAATGATCTTTCTTTGTAATTTTGATTCCCCATGACCACCTAGTGTGATTACTATGAATTTGTTTTATTCACAATGCTGTCTGTTTGAAATGTTGTTGAAGACACACATTTGAATCTTGAAATGGCATTAGTGAAAACAGAATTATATTTTTCGTTCTTTATACCTGTGTAATCTGCAGCACTGAGAAGGATACATCATATACAAGGAACTCCACTTTCAAAAGGGCTTGGAGGCCATACTCAAAAGTAGGATGGAATTCCTCATCAGCGAATAAAACCTGATGGCAATAATGAAAAAAAAAGTCAAAAATTTTGACTGGTATGATCTTCCTTTTTCATTTAGATTTTTAACATTACCTGACCATGGGGCCCCTGCTTCCACAGGAAGAAAAAGCATGACCATGTCTTTGCGTTATTCTGGCTTGCAGGTATGTTTCCACCTTGATGAAGATTGGTGCTATAAGAAAAAAGCAAAATAATGGCAACAAAAGGCAGAAAAGACAAAAGTTTAAAAAGAGGAGAAAATGGGCAAAGAAGTCCAGAAGTACAATTAAGTGATTCCTATTGTCAAAAATCATAAAATAATAACAATAATAAAAAAGAATTTTTCCAAACTTCCAGACTCTAGATATAAACTCTTATTTACATAGTTAGACGGAATAGTTACATTAAAATATTACAGTGAGAGGAGGTTAATATTGCTCATTATTCCAATATTTTTTATGTTTGATCTAGCACTGAAGAGAAAGTGGAGTGCTTTGCTGTTAGTTTTTTACCTGTACGAGCAGAAATAGAGTTGCACAACAGACGGTACTGGGATACTTTGGTCACCTCGTTACAATCTTCTATAGTTCGTGATGTAACCACAGTGGAAAAATTTACTGCCGAAGCCACTGAAGCTTTATCCCATCAGCCACAGACAGTGGAAGAAATAGGAACTGCCAACCAGAAACATGCTGAGATCATGAAGAAAGCTCCTGAGGTAAAAGTATATTTGATATAAAATTATAGTAATGATTCAAGATAATAAGTCAAAGTTGCAATGGATTTTTCTTGATTTACTATAATTTTTACAACTTTGAAAAAAAAAAATTCAATTTATGTGTTTTGAATACCAGATCTTCAGCATGGTTCAGGAGGCTGAGAAGAAGAATAAGACTCTGGCTAGTTGGACAAAAGAACGTGTTGAACAAGTAAATCGCATGGTAACCAAATGGGACAATTTTCAAACTATGCTAGATAACCACCAGTACCTTATTAGCAAACAGGTAACATGTTTTTTTATTATATTATATGAAAATTACATTTAGTCATAATGTCATAGCATTGCTTGTGTTTAGTAGTATAAATATGCTATTTATTAATGTTTTTAAACATGAACTTTAATAATTGTTTTAAAACCAGAGTTGCTTGAAAAAATGAAAGATGTACGAGAGAAGACCTATAGTTGAAATTAAATCAAACTTTTAACACATGTAATCTGAGTCCACGCTTTGTGAGTCGTTGATACTGAAAAATCAATTGATGGCAAAACGTTCCAGTTGGATGGTGGGTGGGTGGATGGTCTACACTGGTGCCTAAACCATTCAGTCAATTTTCTCTAAAATTGATATTCATCAATCAATTTAAATGTGTTCAAGGCTCTCAGAGTTTGAAACAGATTTTTGATTTTTGAGGATACTTTACATGAAGCCTCTACAACTTTTTCAACATTTTCTTGAAAATGATTCTAAATGTTTTGATCAAACTTTGTCCTGAGGTAGCATAAAGAAGTCTTAAGAAAATTGTTCTGGAGTCATTTTCATTAAAATCTCTGAGTTTTCAAAAATTGCAAAAGTTTTCATAGAACTACAGTATTGAGAATAATTTTTTCCCCATAAAGAAATGTATTCTTTAAAGATAGATCTTGAAATAAGAAGTAAGGTCATGTAGAATTTTTCAAAATTTTTTGTAGTTTTTGCATAATTTTGGTGAAATACAGAAAATTTTAATTTTTTAAATATTTTTTCCCCCAAAACCGATTCCAAATGTTTTCTTTAAATTTTCTCGTTGTATGTGTAAAAAGACTGTAAAAAAATTGCTGTTAGTCTCATTTCTGGCTACTCTGTACTTTCAAAAATTGCAAACATATATTACAAAATTGAAGAAAGACATGTTTACGTTATACACAATCTTTTGTTAAAAATCAGCTCTTTAAAAATAATCATGTTTGATTGTTTGAAAAACAAGTACTTTTTCTGAAATTTCTCCATGAATTTAATGTAATATAAAAAACAAAACATTTTGTCAAAAATCGCTCCAATTTTTTAAATTATTTTCGCAGATAGAATAAGAAATCATTAAAAGAATCGCTGGTCTCATTTTCATTGAAGAAGCTAAATTTTGAAAATGGTAAATTTGGAAATAACGCGAGAAAGTAGGTGCTGTTGTAGCACTACTAGTTTTCTTTGCAGATGTTTATTTTATTACGCGGGGCTTTATGTATTCATATCAAATTTTGGCTAAAACGTCCATTTCCACCTGTGTTCGTAATTCAATTTGTATGGGGAGAGGGTACAGATCCCACAATTTATGAAAACGTGTACAGAATACTCTCCTTCCCATAGTACGTCAATAGCAGATTTTTACTGTTTTTTGACATTAAATAAACAAAAAGTCTTAATACTGAATGAGATGGAATAGTGTTTTGGGATGTTTCTGTTTTCTGTTAAGTGAATATGTAGAAATGTTCTACAACCACATTCCACATGTTTTTCATTAATTTTCCATTAATTTTCGGCGTGCATCTCGGCTCGAAATTTTTTTACCGGGAGAGATGGCTCAGGGTATCAACTGATTTCACTGCAGTCCCTCTGACCGGGAGATCCTGCCCCGACGGTGGCAGGATTTTCGATACTAGCTTGTCGGCTAGGTCGAATTCAGTCGCTATCTGGAGGAGAATTCTAGCGGCCGGCTGCTCTGATCGGTAGTGGTCCGTCATTTCTCCGATAAACACCAGGCGAATGCCGGAGCAGTTCGCTAACAAACGAGCCACAGACCGTGCGCGATCTTTCCTACCTATTCCATGTCCTAATCTCACCTCTTGGTGTGGGTGCTCGTGGCGTCCCGCTCAGGCGCCGCCGCGTGCTGCCACGAAACCATAAGCGATTTCTAATTGTAAAATAAATATTTTATATCATCGCGACAGCGTACTGCTCGCTACATTACATTTTTCTTAAAAAAAAACAACAACGTTGCTTTCACTGTAAACATTTTTTGTGCTTTTACCCAAAGATGCATTTTCATGTGAATTCTCAATTTGTTATTGGTTTGGATTTGAAATGAATGCTACTTGTCAGTATTGTGTAGTTCATATAGACTCAAACTATGTTTTATTAATGAACTTATATATTGAAGAAAATATGTATTACTTTTAACCAAAGGAAATTGGGCTTTCAAGAAGTTTCGGAGATATGAACATTGGGAACTACAAAGATATGTTAAAATGAAATATATAAATAGTTATTGCAACATTATTTGTTTAGATATTAAAGGAGCCGTAAAAAGCCAAAGAGAATAAAATGGAAAATCTACTTAAATGTAAACTTCCACGCCTTTTACTTACTTCCACACCTTGTACTTATTTCCACACCTTTTACTTCCACACCTTTACTAATTTCCTCACCTTAGACAAATGTAAATTAATAGTAGTATTGACAATTACGAATTGTTGTAGGTGGAGGGTATTAAAAGTAACCTGACTGTTCAAGTTGAAAACATGGCGGGCGATTTGGAGAAGTTCCGCCTACGATGGGAACAAGCTCGTCCACGAGAGGAAAGTTTGCAAGATGGAGATGCAGATGTTTTACAACATAGTTTAGAAATAATAAGAGAGAAAAGACTTGAATGGGAAGATTTAATGCAGTCTTGTGCTCAGCTACAGTAAGTTATAAATAGTTTTATATTTTATTTCTACTTTTCCGTTTATCTTGCCTAACAACTGTTGCCACATTTATTTGTTAACCGTTACCCTTACTTCATAGTAAGAGGAAGTATTCGGAAGTTATCGTGCCCCGGAAAACGGTGACGTTTTGGTAGAAAAACTTTTATTGCCGGACACCGGTAACGAAAACTTGGATAAATCTTGTACCTGTATGTAGTACATTACTTCTTAACACGTGTATAGTCAGAATCCATATTTTGTGGGTCCTTGAAACCGAAAAATCGATTGTCGGTAAAACATTGGTCTGTCCGCCTGTCTGTTCGCCTGCCTATCTATCTGTCTGTCTCTCTATCTGACTCTCCGTATGTCAGTCCGTCTATCAGTCCGCCTGTCTGTCAGTCTGTCTGTCTGTCTGTCTGTCTGTCTGTCTGTCTGTCTGTCTGTCTGTCTGTCTGTCTGTCTGTCTGTCTGTCTGTCTGTCTGTCTGCCTGCCTGCCTGTCTGTCTGTCTGTCTGTCTGTCTGTCTGTCTGTCTGTCTGTCTGTCTGTCTGTCTGTCTGTCGTCGTCCGTCTGTCAGTCAGTCTGTCAGTCTGTCAGTCCGTCCGTCTGTCTGTCAGTCAGTCCGTCTCTCTGTCAGTCAGTCCGTCTGTCAGTCAGTCCGTCTGTCCGGCAGTGCCGAAACTCCGCCATGTTGAATTTTTAGGGTATTTTCTGAAGCCTGTTTTACACGGTCATTTTTTCATTATTTCCCGTCGGTACTGAGTAGACTGGATGTAATTTGTACGGAAAAATGATGCATGCTCCATTTTTCCGTACAGATTTCATCCAGTTTGACTACGGCGCCCCTAGTATCACTTTATGGAACTTTCTTTGATTGCGTGGGTTCTCCGGCAGGGAGAGAGAGAGAGGTGTGTGTGTGTGTGTGTGGGTGGGTGGGTGGGTGGGTGGGTGTGGGTGTGGGTGTGGGTGTGGGTGTGCGTGTGGTGTGCGTGTGCGTGTGCGTGTGCGTGTGCGTGTGCGTGTGCGTGTGCGTGTGCGTGTGCGTGTGCGCGTGCGTGTGGGTGTGGGTGTGGGTGTGGGTGTGGGTGTGGGTGTGCGTGTGCGTGTGCGTGTGCGTGTGCGTGTGCGTGTGCGTGTGCGTGTGCGTGTGCGTGTGCGTGTGCGTGTGCGTGTGCGTGTGCGTGTGCGTGTGGTGTGGGTGTGGGTGTGGTGTGGTGTGGGTGTGCGTGTGCGTGTGCGTGTGCGTGTGCGTGTGCGTGTGCGTGTGCGTGTGCGTGTGCGTGTGCGTGTGGGTGTGGGTGTGGGTTTGGTGTGGGTGTGGGTGTGGGTGTGTGTGTGCGGTGTGCGTGTGCGTGTGCGTGTGCGTGTGCGTGTGCGTGTGCGTGTGCGTGTGCGTGTGCGTGTGCGTGTGCGTGTGCGTGTGCGTGTGCGTGTGCGTGTGCGTGTGCGTGTGCGTGTGCGTGTGCGTGTGGTGTGGGTGTGGGTGTGGGTGTGCGGGTGTGCGTGTGCGTGTGCGTGTGCGTGTGTATATATATATATATATATATATATATATATATATATATATATATATATATATATATATATATATATATATATGGGAGACCGATTCAAATCAGGCGGATTTTGGGGTTCCAGTAGAGGCGCAAGATAGCGTGGCGGCAGGACCAAGTCGGTTGACAACGAGCGTAAACAAGTCACTCGAACGCAAGTAACACCGAGAAGAACACGTTGTGAATTGTCGGGATATAGTTTATTTGTATTGTTCTTCAAGTATTTCAAGAATATAATTATCTTTTTATATTTCAACGACGAGTTTATTTCTATTCCGACTACCATTTCTCCCACAATTTGGGGGCTCAGCCGGGATTGAACTGGATTTCGAGAAACGACTAGAACTTTTCACGGTCGCCATTTCGCAACATTGAGAACATTATGACGTGCCAGCCGACGACGATCAATTTGGAATAAATGACGAGGATTCAATTGAAGGCCAGTTTTCAAAGTTGCGACGACGATAGGCTGGAATAAGACGACGACTGAAGGTCATTATAACCTCAAAAAAACGACGTAATTCACCGACGAAAGCTTGACGAGAATTGATGTTGTTTCGAAGATACGTGAGTAGATGCAAATAAGACAAATTGTATGAATATTTTTGCTGTTTCCATACATTTGTTCGCACAATTGAAGGTTTGAACCACGAGGCTGTTTTATAAAATACCGATTGTAATCGACGTTACCGACTGTTCGACAGGAAGTTCGCAAAATTTTGGAAGATGGCGACATTGGGAGAAATCGAACAAATAGAAAAGAACATAACCTCTGCGCCGGTAAAAGCAATTAAAACGTTGCATAACTTGATTTTTGAAACGATCCCAGAGGATCGAAAAAACAGAAAGAGGCTTAGAGAGTTTTCCGGTTTTACGTTCGAGTCCGGATCTAAAGATGAAGAGATGAAAAAGTCGTTCATTCACGATACATTTTCGGAAGCGGATCTGGGAGTTATATGCAGTATTCTTTGTATCAACAGTGGGACGAAAGACGAAATTATCGACGATATATGTGAAATGCTGGGAGATCTGCAACAGTTGGCGTCGAAAATCGAGACCGAGATCAGGCAGAAGAAAATGAAGAAGACGAATATAAGAAAGGAGTATTAAGCAGCCCGAAAAACAAGATGACAAAGGCAGCCCAACTGAAGAAGTTGACGTTCGAGTTTGAGCAGAAGCTGCGTGCTATTAACAGAGGAAGAAAACGATTCGGATAATAGTGATGATGCGCGCTCTGTCGCTTCTGTACGTACGCAGCCAAAGTTTTCATTGACTTTTCGTGATATTGAAGGTTCCTCAAGACCTTCAACGGTAGTGATGGATACCCAGTAAAAAATGGATCACTGATTTCGAAGAGACAGCTGTTTTGATGGGCTGGGACAGTCTACAAAAGTTTGTTTTGCTAAGAAATCACTCGAAGGCCTAGCCAAACTTTTTATCCAGGGCGAAAAGGAATCACATCGTGGACCGTCCTGAAAAAGCTTTGAAGGAAGAGTTTGATGTTAAGACAAGCACGGCAGAAATTCATCAGTTGTTGAATCGACGAAGGAAGAAAAGAAGAATCTTTACAGGAATACTTTCTCGTCATGAGGAGATCGCTAGCCGAGGTGATATAGATGACGAATCATTGATACAATATATAATCGACGGAATTGAAGACGATTCAGGAACGAAACTTCTGCTATATGGAGTAGACAACATAAAAGAATTCAAGGTCAAGCTGAAACATTACGAGATGGCAGTGATGAAGGTCAAACTAAGAAGACAAACAAGAATGATCACAAGTGGAACTCGAAGAATACAGACGAGAAAGACAAGAAGAACGACGATGGTAATAAATCGAAGGGCACTTCTCAGGACGCGGACAAGCGATGCTACAATTGCGGTGGTACCGGACATACTTCGAGCAACTGTAAACACAAAGAAAAGGGTAAGAGGTGTTTCAATTGCGACGCTTTTGAGTCACATTTCAGCTGATTGCCCAAAGGAAGAAACCGCGACAGTCGAAAAGCATGAGTGCCATTGTAAGGAACGCGAATAATTGCAAATTTAAAGAAGTACAATTGGCTAATCGGAAGGTAAAGGCGCTCATCGATTGTGGAAGTCAAGTTAGCTTGCTGCGACAAGACATTTACGATTCACTGAGTGCTCGAAACTAGTCAAAACGGATATGGTCGGAGCGGATTTGGAAGAACTTCGTGTGTCCTCAAGGATACTTTTCAACAACTGTCGTCGTTGATGGTGAGCAGTTTACAACAGACGTATACGTGGTTACAGCAGATACCATGAAACTTGAAATGGTCATTGGAAACGAGCTTTATTTATTTATTTATTTGCGTCAAAAACAGTTAAAACTGCGTATGACGTGCTATGGGGAAAAGTGAATTGTGTGCACATTTTCAAAATTCTGCGATCTCTACCAAGTCATAAACTACTTAAATTTTGAATTTTGAAAGGAGAAAAAAACAAAACTCCCATGTAATAAAACCTATTTTCAAGGATAAACAAGCAATAAATTTTGAATTTTGAAAGGGAGAAAAAAACAAAAACTCCCATGTAATAAAATCCATTTTCAAGGATAAATAAGCAATAAATTTTGAATTTTGAAAGGGAGAAAAAACAACAAAAAACTCCCATGTAATAAAATCTATTTTCAAAGAAAATAAGCAATAAATTTTGCATTTTGAAAGGTACTTCCTGCCGCGACAACATGGAAACGATAATTTGAATAAATGTATTTCCCACTGAATTCTAGAAGACGTGACAGAAAATGAAGTTACATTTATGTCAGAAGCAAAACAAGGGCCATCTCAGCATTTGCTCAATGGATCAGGAAACTGGACGAAAAACCTGATCGAGATGGGGTCATTGACCGGAAGCTGTAGTACAATAGTTGTTACAAGTTGATTATACTTATTTATACAGTCCAAATGGTAAATAATGCATTATGTATCATTGTTAAAATTAATGTTCCTTTTCTTGTGATTCTCAGTATAGTCTCTAATTGTATAGAAACAGTTTTGCAGCAGAAACGATTTCACCTGGGATTTAAACTTTTCTATTGATTTAATCGTTTAATGTCATCTGGCAAAGTGTTGTAAAATAATGTACATGTATTGTATGTGAATTTTTGTAATGAGCTGTTGATACTGTCACCTGATGAATATGATTTCTACGTCGAGTGTTATAGTAATAGACTTCGGCATTTTCTGAAAATATATTCCCGCCCTTGAGCAAGTCATTTTTACAAAACCACTGATTCGTAAATAAAAGACACGGTAATGGTAAAATTCTAGATTAATGAAGAAGCACATGAATCACGTGGGTGGGATTTGGTTATTATTCGTACAATTCGTTTTTGTAATCTAAAAGTCTGGGAGCTATAAGATGTATTTCCCAGAATATTATGCCATATCTCAGGCCATATTATATGAATATTATGCATATTATATGAATATAATATTATATACAGAATATTATGCCATATTATGCCATATCTCAGGCCATATCTCAGCTTCTTGACCAAGCGGAAGTGCTCATAAACAGAAATGGTGTCACCCTACGAGAACCAAAATTAGAAGCTCACATCATGTGCATCAGGCCGTAAATAAGAAGAATTGGATATAGGAGATTCGGTCAAAGCGAAATAAAAGGAAGTTCAAGGTTTAATAGCAAACTATGTTCCGGAGAGACCAAATCTGTTGATGTCAAGATGAAGATCTTAGTGAAGAATGAAGAGCCAGTTCACTGCGGACCGCGACGACTTTCGCCTCGAGAAAAAGAAGTGGTGGACAACCAAGTGCTAATTTGGATTCATGACAAAATAATAGAACCGAGTTCATCAGAGTATGCCAGTGCAGTAATCGTGGTGAAAAGAAGAACGGATCATCAAGAGTTTGCATTGATTACCGCAGGCTGAATAAGATCGTGGTGAAGGACCGCTATCCTTTACCCTTATCGACGATTTGCTTGATAAATTGCAGGACGCCCGAGTTTTCAGTACGTTGGACCTCAGAAACGGATTTTTCACGTGGACGTCGAAGACAGCAGCAGAAAATACACGTCATTCGTGACTCATTCAGGACAGTTCCAGTTCTTAAAGGTACCGTTTGGATTTACAAATTCTCCTGCAGTATTCCAACGGTATATAAATGGTGTATTTTGGCAACTAGTGAGGACGGTGTTTGCTTTGTATATATGGACGACATCATTGTTCCCGCTAAAGATGATGAAGAGGCTCTACGCAAACTTACGTTGGTATTAGACGTCGCCAGGGAATACGGTTTACAATTGAACTTTGAGAAATGTCAATTTCTAAAGAGAAAAGTTGAATACCTGGGATATGTAGTCCAGGAGGACAAATTCAACCTTCTCCAAGCAAGACATTGGCTGTTCAAAATTTCCGAGAACCAAAGAATATAACCGGAGTGCAGAGTTTTTAGGTCTAACGGGGTATTTTAGAAAGTTTATCCCAGATTACAGTACAATCCGAAACCAATAAGCGATCTACTCAGAGATGATACAGAATTCGATTTGGTGCTGAGCAAAGAGAGCTTTTCAAAAACTGAAGGATAGTCTATCATCTGACCCTGTGTTGAAGATTTACAATCAGAAGTACGAAACCGAATTGCATACAGATGCAAGTAAGTATGGCTATGGAGCTGTATTATTACAGAAATTTCCGGACGACGAAAAGCTACATCCAATCTCTTATATGAGTAAGAAAACAACGACGCAAGAAGAAAAGTACAGTAGCTATGAGCTCGAAGTTTTGGCCGTTATAAAAGCATTGAGGAAATTTAGAGTCTATTTACTGGGAATAGATTTTAAAATCGTTACTGATTGTGCAGCCTTCCAGAAGACTATGAGCAAAAGGACTTATCACCGAGAGTCGTTAGATGGGCCTTAGCTCTGGAGGAATACTCATACACGATAGAACATCGACCAGGACACAGGATGAAGCATGTAGATGCTTTGAGTCGCTACATGACTATAAATTTCAACTTTGTTGATAGCTTGACTGCGCGGATCAAAGGGCACAAGCCGAAGACGAAGGGTTGCTCGCTATAATGAGCATCCTGAGGGAGGGCAATACGACAACTTTGTGATGAGAAGTGGACTCTTATTCAAATTTGAAGACGGAAAGAGTTACTGGTTGTTCCACGCGCCATGCAACAGGAAATAATAAAACTGCACAGAAAGGGTCATTACGGAAGCAAGAGGACTGAAGAGGAAGTGAAACAGGAATTCCACATTCCAGGACTAGTTGAGAAAACGCGTCGAGTCATATCCAACTGTGTAACATGTTTGATAGTGAATCGCAAATCTGGAAAGAAAGAAGGACTTTTACACCCGCTGTTCAAGGAGAGTCAACCGTTGTATACCTATCATATGGATCACATCGGCCCACTGAAGTCTACCAACAAGGGCTACAACCATATTCTAGTGATCGTCGATTCATTCACGAAATTTGTTTGGCTCCACCCGGTAAAGACAACGAAGACGAGGGACACAATTTCAAAGATGGAACTTCAAAAATTCACGAAATCCTCTTCAAGTGATCACTGATAGAGGCACGTCTTTTAGTTCACAAGAGTTCCAGGACTACTGCACGACGGAAAGAATTAAACACATAATGGTAACGACGGCTTGCCCAGAGCCAATGGGCAAGTTGAGCGTCTCAATTCAACGATTGCTTCTATCATCGCGAAACTTTCCATTGACGACCCGGAGAAATGGTACAAAGTGGTACCAGCTGTTCAACGGGCCATGAATTCTACCTATAACCGGAGCATTGGAAGGACGCCATTCGAACTTATGACGGCGCAAGGATGCGCAATCCGACTGATATTCGTATCAAGGAGTTATTGGAAGAAGAGCTAATTAACAATGTCGAAGAAGAACGCAACCTTATACGAGAAGAAGCTAAAGCACAGATTTTCAAGGTCCAGGACGAAAATCGCGCTGATTTTAATAAGCGTCGTAAGGAAGCTACAGTATACAAAGTCGGCGATTTAGTGGCTATCAAGCGGATGCAATTCGGGCCGGGTTTAAAACTCAAAGCCAAGAATCTGGGGCCCTACCGAATTACAATGGTCAAACCAAATGATACATACGATGTCAGCAAGGTCGGAGATAACGAGGGCCACGAACCACCACTACGTGTGCCGAGTATATGCAAGCTTGGCCAGACGGATACTCATCATCCGAGCCGGATGATAGTCAGGACGGCCGAATGTGGAGACCGATTCAAATCAGGCGGATTTTTTGGGGTTCCCGGTAGAGGCGCAAGATAGCGTGGCGGCAGGACCAAGTCGGTTGACAACGAGCGTAAACAAGTCACTCGAACGCAAGTAACACCGAGAAGAACACGTTGTGAATTGTCGGGATATAGTTTATTTGTATTGTTCTTCAAGTATTTCAAGAATATAATTATCTTTTTATATTTCAACGACGAGTTTATTTCTATTCCGACTACCATTTCTCCCACATATATATATATATATATATATATATATATATATATATATATATATATATATATATATATATATATATATATATATATATGAGTCTTATCGTTCAGTGAACCCTCTCGCAAATAAAACCACAATACCTCACACGCGCAACGTCCTTCTACTCGTTACTCTGCGAATTCGTAACTATCAGATCATTCTTCCCGCTAATTTAATTTGTTTCCGTAAATGCGACGTTCAACTGTTAAACTTCCAGCGCTTTTTGCGGCGTTTGGAGGAAGTATTTTCATCACGATTACGTACAAACCAGAAATGACCGTGTAAAACGCTGGAATAACGTTCATCCAGTTTCGGTACGCATAGAACCCTTTTTCCACCAGTTTCTTCAGAAAAATGAAAAAATGACCGTGCACTACGCACGATACGCTCCAGCCTGGCCGTAAAGTTTTGCGCATCGCGCAAGGTTTCCAGAATTAAAAAAACCCACCGTCTGAGCTCGTCGGCTCGATTTTATACCAGAGTGCAGCCGTCACGTGACCGTCCTAGGTGTGAGAGGGAGGCTCGCGTCTATCACGTGACCTTCCCGGTGAAGCTGACGTCCCCTTTGTCTAAATGTATCCCAACGCCGGCGCCTAGCTATTCATGCCCGCAGGTATGCGATACTTCCGCTCCTCCTCCCACCCACGGCCGCCAACGTGACGCTACACAGGCTTTACGTGGAAACACCTATAACGGAAGCCAACGCAGAGCTGCGAAAGAAATGTCGAAACGGTCCTATAATCGTATTATTGTAAAACTTGCCAACTTGATCACTGGAAGAATGTGGTATGGTCCGATGAATCGTTTCCGTTGTTTAATTCAAACGGCCGGGTTCATGTATGGACAAGCCCAAAACGAACCAACAATTCGACCTGCCTGCTTCCTAATCAATCATGGGGGAGGTTCCGTTGTGATTTGGGCGGCTATATCGTAGTATTAAGCCGGTCCTATCATTATCCTCACTGGCTGGATTACTGCGAATGAAAATCTCGAAATCAACAAAGAAGTGTTTACAATAACTAGCGTATTGAGCAAATGCTGAGAGGGCTCTTGTTTTGCTTCTGGACATAAATGTTACTTAATTATCTGTGCACGTCTTCTAGAATTCAGTGGGAAATACAGTTATTCAAATTATCGTTTCCATGTTGTTGCGACAGGAAGTATTATTCCGAAGGACAACATGGATAAGAGCCCAACATTTATTGCTTATTTATCCTTGAAAGTAGATTTTATTACATGGGAGCTTTTATTAAAATTCAAAATTCAAGTAGTATATGACTTAGTGTGGGGATCAAAGAATTTTGAAAATGTGCACACAATTCACTTTTCCCCATGGCAAGTCATACGCAGTTTTAGCTGTTTTTTGACGTTAAATAAATAATAAATAAAATATTGTTGCCAAACACAGCCATATTTCAAGATGATAATGTGCAAAGCAAAAAAGGTTCAGACGTGGTTTGCGGAGCTTCAGAATATCGTCAAACGTCTTCCCTGGCCAGCACAATTGCCAGACCTCAACATAAACGAACCGTTTTGGGGCGTTTTAGAACAGAGAATGAGAACATTTCGAGCTCCAACATCGTTGAAGCAATTGGCGAATGTTTTGATACAAGAAAGGGAGAACATTCTATTCGTAACTATTCAGACACCTACAAATGTATTTCGCGACGAATTGCAGCTGTTATAAAAGTAAGTGGTGACCCATCATCTTATTAATAAATACTTTGTATTTGTCAAGTGTTCAAATTATTTTGTCCAACCCCTATAGAAATGGTAACAATATAGCCTAAGGATATACTAATGTGTTCATCCGTTTGTCATCGCCACTAAAAAAATTAAAATTTAATTCTTCACGTCATTCTGTTCAGGGACGTAACACAAGTTTCCCGTTTACAAGTACGCTAAGCGAGACGCGAAAATGGCGGATGAAAAATATTCATCTCTCTATAGCTTTCACCTATCTCAAGAATCCGCGACTGTGTACAAATTAATTATTGATTTGTATAATGATGCATAATAACTTTTTTCTTCAGGAGAGATTGTGATCATTTTGGGATGACCTCACCTGATTTTAAAATAAGTGAAGATATTGAAGCTGATCTTAAGAAAAACGAAGATCTTTGGTCATTATTTGAAGAATTTAATTCAGGTATATTTATTTGTTAATATCTTCCGAATATTTTTAAGTTCCAATAATTATCACGAAATTGTTTTGGTATGTTGTAATGTGTTAACCATCAATAGCGTTGGGTATTATGCGGCAACGACTGCTCTAGTCTTTTGTGGTGGTTTTAAATATCTGAAAATGTAGGATTTTTTGAAGTCATCTAATAAAACCTTATAACACAAAAACAAATGTAGGACTTCACTGTAGTTCTGCACTCAAGAAGAAGAACTTACATTAAAACAAAACATTGCACATGAATGTACGAAGTCCTAAATTCCATCAGGCATGGCCGGGGACAGTCGAATAGATTCCCTGAACGTGGTAAATGACCGGAAAGCTCATTGACTTTCGAAAGATCACGAAACGATGCGGCCACTTGAGTCGTCGAGAGCGGCGGCGTGCTCTCATTATCGATGCGCAAATGTGCCTAGCGATTACTTTGGCGATCTTCTCGTTGTTCCACGGCCATTTCTTTGCTGTTTTCACTAATATCTCTAAATTATATGGACACTTTCACTATTATCCAATTCACCTCTAAAATATTAAAATGCATTATTTTTACAATTTTGTTGGTCACCATCACATCTTTCGATGACCGGACGTCTCACCAATTCATTTTACAGAAATTTCTAATAGTCCCAAACATATTGTGCGTCGAGTATTTTATTTCTATCTTGGTTAGTTTTCTAATTTTTTAAATAACGTATGAATGGAGATTCAGATTTGTAACAATTGAGAGACTAAAAATACCCAAGAAATGTCAATCGTCGCAAAATTGGGAAGACTTTTTATGTTTTCTAAGTAGTGAAAGCTTCGAAAATTAATGTTTGTGAGATTAGTACAAGACTAATGTATTAAAGTTTCTCTTCTGCGTAAGTTAAAAAAATGAAATAAAATATTGCTTACTAATATCCCATTTTGTAATCCTAGGTTATATTTTTTGGATATTCATAAACAAATTCTGACCAAAGAGAACTTTTATTTTGTTAACAGGCCTTCAGGCATTAGCTGATGAAGAATGGGTGATTTTTCGAAGTAAGAGTTACCGTTTTGAAGAATTCCTTCTGCAGTGGCAAGAACGATTAAAATCTGGAAAAGAAACCACATCCCTTACCGTGAGATTACTGCAAGAAGTGGAAAAATTCAAAGTAAGAATTATGAAAAATAACAAACATTTAGACTTTGCTTTAAAGCTATTTGCTAAAAAATATTTTAAAAGTAAATTGTTCACTTTGAATTTTTATTATAAAATATCAATGACTGCTGATTTAATCTACATAACGGAGGGCGTTTAATAAGTTATCTACCTGAGCATGAATATGAAATTTTATACTGAAACTCACCTAATTACTTTTCAATGCAGACCCTATCGACTTCAATAGGCTTGGTCTATTTTGCCTCCAGTGATGAATACCCTCAGAAAAGAAGGAAACATTTTGACTATCCAGATACCCCATTACGTCTTCCATAACTGCTTCATCGCCAGGAAATCGTCGCCCAGGCCTAATTTTCACATGTTTCGAAACAGAAAGAAGTCACTGGGAGCCAGATCTGGACTATATGGAGGATGATTAAGTTGTACGAAGCCGCCGTGTACAAAATCTCTCATTTACTCACGATGTTCGAAATCTCTCATGTTGTCTATTGACCCGCACGGCACTGCACTAGCCATCTTCTCACATCAAGAGCTTACGGCAGATTGATTTGAAGTGAAGCCGAAGCATACCAAGACATGTCTCAGCTTGCCTGTGACCGATTATCTATCCAACAATGTAATAATACCGAGGGTAAGATAACTTATTGAACGTCCCTTGTATACCACGAAATATTTAAATGAAGCATTCATGTAAACTTAAAGATATTATGTGCCGAGTTGTTATGCTGTGATACAATTTGTAATGTTACCTTGGCTGTGCGGGTGACGTAATCTTCATGATTCTGGCCGCGGAAGCCTACGACTTCACTTAATTTGTAAGGTGTTGTGCAGTTGTGACTCATGAATAGAAATAGAAGTACTGAAATGTAATCCTAGAGCAACTAATGAAGAATTATTGACGCGTTGCGTCAAGGTGTAGACGCAACAAATTTAAAACAAAATTAAAATGAAGGATATCTGAAAAGAGATTAGATATCTGAAAAGGGATTAGCGAGTTGTAGCATGAGTTATTCGCATGTTCATTTACTCATTAGAGTTTATAATTAATTAATTCTCCGTTCATTTATTCTGGTATACTAACAGTATTTAGATAACAATAGCAGTCTCAGCAACAACGACAACAACAACAACAACAATAATAATAATAATAACAATAACAACTCCACCTTGTAGTTGGTGGCTGAACTTGAAGTGTGGTCATGAGAGCTACGTCGACGGTAGCTACTGGTAGGACCTCCCTTGGCGAACAGGGCGGTGGTGAGGGATCAGGTAAAGAAGTACTCCAGATGAGAGCATCAAGGGCATTTTCGAAGAAGAAAAATAAGATGCTATTCACCTACAGCATAGCGAATATGGCAGAAGGCACACCTCGAAGATCCTAACAATACTCTCACACAGGAGTAGGTTGTTCGTAAACAGCTTCCGTCTTCGTCTAATGGGCTGCTTCATCTGTAGAGAGAAGTAATTGGGAGGGAAGAGTCATTGAGATGTTGCCTGCGCGCCCGTCATCGCACAGTGTCTGCGGGACGGCGGCGTCTCATTTGTTGACACTGAAATGCTGACGTCCACTCGGTGTGATAGTCAGCCGGATCAATGTAATCGGCGTGACTGCTGACTTCATGGGGCCAACACAGTAACTTCAAGAGTAAGTACAACTCTGGCTCTCTGACGTTCCTTGAGGTTCCTTGCACGTGGATTTATTTATGGGATCACTAAATAGATCTTGAATCCGTAAACTTGCATACTTGGCATTTCCTTCGCGTTGTTGATTCGCCGAAAACGTAAAAGAATGCATGAATTAACACAGATCACATTCGGTTCTTGCAGACCAGGTCTACAACCCTCATAATAATAATAATAATAATAATAATAATAATAATAATAATAATAATAATAATATCACTACGTATTTTGTACCACACGCAGTCCGTTATCTTCATTCTGGCCGGAACGAAGAATACAGGCACACTGCAAACCGTTTGGATATATACCATAGCAAGCCTAGCTATACCATAGCTTTGGAGATTATTGCAATCTCAAATGTGAATACAAGTATGTGAGAATTCGACAGATAGCTTGATTTACAGGCACGACTGCAAACCTCACTGGCGAACTGTGGGAATGAAAGACCGAATTGCTACTCAAAAAATAAAAATGCTCTTGGTGAAATAATAATATTCACTATCTATATAGTCAATACTGCCTGTGAAAGAATTTGACATCAGTGGAGGTAAGAAGGCGATTGTTGCACAAACCTGCGATGGATCCAAAAACACCCTAGTATTTAGTAACAAGAATTTGGTTTTGTTACAAATATATAGTACATAGTAAGCTTTAGAAGAAGGGCTATGATTGTCTCATTCACTGTTCTCGCATGCACTGCATTCCGTATCAACATTATTATAAATAGTTAATAAATATATAACAGCCCTTATAGATAAGGTGACAAGAGTACGAGACAATGGGAGAGACGAAATGTTGAGATTTGAATGCCAGTTACAACATGGACTTTGAACTTCTTCTCTAGGAAAGAAGTTAATTTTCGGTGATTTTGCGAATAATAAAATACAAGGTCACGAGTGTGGAGGGAGTCGATGTAGAATGAAGGTTGAAAAATATAATTTCTCAAGTTTAATGGTTAATGAATATGCCAGATTTAAAATTACCGAATACTATTTCATAAAAAAAAAACAGGAGTTAGCAGCTCCACTGCAAAATTACATGGGAGTTGTAATGGCAATCCCCGACAACTCACTTTCGTGGACTTGGACCAAGACCTCCTTAGCCTGCTGCACACTGGAAGTGAGCGTTTTCTTGGGATCAAAGAGGAAGGAAGATGATGCGATCACACTTACAAGACGCTTTCGAAGTTTGGAGAACTGCCTCCAAAAACATGGGCGTCTTTGAGACTTGCAGGACAGTTGATATTAAAAAAATTATAATAAGAGAAACAGTAAGGTATTTCTAATCATTAATTGTTTAGAGGTGATTTACAAGTTTTAGTGATCTTTTACTAGACTCTTCACGAAATATTAAAAAATAATTAATCGGCTTTCTTTTTAATTTATTGATTAATAATTGTTCATTTTTGTACAAATAAAAGTATAATTATTGTACTCTCCTTATTTCAATTTTATATTTTCAATTTTAATTTTTTTTAATATGCAGGCTATCGTTCCATCTTTAAAATATCTTCGAGGTGAAATGTTTGGAGAGAAGCACTGGATGGAACTTTTTGGTTTATTGGGGATGCTTACCAAACCTATTGAAAGACTTCTTTTTGGAGATTTTCTTGCAGTGAAAGGAAACATATCTGCTAATTTACCTGCTCTTCAGGTATGTGACTTTTAATATTCATTTGTCTTGTAAATTTTCGTTTACTTAATGTATAATTATTTAACATTTAAAAAATTATTTATAGGATCTAAATGCTCGAGCAGCAAGTGAAATTGTTATTAGGCAAGCCTTGGGTGAGCTTGATATTTGGGAAGTTGAGGCAAAGTTCTCACTGACAGAACATAAGGATTCTCAAGGGCAGTCTGTAAAACTAATTAAAGACTTCAAAGATATTTTGAATAAGGTCAGTATTGTTGAAAATGTAATAACTCAAAACCATTTAATGTTATAATGTATGTAAAAAGTATTTCAAAATGAAAATGAATAATAATTCGGAAATTCTAAAATTCCGCGCCATTTTTTGTCTACTCCCGAAAAAGCAAATTTCAGTTTTTGGGTAACTTTTCTAATAACACAAGAAATTTCTTTCAACAGGTAGGTGATAACCAATGCCTCCTACAGAGTATTAAGAACTCTCCAAATTATGAAAGTTTTAGTGACAGAGCTAGTATTTGGGAGCAACGATTAGCTGATCTTGATGTTTATCTTCACCATCTTACTCAAATACAACGCAAGTAAGTTACTTAATGTTTTCTTTAATATTTCAATGGATAGAATGACAGTGTAATTATTCTCCATTTTCTCTTATTAAAACATCGACATAAATACTTGAGTTATTAATAGTTTTATTATTATTTTTCAAATATTGTTATCAAAGGTCCATAATTTGTTACTATATTTTCCCGTCAAAGAAAGACTTACATATTTTTTTCTTCATACCAGATGGGTGTATTTGGAACCTATTTTTGGTGCTGGAACGTTATCTCAAGAAAAAGGCAGATTCCAACGTGTTGACCATGACTTTCGAAACATCATGCAGGATGTTGCTCGTGACAATCGTGTTGTCTCCTTGTGCAGAATAAATAATTTACGCCGTATATTGGATACCCTCCTTGATCAGTTGGCACGCTGTCAGAAGAGTCTGAATGACTTCCTAGAGGTGAGCGTAAACTATGGTTAATCGTAGCGGTAGAAGAAATGATGTTCACCAAAAAATAGTAGGTTTTCTATCAAGACCGTGAAGTGGTACTTTTATCGAGCGAGGTTCTTAGGAGGCGAGGCAGACCAAAACGAAGTCGTCACTGATGATTTCCCGAGGTGGAGTAACGCGGCTGGAGTGCATACTACATTTTTATATACCATTATATGCAATTTTTTTCGTTACAAGAAATTTTTTATAAAATGTCATTTTGTGGCAAAGATTATGACGTTTTCGCCGTTTCTGACATGAATAATCACACATATGGCGAATGCTTTGAAAGCCTCTACACTCTCAAAATTAGCTCCTTATTTTTTTATTTAACTTCGTTTTGGAATAGCGAAAATAACGTTAAAAATGCGGAACTCACATTTTCGTTAAGATCTCTGAAGTTTTGAAAATTGCAAAACAATTCATATATAGTATATTATAATTGTCACTAATAATATTATTAATTTAATACACAGGTTTCATGTTTTCTTTTCTGATAATCAATAAACAAGTTTTCAAACAATTTTTATAGCCCACATAAAGCTGGAATACGTCGTTTCGCATGATATTTAGTGTAGTGCATGTGAGTGTAAGAAGGGGTAAGGACTAGGAAAGATAAGGAAAAATCATCTTCGGTCCTTGGCCCATTTGTTAGGGTACTGCTCCGGCATTGGTCTGGTGTTCGTAGAAACCACGGAAATTTTTTTATCAGAGCAGCCGACCGCTAAAATTCTCAAGCAAACACCGGCTGAATTCAACCTACCTGTCTAGCTAGCGTCAACAATTTTTCCACCTGTCGGGACTGGAACCCTAGAACTTGCCGCTCAGAAGCACTGCAGTGACCTCAGTTGATGTCCCCAGCTGTCTTTGCCGGTCGGCGACTTCAAATAGCTACAATATTGAAGATAAATCTTTAAGAAGATAAAAAGTTTTAGAAGTGATGGATGAGATGTATTAATGTAAACATAAATTGTGGTAATATAATTTTATGTTACCGGTACTGACGCGAAAAAGTACGTACTGTTGTATCTCCACTAGTTTTGATACGAACCACTGGGTATTCTGATAAAATGAGTTTACATAGGATTGATTACTTTTATCACATATCTTTGAATTTTATAATACTGATAAATGTAGATTGAGTGTATATTATATTTATTATTGGGGTATAATATTCCCGGCGCTTATAATAAAGAAGTTAATCTGATTAAAGTTTTAAAAAATCAACATCATTTAATTGAGTTTTGTATTCCATTACAGGAGAAACGCTCAGCATTTATTTCCTTGGTGATGATGATCTTTTGGAAACAATATTATTTAATTAAGTTTTCTATTCCATTTCAGGAGAAACGCTCCGCATTTCCAAGGTTTTATTTCCTTGGTGATGATGATCTTTTGGAAATTCTTGGTCAGTCTACAAAAGAGCGTGTTATTCAGTCTCATTTGAAGAAGTTATTTTCTGGCATCAATAGTGTGCAATTTGACCCTGAAGTGCAAAATATAATTGCCATGAGGTCTCTTGAAGGGGAAACCGTGTCATTGAAACAGAGCGTAAAATTAACGCAACAGGTGGAGGTGAGTTCTTAAGAAACTTGAATTTGTGTAATACCAGTTTCACTCCAAAGTGTTTGAAGCCCATATTCATTATTAATAATAAGTCACTTCATCTATTGTGAAATATCATAATGTTTTAAAAGTTTAATACGTCCCTAACTCTTCAGTGTAGGTTTCAGAGAGAATCTTTTTGGAGTACATCATAATCTTATCATTGTTATGTTTGTGTTGTTATCTTATTGTTTCTTATAACACGTTGTCAGTTTCACGCAATAATACACTTTGTGACTATACCTTTCTACCTTCAATATGCACAGTCCAGTCACATTAATGGGACTACCGTCAGAGTTCGGCGTAAACGTGCAATAACCCCTCACACACACACGCACACATGCACACATGCACACACACACACACACACACACATACACATACACATAATATTGATAATATATGAATATAAATTTTGTATAAATATAATAATAATAATAATAATAATAATAATAATAATAATAAATGAGGTGAGCTTTTGTTTGACCTCAGGGGCCCCCGTGGATCTCCTGCCCCAGGCTCCTCGTTTCCTCTGGGCACCCCTGAGTGGCAGCACTCTCAGTGGTGGGCTCATAAAGCCTCTCGGGTGGAAGCGAGAAACAGTGCAGTAGCTGCGCAATGCACATTTATCGGATTTCCAAAATACCATAATCAATGACTTTCGGGCCCAGAGTGAATGCATTTCCGAAACAACTAAGTTTGTAAAATGTTCGCGTACCGCCATGGTTAAAGTATACCGTGCATGGTAAAATGGCGATATCCAAAACCCGCGCCGAGGCACCACGGGCCGTAGATGACAGAGGGGAACGGCGGTGGGGAGATGTGTGTGGGCGAATAGGCATGCAACTGTAGAGCAACTGACCACCCAGATGAACCAAGGGGCTACCAACTGGGTACCCTCAACAATCACACCGCAACGCAACTGACTCCCACTGAATGGCGGTAGGTGACCTTTCCAGATGAATCACGTTTTCTGCTCCATCGGTCATTGTCATACACGGCGCGAGACGTCTCAAGGTAAACTCCCTGCAACAATCTCCGGACGAGTCCAGGCCGGAAGATGGTTGGGTGTGGGGGATTCAGTTTTCGTGTCATTCCCTATGTAATCTCGATATTCTAGAAGGCACAATGTATCAACAGAAGTATGCAGCCATCCTTGGGGACCATGCTCATCCCTATATACATTTATTTTCTTCTTAGCAAGATGGCATTACCACGAGGACAATGCGACGTGTCGCAGCTCGTTGTACGTACGTGGTTCGAAGAGCACCAGGATAACATAACAATACTCCCCTGGCCACCCCCGATTTAAACTCAATCGACTCAACCAAACTCCCACGACTTTGGTATTGTCAACTTCCATTTTTTTACATACGGCATTCGAATCTTAGGTACTGATCTCTTGGAAAACAAAGTTGTTCTGTACTTATTGTACAATCAATATACCGTTGTGAACCAATAATAATTTCATACTTTTTTCAGTTTAAAATTGTTTAGTCTCGCTTTGAAAGTGATTGGTATCATTAAGAAGGCGTGTGGTCTCAATTTCGTGTCGTTCGATGAAGTTGATTGCATTTTTTCTCAACCTGAAGTAGAGGAGGTGCAATTGCTCCGGAAAACTTTTAGTGAAATGTACCTAAACCGTCATGTTTAATCCTAGACGCTATTAATGTGCTGACCCCAATTCATTGTGAATTCAGAAAACAACTGTCAACCCTGACCACTTGATCAGCTTAGCGATGTCTCCTTCTGCCTTATTTTCAGGCAACACCTTGTGGCTATTTTCTTCGATGTTGAGAAAGCCTACTCGGCTATATGGAGGCATGGCTTTCCGCCTACGTTGTATGTACGAGGTCTCAACTGTAGATGTTCACAGAGTAACCGTATTACTATTGAAAGATGAACAAATGCGTGTCAACGTAAATTACTCTGAAGGAAATAAAACTTGATGTTTTACTGATAGAAAACTGGTATAGAAGTTTTAATGACACATTCATAAACTTTCATTGGGCATAAAAGGTGGAAATGGAGTATTACAAGAGAAATAATGTAAACGGTCATGGTTGATTTCATCTCTATTTGGCACTAAGCAGAGGATGGTCACCAACTTCATTTGTCGCGTAAACATTAGTTCATGGAGTTGCTATCCACGTCACACCATTCCCATTACTAAGAAAGAGTGAAACATTGAGTGACTTTCAAGAAGGCTAGTTGGAATGTTTATTATATTTACTCTTCTGTTTATTACTTGCAGGAATGGCTAGCTAATTTGGCAAAGGAAATGCAAATGACTCTTAAGAAGTTATTACTTGAATGTTTAGAAGATTCTCGCTCCGGCAGTGGAGGAGCTGACCCGCTCAAGTTTCCATCTCAAATTCTCTGCTTGGCGGAAAGTGTAACTTTTACTGAACGTTGTGAACAAGCTATTAATGGAGGAGATTTGAAGTCTCTCCTATCTTCTCTCAAGGTAAGTAATGCAGAATTACTTTCTTTGAGAAATTATTTTTTATTTACTTGTTATCTACATTAGGTCTATGGGAGTGAATTATTCATTTGTAATTTAATGTGATTAAATCTAGAGATTCAGAACAAATGGTCTCATCCATCTTTCATAAAATTTTACTTTTTTGTATCAGAAGCGATACTAAGAAATATTTCAACATGAAGTCATTTTTAAAATGGCAAACGAAACAATGGATTTTATCAAAATGGATCCATATCTAAAATTATTTATTCTATTAAGAATATTCCTGTAGCAGCGGGAATATTAAATCAGGAGAATGCATTAAATTTAATTTTGAAGAAAATAAAATTAAGGTTAATTGGAGTTTAATAAAATGCCTGGTACATTTTACATTTTGAAAAACAAGGGATTGATTATTCAGCTGCCAGAAATAGCTCGTAAACGATCCATGGTCGTAGAAAAAAAAGAAAAATGTGACAAATCTTATGGTGGAGCAATTTAGAGAACATTAGATGTAAATAAAAGAGTTTGAAAGGTTTAAAAATGTATTAGGAACTAAAAATATAAACACTGAAGCAACAAAATATATCATTTGAAAATTATGATTGTTTACACCACGAGACTATCAGGAGATACAAAGTACTTGTAATAATGTAGAAAATGAATAAAATGTTTCACGTAATGCATGAGCAATTTCGTCATATCAATCGAACACTTGTCTTGAGAGGCTTCACAAACAGGTACATGTCTGGTAAATTATTGCAGTTTTCCAGCCCTTTCCTTGCGACGGCCGTACCGAGAGCGACACGCGATGTGCACAATACGCATGACCCGTGGCGCCGCTCTGTGCTGAGGAAGCCGATCGGGCTGAGCCAACCTTTTGTTGGCCGCGGTAACTTTGAGGTTATGAGAAAATCATATAATAACCAAATGCAGACACAGAGGAAACTTCGAACAACTCAACCACTAAAAGGCAAGAAATAATAATCGAATGAAATATGATTTAGGGAAAACCTAACTGGACTTCGAGGACCCCAGCATTTTGCAGAGTTGGAAAAATGACCAGCGTTAGGAAAGAGTTAGTGCGATCCTTCATTTCTCTGTGTGAGGCAGTTCCTGGAAAGAGAGAAAGAGACACACAGACTGATAGACTGATAGACTGACCCAACCCTCTTTGAAGTAGACTCTACTGGTGTAAAGTTGCTGAATGACACCGCACAAGGCAGATTACATAATTTAAGAGACGAATTTCAGTCGTACCTACATAGAGCACCCTGAACCAGACAATAAGCATTCGTATTGTATCAAAACCTCGAAATGTCACGTATAAATCAAAGACCAGCAAACCATAACGGCATGAACATATCATTACTATCATGCTAGTTAGTGTGCAGGACCACACATGCACACCGCTAAAACCATCTAAAAAATCAATCGACCCTCGTGAAATGCATTAAAAGAAGAACAATGTCCTCGAATGTTTATGCGTCCAGAGGCTGGGAGCCAGCAACAGCCCATCTGCGCGCGCTGACCCGACCATGGGAGGCCCTCAGGCACGGAAATTGTTCCTCGCGCCAACATGTCCAGAGCAGCCAAGAGACTAGAAAACAACTATTTGATGTTTAGTGAAACTAACGCTAAAGAGACCTTCCACAATATTAACGGGCTGTAAAATGCCTTTTTTCATTGAATGGAAAGAGTAATTTTTTTAAAAGTTATTTCTTTATTTTATTGAGAAAAAAGAGAAATGTGGATAAATGATCTTTTGTTCTGAACCTCCACAAATAGTTTAATTTTTGATTAATATCAATTTATGTATTATTGTTCATGAAGGGTATATTCATTACTCTTGAACCTGGTTGTCAGCATTTTCTTTCCTAATACGACCTAATCTGTATTTTTCTGTTGTTTGAAGAAACAAAGGAAAAAGGGACGATCAAATATCTGCAACTTTGCTTTAATGGTCAGGGAATGCGGAAAACGGTTATTTTCGCTTGTAATAGAAAAACACGAATTAATTGGCATTACAAAAACATAAAAGGATTTATATACTGCACATTTTTGCCTTTATTTTAGTATATTTGTAAGAAAAAAGATAATCAGAAACCTATGATTATCATGACGTGACCTATGATGACCAAATATCGTGTTAACCAGTTGGAAAGTTGAATAAATCAGGCTCAATCGTGGAAAATGTAACATTCCATACAGCGGGAACAATAAAACGGGCAAAATATCACAGTGTATATACGAGACCTTTTTACAGTTTTGAAGCATTTTACAGTATTAATTACTATTTGGACTGTATATTTCTCACCTTCTTGATCAGATTTTTCCTCCAGTTTCACAGATCCTTTAGGCGAATGCTGAGATAGTCCCATGTTTTACTTCTGGACATATAAGGCAAATTCACTCTGTGCGCATCTTGTAGAGTTCTGTGGGTAATATAGTTTTTCAAATTGTCGTTCTCCACGTGAAGCGCTGGTGGTGATGTAAGCGCCTCAGAGCATATATGGGAGAATATAAGATTTGTAATGTAAATTTGTATTGTGATTTGGTTTTTATTTGTAAATACGTAAGTCATCCAATAAGTATGATTCCCTATTTCTTTCTCTGCATACCCCGTGGTGTAAACTCGAATTGAAAATCTAGGAAGATTCATTAGGGTATGATGGCAGCGCTTAGCATTCAACAGCATGCGACTCGTTCGAACTCGCCAGTACGGTACCATCTGCCATGGAGCTACCCTTCAAAGCGTGCCCACTTGTGAACTCTGTTCTGTTATTAATTTTTTCACAGGGGAAAAATTATTTAATCACAGTATTTAATCTGTTTGTTTTGAACATGTTTTAATCCATAGGAACAGTTAGAAGCATACACTCGATTGTCACTCGAATGGGCAAGCGGGAACAAGAGTGAAGTTACAGAAGACTCTGTACTGGAGTTAAAATTAAAAGCGCTGCTTTTGGATACTATTCATCATATTTCTGTAGTAGAGCACCTCATTGGCCAGGAGGTCAACTCCATTGATGACTGGTCATGGCAACGCCAATTAAGGTAGGATTTTAAGAGGTTTATTTATTTTATAGTTTAGCCTGTCTCTTCCAGCGGATGCTGTCGTTTTGACTTTTTGAATTCCTGCTGTGTAGGTATGTAATAAAAAGATTGAACACATCAGTTGTGTGACTCGGCTTTTCTCAGGCACGGAGAGTTACTGTAAAAGTAAATATAGAAGATCTAGTTTTTTTTTAAAAAAGTGTGTTTCTTTACATAATACGCTTAACTAACGTTAATGTTATAAATCACGTGAAATATCCTAAATATTGTACTATTTATACCGGAAAGGCAGTGCAGAAATGCGCAGCGTTTCACCATTGTGTTATGAAACTCAATGAAGCATATCTTTCTAAATTTCTTTCAGAATATTCGAAATGGATCCGGCAAAAAATGGTGATAATTTATCTCGTCGTCGAGAGAAATGATAATAGCATATTGATCTCTGTACGTGCCTTAATAACACCCTCAAAACGAGTTTTAGGCGTAAACCTGCCACAATACTTTCTATTAATAATTCTTTTAGAATTTTCTCGTGAAATTCTCATTAACTAATTAACTTTATCAGTTTATTTGGTATTTCGTATAAGCTCTCTATTATTCTGTTTCTTGGGATTGAATCAAAGGCTTGGGCGAAATTTAGAACCACATTATGTATTTCAATTCCGTATTCATAACTTTTTTAATACCTGTTTTATCAAGAAGATATTATCAATCGTTGATCTGTTTTGACGGAATCCGGCTTGAAAATCACTAAATTTGCCTTCAACTATTGATGTTAGTCTATTGTTTAGGAGAATAGCAAATATTTTGTAGACTATGTTTACAAGTGCAATGGGTCGATGCTTCTTACTACATAACCTTTTTACTACATAATCTATTAGGTTTAATTCTTTCTTCCTTATATTTTTCATAGCTGGCTCTTGTACCATGTTGCAGTGCCTTGAGTCTCGCCTTGTTCTTTCTTTGTATTGTTATTCTGCAATCAATGTCCCACCATTTGTTTCTTTTCTTTTTCATCTTTTTCCCTATTACCTTTGTAACACCATTTATCTTTTCTTCGAGATCTTCCCAATCCTTATTTATCTCATCTGGTGTTTTGTAGTTTTTAAGACTATCTGATAACTTTGGTCTGTATTCCTTTTGTTGTTGCGGATCTTGCAATCTTTCCAAGTCCCATTTGATGCCTTCTTTTCTATTTTCTTTAGAAATCATTGGTAACTTTTGTTTTACTATTGTTTTCAGCAGGTAATGATAAGACTCTATGTTTTGTCCTCGCATTGTTCTTACATCTTCTATCAGCTCTCTTTTTTGGTTGTGCTTACTAGGACATGCTCTATCTGATTTAATGTATTTTGGTCTGGCGAGGTCCATGTTCCTTTGTGTATTTTACTATGTTGCAATAAAGTACTTGCTATGATTAGATTATTACTTATTGCAAAGCCACATAGCAATTCACTATTTTCATTTGTTTTTCCATGTAACGTACTATCTGGTACTTCTTTTCCTTCCCAATTTGTGCGTTAAAGCCACCCATTAGTATTTTAGTATTACTTTTAGCTTTTTGGTCATATGTGGTTTATAATTGGTCATAAAATATTTCATTAACATCTTCTGGTTGTTCATTAGTTGGAGCATATATATTTACTATTGTTATGTTGCTATGTCTTCCGCTGAGTCTTATTAGACATAATCTTTCATTTATTGGCGTAAACTGAACCATTGAAATAGAAGGCAAAATTTTATTTAGTTATGTAACCACTTCCTACCCATCTCTTGCACTGCAAGTATTTCTACCTTTGTCTTTTCAATTTGATCAAACAATTCTTGACGCTTGCCTGCTTGTAACCGGGTTTTTACATTCCATGAGCCTATATTCGTTTTCTATTGACTTGGCCGTGTCTGTTTCTTTACATCAGTCCATCTATCTCGAGGCTGCTGTGTAGCACGTTTAGCAGTGTATGTTTTTGCGGATGATGCCCAGCATCCAACCCCCGTCTGGAGGACCCTGTTGGGGACTCACCCCTAGACTTTGGGTCAATGCCCTCCCTGCAAGTCCACAGGCGATTTCGGTGTTCCGCCTCTTCACCGTTGGAGTGGTGCCAATCACTTTCTTCCGCCTTCTGAGCCGCTGCGCCCAATGGGGACCAGAAATCCCACACGGGGTTTCATGAGTCTGCAGTGCGATAAAAATCATGTGTTTTGCAGCACTCCTTGTAATCTATGGAAGCGTAGTCGGCAAACGGAAAACTTACGCCGTTGTCCGTGTAGTAAAACGATTTTCTTCGACGGATCTTCTAAAAAAGAAGAAATTCGTCAATGCTGCGAAATGCTCGGATACAAAAAGTCACCGACCGACTAACTTTTCTGGGATCTGGCAGTTCTAGCTTCAACATACAGCGTGTTAGAGAAAAAACTGAGCGTTTATAATTTTTGAAAATGTGAGAAAGTAAAAATACGAATAAGGCGTTGCCCAGGATTTGCGTAAAGATGCTTCACACTACAACTACGTACATATTCTTCACGTGTTTAGGTAAAATCAACTTCACAATGTTGATTGAAGATTTTTTAATCTGTTAATATCAAACGGCAGTAACTCGCGTAGCCCATAGATTCATTTATAACATCATCTATTAGTAAGGAAAAGGAATTATAACTATCATCCTCTTTCACCTACTTCTGTTTATCCTAGTGCATCCCTAGCAGATCTCTTCTCTAACCCGCCCCCACATGACACCTTGAATTAATCACTTTCGTTAGCAAACCGGCGTCGTTAGCCGAGTTGGTTTACTACGCTCCGTGAAGTCACGGAGGTCAAGCGAATTCGAGACTCGCCGGTTGCTGGTTGGGAGACCGGCCAGGAACCCCGGGATCTAACGGCGTCGAGCGCCTGGCCCAAGTGATAAAAAGCACTGACTGCGACATGACGAGAATTGACAAAGAAAGTAAAGGAGGATTATTTCACGGAAGCGTTTAACGCCCTACAAGGGTTCAAGAGAAGCGGTGCTTCGCTGACGGAACAAATAAAAAAATTGATTTTAGTTATAAAATAAATAATTGATTTTTGTTATAAAATAAATACGAAATCTATACTAAAACGACTTAAATAACTTTAGTCACATCTACGCATTTTATGAAGTTTTAAACATTATACCAATATAATAAATCACACTTCCCTCCAAAAACTATTCAGTCTTTCAAAGTTTGAACATCAAGCAGAACATGCATGGGGTAATAGGAATAAAAGAGAGCTACTACTAGTTTCTCAAGTTTTAAAAGCAATTACTACCAACATCAATAAATGACGTGAGCATTGGATCTTATCTTGATCAATTTCTCCAGTTGTAAGTGACTGTTTCTAGTGCTAAACACTTCGAATTTTGCGAATGACCTCGGAAGTTGACTCAAATCAAGGAGAAGGTGTAAAAAGGATGTTATCAGCGATTGTTGTGAGCTGGTTGTAATCAGGGGGGGGGGGATCTTGCGCATCGTATTCGACTGCAGCCAATGCGCTTCAGACACCAGTTTGCGACACAATATTAGCGGGAATTTTAAATGTAGCCACATACCAAAATTACCAAATATATCGAAAGTGCTAGTGACAATTAGTGAGCGGTTGGGTGTAAAATACCTACAGTTCCGTTGGCACGAATGAGATGAATAGTGCGGTGTGGTGCATATGCGCCAAGCTTGAATTGATTCCGATATTTAATTCTGTGTGCAAATTTTTTTGTTTAAATTGTGATTTTGATAATCTTGAAGTGAACCAACTGTTTGCATGTGATGCTCAATATCTGGAAATAATTTTTCACAATTTGCTTCCTTTGTTGGTTCCAAGAAAGTAAAAAAGTTTACTGGTTGTATATTTTTTTACTAATTTGCAGATGCAAAATTGGGTTGTTACTTTTACTACCTTTTTATACCTTTTACAGATTTACAAATAAATAAAACTAATATACAGGATGCCCCACCAACTATAGACAACCCCTATAACTTCTAAACGGTTCAGGATATCGAAATGCAGTGTTTGCTGAATAATGCGGAATTATGGGGGCACGTAACATGCCATAGAGAAATTGTCTATTATATTTTTAGTTTTCGAAAAATTCAATCAACTTCGATTTTTTAAATATATATATATATATATATATATATATATATATATATATATATAATAAGATGTAGTAAAAGGATTTATGAATATCTTTACTTTTAGGTTTTATGTTGGAAAAGATGGAGGACTTCTAGTGCGAATGGTGGACGCACAATTTCAGTATACTTACGAATATCAAGGCAATGCTCCTAAGCTTGTACATACTCCTCTTACAGATAAATGCTATCTTACACTAACACAGGTGAGTTTATTTTCATAATTTGTTGTTAATTTTATTTATAATTTGTTTGGTAGCCGATGCTCGCTGTTTCGTTATATTTTGGATGAATAACTGTAAACCTCATTTTAGTCGAAGTTAAGATAACCATGAAAAACATCATCTAAATGTTTCTTTCCTTTACCATAGTTCGAGGAAAAGTATTGGAGACCCTATAACAATTTAACTTCGAATTTTTGGTCGTAAAATCCGTGTTTTGAACAGTAACTTTGCGCATGTGTCAGGGGTAAGGTCTGTTAGTGGTGTTTCAAACACGGCTAAGGTGGGTACAGGTGAAGAGGAGATTCGTGGAATTTTGTACTCGATAATCGGGATGTAAGGATGGTTGGATGAAAGTATGTGTCGACCATAACTGTCAGATTAGAACCATTTGAATTTAAACTTGGTAAATACGACAGGAGGAAGATCTAGTTGAAACGTTTCGGAGATCATATTTTATTTTTGTGAGTACTTTATATAAAGCCACAGTGAAATTTTCAAAAATTAATGGAAAATGGCTCCCAGTTTTTCTTACTTTTTTGTGCTGCAATCGAATACAGCTCATTAATAAAAGTGATATCGTTTCTATTTTCATTCAATCCTATCAAATTTTGAAAAAATGCAAAGTTCAAATCCATTTTCGAACCTGTCATAAACCTTCGGTTTTAAACTGAATATTTATTTCCCAATTTAAAAAAAATTCTTGATGAGTAATAATAAATAGTGACACTAAGGGGGAGCAAGTTTTGATATAACACGCATTCCTACTAGTTTTTACTTTCTCGTATACGTTCATATATACAGAGAAGACAAGAGTAGACGGCACTTGACACAACGCAGAGATTCAACGGAAATACACGTTACGGATTTCCTCGACACCGAAAAATTGTTTGTTTGTTTTTTCAAAGTCCGTCCATAAATTTGTGAACTGGAACCACTCATAGAATTTTTCCAAAATGAAGAGGTACTTTGTAAAGTTAGTGCTAAATTTAAGGCCGACCCTAAGAGCCGCTAAATGCACTGAATGACAGCAAAGCGATTTTCAAATATTCTTTTGGTTTTAAAGAATTAGACAAATGTAATTTTTTGATACATCTATCACGGTAATATTTACATTAGGGGGGTTATACATTATTGTATTTGTGAGTACAAGCGCTTCAAATGATTTCCTTGTGTTATGCTGTTTCTGAAACGTTTTCTGCAAAAATTAGCATTTAGAAAGTTTGAACTATATTTTGCAAATAAGAGGCTCCATTTTTTTCTTGAAACTTCTAGTATTGTTATTATTAAATATAATGAATAACTTGACATATACACCATTGTGACTTATTCTTTTAATTTTTAAAAAATATACAAATGTAACGTTTTTGATATATCTCCCACGTCGTTAATATTTGCATTACGGGAACTCATATATTGTTGCATTTGCAAGCACAAGTACTTCAAATAATTTTTGATGAAATTTTTGGAAAACTCAAAACTTTTCTGTGAAAATGATCTCAAAATGTGGAATCTTTAGAAACGCTTAAATTATATTTGCTCAAGAACATTTCAAATTTTTGAACGGAAAGTTGAATGTAGGACCATATTTTATTCTTCTAAATATACTTAATGTTTTACTCTTCTTTAATATATTTAATGTTTTTCTCTTGTTTAATACACTTAAAGTCGTATTTAAATTCTGTATCGTTCTGTAGCACCACCAGCTAAATTATTTGCACAATGTCAATAACAAACTAGTAGTGCTACATTTTATTTAAAAAATCTCTGTCTATATTGTACATTGCAATGCTTAATTTTTTGCAAATGGGGTCATCAGCAATGTTAGTGGGATTATATTAATTTTCTCTTTTCACGCAATATTAGGTGAAAACTACTCATCTCGAAAAATTATAAATTTCCTTATTTCTAGAGCTATTTTTGAGCAACAGATTTCATTCCGGAAAATATCTCTATTTTGAGTACTGCGCTTGAAGGAGACGCCGAAAACATTTTGAACTTACGGAATTTTCGAAATTCGGACCTTAACGAAACTGAGACCTACGCCATTTATTCTGTCTCGCCTTACGAAGTTTTTCGTAAGAAGAGAAAGTTATAAAATATTGCGCCGGTAACGGTGAATTTTCGCCAGAAACACTTTTATTTAAGTTTCCTTTACGGTATCCGAAGAGAAAGTTCGATCAAAAAATGACCAGAGACCACAAAGCGTTTATCACAAACAGGCGGGGGACTGGCGGACAAACACACGTTTTGCCGTCAATCGATTTCGGTATGAAGGACCCAGAAAAATTGGATTCTAAATACACGAAGTGTTAGAGGAAATAATTTACTACAAATAGGAACAAGATTTATCTAGGTTTACTTTTTCGTTACTAGAGCTCGACAATGACTTTTTTTGTCGAAAAATGGCAGCGCAGCAAGTAAAAATCCGGGTCTCATTATTTTCATCACAGTTGACATTAAAAATTACAATAACATCTGGGCAGTCACGTTTGCAGGTGTTCGATTTCACATGGAATGACGCATGTAGGACCATGTTTTACAGTTCTATGATATTCTGAAAGGTGTACTTCAATTTTAGAATATGAGCCAAAAATTGAGAAAATCTGAAGAAAAATAAGTTCAGGCGCCGATAGGCAGCAGCTGGGAATAAAGTGGGATAAAACGGAAATGCAGACCCAGACCAAAAGATTAGGTAACTAACTAGAGCTGGAAAGTCTGTACAATTGTATAGCACCACTGGTTTATTTTCATATATAAAATGAATAATTAGCTTGCACTCACTATGTTGTGTCATGATGTTTTGTCAATCCAAATTTTTCCTTTTTTATGTCCAGGTGTGATTAATAAAAATCACTTAATATTTATTATATAATTATCTCTCTTGCACTTTCAGTGTTCGTTTGTACCTGCTTTTATTCTATTTTTTAGGGTATGCACATGGGCCTTGGTGGCAATCCTTATGGCCCAGCAGGAACCGGAAAGACAGAATCAGTGAAAGCTTTGGGTGGTTTACTTGGAAGACAAGTACTTGTTTTCAATTGTGATGAGGTATGTTGAGGAAATAATATCGATGTAATTAAAAAATTATATTGGACTTACTCCGAAACAGTAAATAATTTTTTTATAAAAGTTTCTTGTAATTTAAAAAATACAAATGATTGCTTTATTAAAAAGTGAAAATTATACAGTAACGGGGCACAATTCAAAGTTGGTGATGAAGACAGTGTGGAATATTGGGATAATACTAGTTATTATTATTATTATTATTATTATTATTATTATTGTTGTTGTTGTTGTATTTTCAATACATAATATATTGCATAAAATGTTTTTGAAAAGAACATAATTGAAATCCACATTAGCCATCTTCATTAGTCAATTCACAATAGCCATTTATAGACATTCTACTGAAACTTGAATTTATATATTTGTTAGATTGCAGTCATAAGTTACTGTGCCTATAAATTATTTTAAACTATTTTAATTTTCTTAGAATATAATATTTATTTTTTTTTCATTCTGCAGGGGATTGATGTGAAGTCAATGGCTCGTATTTTTGTTGGACTGGTTAAATGTGGTGCTTGGGGCTGCTTTGATGAATTTAATCGACTTGAAGAAGCTACCTTGTCTGCTATTTCAATGCAAATTCAGCCAATTCAGTTGGCATTGAAAACAGGTGCAAAGTCTGTTAAGCTGATGGATGAAGAGGTATATTTATTTTGGAGCAATACGAATTTTAAACATGTCATTACGCCGAAGAAAAGTTGTTTACGTTTCAAATTTGTAGAATATTATCCTTGCTTTGTTAAAATGTTCAGCAGAAGTATATGGGAAGGCAAGAAAAAAATACACTATTTTGTGACAACACATGCCATTGAAATGTTTTCTAATGTAAAATTTGGAAAATGGTTTAAAAGCAGTGAACACAAACTCATTTGGTTGACACAGCCGAAGTTTGTGCTCTTTAATAGTCATCTAATGTAGTGCTATTTTGTTCACAACTAACTGATTAACTCGGCGGCGCGTATGATTTACCATTCATCTTTTAAGCAATCCCCACCCGTTCTGCGAGCCCTGCACCATCAGTCACCATCGTCAAGGCCATTCTGATTCGCTAGCGCGCGTATGAGCTCCTCAAAGCCCATTACATGTGGTGTAATGATGAGCAGAAACACATTTTATCAAATATTAAATATTGAATAATGACGATGACTTCTTATCTCTTAGTTCGATTAGAAACAATTAACAACTTAGTAATAGAAGGTTTTTATATTTTATACTTTTCAAAACAAAAAACCATTTCTTCATATGTTATAACTACATTCTACGAAAATTTTTCTGATCACGTTTTCGTAAAAAATACTTCTAATCTATTTACAGAGTATTCTGTTACAGAGATGTATGCCCTACTTACATAATATGTGAGCTTTTTGCTGGATTGAGTGATAAAGTTGTTGAAAACATCCTGTTAATCAGTTGGCATCAGTCGGCCCCGAACACGCAGGAAACACGCAGCAAACGCGAGTATTCCAATGTTCTGTGATCGCCTCAAACACAAAACGGCGCTCTGCGCCCGCCACCACAGCTCCCTCCCCGCCGCGAACCTCCGCCCACGCAATATTTAAATATTGATAGCTAACAAACAATTTGAGCTTAAGATGGGGATGTGACCATGAAGATACTTCAATAATTTCCATATTTGCCTGATTAGTGGCCAGTATCCATTGATATGCGGTTTTTTGGATATTAAATTACTGAATAATAAAGAAAATTTGTATTATAGTTTTGTCTGCAGGATGGTTTTTTATCATGTGTATTAAAGGACCATGGTACTTTTTAACTATTCAGATACAAGTTATTTCATGGTATCCATCCTCAACCGTGGATTTAAACGAAAAGCCGTTACATTTTTAATATAATTGTATCCCCTTGGTTTATTTTGAACAGGTACCTTTGGTTCCAACTCTGGAATTTTCGTGACGTTGAATCCAGCAGGAAAAGGATACGGAGGGCGCCAGAAACTGCCTGATAACCTGAAGCAACTGTTCCGACCTGTGGCAATGTCACGGCCTGACAACGAACTCATTGCTGAAGTCATACTTTATTGTGAAGGGTTTAAAGAAGCAAAATTAATTGGTCAGAAGTTGGTGGAGTTGTTTGATCTTTCTAAGTACGTTGATGTGAATGTATGTGTGTGTGTGCCCTGTTTCTATATTATTTAACAGTCGCATTCCAGTCTCCGACGAACACCAATGAAGTAAGGGTGGAGGGTACACGTGTAAATTAATTGCAATAGAATTGAAGGATTTTTATATTTAAAATTAACTATACATGCACTTCGAAATATATTAAAATCCTTGTCGACATGTTTGAGTTAAAATATTTTCAGTGTTTTAGGTACAACAAGAGCATATATTGTAATACGAGTGCTCTTGGCTGACCGGGTGATGCCGGCGGTAGAATCGTAGGTACAATATTCCCACTCGGTGCGTGAATGTTCAAGTCCTTGACCATTTGAGTTGGATGGATCCCTCGTGCTTCGGTACCCTGAGCTATTGGGGGAGAAGCGCCTTAACGCGTGCTCGGCGGCACAACAACTGTTCGAGCGGCGCCTAAGTCGGAAGACTCTCTGGCCACGCGTAAAGTTGCCGGAGCGACACAAGGCGTCTGGTCGGCCTCGAGGTCTGGTTCAGAAGAAGGCTGTGGTGGAAGACTACGATGATGGTGATGTGTGAAGTGGTTCTATCGGGCAGGCCAGTGTTTGGGAGGCGCGAAGGTGTGCCAGTGTTCGGAATTTTACGCGGAGCTGGCAGAAACATCTGGCGTGCACAGGACGCAGCCAGGCTTCCTTGGAAAGAGTGGGGGGGGGGGCATCCCTCTGCGTAAAGCTCCCCCTCCGTCGCCAAATGCGAGATAAAATTGTACTTCGCGCGTGGTGAAATCTCCTCGCATAGTCCGTAACATTACAATACACGTTGAACATTTTCTGCACTTACGGGATTTACCGCAGGGGCAACATTCACTACCACTCTCATATTCGCGAATTCGATTGCGCAACTATTCTCTACATTGTCGTGCAGTAAAATACGATTTCAACGTGTTTATGGGCGCATCTGGATGTAAAGCTGGAGTTTCCACGAAACGATTACGCAAGGCGACAGTTTCGATTTTTTCTAGACATGCGATAAGGGTTGAAAGATAAAACTATCACAAAGGCTTCAAAAAGGCTTTAATTACAAAAGTCTTTAACGATTCAACCTTTAATACTTCCCTAAACGAAGATAAATAGAAAAGCCGTCGTTGACCCCCATTTGGAATGCGATTGTTATTGTAATTTATTTTTATAATGTAATGCTTAACTTTGTAAAATAATTAGGAAACTGCTGACTCCACAACAACACTATGACTGGGGTCTTCGCGCTTTGAAAACTGTATTGGGCGGCTGTGGAGCGGCTCTCAAAATGGCAGGACGTGCCAATCTCGATTCCAAAGAGGCCGAAGAGGAAGTTGTCGTGCGTGCGTTGAGACTGAACACTTTGTCAAAGTTGACATTTGCGGACGGCACTCGTTTCGACGCGCTTGTTCGCGATGTCTTTCCCGGCGTGCCGTTCTCCACAGGCGGGCACGACCAGTTGCGCCTGGCTCTGCACGAAGCGTGCCAGGATCTCTCTCTGTTGCCCAGTGACAACCAGGTGAGGTGCCATTTCTTTCCTGTGAGATTATTCCACACTCATCCGATACACGCATTGGCTGCGTTTCAATACTTGCGCTTTTCATACTTCATGTGTTCTGAAGTATTCTTATTTCTTCATGACTAAATCTTCTTTTTATTTTCTGAGGAAATTAATAATTTGATTATTGGGGAATATAGGTGATTCTAATATTTTTATTATACTATGCAGGGAGAAACCTGAAAAATCTTCCTTCTTGGCCTTTCTAGATGCAATTGACACTGGATAAATCCGTAGTTAATTTGAGCATTTTGTTTTAACTTTCTCAGACGTAACTTTACTATGATTTCATTAATATGCACTTTAATATAATAAACTAAACATCTTTAGGATCTAATTAAAAAGCAATTATACGAACTTTCAAAGATGACTACAATTTCTCCCAACTAACCGATTTGAACTTACTTAAATACAGTAGAGCTCATTGGTTCAGAACCCCTATATTAGTTCATTACCAACCAGGTGTCTGTGTGCGCGCTCTCTCTCTCTCTCTCTCTCTCTCTCTCTTACACTCTCCTTACACTCTCTTACACTCTCTCTCTCTCTCTCTCTCTCCTCTCTCACACACACTCACATTCATTTAATGAACTGTGATTTTTCTTATCTTTCAGAAATATTTGTGTCATTTTTTCAGTTGTATCTGCAATTCTAACATAATTTGTTCTATTTTCATTTCAAAGAGAGTTCAGATTCTGTATCAAATTCATTTTTACTAAACAAGTGCATCTGTATCTTTTCAGTCTTTCTTGTACTAAAATAACAACAACATTGGAATTATAATTGCTTATTTAATGTTACTTTCATTATTAAAACACTGCGTTAATTTCAGAAATGAATATTTCATGTTTTCATAGAACTTTTTATGACGTTTTATAGCTGAGGAAATGCCTTGAACTTTACGAACAATTACAACAACGTATGGGCGTCGTAGTTGTCGGCCCGTCAGGGTCTGGAAAAACTACACTGTGTCAATTGTTGAAAACAGTAAGTAACGTAAAATTCATTTTGTTTTAAGAACGAAGTTGTTTATTTGTGCTTGGAAATATAACTATCAATTTTTTTATCTTAAAAAAGGCATTGAGCAAATTGGGACAAGTTGTGCATCAGCATACAATTAATCCAAAGGCTATGCCTCGCACTCAGTTGTTGGGGCAGATAGACTTGGACACACGCCAATGGAGTGATGGGGTTCTTACCATGAGTGCCCAACAGGTTCATGCAGAACCTCCCGGTAAGTGCGACGTGCAGTCTCGGATTTTCCAAAAAGGGGAACAGATCCTCGGTTTGTGCGAGGATCCCGAGCAAGTTTTTCCGTTTATGTAAAAAATATTTATCTTCAATATTTACAAATTACTTTTTATATCTTTTAATAAAATATCATTACTGTTAGTATGCACATTAAAATATATAGCACATACATATATTTGACTCACAATGACTCAGCGTTACGTCAGGAAATTTTCTCGGTCTTACCGCCGCGCCGTCTCACAACCCTAGTGAACTGCGGCGAGCATGAGAGAAGCGCACAAATCTTATATTTTATTTATTTATTTAACGTCAAAACAGTTAAAAAACTGTGTGTGACGTGTTTCGGGGAGATGTGAATTCTGTGCACGTTTTCAAAATTCTGTGATCCCATTCCTAAGCCATATATAATTGAATTTTGAATAAGGGGAGAAATGAGCGTTTTTTGCAGGGATTGTTAAAAGTATTCGCTCTGATGTAACAAAATATATTTTCAAGGGCAAATCAGCAATAAATTTGGGCTCTTACCTCTCATCATGTCCTTCGTCAGGGAATAATACTTCCTGCCATGACAACATGGCGAACGATAATCTGAATAACTATATTTCCCATTGAATTCTAGAAGACGTGTACAGATAATGAAGTTACATTTATGCCCAGAAGCAAAACAAGAGGCTATCTCAGTATGTGATCAAAAGATCAGGGAAACTGGACAAAAAAACTGATCGAGATAGGAATCAATACAATCGTTTATTTCATGTACGAAAGGTTTGCTCCACCCAACACCACTAATTAGTCACAATAAATTAAAACCGTAAAATGATTTTTAAACAAGAATTTATGATTAAAAATTTATTAAAGTTTCGGACAAAAGTTGCAATGGGCGCGTTAGTTATTCCAAAAATCTAGAACGTGATACAGGAAGTGAACCTTTTACAATTTTTAGGAGGAACATTGTCGATTAATTGCTGACGAGAAGTCAGTCGCCAGTGTTCCGTGGCAATGGCGCTGGAGCGGGGTGCGCAAGTCAAATGCACGAGTTCTTTAAAGCGCTACCTTAAATCATACAACCTTTTCCAATTAAAATTTAATTTTATTAACTTTATGCACGGCGTGTATTTTTGGGCCGACAGCACAAAGAATATATACTTCGGTTTTTATAACATGGCGCGTGTGGGCCTGTCTTCACGATGGAATATGGCACGGCATTTCGCGTCTTTCTCGGTCGTACCGCTAGATGTCACATGACCTGCAGCATTAATACGGTCGCGATCATTGCACATCCATCTCCACGACTGAGAAAGACGCAAAAAGATGTGCCATATCCCATCGAGAAGACAGGCACTCAGACGCCACGTTATAAAAACCGAAGTATAGTTCCCAATACAGAAGTATCAAGGTGGTGATCGTCGGGTCTCTCCGGTAAGGCGCTTGTGTTAAAATGTGAAAATAATGAGAACGAAGATTGTGGAATGAGAAGCAGAGGAAATGGTGGAACCCCAAGAACAGCTACGGCGAGCCCTGTTCATTTACGGAATTTCGGAAGCCGAGCGGCCTGACCGCTACACCATGGAACTCAGTCACTGCCTCCTACACCAACGAACTATACTTGTTTTATGTGAAGGTATCTGAGGGTATTAACTGCAAGATGGAATATGGCACGACTTTTTGCATCTTTCTTGGTTCTGCCGCAAGATGTCGCATGATCGCAACCGTATCAAGCAGTGCTTCATATCAAGCGTTTAGCGGCAGAACCGAAAAAGAAGCAAAAAGGCGTGCCATATTTCATCTTGAAGATATTACCCTGGGATGTCACGATAGAGTAATCCAGCTATAGAGTAGTGACTGATCCTATGGTTTCAGCGCTCTTGGTGGACGCTCGACGCACCAGGGGCTGCCATGTTTTTTGCAGTCAAAACATGAGAGATGCCTGATGGTGGCGTGTAGATCTGTTGTACTGAATCGACGTGTTGTTTGCATCAGATCTTATTTCCACATTGTTGTCTTTTCGTTTAACTGTATTTAAATTATATTAGTAGTTAGAATAATGCCTTCAGTGTGTTCGACACATAACTAAAAGTTGAAGTCATCAAACCACAAATATAGTAATATTTTTCAAGTTTGTCGCCTTATTTGTGATATGTTTCTTTGCTTCTTATTACAATAACAGTCGCTTTCAGGCGTTATGATAACTACAATAATTTTTCAACAGCTTCCATTCTTATGTCAATAACCAACGCAGGAAGCAACGTGTTTTTAAAGTTTCTCAATTCTTTCCCTTTACATATTTTGATTTCGTTTTTAAATGAATGGTTTTTGGTTGTGAAACAGAGTAAGAGGATTTATGTACGTGCGGCCCGCGCCCATCTGGCCTTAACCAGCGCCAAACGGAATACTAGAACACTCTGTTTCTCCATAGGGCGCTGCTTTGACTGCGACAAACAAGGCTTCAATTTGCTGCAAAGATGGAGGCGCTTCAGCCACTCTGTGTAGTATGTTGATTGCTCGTTGTCCTTCACTATGACCGGGAGCGGTAGCTCAGTGCATCAACTGATGTCACTGCAGCGCCTCTGATCGGGAGGTTCTAGGTTCGAATCCTGACGGCGGCAGGATTTTCGACACCAGCTTTTCAGCTAGGTCGAATTCAGTCGCTGTCTGGAGGAGAATTCTATCGGCCGGCTGCTCTGATCGGTAGTTTTCTGTGGTTTCTCCGATCAACACCAGGCGAATGCCGGATCTCGTCATCCAGCGGGGGGAAGATCACTGCCATCTCCCGAGAGAGAGAAAAACGTGCACTACACTTACGGGACTAATGACCAAATCCGTTGACGCGCAGTTAACTCGAAAAAAAATCAATCAATCAATCAATCCTTCACTATGCATCCTACACATGTCCACTTTTCCACGCGCTGTAGCTGTTTGCCAACAAAAGTCTGGTGCGATCGCGGGGCGGCCTTCTGCCCTCGCACGACGCCGCGCGCTCTGAACTTCGTCTGGGCGGATTACTGCAGTCAAACTAAAGGCTGTTCAATTAAATGCTCATTTGTTAAATGCGTTAAGATGTTGATATTTAATCTCCGGAGCTCTCAGTTCCGAAATGAAACTATGCATTCGAATGATCAGAAAATCGAAGTCTAAATTCCAAGAATTCTCGACTCTCGCAAACTTGGTGCACCATATCGTTCAATTCCCTTACTACTCTAGAAAATTATATTCGATCACATGATGTAAGTCGCTTCTTACAGCCAGGACTCTTGCGCTGTTTCGGTCGCGCGTCGTTCTAAGTGTCACCCACGACGTCGCCGAGCGTCCGATCTGGTGACGACGTCGCCCCGAGACAGCGCAATCCGAGAGGAATGATCACATTTGATGGAGATCACGCTATCTTTAAACGAAAACCGATGCTCTATCAAGTTCCACCCTGGCAGCAACTGACATTTCACATTCACTAACGCTGCTTCGTTTTTTATTTTTAATTTAATTATTTCTTAAAAATAAACTACTAATTATAGTCATATTTCTTCTAATATTTTTGGTGAGTGAACTATTTTTCAACAGGTTAATATTATTAGCTTTATAGGGAATTTTTATTCCTTAGTTTGAAAACATGACATTTTCGAAAATGTTTGGGCTCCCGACAATTGCAATGCTTGTGACTCCAAAATTAAAAATTTACTGTTGTGTTATTGCCGTTTTTCTCCGTTGGTTTTATAAACCCCCTTACTTCAGAAATCATGTTTTGCCGTCCCTATTTTGAAAGAAACTAATCAATAAATATCCTATTTCTTTTAGAGGTTCATTCATGGATAGTGTGCGATGGTGATGTAGATCCTGAGTGGATAGAGTCGTTGAACTCCGTCCTAGATGATAATCGACTTCTGACTTTGCCCTCCGGCTGGCGTATACAGTTTGGACCAAATGTCAACTTCTTATTTGAAACACACGATCTCAGCTATGCTTCACCAGCAACTGTGTCTCGTATGGGCATTATTTTCCTCAGGTACAGCTTTTGTACATGTACTGTAATTTGAATTACGTTTTAAGTATAATACTTATTTTTATTTATAATTAGAAATGCGTACTGATTAACTTCATTATTTCATTAACATTCATTAATTAATTTTGTTAATTTCTTTATACTACGATCAGTGTCTTATTACACGTTTTTAAAATTTTGGTTCATTGAAGTACTCATCATTTAAAGCAGTTAAAATGAGTTTGAAATAAACATGTTTGTTTTAATTTTATTTTCAAGTGATGAAGATATTGATGTGAAAAGTCTTGTGACTTCTTGGCTAACTACTCAGCCCGATGACACTTCCAAATTCATATCACAATTGATTGAGGATTATTTTTATAAAGGTAATTATCCTTACTTTACTTAAAGGTATTACTCCTTTTTTGTAATTTAATACATTTTAAATTATAAGTTTTGTTTATAGTCGACAACTGGCTAATAGCAACTAACTCATAATTTTAGGTGTCAATTGGATCATGCAACAGGGTGAATTAGTATTGCCTACTTCATTGATTGGAGTTGTGCAAAATGGTTTATCACAACTGCATGGTGTCACCTGTCGATCTCACTTTATAGTGGCGATGATCACTGGCTTGGGTGGAAACCTTGTCCCTGCTAGTCAAGAGGCATTTGCTAAACAGGTTTTTGACTTCATGTTAATGAATTTTTTCTAGGATTTATTTAATTTTAGACTAATCCTAGACAATATTTATATATTTTCTGCAAAATATACAAAGATTGCGAATTGTTTACTCATAAATAATTGTATTAAAAATGCTTATTTTTAAATTTGTTCTTCATTTAATGGTATAGGTATTTGAGTGGAGTGGTGAATATGTGCCGGATCCAAATCGTATTCTCTATACATACTTTAACCAGCAACGTGAGAGTTTGGACACCTATACTGCAGATAGTTTTGATACTGTCAGTGATGTAATTTCACACGATTCTTTGCCTCTTGTGATGACGGCTGATGTGAAACGAACTTTAGATGCAATTGAAATCTGGTTACAAACTGAATCACGTCAACATTTTCTTCTTGTAGGTCCTCCGGGATGTGGAAAGAGGTAGGTGCTGCTTCATTTGCAGTTTTTATAATTTTAGTGAAATGATTGCAAACGTTTTATAGTTGTGTAATTAAATTGATGAGATTACTTGAATTCAGTATATTTTGGAAATTATATTATTAAAATAAATGGGGATCAATTCATTATTATCTATTTATTTAATGCCAATTGTTATTGAATTCTTTGAACAGTTTGATGCTGGCTCACTGTTTTGCGAAGATGAGAGCCACTGAGATTGCCACAATACATTGTAGTGCACAGATTACTCCTCAACATGTGATTCAGAAACTTGGTCAAGTGTGCATGGTTATTTCAAGCAATACAGGACGTGTATACAGACCCAAAAATAGTGAACATTTGATTCTATATTTCAAGGACTTGAATTTGGCTCGACCTGATAAATGGGGAACTTCCATGTTAGTGGAATTCCTTCAGCAGGTACACTTCTGAATTTTCATTTTGATAAGTAACTTACCTCTTCCCTGCCTCAAGGTAGAATACCTTCCATACCTCTTTACCATAGTGTATATTTTTATATTTTTAGAACAATTAGACAACATAAATGTTGATAATGTGGGTAAACTACTGAAGCTCATTGAGATTTTCCGATGTTAATCTTCCTTATTTTTGAATTGCATACAAAAGAAATTTTATTTATGACTAAAAGAATAGTATTTTATTACACTTTTACAGTTGTGGCAAAGCCAATCAACAGCGGCTTGATGACTTGAACTTTCAACTTGTGAATGTGTGTGGTATACTTTATAAGGTTTAAATGTAACATGGAATAATATTATGAAATTAAGATCAAAGAAGACCCCGACTCTGTGTCACTCTGTTCTACTCCATCCCTCACTGATCCACTCGCCCTGCTTCACGCTGCTCTACTTCGTCCCGTTCTGATTCATCATGCTCTACTCCACCCCGCTTTGATTCACCTATTTTTCTTCACCCCGCTCTGCTGAACCTTGCTCTACTCAGATTAATATTTTGATGCGTGTGAAAATATAATTCCAAAAAATTGATTAGTATTTATTTTATTTTGAATTTATTCTATTTCTTTACAGATAGTGTCCTACGGCGGTTTCTATGATGCCAACTTAGAATGGGTTGGCTTGGAACATGTGCAAATTGTTGGAAGTTTGGCTGGTGGAAACACTATGGGTCGCCATCCTTTAACACCTCGTTTCACTTCTATAATGCGCATATACACTGTTGGGTAAGTTTGTATTTACTGTTAAATTGCATTCAGTTTTATTAACAGTTATATATAAAATAAATAAATTATTAAAATCAGAATAGTCTTTGGAGATTTTTTCAAAACGTTTTAAACGAATTGGCAGCAGGACTGAGCGGGAGAGCGCAATCGGGTAGCGTCTGATGACCACTGGAACTGCTGGGTGGGCCACTTCACTGCCACCACATTAGAGGTGTCTGGAGCTTAGCCACCAACTCACCAGACACCAAAGCTGAATCACCATTGACGTCGCTGACATACCCAGAATTTGTTGCTAGACAAATTGATTATTTCGCGAGTTCGGGCGTGAGAATAATGGCTAGCTAGCATAGTGACTAGCTATGGTCACTAGTCCCATAAGTGAAATGTATCTATTTAACGCGAGAGGCGGCGATCTATATGTCGGATTACGAGATTTTCCCTATGTAGCTCAGTCAAATTACACAAATCTAGTGAAAAAATCTCAGAATTTTGAATTTGGCATGACTGTTCGTTAGTAACTGCCGTGGACCATAACTTTTCAAGTGAATAACTTTATGATGTGTCCAAATTCAACACACTCAAACTTCAATCAACAATTTATTGATAGAGAAAACAGGTACAGAGCTATAGTGCCGAATATCCAGGAGAAAATACAAAGAAACTTAGCCGAGTTGTCGTAATCAGTAGAAACACCAAAATATCGCCGAGTCACCAATTCTCCGTAGCGGGAAAGTCCGTGGTCGCAGCACTGTTCGTCGTGATCACAATATTCCAGGTTCTATCACTTGTCGCCACACACCTCGCAGTTACTCGGCCGCTCGCTCTCTCTCTGCCTTTCCCCGGGCCACGGCCGGCTTATATCGCTCCGGGCCGCAAGGTCCGCAGGCTGGCAGGCGTAGCCGGGGGCGGAGGTTGTGACTCGCCCGCTCGCTCAGGCGTGGCGGCCGCACATCTTTTAAGGCCTGCGCTTGCCGCTGGCCGCTGCCGCCAGGGGCGGTAACGCCCTACTGTGGCGGCACCTTCGAAACTGTGCGGCCGGTCACGACACCCTCCGCGCCCAATTGCGTCGTATACGGCGCGAACCGCACCCTCGTGGTGCTCCTCCGGGGGCGCAACCTCGTCCTGGGTGTCTCCCCGGCGTCTTCCTCTCCTGGCTCGCCGACGTCCGCTGCTGGGGGCTCTGCTGTGCTCTGCTCGCTCGTCCTGCGGCGGCTGCTTCCTGCGGGATGTAAATAGTTTCCCTCATCACTTTTTTGAAAAACTCCTGCTGGGATACATTGGGGAGTGAGTCTACCCTGCTGGGGTTCACCCGGGGTCTCAACTGCCCCTGGTGGCGTGTCACCACCCTACCCTCTGTGCGGACTAAGTACGTCCTGCTCCCTTTTGCCGCCGTTACAATGCCCGGAAGCCATGCTGGGCATTTTTTAAAAGAAGCACAATAAACCATGTCACCCACCTGGAATTTTGGTTGCGTCCCTACCGACCTGTACGGATCTCCTGGGCTCAGCAAAGACAACAATGTTCTTGGTTGTCTCCCTGTAGCCCCTCGGCAGGGCTCCTGCCGTCCGCGCCTGGCAAGGTGCGGAAGGTGGCAAGACCCGTAGCAACGCTCTGGACCTGTGCGTACCTGCTGCTCGCGCTTTCGCCATAGCCGTCTTGAATGTTCTAACAAACCTTTCCGCCTCCCCGTTCGATTGCGGGTGAAACGGCGGTGCGCAGACATGCTGGATCCCGTTGCTCGCGCAGAAGTTTGCAAATTCTTGGGACGTGAACTGGGTCCCGTTGTCCGACACCAATGTGACCGGGAGCCCTTCGGTCACAAAAATCCTTTCCAGGGCATTAATGGTCTGCGCCGACGTGGTGCTGGCCATTTCCACCACGTACGGGTAATTTGACTTGGCGTCCACTACTACCAACCACATTTTGTCCCAAATGGCCCCGCGAATCTACGTGCACCCGTTCCCCCGGCTCACTAGGTTCCGGCCAGGGAACCAAATCCTTCCTAGGCGCGCTTTGATTTAGTTGGCAGGCCTCGCACCTCTTCAGAAATTGGTTGATGTCTGCGTTCATCCCCTCCCAGAAACAGTGACGACGCGCCAACTGCTTCGTACGGACCACCCCCCAGTGTCCCTCATGGAGGAGGTCCAATACTGTCTTCCTTAGCACCTTCGGGATGACGACTCTTGTGAACTCCTCTCCGGCTAAGAGCAACACCCCCGCCTTGCAAGTTAACCTGTCCTTCTTGGAGTACCAAGAAGCATTGCTCCTCAAACACCTAAGTGGCCAGCCTTCCCTTACGTAGTTCCTCACTGTCCGCAGCTCAGGATCCTTGTCCGTCTCCTGTGCGATCTTCTTGGCTCCCAATGGAAATTCTGATAGTACTAAGCATTCTTCTGAGTCGATCTGAAGGCATTCTTCCTCCAACTTGTCGAACTCCAGGTCCGGGCCTCCTGGCAACCTGGATAAAGCGTCTGCATTGGCATGCTGAGTCGTGCTTCTGAAGTGGATCTGGTAATTGTAGTCCGACAAGAATAGCGCCCACCTTTGCAGCTTCTTCGCTGTGCTTTCCGGGATCCGTTTTCCTGGGTGGAATAACTGCACTAACGGCTTGTGATCCGTTATTATATGGAATTTACTACCATATAAATAATCATTGAATTTTCTCTCCGCGAAGATTATTCCCAATGCCTCCTTTTCAATTTGTGAGTAATTCCTCTGATGTTTGTTGAGGGATTTTGACGCAAACGCAATTGGCCTCTCCACACCATTGTCGTCCTTCTGCGATAATACCGCCCCGAGACCATACTCCGAGGCGTCGGCCGCTACTGTGGTGAGCCTACCCGGCACAAAATGGTTTAACTTAGCTGTTTTCACCAGTGCCTCCTTTAACTGGTTCAGTGCTCTTTCGCAGTCTTGTGACCAAACAAATTTCACTCCTTTCCTCCTTAGCTTGTTGAGTGGAGCTGCGATAGTAGAAAAATTCCTAATGAACTTATTATAATAATTTACTTTTCCCAATAATGCCTGTAGCTGCTTCACGTCTGCCGGTGGTGGCAGCCGCAGGATGGCTTCTACGTGTTGGCTAGTGGGTGAAATGCCGGTGCTGTCCAGCACGTGCCCCAAGAACACTACCTGGTCCTTAAAGAATTCGCACTTGTCCTTATTCACCTTTAACCCATTGTGGTGGAGCACTTTAAATACACTCTCCAAATTTTCCTTGTGCTCCTTCTCCGTGCTCCCCGTGACTATGATATCATCCAGGTAGTTGCAGCAACCCCTCAGCTCTGCTGTCAACTGTTCTAGGCAGCGCTGGAACAGTGCGGCTGCGGAATTCACGCCGAATGGTAGCCTGTTGTACCTGAAGAGTCCTAACTGGGTGTTAATTACCAAAACTTCCTTGGCGTCCTGGTCGAGTGGTAGCTGTAGGTATGCGTCCCGCAGGTCAATTTTCGAAAATTTTCGCCCGCCGGACAACTTGTAGAACAAATCTTCCGGCTTGGGGATTGGATATTGTTCTACTTCCAGCTGTTGGTTCACTGTACTTTTGAAATCCCCGCACAATCTAATCGAACCATTGGCTTTCTTTACTATGACCAAAGGTGTGGCCCACTGGCTTGTTGACACGGGAGTGATAACACCATCAGCCTGCAATCGCTTCAGCTCCTCGGCCACTTTTTCCCTAAGGGCCCACGGCCCACTGGCTTGTGACACGGGGGTGTCTACACTCCCGAGTCCGGGTGAGAACACTTCTGGAAACTCCTGTTCCAGTTCCTGATGACCTGTGTCTCTTTCTTTGTCGTCGATCTGGTTCACCGAGTCCACCACTCCAAACCCTAGCTTATCAAAGGAGTCGAGGCCTAAGATGTTCGTGACGTCATAACGGTCCACCACGATCACTTCAATCTCTGTCTGTCTCTTCTTGTAGGCTGCCCTTAGCGACACTTTCCCCAGCACCTTAATCGGGGTCCTGCCGAAGGCGTACAAGCCTTTTTGTACCCTCTGCAACCTGGGTGACCCTAATCGCCGGTAAGTTTCTAAATTGATGAGTGTTACCGCGGCCCCTGTGTCTAACAGAAAACTCACCGGTACTTTTCCCAGCTCAATTTCAACCATCAGTTTCTCCTGCTTGTGGGTGTCGAGTACTTGACTGATCATATCGATTTCCATGTCTTGCTCCTGTTTTTTGTACCGTTCCGTGTGCCTCCTTCTTCCGCACACTTCCCTGATGTGGCCCACTTTCTTGCACCAAAAACACTGCGCATTACGGAACCTACACTGTTCTCTTGTATGTAACCTCTCACAGTTTTTACATGATTTCTTGATTTGCACTCTGTCACTGTCACTGTCACTGTTACTGGCTCCCCTGAACACTGGTTTGCCGCTGGGTCGGCGGTTGCGCTTCCACTCACTGCGGTTGCCGCCTCTGTTGCGGTAACCACTCTCGGCACTGTCACTATACTCACTGGCGTTACTGTCGGTCTCGTGTTCTTTTGCCGTCTTTCCCCGGTGTATCGACCCACTGTTCTTGACATGGCGCACATGCGACTCTGCTGCGATCTGGCGAGCTGTTTAACATGTCATTTCGTATGTTTTACATAGGTTGTGTACCTCCTCTAATGACGGGTTATCACTTTGTAAGGCTTGAAACCTAATTTTCTCTTCCGGTGTGTGTAGCACTACCATGTCCCTTATTAAAGTCTCCGCGTATGATACTTCCTTATCTGATGGCGGGCACCTGAACTGACAATGCCGCGCTAGCCCGGACAATTCCGTAATCCACTCGCTGTGTGTTTGCCCCTCGCTTTTTCTGCATTGAAAAAATTTGAATCTAGCTGCAACCACATGCGGTACTTTGTTAAAGTAATTGTTGAGTTTCTCTAGCATTTCTGTCCATTTGACACTCGATATTTCTCTCTCTGGGAACAGCTTTCTTATTAGGTCGGTCACTCTGTTGCCTACGCAACTAAAAAAAACGCCTTTTTCGTTTTTGCGTCTCCTACCTTGTAACACAGTAGGTGCTGCTCCAACCTGTGTATGTACTCGTCCCATTCCTCTGCGTCCGGCCGGAAACCAGAGAACTGTGGAGGGGAGCGGGCACTGACCGCCTCCAACAATGCAGCCATCTGTGCCTCCGCCTGTTGCCGCTGCTGCTGCATCTGTTGCTGCTGTTGCTGCATCTGTTGCTGTTGTTGCTGTATCTGTTGTTGCATCAGCATGATCAAATTTGTTATTTGCTCGGGCTCCATGTTGTTGTTTTCTCCTCGTCGCCAATTTGATGTGTCCAAATTCAACACACTCAAACTTCAATCAACAATTTATTGATAGAGAAAACAGGTACAGAGCTATAGTGCCGAATATCCAGGAGAAAATACAAAGAAACTTAGCCGAGTTGTCGTAATCAGTAGAAACACCAAAATATCGCCGAGTCACCAATTCTCCGTAGCGGGAAAGTCCGTGGTCGCAGCACTGTTCGTCGTGATCACAATATTCCAGGTTCTATCACTTGTCGCCACACACCTCGCAGTTACTCGGCCGCTCGCTCTCTCTCTGCCTTTCCCCGGGCCACGGCCGGCTTATATTCGCTCCGGGCCGCAAGGTCCGCAGGCTGGCAGGCGTAGCCGGGGGCGGAGGTTGTGACTCGCCCCGCTCGCTCAGGCGTGGCGGCCGCACATCTTTTAAGGCCTGCGCTTGCCGCTGGCCGCTGCCGCCAGGGGCGGTAACGCCCTACTGTGGCGGCACCTTCGAAACTGTGCGGCCGGTCACGACACTTTAGAAGGGTTAATTTTACAACAAAACCTTAAAGGCACGTTTCTGACGGAGATTTTATTTTCTTTGATCTGGTATAGACAACAAATTTCTCTAGGATCGATAGTTATGGAAATATGCAAAAGAAACGTAGTAAACGGCTCCCCCTCTCCCGGCTCCCCCCCACATTTCAGGATTTTTATTATAATGTGCGCAATGTACCAACGAACAATCAAGGCAAGTTTGGCAAGTGGCAAGTTTCAAAACAAGTGGATTTTTTTCACTCCGTTTATCGAATCTGACTCGACTATTTCGGCTCGGCTATTACAATGCAATTTCTTCTGCTTATTCTTCTCACTTCATTCTCCACTTCCAGGCCTTTTCTCTCCTTCCAATGCAACAACTCCGTATCTCTCATTTCAAGCGATAAACTAGCAGGTACGAACTCAGCACCGCAGTAAACAATGAATCGTAACCTCTCCACAAGTTAGTCGTGCGGGGTTGGAACAGGTTGGCCGTACGGGGCACTTGGTCTCTTTTTCATTTCACAGCTCGTGAAGCTAGTGTGCCTAGACACAAAGCGCAACCTGAACGGCCGCCGCCATTTTATATCCTTTCACCCAAGAGCCCCGCCAGACAGCGTTCAGGAGTTAAGGAGAAGAGAATATGAAGAGTTTCAAGTATTTATCATTGTCTTTTGGTAGACTGGTGGTTCCCAACTCACCCACAATACCGCACAGTCCAACTGTATGTAGAAAGGCGGAATCGGTGACGCAAAGGAATGTACTACTCTGTATCTAGGGCCTCTAGTGGGACTTGTCCCACGCGTATTCGTGGGGCCGCCATTTGAACCACTAAGAGTGAGAACGAGAAATAACCCTTCAAACACCGCATTAGGCGTGGCACCATACTTTTCAACACAAAACACGAATGGTCATGTTGTGAGACAGCCCGGTTTTTATTTCCCCTCTTCATGTTTTGTCTCCTTTACTAAACTTGTGAATTTTGTAAGCCTCTTTGACTCAATAGACACTTACTGTCTTTTCTGGAAATAACACATCACTTCTTACGTTGTAATAAATCAACTTATGTGTGTTTTGATTTGTTTGCAGTTATCCAGAGAAAGAACAGCTCAAGATTATATATGGCCATTGTCTTACTGTGGTTCTGCAAACATGCCTGCCACGTCACAGCATTTGGGGTTCAGCAAGTAAAGTGTCTTTACTGGCTGGATCCATGATCAAAATTTATGATGAGGTTTGTTTTAGCCTTCAGAAACTTTCTTTTTGTCCATGTTTAAAACAGGTATGCTTTAAATTATAGTACCGGCATTTAGTTATTTATGACGGTGAGAAAGCCCACCCTAATATTTTGAAGACCAGTATATGCGGTGAAGGGATGTCTTCGTGCTAACCACGTGAACCCCTTTTCACATGGCCGAGAGGCTGGGGCACCGCTGATCGGCGAAGGCCCGTAGCGGGCTGTCGAGTCAGCGAACAGAAACATTTAGTTATTTAGGCTCTTGCAGTTGCTTTCCTCTTCATCTAGACTTTCAAAGACATTAGTTTGAAGACATATGTGTGATTATATATGATGTTCATGGAAGAAGTATGTGTATACATGTATAATATGGAGAGTGGATTGATCAAGAAGTGGGACGGGTCTTATGAACGTACTGGCAATTCCAAATTATACATTTTGAAAATGACCTATTAGAAGAACATACCGAAAATACAGCAATATTACCTACTACTACATACTACGTCTACCTACTAAGTCCTACTGTTTTCTATGTGATATGATTTTTACTATTAACTGTTTAACGAATCTTCCCTTTGCTCTGGCATTTTAGCCCATGTGGGGTCTTGGCCTGACATCCGTTGGTTTCACTCTGTTCAGGACGTCAATTCCTTCTGACTCACGAAATTTATAAGTATCCACAAGTATCAATAGAATTTGACGATAAGACAAATATTTTTTTATAATTCTATCACTATTTATGTGATTCCTAACATTTACATTTACACATAATTACTAACACATACATACTAGTACAACCCGTACTGACGCCGCTTCACCTGTTTCCTAATCCACTGACTCGTTCAGCATTGCCCGGCTGCTCAGTCTGTAATTGAGTCTGCATCATACGTGATTGTGGCTTTTGCATGCATTACGTCATTGAAAATCATTGCTTAATAACAAGTGAACTTTAATTGACAATTTTAAACGTGAGGTGAAGCCTATGATTACAGTGAATTTCCTGAATCTAACTTAAAACTAACTTATCTTAATACAGACCCCTGTGGGTCACTGTCTTGGCGTTTACGCCTGTCAGGCAGTCCGGGATGGGCCCGACGGGGCTCGGCGGTGGCGCGTTCGGTAGGCCATTCTCTAAGGCGCCAGACGAGGCCCAGCGGCGTCCAGATGCCTCGGGCGCTGGCTGCTCTGCCGATCGCCGGCAGCGCGGCCAAAGTGGCGGTGATTGCACCTTTGCCCGTGGCGACTTCGGGCCGCAGTTCGGGCGCTCGAACAGTCGTGGGATGTCCCGCCATCGCCTCCCGGCGATAGTTCGGCGTGCGGCATGGTCCAGACAGCACAGGAGCGACCAGCGAGGTGGCGACGACGGCAGTGTGTTCTCTCACGATCAGCTTTATACGCCTGTTAACTTCATCGGAAAAGCACAAACTCCGATCTCACGCCCCAGTTTATATCATTGAAAAGAAAGTCCGCGCTTCGTCCGTGGCCAAAGCCAGAAACGCGTCTCTGCCAAAGTTAGAAGCCCGTCCGTACTCGGCCGTGACCAGAGTTAGCAGCCCGGCCATACTCGTCCGTTGCCAAAGTTAGAAGCCCGTCCGTACTCGTCCGTTGTCAAAGATAGAAGAACGTTCCTGAAGGGAACTTGCCTCCCTTGGGTAGCAAGGTCACGTGGCCGTCCCCCGCTCGGTTTTCGGCGATTGGCCCTCCCAATCGCGGTGTCACCTACGACCGTTGCAAGTTCGCGTCTTCGTGCGAATTTCGCTGACGTTCGGAGTTCCGGAATCCCGGGCTGGATGGGTAGCAACGCCTGTCGACGTGGCGTACGTAAATTCTGTTGAGTCACGGCGCACCCCCGCCCCTGCATCCCTCCGACACAATAGAGCAAGCGTCCCAGCCGCTCGAGTGCCGCAGGTACTGCAAAAATGCAACTTTCCTGGCTCTCAAGTCTCGGAAGCTCCCAACGTTAAATGAAATACAATTCATAATATGCGTCAAAACATGATGCGTGCGACCGACAATACATTCTTATATATTAATATTACCGAGGTTGTTTTTAATATCACATTACGAATTATATTATGTCCGTTGTCATAAAATTCATCCTTACTTTTGAATTTAAATATTTATTTAATAGTATTACTGAGAGTATATTACTCCAATAGGCGTCTCTCGCATCCCAGTTTCCTTTTTACGTTTGTCACTGCAGTCAATCCTCTTCTAGCCATAGCCTTCTCCACTCCTTCCTTCCGTGTATTTGTCGGTGTTCGTCGTCTTATGTGTGACCTTGATTGCCAATTCAGGAGCTATAGAAGCAATCATTTAAGTGACCATACCATTTGAACCTTTTAATTTTAATGGTATCGATAATATTGAAACTCACATCTGCCTTTCTTCTAATTTAATCGCGTCTTACTTTTTCCAACAATATCAAACCACAACTTCTTGACCAATAGTCCATTTCAATAGCTGTAAGTTTATTCTCATTGGTTTTTGATATTTTCCAAACTTCATATGTAGCAATACGACTCTCTATAATAGACAATCGTACTCTACAATAGTCTTAAATAATCTTCTCTTAACATTCTTCGTCAGTTTGATTCCGTATTAAGGGATGCAATTTCCTTACATTAAATCAACATTAAATATAGACCGAGAGTTGTTTTTTACTTCCTCGTCACTATTTTACTTCTGATATTATTTTTTGTTCCCCGGCAACGCATCGCCATAACATCGATCGTCGTCGTGACTTCGCACTCGACCACCGCCGTCGATATGATTGGACGGGCGCATCACCACATCACCCCCGTAGACAGTGTTGAAATCGCAATCTCAACGATTTGGAAGAGAAATGTCTCTCTTCTTCGCAGAAGGAAGATAGTTTGCAGCGATCGATGGGAGACGAGAGTGGGTTGAGTGTCGACCAGTAGCTTCGTGGTCTTGCGATCTTGTTCAACGACCTAGTACGGTCCGAAATGTGATGGAGATAAGAGTCCCGCGTAATCCTTTTTGTAGAAAAGTATGCGAACAATTCGACTAGTCGGAGAAAATAAAGTATTTCGAGCTAAAATGTAGAGGTGGGGAAGAAGGGATGAACGAAGTAACCTTATTCTTGATGTCGAAAAGTGTTAGTATAATATCATTAGAGACGAATTCAGCATAAACATCCAAAAACATGTTCGATAATCGTAGCGATTGACCGTATAGCAACTGAGCTAGAGTAGCTCTGAGGTCTGGTTTGAAAGCACATTGTAAACTTAATAAAATCAATAGTAGTCTTTGGGATCACGAAGAATTTTGCTTGTCAGTGCAACGTATGGCTATCTTTAGCGTGCTTTAACTTTAACGATGAAACCTTTCAATCATTCCATTAGAAGAGGGCCGCCCAGCGATCTGCTCCGAGGAGGAGCCGCTGTTTGCTTCCTGCTCTTTCTCGCAGCCCCGTCGGCAGACGGATCAGATTTCGTCATCTTTTTTTGCGGCCCAATGGCTTGTATTTTGGGGGTATTTTTCATTGCTTGGACTGAAAATGTCTCACTGCTCTGGAAAAGGATATTCCGACAGAAAAACAGTGAAATGCGTTTGTAACATTTATTGGAAAATTGACTATTTATACACATATTTTTGTGATTTGAAAATAGAAAAGCAATTTTCATTGAAGCACGGAAAGAAAAATTTCTATTTGAAAATTGCACCAGGTATGCCAATTTTTTAGTGGTAAAAGTGTGCTCAAGCACATTAAGAAATTTAATTGCTGCGACATTGCTCTTTATCGTGCTGCTGATTATGAAAACGTATTCTATAGGTTACCGAAATGTTACTAAATAAACTAATGATGGAAATACTGACAGTCAATGAGACTAAAATAAAAAATCATGCTAATTGCGAAATCAATTATTTTTCTTCTTGCAGTTCACGTTGTGATTTGTAATGCTACTTCTCATTCTAGATTTACAGTTTTTCAAAGAAACAATACCGCCAACAATTGTACTTCGACCCAAACATACTACGTAACATTCGAGCAGCATTCCGATGCAGTGTCGGAAAACGTTTTTGAGTGACGTTCTCCTTCAATTCTATTAAATGTTATTTTTTGTTTGACATTTTTTCTTGATTCAGTGTCACACTGCATACCAGTTATTTTCTAATTGAAAATCACAAAATAGCCTGTATCATGAGAAAAGCTGTAGAAAATATTTTAAATTCTAATTGTCAATCAAATCAATTCTTAAATCGGATTTCAAATTTCGAACGCAATGTTCCGAATACATCTACGTACTCTCCAAATTTTTATGTTTCTGAATGTTTGACTTTGAAGCTAATTTTGAGAAGAATGAGAGGTTCTTCTTTCCCAAAGAGACTCGTTTTAAAATAAATAAAATTAACATATTTTATATTGTGTAATTTCACTGGTAAAGCAATTTAGAAACATTAAACTATATCCAAAACGTACTTCTTGAGAAGCATTGTTTCTCATAGCAATGCAAATTTCATTACGTTCTTCTTAGAGTACTTGTCATATTCAGTAGCATGATTAACCCTATAATGTCGTTACAAATTAAACTTGTTGTGATTATGCACATTATCGCAAACTAAACATTTGGCATAGCTGCTGCCATCTGCAAAAATATGCTGCTCTTCTAATGCTCCATTAAAAATTAATGGTAAGAATACCTTGGTTTGCGAAGTACTCGAATCGACTTCCATGTTTTCGCGGGTGGAGTTTTCGGGACATTGTGACATATCGCAAGCCACAGAACGCTGGGCCTCCGGTGACGTGCTCTCAGTAGCCAACTCGGCTCCGCGCTCCCGATTCGCTCTACTTGAGCAGCCCTGCATTAGAAGATAGTTGATAAGCGGTTGTGCTATTCGTTTGAAACCGGAACTGTTTATAGAGTGTATTAAATAGCTCTCATTTGAATTTTCCGTCCTTGGTCAGTTATAATGTGTGGCACCGGAGAATGAACCGGTATCTACGTATAAGCCTTGATTATGTTTTTAGAAGTAAGTATTTACATCCTGAAAGAGATGCATTATAATCGTGAATATGATGCATCGAATATCGGTCGGGTATAGTGCGAGCATCTATCGCGCGGTAGTCTTCGCATGGCCCCCATTCAACATTTTTTCTTCACCACGTGAAAGAGACAGCTCCAAGGGCTATTAGGACGGGTGATGCTGTCGCGAACCATTGCATAAAATTCCAATTTAGCAGCGTGGAATTTGATGGTATCCAGGCAGCGACGACGACTAAAGCGCGGAGGATCAGGGTAGAACGGATAACATGTACTGTATCATGTAATGCTTTATGACGAGAGGTTGCTGGAGGGCAAAAATGTCCCGAAATTCTTCCAACTCTTTTGCTTTGGTATTTGCAATGCATTGGCCAATTTCTTATCATTACTTTTTCCAAGCTGGATTCTTATTTGTTATAATTTCCTTTTTAATTTCCCTACTTATTTGACTGTACATATTTTTGCCATCATCATCATCATCATCATCGTAGACACTTATCCATTTACCTTAAGCATTTTCTTTTTCTCTTACTTTCTTTTCTAAAGAATTACTTCATCACATATCACTTACATTCCCTTTATTTCTTCCCGCAACTCCCAAGGCTCTCATAAGCATCTTCATGGATACCTCCTTTTATTTCGTCGTAGAGAGATTGGATAGTTGTGTAATCTGTATTTGATAGCTTTTCACTAAATATGACTACATACATATCTATCTATCCATATGCTATGTATATATAGAAAATTTATTGATGGGTTAGTCAGAAGATGAAGTTCGGAATCTGTTTGCTGAAGGGTGTGTATTTAATATTTATTATCATAATTTGTCATATGAACCGTTGAATATACAAGGTACTATTCCCATTAATGTTCAGTATATTTTAGTATAACAAGTATTTTATTGTCTTAATTCGTGTTTAAATTTAGTATTTACAGGAGAAATATTTCCTTTGTTTTAAAGCAATATTTTAAATTTAGTTTTATACTTTATCACTATTAACTCCTTTTTTGAAAACAAATTATTTCTTCTCTTCAGGTAAAGAATATATTCAGTCCAATGGTGCAGAATCATTACCTTTTCACTCCTCGAGTTTTGACTGGATGGTGCCTTGGTCTCCAGCGTTACGAAATACCCACTCACGAGAAAAGTACAGACGCTCTGCTGGAGGTAGTGTTTCTTCTTAATTCTTTTAAAACTGTGGCGTCAGATTAATTATTAAATAAATTATAATGTTAAGTTATTGCGTTTTATATCACAATATTTGTATTCTTTCTGCATTAGGTGGTTGTTTACGAAGCTCAACGCCTTTTTAGAGATAAATTAGTATCTGATGAACACAGAGATCAATTTGACGTTATTGTAAATCAAGTAATGGATCAAGATTGGAGTAAGGATGGGGTAGTAGGTAAAGCAATGTGTGAGTATTTTCTTTGACTTGATATGTCACAGGTAGTGTAAGGTAAATTTACTATTAATTATTATTGCAGCTGCTTACTATGTGACTGCTGGAGCAAATACTCAGATCCCAGCTGGTGCACCTTTGCCACCAGTGGGAAAACCTTTGGGACATATGAAGACTGAAGACTGGACGCATGTAGTGGAACGTGGCATCCAAATATTTGGTACGTTCTCAGTATTTATTTAGATATTTGAAGTATTCATCATTCAATTACACTTTCTTAAAAATTATAATCATTTTAGAAACACTTTAAGACTGCATATGATTTTTCAAATTAAAACTTCGTAATTACTGGGAATTGTTGACGTGGATGAAATGTACGAAGTAAATATTTGCAAAGGCTGCTGATTGAATGAAGCAAAACTGAAATATATTCGCGTGCTTGTCCAAGGAGTGGATTCAGAAAGTATTTCAAGAGATGGTCAGAAGCAGTTTGGAGACCATACCAAAAAAGTCTGGAGAAAATAAAATGCCTTTTTTAAAAATTTACCTTGAATTGAAAAGAAACCTTCTATTCAAGGCCCATTAATGAATTAATTTAAGTATGACTCATATTCAGTGGGATGATAACTCACTGTCCGCATTCCAAGAGTGCCAGTGCTCGCTTGGTAATGCTATATTAGTAGCACTTTTTACCGATGCATCATCCACTGCAGTAAATGATCTTGGCTGTCCAGAAGACGCCGCGTCGAAGGCTGTGTTGCCGACGTTTCGACTATCTTGCCGTGGTCTTCCTCAGGGCTTTTGTGCCTGTCTTTACATGACTCTGGCCGCGGAAGCCTACGACTTCATCCACTGCAGTAGCTGGTTCTCTTCAACAGAAACTACCAGATGACATGTGGCAACTTCTCGGTTTCTTCTCCAAGCAAAAAGTCTCGCCGACTTATTGTAAAGAGTATTATAGAGGGTTTTGGGGAATGGCCACAACTGTGGACAGTTGCCGGACATTGACTACGTCGTGGAAAATGGAAGGAGAAGAGGGATCGGCGAAGGGTCGCAATGATCGTGGGGGCGGTGGACGCGCGTGCATTTGGCTGGATGGGAGGGAGGCGACGAAGCCCCGATCGGTGCAGACTGTGATCGCGAACCGGGCGACACGAACGTAGGGGCATTTTCGCGGAACGTAAAGTGAATCTTCAACGAACGAGCCGTGAGTCGACTGAAATAATTTCCGCAATTGGACTACGTTGATGGCGAACAGTTGTGGGAGAATTAAGCGAGAGAGCAGTAAGCTACAACACTATGAGATGTGCCGTTGCGAGCGTTCACAAAAATTATGGAAGTCTATCGCACGCGAGAGAAGGCGCGAGAAGGCGCTTGGCAAGTATGCGGAGTGAACGCGAGCAACGGGCAGCGAAGGCCTTTAGTAGAGTGCGGATGCAGAACGCGGCAAAGGCGAGTCGTGCGAGCTCCAGCAAGGGGTGGAGAAGGGGATTCGATGGACAAAAGGAAAGAATGTGTGCTGTGAGAAACATCAATAGAAATTAATTTTTTTTCATGAATATTATAGCATGTTGTAGAAAAATGAATTAATGTGTATTAATGTAGTATTTTAAAACAATAGATTGTTGATGACAAGAATGTAAAGTTTGACTGACTATGATTGTAAATTTCGTCTTTCATACATTTATTTGCTTCACTAGTTCAAAGGGGAGTGAATAGTCTCACCAATTGTTTTGATGTACATATTAAATATCAGTTGGTAAAATTGTTTATTTTTGAATAATTTTTAAGGCAAAAGTTTTCGAGAAATTGCCGATGAACGATACGATAATCTGACGTTACACTATGTTGGCAGAGTTATTGAGTACATTAGATGCATACAATTGAGATGGTAGTAACAGTATATCGCTTCGAAAGGTTCACTATTGATCAGGATACCCGGTGAATTCCCAGATGTTGGTAATTGAACTTGCACTTATTTTTCATGTGTTTGTGATCGAACATTTACCATACTTCTTAAAAAATCTAACGTATTTTCTTATACAATTTGCTGCTTAGCCAACGCTATGTTCGGGTAATAGCTTTCACACTCTTCATAGATCCCGTTCTCCCTGCGATTATCTCAAGCTCCCGTGAGCACAAAAACTTCGAGAGCATGTAGGGGTCCAAGATAATCTTTGTAGACAGTGAAATTTCCGATTAAGAAGTATTCTTGACTGTTTGGGAGACGCCGCGTTATTGACTCTGCCCGCCGAAGCAGGCGATTTCATCATGAGGCGTTTGCTCCTGATTTGTAGGCAACCCATTGTACAGCGATGTTTGGCGGGAATGCGAATCCTCTTCGGGGTGCTAACGTGACCAGCCGAACTCGAACGTATGAGTCGACCACCAGTAAGGGACAAATGTATAACATCGTCGTATAAAATGTCGTACCACATGCTCATTGCGGAAAAGATGGTCATTATTGACCCACCTAAATGCCTTGCAAGTTTCTAACATTTATTCTGAGACTTTCTGTGTATATGAGACGTAGAGTGGTGTAAGTCACTGAAATCGCGATTTCTACTCATTTCACGTTTGAATAGTCCTGGGTGCAATACGTTCTTAGGCAAAGTGTCGTAAGTCTAACTTTCGTAGTAGCCGCTTAGGGGCAGCACTGCGCGAAGGGCCGAAACAGAATCGCCGAATGTGCGGCATATTCTTCCCTGGTGAGATCCCATGCAGTTGGCCTTTTTGTGCGTTGCTGCTGATTTGCTGAGGAGTTTGTGTTGTAAGCAAGAAATATTACTTGTAGTGCATAGATAAAACATACGCGGGCCATTTGTAATGATTGTCGGCAGGTCGATGTTGCAGAACAAAAAAGATGCAGTAGCAGATGATATTGAAGAAAAAGAGGAAAGAACAATGTGATACGTTTTCATTTTATCCACAAAGTACCGAGGAAACTTTGAATTCACTCTCTAATGTATTTTGACTATGACAGTTTTGCGGTTTTTGACATAAAAAAATAATTTAATACTTGGTAAATAAAAATTTTTCCATATCTAGAATATATAAATGTTAAGAAACTATTGTTTGCGTTATTTACTATCAATGTGATTTTTGATAAGATGAAACGCAAAATACGCTCTCCTGCAAAATTAAGCGAAAATGACTTATACCACTCTACCTCTCAGCAGTTCGTATATCGGTGTAATACGTATGTGTGAATACACTACACGCCCAAATAGTTATATATTTTGTTTTTCGCTTTTACAGAATATTGTATGTAATATATTTATTATATTTATTATAATATTATATCTATATTTAATATTATGATAAGTTAGAACAATATGTGAGTAATAGACATTAAATGAGTAAGTGCTGTGGTGTGTGGTGAAGTGCTGTGAAGTGCTGGTAAGTGTAATTCAAAGCAAAAACAGTGTAGTGCAGTGCAGTTAAGTGTAGTGAACACGATCAAATTAATAAGTTATGTTCAATGAAATTTAGAATCACCGACATATAATTAATGGATATCATGACAGAATGGAAATATTTGTTACAATACTTAATATTAGTGATAGTATGGTTATTGCATGTTCGGCTTGTACTGTACTAATTTATTATTATTATTATTATTATTATTATTATTCATACTAATTTTGTTATTATTATTGTAATTATTGTTATTTAACTGCCACCGGGTCATACCCAATTGCAGTTCAAATAAATGTATGTATGTATATTTTTCTAGGAATATGCTCATGTAACGTTTGGAATGTGATTTAGGGCGAGAAGGGCAGACCTTGGACCTCCTGATCCTGCCCGAAGTGTTGGATTTGGTGGGCTCGAGTAGAGCGAGTCCTCTCGGCGCCTTGTGGGTCTCTGCTGCTCGCTGGGAGGGCTGGAGTGGGGCGGAAGTCAGCCGTTCGCATTGCCTCTGCGCTTCTGGGAGCTGATCTAGTCACACTCAAAATGGGACGAGGTTATAGTCTGAAACATTTTAAGAATGACCTGAAAAATGTAAGTGTTTTTTCTAAAATCATTTTAAGTTACGGATAAATGTGATGTAGTGTGTATGGTTGCGAGTTCGTTTCTTTCATCACAAAGGCACTTTACTCTTCAATATTGGTAGTGGCAATGCCGAGCTAAGGCCGTCTAAGAAGAGCAAAAACGTTTTTGAATAGAAAAAATGAATTCCTAAACGTGTACTATTTAAATTTAAATATTTTGTTCTGGAAATTATTTTAATGTAATTAATGTGTCTTACTGTTAGTAGCTCACACCATTGCATGAATTGCTTCTCCACTTTTCATAATCTGAAAGTCGAGAGTGTTAGTTGGAAATATAGCAAAAGATTAAAATAAAATATGCTACCATTGACTATACTATTGATTTTAAAACTCACTGACAATTGATGATATAGTAGAGAACTTGATACAAATTTTGTTTGGTTGTAATAGAGTCATAAAATATTATTTAAATATATTTTATTTTTTTAATCTTCACATGGTTCCACAGGGAGAGAATTGTGTATATCTTTGCGTCAATGCTTTCCCTCTACCTCTGGTTTTCCTTGATAATATTTATGATTACTTGAATCTGAATTTTTTAATAAAAAGGTACTCTGCTTGGTTTTACGCTTTGTTCCGTCTTAGAGCAACACATAACTATAAGCAAACTTTGAAGATATTTACGTCAATATCTATTTCAAAATGATTCAAAAGATTATTGCTTTTCTTTCAGAAGCTAGTATTTCATATTAAATTCAATATTTTTACACGTGTTTTAATTGATGATTTTATTCCAAAAAACAAAATAATTTGTTGGCAAACTTTCGGGTTGTTTGCGGCGAACAGAGAGGAACTGTATCGATCTGTGATTTGAATGAATGTGAGCATTTTTCATGTTTTTCTCTTGATTGTGAACTAACTGCTATACAACCATTGTTGTTGACAGAATGCTCCCCTAACATAGATTATATAAGCGAATGTTCTTATCCTTCTTCCTTAAATTGTTTAAGAGAAAATTGGGACCTGGACATTGTTATAAATAATTTCGTAGTGTAAAGTATATGTTGCCATCAAATAATAAAATAAGATTCGACCACGAGGGAAAAGAAATTATTCCCCAACTTCTCTTGTTCTTGCCGTGAAAATCACTGCCAAGCTGGCTGAATATGTATTAGACAAGTATCCCAGTAATACGATGTTCCGTATGCAACACAGTTATAGAACGCATAGAAGTCATCAATTCAGTTTTGGGCCCTTACTTCTGAGGAAGAAATTATGCTTCATCAGAAATCGGTATTTCTTTTACATGCTACAGATGTGAAAGATATTGTACAAGGATATTTAATCCGTAAAGGAAGGCGAGACAGTTGTTGTAAAGATAATTGATCCAGAAAGGATTGGGTAAAATATTTTTTCCGACCCAAGGAACTTTCTCAGAGAATGCCCGAAAATTTGACACGAATAACAGTATATTCTGTATTCTGAATTATATATTGTTTTAAGTTATACCTTTGAAATCCTAATAATGATAGGTTTGCTTCTATTCCATTGCAAAGTTCTCTTCAACAGAAGCGTGTGACTCTACGGGAAAATATTTAGGAACCGCTGGAGAAGATACAAGTTAGTTTCAATATTGCACCTCGCCGACGAAGATCGTTATGAATAAAATTAAGTAGCGGTTATTTGCCTCAATACTTTTCTTCGGTGAATGAAATTCACAGAAAATTTACAAAAAGTCATCGGGCAGTGTCTCTGTTCATTGGGAAGATGAAGAGAAGCCTTCAAAAGAGGCAAGCAATTGACCATCATGCTCCGCGAAGGGGAGGGTAATGCAATGAACTTCTACTGCAGGTAAAATCTTTCCATTCGCACGAGGACAGTTTTGGAGGGGATTAGGGAATTGTTTCATAATTCAGGGATGAAAAAGTTTTTTTAGTTGTGAAACTCTTTAAGATAGTATATGTACTTCTTAATCCAATGCCTCTTGCACGGTTCAAGTTATTGCAATGCAGTTTTCACGAAAGTGCATGAGAGAATGGGGCTAATTGACACGTGTATTTATTTATATTTTCCTTTTTATTTGAAGTAACTTTGTTTTTTTCAAATAGAACTATACAATTTTCAGTATATCATGGCGAGCATAAAAAGACGTATTCAATGATATACATATTATCATATGTTAAATAAGCATTTTTTGAGTAATTTTGATTTTTTGCGACTCATATTTAACGGATATTTTGAATGTAACAGTCCGCCACAAAAGGTCACATAGGGCTCCACCAGCAAAAGCGTGCTCGGAGAAGGGAAGCTGATTTTTGTATTTGAAGGTACGGGACATATTCCATATAATCACAAAACTGTTGCAGTTTTTTCCTGAACTCTACTTTCCATCCTTCCGCATTTTCAGATTTTTTAAAGGATTTAAAATACGGATTTGCCATAAGTAGTATGTATTGAAATAAGATTGTTCATTGAGATAAGTGTCATTCCGCAAGATATTAATGGGATCTTGGAAACTATAAACACTATAAGTATAAATTATTAAGATTGTGCGAAGAAAATTGAATATTTTTAGCAAATAGTGTTTTTGTTAATGAGAACATAATAACACCTTATGAAAGGAAAGAATGCAGAAAGATGATGATAAAAACTATCGTTATGTTCCTATCGCTAAGTTATTTTTTTTAATTAAAACTATTTTTTATTTTTTAATTAAATTTTTTTAAAGTCTTAATTATTTATCCTTATTGTGTTTTGTTTCAAGATCCCATTAACATTCTGCGATTTAAAACCCCTTTAATGGAGTTGAAGTAATAAACAATTTTATTACAAAACATACATATGACAAACCTGTATTTTCAATCCTTCAATTCCTTCAATCAACGAAAGACAAAAAAAATGAAAACTTGGAGGGATGGAGAGCAGAGTTCAGGAAAAAATTGCAATAGTTTTGTGAATATTTGGAATATGTTTGGTATTATGAAATACCAAAATCATCTTGCCTTCACCGAGCGCGCCTTTGCTGGTGGAGCGCTGCGTGGCCTTGCGTAGCGGGCAGTTACATTCAAAATATCCCTTAAACATGAGACGCAAAAAAATCAAAATTACTCAAAAAATGCTTATCTAACATATTACAATATGTATATCATTTAATTCCTCTTTTTACGCTCGTCATGATAGATTGAAAAAAATATGTATTGTTCCATTTCAAAAAGCAAAGTTACCTCAAATATGTTGTAAAATACAAGTTATAAAATATAAATAAATACACGTAACAATTAGCCCCATTCCCTCATGCACTTTAGTGAAAACTGCTTTGCGATAACTTACAATACATTAAATTAAATTGCTATATATATATATATATATATATATATATATATATATATATATACATATATATACATATATATACATATACATACATACATATACACACACACATTTCTCTTCTTTTCTCTTCTTCTCCTCTTTTAACATTTTGGAGTTCAATGGTTGTTAATTGGTGCAAGTCTTGGCCAATTCAACAATATAATTTTCTGCATATTTTCAAGGTAAGTTATATTTACCACGGAATATGAGTTTATCCTCATGACAGTTGCTTTGCTTTGCTATTATTTAGATGATGCAACAAGCTGGTGTAGAAGGTCAGCAATTGTGTTTGCTATTAGAAGATCATCAGATGGTAGATACGACATTCCTTGACATGGTCAACAGCTTACTTTCTTCTGGAGAGGTTGGTGAATCCCCCTTTATTTTGAGATTTAATAAAAATAGGCTACTGAAAGTAAAAATAGGTTACTGAAGTAAATATGTTACTGAAGTAAGTATGTATGGTGATTAGTTTCCAGCGAGATGTAAAACACTTTTTCATATTTTAGAAATTCATGTAGTTCAATGTCGAAATACGAAAAGTAAAACATTAAATATTTACAAATGAATGTTTACAATTACAATATTTTAATATATTTTCTCTGTTTTATATTTTTATATTAAATATTAATTTTGAACTGCTTTTTACTTTGTTTTAGGTTCCTGGTTTGTACAATCTTGAGGAATTAGAATCCACAGTTTCTCCTTTGAAGGATCTTGCTGCTCAAGAAGGCTTTGTGGGAAACCCTGTTTCTTTCTTTGTGAATAGTTAGTATTTACTTTTGTATTCATCTCTGTGATTAACATGAGTCAGATTTACATATTAATCTTTGTTTCTTTAGGAGTACATAAAAATTTACATGTAGCCTTGATAATGGACTACACGAATACCCAATTCACAGCAACGTGCGAAAGTAATCCAGCCCTGTATCGCCAGTGTTCTGTCTTGTGGCAGGCTGGTTGGAGTGCTGCTACCATGCAACGAGTGCCACAAATGCTTCTAGCGAGGTGAAGATGAATTCCATTAATGTCCGTCGTATAATTTTTTAAAGAAAATCTATGATTTTTCACTCGCTTAAAAAGCAATAGAGGAGACTAGTGCACCTTTGAACACTTTTAACATTTTATTTTTTATAGTCAGAATACAATTTCTTCTACTTTATCGATGTGTGCATGTAGATTCAAGCTTGGCAGACGTAATTCAGAATTTCCAATCCAAAATAATAAATTTTAATTAACAAAAATATAAAAAAAATTATATTTTAATAAATTGTAATGAGGTACCTTTGAATAAGCTTGGCTACAAATTCTACACATTTTCATGTGTTTCATGTGCGTGGATAAAAATAACATTGTTTACATTGCCTAATTTTGGAATGTTTACAATTATATACGTATACTTGAACTCGCCGAAATTAAAACCGAATGTTTTTATTGCCTGTGTCCTTTCTAAGGTTTACGGCGGGGGTAGTTTTATAATGACATTATATTTTTTGACATCTTTTAGATGTCTTGTTTTGTAAAAGTTGATTTCTAGAACCCTTTCGACATATCTAAACTTGATCCGATAATATTCTAAATTTTCTCCTTCGGCACAACCTACATAATAAATATGGCTTTGAAGGGACGTCAAAATCATGCAATTTTCTATCGCTACGCTGTCGCCGACTTCTTCAACCTAAGAGTGTGGGTTTCACTCTTCGGATGGGGGATACCATCGCCGTTACCCTCGGTATCCCATGATACTGTTACATTTTATTTGTTGCAGACTTGCGCCTTTTATTCCTTTGTTTTCATGCTTTCAACAAACATGAGACCTGCAGCGTTCTCTTAAGCATCCTTTATTCGAGAACAATATTTGGTCAAATAATCTGGAGCTATTTTTGAGAAAATTTTGAACAATATTTTTGAAGCTTCATGTAAGGTACCTTCAGAAATCAAGATATCCTTTTGAAATTCCCAAAGCCTTAAGTTCGTTCAGATCAATCGCAGAATATCAATTTTGGAGAAAATCGGCTTCGGAGTTAGTGTTGACTACAGAGGGACGGACTGGCGGAATGACAGACAGACGTCCTGCCATTAATCGATTTTTCGGTATCAAGGACCCACCATCCATGGCTATGGCTACAATACACGTTAGAAGAAGTCACTTATGTGGCTACCTATAGATAGAAGCAAAATTTATCCACTTTTACGTTACCAGGGTCCTACAATAAGAATTTTGTTGCCGAAAATTCTCCGTTTTCCAGATCACGATTACAATACTTTCTCATTTTATGAAATAAATGCGAGAAAGTAAAGCAACGTAAGGCTGTTGCAGTGCCGCCGCACACTGCCGCTCGGAGACTGTAAACTGATATTGCCGTCCGTTGATGTCCGTCTGCTGGCTGTTAGCGATTCCGCTGTGCCAATCACGTGCAAACATTTCCCCACGCATGCAGGAAATCAGAAATGTTCAAAGCTGTCCCCATCCGCACTATAATGTTTGAGAGTTTAGGTCAGACTTGACCATTGTTGTATTGGAACTGTAAATGTGCGTCGTTGTGTTGAAGGGAGGTGGAGGAGGAGGAGGCGGGGTCGGGGCCGGGGTCGGGGCGGGCGCGGGGCCGCGGGCGGCGGCGGCGCTCGTCGGCCAGCGAGGCGCTGGTGCAGGGCTTCCAGGCCATCCACGCGCAGGCGCCGCGCGCGCTCGGCACCCCGCGCCGCTACGTCGCCTTCATCCACATGTACCAGCGCCTCTACAGCGCCAAGAAGGAGCACATCATGCAGCGCTGCCAGCGCCTGCAGGTACGCGTTACAACACTCAGTTGCTGGATGTTAGGTTAATGCGGACCCCTGAGGTTGATCTATAGTTATGGACTATATGCACACTCTCCTAGCTTGAAACTTTATGAAAAAATCGAAATTTTAACCGCCAGAGATGACTCAGGGCATCAACTGATGTCACTGTAGTCCTTCTGACGGGGACGTCCTAGGTTCGAGTCCTGACGGTGGCAGGACTTTCGACGCTAGCTTTTCAGCTAGGTCGAATTAATCGCTGACTGGAGGAGTATTTTAGAGGCTGGCTGCTCTGATCGGTATTTTTAGGTGTTTTTTTTATCAAAGCTGTGCGAATGCCGGAGCAGTAGCAGACACTAATAAACGGGCCGCGAACCGTGCGCGATCTTTCCTACCTCTTCTTTCTCCTATCCTCTCCCCTTACAGTATATACACTGCACACATGCGGGGAGACCTGTCGGGAGCTTAGAGCTTGTCCCGGCTGTAGCGGTGCTCCGCTGGTGGGAAGATACTTAGTTGGGGAAAACCCCGCTAGCCGCCAGCAGGTCGGCGCCGGATCTTGGAAGGATGATTATGTTTACATAATAACCGTAGAAACAAATAAATCAGGGCCAAACCCGTCCCTTTGAATTGAATCCTGATGTGTGGGAAGTGATCGCGCGCGCGCGCGTGTGTGTGTGTGTGTGCTTAGGCCGGCGTGTCGAAGCTGACGGAGGCGCGCGAGGTGGTGGCGGCGCTGAAGGCGGAGGCGGCGGAGCAGGAGCAGCTGCTGGCGGAGAAGCAGGAGAAGGCGAACGCGGCGCTGCAGATGATCACCGACACCATGCGCGACGCCAACACGCACAAGATGGAGATGGAGACGCTCAAGGAGCAGACGGAGCGCGAGAACCAGCAGATCGTCCAGCGGTGAGACCGCCTTCCTTTTCAAACTATCTTGCTTTTCATATCCACTTTGGATTTATTTATGCTTTTAGAAAGCAAATAAATAAACTTGTTTTTCTATCTCTGAATTGGCAAAAATGTAGGATTTTACTGCAAACATCATAAGTCTACAACAAATTGATATATTTTGAAATTTTTTAACTAATCACAATTGGATACTTTAGTTAATGTACAAGAATGGAAAAAAGTACTGTGAAAACTAAAGAATCAGCATTTCATTATTTGAAAAATATGCTTTAAAATTTATTCTGGACATTTCAGTTCGTAAAACTGAAATTTTTAGTGACACATTTATTCTATTCATTCACCAGGCAAATCATAGGTTACATGCTGCAAAAATAATTATATCACTATCTTCAATAGTTTATGATTTATGATGTTTCACATGCATGAATATGGTGAAAATTCTCAATTCGGAAAAACGCGTCTGAAACCGCGTTCACAGTTGATACTCCCTTCGATTTTTTTCTAAAAAACTAAGAAACGTATCAAGAAACTGATTAAAGCATTAAAAGAGAGAAAAAAATGGAGCATACGACCCAATAAAAATTAAAAATTACTTCCTCCAGCACGTTGTGTGGTCGGTCTTTGGAAGTGTCGACTAGCAGAAATGTATTTGCGCGCGCGCGTGTGTGTGTGTAGTAAGGCGGCGATCGACGAGGAGCTGGCGGAGGTGGAGCCGCTGATCCAGGAGGCGAGCGCCGCCGTGGGCAACATCAAGGCGGAGGCGCTGTCCGAGATCCGGTCGCTGCGCGCGCCGCCCGACGTCATCCGCGACATCCTGGAGGGCGTGCTGCGCCTCATGGGCATCCAGGACACCTCCTGGAACAGCATGAAGACCTTCCTGGCCAAGCGCGGCGTCAAGGAGGACATCAGGTAGCATACATTACACAAACACTGCAACAGGTCTATGGCCAGGGATGGACGGAATTACATGTTTTAAGGATTCCTCATTCCCTTAAAGTGTTTTCTAAAGTATATATATAGCCCGCTAATCAGTGCACAATACCAACAACTAAAGAATTGCATAGATCTGCAATGACTGCAGTTTTCATGCGGTCAGCTGCACTTTTACATCTTTCATGCCCTTTTAGTTTCCAGGAAAGTGGCATTCATTCCAAACAATCCTGGTATAAACTGTAGTGTTATTTCTATGCAAATATAATGGTGCCACAAGAACACTTTCTTTCTCGCCTCACTCACAGTTACGTAAAATTATAATGCCGCAATTTCTGTCCATTTTAACACATTTCAGCCTTCAGTTCTAAAATTCATTACCAATTGCAGTACTAGAGATGGCTCAGGGCATTAACTGAGTCACTGCCGTCCCTTTGACCGGGACATTTTAGGTTCGAGCCCCAACGGTGGCAGGATTTTCGACACTAGCTTATCAGCTAGGTCAAACTCAGTCGCTGTCTGGAGGAGAATTCTAGCGACCGGCTCCTCTGATCAGTAGTTTTCCGTGGTTTCTCCGATCAACACCAGGCGAATGGCGGAGCCCTAAAAAACGGGCCAGGAACCGCGCGCGATATTTCGTACCTCTTCCTTGTCCTATCCTCTCCCCCTTACACACACACTTACACTAACATGCACCACACTATCACATATTCCGGGAGACCGGTCGGGGACTTAGAACTTGTCTCGGCTGGGTCGGTGCCCCGCTGGTGGGAGACACCTGTTAGGGAAACCCCGCTAACTGACGGTAGGTTAGCGCGGGTCTTACCATCTAGCGGGGAAAGAACACAGTAAGCTACCAAGAAAAAAGCACGCACTGTACGTACTGGACTAATGACGTTACTAGTTGACGCGCCCGCAATCACTAACACTTAAACCGGTAGCGGTAGCTCAGTGCATCACCTGATGTCACTGCAGCGCCTCTGACCGGGAGGTCCTAGGTTCGAGTCCTCACGGCGGCAGGATTTTCGACACTAGCTTTTCAGCTAGGTCGAATTCAGTCGCTGCCTGGAGGAGAATTCTAGCGGCCGGCTGCTCTGATCGGTAGTTTCCCGTGGTTTCTCCGATCAACACCAGGCGAATGCCGGAGCAGTACTCTAACAAACGGGCCACGGACCGCGAGCGATCTTTCCTTCCTCTTCCTTGTCCTATCCTCTCCCCCTTACACACACACTTACACTAACATGCACTACACGACCACATATTGCGGGAGACCGGTCGGGAGCTTAGAGCTTGTCCCGGCTGGGGCGGTGCCCCGCTGGTGGGAGAGTCCTGGTTAGGGGGAAACCCCATTAGCCGACGGTAGGTCGGCGCCGGATCTCGCCATCCAGCGGGGGAAGATCACCGCCCTCTCCCGAGAAAAAACATGCGCTACACTAACGGGACTAATGACCAAAGCAGTTGACGCGCCCGGAAACACGAAGAAACCAAACCAAACCAAACTAACACGTAAGCAATGAATGTGGGTGTGCAGTGAGGGCCGGCGTGCGCAGGTCGTTCGACGCGCGGCGCATCGGCGCCGAGAGCCGCGCGGCGGAGGGGCGCGTGGCCCGGCGCGCGTCGCAGGCCGCCGCGCCCCTCGCCCAGTGGGTCACCGCCAACGTGCGCTACTCGCGCGTGCTCGAGAAGATCCGGCCGCTGGAGCGCGAGCAGCAGCGCCTGCAGCACAGCCTCAGCGCCACGCAGGACCAGGTGCCGCACCCTTCTTGCTTTCGTGGCCTTCTAGTTTTCACAAAAGTGCCATCCATTCAAAGCAAAACTAGATACTAGTACTTCTATGCAAATGTAGTGGTGAGACAAGAACACTTTCTTTCTCGCCTCACTCACAATTACGTAAAATTATAATGCTGCAATTTCTGCCCATTTTAACACATTTCAGCCATCACTTCCCAAACTCATTACCAATTGTACTGCTGGAGATGGCTCAGGGCACGCGTGCCGGGCAGGGCCCCGCTGGTGGGGGAAAATCCCGTCCGTCGACGCGTAGGTCGGCGCCGGATCTTCCCGGCGGAAGATTATCGCCACCTCCCGTATAACCATGCACTACACTTACGAGAATAGTGACCTTGGCAGTTGTCGCGCCCGGAAACACTAAGCAATCAAATAATATCATGTACAGTCATATTCCGTGTTCTTGTCCATAGCAGATTTCTAAAAATTTACCAAATCACTTCAAAATTTCTTGTACTATTTCCATATTTTTGCTATAAACATACCTAGAAATGTTATGAGTGTTATTACTGCCGAGGCCAAAAGTTAAAAATCGAGGCATAGCGTAGCGGAGAGGCGAGATTTTTAATTTGGAAGTCACCAAAAAATCTTACGAATTATGCGAAAATTTACATGACTGCGATAGTAAACACATGAATTCTGTGGCTGCGACACGTTAGTACGATACTGTGGGGTGTTGCTTGCGATCTGCTGACTATATAAATATTAATCATATACCGTGGTTCGAGAAAGATGGATGGAAATAATTCTCCTGAAGATAAAGATGCTTAAAGAAGCGACGTTCGGTTAGAAAATTGACGTGTAGACGTGCAGTCACCTCCACATCGTTAGTAAATATGATTACCGGAGTAGAGTTTCATTTGGTGAAATGTGAGGAAAATGAGATTATTTTACCTAATATACATTTTTCTGATTGTACTCTTAATAGTATTACAGTTAGGAATAATTATTCCCCAAACCAATGTGAATTACTTCTGAATTGTTTGATTTGTTTTGTACATCGCCATGCTTTTTCCTTAACAAACATTTGACTTGCGATGAATCAATGGTTGTTTACGTTGCTAAAGATGTTAAAACCCGATGTTAAGGATGTTATATTTCTTAACAGACAGGTACAAGTGTAATTAACAAACCTGCATGGTTGCATGTTAACAGGGGGTAAAAACGCATGTGACCGGTAAAGTTTATAGCTGCCCGACCACCGAGCTTCACTTGCCTTCCACTCCCTTACAACGCAACACTCGTCCTCACTTATTTTCTTTATGTTCAGATCATCCTTCAAAACTGTCTTCGTTATCCTATGTCAATTTCTTTCACTTCTTACCTATTCTCGCCTTTTAATTGTTTTTTTTATAAGACGTCACATTGTTTCTTTCTGATTCTGTTTCTTATTATACCGTTTTCTTTCTCAAAATCACTTAATACGGGTTTCAATTTCTATTATTTGTTGTCATGATACTTTGTCACCATATTATTTACCTTTTCAACTTTTATGTATTTTTTTTTTCCTTTCCTTTTCTTTTAAAAATTTAGAAATATTTTAATTTTTCCCCTTCTGAGATGATTAGAAATGAATAATCTCAATACACTTATTGTTTTAAAATACGCCTAATTTTTTCATAATCATTGTATATTTAATAGAAAACTCCTAAACAATAGTCCTTAAATCGGCTATTTAAATAGGTTGTTGATATTTCTTTGACAGTTTCTATTTTATTTCAAAATGCCTCTCAAAGTAACTGGATGAAAATTAATCTATATTGTCATTGAAACATTCGAAATGCATTTTTTCAAAAAATCATTTCCAAAATAAATTCCATTTTTAGTTCTAGCTCAGAAAATATTTGTTGAACCTGTTATTTTCAAATAAAAACTTTAAATTATTTTTTGCAATGTTAATAAAATTCTAAAGACGGATAAAAATGTTTGCACTTTACCGAATTTCATTTTCGATCAGCCATTCTACTCCATTAATTGTGTATTTAAATGTGTTATAACTGGTGTATGAATATAATTTTAATGTTTAGCTTTTTCTGACACTTTGTAATATGGTATTCACCCTCTCAGTAAACTCTCCTACTAATATGCAAACATTATTTTAAAACCGACATTTAATTAAATTTTAGATTTTTTAATCACGCACAATGATGATGAAAAACACATTAATCATTTTACGCTAAGAACAGAATAGTTTCTCGAACGAGCTAACGCTATCTTTTTAACACCAAAAGAAAATAATAGTTTTGGCTAAAATTGAAGTTGCCAAAAAAACATTTGTCGATAACTACCATCTATTGTCGTGATTACCTGTAAATTGCCTGTCGTTTTCGAGAATGGTATGTAAACGCTCACGTTGGTCATTACTTACTTATTGAAGACTTATACGAGTAAATGCTAGTACAATGCTAATATCATTTAGTACCATTTAATGTTTATTGTTCTAAGCATGGCAGAATTGGATTTTTAAAATAAATTTAGAACACCACTGACACGCACGTTCCCGTGCTGCTCAGGTGCGCCAACTGAGCACAGGGCTGACCGATGTGGACCGCGCTGTAGCCGAATTGAAGTCGCAGCTGAACTCGTCGACGAAAGAGGCCGCGGAGATCGAGATCCGTCTGGCGAGTGCTAAAGAGACCATCTCTGCAGCTGAGGAGCTCGTGTCCAAGTTAGACGGCGAATATCGGCGGTGGAAGGCGCAGCTGGCAGAGCTCTCGCAGGTACGTGCGCCAACTCCCATCTCCCACATCAACTCCAACTCCTCGCATTGATACGAGAGGCATTCAATAATTAAAGAGACAAATACATCTGAAGAAATAAAGATTTATTTTTGCAAAACAAGACCTTTCCTACTTTTCAACATAATTCTCACCAACATTTTGCACTTTTCTCAGTGGGCTACCAGCTTTTGTATACCCGCTGCAAAGAACTTTTTATCTTGGTGTTTGAATCAATTTACCACACATTTTTTGACAGACTCGTTATCCTGGAACTTCTTCCCACGTAATGCCTTTTTCAGTGGAGCACCAAAATGGAAATCAGATGGTGATAAATCCGGGCTGCAAAGGGGATGAGGCAGTACCTCCCAACCCCTTTTGTCGATGGTTTGTGTTTGTTGATTAAAATAATTGTCAACAATTTGTTGACAATGAAAACGGCTTCAATCATTTCATTATGTAAATGTCAACTATAACTCACCACTAAACCAATTGTGTTTGTTGATCAGCCTGTGGACGTGCGTTGTTTTGATGGAGAATCACATCTCTACCCTGAAAATCACGACCTCTCTCTCTTATAGCTGGCTTCACCTTGTTCAAAAGCATATCTGAGTAGTATTGACTATTTATTGTATGCTGTTCTTTGATATAATCACAAAAAAACGCACCTACAGCGTCCCAAAACACCGTGAACAGGACTTTTCCTGCCGATGCGCTCAGAACGATGTTCGCCAGTCACTGAGTCTCGACCACTTTTGAACTGTTCTACCAACTACAATTTTCATCATACACTTTAATCATTCTAGAGTCATATTAGTTTGTTTTTCACCTCCATGAAGTTAAAAAAGAATCACAGAAGGTCGTTAAACCAATGTGGAATTCTCAAAGGGACTCCACATCTTTCAACTTAATATTGAAGAATACAAAAATGATGATCCTCCAGGTGATCAGAAATCATTCCAGTGATGCCAACTTGAAGTCCTAAAATTACCAAACTTGTCCTACCAAGTTTTTTTCTCCATACCAATTTGTCTCTTTTGTTTGGTAATTATTGTATGACCTACGTACGTCTGGATAGGTAATTGTAAGAATCTAGTGGTGCTTCAAACCACAAACTTTCACGCATTATTTGAAAAGCGTTTTGGAAGAAGGTTGTTGAAGCGCTGTGGAGGTGGTTGAGTGGGTGGCGTGTGGCGCAGGCGCGGCGGCGGCTGCCCACGCACGCGCTGCTGGCGGCCGCCTTCTTGGCCTACCTGTCGGCGGCGCCCGAGGACGAGCGCGCCGCGCGGCTGCGCGACTGGCGGCGCCTCCTCGACCACGCCCCCGCCGCTCCCACCCCCGCCCCCGACCACGCCCCCAGCGACGACGACGACGACGACCACAGCGGCGACGACCACGCCCCCGCCCACGACGACGGCGGCGACGACTTCTCGCTGACGCGCTTCCTGGGCTCGGAGCAGCAGCTGCTGCAGTGGCAGGCCGAGGGGCTGCCCTCGGACCAGTTGTCGCTGCAGAACGCCCTCATCATCCTCAAGGTGCGAGACGCTTTCATTTCTTGCATCTATCACAATGCCAAGCAACATTCTTATTCAGCATCACTTGAATATGTCTACACTTGGGTTTTTCTAACGTGGCATCTGAGGGTAGTATCTCCAAGATGGAATACGGCACGAGTTTTTGCGTCTTTCTCGGTCAGCTGCAAGATGTCGCATGATCGCGGCCGTATGAAGCAGTGCTGCAGATTGAGCGACTCTAGCGGCACCACCGAGAGAGACGCGAAAAGCCGTGCCATATTCCATCTTGGAGATACTACCCTCAGATGTCTTGTTAGAAAAACCCAAGTATAAGAGCCGATTTTCACGAGCGAGCGATATCGGAGTTGGGAAGGCGCGCGTACGCATGGCCTTCTGCCACGCAAACGCTCACGCTCCGAAAAAGAAGGGGGAAATTGGCTCTAAATCGTTGTGATTTTTCACATATGGTGTTTTCAGAATGTCTAATGAACATTCTATTTCATTTTTTCATCGAGACATTTTTTGTATTGGAGCGAATATTCACGAGAAATTTTGAAAAATCAATTAAAAATGTTAATTTTTGCAAATGTATGTTAGTTCTTCCTGACCGCACTTTTTTGGCCTGACTCAAGCTCCTCAATAACGTTGCCGAAGTCCTGCCTATTTGACCAATGATGATTTAGTACGGAAAGGTTTTAACGTGATTATCGTTATTGCTGTTTGGCTTACCTACTTTTCTCATATCTTTAGAAATTTGAAACAAGTTATTTCAAAAAGACATTTATTATGAACTTTAGGGCTTAACCCTTAACCTGTCCCCATTGTCTTTGATTCCGCGAGATCCGACCAACAGTGCATTCTGTAGTTAGTGAACCGCATTGATCTTCGTATTTGATTTTGTAACACTGGCCTCTTTTAATTTTGTGCGTTTGTGCGAGGTTTGGTTTTTTGATGCAATTGATTTAAAATTTCCTCAAGTTCTTCGTTCTCCAAAGTTCATATTTCTTCCAATAATGTAGAAACAAAGTGTGAATAACTGTGAGATGAATATTACTTTGAAAGCGTTAAAGCTGTAAAGATTGTAAATTTGTAAGGGGCATAAAGGATTATTTTGAAGTTATTTTCAAAGCAATTGTTGAAAATTTGCCTCCTTGGTAACTTAACCTTATTGTAAATCAGTTTCTTCGTAAATTTTGTTAATTCGCTTTCCGCTTTTTCGAATTTGTTTCTAGCTAATTGTTCGGCAACAAAGTATTTTGGCATTATTTGCTTTCGATATTCTGGGTTGCGCAGATATTAATTGGCGCTTATAGTATTTACAAACAAGTAGTTTGGACGGATATGTTCGAACTCAACTGATATCGCTTTGCACCGAAACCTTTTATAACCTCCATTAATCGAAAGAATTCTTGAGATGTACAAATAATGGGCAAATACCCTAGAACATCGTAATAAACATAGACAATATTGATAATCGCAGGTAAGTTATTTATTTTTCCCGTAGCATCTTCGTAGTTCACGGATATGGGGAAGATATTTCTGTTTTCTGGCTAATAAATGCTTTCCTTGTGTTTTTTCGAACAGATTTCGTGCCTGGAAGCAGGGGTGAGTGTACCGGCAATTTGTGAGGGAATTATAGTTGATTTTGTTTATCACGACTTTTCGCTGTATATAAACAGCCGGCGTGAACAATCCACACGTATTACCTCTTCTTGTTGCACATTTAGTGTTTCGTCTCTTCACTTTTACGCAGCTCGTTTTAAATTTCCCCTTTCACACTTCTATCAAATCTCTTTAATGTGTAAAAATGGATGTGTAAGTGTGTATGTTCCAGCAAAACTCATTAATACCTGGAGCACTCAAACCTAGTACACATATTACTTGAAATCTGAAAACAATACCAGGGGGTAAGACACTCCAAATGTAGGGGATGGGATAGGCATGTGTAGCATGTGCGAGGAGAGCGAGAGAGGGCGCAGCCGGAGGGGTAGGACTAATCGGGGCGGGCGGGACGCGCTGAATGGGCGGAGTTGTTAAATAGATATTGTGATAAAGAATTCCTCGAGAACGACGAGTGGATATTATCTTAAGATATAAATGTAGGACTACACCATTCCATACTTTCTCGCATTATTTCAAACTTTTGCAGTTTTCGGAACTTTTGCAGAAAATTCGGAGAGTTCAGCGAAAACGAGATCTGCACTGTTCTTTTGAACGTCCCTGGTTCTATCCGTGAAAAACATATTTTTAAAAACTTTTTGAAAAGTTTTTGGGATTTAAAAAAAATATTAACGCTGTATTCTGGTATGCGAAATTACAATTTTGGTACTTAAATATCGCGAAAACGCGAAAAACTTGCTTCAAACCAACTTTGAAGCCTAGCCTTCTAAAAACTACTTAACCCAAAATGGGTTATTTTCACTTCCATGCTTCTGATTGTAAAAAAAATTGAAAAGATGTTGTTTTGCTACTTCTTTTTCACTGAATGTAAACAGTATTCTACAGTTTTAATAAATTTAGAGGTAACCGGAAAATTCTGATTCAGCATGGAATGACCCTATTGCAATTTAACAGCAGAAAGTTCAAAGAATTCTTAAAAGAGGGGCAGACAGACTCCACAATATTTGAGCGCTTTTGCGAATGCCTCGTCATTTGTAATAACTTTCGCCTTTGCCTCGATGTGAAGGAATGGGAACATCACCAATCAATGGAAATCGTGACCCGAAACATCACATGATCTGCAACCAGCGAAAAGGGTACGAGTAGTTAAAGACATATTGGTCACTTAAGTATAAACACTGTGTTCCGACAGCGAAAAAAAAAAATCGTTTTTGTAGAAAGGCGACGTATGTCTACAACGAACTCTATTCTTAGTACATTGAATGCACTACGTAGGTACTTTCATATTACAAAATACACTCTGAAAATGTGTGATGTTTTCGTGACACCGAACAAGGTTTTCTTGACTATATTTGCATTTTTTCTGCACCATTAAGAGACACCACGTTATCAAATGTATATTGAAACAATGCCTATGTGGATCCACTATTACTAGAGGCCGCTGTCCACCCCTCTTGTGCAGAGCTGCCTGCGGCCGCTGCTGGTGGACCCGTCGTCGCTGGCATCCGAGTGGCTGAAGCGCCACCTGCAGCACCTGCAGCTGGAGGTGGTGTCGCAGCACAGCGAGCGCTTCCCCACGGCCTTGGAGCTGGCCATCCGCTTCGGCAAGGCGCTCATCGTGCAGGAGGTGGACGCCATCGACCCCATCCTCTTCCCGGTGCTGCGCGGGGACTTCATCACGCAAGGTCACTCTCTCTAGTATTACCTAATACCCGAACCCATACCCTAGTACCCACACATGAACTGCGTTATTGGACATTTTTTAATTTGCCCCTCCCCTAATGTACCAGCTACCATTACAGGATTTGATTGGGACGGAATTTGGAACGAAAGGTTTATTATTGCCGTCAATTTAACGCTGAAACAAACGTTATCATCGTGTACAACTTGGAAAGGTTGCATTATAAGCCCTGTAATTCGGATTTCGGTTTCGCGTACGAAACCATGAGTTATGTTGTGTTTCTTAGTACGTAATCCACCAACGGACACAAATTTTGATCTTTTATTCAGTATGGTAACCTTTTTTCCCGCGCTCAGGGAAAATAACTTTTCGCCGCCCCCTCCTCTCCAAGTTAAGTGATTGCAATTTGTTTGCTTCGCTATTATTTTACTTTGACGTAAAACGTATATAAGGGATATGTTCGTCCCACATACATTGATCAAGTTTGGCCGTTTGACCTGCCTGCCCAAGAAGACGTCAGGCGCGGTCTTGGCCGTAATTACTCGTGCAAGATATCTAAATTGTATTTGGCGCCCAACGTGGGGTCGAACCCATAACCTTGAGACCAAAAGTCTCATCCTGTACTTGCTGAGATTCAACCTTCCTTCCGTTCAAGATAAAAGCTCCCTTCTTGATTCAATCGTGGCGATTGTCTAAGCCCTGCCTGGAGAGTGACGCTAATTAACCGAGGAGCGGTTACCTCTCACTCCCCCCTTCGCCATCTAGGTAAAAGTGAGAGGTGTTCACTCGGAGAGTAGAGTTTCCTGGTGCCCAGCGGCGTGAAGTGCGATAAAGTGGTGACGTTGACGACAGAGGACTCAACTTTGGATATTGGGCGATTCTTGGTGGAAGTGGTGACTGCTGATACGGAGTTGGGACATAGTCTGTGGTTACGACTAGTCTTTTATTTATGGTATTTCTCCTGGATATCTTGACTTTGGCATTATATTGTATACGGTTGTGTGTAATTGTAAACTGTGCATGCAGAAATAGAACTTGTACATAGTGAATCCTGCATATGAAAACTGAAATTGATCACTATAGTGTCCCGATGCGACTAATTGAACTCTATTCTAAAGAATCGTATCTCATAAATTATACTTTTTGGGAGGGAAAACCCTACATCTTGTGGAGCAAAGAGTCAAGCTCTTTTAACTTCCGAAAACGTATGTCATTGTGATAGAGAGTGAGGCCTCATTGTGTGGAAATATTATATTGCAAATTTGTGAGGTTGGTTAGAAGAGACACATGAAATACGAATTTGGGATGAGTAAGCATGGAAAACTTTGGCACGTATTAATCTGTAAAGTATGCAAAGTTTTCAGTTATGTTTTATCGACCATCTTCTGCCAAAGGCAGGATTTATAACCATCAGAAAATACTGGTAAAAGACGCTTAACTGTATTCCAAATTCAACATAAAGGGTGCTCGGCACTAGCTACAGATGCTTGATGGTTTACTTTAGGATACTGCTCTCACATTCGAAAGGAACTGTTCAGAGAATCGAGCGATCAGAGCAGCCAGACTCTGCAGTTCACAGCCGAACGGTGGTCGACTTGCAACCAACTACTTTAGCTGTCACGGTTGGAACTCGAACATGAACCCCTCGGTTTGACGCAATTATAGCCAGCATTTTGCTGTAGTGACATTACTAGTCCTTTGCTTATATTTTCATAGTAATCTGTTCGTTTGCAACTTATCTCTTCGTGAGTTGTGTGCTTTTTCTATTGGTTCATGTTGAGGGTATTTCCCGACCAATAATGGATTAATTAATGTTTCCACGCTCGTCAACTGCTATGGTCATTAGTCTCGTTAGTGCAATGAATGTTCTATCCTGGGAGGTGGCGGTGATATCTTCTTCACTGAATGGTGAGTTCCGGCGCTGATTTTCACGACGGTTTGCAGGGGACTCTTCAACCAGGTATCTCCCCCTGCGGGGCACAACCCCAGCCGGAACAAGCTATAAGCCTCCTACTGGTCTCCCGCTATGTATAGTAACGTAATGCATGTAAATATGTGTGTGTGTGTGTGTGTAATGCATGTAAGTGTTTGTAAAGGGAAAGGATAGGGCAAGAAAGAGGAAGAAAAGATCGCGCGCGGTCCATTGTCTATTTCTTAAGAGTACTGTTCCGCCATTGGCCTAATATTGATCGGAGAAATCACGAAAAACTATCGATCGTAGCAGCCGATCCCTGTAGATGATCTAGCGATATAGCTAGTGTCGGGGCTGGAACCCTTAGGACTTGCCGATCAGAGTTGCTGTAGGGATATCGGCAATGCTGACTCTGAGCTAAACTCAGTCATTCCTATTGCATCAGCTATAATTAGGAAAGGTCTTATTTTTTCTACAAATTCATCCTAGTTTCATTTATTAGTCCAATCACTTATCACTCTAGTTGAATTTACATTACAAACTTTACCATGAACTTTACCTTTTTTCAGGTCCCCGTAAAGTGGTTCAACTGGGAGACAAATTAATTGATTACAATGACGGTTTTCAACTGTTCATTACTACACGTAATCCAGAACCTGGCCTCTCTCCTGATTCAGCTGCAATTGTCACTTGCGTCAACTTCACAACCACGTGGGCAGGCCTCACTGGTCAGGTAGGTGGCGATATTCACAACGGTGCAAAGGAAAGAGAAGATATTAAGATGATTTCGAGCGATTCATCGAATACGAGTATTCCTAATATAAAAAAACCATAAGCAGATTCAAGAAATTTTCAAATTAAATGATATTGTACTAATTACCAATCCTCAAATCTCTTCTTTAATAGTATAATATACAATATATTTCAGCGAATGAAATGCTATATAATATATAATTAAACTTTATTTTTACTTTCTAGTAAAGCAGAAAGAAAAGTTAAGATGAAAAAAAAAAGTTCTCGAAATTTTGTTGGAATAGTCGTTTTGGGATCCCTTAAACTAAAAAATGTGTGTTAAAACACGCCTGTCAATGTGAGTACAACTTAAATGTGTAAGCCGTGTTTTTTCTTGAATAATTATTGTGCGATCAATTTGACTTATCTTTCTCATTTTTTATCATTTGATGGGGGATCTGAGTTTTTAGAAGAACTTTGTAGAGGATGTCTCAGAATAAATGCTAAAAGCTTCAAAAGCTGAGTTGGTTGATAACATCACGTTGTGTCGACGAATATGAGGTGGGAAATTTATATTACGAAGTTCCGCGTGACATGCCCCTGGTTGAAGGCAATCCGTCTTGCATTGGTGTTTGGCGGTGTGGCCTCAGAACATTATCTGTGTAACATCGTTTTATGAAATTTCTCACCACATATTAATAGCCAAGAAGTAATCATCTGTGACTCTCTTACACACAATAAAAAAGTTGGTAGCATTTATTATGAGAATATGTTAATGAAGCCCGAACTGTTTTTATTGAGCGTTAATGAGCAGTTAATGAGCGAACTGTTTTTATCCGCTTTTGTACTGCTTTGTGCTAAATTATCTGCTTTTGATTAATGCCACTGAATTTTGAGACCTGCAAAGTTCAGTTTCATCTTTCTTAAACCTTGTTGTGGCAGAAATTAAAGTTTTTTCCACAGAAAAAACTCTTAATACGGGGCCCTGATAAAAATAAAGTGTATAGATCTTGTTTCGACATGTAGTAAATTACTCCCTGTAACACACCGTGTAGTAATCCCAAGATTTGTAGATCCTTGATCCCAAAAAATCTATTGTGGACAAAACGTTTGTCCGTCCGTAATTTTGTGCATAACGCTAACATTTAAATCGTTCGAACAAAATTTGTTGAGAAACGTCGGAGTGTGTAGCGTGCTCATACTATTTGTATGTAACTCCCCTTGCTATGGTGTTCTTTGGTGTGCGGCAGCTGCTGGCGGCGGCGCTGCGGCAGGAGCGGCCCGAGCTGGAGGAGCGGCGGCGGCAGCTGCTGCAGCGCGAGGACGAGCTGCGCATGCGCCTCGACGCGCTGCAGGAGGCGCTGCTGCAGGAGCTGGCCGGCGCGCAGGTAGCCCCCTCAGAGTTCATTCCTTTACATGGTTCCGGTGGAAATTTCCTAGTTCCTAGATATCTAACAAAGGCACAGTCACCTCGCGCATGACCGGAGACTGCATGGCTTTCTTTGAATATCTACGCGCATTGAAAACGAGCTACATCGACGCATGCTACGTGATGGGCAGGGCGACATCCTGGCGAACGCGGAGCTGCAGGCGTCGAGGAACGACGCCAAGGCGAGCGGCGCGTGGAGTCAATGTGGGCGCCTGCTCTCAACGAGGTTTTGTTTGGGCAGGGCGACATCTGGCGAACGCGGAGCTGCAGGCGTCGAGGAACGACGCCAGGCGAGCGGCGCGTGGAGTCAATGTGGTGCCTGCTCTAACGAGAGTGTTTGTGTTGGGCAGGGCGACATCCTGGCGAACGCGGAGCTGCTGGCGTCGCTGAACCGCGCCAAGGCGAGCGGCGCGTGGAGTCAATGTGGGCGCCTGCTCTAACGAGAGTGTTTGTGTTGGGCAGGGCGACATCCTGGCGAACGCGGAGCTGCTGGCGTCGCTGAACCGCGCCAAGGCGAGCGGCGCGTGGAGTCAATGTGGGCGCCTGCTCTAACGAGAGTGTTTGTGTTGGGCAGGGCGACATCCTGGCGAACGCGGAGCTGCTGGCGTCGCTGAACCGCGCCAAGGCGAGCGGCGCGTGGAGTCAATGTGGGCGCCTGCTCTAACGAGAGTGTTTGTGTTGGGCAGGGCGACATCCTGGCGAACGCGGAGCTGCTGGCGTCGCTGAACCGCGCCAAGGCGAGCGGCGCGTGGAGTCAACCGGAGCTGCTGGCGTCGCTGAACCGCGCCAAGGCGAGCGGCGCGTGGAGTCAATGTGGGCGCCTGCTCTAACGAGAGTGTTTGTGTTGGGCAGGGCGACATCCTGGCGAACGCGGAGCTGCTGGCGTCGCTGAACCGCGCCAAGGCGAGCGGCGCGTGGAGTCAATGTGGGCGCCTGCTCTAACGAGAGTGTTTGTGTTGGGCAGGGCGACATCCTGGCGAACGCGGAGCTGCTGGCGTCGCTGAACCGCGCCAAGGCGAGCGGCGCGTGGAGTCAAGTGGGCGCCTGCTCTAACGAGTGTTTGTGTGGGCAGGGCGACATCCTGGCGAACGCGGAGCTGCTGGCGTCGCTGAACCGCGCCAAGGCGAGCGGCGCGTGGAGTCAATGTGGGCGCCTGCTCTGAGTGTTTGTGTTGGGCGGGCGACATCCTGGCGAACGCGGGCTGCTGGCGTCGCTGAACCGCGCCAGGCGGCGGCGCGTGGAGTCAGTGGGCGCCTGCTCTACCGAGTGTTTGTGTTGGGCAGGGCGACATCCTGGCGAACGCGGAGCTGCTGGCGTCGCTGAACCGCGCCAAGGCGAGCGGCGCGGAGGTGGCGGCTGCGCTGCGGCCGCCGCCGAGTGCGCGCTGGCCTGGGCGCCGCCACCGCTTCTCCGTGGCCGCCTTCGCGCGCCTCTTCCAGCGCGCTCGCCGCGGTCAGTCTGCTCAGCAACCATTGGCGCGTTCACAATGGATTACGGAATCGCACAAAGTGGTGCAACTGTTTTACCTTTTACTTTCTCGCCCTTAAGAAGGAACTTATGTGCTTAAGAAGGAACGTGCGCCCGAAAACGGAGAATGTTCGCCCGAACAACTCTTCTTGGCGGGCCGTGGAAACGAAAAAGGGGATAATTTCAGTTTATAAGTATATAAAAATATCCTCTAACATGTGATATAGCCGGTATCCATGTTTTGTTGATTGTTGATACCGAAAAATTGATTGATGTCAAAACGTCCATTTGTCGGTCTGTCCGTCTGTTGCCAAAGCTATCACCTAAACCGTTTATCCGATTTTTTCAGAATTGATATTCTCCAATGTCACGGTTCATGGAATTTGAAACCGATATTTTATTTTGGTGGATACGACTACGAGCCACGAGAAAAATTGAACGAATGATATGAAAAATAATTAATTTAATTTTAATTTCCTATTGAAAATGCCAATATGAGTTCTATTTTTACTTTCTCGCACATTTACTTTTTACTTAATTTGTATTCTCAATGTTTTGATGTATTTCGTTTTAAGCAATCCGCAAAGCTTAATTGAAATTTCCGCAACATTGCTGCATCGATATTTGAGAAGCTCATTGAACGACGAGAACGTGTCGGTGATAAGATGCAGATGTTTTGTTTAGTCAAGCTGGTGGTGGTGTAACTCCTAGGCCGAGAGCCAGTACCTACATTTGCGATGAATTTTGCAGTAGGTTTTTTTTATAAATTACTCTTCAGAATGCCCGGTGAGGTATGTTATAAATCATTTAATATCATCTGATCCCTAAACAAATTTACTGCGTATTGAATAACAGAAAAAGGTACATTAACTTATAACTTCTTCAATAACTTAAAGATAACAATGCTCGCGAAATATTTTCAATAAGGGCCTGCACTAATCTGAACTTCTTTAAAAAAAGGCCAGTAAAGGCCAAATTGTTTCTTACCGTGTTGAAGAATAAAGACTTTACTTTCATTTGAGGTATTTTTTGTGAGTACTTCACCGTGGTTGATCTAAGAACATACTGCCTTAAAGTTTTATTTTCCTGTACTTCGTTTGAGGAGGTGTCAGTATATAAGAAGGCGATAATAAATTAACTTAATTTTACAAATCATAGAATATTACTAATTATATTAGTTTTAGTGTCATTTATCAAATTGTATGATGAACTATGACTAATCGGTAAATAAGTTGAAATCTGAATACAGATGGAAATAAGCGTTTTGGCCAAGAATTGATATTATTCGCCAAGCGAATGTACATTGTTTTGAGAACGTGGCGCTGGTAACAGTGCGTTACTCGCTTCTTGGCTATATTATATGCTTTCAAGTAATAGTTGAGGTGTTATTAGCGCATAAAGTGCAATATTTCAATATTACGTAGTTGTTTCCAATAACGCGAGAAAGTGTGTTCTGTTATAGCACCACTAGTTTGTATAGCAAAATATATACGGAGTTATATACTTACTATAAATAATGTTACGTAATTCTGCGAAATAACAATATGGATATTTTAACGGAAATATACATTCTAGAGCCCTCCGATATCGGAACTGTAGTTGTTCTCGTTATTGTTGTCTTTTTCAAAACGTTTGCCTGTTAAAAACACTAGCGCAATTAAAATTGCACCGACCGATTTGGTCCGAATCAAGGCTTTGCAATTTGAATCAAATTATTGTGGTTACTTTACATGAAGCCCCTGGAACATTACATAATTTTCTAAAAACTACACAAACTGTTTTACTCTCTCGCCTACTAAGCACTTGCATAGTAAACAGAAAGTACAATAATATTGCAGGTGAAAATTATCATTTTTCGTCAGAAAAACATGCATTATGAACCTCTAATATCGAAAAAATGGATAAATATTTTCCTATAACTAGTAAATTACTTCCCCTAAAACGTTCTGAAGTTTGAATACATGTTTTGTTGGTCTTTGATGCCCAAAAATTGGGGTGCGACATAAACCTATCAGTCTCTATGTCCTTCCGCATGAGGTCAACTCCTGTGCCTAAACCGTTTTGACGATTTTCTCTAAAATCGGCGTAACCCAATTGTGCAGACCAAACGTAAGACCCTGCGAATTTGAAACTGACATTTTGATTGCGAAGGAATTTTTCACGAAGGATCAACAATATTTTAAAAATTTTCTCAAAAATAGGTACAACATTTTTGTTTCATTGGTCTCTCTGAATTTTCTTTATTTACAAAAAATTAACATTTCAAAACTCCAATATTAACAATAGTTTTTTTGATAATGAAACTGTTCTAAAAATTATTTTTTGATAAGGAAAATTTTTGAAAATATGAGTTTTTTACCTAAATTTTGCTTTGAAATAAAGGCAATTTGTAAATAAATATTTCAGAAAGGGCTCCATATTTTTTTTGTTTTTTTCCCTGAATTGAGTACAGAACGATTATAAAAATAGTGCAAGCCCTATTTTCGGAGAACTATTTGTATTTTCGAAAATTAATCAATACAAAATATAGACATATATTTACAGACAAATGTTACAATGTAATTGGAGATGTTTAAAAAAGCATTTGAAGTGTAATAAATTTTACGACGTTTCGGCTAATTCTTATGTTGGGGCCTTCAGGAGATGTTTATGATAAACCTTGTAAACCAACATAACCATCAAATTAAGGTGTTAGTACAGATTATATGAGACACGACCTGAAGTGTGACATTGTGTCGATCCAGTGTCAGTAGAAGGTTTGGGGGGTACAGTACATGATGATGTCTCAACGACGTTTCTAAATTTCCCCAAAAATATAAATTTTTCTCAGAGCAAAATATTATTATACAGTAAAATCTACGTAAACCTGAACCTGTGCAAGCCGGAAACGTGCCTTAACCGAACAATTTTTCTGACTTGTGAAGTTAAATGACATTTTACGCAAGATGAAAGGGAAGTTGACCAATGCGGAAACTGGACGGTTTTTCCCTACCTGCCTTATAAAACGGCGAAATGTCTATTGTGGTATCTATCCGTCCATTTGTGATCAAAACCAGCACCTTAACCGTTCAGCCGATTTTCAACAGAATTAATATTCCTCGATATATTTAAATGAATCACGAGCTCTCTGAATTGGAAAAAGATATTTTGATTTTTGGAGGTACTTTACATAAACTAATATTAATTGAATACTTTCTTATAAATTACCATTACTTAAAGCAAAAATTACGTAAAAACAACTCGTTTTTCAAAAATTGTACATTATTTTATTAAAAGATCTAATATTATAAAAATATTTAGTTAATTAAGAATCTATTAAAATGTTGTACTTTTGCAAGGTTAATTTTTAGGCAATCTCGGAAATTAATAGTTCGCCGACAGTAGGACTTGGGCACATTTTTAGGCATCTGATTCTCTATCACTGGAAAACATTAAAAGAAAATTCTTGGAGCGATTTTTGGGAATATAATTATTTAAAAATAGCCTAATATGCCTATTGCCCCTATCACGCGAAGACTTTGTATACCAAAAAAATTACATTATCTTATTTTAATATCCGTCTTTCAGAGACAGCTTTTATTGACGAAATATACCGAACTTCAATATTGAAGTAATAAAAACACGAAGAAAATTTTTGAACTTTTGCAACTTTAGAAATTTTTCGTAGATATTTCTAAATATCTACGAAAACGAAACCCTTGTTTTAAGCGTCCTTTACGATTTTATGGAATTAAAAAAAGGACTATTTTTGGTAATATTAATAAAATGTTTTGTGTCTTCACTTAGAGTATCCCCAACAATCAAATAATGCATTTTAAACTCGCAAGGTGGAGCAAATCATCTGTAACCGCTAGAGTTGTGCACAGAGAATTTTTCAGTATGAAGGCCCCAAAAGACGTGTATTCTGACCAAATCGTGTGTTAGAGGATGTAATTTCCTATATAGAGAAACAAGATTTATCCTTTTTTTCCATACCAGGGTCCAAGAATGCGAGATTTCTGTCCAAGAATCGATTATTCCTGCTGTAGCATTACAGTACTTTCTCTGTACTCCACAAGATGATAGTTAAGAAAAAGAAAATGATAATTTTGAATTTCTCCTCACGGTCTCGAAGTATGTAATGTGTACTCTCAGAATATCAACATTAGCATTAAAGAATCTGTTGGGAATTTTGTTTTCTTTTCAGTTTATAAACGCATTCTAACGATTTTATTATGAACTATTTTATATTCCACGCGATGTTCATCAAGCGTTTATGTCACCCCGTGCATTGTTAGGCGGTAAACGCGATAAGATAACGAGATGAAATGATAATAATTTAGTGGCATCGTGAATCGGAACTTCCTAGTTACATACTCGGTTTTCGAATTTCAGAAACTAAAAGTTTTTAGGAAAGTAATCAAACTAAAATACGAATGAAACTTATTTTATTGACGTGATTGATACTTATTTTATCACATAAACAATTTGAAAAATAAGTACATTGTTTAGACCGTGAAATTTAGAACTTTTTCTCTTTTTTTTCAACATCAACATCTAGGTCGTTAGCGACTACTATTGGAGTTAACGGTATGGTAACTATAAAGAAGAAACGATATGGTGATGATAAGGGGTGAAAGGACGAACACGATGCAATCATGCCCCAGGCAGGACTAGAATCCGCGACCCTTCGGTCCGAGATCACTACGACACTACTGCCTTGGCGATCTCGGCCACCGGATCAGCTTTTAGTGCATTTTGTTGGAGGAGTAATTCAAGGGCAAAATTAATTTGTTTTTTTCTCAGGCAATATTTACTTCTATTTTTTTAATTTTTCTCCCCCTGAATTAAAATAAATGTAATGAAAAATAATTATTGCAAGTAAAAATGATGCAATAAAGGGTTAAAAGGTGGAATTGCGTTGGTAGAGCGTTGGCGACGGCGCGGGGCCGAGCGCGGGCGCGGGGTCGGAGGCGCGCATGGAGGCCCAGCGGCAGCGGCTGCTGCAGCTCGTCTACCAGCACGCGAGCCGCGCGCTCTTCAAGGAGCACCGCCTGGCGCTCGCCATGCACCTGCTGCACCGCATGTTCCCCGACCACGCCCCCCTCGCGGTAAGGCAAAGCGCGGTCCGAGCGAGCGGAGCGTTGCCTCCGCGAGGAGCGCTGCGCTGACGCGCGTTGGCTCTGCCGCAGGAGTGGGCGCTGCTGACGCGGCAGGCGTCGCCCGCCGCGCGCATCGACCTGTCGCGCGTGGGCGAGGGGCGGCCGGCCTGGCTGCCCGACGAGCGCGCCTACGACCTCCACCTGCTCAAGGTACCTCAGCACTGTTAAATCTTTGATCCCGGTGAATAAGCTGACTTGATTTTACAGGAGAGAAAAAACAGCGTTTAAAATAATTAAATAAGAGATTAATGATATTCAAACAAAACTATTTTGCGTAGGTTTCGTTTGAATATCATTAATCCCTTATTTATAGCATTAGTTTAAAGTTGTTGTTTGCTCCTCTGTAAAATTAACTTTTTTGACTTATCAGCGTATTCACCAGGGCCAAAGACCTAATTTATTCATTTTCACTGCTCTGAAGCATTGAGGGTACGGCAACGCCGTATTTGGCCTCACCGTAATAGGACACAGTTCTCCAACGCCCCACTCTCCCAGGAAAGGTGGCTCAGTGCATCAATTGATGTCACTGCAGTGCCTCTGACCATGAGATTCTAAGTTCGAGTCCCGACGCCGGCAGGATTTTTGATGGCGTGTCAGCTAGGTCGAATTCAGTCGCTGTCTGGAGGAGAATTCAAGCGGCTGGCTGTTCTGATCGGTAGTTTTCCGTGGTTTCTCCGATCAACACCAGGTGAATGCCGGAGCAGTACCCTAACAAGCGGGCCACGGACGCGCGCGATCTGTCCTTCCTCTTCCTTGTCCTATCCTCCCCCTTCACTTACACTAACATGCACTACCCTACCACACATGCCGGGAGACCGGTCGGGAGCTTACAGCTTGTGGTGGACTGGAGTGGTACCCCGCTGGTGGGAGATACCTGATTGGGAGAAACCCCGCTAGCTAACTGTAGTTCGACGCCGGATCTCGCCATCCAATGGGGGAATATCACCGCCACCTCCCGAGAAAAACATGCACTACACTTACGGTACAAATTGTCTCCGTAGTTGACGCGCCAGGAATCACCAACAACCAACCAACCATCCAACGCCCCTAACCAATAAAGAGAAACACGGAACATGAAATGCCAGGTTTTTTGAATTCTGAAATGGGATTGGCGAACAACTTACTCAACAAAACAATGTAGGCTTCATTGGCGAGTGTAGTCAAGATTTCTTCCGCTGGAAGGGCGTGGTCCATTGAAAACATATTCCAGACGCCTGAGCCAATCAGTGCCCCTACCGCAGTGCCCTGCTGGTACAATATCCCGCGGATATTTCCGTCAGTCACCGGGAACCTTCAAGGAGGATTCTTCGTCGAGACACATCGCCACTGAGGATGTCTGCCGTAGTTGCCCGGACGAAACGTCTGGAAATATGTTTTCCAATGGACCACGGCCCTTCAGCCTGGAAGAAATCTTTGACAACTACTTTAACGTCAAATACTATACAGAAAGAAGAGAGAGACGGATGTAGATTATTTGGGAGGGCAGTGCCGTAGCCACCACTGGTTTAAAAGTTTATAAGGATGTAGTGGAAATCAATTGTAAAATGATTAGCAACGCGTAATCTTTGCACTTGCGTAGGCGGCGCTGCCGGAGCTGTACGCGGAGCTGCGCCTGGAGGAGGAGGCCACGTGGCAGGGCTTCATGCGCAGCGGCGAGTGCGAGGCGGCCTTCCCCGTGCAGCTGCGCGCGGTCACCGCCTTCCAGCGCGTGCTGGCGCTGCAGGCCCTGCGCCCCGACCGCCTGCACTCCGCCCTGCAGCAGCTCGCCCTGCACACGCTGCGTCAGTACTTCCGCCCGCTTCAAACTACTCACATGTTTAAAACGCGTTCATTCGTTTTTTTTATTTTTTTAAATTTAAAGTCGCTTTTTAACAACAAAGGTCATCAGCGACCACGATTAAGTATACATCAATGTATTAAGTATCACATTTACGTTTTACACATTAAGTAGCCACAATTATTAAGTATTCACAATGACATATCAATCGAATTAAGTTTACATCTCATTTCAGATTATATTGCATGACAATTTATAAAATTATAACACATATTTTTCCTCATGATTGCATTACATCAAATTGCTAATCAAAATTATTAATATCAAATTTTATATTATTTCCTTACTTAAGTTAACAATCTCTAGCAACCTCAGTACTTTAGCACACCCGTCTGCAGAGCTGAACAATTTATGTAAGTTAGTTTCCAGTTTCAGTAGGTTTCTTTCCTTAGCTATACCGGGGCATTCTAAGATAATGTGTTGTGTAGATATTACTGCACCACATTTAGGGCATGGTTCTGGTTCGGATTTTTTTAATATATAACAATATTTCTTATTAAAATGATCAATCCGTAGCCTCGTGATATTGACTTGCTCTCTTCTTTTAAGGCAGATTTTCGGCAGGGCTGGTTACAGTACGGAGTTCCTAACCAGATGTAGTTTTGATGATTTTAATTTCCATTGTGAGTTCCAATATTTGAAGCAGGATGTCTTGAATAGTTTTTTAATGTATTTGGTAGTGCCACGAATTTGAGAATCTAAACTTAGAAATGGTGTTGCCATTTTTGCATATTTATCAGCTTTCTCATTGCCAGCGATTGCCCTATGGGATGAGATCCAAACAAATTCGATTTTTATTCCTTTTTCACCTTGAATACATACAAGTTCTTGGATTTTTTGTGTGATGGGATTGCCAGTATGTCTATTTTCTATGGCTTTAAGGGTTGACATTGAGTCATAAAATATTGCAATGGGCAAGTAATTTGTTTGAAGCGGAATTCGATGGTTTTACGGAGTTCTTTTATTTATTTAAGTTTGTTTGGTAAAAACTGCGAGCAACTGCATGTGACGTACGTGGGAGAAGAATAATCCGCACACTTTACCATGAGTAATTAGCAGATCGTTTGTGGCGGGCGCTGCAGGTCTGCCGGAGCTGTCGCCGCCGGGGCTGAGCCTGCAGCAGCTGCTGGAGGAGGCGCGCCCCGAGGAGCCCGTGCTGCTGCTGCTGTCCGCGGGCGCCGCCCCGGGCGACGAGCTGCGCGCCCTCGCGCTCGCCACCGTCGGCCAGGAGCGCTTCCACGAGGTACCGCACAACGCACACGAACACAACGCACTTAATTGCCTGCTTCGCGCAGAATAACTCGCATTTGCGTAAAACTTCAACGTGACCTCATTCAAAGATCTCTTTTTGATGATCAGATTTCTTAGCGGAAAAAAAGTTTCTATCTGCATTATTGTAGTTGTAGGAAGACACCGTATAAAGTTTGAACGTCTGCGATTTAAAAAAAACAACAGGGATTTGAACAAAAATGAGACCCATTTCTTTAAGAGTCTTGCGCTACCCGAAGACGCTACATAAGTTTGAAATTCATAGTATTCCTTTTCAATGTTGAGTGATGTTTATGGCTTTATGAAACTCAATTTTGGATTGAAAAATTTGTATTGATGTATTAGCTTTAAAATAATTATTAATCTTCTCGCCTAATTCTCTACGATTTGTAATGAGTTTCACAATTGATGTCTGAGATACGTAAAATTTTCAGAACTTTTGGTTTGTAATACTCTATAAACGTTACTAATGCAACAAAGTACGTACTGTTATGGTACCACTAATTTCCATTTTTCCACCAATAGAACAGAAACGTTTAAATAATGGTGAAGGTCTCATTTTCACTGAACTCTACATTTTCGAGAATTTCGTATCTGATAAATAATGGGAGAGACATTTAATTTTTAAGTCTCGAGAAAAGCGAAATATTAATGTACTTCATATAGGAATAAGAACTATCTACTTTTTCGGATTCAGGGACAATTCTTTGTAAAGGAGCCGATGCAAGAAAAATATTGTGAATTCCTTTTTTTAACTCCAATGTTTTAAAATTATAAAACATTTTTTTGATTTTGTATAAATTAATAACATTTACATTTTTGAAATAATTTGACATAATTATATAATGAATCTTGTCATTTTACATTTATCAAAAATGTTCAACAATAAATTCATCGCAAATGATTTTTAATGTTACAAAATATTAACTGTTATAATTACTTAAACATTTGACAAAAATGTATTAATCATCTTTTTTATAATTAAAATTTATATTAAACTAATGGAAAACGATTAAATCGCACGGGAAGTTTAAAGCCGAATCCCTCTACGTGTCTGGATACTGATCCTATTCATCTATTCAGACAGGAAAAGGAAGGCATTCAGTCAACAGAGTGTTCTCTCCCTGGTCTGGCCTGGCGTGCCCAGCTGTAGCCTGCTCTGCCCTATTGTGCTCAAACCCACCCTGCTCCTTGCTACCCTCCTCGCCCTGTGCTGCTTTGCCTGACTCCGATACTACCCGCCTTACGGCCAGGTTGTGCGTGATGTCGGCATTTCACAAACATTTTTTCATATTAATGTTTATATAACGTACACAAAAAGTAAACTACACGTGTAGACATTGGAAACTTACAGCTTTCAAATCACATAAATATATGATGGTGATAATAGGTCATTTTTGGAGTACTTATCCGAAAATAAATCAAACGTAATATTGTTAATACGTTGAAAAGGTTATATAAATAACTGCATATTTAAAAACAATTGGATACTTTTATTTTAGCTGTTTTAGGATTCATGGTTCCGATTGTTGACTTTAGTTTGTCAACTGTATAAACTGCAATATCGATGACGCTACGCAACATGAGTTTTGATTAGCGTGTAATTTTTGGTGTTCATAAAGTATTTTTCGTACTGATTTTATGGGTTACTAGTTTTCTTTTCAATACGTTTCTCCGAATCAAGTAATCTCTTCTTATTATTAATTTAAACATAAGTTTCGAGGAAGCGAAATCTTTTTGTGAGTAATCCCATGTAATTGTGAGCGGTGCGTGGCGCCGCAGGTGTCGCTGGGGAGGGGTTGGCGGAGGTGGCCAATGAGCACTGTTGCGCGGCAGGTGTCGCTGGGGCCCAATGAGACGTGCGCCGCAGGTGTCGCTGGGGAGGGGTGGCGGAGGTGTCGCTGGGGCCCAATGAGTACTGTTGCGCGGCAGGTGTCGCTGGGGCCCAATGAGCACTGTTGCGCGGCAGGTGTCGCTGGGGCCCAATGAGCACTGTTCCGCGGGGGGCAGGGGAGGCGGAGGTGCGCTGGGCCCAATGAGCACTGTTGCGCGGCAGGTGTCGCTGGGGCCCAATGAGCACCTGTTGCGCCGCAGGTGTCGCTGGGGCAGGGGCAGGCGGAGGTGTCGCTGGAGCCCAATGTGTACCGTTGCGCGGCAGGTGTCGCTAGGGCAGAGGCAGGCGGAGGTGTCGCTGGGGCCCAATGGTACGTTGCGCGGCAGGTGTCGCTGGGGCCCAAGGAGCACTGTTGCGCCGCAGGTGTCGCTGGGGCAGGGGCAGGCGGAGGTGTCGCTGGGGCCCAATGAGCACTGTCTCGCCGCAGGTGTCGCTGGGGCAGGGGCAGGCGGAGGTGGCGCTGGAGCGGCTGGAGGCGGCGGCGCGCGACGGCCACTGGCTCTGCCTCTCCAACCTGCATCTGGTGACCGCGTGGCTGCCCGTGCTGGAGAAGCGCCTGCGCGACCTGCAGCCGCACGCCGACTTCCGCCTGTGGCTCACGGCCGAGCCGCACCCGCGCTTCCCGCCGCTGCTGGCGCAGGCGTGCCTCAAGGTCGCCTACGAGGTGCGCGATCGCTTGCGGTACTCAACCACTCGACTCTGGTCACGGGGTAAAAGTTCACACGTCAAACATCTTCGTTTGCAGAGAACATGGATTAGATTATTGAGACGTAGGTTATATTAAACTGATGAAGTTAATTTCCCAACTGTTTTTTTGCCGTTAAGGAGGCAACATGAATTCGGTCGTTTAATAAAATAAAATAGAGATACTTAACTTGTAGTTTCAGTACTTAACCCATTTTTACAAAAAAATTCACTTAAGAACTGTTATCGCGTGACCACAATTCGCATTTCCAATCAATGTACAAATGTTAGTTTCTTATATTATATCCCCCAAAATGATTATTTTTCTTCTTTACCATAACTCAGAAAGGTCCTCAGCGCTTCAGTTTTCTGAAGCTCTCATTTTTATATTATTTGCGCCCAATTGTACGTTAGTGGTTCATTCATCCTGTGCCCTTGTATAACCATCAGAGTGGATGACGAACGCTTCTGCATGTTGAAAAGGCGCCGCTGCCGTTTTCTTGGTTCGTCTGCCAAAGGCAGTGAGTGAGTGAGTGTGCGTGTGGGCGCAGGCGCCGCAGGGGGTGCGGCGCAACCTGCAGCGCACGCTGGCCGCGTGGGGGCCCGAGGGGCTGGCGGGCGGCGGCGGCGGGGCCGTGGGCGCCAAGGCCCTCTTCGCCCTGGCCTGGTTCCACGCCGTCGGGGCTGGGCCAGTTTCTACGAGTTCAGCGACGCCGACCTGCGCGCCGCCGCCGACACGCTGCGCCGCCTCCTCCGAACAGGTCGCTTCTCTGCACTGCGCTTGTAGGCAGCTTTCTGCACCGTCGTCATCATCTTGTGGGAATTATGATGTGGTGTTGTTGACGTTCTTATGAGAAGAAATAAAAGAGGTCATCTTCATCAACATATTAGCTTTATTAAGATAGCCGGCTTTCGAAGGCTTTGCCGTCATCGTCAGTCTACAAGATACAGAAAGATATAACAAAATAATAAATAAATACACAATAAGATATAAAATTAAATTACTATATATATTTATATAGTAATGTGTCTTTCTTTATTGATTTTTTTAATGTTTAATTTGAACTGCTACTAATCCTCCCGTTGCATTTCTCTCTCTTTTTTTTGAAATTTTATCTCATATCTGTAAGTACAAACTGTAAATGTACCCATTAATTGTAATTTAATTTTATATCATATTGTGTATTTATTTATAATTTTGTTATATCTTTCTTTATCTTGTAGACTGACGATGACAGCAAACCCGTCGAAAGCCGGCTATCTTAATAAAGCTAATATATTGACGAAGATGACCTCTTTTATTTCTTCTCATTATCATCATCATCAATATATTATTATGAATTATTACTATTGTGACGTACCGAAATATATCTTTTAGATATGCCCGACTTTTTCATGACACATCAGCACAATAAAACACCAATTCTCGGGACATGTTCTTTGGAAAGTTTCCAAACGGAAAACATCGGACGAATTGTGTAAGAGTAATTATACAATCACCTAAAATTATGATATTAAAAAATATTAGATTCTTCTGTATTGAACAAATAAACTTATATTACCCGTTTATATAAACAATAAAATTAACAACAGAACATATTAATATTTACAACAAAAACTTCCACCGTGTTACAGGCCTTTGATTCTTTTTTCATTCACTAAGAACACCTTTTGAGTATCTGTCCATGATATAAACGTGTAGGAGGCTTACCTTTCTTTTTTTATCTTCTTGGTTGCTCCTCTCATGCATCATGCAAACTACAACTTCTGCACTCACTTTCTGCAGCATTATTTTTTTTTCTAAAACATACCTAAAAACCACTTCCCGACGAACTTGGTTTTTCATATCACACAGCTTTTTCAAAGCCTTCTTGTCTCTCTTCATTTTTCTCAGCTTCTCGCCAAGCAATGTTCAAGGGGTTTACACATACATGTAATATATTACACTATTATTATTAATTACTATAGTAGTGGTCATATTAGTTTCTTTATTCCACATCTTAATAATGATAGTTTTTTATTTTTTAATTGCCCTTTCATTTTTCGGCACAAGGAATATGAAACTATGTTTCTTTGTATAACCTTTTTTGCTATGTTCAACGAAATTAGTGTCAAATTTGCCCTTTATCCAGTGAGTACACAGCATCAAAGTCGCCAATTTTTTTAACATTAAGACTTTATTCTTGAATAGATTTCTTAATATTTCATTAAAAGAATTGCATCTTGGCTCTTAACATATAAATGTTACAAAAGTTTCTTAATGCAACATTTCCACCTCGTAGCTTTTACAATTATTTCGTACATTAAGTTTAAAAAGGATGAGTTAGTTTAAACGCTTCAAAATAGAGTATGTTGAACCCACTTTAACAGAAAAATACTTTTATTAAATTATTGAAAACATATCTCAATAGAAAGAGCATATTTTGTAGCCTTTAGAATAGTAAATTTATTTGGCCAATGCATACATGGGCGTAACATGGAGTTAATTCCTGAAGACAAAAATTCTTTCAGTCATAAATATAAACGGGAGCATTTGCTAGTAACTTTGTGTTGTAATTATTATTATTATTATTATTATTATTATTATTATTATTATTATTATTATTATAGCAAATTCTGAAAAAACGTGAGACATACCCCCCTTCCCAGCCGAGCGCACCTCAGACACTTCCTCTGAGAGATATGGGACTCTACGCAACAAAATGCATCAAAATCCGAGATGGTCGCGTTGGGAGTCGCAGATCACTTGACGTGGATTAGCTCTAAAATGGGAAATAAAAGTATAAAGCTTTTAGAAGTGCGTGAGAAGTTCTACGCTAATCAAAGACTTTTGTAGTGAAAGAATTATAGAGTGGCAATAAGAAAGCTGAACAGTTCCATGTCTTTTAGTGCATATCTTACTCGTATACTCAAAATGCAATCAGACAAGTTCCTGCGAAAATTTCATATTCATTCAAATGTCTCTGACCGCCTTTATTTAAATTTCCAATGCTTCATATGTCTTAAATAATTTAGACCCGTAATTAAGACCCGTATGTCTTAAATAATTTTGAAAACGTAAATCGTTTGAGAATTATGTCAAGTTTCTTAATTATTGAATGCCACAATTTTAAAACGACCTAAATAACTGGCTAAATAACTTAGATCCTATCGTGCTTGGAATCGTAGTACCCCAGAATTAATTTCTTACATTGTATATCAGCTATACATATCAGTGCAATTCGCGCCGAGTGACCTTTTGTAAGTGTAAAACTGGCTTTATGACGAATGTGTCCGTCAGGGAGCCCGAAGTGGGAGTTCATGCAAGGGCTGTGCGAGAGCGCCATCTACGGAGGGCGCGTGGACAACGCGTTCGACGTGCGCGTGCTGGCCTCGTACGCGCGCGACTTCTTCAACGCCGACGTGCTGGCGAGCGGCCGGCGCCCGCTGGGGCCCGGCATCGCCCTGCCGCCCAGCTCCAACTACAGGGTGAGACGCGCTCGCCTGCACACGCTTTTGACGCATGCAGTTCGCAAAAGATGATTGAAGAATAACTTTAAATTATTATTTATTTTTTCTGTCTATACGTTTTTCAGTTTATCAGACTGCTTTTGGTCCTTATTTTAAAGATTTGTTTTAGGACAACTGTTTTATATCGATATATTGCATGTGATATATAATAGTAACAGCAACGTTTCGGAAAAAATAAAATATTATTTTCCGAAGCGTTGCTGTTACTACTATACCCCGGTGTTTGTGAAAATTGCAACTCCAAGAAGGAGACATTCTTTTTCAATGAAGTTTATTACACAGATTATGAATATCACAATATACAAATGATTAGAATTTCAGAACTGTGCCTGCAACTGTACCTTGTGTATCAAGTATGGTGTGAAGCCGCCACACGCTGCCACCAGAGCCTTGATACGTGGCGGCATGGATTCAAAGAATGATTTTTATGATTGATATTTTCTGGTCGAACATAGGCCCTGCGAGTTTGAAACGGATATGTTAATTTTTTGTGGCGTACTAGATGAAGCTTCAACATTTTCAAAATTTTCTCAAAAACTGCTCCAATTTTTTTTATTTAACTTTATCTTCGGATATGGCAAAGGATGCTAAAGACGGCATAGATCATTTCTTGGGAGAACTATATTTTCACAAATTGCAAGTAATTAACATTGCTAAAGTATATTATTTACGTTATAGATTTTTTCTTAATGAATTCTGTTCTGAAAAATTATAAATTTAGGTAAAATCATTAGTATTAGTTTTCCCCGATTTTTTCTTATAACAAAAATAATTATGTTTTTTCTTAAAAGCAGCTTCAAATTTTGACCCTTAAAAATGGCAAAGAAATCCAATTTTTGACAACCTTTTTGTATTTTTGAACAAAAAATGTTTGACAAAAAATTAGCATCGCAAAACTACAATACCGATGATAGTTTGTTTCGTCCTTTGTGAAATCTGTTCTTATTACTGGATCGTGAAATAATGTAAATGAATGTCTCTGAATTTTTGAAAATTGTAAATACAAATGTTAATTTTTTTCAAAGCGTCGTTAAAGTTGAAAATATGTTGGGCTAATGGTGTAGGGGGCAGAATGAATGACGAACTGACTTTAAGGCATTGTGTTCGATTCTCAGCACAGCGAAAAATAATGCTCATAGGAATCACAATGTGCAGTTTCATGATGTATTACAATATTACGTAGCCGCTACAAATAATGTGAAAAAGTATCTGCTGTTGTGGCACCATTAGATAAAAACTCAGCACCTTCGAAGAGTATTACTAAGGTACCTAAGACTGTGCTTATTTCTATGTAATTTTTGTTCTCTCAAATTGCAGGACTTCCTGACCATCGTCCACCAGCTCTCTGATAAGGACCAGCCTGCCTACTTCGGCCTACCGGACAATGTGGAGCGTTCATGGCAGCGCATCACCAGTAATGAAGTCATTGTGCAACTCCGTTGTAAGCATTCTAGTATAAAACAAGTAAATTAGACAGTCTTAAGTTTTTTAGAGTCAAACTGAAAAATATTTATTTCCCTCTGATGATATTTTTCTATTCATAACGTTTCAGCTCTCTTAAAGACATTATAAAGAAATCTTAAGTGAAATTAATTCTCGTAGTTCATGTTTCTGAACATGATTTACGGAAAGCTTCTCGTCCCAAAAGAATGTTCAGTTTTCGATTACGTGAAGTGAAAGGAGGAATTGAGGGAATTCTGATTCGGTGTTGTTGATGTTCTTATGCGAAAAAATAAAAGAGGTCATCTTCGTCGACATAGTATTTTTATTCAGATAGCCGGCTTTCGACGGCTTTGCCGTCATCATCAGTATCATCGGTCTACAATGTACAGAAAAAATATAAATAAATTACAAATAAGATAGCAAATTAAATTACAATTAATAGATACATTTAAATTTTAATTACAAATAGCAGATAAAATTGCAAAATTGAAATGCAATGGGATGATTAATAAAGATAATAGCAGTTCAAATTATGAATTATAAATATAAATAAAGATATACACATTCCGATATTGCAAAAAATAGGAAAAAAGGGGGATAGTAATAATAATTAATAGCAAATGATAATACAAAGATGGGAAAATAATAAGTTGAGTCGCTTTGCTTACCTCGTTGCTTTTGGAGAAAATCGGTAGACTGTGCCCAGAGGGAACGTAACAGGGGGTTTTGATTGCTTTTTTCTGGAGATCCGGCGAGGGGTCGGAGGAGATCTGTTTTATGTCCTCTTGGAAATGTCTTAGAAGGCGGGGGCAGTTTGTGAGGTCGGGGTGTATAAAATTATTAGTAGAGGGGACAGAGGAAAATTAGTTTCTTCATTGAGGAGAGCTTCGGCTTTTTGCGGGAAAGGAGGAGTGTATGAAGTTCAAGTCAAAGCAGTAGATAATAATAACAGCAGTGTCTTAGAAAATGTTTCCTGAAACATAAGGGACAACGTGATCATTAATATAAAAAATAAGTCAATCCCAAATATTCGCGTAACAGAAAGAACAAATAGTAAATTCCAACAGCCTCGACTGTGAAGAAACCTTGAAAACTTTTTTTCGGAAGCAATAAACACGAAAACCATGGCAAATTTAAATGTCAAAAAAATGTCCCGAAACACCATTTATCCTTTTCATTATACCCTGCCATTATTTTCAAAAGGTTTCTTTGCAACTTTGCATTCGATTTTATCTGTTCCTAAAGACTTGACTTATGTTTTTTAGAAACAATGTTTTCGTGTTTTAATTGGAGGCATTAGCGTGGGGCCACGAATTCTTCAGCCTTTATTATTTTTACAAAAAGAATGAAATGAATGAAAACCATTTTCACAGACAAATTAATCCCTAATTTGGCACCGATACTCTCAAGCAACGAACCCTTTCCAAATTGAATTTCTATTTGGAATTGGAGTACATTTACTGCCAATGTGTTTCTAGTAAATAAATGCTACTAATACATCACTGCAATCAATAGAGTGCGAACTATTCAAGGAATCTACTCTGCCTAAGTCATTAGAACATTCTATCAGTGATTTCCAAAATTGTGAAACTAGAGGTGCTACAACAGCTCATTCTTTCTCCCATTATTTGTTACTTTATTAAGTTTCGAAAATTCAGAGAGTTCAACGAAAGTCGGATCCCCGCTATTTTTATAAGCTTACTTTGCCTAACCGTGATAAAAAAACAACTTTGGAGCATTTTGAGAAAAGTTTGTTCTTAAAATTGTCTTTATTTCACACAAAGTTATGAAGAAATTACTCATACTTTCAAAAAATGTACAGGATCTTATTTAAAGATCTAAATTTGAAGGACAGATTTCTTTAAGGAAAAATTACAGTATTCAATATTGTAGTTGTAGGCAGATACTGAAAAAGAAATCGACTAATAAGACACTGCAACCAATAGAGTGCAAACTATGCAAAGGTACCTTGCTGAAGTCATTAGTTCATCTTATCAGTAATTTCCAAGATTATTAAAATAGAAATGCTTCAAGAGCACACTCTTTCTCACATTATTTGTGTTTTTTGCAATATTTGGAAATTCAGAGTTGAACTAAAATTAGACCTACGCAATTTATATAAGCATTCTTTAATCTAAAAATGAAAGAAAAAATTGGGACAATTTTTGAGAAAATGTTGATAATTCCGTTGATACTTCATGTAAAATATATACCCAAATCAAAATATCCGTTTCAAATTCCAGGGGCCGCGACATCTGCCAGATCAATAGGGGAATATCGATTTTGGTGAAAATCCTCTCAACAGTGTAGCCGCTAACATTGTTCCCAAGTGGACATACGTTTTGCTTTCAATCTATTTTTCGTTATCGAGAACCCAGAAATCTTGAATTCTGGCTACATAACGTGTTAAAGAAGTTATTTATTACATAAAAGAACAAGAAATGCCAACTGTTTTGCGTAATAGGGATCCACAACTTTTTCTGTCGAAAAATCGTCGGTTTGTTTTTTGCAGCATTACAATACTTTCTCTATATCCCGAATGCACTTAGTATGCGAGAAAGTACAAAGTTAAGAAATAGCCAACTGACTTGTCTAGACTATCGTTTAGGACGAAAGATGTACAAACTCGTAGATGACTAATGAGAAAAGAGTTTTTTTGACGAAAACAGAGAAGTTGGGCATAAATTCACAAGTAGAGTGGGTTCATTTTATGTCCTGTGTAATAAAACTAAAGCCAACTATATTAAAAAGAAGAGAAGTTAATATTGCTCTAGAGTAGTTTTGTATATTTTACTTTCTCGTTACTGCTTATGCAATATAGAGAAAGTATTGTAATGCCAATCAAACTATTTCCCTCTACCTTTCAAGGATTTCTAATACCAATTGATACCAGCGAATCTCAAGTTTAAACATTACTTTCGGCGGCTTAAATGTAGGATATACCTCTTAAAGAAAATGTGTTCCTAGTTTGAATAAAATTATGTTAATTTACTCTAATTAGATATTGATAATTTTACTCGAATTAACGTAAATATCACTTTGTGAAGTTATACAACTCAATCTTAAAACTATCTAAATGAAAAATAGAGGGATTTCGTGTTCTCCAAAGTCTTGACTAGTTTATGGAAAATGCAAACTTAGTTGACGACGACAAAGAGGATCGATAGCAGGTGAAGATTTTCATCCTCAAAATTCTGATTATTGTTGTAGAAAAAGACTCGATATGGTCAATAATAGATAGCCAATATTCGAAACGCAGTGGATTGGAACTGTGAGAGCAAAGAATCTTTAAAAGCTTACCGTCTGTCTTTGTTCCTTGAAGGGGCGAGTGTCTGAGCTTGCCCGTGGTTGTGTTGCAGCTCTGGAGCGCCCCGTGGAGGGCTCCGTGCGGTTCGACCGCGATGAATGGCAGACGCAGCTGTCGCCCATCATGAGCCTCTGGAAGAAACTCAACCAGGTGAGGGCAGCGACGTTTTGGTTCGCTTACGCTACTCTAGATCAATTACTATACTTGGGTTTTTCTAACGAGGCATCTGAGGGTAGTATCTCCAAGATCGAATACGGCACGACTTTTCGCGTCTTTCTCGGGCGTGCCAGTAGAGTCGCTTGATCTGCAGCACTGCTTGATACGGTCGCGATCATGTGTCATCTTGAGACAGGTCCGAGAAAGTCGCAAAAAGTCGTGCCATATTCCATCTTTTAGATACTACCCTCAGATGCCACGTTAAAAAAAAACAAGTATATAAGACATGAAACGCTGTGGGTATAGATCGAATTTTTATGACTAAAACTAAAAGCCTACGGATTATGTATGACATGACTTAAAAGTTCTAAAATATGACCTAAACATTCCTAAAATGACAAAAAATAATATAAGCATATTTTTTAAATTTAATTATATTGTTTCCACAATATGTACATTAAACAATAATACACATTATTCTTGAACAGGCGCCGACAAAAATATAGAAATTAATTTATTGATTGTTGTAACGAAATAATGTCAACTGTTATTCACTCTATAAGATGCCCAAAGTCTTACACTGACTTCCCTTTCAATAAATTGCCTGAATACTACAATTTTTATAATATTGGAGAATGTTCTTTCTAACGGGCGCATATTTAAATAAACATCACGCGAAAGTTTAGATTGGCTGAAATCTATAGCGTCAATCATTTATGTATGGATATGGGCATGCGGGGTAGGTTCTGCAGAAGGGGTGGGGGAGAGACCCGGAGGATGAAATGGGGAAGGGTGGAGATCGCAGTTTGACTTCAGAAAGGGCACCTGGAGCCCCGAGCCCCGCAAGTTGAAGAACAAGACGCGGAGTGTGGCTCGACTAAAGACGGAAGATTTTTTTTATTAACGAAAATTTACAAACTATTTCATTCTAGAAATAATCAGGAAATGCTATAGAAAGAGGAATGTAGAACATAAAATGAAAAGTATTTTTCGGAATAGTGTTTAAGTTTTTTACACGAGAAAGGGGGTTTCTCCGTATCATGGGACCAGTAGCGTACGAAGTGTAATCTATTGCAATAGCAGAGCATTGCCGTGTCCACTAGTATTTAATAAAGATTCTGTTAAGGCAATCAAAATAGTCGTTAAATAGTCGTCGTTGGGGGGACCAAATTAAATGAAAACTTGTAGCTGGCGTATCCTAACAGCATTCAGTGATTTTGACTCCTGAAACGGGACAATTATGTTGTCAGCACATTCAAGCATTAGAATCTGTTTGACAACACTAAATATTTCAAGAACGATATTTTGTGTCACCTGTCGTAGCTCGCGTTGTGCGGGTGTGTGTAGCAGTATTCGTTCAAGAAGCTTACTTGTGGTCGACAAAAATTGTCAATAATGCACAACTAACGGCTTTTGGCTAAGTGAATGTACTCTCTGCTCCATGTGGAAGCTACACGGCGACAGATCATCTTGAGAGCACGATACTTAAAAATGTGCAAGCTTAGACTTGATATTTCTTAAGGAGAGCTTGTAACTTTTATTCGAGGTTTGGCGCCAAATTTAAATCAAATGCGAAAGCGATGTTGTAAGAGGATTAATAGTAGTTAAGGCATTATTTTTCTGATGAGGGAAGAAGCAAAAGCCTCGTGTTGATGTGGTGCGGCAGGGGTCGGCGCTGCTGCAGATGAAGGCGGGGGCGGGGCCCGGGGCGGGGCCGTCGGAGGAGACGCCGCTGGCGCAGTTCCTGCGCCTGGAGCTGCAGGCGGCGCTGGCGCTGGTGCAGCAGGTGCACCGCTCGCTGGCGTCGCTCAGCCGCGTCGTGCGCGGCTCCGCGCTGCCCTCGGCCGACGCCACCCGCCTCGCGCATGACCTCATGCGACAGCACGTGAGCCAGCCACGCCTTTCTTTTCTTGCTTTACGAAGAGGTTTTCGTTCTCAAAAACATGGCCCCGCTGGTCCCTTCTTCTCTTCTCTTCCCTTAAATCCTATACGCGGCCATCGGTCTCGACGACACCGAGTTAGGTGGATTTCCACCACGGGAAGTTACGGCTTCTAGAAACTTTATGTGTATGTGGGGGTGTGGGGTGGGGGTGGATGTGGTGTGTGTGTGTGTGTGGAGTGAGTGTGTGTGTGTGTGTGTTTGTGTAGTAATAGTAATTCGGAGTGTATAATAAATATTTCATAAGTTTGGTAATCGTCTAAAAAGTTACTGAGATTTTGAAAGTTTTAAAACATATGCGAAAAAATAACTATTGTTTTGCTATCGTGAGACAGTCAGTCTTCCGCATTCATAAGCGCTATGAAGTGCGCTAGAGTGAGAAATTTCAAACAGTTCTTAATGCGGTCCAGAGAAGTCGCTAGTGCAGGCGAAGGCACCGCATGGCCGCCGCGATAACCTAGGGCTCCTCATATTTCAAGGGCGGGGAGAGGGGAGGATGCGTGTCTCGCCGGTCGGTAGGCACCGCAAAATATTGCGGTGATCAGTCCTTCTCTGGTCGTTCGTAAGTTACGCTTCTCTTACTTTTTCGTGAAAATGGAGTGTGTTAATGATTCAAAAGTTAATGGTTTTTTAAAATGTCATATAGAAAGGTAGGAATTTCAGAAAAGCACAAAATAAAAGACAACAGTGGAGATAACTCACATAAAGTGCGGTACACTTGAAATAATTATCAGGATTCGCCACTGATATAAACTCATAAATATAACATCAATACAGCTTTAAAACTCCTTATATCCTCCAAACACTTCCTATCAATAAATCCCATATACTTTTACTGGATAGAAGTGGTATTTATTTATTTATTTAATAAAATGTAACAATTGCAATTCCGCATGTGTTGGAAATTTTCTTATAGGTACAAAATTTTCTTATAGAGCTAATGAACATCTGAGATCTTGGAAGCAGAAATTAGAGAATTCAACACTTGCTAACCACTTTATCCAAGTAAATTAATCTTTTGAGCCTGACCAATTTCAGCATTTTCCCTTTAGAAAATAAAGACCATAAAATGAATACTTTAAAAAATTTGGAAATAATAAAATTATTCGAAACCTCGAATTTAATACGTCTTAATGAACCATCACAAGTAAAATGCAGCCCCGTACTAAAACTCTTAATTGATTTATCTGTTTTACCTACCCTGAATATTTATTCACGAACCGGTACTAACTTATAGACATCTTTATTATTCGAACCCCCCAGCAGTTATCTAAATCTCTCTTTACTGTTATAGATTCAGCACATGAATTTCTAATAAGTCAAATGTTTCCTTTCCCAGTTACACAGACATATGTCTGAGAAATCGTAAGATGTTCATGGAAAGTAGATTCGCAAGCGAAGGTAGAATAAAGAGATCTTGTAAAAAAAGTCATATTTCTTGCCGCAAAGTTCTTTATTCTCTTGTTAACAATATACTGGTAGACATTCCAAGCAAACGTACATGAGTCCCGACCGGAAGGAACTCTTCCAGGCGGATGGGAGAGACATGTAAAGTTTGCTAGGAGCGTCGAGCGGCGCGGGGGGCAAAGAGGTGGGCGTTGCGCAGAGCCCGGAGCAGTGGCAGCGCGCGTGGGCGGGGCCGGGCGACCCGCTGCTGTACGTGCCCGCAGCCCGCTGCTGCGCTGGAGCGAGCGCGGCGCGCACCAGCTGCTCAAGGAGCAATGCGACCTCTCCGACTTCCTGCACCCCGACTCCCTCCTCAGCGCGCTCAAGCAGCAGACGGCCAGGTAAGGAATTCACTTAAGTAAGTAATGGTGGTTGTCAATGAAAAGTATTTTGCCAATGTGGTGTAGCAAATATGAAGATGGAATGGGAATGAAAAAGAGGGGGCTGAAGTGCACTTGTACCCACTTCCGGATTTTTACTGCTTATTCATCTCTCGAGAAGTGTGATCAAATACACTTTGAAAACAGCATGCAAACAGGCTGTTAGAGATGCAGCGGATATTCTGCCGTTTATTCTTTTTTTTAATGTATTTTCTCTGCATAATAGGTAATAGGCTGGTAATTTTGTTTACTCTGTTAGTTGGCCATTCTATTTCATGTAGTAAACATTCACATACACATACATAAATTCACATGTACATTATTTTACAACACTTTGCCAGATGACATTAAACGATTAAATTCAATGGAAAAGTTTAAATCCCAAGTGAAATCGTTTCTGCTACATAACTGTTTATATACAATTAGAGACTATACTGAGCATCACAAGAAAAGTAACATTTATTTATTTATTTATTTTACGTCAAAAAACAGTTAAAAACTGCGTATGACATGCTATGGGGAAAAGTGAATTGTGTGCACATTTTCAAAATTCTGTGATTCCTACACTAAGTCATATACTACTTAAATTTTGAATTTTTGAAAGGGAGAAAAAAAAACTCCCATGTAAAATCTATTTTCAAAAATAAATAAGCAATAAATTTTGAATTTTGAAAGGGAGAAAAATACAACAAAAAACTCTCATGTAAAAAAAATCTATTTTCAAGCATAAATAAGCAATAAAATTTTGAATTTTGAAAGGGAGAAAAAAAATCAAAAAAACTCCCATGTAATAAACTCTATTTTCGAGGATAAATAAGCAATAAATTTTGGCTCTTATTACTTCCTGCCGCGACAACATGGAAACGATAATTTGAAGGCCCAGCATTTGCTCAATGGATCAGGGAAACTGGACGAAAAACCTGATCGAGATGGGGGTCATTGACCCGGAAGTTGTAGTACAATAGTTGTTGTACAATCATTGTTAAAATTAATGTTACTTTTCTTGTGATGCTCAGTTAACATTAGTTTTAACAATGATACATAATGAATTATTTACCATTTGGACTGTATAAATGTATATAAACAACCCGTAACAAGTATTGTACTGCTGCTTCCGGGTCAATGACCCCTATCTCTATCAGGTTTTTCGTCCAGTTTCCCTGATTCATTGAGCAAATGCTGAGATGGCCCCTTGTTTTGCTTCTGGACATAAATGTAACTTCATTATCTGTGCACGTCTTCTAGAATTCATTGGGAACTACTCAGTGCAGGGATCACAGAATTTTGAAAATGTGCACAGAATTCACTTCTCCCCATAGCACGTCATATGCAGTTTCAACTGTTTTTTGACGTAAAATAAATAAATAAAATAAATAAATAAATTGATAACTTGTGATTTGCTCTAAGAATCTCGAAAATACAGAGGTGAACTTGATATTTCTTACGCTAACCTTTGAATCTGGTGTAATCCATTGATTGTATTAATTATCATATATCTCTTCAATTCATCATCTAATTGCAGTTGTAATTACTCTTCCGATAATTTTTTTATTCCCATCCAAGTTGTATGAATAATTCTTCTGGTCTTGGCATTGATATTGATAAAAAATTATGCGAGGATTCAATGTTATCTTGAAGCCACCACAAACTTTATTACGTCATTACTATTGGCGTTGCCTAATCACTGTGGTATGAAGGTTGAATGACGCCTTGTTCTTGCCATCTTTGTAGTTCTTCTTTCACCTGCATGTGTAAGCTGTACGACTCTGATATCGCCTTGCAAAACTTAGATTGCGAATTCTTCTTCGTTGTAATATGTCACTTTTTGTTTCACATTTATCTCATTCTTGCGAAAACGCTTCAGGAAATTCACTGCAGACTTTTCTAATAGCATTTGTTCGTTACCATGTTATCCACATTACAATGATATGTTACATTATCATTAACCCCAAACTCATTAAGTGCATGTATGCCAAAGATATTCGTTCGTCAGGCTTAGACGTCCAGCCGGCTTCCAGAATTACAATGCACTCGCTGTTAGCGAATGACGTCAATGACCTCTCAATGGAGCCTCGGAATACGAGGATTTTGGAAATACGCCAATAGTTTCAGACATACAGGCTCCAGGGAATTGAAAAAAGTATTTAAAAAACCGTATTCGTCCCAATTATCTAGGATAAAAGCACCGTCTTGGCTCAAGACCTCAATTGATGTCACTGCAGTGCCTCTGACTAGGAGGTCCTAAGGGTTCGAGGGCCGACGGTAGCAGGGGCATAGCATAGCAGGGGCAGACGGGTACATAGCTACATAGCTAGGACCGGTAGCGGTAGCTCAGTGCATCAACTGATGACACTGCAGCGCTTCTGTCCGGGAGGTCCTAGGTTCGAGTCCTGAGGCGGCAGGATTTTCGACACTAGCTTTTCAGCTAGGTCGAATTCAGTCGCTGTCTGGAGGAGAATTCTAGCGGCCGGTTGCTCTGATCGGTAGTTTTCCGTGGTTTCTCCGAAATCTGATCGACAGGGTTGTCGTCAGTAGGAGTCTGGGGGCCGGAGCGCGATCTGTCCTTCCTCTTCCTTGTCCTATGTTCTCCTCTTATATATATATATATATATATATATATATATATATATATATATATATATATATATATACACACACACACTAACATGCACTACACGACCACATATTCCGGGAGACCGGTTGGGAGCTTAGAGCTTGTTCCGGCAGGGGCGGCGCCCCGCTGGTGGGAGAGCCCTGGTTGGAGGAAACCCCACTAGCCGACGGTAGGTCAGTGCCGGATCTCGCCATCCAGCGGGGGAAGTTCACCGTCATCTCCCGAGAAAATAGCATGCACTACACTAACGGGACTAATAACCGAATCAGCTGACACGCCCGGAAACACGAAAAAATCAATCAATACATAGCCAGGTCGAATTCAGGCGCTGTCTGGAGAATTCTAGCGGCCGGCTGCTCTGATCGGTAGTTTCCAGCTCAACAACAACAGGTTTCTCTGCTCAACACCACGTGAATGCCGGGGCAGTAACCTTCCAAACCGACCTCGGACCGTGCCCAGTCACTCCTTCCTCTTTATTGACCTATTCTGACCCGTTACTTACACATATACACTACATTCATCACACTTGTTGGGAGCCCAGTCGGGAACTTAGAGCTCGTCCCAGCTGGGGTGGTGCCCCGCTAGTGAGAGAAGAAAATCTCTGCTAGCCGACGGGTATGACGACGCTGGATCTTATCATTTAGCCGGAGATCTCCGCCACCTCCCACGATAAACACACTACACTTACGAGACCTCCGCTTACGCCCCCAGAATAATAAAACCCAGTGGAGTGATGGCGTTGTGCGCAGGGAGCTAGGCGTGGGCGTGCACGAGCTGGCGCCGGGCGTGTCGTGGCTGCGCGGGGGGCTGGCGGGTGCGCGCCTGCCCGTGACGCTGGTGGGGCTGCAGCTGGAGGGCGCGGACTTTGACGGGCAGCGCCTGCGCCCCAACGACCCTGACTCCCCCAGCGTGCGCCCCGCGCCGCCCTGCACGCTCGCCTGGGTGCCCAAGGTAAACGAATGAATATTTTAAATAGTGATATCAAATCTTTGTTTCATTTTCAACTCGGTAAATGTTTACACCAAAGCCGAACCCAATTTATTGAAGAAACTAGTGGTGCTACATCGCATACTTTCTCGCATTATGTCTAAACATGCCAAATTTAGAGAGTTCTACCAAAAATAGACCCGCGCCGTTCTTTTAAGAAGGAACTTCTTAAGAAAAGAAAGTTATGTAATGCTGCGCGAGAAAATGGCGAATTTTCGGCAGAAAATCTCTTATTACAGGGCTGTGATAACGTAAAGATAGATAAATCCAGTTGCTAAATTTAGAAAAAATCCTCTAACACTTGTTGTAGCCAGAACCCATGTTTTGTGGGTACTGGATACCGAAAAATCGATTGACGGCAAAACGTCTTTCTGTCCGTCTGTGAACAACGCAAGCGGCTAAACCGTTCAGTCGATTTTCTTCAAAATTGATATTCTCCTGTCTATCTGGCTGATGTCGCGGATCTTTGAATTTAGGGCACTTTACATAAAGCCTCTCGGACATTTTCCAAAAAATATGGCCACCAATTTTGATTAAATTTTGTTGTTGGGTAGTCTGAAAGACGTTTAAAAGAATGGTGCAGGTCTCATTTTGGTTAAAATCCCTGATTTTTGGAAAATTGAAAAAATTAAACATTTTTTCGGCGTCTTTCTCCAACCACAATTACGAAGATACATGAAATGTGTTCATCAAAAACATCTTTAAATAAGGTCATGTTGAATTTTTCCGAAAATATGAGTATCTTTAGAGTAATTGGGTGTTTAACTTAGTTGCCTGCCCTGAAAATCCGCAATTTTAGGGATGTTTTGTAGCAGTTGGAAGCTACATAAATTAGAATGTGTATATAATTTTATATTTCTTTGTTATAACCTATTTGAAATAAAAATGAAATATAGAAGGTTTCAATTGCCTGCTCCCAATTTATGCTGTTGGATATGTAAGTTAGAATTTGTATATTATTTCATCTTCCATTTTATTATTATATTTGTTATTTCTTTTTAAATTGCATCCTTTTAATTGTGTTAAACATGAAAACAAATAGTTGAGTGATTATTGTTGGTTGTTATAACCCATTGTTGTAACACCGCACTGATAAAAGAAGGCGATAAATAGGCTGCCTTTCATTTGCAGTAATAACAAACTTTTATATATTTGTAGAACATTACAATGCCATATTGTTTAATAATTAGTTTTAGATATTTTCGATCTATTTGCATTTGCTTGCCAATGCTATTAACTTTCAATTATTTTACTTTCTCACATACTGCTTACAAAGAATATTGTAAGGCTAAGAAATTCATCCCATCTGTTCGTGAATACACTGCATACCTTATACAATGAATTTAATGCCAGACATATTTTCTTTTAAACTTTTAAATAAAACATGTATTATGAAAAAGCTGTTTTAGCACCCTAGTTATTGAATAATAGAGAATTTAAGTAAATGAAATTTATTTATCTGAAAGTGCTTACAGGTTTAAATTAATTATTGTATGAAATTAATTTGAAACTTGGTTTTTGTGTTTAGGAAGGTCCACAAGTGTACTTATCAGAAAAGAAGATTTCAATACCACTGTATTACACAGCTGAACGTGAGAAGGCAGTTATAAGTCTAGATGTTCCTTGTGCAAATGACCATGACAAATGGTTGCAAGCAGGTGTGGCTTTCTTCTTGAAGAACTGAGATTCTTTAAATGCACATTGCCTTTTTTCTATCATTTAAGTTCACAAAAAGTATATATGCATCAATTTGCCTGCACATTTTAAGACGTTTTGAAAATGTTACAATTTGAAACTCGTGTTTCGGTAGAATTATTGCTTTATAGCTACATCCAATTCACTTATCTAATATTAATTCTTACATGTGTTTGTTTAGTTGTTAAGGACAAATGAATAAAATGTATACATTTTATAGAAGATATATTTAATATATTCTTCGATACAAAAGTTGTTTCCACATCCAACCTGGCCAATCATCCCGTCTCTGTGATTCACAGTGGTATTATAATACTCTTTCTATGCCACTGTCAGTTTCCACCAGGCTTGCTGCAGTAGGAAATGTCCCCAAAAACACTGATGAAAAAATTCAGTGTGTTTGGGCACAACACAACTCTGAACAATTATAAAAAAATATAAATACATTTTAATCAAAATATGACCAATAATTGAGAACACGTTCAAGATGTGTAAATACACAAATAAGTAAACTCTAATAAGAGATAAAACACTGGGCACAGAGAGAAATAAGACAATATAAGGAACAGCCTTTAAAAATGTGCGAGTGTGCAAATCACCATGGTTTCATCAATGTGATGTTTTTGACATGCAATAGACTCATATTTGATTTCCATTAATGTTTTATGGAAATTAAAAATAAAACAGGTCATGCTGTACAACAAACATTTAAAAACAAAAATAAATAAAATCACAAAACCTTTTTTCTTTGATATATGAATCTAAAACAAAGAAGTGGGAATCAAAAGAATACTTCTTTTAATAATCACTCACTGCACATAATTCTTTGACAGTTTACGAAATCAATCAATAACTGAACAAACTGGAATACTATTAAACAACAGCAGTGAAGCTTGTAGTTTACAGCAATAGCTTAAACTAAAGACAATTTGAGGCAGAAAGCAACATTTTCCTTATGTCAAAATATATGTTTGATTCTTGAAACATATTGAAACCTTTCAAAATTATCAAGATGGCTAGATAAACTTCACAAACAATTCAAACATGAACAAAATCCAAAACTGAAGTCATTTCAAGGCTTTCCATTGAATTCTAGGCCATATTCTTTATGATAGCCACTATTAAAAACAAAACTTTTTTCTGATTGGTTGAACTTTCCATCTCACAAAAACATCCAATGGAGTATGCTGCTTTGAACAGTATGCTCTCTTTGAAGCTCTTCCTTAATTGATTTTGGATTGTCTAACCGGGTACCTTAAACATTTAACTTTCACAACACAATATAATGGTACATTTGTAAGCAAAGGAACTTGACATAGAGATAATGAAATGTAGCTGAAACCATTTGCTTCAGAAAAAGGATTTTTTTTTTAAAAACAGAATACACTCTCAGCATCTGCTTGTGAGTGTATGTATTTGGATCAAAGGGTACATTTTAAATTAGTACTTTACTACCTATTATAAAAGTAAATTAAGAGGGATTATAAATGCATCTGATGTGCTGGACTGGAAAACTAAATAGCATGAAATGCTCTTTTCTTATTTAAATAATTCAATGACATTAGTTCTGAATTGAATTCAATAACATTAGTTCTGAAAAGTTATAGCCTTCAACAAACGTTACAGGTAGTTTTACAAATAATGCAATGATTTCTTTAATATACCTATTAACACTACAGTTAATGTTTTCATGATTAAATTTTTCTCCAATCTTAAAAATAATAATCTGATTTTAGTCTGGAAAAGCTGGCTGTCAGTTTAACACATTTGGGGCCAGAGGCATCTTCTTTCTGTTTAGAACAACTGTTATGTACTATGACAGCTACCAAGTTATCAATGACACTACAAAAATTTTGTGAGCATTTCCAGGCATCAGCCCTACAGATCCATTCCAGACACTTAGCACTCAAGAGAGTCAAGATAATGTCATTCACACTTATCTGTCATACTTCAAATATATAATATATATTATCTATCATTTATGACAGAGGTTCCCAATGTAGAAATATCTAAGTCTTGTACAATGAAAGAAAGATAACGGTTAAGAAAAATTCTCACAAAAAATTAAGTCACAGGTACATCATGTTCAAAATGTATTTGATGTTTATTAATATAGAACTTAACATCTGGGAACCTCTGATTTAAGGCATTTGATCAAAAAGTGGGAAGAGCAGGAAAGTACACAAATAATATATGGATCATTAATTACTTATTGCATATACAGAAGCCCTCCTTTAACAATGAAAATATGCATATAGCACTCACAGCACCACTGACAAAATCAGTGGATTCAGTCTCAGATATACAAAAAGGGATGGTTAATTATGTAAAATCACAATTTATAAGACTTGCAAGCAAAACAAAACTTACATTTTATGGTCTTAAAACTAATTTTACTATTTAAAATAAACTACAAGAGCTACTTATAAAACATTTTATGTACCAAATACGTAGTTGCCATCCCACAACAAATTTCTCTTTACTCTCACAACAGTAGCTCAGTACTATCTATAGCCTAGGCTTGTATAGTAATCGAACTCTCGTAAAAAATATTATGTACATTCTCCAATGGTCTGGTAAGTTTATGAAAACTACTATTTATCTACGAGACAATAAGTCTTACACTTGCAAATATACAACTGACTGTGCTTTAGTCTTCATTATCATTGCTTCAAAATGAGTATTCCTTTTCTTAATACAATACACTATACAATATTTATTTCCACTCTTAAAACTGGAGAACTTAGGAAGACTTTGAAACTTTTCAATTATGGTACAAATTTGCATATTTAATAATGAAATAGCACTCCTTTTACATAAAATCAGCAAAACAGAGTAAAAGAACAAGAGGTAAACAGGGTACAAAAACCACAAGCTAGTTACAAATTTTTCTGCAGCTTTGTACACGGGTCAGAGATAAGGAATATTGATCAGTACACTAATGCTGAATACTAATAAAACAAAAAGATGGATATTATTTTGATCACTGAATTATTGCCTCAATTACCTCAGAATGACAGAAACTATGCCTGAGTGTTAAAATGATTCAGGCTTCTTCTCATGAGCTGTACATATGGGCTCCACATGAAACACTTTGTTTAGACTACATATGAATTACAGCCTGTACAAAATAGACCATTTAATGTACAATCTTAATACATTACACTTGTATTTCCTATTTTTATATTACAAATATTTTTAGCAATACTGTTTATTACATTCATGGCAATGAGGCATGGGCTTTGGCCACTCAAAGAATCATCAATTAGCATAACTATGCCATGTATATAGGCCATACGTATAGTGTGTTGTTACCATCTCGAACAGATTCCAGAGGATCCCTGGAATAATGCAGAACCTCCTCTGGCACAGCTTGTGCTGCAGTAAGTTGGTGATGAGTTGTTGCCTGTCGAGGGGTGCCTGGGGGAGCAGGGACGGCAATATTTAAGTTGATGGGCTGCTGCTCGCCCAGGGCCTCATCTGGAAGGATGCTTTCAGGACCTCCATTCTGCATAGAGATGTCAGCCACTGACATTTCAGTCATAGGTTGGTCCACACTGATGGTGTGAGTTGGCTGCAGAGAACTGGGGTCCATCTGTTCCTCATCTGGTTCTGCTTTTAGTTTCCCAGTGTCTTGTAACATAGCCCTTAATGAAGGACACTCACTCATTCCACTATTGCTATTACTATTACTGTTTCCCCCATTTGTGACAGTGTTTACAGTAGACCCATTGCTTCTATGTCTATCCCTATTGTGTGTGTTTAGGTGCCGCTTCATGTCTGAACGAACACGGAATGGTTTTCCACATACTTCACAAGGATGTGGCTTTTCACCTGACAAGGAAACAAAAAATCAATGAGAAACGATTTCATCGAATGAAAAACAATACACTCACACCAATGAAAAATATCTAGCGATATATATTTCTGTATTTCAAAAACACTCAACTCACCAGTGTGTATTCTACGATGATTTTGAAGATATGATGATGCACGAAAGCTCTTCCCACAGAATTCACATTTGTAATTTTTCTCACCAGTATGGATTCTACGGTGAACTATGAGAGAGTACTTCCGTGCAAAATCTTTCCCACAGTATTCACACTGATAGTTTTTCTCCTCTGAGTGAATAGATGTACAATGATACTTCAAGTCACCGTATTGACGGAAATATCGACCACAAAACTCACACTTGTAAGGTTTATCACCTGAGTGTAATCTCATATGCACCTGTAAAGATTAAATTGCATTAAAATTTGTATTTCAAAATACAAGATACATAATTTCCAACAAAGAAGTAACTATTACTACAAATAAGCAAAGATGTTTCTTACTTCAGAATAGATATTGAAAACTTTATTATGATTTGAACTTTATTATGATCTGCTAAAATATGAACTCTTTCAAAAAATAAAATAACTACAGAATGCTATGAAAGAAACATCATGAATCAATTGTTATGAAAAATAAAGGGCAACACAAAATAAAAAAGATCAACATTTATAGAATGGAACCTTTCCATTTGACCCTGTGATTACACTAAACTATTAAACAAATTGAATAATAAAAATGAAAAAATGTTCTTTAGGTTGGCATTATTTAAAAAGTCAAGAAGGTCTGTATATACTGTTAAATCTCTTTGTTAACTCATGAAATAGTCTCTAGGCAGGCAGACTATATTTGCTTTGTATTTCTATATAACATCTAATACTAAATCAATCAAATGCTCTCTGCTAGCCACATCATTTACCTGTATACATATTGCTAAGATCATACATAAGCAATCAATACTACTTTGACAAATATCCCAAAACTCTTCCTTAAATAAATATATTTTTATGTTCAAAAATAAAATACTTTATATGTACTCACCTTGAGAGCACTTGCTGCAAAAAAGCTTTTGCCACACACTTCACACTGATGGGGCCTCTCCCCTGAGTGACTTCGTAAGTGATATACTAAAGAATTTCGATGATTGAACATCCGACCACACTGGGGACATGTTAAGTGAACTCCAGAACGACGCGATTTCTTTCCAATGACACGCCTTTTAACTGGATTTACAGCATCATCTTTAACATCTGGATCAGGATGGAAGTCCTTCACAGAAGGATCTATAAACTCAAGGTGCTCTTCACGTAAATGTTGATCAAATTGAACTTTATCTTCAAATAATTCACCACACAATTCACAAACATTATCATGCTCTGCAGTGTGTTGATGTTGTTGTTGTTGCTGCTGCTGTTGCTGTTCCATTTCTTGGATATCAGCCTCTGCTGCATGAAGGTCTTCTTCTCTATACCAATCTTTATCATTATTGTTTTTTAAGCCACGAACTATAGATGACGATGTCAAACAGTCCATATCACCATCATCAGTATCACCATCTGCCCCATCTACAGACACCTGAATCCCTTCCATGAGGTCTTCTGGCTCACTGAACTCTTCTATTTCTTCTTGCTTTGGATGAGCAAGATTCACGTGAGACTCAAAGGCCTTTTGTCGCCTAAATGTTTTGCCACACTGGTTACACACTAGAGGAGGAGGAAGTGCTACCATAGAATCCTGACATTCCACAACTTGTTTTTCAACTTCCTGCTTCAAACCCACTTCCTCTTTAGGAATTATTTTATCTTTTACACTTAAATTTTTAGATCCAGACTGTTCACTTACAACTGATCCTACAGATGGTTCATAATGAGATTTTAAATGCTCAAAAAACTTGAGCTGATTAGCAAACCCTTTACCACACAATTCACAATTAAACATTCTTTTGCCACTGACATGTGTCAGTTTATGAGATGCTAGCAATGACTGGCTTATGAATTGTTCACCACACTTAGTACACTTCCAGAATTTTGTGTTGTATGATTTTTCCCCACTTCTGGAAGGAGAAGATTTCTTAGGATTTTTCAATTTTCGAGGAATGCGTTTCTTGTGCGGCAAACTCTTTCTGGAAGGCCTGAGATCATTCTCCACATCATAATCTGAATCATTATCATCTTGAGGCATGTCATCACTCTCCTCCCCTAGTTCATCATCAATACCTTCACTTTTAACATCAAATTCTTCTTTGAGCAACTCATCCGGCTCTGGCAAGCGAGAGGCTTCTCCTACTCTAACACTGGAACCATCCAAAGACTGGGACTGTTGCTCTGGAGGGGTTAGCCGTGGCTCTCCTAAACCCACATCAGAAGGATCGTGAACATTTACAGAATGTGGGCGAACATACCTACTGCGAACTGCCATGGACTGACTTGATAGCACCTTTTTTAATGGTGGCAGTGGGGGCAGGCGTAATTCTTGTGCTTGGGGAGCTGGGGGACCAGGCTGATACATTTTTAAAATGCGATCCCCTTGTTGGTCAAGGTGTCCTACACCTACAACAGCTTCTTCTTCCACAGCTTGAATATAGCTACTCACCATGGCAGCCATTCCCTGTTTTTCTTCGGGGACACCAGCTGAGGGAGACATCGGTGACATAGTGGTCATATGATGGTCAGAAATGGATACGGGAACCTGCACCTTTCCTGACAAGTGACCAGAGCTAGTAATTAGCCCTGGCAATCCATTTGGACTTACTATAACATTTGCTTCTGATGATACAACAGATGGATGTTGTTGCTGCTTTTCCTGTTGAACTATCTGCACTGCCACCAAAGCAGCTGCCAGTCTTCGATCCTCTTCAGTTAATTCATGTGAGAGTATGTCATCCTCAGCATCATAGTGTTCAGGAATATATTGGGGGAGAGTTGCACGATCCAGGGCAGTGTGCTGAGTGAAATCTGCAGTTGACACTGGTGGGGGGACCATCATATCCACAACCATACCCCCATGCACAATATGATGTCCTATAAGTTCCCCACTAATTAAAGCTTGCTGTGCCGGAGATCCACAGTCCACTAAGGTTTTTCCCAGAGTTTCAGGTACTCTATGAATATTTATATACTGGGAGTTCATAAGTTCAGGTGGAGGTTCCCCATCTACATCTACTTTAATGGTTGGTTCTGCTGAGCTTAATTTAACCACATCTGTCCTTAACTGAGAAATATCTACACTGTCGAGCAATTCCTGAGATCTTTCGGAGTCATCCATTTTGATATCACAATTAGTTGTTCAACAAAACTTCCTTCTTTGTTTTCTCCTGTAACATCATAAATATCTGATTGGATGAAGAAATTTTAAATTATACCTAGGTGATTGGAAAAGCATTTTGAATAAGTTTAGTTGTTCAGTTTTCTAAGGAGTAAGAGACCCATTCAAATACAATAAATTAAAGAAAACAATGTTCTATTGAAACAATAGATTTATTGGAGTTTCTACAACATCAATAAACAGGTATTATTTGTCTTGCATTGGAAACTCAATATTTTATGATCCAGGATGAGGATAACAAAACACCAAGCATTCATCATGCATTTTATAAAATGAAAAAGCAGCAACAAGGGCTGGGGGTACCTGACAATCACAAACACAAATTCTAGGAACAGGGTCAGTTTAACAAAGGACAAAATATTTGGATCGGGAGAGCACTCCTTTGGTAACCAATACAATAGCATTATGCGCTCTTTAATATGGGCATTGGTTTGGTTACATTGTATCAGAAAAGTCAAAAGGAAGCCATCTCAAAGAACAAGTGACAAACGAGTGGAAGTTGCAAGGTCACACTTTGTGTGAAAAGAGTTAACTCTAAAATGCAAAAGTAAGAGTTTGTCCCTCAACAGAACAAAATACATACCTTTCTAACGTATTCCTAAGACGAATATCATGGTTAATTGCAACACTTCAAAGACAAATGTATAATATTTTTAGCATATACACGAGAAGCTTAGAAGCTCCGTAGCAAAATATGACAACAATGCCTCCATTAACCGGAAATAACACCAAGTACGCTACATAGATGGCAGCACAATCGCCTAGTGACTCTGAGTGAGACAAATGACGGTACTTTGAACTGGTGTCTGCGTCGAGGTTATTGTGAAGATAAAGAAATACTATAGTGTTGTATTTAATATTTATGAATTCGAATCATTGTGCGTGATACAATTGGGGCTATTTTATTTCTTCGCCAAGTGTTGTTTTTATTTGATCTCCGAGTATTGGAAAGTTGACATAGATATTTCGTAAGTGGTGTTTCTTGACCGATTGATGAGTTGTTACAGAATATATTTCGCTCTCTACATGAATAAAAATTGTTTCAGATTATGCCTGATAACGCAAAAGGTGCAATTTCCCTCCTTCATAGGGGTGTTCAGTTGGATTCTGAAAAGAGATACACCGAAGCTCTTGTACATTATCAAGAAGGTTTACAGATGTTAATTGACGCGATGAAGTGTTCGTATTTTTCTCTGTTGGAACAAGAAATAATTATCGCTATTAAATGCATACAAAAGGTTGCGTTGCACGATTGTTAAATCCCTTTCGTTTGTGCTGTAGGTATGTCAGATCCAATAAAGAAGAAACAAGTGCATCAAAAAATTGAAGAATACATGACTCGTGCAGAACATTTAAAACAATACGTTAACAAACAGAAAGAGGAAGGAAAATATCATGAACAAATAAAAATAGAAGATAATTCAACAGGTAATGGTTATCAAAAAGTTTTTGGCAGATTTCTGAGTGAGGATGTGGAAGAAATAAGAATTGAAGATCCATATATTCGAGCTTATCATCAGGTATCAGTTATAGTCTCTACTTTGGTGGTGATTAGTATTCATAATTTAAAAAATTGTTTATTTTTCTCATTGTTTATTTGTTTTAGTGTCAGAATTTTCTTAGATTTTGTGAACTTGCTTACAAATCATGTCCACAACTTAAAAGAATATTTTTAACAACAACAAGAGAAGGAGATGAGAAGAAAGATAAAGAACAAGAAGGTTGGCTTTCAAAACTATATGCTAGTCTCCTTCAGCAGTCTATCACCCTTACTGTTGTTTATTCTTCTACTCTTCATGACCGGCAAATCATGTAAGTTAAAAGTTGTTTTTCATCATATATTCTGTTAATTGTAATTTAATACTAATTGTTCTATTTTAGTTTGAGTAATGGATGGATCATTAAAATTGGTCGTGGCCTTGACTACTTCAAAGCTCCTGAAAATAACATGTCTTTGGGAAGCTATGATGTTGATCTCCGGCGCTGTCATGAGACTGTAGTTGATGTTTTCCATAACAGTGCAGTTCGATCCTCGTGAATAAGTTTCACAAGAAAAATGACATCCTGGTTAGTACAAATACATGTTTTTACTATAAGTTATTGTAACGGATACATTCTATAATCATAGTGTCAAATTGTTAAACAAACTTATACACAATGTTCAATATTTTAAGGTAAATTGATTTTATCGCTCACATGTCTTTAACCCCAGTTAACATGCAATCCTGCTGTTATCCTTAAGTGCACTTGTATGTTACGAAGTAATTGTATGTAACATTCGAAACCTGTATGCTAAGAAATTTAACATCCTTAGCAATGTAAACAACCATCAATTCATTGCAAGTCAAATATTTGTTAAGGAAAAAACACGGCGATGTACAATACATCAGATTCAAACAATTGATAAGTAATTCTCCTTGGTTTGGGGAATAATTATTCTTAATTGTAATATTATTAATAGTACATTTTGAAAAAGGTATATTTGGTAAGTTTACGTCCTTTTCCTCACATTCCATCAACTTTTAACTTTTGGCCTTGGCAGTGATAACACTTGTAACATTTCTGGGTATGTTAATAGCTATTAATAGAATGTAATATTATATAGATAAGTTAGTGACCACTTTTCAGCTATGTTCCTCAGCTTATTGATCGGATTAGATTTAACCTTGATAGAGATCAATTAGTCCTAAATGCAATGGTTATCAGAGAGGTTAACATGGTGTTGTTCCACAAATTCACTCAGGTATTTTGTGAGTGTAGGTCTTCAAGCAAAAAATTAATTGTTTGGGTTTTCAATTTTGATTGTATTTATAGCATTAATGTGAGATCTTCAGACACACTAAAATAAATGAAATTGCCCTGCTGTTTTGGTGTTAATGATTTTAGCTGGATCTTTCTTATGGCAAACTAGCTGAAGTACTCCCATTCTGCCTGGGTATTTATTTAATACAGTTGTGTGTTATATAGGAAAAGGAGTGAGTTGTGTCCATTGTCTATTTCTTCTCTATTCCTCCTGCCCAAATCCACCTCACAAGTGCACCCAGTTCGCCATGCCCCTTGCTGTGATCATCATTGCTGATGGCAACTGTTAACAGATACAATTTGTCATAACCCCTGCAATCTTCCAGCAACTCTTTGGACCTTCAATTACTGAGAACGTAATGGCTCAATTAGCATTAATCAAAATTAATTTAGTGTCTTTTAATGGAAAATTTGTGTGCTTTCATAAGTATTTAAATAATTTCGGTTAATTTCTTTGCTGTTGCTGAGATTTTTGTAAAAAACTTGACAAATGCACACTTAACCCTTAAGCACACATGTCAAATTTCAGAACATAAGTGAGCGCTCAGCGCATGAAGTGCGCTGAGCAGATTTCAGTTACTTTTGCTGCAACTATATTGTCTCCTCTTTTTTTTTCCCCTCCTTCAATTTGTGGCACATATGGTTATTTCTTTGCCTATTTCATAATATTGTCCTATTATTTATTCCTGTATAACTGCATGTGGGAGTTAAAGGATGAGAATGAGATGAAAAATAGAAATAAATGGGAAAGAGAAAGATCTTAACTAGTTAGTATACATTAATAGTAATACTATAGTACATTGTTTGTTAGCCCAACTTCCTTTACAACTAAAAGAAAATTTGCAGTTTTTTTTAGATGTACACATCATTAATTATTATGAAATATTAGATAACTCTACATGTAGCGCACAATCCACTAATAATTCAACGAAGGTGCAAGTAAGGACAACCAAACTTCACACACAGGAAGCCAAGACTACACTGAAAGGTTACATGAAGAGATAACATATGTCAACTCATCTATCGGAAATAATGCAACACTATCCGCTGATGGCACGTGCTGTGCGCCAACGTGCACAGTTAAGGGTTAAATTAAGTTTCAAGGGGCAGGATAAGGAGTGAGGAGAAGTCTTACGAAATCTCAGGAAGATAGTAACTTTTATTTTGTTTTGAAGGTCTTAAGTACAAAATTTCATTACATTTGGAAATGTAGAGATCTGTGAAAAAGAAACAAATATTCTTCTTGAAATAAAATAATCATCTGAAACATGTAGTCTAAATTATGCCTGACAAATTACACAATGGCAGTTTTTTGTCTTCGAGTTTTGTTCAGATAAGGAGAAACGGTTTAATTGTTTAGGGTTTTTTACTATTAGAACCTTTCTGTACTTTTCACAATAGTTTCATTTTTCAATGTTTACAAAAAATTTCAAAACCATTACCATCATCATGGAAACTCAGACATACATTGATATTCAGGCCAATACATTAACCCATTACAGTCTTATTTTTGTATCTGTTGATGGGGAGAACAGTTGTGTAATCAGAGTAAGATAGTGAATGTTGGGCTAGTTGTTCAAAAAAGGATGAGGCCATTTGTGTCCTTATGGAAAGGATCACTAACCCATTACAGAAAGGCCACTAAACTAGAAAATGTTCCAAATACAGTAAAATCTCAGCTGGAATGAAGTAGGACCAAAAAATTCTCGTTTAGGGAGGTTTTCTTTTTATGTAGAGTTGGCCATTTCATGACATTTGTAATATTGAAATTTCCATCATGAAACTAGTAAATTATATGGCTTATAATTATTAAAATGCATTAACATTGATGGAAGTAATCACCATTAAATGAAACTGAGAACAGTAGCTCAGTCCATCAACTGATGCCACTGCAATGCCTCTGACTGGGAGGTCCTAGGTTTGAATCCTGAAAGCGGTAGGATTTTCGACACTAGCTTTTCAGCTAGGTTGAATTCGGTCTCTGTCTGGAGGAGAATTCTAGCAGCCGGCTGCTCTGATCAGTAGTTTTCTGTGGTTTCTCCAATCAACACCAGACGAATGCTGGAGCAGCACCCTACCAAATGGGGCACAGACCGTGCACAATCTTTCCTTCCTCTTCTTGTCCTGTCCTCTCCCCTTACACACACACACACTTACACTAACATGCACTACACTACCACATATTCCAGGAGACCGATCGGGAACTTAGAGCTTGTCCCAGCTGGGGCGGTGCCGCGCTGGTGGGAGAGTCCTAGGGGGAAACGCCACTAGCCGATGGGAGGTCGGCGCCGGATCTAGCCATCCAGTGGGGGATGATCACCGCCATCTCCCGAGAAAAAACATGCATTACACTAATGGGACTAAAGACCAAAGCAGTTGACATGCCCGGAAACACGAAAAAATCAATCTATCAATCAAACCAATAAATGAATATTAATCTTCTTTCACAGACAGCTTCTGAGTTTCATTTGCTTCTATAAATTTGACCTTTTCATGTAAGGTTGGAGTTTCATGTTTGTTTCCAACCTTTGTTACACTGGATGTGAAACTCCGAAAAATACAACACCATCTTGCTGCTTAGTGACTGAAGCCAGACTGCTTGCTGACTTTCAGCCCACAGTACTGTCTTTCTGATATCTTTGCATGGCGTTGAGCGATGTGTCTATGGCCAAGTTGTTAAGCTTCTCAATGCGGGGATGGCAGTCGCATGAATGGAAGCCATGCCCGTACTCCTTTCCATGCTCAGAGAAGCAGGAGGGAGGGAAGTCCCTTATGGCTTAATCATGAGAGGTTGTTCATGAGAAGTTGAATTCTATGTTGACAGCTGAAGTCCCTCTCCTTCGTTCTGCGGCTGCCAAGATTAGATCATGTTTCACAGGGACAAAGAATTTAAAACAGATTTGCAGATGCATTCATTCCATTAAGAATATCTTGCGTCTGCCAATTGCATTCAGTTCATAGGAATTCTGTTTTATAATTTTTTTTTTTTCCCCCTTTAGGGCATGAAAAGCTCTTCCTTTCCTAATTGGTCTGGTTTCATTTCATGCTATGTAAAATGCCATGGAGCTTCACAGGCTAGAGAAATTTTCTGGTTAAGGCAGGTGTCTGGCTTGTGTTGATTCAGGAGTACACAGATGTGGCTGTATATATCCCCTACCCATATCTCAAAATCTAAAAATATTTTAATACTAACATGCAGAAAACGTTTGTAATGTGTTGCTAAGTAAGTGTATCATTAGTTGTTAAATAATAAAATGTTCCTTTGATTAAGTTTCAATTTATTCTGGGGTCTGCCTTTGACACTAATCACACACACTCTCTCACACACATGCACGCATGTGTTTTCTGGTTACCAGAATGGCACTGATGAAACAAACAAGGCCTCAACAGGACCTTGAGAGACACAAATACCTGGTTTTAAAGACCTAGGGTACACTGTTTCCAAGTTACAGAGCTTTTAAGGTGTGTTGAAGTAATCCAACAATAATGTACCCACAGGATTTTCTGTAGATGTTTCTAATTAATTGTCAAAAACTGCATTCTTCCTTAGGGTAATGCATAAAGAGACAATGAGTTTTTAGAAAGTAAAAACTACAATATATTTTTACTTTCTCATATACAAACATATACATAGAGTAATATACATAGCAAAGTTATGAAATGCTGAAGAAAATTGATCCCTAGAGTTCAGTGGAGTTACTCTTGTTGGAGGACCTTTGATAACGAAAGTTGTTTTATTTTTTTTAATTTATTTTATTATTATATATATATATATATATATTATATATATATATATATATATATATATATATATATATATATTTTATATTTTTATGTTCATCTGTAAAGTACATTATCACCTTCACTATACATGATTTTTGACTGAAATGAATGTTCTCTGATCGATCAGGTTAGACTCGAAATCCTCTGAATATGATTTTGAAAATAATTCTTGATATTTTGGGGATACTGTACATGATGCCCCTAGGACATTTTCAAAATTTTCTCAAAAATTGCTCCAATTTTTTTCTTTAAATTTCTTCTAAGACAATATTAAAATACATTTGTAAGGAAGGCATACATTAACATTTTTTCTGTTAACTCTAAATTTTCTAAGATGAAAGAGTTTGGACCCTTTTGTACATAAATATTATTGCTAACAAACTTTTAAAGTTCAATGTTGGTTTTTACTTTCTCATATACATACGTACATTTGGAGTAATATAAGTAGTATTGAGAAAGTTATGTAATGCTGTGGAAAATCAATTTCAATAGAAATACACGTTTTTGTGTTCCCTGATCCCGCAAAAGTGTTTTTGCAAAACGCCTGTCCGTCCGTGAACACTACTAGCGCCTAAACCATCTGTACAATCTTTTCCAATTGAGGAATCCCCAGTCGATCTGGTTCTAGTTGAAGCTTTGAAAAACATTCTTTAAAATTTGGTTGTACTTTACATGAAGCTCCCCGGACATTTTCAAAATTTTCCCAAGTACGGTTCCGAATTTTTTCTTTAAATTTTTGTAAGAATAGATTTAAATACACAGAGGTGTCATAGATCCCCTTTTCATGGTTAACTGAATTTTTGAAAAGTGTAACAGTTTGAATTTTTTTCGGCATCTTGTAACTATAAAATTGATAATAAAGATTTTTTTTTTAAATGAAATTTGTTGTCCATAAATAACTCTTTCATTAAGGTCATGTACATTGTTAAAAAATTTTAGTAGTTTTTGTGCAATAGAGCGTGAAATATTTGTAATTTTAAAAGAGAACAAAAACAAAATTTTCTCAAAAACTGCTCCAAATTTCTTATTTTTTGTAGGGGTAGTGCCAAATGAATGCTATACGATGACATAAATGTGATATTGCTCTATTCTTTTTCTTTTTTCAAAAGTTACAAAAATGAAATTTTGTTGACTTTTCTCTCATGTCAGTAATATTTACATTAGAGACAATTTCTTCTCATTATTATATTTATAAGTATATGTGTTTTAAGTAACGTCATATAAAGTTTCTAAAAAACCAAACAGTTTTCTGTAGAAACAAGCTCAAAATCCCAAGTTTTCAGAAACGCTCAAATGCCATTTACTCAAAAATAGCTCCAAATTTTTTCTTTAAAGTTTTGCAAAGGATACTGGTAATGGCACTCTTTAATATGAGGTAAAGTTCATTTTGGTGTATTCTTTTGTTTTTTCAAAAAACAACACATTTTTGTAAAATATTTCTCACGTTGTTAATATGCACATTTCCGTCAATTTATATACATTATTGCCTTTGTGAGTGGATGTGTTTCAAGCGACTTCAAATGAAGTTTTTCGAAAAGTCAATAGATTCTTGTGAAAAAGAGCTTCAAATTTCACATTTACAGTAATGCTTAATCGCCATTTTCTTAGAAACAGCTTTAAAATATTTCATTGAAAATATCTATTTAGGACGAGCTTAGGAGAATTTTGAAACCAATATTTTTAATTTTTGGGATTCCTTTCATGACGTCCCTCAGACAGTTTTATAATTTTCAAAAAATGGCATCAAATTTTTTGATTAAATTTTGTCCTCAGGTTGGATAATAGATGCTTAAGAGAGGTCTACAGGTCTCATTTGCATTGAAATTCTTAATTTTTCAAAAATTATTAAAATTACAAAAAAAATGTTTTCTCAAAAACCAGTCCAAATTTTTTCTTCATATTTTCTCCACATATGTAATAAGAGATGAATAAAATATGGTGCTAGTCCCATTTTTGTGTATTGCTTTTTTCTCAAAAATGCAACAACTTATTGGATATGGAATGATGATAGGGAAGGATGAATGGATAATACACACAAACACGCCTGTGCCCGAGGCAGCACTCGAACCCATGCCACGATCCCTCCTTACTAGATCTCTATGGCACTACTGCCTTAGCAATCTCAGCTATTCAGATCACCTTTTTTAATAATAATAATAATAATAATAATAATAATTATTATTATTATTATTATTGTCCTCTTGTGATTCTCAGCAGCCTGTTCTGGGTCCGATTTGCCCATTCCTGCCATGATAAGGAAAGAACTTGGTAACTGAAGAGAGAGATTTCACTCTGCCTCATTTGTGTTAGTTCAACAGTTTGCGAACTATATAAAATGTTTGCAGGATCACTGCTTTCTGTTCATAATTTAGGATTTGTTGAGGTATTCCCTTTTCTTCTTCTTTTTTCAATTTTTTCTGAAATGTCTTGTTACTACCCCTTCAGTGAAATAACACTGAAGTTTCCCCATACTTAGTAATTTTCTCGGCATGTGTTTTCTGTAGATTGTGTGTCAATGGTATGATAATATACAATAGCTTCTTTCTTATTCATGTCAATCAAAACTATATCTGGTCTATTGAAAGCCACAGTTTTATCTGTTATTATGGGTCTGTCCCAGTATATGAAGATATCATTTACAGGTGCTGGGTTGTATTTATAATATGGTGGAGCTCCACCATTTAACGTTCCATGCTTGAGAGTCTATTGTTGATGGACAATCTTAGCTAGTTAATTTTCTCTCCCCAAGTATGTGGTCAGCTAGTGCAGAACATCCAGCGATTATATGTTTGATTGTTTCACCACTGGTGCTGCATTTCCTGCATTTTTCAAACATGCAATTTTTTCGTAGTTTCTAGTTCAGCATACTCTCTATTGGATTGCCATTATAAACCCCTCTGTTTCTTGATATAGATAGCCATCTGAGCCAATGCAGTGGGGATGGTTCCAACACGACGTTCATGGAGAACTTCCTAAGGAGCAGCTCTAGGGGCAGTTGGTGCCTCTACAATAGTTTATGCAAAATGTTCCATGTAAAACAATATCTTGCACTCCCCAGTCTTTTGAATTACTTGGGAGTTCAGCCAAGTTCTTACACAAATTTTGTGAAACCAATTCAAGGCTTTAATAACTATCGTGACGACCTGTGCATTTACACCCAACATTTGGCTGATCTCGATTTCCAAATCCTTGTATTTAAGACATTTCTCTGCCTCCTTGATTACAACATTTTGATCGCACGGCACATGTACATTTACAAGTCGACACGTTTTTTCCCCCAAATCCCGGATAACAATATTCGGTTTGTTTGGCACCATTCTCCTACCAGTTTGAATTTGTTGGTCATAAGTATTGTAGTCACACACGCTCTGAGGAAGGCCACAATATGTTGGCCGAAACGTCAGCTACGAGCAGATTGACGCGGCTTGTCCTGGACAGCCAAGAGATCATCTTCTGTTTGCATTTTTTCAGAGCAATCCGAGGATATCTATTTTTATTTTATTTTATTTATTTTACGTCAGAAAAACAGTTAAAAACTGCGTATGACGTGCTATGGGGAAACGTGAATTGTGTGCACATTTTCAAAATTCTGTGATCCCTACACTTAGTCATATACTACTTAAATTTTGAATTTTGAAAGGGGAAAAAAGAATAAAATCTATTTTCAAGGATAAACAAGAATAAATTTTGAATTTTGAAAGGGAGAAAAAAAAACTCCCATGTAATAAAATCTATTTTCAAAGATAAATAAGCAATAAATTTTGGCTCTTATTACTTCCTGCCGCGACAACATTTAAACGATAATTTGAAAAATTGTATTTCCCACTGAATTCTAGAAGACGTGCACAGAAAATGAAGTTACATTTATGTCCAGAAGCAAAACAAGGGGCCATCTCAGCATTTGCTCAATGGATCAGGGAAACTGGACGAAAAACCTGATCGAGATGGGATCTAGTCGTTATCTCTTCTCTTACTGTACCAAGTGCTCTGAATCTCTGTCTTTGAGCTTTGTCAATAAATAGGACATAAAGAAATCATTAAATATTTCCATCTACAAGGGATTGGGTACTATCTGCAACAAAATATTTCATATTTCATGGTACCCAGCAGTGAGATTCAATGTGCTTTGCTATTCATTGATTTAAAGTTTTTGATCTTTTGAGTTATAAGAGGGCATAATAATAATAATAATGATGATGATGATATTAATAATAATAATAATAATTATTATTATTATTATTATTATTATTATTATTATTATTATTATAATATTCACGGCAAGGAATGATCTTATCATTCTAAACTTGGGGGCTGGGAGAACCTTCCAAGGAGGGAACGCCTCCTCCATTCTAGACCTGACAATATGCTCAATTAGCCTCACTAGATATGCAAAGAGCTGGGAAATATTAGAGGAGGAAACTCTAAGTGACCACCTATATAGTGTCCTCTTTTCTAGACCTGACAATATGCTCAATTAGCCTCACTAGATATGCAAAGAGCTGGGAAATATTAGACCCTGGAATCCTAAGAAAATGGATGTGGACAAGGCAAAAACGTCCTTGGAAGAATCCAAGTTTTTGAATAGCCTGGACTGGACAAAAAAAGCAGAAACACTCGACGAAATTACAAAAACAACAATCTAGACAGTAGTAGCTGCATGCGATGCCTCGATGCCTACACGACGTGGCCCTAGACGCAAACAGCAGGTCTATTGGTGGATACAGGAAATAGCAGAAATATGTAAGAGATACATCAAGGCGAGAAGGCAAGCGACGAGAGCTAAGACGAAGCCCACATTTAAAGAGCAGTACAAGACAACTCGCAAACTCCTCAAGAAAGAGATTAAAAAAGTAAGGTCAGATGTTGAAAGAGGCTTACCAAAGAGGTCGAAAGTGACCCGTGGGGCATGGCCTACAAAATTGTGACCAAGAAGCTTAGAATGGGGGGGAGGACGCCTGGACTGAGCGATCCAGACTGGGTGAGGAAAGTAATAAGTGACCTATTCCCCATTAGAAAGTGCTGGACCGAGCGTCTTCTCTTTTGACGAGGGAGTCCTGTTTACGATGGATGAACTACGGAGGGCTGCAAATAGCCTAAAATGTGGGAAAGCTCCGGGATTCGATGGGATTCCGAGCGAAATGCTCAAGATTGTTGCAGAGCAACATCCTGACTGTCTGCTATCCGTGTTTAACTCATGTCTCAGGAATGGAATATTCCTCAGAAGATGGAAGAGGCAGAAACTCATCCTTCTCCGGAAGGGTAATAAACTGCTCGACAAGACCTCGTCTTTTAGACCGCTTTGCCTCCTGGACACCATGGGAAAGTTACTAGAGGGACTAATTGTATCAAGGCTGGAGGTATACCTATCAGACCTATCCCCTAAACAGTATGGCTTCCGGAAGGGGTGGACGACAACTGATGCCATTCTCGAAGTGGTCAGGATTGCGGAACAGGCCAAAAGGGGTGACGGGAAGAAGAAAGGATTCTGTGCTCTGGTGGCCATAGACATCAGGAACGCGTTCAATAGCGCCAGATGGAAGGACATCATGGAGGCTCTGATAGATAAGAAAGTCCCTGAATACCTTCTGAGAATGGTTGAAGACTATCTTCATGAGAGGAGTATAGTCTATACGAACCTCTTCGCAATGGGGGAAGACGTGACGTGTGGCGTGCCCCAAGGTTCGAGATTGGGACCATTCCTATGGAATGTAATGTATGATAAGCTGCTACACATAGACACCCCGCCAGATACCCACCTTACGCAGACGCGCAGACGACACTCTGATCATCTGCACGAGTAACAAAGTCGACCTGATTGAGAGGAAAGTGAACGAAACCCTCTTCAGGGTAAAAAGATGGCTTGACAGGAGACTCCTACACATGGCTGTAGAGAAAACAGAGGCAGTACTGGTTACGGACCACAGAGCATTTCGTACCACCATTATTAGGCTGGGGGAGGCGAACATTACCTGGAGACGACAGATAACATATCTGGGAGGCGAACTTGACCACAGGCTCAACTTTGGGCCTCACGTCAACAAGATCGCCGATAAGGCAATGAGGACTGCGGCCAATATCTCCAGGCTAATGCCAAACGTGGGAGGCCCTCGAGAGGCGAAACAGAGGCTGATTGCTTGTGCTGTCCAATCACAAATGCTGTATGCAGCCCCAGTGTGGGCGGACAGACTCGTGAAAGCCTCCATGAGATGCAAGGTCGCTCAAGTACAAAGAAGGGTAGCATTAAGAATAATAGTAGTATTTATGTTAGTAATTCTGTTTAGGATAGTAATTCTGTTGAAGATGTGAAAACCTGAAATTCAGAGAATAAGTCATTTAAAACATTTTTATATGGCTCTTTTGATATCAGCATTTAATATAAGCCAAACAAGCTCTTTTGCAAGCATTTCTTATTTTTGTATTTGAAAGCATTTAAAACTTTAAATCATGTAATTTTTATTATAATTTTTATGAACACTCTTTTATGGTCAAGTAATACTAATGTGGGTCGACATCACATCCAGTACAGACAGGGTATTCTCTTTTATTTACCCTGTTAAAACATAAAATGGTTGGTCTGTGGAACTAACTATTAAATGAATCGGCGTTCTTTTTCTGAAAAATATTTACATTGTTTATTGATATTAACTTTGTTATTTTCTTTAAAAAATTTTAATTTATGCAATAACTTTCATTGGCATGCCATTAAATTAAAATATTTCTTTGGTCTATTAAGGCCTTTTGAATGTCTGTTTAATCTTCTTTGCAAAGACTTATTACATTTACTTGTATGATGTTTTCTGGAACATTTAAGATTTGTGAAGAAGTTGTACTTGTCATTTGTGTTGATGATGAAGTTAAGTTTTCCCACAGACTGTTTTGACGTTCACCAGGAATCTTCTGTTCTTCTATCTTGATGTTAATATTGAAAATTGTTACCCTTTAATCTGAACATTGATTTCCCAAAATAGTAACAATTATTAACACGTTGGCTGCCATGTGAGACCATATGGTCTCAAAGGAATATTTTTATTTTTTACTACAAGACCCTGTGGTTTTGTGTGTTGGCATGTCTCATTAATATTAACAGCTGCGTAGCTGTATACATGTGACTCTATATGGACTCGGTACATTTTTGTAAATAAATTTATTTCTATGTAATATTATATAAATAGCGGTGCAAGTTTCTCTGTTCTAGCATATACAATAGAAGTGTGTCAATACCATTGGCAGGGAGACGTACACAAAAAACCTGTACTGTACCGAGGTGTAGTACAGCGAGAATATGCGTGGCTCTGAATGTGTTCAATTAACAAAGTTGATTTCCTTAAGCCTACTAATAATAAAATACAAACTATTTACATAAAATCACTTTTCAAATATCTCGGATGGACATTTCTACTTCAACGTGTATTCACAGGAGTCACGTTGACTAAACATTCTCGCAACATGAATAATCTGAACTCGCAATTCTGTCTCTCATATTTAAAAATTCCACAAGGATGTCCCCTACTGACTATAAATAACTGCTATAAATGCTCACTAACCTCTATCAAAATTAAGATCTTGATGAAAAATGTCACTTCTGTTTTCACCTGTCTTATAACTTTCTGTCAGTGATTTTGCCATTGTCTTTAAACAGTCTGCCATCAGTCGTTTGTTCTCTCAATGCCTACACTGACACTAAAATGTGTTACCATTCATTGTCCATTCCTTCCTAATTCCATCATATGACACTACCTAAACCACTGCTGAGTGCTAAAATTTATGTTCTTTGCATCTAAATCCTTGCCATGTCTAATGCAGCTATCCTATTTCATTTTTGTAAATATGGTATGCCACTCCCATATTTTCAATTCCAGGTTCCAGTGTCCTAAAATAAGTTATTATTTTATTACACTTGGATCAAAATTTCCCTTGGGGTATCTGGGCATTTCTCACATAAATATATATGAATAGAAAATTTTGGTATGTAATAACTTTATATTATACTGAGAATACCTTCATTAACAATGAAATATGAGGATGTATTTTTTGTTTTTCTAATTTAATTGGTTTTTTTTAAATTTTTTAGTAATATATCTTTGATTTAATTGTTTATTGTTATATTAAATTCAAAATATTGCTGTCATAATCTTAGAGGTAAGCTTTTGATCTAAAGATTTCAGTTGCTTTGTTTGTTGACCTAAGAAACAGAAAATATTTTGAGAAAATTAGGCAATAGATTTGTTGAATACTGATATCATTGTTGTAAGTTCACTTACTGAATTTTATGTTGATTCTAATAATTAGAGACAAGCTTACTGTTTTATTTTTCATATTAATCAACTTTTTAGCAATGTTACAAAAACTTAACTTTTCAGTCTTCCAGTTTCATAATAAGTTTATTCTTTTCACAGTTTGAAGGTAGCATGAAGACTATAAGAAAATTGATTTCAAATGAAGCTGAAATATCAAGAGATTTGTAACTACATTCAGAGGAAATCTCTTCTGAAAGCAACGGTAATTATTTGAATGCCACCTAAGTAAATCAGTGCCCAAAGAAATAAGTTCCTTTGTTGTTGTTGTTATTGGTATAAGTACAGATGCATTATGGCAAGGCCAGGAAGAATTAATATAATTGTTGGACAATACCAATAGTGTTGAGTGAATAATTATTATCATTTAAGTGCATTCAAATGCCTTAAATGTGAAATAAGTGTAAAGGAAGAAATCATTTTCCATTGTGAGGGATACTTGATTTACCAAATAATATTTATTGAGTGATATTTTTTTAAAGAATATTTTTCGGTTTTATATTTCTTGATCACGTAGTGTGCAACTTCAGTTTGAAATATTCATTAGTGTTCTTCCCTTGAAACATTCAGAATTTTAAGGAGTTTCACTGTGTGATAGGTCACCCAAAGTTATTTTATTTACCGTACAATGTGTACAATTGTAAAATAATATTAATATTTTTTATATACCGGTAAAGTTGTATATATTAATAACAATAATAATTGTGTACAAAATAAACAAAAATAATTAAAAGAAAAATATTTGAAGATTCTTAATACCAAGCAATACACTTGGTTTTTAATAGAGAAAATGAGTCTGCTTTCTTCAGCAGAAACAGAAACTTATGTATGCACAATTTTAACTGTTTATTCATTGAGTTGTGAATATGTTTGTACTTGAAAAACAGTTATTGAAAACGACTTGCCGTACAGTTTACTTTGTTGAAGAATGCTTCTTCAAAATTAATCAAGCCCAGAAAATAAAATTTGTGATAGTTCCTTTTTTTAAGTTTTAATTGTGATCTTACATTAATATAATTTGAAATTTATTTAGTTGAAACTGAATGATTGAAATACTATTGTGTTAATGTCAGATTGTTCCCCAAAATTCTTTCAATTATTTGGTCTATGAAAGGTCTGTATTCTTTAATAATATAAAGGATAATGCAGTATTATTGCACAGTTGGTACATTGAAATTGGGGGTGTTTAAAAAAAACATATGATTTCGAAATTTTGGTTTAACCTTTGGGGAAATTAGCAAAAACAGTTTTTTACTTAAGTCATTTTAGACTTTAAAGAAAACTTTTAGGATTCATATTGAGATAAAGCAATCAACAACACTTTTGTATTATATACTTTCAAGTAGTGTATCAGAGTTCGCTTGTTAATTTTCAAGTTTCATTGCAGGTGCTGTGTAATTTGTACACATTAATATTTTGTATAAATAAATATGTACCTGCTTTTCTTCAGTATTTTGTTTGAGACTGATGCTTCCTTTTAAAAATATGAAAAATTAATTGCGAGTGAAATTGCATAAATATCATATGCGTATGAAACGCTTTGATAGGAAAACATTTGAGTAGGATCAGATTTCTATATTGACGTGTGTTATTACTACATCAAGGCATTTCTGACTTGTTTGTTATGAATTTATTGAATTACTGAACAGTGTGGGTATTAATGATAATCTTGATTGTGTAATAAAACAAAGAATCCTTCTCTCTTCTCGTTTTGGCTAATGTTAGTATTCTTCAAATGTAGTTGTATATTTTAAGTTTGCTGATTGAAGAGACTGCCTGGTACTTTATGGACTTCCACAGTGTAACCTGTATGCATTTAAAATACATTCTAATACTTATGTTAAATCTGAGAAGGTTTTATAGACTAAGTTGTTGTGTTGAATGAATTGAGGTATATTTTCACTGTTTTAAAAGAAAAACAGCAAATACACATTAATAGAACATAAATTGTCTGTAGGATAAGTAAGAATACATAAAAAATAAATTTCTTCAACATACACACACATTTAATATATTTGTAATTTATACATCTTAAAAACAATAAAAATGTTTATACAATAACTGTACAGTAACAAATTATTTTCTGAAAACCTAATTGATAACATCAATACCTTGGTGTTCTGTCCTGAAATGATCACTTTGCAGTTGATTATATAGAATTACAATCTGGAAATAAGTAGAAGAATTGTGTAAATTTAAAATTAAATTACTATTTGTGCCTCCATATTTGTCATGTTTCTGGAGGGGATCAACCAAGGGATGTAAATGTGGAAATTATGATAAACATGGCACATTTTAGAGATAATTAATGCAGATGTTTTAACAATAAATATTACAGATGAGTTAAGAGATATACCTTTGGTGTTGAGAGATCTCTACACATAACTTTCTTGTCGTGATGAGTAAAGAAGGAATGAGTCTAGCAATCGAGGTTCCACCAATTCAAGGGCATCGAGATCTTCAATTACTTGGGTTCCACAGTTTGCAGCAATCTTTCTCAATGCAGCCTGTAATAAAATAATTGTATATCCAAATCAAATAGAAAATATAGAACATTCTCCAAATTCTGTTTTTAACTCCTTAACTTACCAATTATGAAACGAAAGATGGTCAAAAAGTTTCCAATTTTTATTATTATTCATGTTAAAAACACGAGTATACTCGGACTTGTATGTTAAGTGGTTAACATTCAGTACACACGCAACTTGAAAAAATATGATGTTTTAGTTATTACTAGGGGACGGATTTTAATTAAAATGTCATTTCTTTTCTTTTCACTAGAAAAGTGCCATTTAGTATAGAAATTATGTTATGAGAAAAGGATATGACCCATTTTTATAGGTTTTTGCATTTTTCTTCAATTTCGACAAATAAATCATTTTTTAACTTTTCCGTCATTGATGCATTTTTTACCGATTTCATCAATATTCATATCATTTTAGTGGTACTTCCTTCAAATAATATTTATGAGATGCAACAAATGTGGTCCACAGAATTCCTGAGTAGCTTATTCGATTTCTTCGCTCCAAAATTGTAATGTCAAATGCTGTGGTATGTAATCTAAGGCTCCGGTGATGCCTATTAGCGTCATTGTCGGCTAACCCAATTTCAGGATAACTAAAGATAGAGATTTCCTGGTAAAGAACAGTCCAAACTAAAAGTTTAAAAGCCGAGTTCACTTAAACGAATAAAGCCTCAATTACACGAGTCCAACACCTTGAATTGTTCATCCGAAGTGGTTTTGATCATATTTTTACAGCATTTTTCCAACATTTTAAGAGTATTTTATTGATAATTTTTGGCGATGTTTTAGGTCATCAAAATTCATCCTCTAGTTATTACCATTTTTGACCGGGGTTTATGAGATTCCGAAAGCCTTAAGCGGGCTACATCAGCAACTTATTTAAAAAAGGAGGAATGCTGTAATTACTGTGGTATCACTGTCGTGAGTTCCCTTGATAAAATATACGATGAAATTATTAAAATTAGATTGGAAAATGAAATAAATGGAAGGGAAGAACAAAGTGGATTCCGAGCAGGTAGATCCTGCATAGATATATTTACCTACAACAATTTATGGATAAGCAGCTGGCGCATAACCTAGAATCATATCTAGACTATATTGACTTGCAAAAGGTGTATGACAGTGACAGCTTTTCAAAATTATGGATGGCCATGGAAAACCAACATACTAATAGCATGTTTATAAAGGCCATTAGAGAATTATATTTAGACAATATCACCTATGTCAAGTTAGGAGATTGTTTCAAAAGAAATAAAGATAAGTAAAGGGCTAAGACAGAGGTGTTGAATTGCACTACCCATATTCAAAATCTATGGAGGAGAAGCTCTAAAAAATTGGAAGAATAAATTTAAAATGACAGGAAGCAAATTAAATGTTGATATGTTACATTCACAAAATTTTGCTGATGACCAGGTGATATTTGCATTGGATGAAGAGGTTGGGCATGTCAAGGAAATTAAATGAAGAATAAGGAAAATGGGGTTTTAAAATCAATTTCAGAAAGACTACATGGTGGTAGGGGGGACAGGAAAAGATTTAATAGTGGAGGATGGCTCAGTTGTTATGTGCTGTCAGACGTATCCATATTTAGGAACAATTTTTAACAGACCAAGGGGGTGAAGAGGAAATTAAACATCACATTCAGCAAGAAAAATCTGCTATCTGGCAATTGCATTCAATAATATGGAACAAAAATATTGCCAATAAAGTGAATATTAGAAATTAAAGTGATTGTGGAAAGCTTATCACTATGGTGCTGAGTTGTGGGTGATTTCAAAACAAAGAGACAAGGTCAAGGCTATGGAAATGGAATTTGATAGACACAGCTGAAGTGTAACTTTAATGGAAAAAATCAAAAATGAAAATATCAGGCAGCAAATGGGTGTCATTTTGGATATAGTGGATAAAATAGAAGGGTGACGTTTAAAATTTTATGGGCATCGTAGAAGAATGCCAGAAGAAAGATGGCAATGAAAACTTGGAGGTGGCAGGTACCAATGCCCAGAAAGAGAGGCAGACCAAGACTTTCATGATATGATGGTATGCAACAGAAAAGGAGCCTGTCACATCAAAGAAGATGGCAGCTTGGGTGCGAGAGACACTGGTGAGGCGTAATTCCACTAACGAGAGAGAGAGAGAGAGAAAACATTTTTGAAAAACCTTTTTTAATTTTTTTATCAGAACTTACAAAGTCCTGTAGTAATGCTTATTTCTTGATTCAGGAAAATTCCTGATGTCACTTATAGGAGAGAAAACTTCAGAGCTTATAATAAAAACGCTTGCAGAATTGCTGATTGTACTGTATATAAATATCTATTAGGCTATACAGATATTAGCAAAATATATTGGTTTTTAATGTAAGAACATCTACACCAAAGAAACAATAAAAAGGGTTCGGGGGTGTCGCAAACCCCCATAAACACCTCGGGGTCACAAAAGTATGTACTTTAAAAGATGAATCGGATTTCATTTTTATTTCTTTCGTGAATCTGTGAGACCAATACAGAGCCCTGTTTGTGAGAAACTATTGTCTGTTTTGGTTTTACTTTGATCCATTCACTAATCGTAGTGTAAGTTAGCTAAGTATAGCATCTTGGTACTTCAATTTTTACTTTCTCATTGCCTCTTTCACAGTAGAGACAAAGTTACGTAATGCTGTGGGAAAAAGCAATGAATTTTCGTCAGAGAAACTCTTATTGCTCGGACCTGGTAACGAAAAAGTAGATTAATCCAATTACTAAATTTTGAAGAAAAAAAATCTTCTAACATGAGGTGTAGCCAGAATCCATGTTTTGTGGGTCCTTGATACCGAAAAATCGATTGATGTCAAAATGTCTGTCTGTCTGGTCAGTGTTAGTGACTAAACTGTTCAACCAATTTTCTCCACAATTGATATTCCCCAAAGGATCTGAACGAACCCGAGACTTGTGGAAGTTTCAAACGGATATTTTAATTTTTGAAGGTACTTTACATGAAGCGTCAAAACATTTTCAAAATTGTCTCAAAAATGTCTCCAAACTTTTTTATTAAACTTTGTCCTCGGTTAGCATAAAGAACACACAAGAGATTGGTGCATGTCTCATGTTCATTGAAATTCTGATTTTTCGAAAATTGCAAAACTGCTTTGTTTTGGCCATCTTCCTACAACTACAATATTGAAGAAAGAGAGTTTTTTCCTTGATGATCAAATCTGTTCTGTAAAGACAGATCTTGTAATGAGGTCACATAGGTTCAATTTTTTGATAATTGGGTTGTTTTCATGTAGTTTTGCACAAAATATAGGTAATTTTTAAACTTTTTCTCAAAAACCACTTCAATTTTTTTTTTTTTTAATTTTCACCTTGTTTGTTTCAAGAGTCAGTAAAAAAATGGTGCCAGTACCATTTTCTCTGCATTTACAAAATTTGTAATAAGTTAACATTTCAAAACTACAAAATTGAAGAAAGAGATTTTTGCCTTAAAGTCTGTTGTAAAAAATCAGCTCTCCCTAAAGAAAGTTAGGTACAATTTTTCTTTAAATCACGAGTAGTTTATGCGTAATTTGTGCTTGAAATTAATGCAATAAAAAAAACCTTTTCTCAAAATCCACTCAAAATTTATTCTTCATTTTTTTTCCATAGATAGAAGGAGGGGCACTTAAAAGAATGGCACAGATCTTCATTGAACTCTCTGAATTAAAAAAAAGAAGCAAATTTAGAAATAATGCGAGAAAATATGTGTTGTTGTAACACCTAGTTATGGATTTAAGTAATTGATAATCTAAAAGGTATGTGCATATCGAGATCAATGTACAGATGAAAGGCATTGTCTAGCATTTCTTGATTTTTTCTTTTATATTTTCTTTGTTTGTACTTGAAAGATTAACAATATATAGTTTATTCAAGTCTGACAGAGTCGTCGCGAGGGGCTCTAATGCTTCGGAGAGGATTCCTAGCACTAATTAGCACTCTGTCACGGCAAGATAATGAGGTTCAGCACATGGTCGCCGGGTACGTAACTTGCAATCGTGTGTAATTCGGCCTGTTGTTTTTTGTTTTGTTTTTACACAGCGTCTCAACTTATGGTTTTTTGGAATAACCCGACGATGCGTGGAATGCTGAAATGGTAGTGACTTGAGCATGCGCAGGAAATATGTCGGTATCTGGAATGCTCCTAGGGCGTGCACCATGTCGTCCCAACGCACCATGTCGCACGTATAGGGTAACGGCCATGCAAAGGGGTCTGGACCAATGGTTGCCCTCTTCTGTTTCGCTGCTGCGGTTGTTATTTGTTGCATTGCGTCGATTTCCCTTTTAAGAAGCCGTACTGTCTGCTCGATAGACCTGCGTTTTCGGTTGCTAGATTTCAGGAGCTTCTCGAAGAGTTTGTCGGCTGTTTCGTGTATGCACAGTGGTCTGTAGGACGAAGGGTGTCCACCTGTCCTTTGCCCTTGCTGATGAGGACGAGCCTTACCTTTTTCAACCTTGAGCTACCTTTCCTTAGGCATGCGTTGGACATGTCAAGCCACAGCTCTGGGTGAGAGGTTGCGAGTGTCTCTGCCGGTATCCCGTCTGGTCCAGGAGCCTTCCTGTTTTGGAGGGAGCCTGGTGCTATCTTAAGCTCTTGCTTGGAGAACAGAGGGTTATCATCGTTGCGTGTGTCGAACTGTCGGTTTTGTCTCGTCGAGTGAGTTGGGAAGAGTGAGCCCACGACGTCGGCCAATGTAGTTGTGTGCATGATTTCTGGCGATGGGCCCGCGCCTAATTTCTTCGTGACCAGCTTGTAACCGAGTCCCCACGGGTCATTTTCCACGTCCTAGAGCAGCTCTTTCCAATTTCCGGCCTTGCTTTGAGCTATTGCCCTTCTCAGTTCCGTTTTTGCTGTCTTATCTGCAACTATCTTGTTGTCAATTGCGTTTGCGCTCTTCTTGGCGCGCTGAACCTGGCGTTTAAGCCGGAGGCATTCTATCCTCAGGGCATCTTCTGATTCCTCCAGTAGACAGGTCTTTTGTTGGCGATGTTGATTTTTCGGGGCATTGTCGCGTTGCAAGCTCGCGTGATTAGTTTTATTACTGTGTCCACTAGGTCGTCCACGTTGTTTTCATCAGTTTTGTTAGCAACTTCTTTTAGCGCGTTCTTTCGTTGCAGTTCTCCTTTTTTAATTTCGCCGTGTCCATTTTGTCTGTGTTCCAAAGTCTAGGTGTGGTGCGGCAGTTATGATTCCTGTTCGGTGCGGCGAGAGTGTTACGTGTTGATGGTCGCTTCGTATGAAGGCGTCAATGACTCTCCAGTCCTCGATTTTGCCTCCTAGTTTTTTTATCGGCAGAGATATGTCTGGAATGGTCCCTAGGCAGCTCGGTTTCGTACACGTTCCTTTATTACCTGTTCAGCACGAGTAGCTTTAACCGTGCCGCCATTTCGAGGATGAGTATTCCCCACTCCAGGACCATGCCGTTGAAGTCCCGGCAAAGAGAACTTCGCCTACCATTTTCTGTAAGGGATCTTCGAGGAAATGAGCCTTTTCGGAGTTCTTAATTCTCTGGTTTGGAGTGAAGTAGCAGCTAACGAAGGCGATGTTTTTGCACCTTACCTATGCAAACCCATGCTTATCCATGCATCTCCAGCCCATTGCTCTTATGCCTTCATGCTACGGGGGTCCGGTCTCCATATTGCTGCCGTGCCCGGGTCAGGTGTCAGTTATCTACTGCTGGTCGTCTATGTTTCTGTATTGTTCTCTAATTACAACGATGACGGCTTTTTTCGACGATGATTTGCCTGAGGAGGTCATTCGCCATTTTGCTGTTGTTTCAATTTGCTTGTAAAATGTAGGTCATTTTTTCGTGGCGTCTCCCTTGGCCCTCTTTAGGGCATCTCTAAATATGGCGCAGGCTCTGGTTCCTGGGAGATGCGAGTGGTTCTGCTGGTTTCCGTGGCTTACACATAGGATGCACTTAGCTGCGGCGCTGCATTCTGCTTCTCTATGGACCTTCTCTCCGCGTCTGTAGCAAAGATCTTCCCTATGTGGCCCTGTACATTCTTGGGCAAAATGCCCGTACCCCATGCATCTGAAGCAGCGGGTAACTGTCAGCCGTTCTCGGATACTGCAAATGATCTAGCCCACTTTTATTTTGCCAGCCTTTAAGAGGGCCCTGGCCTCACGTCAAGTTCCACCACCGCATACTTTTGTTGCCTGGCGTTGGTTTTCGAGAGGGAGACAAGGGGCTCTCTTTTCATGTTAATCAGTGCGTATTTTAGAGCCTCCTGAACTTCTTTTGTGGTGACATCTAGGTCGCGAATTTCTATGGTGATTCGCGGCACACCACTTGTCTCCGATCCACTTTCACCCAGGCCGGCCGTGAGGGCGTTCGCAAAGTTCTTCCCGCTTTGAGTATCTTTGCCTAGATCTATGACCACGTCTCGGCCACGAGTCTGCCGGATTGCTTTAATCTGAGTTAGTGTGTCCTCTGTATTGACCTTTTCTTTCACGTACGACACAACTTCTGCGCATTGCACGTCATCACCTGGTCTTATTATGAGCACTTCTGGGTGGGGAAACATATTTGCACTGTAATCATTTTCAGAAGTCAATGTAGTATTTGCTTCACTCTACTTTCTGCTAAGCAAAATTAATTCATAATGAGTTTGTCACCATCCGGAATGATAACACTATTACCACAGATTCCATACATAATTAAAAATATTTTTTTCAGATGTATGTGTTTGGAAAAAAAATCTGCATTTGAATTATTAGTTTTTGGTTATTATTACTTTTTGTTCACTTACCAAACATGCCACAAGAACTCCATCACTGTGATTACGTTCTCTTTCATCTCTGCACAAACGCACTAACCGTGCGACACCTTGTAGAACTACTACTTGCTCAGCCACAGCAGGATCACTGCAAAGCCTGAAAATAAACAATTAATTTAAACAAATGTAATGATCTACCTTTACTTTATGCTAATGTGGCAAATATTTTCTGTAGAATTTCATGACAATATTATGATTATGTAAGAATTTGTTGATATTCTCATGAATATAGTACAGGATTGTTATGTGGAACACCCTCTTCAGTCACATCTATTATTGACATATTACATCAGTGATCATTTATCTTCATGTACAGATTCATTCTTGGTTAAATGGTATGGAAATTTTAAAAATGTTAGTCTGCTATCCTCTGCATTGTGCAGTATTAATAACAGCTACATGTATCAATTTCTTTTTATTATGACTTATCTAACTTTTAACACTTACTAAACTTAGTCTGTACAGGGTCAAGTCTTCTAGCATTGAATTTTTGTATTTCTAAGTAACACTTATGAAATTTGGAGAATGTATTGACTCATGTGGTTTTAGAAAGTGTCTCCCTCACAAATGACACTCATTTATGTAAAAACTGGTGGTGCTTTAACAAAATGTACTTCTTGTATTACTGGTAACAGTTACTAAGTTTTATAATATTGCAACTTGTATCCTACTAACACTTCAGCAAATTACTTGAAAACTAGTGCTCCTAAAACATCAAAATTACTTGAAAAGTACTCCTATTTTCGAAAAATTGTACATGACCTTAGTTCAAAATCTATCTTTGAAGAACAGATTTCATTAAGGGAAAAAATCAATCTTTATAACTGTACTTGTAGGAAGAGGCAGAAAAATATTGAATTTTTGCAATATTCGAAAAATTAGAGTTTTCAACGAAAACGAGACCTGCTCCACTCTCTTAAACGCCCTTCACACTACCCAATAAAAAAAAATAATCACAAATGATGGAACCTTTTTATTTTGTGAAAACGTCCCAGGGGTTTCATATAAAGTACTCCCCAAAATTAAAATATGGGTTTCAAATTCAAGGGGTCGCGACATAAGTCAGATCGGTTGGGGAATATCAATTTTGGAGAAAATTGGCTGAGCGGATTAGCCGCTAGCATTGTTCACTGACGGGCGGACGGATGGACTGACTGACTTTTTGCCATCATACTGTTTTTCGGTATAAAGAGCTAAATTAGGCAACTGGATTTTTCCACTTTTTCGTCCCAGGGCCCTGTAATAATAGTTTTTCCTCAGAAAATTCGCAATTTTTTCAGGCGGCATAACATAACTTTCTACTACGTAGCGGTAGCGAGAAAGTAAAAATACTAGCCAACTGAAGCGCATATATTCATTTTTTGAAAATTCAAAAGTTGAAATGAAAATGGCATTCTGCAGTGGACTACGCTCTTTAAAAAACGAAAACATTCACTCTCAGTGGGATTAGAGCCGAACTATGTAAATCACAAGCCAAGTTATCTCAGTGGCTTGGCGTGTCTCTATTTCTTTTGATGCAGTGGTTCTTAATGTTGTGTAATTCTAATACATAACTCAATATTACGTGAAAACTAATATTTTGGAAACATGAAACAATTGAATGATTTGATATTGAGGAGGAGATTGTTTTCAGAGTGAAGTTTCTATTTTCAGAATTGAAGATGTAGAACAGTTTTAAAAAAACTAAACTTTTGCAATTTTCGAATTTGCAAACAATTTAATGAAAATAGAATATATGCCATATCTTCAATCAAACATAGCTCATTTTGAGTAAAAAAGTTTAAAGAAAAAAATTGAATTGTTTTTTAGAAAATCTTTGCATAAAGTTTTTTATTAAAATGGTAGTGATTTCACTCAAAATCACGCAAATAAACTACTCATATTTTCTAACAATTGTACAAATATTCCGAGTCTTTTCGAAGAAAACCTTGTTTGGGCATTTTTGGAAAAATTGTTACGAAATATGTGTCGGGTGTTTGTGTTACGAGACGAGAGTGAGAATAAATGTGGTGCCGAACAGGCCATGATGAAGTGGAATCAAAACTAAGGATTGATTGCGTCAGGGTTTCCGTGTACAATGCAGGTGTCATGAGGTTGTTCAAGTGGAATGAGTTGTGTGATAGCTTCGAGTGGAAGTGTTGTAAGAAAGAGGCCATTCATATACTAAGTGTTGTGTGCACAAAGGTGACGAGGTTCGCGAGAAGCAAAATAAATATGAACGACTCTTGCCTTTCTTCGGGGACGTCTTCAACTGACACGAAATATAAGAAATCGCATTTTGGGAAGTTTTATTCCTTTACTATGCTTCGCTATTGCAGCGTATTACACATCACACACTGCTGGTCACGTGTTTGTTAATCACGTTTTATGCTACGCTGTGCACAAATTCTAATAGATGAAACACTTTCTCGCAAGTATGAGTTTGTCCTGGGTATATGGACACGGTTGTAATGTATCGTATAGTTAAAACGTTATCCTTTAACTTTGGGCATGGGTTGGCTATGACATTTTCTTGGGGAAATTTGATTTATTTGTCCGAGATTCATGTAATTATTCCGGCCGAGAAGACGCGCTTAACCCTTGATTTTGCGGCAGGTTGCATAGAGTTCAGAGGCTTGCTTGAGTCGTCAACGAGTAAATCATCAACAACGTCCCACATGTCGGAATCAATTCAAACCAGTCTCTAAACACTCATTACTAATAAGAACAAACTGTGAACATTTCAGTGAAATCGGTCGAGTAGTGTTTACGTCCAATGGACGACACATACGCACATTCCTTTTTATTTACATGTAGATTTGAGAGCTCTTTTCGGTAAGTTGGAGGGCGTAAGGAGACGCCCTTCTCTTCCGTTCCGTCTCCTACTCCCCTCCGGCGCTGGCTTCACCGGTTTTCCGGTTTACCGGTTCTCTAATTTAATCAAGAAAAATGTTAGCTATTTGTTTAAAAAAATCGAAAATATCTTTTGGGCTTCATGTAAAGTAGGGACCTCCAAAAACTAAAGATTCAATTCAAATCTGCACGGCCTCAAGTCAGGAGAGATCGGTCAGGGGAATAGTAATTTTTGGGCAAATTATGTGAATTGTTAAGGCTCTACTCTTGTTCATAGACGGGCTGTCAGAGACGTTTTGATTCAAATCTTATCTATTTTTTTTGCAGCATTAGAAATCCGTTTTTCTTATCTGTAGGGGGTCGTCCATAAATTACGTAACGCTAAAGAGGGGTAGGGGGTTTGAGGCAACGTTACGCTGAGTTACTTAGGAGTAAGGGGTGTTAGTTTAATGTTATTAAAGTTGATTTTTTTATTTCAACTTTTGCTGAAAAAATCATTATATTCAGTCACATATAGAAACATTACGATATTAACAAATTCAATTAAATCAAAAACATAGTAAATTGAAAAAGGTACCATGTATAAATTGGTACAATAAAAAGAAATATTTTTCATCAATGATATGTTGATTGAATCTTTGTATTATTTTGTTTATGGTAATTCTAGAATTCAATTAAATTGACAGAGTAGATTCTGAGCCCTCGCGTTATCCACGACGGCTTGTGTACGACTTATTGACAGAAATTTGCTCACCTACCGTCATAGTTTCATTCAAAAGTCGTCCCCCCTTGTTTCTGCTTTATAATTGAGTTTTACTCATTTTAATCGAGAGAGGATGTAGTCGTAAGCGTTACATAAATATTAGAGGGAGTGAGGGGGTATTCATGTACTCCAAATTTGCGTTACGTAATTTCTGGATGGCTCTTTGGGTACAAAATCTGTGATCTGCAATACGTGAGAGTTCGCTAATAACCACGAGGTAGGTGTGACATTCGCTGAAAGGCAAAGCGCCTGACCTGGAGAGCGCGATGGCGGACTTATGCTGCAGGCGCTCGGCGGCGGCGATCTCGGGCTGGTCCTGCAGGGGCGACGCGCGCACCTGCAGGAAGCAGAGCAGCGCGACGCGCCCGGCCGTGGCCAGCGCCGCCGCCGACAGCAGCAGCGTCTCCGCGCACGACGTCCGCTCCGCCAGCCCTAAGGGCAGGTTAACGGGACATTTACAATAATGCTACAGAAAACACGTGTTGTTTTCCGCTCTCATATTATTCAGCCCTGAGGATGGAAATAAATTTTCCGAAACGTCGGCAAACCACCAGGTTGTAGATCCATTTTACTTCTGATCAAGCCTCGCTAAACCGCCTTCAACATGCATTATAGTAATTAAAGAAACTAGTGGATAAAGAGCAGTGCCGGCGCTTATAGGCATGGGTAGACAGGGCAGGGCCCCTCAAGTCAAGGGGTCTAACGATGGGACTGATGGGAAAAAATTGAAAAAAAAAAAAAAATTAGAACTGGAGAAAATCCTTATCGTAATTTTATAAGTCGCGGTACAATAGTCTGATATTTCATAAAATTCTCAATTTTTTTTTACCTTAAATAGTTTTTTTTTACTTTAGAATAATCCTTTTACTATAAAAATTAATTTATATTACGACAAAATGAAATAACCACATCCTTTTTTGTTGCATATTTCGTCGATTTCAACTACCAAGTCATTTTTATACCGTTTCCCCACTTTGAATGCATTTTCGCTGATTTCATTGATTTTAATATAGTTTTAATGGTACTTGCTTGAAATAATCGACACAAACACACACACTGGATACAATTATAATAAAATACATTATAGCAGTGCTGGAGCTAGACCATTTAGGGCGCGGGGAAATGCTGAAACGTACCCCCCCTCCTTCCCGGAAAAAATAAAAACGTGAAAGTTGTATCAAGAAATTATATGATTTGTTTTATTTAAATTCGGGATATTCAGTCCTAAATTTCAATGAAAATACATGACCAATATCTATACAATATACTATATAAGTTTGCAACAATGTGTGTTAAAATATCGTGGATGTTAAGAGAAGAAAATTTAAAGGTTTAAAAAGTTTTCACTGACATCGTTGTTTTATAAAATTTTCAGGATTGCCTGACATTTTTCAATTTTGTAAGAGTGCTACCTTATAAGTAAAGACTATTTTAATGTAAAAAGTTAATTGAAAATTTTATGAAATAGACTACTGTATCGCGACGTATAAAATTACGATAACAATTTTCCCGAGTTCTAATTTCTTTTTCATTTTTTTTCACTAAATTTTTCTCCTTGGGTCCCATCATCGGGCTCTTTGACTTGCAGGGCCTCGGACGATCGCCAGGTCTGCCTATGCCTACCGCTGGCACTGCATTGTAGTAATTAACAAAACGAGTAGATAAAGCGGGGTATAATTACATGAGTGGCGTGTTTCAGAAAATGAGCGACGATAGTAGCGAGTTTTCTTATTTTCCACGAGAGCAATTACACCCCTTTATCCTCATGATACGTTCAATATTTTTTCCCTTTCCATTTAAAAATAAGTTAAATTTTGAGAAATTTAAGCACATTTTACCATTCGAGGTCGACATTAGATGACGTATTGCTTCTGAAAACTCAAGTTTAGGGGCTCTGCATTGTATTTGCAAGAAATGTTTGCAAATGGAAGGAAGTGAACCTACTCGGAATGAAATATTACAAGCTGACACAGCTATGAAAACATTACTTCCCATGAAAAGTTAAGATATGGTATAAGAGAGATTACAACACGTAAAACTTCTTGAAATCGTGATGACCAGCGCGCGCAGACAAAGCTGCCCTCTGGTAGCGGCGTTGAGAAGTACTGTAGTTTAAATGTATAATACGATTTCGCGCGTTTTCTCCTTGCAGCGAGTGTTCTATTGCCGGTGAAGTATTGTATTTTTGAATATTCCAGAACATTACGATTACAAAATTGTAATATTGAAGATAGAACAAATTTAATTTAAGACAAAAATCTAAGAATTCAGTTCTTTAAAAAAGGCTGTTTACAATGTTTTAAAAATTAGTAGTTTAGTATAATTTTGCAAATTCAAATTTCTCACCCTTCGTTCATTAGAATCTTTTAGGAGTTACCACGTTTCGATTCAACAAGGAATGAAACGTCGTGACACGGAAGTTTGGAATTTTCAGAATAATTTCTCACTGTTAGGTGTTTCTAGATTTATAGAACGGAGTTTTGCATTGTCGAATTCATGTTGATGTATGATCTTTAAATGAATTGTTTTTTTGTGCCGCTACGATTAGTGATGAGTTTTACAAGTGTTATCACATTGCTTCCGCATTTTATTTATATCTGGCGTCTAACCTCTAATAAACAATTATAAGCACTCCTTGGCACAACTTCAGGTTAAGCTCGTGCATTTTCAAGTATCATGCGCACAAAATAGTTTTTATTTCTTTCCAAAATCCGCGAATCTAATTGCAGAGAGTAAAACCACGCCAAGCAATATTTTACATTTAAAATGCAGTACTCCTCGACATCACTTCCAGGGCGCAGTTCTGCAGGCAACAGGCAAGACTTCGTTCGCCCATTGTTGAAACGCGAGCAGAGCATCCCCTGGTCGGCGAATTGCATCGCGTATACCGATCAGAGACTATTTTCGCATTATGACAATCCTTTGCCGGCCAAGTAATATGTGCCCTTTGAACGGATGCTACAGCACGCACGCGTGCTAAGCGTGGAAGATCAGCTGACGTGAACTACGCGGAAAGTTTGGTGTAGAAGAGGAAACAGGTCCCTCACAATACCGCTCTTGAAATATTTAGCGTTGGCAAACAGATTCTAACGCTTGGCATGTGTTGATAACATTGTTCCACTTCAGGAGGCAAAAATCACTGGATGCTGTTAGAATACGCCAGTCAACAAATTTTCATCTTATTTGATCTCCCTCAAAATTATTACCGACTATTTTGATGCTTTAACAAGTGATGGCCGAAATGACCGAATATGGACAGAGTGAATTGGGTATTGCAATTTAAGTAACTGTTTCTGACTTGTGAAAGAACGTGCTCTTGTAGCTCTTGTTTCAAACGTTTTATTCCTAAGGCAACACTTAAACGTTGGTATAATAACTATGTAAGAGTGTGTCCATCCGTTTGGCTCTATTGTAAACTTTAAATTGTGCGGGCTCGTTCCTTCTGTGCCCACGCCTACACCCGAAGGTGGCAGCTGTGTGGGGTTGAGCATAAGGAACATTTCTGTTGTAATTACCGGAGAGCGATCGCACGAGCGATGGCAGGTGCTGCGCGAGGCCGTGCACGCCGGGGTTGTCCTCCACCCAGGGCGCCGTGGCCTGCGCCAGCACCGCCGCCGCCTCCGCCAGCTCGGGCTCGGGCCGCGCGTCGTCCGCCAGCAGCTCCGCCAGCCCCCCAACCGCCGCCAGCGCCGCCAGCGCCGCGCGCAGCGCCATCTCGCTCGCCGGCGCCTCCACCACCGACACCACCACCTGCCCACACAAAGCGCACTTAGACATCTCCCATTTGCCCTATTCATCTATTCAGTCGGGAAAAGGAAGGCAGCCTACCTGTTGTATATTCTCTCCCTACAGTACCGGCAGCGTATAAGCGAGTCGGACAGTTCGATGCACAGTTGCTATACATTAACCTATGCACTTGGTTTCACCTACACACCAGATCAATGAAATCTCAAAACACTTACCTTCGTCTTAATATCATGTTCTTAACCTTCACCAAAGCCGAATCTATCGCCTACGTGACTTCATGCTAGTGAGATGAACGGCAACGCTGAACCCTGAAGGTAAACAAATTCTCGCAAGGCGATTGCTTCAGAGCAGGTCACATAACGTACCAAAGAACGTTGTGAGAAAATTGTCAGAATATCTTAGACGCTGTCGGTACTATAGTCTGGCGTGACGTGGCCTGCTCAAACCCACCCTGCTCCTTGCCAACGTCCTCGCCCTGTGCTGCCTTGCCTGTCCCCGATACTACCCGCCTTACCGCCAGGTTGGGCGTGATGTCGATATATTTTTTCTTCATATTATTAATGTTTACATAACATACACGGAAATATATTTAATTTTATATATAATATATTTCTTGTACTTTATTGCCTTGGAGACTAGTTGAAAGAAGACGTACTTTTAAAAAATCTTTCACACAATTATAAAATTTCCTTCAATCTGAACAAAATCAATTCTCGGAATGGTTTTACCTTAAAAAGGCGTAAATATTTCATCGCATACCGCTATTCAAGTTAAGAGGAAGTGCAGAAATTATTAGCATTTAGTTCTTCCCCTATGAAATCTCCACAAAATTTTCCGTTTATCTAGACATTGTCTTTTACAAGATGCTTCTCTTGTGATTCTCGCGAAAATGGGTATTATCGTAGGCTGATACCCTGTATAGAAAAAAAATTATATTTAATAAAATAAAAATCAGAAAATTGTTTGAGTGAAGCGCAGAGTCATTCGGCACCAAAGGAAAGCGCTGAATTTGCCCCTCAAGGGATGCTTCAAAGTAGTCTCTCTTTTTTTAACAGGCATAAAACACTCGAATGAAAAAGTTTCTGGTTGTGTTACTACCGACTTATTTAGACGATTTAACAAAAACTTTTCATTCAGTGAAATTGTTTGTACAGTCTCTGGCTGCACGTGTTAATAAAAATGACATACAATTTAGCAGTCGACCTACGCGTTTTACTTGTGCAAGAGAAGGTATTATTTCCCATGTTTTCATAAAATTTATTTTATTTTTCATGCAAGGTTGTTAAAAAGAATTCTCCAAGTGTTTTTCACAAATGTACTTCCCGTTATGAGTGGTACCCATGACATATGCCGTACCCAACAGAGGAATACATTTTGGAAATGTGTGTGGTAGGTATGTGGGTGCGGTTGCGCTTACGGCGATGTGCGTGAGGAGTGCGGCGTCGACGACGGCGGTGAAGGCGGCGCCGAGGGCGGCGGCGTCGCTGCAGAGGCGGTCGCGGGGCGGCGCGCGGCGCGCGGGGCGCGCAGGGCGTCGCACGCGCCCTCCAGCGCCTGCAGCGCCTGGCCCCCGCTGGCCTGTTGGCGCGCGAACTCCGCCACGTGGCCCGTCAGCGACTGCACCAGCGGACCCACGTGCTCCATCGCGCCCAGCTCCAGCTGCCTGCGCAACAAAAACTCTTATAGACGCTTTTCGTAGTGTGACCGTAGTGCGACCGTAGTGTGCCCGTAGTGTGCCCGTAGTGTGCCCGTAGTGTGCCCGTAGTGTGCCCGACTCCATGACTGTAGATTCCAATTACTTATTTTGCTATAATATTTCACGAGTTATCATGCTGCAATATAAGAATGGGATCGCTGAGATACGGCAGTTAGAAATTCTTAGAATAATTTCTCGTTGTTGGGTGGAGGTCTGGGAGAATGAAACGGAGTTTTGGTTTGTCGTATTTGTGTTGATGTATTAGCTTTAAATGAATTAAATTTTACGTCTAATGTACTACAATTGTTAACGAACAACGAATGTCACACTAATGTCCGAGAAGAGAGAACAAAGAGAGAAATTGCGTAGCCGTAACTCCTGCGCGAAAGTGCTGATTAAAGAGGATCACCTGCAGAGCTTGTTGAACTCAGCCGCGATGCGCCGCGAGCGCTCCTGCAGGGCGCGCACGGAGCTGGTGGCCGCTGCCGCCGCCGCCGCCACCTGCCGGCCCAGGTCGGCCGCCAGCGACTTGCTCTGCAGCGCCGTGGTGCACTCGGGCTCCGTGGCCGCCGCCAGCTCCTCCAGCCAGCGCCGCACCGGCGCGCCCGCCGCCGCGCCCGCCCTGCAACGCAGCATACACACCACGCCACTTACACCGCGCATCTACTGGATTGTGATCGCTTGCCATTGCTTCCAGTGACTTACGCTATTATTTCATTAGTTTCATAGTTATAACTTACTATTTCAGTTACTTCAAGTCTTTATTGATTTTTTAAATTTTTGTTGTTTAGTTTATTCCAAGCTGTTTTATAGTTAAACTAGTTTAAATAGTTTTTCTAGTGTTACAACTATTTTTTTTTGGTCTTTGTGCTACTGATTTCCTTTCTATACTACTGATTTCCTTTCTATAAGCTTTTAAAAGAATGGCGCAGGTCTCGTTTTCGTTGAAATGTATGATTTTTCGAAAATTGCATTAGTTCAACATTTTTGTCACCGCTTCTCGCTGTGTCGCGCGTATAGTTTCGCTGTTTTGGTCTTAAATTTCCCATTTCAAAGATGTAGAATGGCGATATAACGGAATATTTAACTGAAAATGTGAAAAATACAAGGGAATTGTGGAACGAGAGACTGAATTGTGAGCGGCGAATTGTGAAAGGAAGTGACGAATGCACTGAAAATAACAAATAAGTTTGTTTTTATTGATTAAATTATGTTAATTTATACTATTCTTATTGAATTTGTCAGATGCTAATTACATTGCGTAGTACATACATCACAATGTATTATATATACCAGTATTCCTGTAGACGTAAATGAGGTTAGGTTTCTATTGTAACCAAACCGGGAGGGCTATTGAAATAACTGCAAATAGTCTGTTATTTCACGGGCTTCTGTTGAGGGTGAATGAAACTTATTACTAACTGGCAGAATGAATATCTGTCGAGAGTTTGTTGAACGTAACAAAAATCTTGAATGTTTGAAACATTTCGACTGTCGCTAGTAGGACACCACGCGCTCTGTCGCGCGGCATCGCAACTTGTCGCTTGAAGCTGACGCAAGCTATCGCTTGTCGCCGCCGCCGGTTGCAGCTCACGCAGGACACGGCCTTAGGATTAGGGCTTAGACGGACCCCTTACGTTGTCGCAAACGGGTAGGGGCTTGAAAGGCCCGGTACGCAGGTATACAATATTTCCGAAGTATTTTGATAACATTTAGGAATTTAGGAAGCTACAGCAGCCAGGTCCAGTGGCGGCATCGCGTGGCGTCGCGAGTCACGTGGGCTGAGAGTGTAAAACTCAGAGCGCGAGTCGCGCGGGTGGGCCTTCGCAAATGGACTGCGCATGCCCTAGCTGGGCAATTGCAGCAGAAAGCTATTTAAATAACTGCAAGTAGTTCAGAATGAATGCCTCAGGGCCGCCCTTTGCGCCCCCAGGTACACTCTTATAAAAGATTTACAAAGCGACATTTCAATGCCACTGCTCATAGATCGCTTAAAAATCATTAGTACTAAATTGTTTGAAAAAGCAGCCGACTCGGAAAATACTCTCATTTCAGAGGTAGCTTCATATGAACCCGATAAACGGGCGAAGTATAAGCGACCTAAGCAGATCCTGGAGTAAGAGAAACCTGAAACAGCGAAATGAGACTTGAAACATAAGCTTTGAATCACTGCACACGCAATGCGTGCGCCAGTTGGCTAATATCATTCTGATCTGTTTTCTTTTGCATGTTCTAGGATTGGCCATAGATGCCCGTAAGCATCGCACCGCAGTGGCGAGAACGTTCACAAAATGCGCAAATTAGCTCTCGCGCGGGTGGGCCGTGAACAGAGTGGGGGACCTCGTGCGGATGCACAAAACAGCCCAGGGTGCGCGTCGGTCAAGCGTATGTCGGGAAGCCGTAGTGGAATATCAATTCCATTTGTGAGAGCGGTCGCATGGTCGTACGCTGCGTGCGTAGGACTTTGATGAGTGGCGAGGGCCAGGAGTCAAGCAATTAATTGCAGGTAGTTTGGAATCGCTCATGCAAGCCGGGGACAGTCTACCAGAGTTGTACGTAGATATTTTAATTTATTATTACTTGTAAATAATATTGAAAATAATCCTTTGTAAATCATTGATCTCTTGTCTGCGATTTGTAGTGAGATTCCAACGACGTCACAATACATACATGATCCATCTTTATTGATACATGGTTTATCCACTTTTTAGTTACTAGGGTCCTGCAATATGAGTTTTCAGTCGAAACTACTCCTTTTCCAGGCACATGATTACGAAACATTCTCTTCTCACGAAGTAAGGCGAGAAAATAGACTGACGAGTCTGACCCTGGCCGGCGAGGAAAACAAACAGCTAGCCTGTATCAAGCGAGGGGTGGTCGGATTCAAGTGTTCACTGGTCTGATCGCAAATAGGTTCATAAGCCACATTCCAAATTTAGCCCCCTCTGGACTGTGCTAGGCAGTACTGATGTATCTTCATGTCAGACTGATACATTTCACGTGTGTATTTCAAGTATCCTGATGTAAAGAACAAAATGTCCAGTTCTTTTCAATCACTTTCTGATGTTTATTGGCAGAGAGGCACTGCTCTCTCAGTTTCTGCAGCGTGAAGATGTAACTAAGGTTTGAATGCTGTGTATATCTCGGAACAGTGAATGCTCAAAATAAAAAAATCAATTATTGGAACTGCCTAGATTGTATGCTAGAGAATCATGTATGAATTATGACGAAATATTTCTTACAGCAAAATAAAAGCAGAGAAAAGCGGTTAACTGTTAAAGTAGATAATTAGTTTAAAGGGAGAATAAATTCAGAAACTACTTTGTCTTTCGTTTATTTAATCGAATAGTTCTAAGATATTTAATTATAAATAATATAGTGAGTACGATAAACTCAATAGGATTTAGTCTCATCATTTCAATTATTTCAGTAGCAGACTGTGTGAGCCCAAATATGACATTTAATTTTGCAGTATTCAGTCCTTTGCCATAAAATTAATTGTATTAATGATGAAAATAAAGATTCATTTCAACCCGGTTCCCTTGAAGCGTTCACTTACATTGTTTTACATAGGACTCCTTTAGAAGTCATATGCAGTCTGGTGTGCAAATGCACAAAATGCAATAGAGGATTTATTTGATTTATTTTTTCGTGTTTCCGGACGCGGCAATCTGCATTGGTTATTAGTCCCGTAAGTGTAGTGCATGCTTCTTCTCGTGAGATGATGGTGATCTTCCCCCGCTAGATCGTGAGATCCGGCGCCGACCTACCGTCGGCTAGTGGGTTTTCCCCCTAACCAGGACTCTCCTACCAGCGGGGCACCACCCCAGCCGGGACAAGCTCTAAGCTCCCGACTGGTTTCCCGGAATATGTGATAGTGTAGTGCTTGTTAGTGTAAGTGGCGATGATATGACAAGGACGAGGAAAGAAAGATCGCGCGCGCGGTCCGTTGCCCGTATGTTACGGTACTGCTCCGGCATTCGCCTAGTGTTGATCGGAGAAACCACGGAAAAATACCGATCAGAACAGCCGGCCGCTAGAATTATCCTCCTGACAACGACTGAATCCGACCTAGCTGAAAAGCTAGTGTCGAAAATCTTGCCGCCATCAGGACTCGAACCTAGGACCTCCCGGTCAGAGGCGCTGCAGTGACTTCAGTTGATGCATTGAGCCCTCCCGGTGGGTATATTTGAAATTATGTATATGACGGGAGTATATTCTCCTATAGAGTGACGGACAAACGTGTTTATCTTACTTATTCAGTAATCAGTTGCCATGTAATATTTACATTTTGTGTCCCTCTTCGTGTAACTGGCGGCGTTTGAGTATTTCCATCGCCAAACATTGTCTCGCGTGTTTCGAATCCGCCCTCTGTATAGGCAAAGGCCGGGGGCGGGGCGCGAGCGCGGCCAAGGCCTTGTGCACAATGCAGCCCAACAACGGCGCCGCCACCTCGCTCCCCGCCCCGCGCACAGCGACCCCTTCGCGCGGTGTCACCGCCGATCGCTCCCGGCCTCGTCCGCCGCCCACCCGCAGCGCTGTCGTTTTGCTCGCGGCGCGGCCCTTGTCCGAGGCCGCGCGATGTCGCTGCGGTCGAGCTCATTAAAATAGCTGCACCTCCGCGTCGCCGCCGCCGCCGCTCGCGCCATTTATCTGAAGCTGCGCGCGCGCGATAAAATCGGTCGCTGTGGAGGGTGTGCGGCGGCGGTGACAGAGGAACAGAACTCGGATTTACGGCCTCCGTTCGACACGCGCGAGGCAATTGTTCGTCAGGATGGGGGAAAACAAGTACTTGCATTTTTAAACCCGTTTGGAATAAACAGCTTACAGAATCCTAAACAGTTTTCAAGAAATAAAGCGCATGAGATTCTCGGCTGGCCGGGATGGGCCGCATCTCAGTCGATCGAGCAGGCGTTTCGACCGTCTTGTTGTGACCTTCTTCGGAGCTATAGTGAAGAAGGCAAAGAAAAATTAACTTTTGTTATCGGAATATGAGCTTCACGGAAATGGAAACAATCACATCGCTGTGCACAGCGGACGAGCCTCCGTATAGTCTAAGGGCTGCGCAAGTACAGGAACAAGCAGGCGGCACGTTTTACTTCAATTCTCTCGTCCCCGCTCGCAGACTAGCCTTTCACTTACATCTTAAACGGCAACTTCGACGCGGAGGCGGATTGCATTGGAGGGGCGGCACAGCTTTCAGTCGCAGTAACAGCACTGAGATTCTTATAAGTTTTTTTATTCACTTGAATAGGTTAAATGATTTATTTGGAAATGCCAGGGCAAACATCAATCCATTTGTAGTTTGAGAAATTCCCCGTTGGCGTGTGTCGGCCACGTATCTCACCGGGCAGCGGGGGAAGATCACCGCCACCTCCAGCGATAAAAAGAATGCACTACACTGACGGGACTAGTGACCTTGGCGGTTGACACGCCCCGCTAATCAAACAACAAATCAATAAATGAATCCATTCGTCTTCATGTTTTGTGCATGCTCAACTAGCGATCTTTCGCTGAAACGTGAACAGAACACCACAAACGCCGGTAACTGTGAAGTAACACAACATGCTTACGCTAAGTCATCTAAGCTCGTAAAATGTCTGTTGATTGCTTTTGCGTATATTATCGCTTTGGCCTGACGTAAGACGAGAGAAAAGTGCACAGACTCCGCAAATAACCGCTGGGTGGATAGTGGGTTGTTTTCACTTGCACACGTGTTTTGCAATGATGGAGCTAAAGGAATTGTAATAAAAATGTGCTATTCGTAAAGTCTTCACTACCATTTAATTTTTTCACATTTAGCTTTCTGAAAATTCATTAACATTTCTGAACATGTGCCAATCTGGTACCTAGCCAATTACAGTTCCTACTCCATCTCTACGTGAAGACTGCCATGATCAAATGTTCTCTTATAATTTTTACCAAATATTTTCGGCACAAAAAGAGAAAAGGCTTAATAATACTCCCAAAGAAGCACACTCTGAAAACCTCAACACCGTTGTACATAGGTTTTGTATTGAAAAACAGTTCATTCCTGAAACGAATAGAAGTAGGTAGCTTTGGCAAAGGCCTACTGTGCACTTCTCTCGCTCTAGAAACCTGAGCACACCTTACCGCGCCAGTGCGTCCAGACTGCGCTCCCCGCTGCTGGCCGGCGTCGCGCGGCGCGCTCCTCGCCGACGCTGTGCGCGTCTTTGGCTTTGCGCTCCGCTCTGCGCCACCACTTGAGCGCGCGCGCGAAGCGTCTCAGCAGCGACATGCTCGCATCCCGCACTCGCCACGCACGCGGCACTCGCTCGCGAACCACGCTATTCCCTCCGTGGGGGCGGTGGCGTTGGCGCCATGTGCGGCGGAGGCAACGAAAGGTGCACCCGGCGGAGGCGGCGCGGATTTTGGCAGCGACGGCCGCGCCCCCGCCCTGCCCCCTCCCGCGGCCATTTGGAGCGAGATCGCGAGCGCTTGGCGCGGACGGCGCGAGGTGCCGCCAGCGTCGCGCGCCGACCCCGCGCGACCCCCGCGCCGCGCGCCGCATACGGAATTCCGCGCCGGCTGCCCTGGACGGATCTCGACCCGGTCGCTAACAAGCGTCCACTTGAAATAATGATCGATTGATGAGTGATTCCGGGCACGTCAACCGCGAAGGTCATTACTCCCGTAAGTGAAGTGCATGATTTTATCGCGGGAGGTGGCGTTTGTCTTGCTCCGCTGGATGGCGAGAGCCGGCACCGTCCTACCGTCGACTAGCGCGGTTTTCCTCAACCAGGTATCTCCCACCTCTGGGGCAGTGCATGTGATAAGTGAGGATAGGACAAGGGAGAGGAAGGAATGATCACGAGCTGTCCCTGACCCGTTTGTTAAGGTTTTTCCCCGGCATTCACCTGGTGTTGCTCGGAGAAACATCGGAAAACTACCGATCAGTGCAGCCGGCCGCTAGAATTCTTCTCCAGACAACGGGTGAATACCACCTAGCTGGCAAGCTAGATGTCGAATATCCGGCCATAGTCGGGCCTCGAACTCTAGGACCGGTCAAGAGGCACTGACATTTGCTGAATGCCCTGAATCACCTTTGCTGGTCGATTCGATTTGAAACAAGTTATGGCTTGTTGTTTTAGAAAATAGTTTTCATTTCTTTAGGTTTCCACTAGTTATCCCTTCAGATAGGGAGTGGTCTTGTGTATTTGAACAACTACGACAGAAGAATAATTTAAAAGTCGTAAAAGAAGGTAATTCACATGTGCATGGTTGTTATCGAATTGAACAGGTCCACGTATGGAAATAATTTAGTCATTCAGTCTCCATTATAAAGAGGTTTATGTTCTTTATGAATTCAAATTTCAATTTTACAGTTCCTTTTTCGAAGTATTTCAATTTAGAATAACAATCAAATATAAAACACCTTCAGCTTTGCTAATAACAAATGTTTCAGGTTTAAAGTATTCAACACGATAAATTAATTTTTAACATTACTAAAATTCTGTTGTAATTTTGGAATACAATTCAGTTCCCTTCTTTCTACGTTTTATGTCTTGAATTAATATTTTCAATAAATTCCAATTTACATTGAATGAAGAAAATTACCATGATATTTCTCACCAAGAATTTCAGAAGTACTTTTCAAGATGAAATGAAGAAAATTTAGGAAATATTAAACACAGCAAATTGGTAGCCGATCGAAAGATTTCACTCACCGAATCTAATTTCTGTGTTGCTTCCTAGGAAGAAGCAACAACATTGCTGCAAATTATCTCAAGAATTTACCATTCTGTCATCTCATCCAGGAAATCGCACCGCAAGAATCTCTTCTCGGCAATTGCCACTTGGTGCGATATTATGATTGTGCTTTAAAGGCTTGGCGCCACGTCTGGTATTTTTTAATAGTTTTAAAACGATAACACCCTACCCCGATAAAATTCCGCATATTAGATGTGAAATTTTAATCCCACATCTAATTCGAAATCGAAACGAAAAATCGAAAATTCAGTATCGAAAAACACCACAATGTTGTGGATGCCACTTGTCACGCTAGTAAACAACTTCATCTCGAAACTTCGTGTATATTTTTAACACCTCCAGACTTGATTAAAAAAGCTTCCATGATAATGGACATTTTAGGTTTATGGAATCCATGGTTATTCACAAAGTGTAATTGAACGACAGAAGCACACCAAAACGGAGCAGGAAATATCATATCCTTTCCCCAAATGTGTAATCGAGTTTTAATTTTTTTTCAGCTTCAATCTATTTCCGTTTCAATTTTTAATACGCATTAAAGCGTTCCTGCAATTTGAAATGAAATCTTTAGGTAAATGAAACTTGTGCGATATTAACTTTTAGTACAATAAAAATGTACGAGGCAAAGTGGAATTTTTCTTAAAATGACGAGCAAATATTCAAAACGTGACATGTCCATAGATGACCAAAACTGAGGTATACTAAGATTTGTATTAATTTTGATGTGCTATGTAGCTCCAGACCTTAATTTTCATGCAAAACGCGACAAGTTTCTTAATAAATTCAGTTTAAAACTACTGTTTTCATACAAACCAGGACATGTCTATTTAGAAATTTTTACATTAATTTCATAGCATTTTTATTGAAAAAGTGACATATCCACAATCCCTTTCTTTATGATTTTATTGTTATTTACCATGTTAATTGCGAATATGAAGTCATTTACCATTTACCATTATTTGGAGGGAATGTACATACACTTGATTTCTATTATTATAATTCTATTATAAAAAGGCATTTCCAAACTTTAGGTTTTAGAAAGCATTGGCTCAGACTTCCTATTTTGGACCCCAATGGGTTGGGGTTCCTTGGGCCACGGATTTTCCTGACCAGTCTTGAGAAACAATGCTCACCTTTTCCAGATATTTTGTATCATCCCCACTTGCAATATTTAAAGCAGTAACCGTTCAATATCCTGAAATTTTACAACTACGTATTATAGAGAATCAGTTAGCTGCTGACCACGAAATTGACATTAAAGTGTTCTTTCTGTATGTGAAACATTTTGCTTCAATATTGCTATTTCTGATCAGTTAGAGGAAAAGATTATCCCACATCAAATAATCCTGAGCCGTGGAAATGGAGGGTCTGTTAGTCACACAACCGAGCGTTCGAGAAAACGAGAAAAAGAAACAACGAAATATGAATCGTTCAAACCAGGTAAGGAAGCCTGACTTTTTAAAAATGTGTCAGAAATAATTGTTTTTGATATAAGGAGGAAACATGAAGGCGCTCTTTTTCACCAAACATGTCAATGGATTGTGTAAAATTGTTTAAGTTGGAAGATATTCATAACTTAATAATATAATAAATTATATACTTTTTAAATAAAATTTGCAAAAATGGATTTGCGCAAAAAGCTGCACGGAAAAGATGCAAGAAAATAATGTTAATTTTCCCATTATAATTTTATGAATTTCAATAAAATGGGATATTTTTCATTCCAATCAAGACCTGTCCAGCTGTCATTCAATCAAAGCATGAGATGTCCTTCCTGTTCATTGAAAACGAGACATGTCAGACACGTAACTCGCTCTAAAATTGAACCAAACATAGAATATATTTAAGTTTTATTTTAATAATATATTTAGCCATCCGTATTACATAATTAAGAATTGAGTACAAATAAAATATTTGCATAATTTTGATGCTACAACATTTTTGCGTTTTTCTCGAAAAGGAGTACAGGTGGACATGTTACGTTTTGAACGTTTGCTCCTCAAATGAGGTTTAAAGGAACACAAACGCTGCCGTGCCACGCCTCCACATTATCCTTTGGGTGGGAGGGACCGCACCGTGCTCCCCTCCGCCGAGTCTCTTCTGCCGTGCACTCTTTGCACCATTCTAAAAAATCCGGGCAATTTTGGCCGCAGCGTAGGTCATACATAACGATCAGCGTTTGGAGATCTCTTTAAATCGGTAGCATTGTAGGTCAGTTGTTAGCGCATTCGGCGATGGCAGTTGGCTGACTACGAGAGTCGATTTGATATTAGGAATTTCGTTGTGGAATCTCATTATGAACAGCACGTACGCTTCCTTGAATGACAATTCTAGTGAGCTGTAAGGAATAAATGGAAACTGAACTTTGGAGAATAAAAGTCGTCAGGATGATAAATTTAAATTGATATTTTTTATTGCAAGAAGATAAAAATTGTTCTTAAAGATCTAAAGAAAGGAAATGCGTTTTCTAAATACCTTCGCAAGGACTGTAAGGATTTGGTGTGCTGGTGTGGCGCTGCAAGTAACTGTTCTCCGCCCGCGACCGCCGTTGCAACACCGACCCTCCCCCTCCCCCGGGCAATCGCCCGCCCAATTTTATAAGGCCTTGACAATTGAATCAGCACCAGCGGGTTTACTCCACGAATCAGAAGAACGAGAGAATTTTCGTACATTGTACAAGGCGATACAACACGGTACTTTTGAAAATTAAACTTTCTAAGGTACTTTTAAGCTTGACCAATTTTAAAAGTACCTTTCAAGGCGTCGAAAAAAGATTTTCGACGAGTAAAATGATTTACTCTCGGGTGATTTTCTCTCGAGTAAAGTGTTGGTGGAGTGCCCCAAGACGTTACTGTCGAGTAAATAAGACTTACTCGAGAGTGATCTCTTACTCTTTGTTGGTGAGACCGGGCTTAAGACGGCTTGTTGCGTAGCGTGCGTGAGTGTATGCGTGTATGTGTGTGGGGGAGGGGAGCTGATACAGCGGAACGTGCTCGGCGGCGCGGCGCCGCTTGGCGGGCGACGAGGCGGGCGGGCAGGGGCGAGGACAGTAATGGCTGCAGCCAGCACACACAGTACAGTCAGGCGAGCGAGTACTTTGACATTCATTTTTGACCAATCATATCGAGGGTATACATTCATGTCGGTTAGTATCAGGAAGAAATGTTTCGCATTCGTATCATAATTTTCGGCTAACTTATGCAGAACCTGTGATATTCCCTATAATCTTCTCATTCTACATCTGAAGAACACTGGCATGGAAACCATTTTTTATGTTCCTCGAGTCCACGAAATGACACATCAAATGCTCTTATCCAAGACATTACGTTCATGGATTATTCTTTCATTAAGGATGTTCATTGCGAATTTATAACTGCGAGAATAAATAACTGCAAAGATGTAAAACAAGTAGCTAGTTCATTCAGTTTAGTTAGAAAATATTTGGTAGTAGTTCATCTTAATGTCTTCAAAATGAGAATAAATAATAATAATACCACGAACAAACGTTTCAATAATCTATTAAAAACATACAAGAACCAGAATTAGTTTTCGGGACATTCACCTTAACATCGGTAGTTTTACAACTACTATGAAAGACCAGTTTGAAAAGAATGTTAAAGGAAAGGAATGAATGGCAATAACAATTTAAAAAATTAAAGAGCAGAATGATGAAGAAAATACATACTTACTCCTCAAGTAATGTGGAAAACTTCTAAACATTAAACTTATGGATACGTAAACAACTGATGCTTCAACTGCACATATTTTCTCGCTTTTTAAAATTTTTGCAATTTTAAAAAATTCAGAGAGACCAACAAAAATGAGATATTCGTCAATTGTTAAGCGTTCTTTGCTGTGAATATGTTAAGGCTTCATATAAAAATACTTCCAGAATCGAAATATTTGTTTCGATTCGTAGGCCCTGAGTTCTGCGAGATGAATCAAGGAGTAGCAATTTTGTAGAATATCAAGAACTCACAAAACGTTTTGGCCACACAACGTGTTGGAAGAATTAATTTACTATATACAGGAACAATATTTACTGATCCAAAATATTCTGAAAGTCATTATTTAACTGACAGTCCTTCACTTTAACTATTAGTGAACCGAAGAAGTGGGAAAACATGTGTCACTCCGTACGTCCGTGCGTCCATAAACATCGCCAGCGGCTACAGCATAGGCAGGATTTTCACCAATATGGGTATTCTCCGATTGATCTGATTGATCTGATTGATGTCACGGCCCACTGAATTTGAAACTGATATTTTCACTTTTGGAAGCACTTCAAATTAAACCTCAACATTTTGGAAGTTTTGTCGAAAATGGATTTAAATCTGTTCGGTAAAATGTTAACCCTGATAAAGCAGAATACATTAAAAGATATGGCGTAGTAAGCATTTTTGTTGAACAGTTTGAAATTTGGAAAATTGGAAACGTGAAGATATTTTTGGCGTCCTTCCACATTCGCTGTATGGGTGGTAGCGGTTTCTCGCCGTTGCGAATTGCCTTTGCTCACCTGTGGGTGGCGCCGGGGCGGCGTCGGGGCGCGGGCGCCGCCTTCGGGGTGGAGGTGTGCGCGGGCGCGCCCTCGAGCCCCGTCAAGTCGAGCGCGTCGCAGTCGCAGTCGGGCGACGCCGGCGGCGGACACCTCCCGGCCGCCGCCTCCTCCTCTTCCTCCTCCTCCTCTCCCTTCTTTCTCTCCCCCTCAGCCTCCGCCTTCTCCTCCTCGGCCCCCTTTCGCTCCGCCCCCGGCCCCCGCTCCTCCTGCTGCTGGTGCTGCTCGAGCTCTGCTTCGGCGTCCGACGCACAGCCCTCGAAGCACGACAGCTCCAGGCGACCTACGACACACAGGCACACTATACCAGCGGACGAAGCTAAACTTATACATTGTCTTTTATCGTACAAGATACGAAGGGCTTAGCGCTAGGAAATCCTACGCCACATCCACTTCGTTCTCAGAAGGATTCAATCTCACATTCGTCGTGGGTGCCCATTAATTTGGATTATTTTGAATCTCCCTCTCCCCCTTGCAACGCATCCGTAACGTGTGCTTCAACCTCCCCTAAATAATTCCGTAACACTTCCAACAACAACATTCCCTCCCCTTGTAAATGCAAGAAGTGAAACTATATTACAGTGCAGTAAAAACAATTTGTATTTATTCTGTGTTGTAAGTTATACTAAAATTAATAATAATTAAAGTACAAATTAGTGGTCGATGTTGACTGACACCTATCAATACAATTGGAGCAACTGTGATTGAAGAAAGGACGCCTAGGCGAGAACAATTTTGATCACAAGTCGTGCAGACGCCGTCCTGAATAACGTATGAGCGAGTCTACTGCTCGAATTTAAATGTATTCTAGACTACATTCTAGACTACAATATACTACATATCAGTTTTGAATATTTTCTTTGCAATCCTGTAGATTCAATAAAAATTCATGAAAAATATTTCCATTTATTGTAACAATTTGCTTCTAATAACTTAAACATATTTGTTTCTAAAACAAATTAATTAGTTAAAATTTTAATATTTTAGTTAACAAAACTAAAAAAGGAATTATTTCAGCAAATGTTGAAAATGTTAAAAAAATTTATATCAATGTTACGTACAACTAAACGAATACCCCCTAACCCTACGTAACGCAGCAAACGCTTCTTCAAACCCCCTCCCACCTCTTCAGCGTAATTTTAGGACGCCCCCTTCTCGGAGAGTAAAGCACAAATGAGGAGCAAACATTCAAAACGTGACCCGTCCACTTCACACTTTTGTGATAAAAATGAAATACATAGCACAAATTGTATACTTTTAAAGGCCGTCATTACCTCAACGATGAGAGTACTACGTAATATATTGTAAAACATCTCTATGTGTTTCCTGAAAATAAAATTCAAGGTAAATGCAACAGAAGACCTCAATTTTTGCCGAATGGACATGTCACCTTTTGAATTGTCATTAGCGACCACTTTTGGAGTTGACGTTAAGAACTATGAAGTAACTATGAAGATGAAACGATATGATGATGATGATGATGATGATGATGATAAGGGGTGAAAGGACAAGCACAAATACAACCATGCCCGAGGCGGGACTCGAACCCGCAACCCTTCGGATCGAGTTCGCCACGACACTACTATATAGCCTTACTATATAGCCTTAGCCTATATAGCCTTACTATATAGCCTACTATATAGCCTTAGCGATCTCGGCCACCGGATCGGCACGTTTTGAATGTTTGTTCCTCAAATATCTCTCGTTGGAGTGTTTGCAGGACATCTCACCTATGAAGGGGTTGGCGGCGGGGGAGGCGGAGCGGTCGGAGAAGCCGCTGTCGCCGCTGCGCTGGCTGCTGGCCGGGCTGCACCGCTCCTCCCCCTCCCCCTCGCCCCACCACACGCGGCTGCCCACGCGCCGGAACGCCGCCTCGCCCATCACCCGCGCCGCGCCGTCGCCGCCGCCTGCAACACACACAGCTCAGCTCAGCTCACCTTCCTACACACATACATACACACTGCCACGCTGGAACCCACCCTTATGATCAATTGGGTTCACAGAAATTCTCTTAGTCAGTACTGGTATACCTAAAGAAAGGAAGCTTTGAGGTAAACATGTTTAAAGTTTTCATTCTTTTCAAATTCAGCATTCAAGCACGTAATAATTAGAATAACAAAAAAGCACTTCTAAACGATTTCTTAAGAGTTTTATTAATAACGATTTTTTAAAAAATTAGTAGTATTTACAATACGTATTCCCAGAGCCTTCAAAACCGTCACATAATTACATTTATTGATCATCAGTTCAATGATTAAACCATTGTCAAACCGCGTTTCGCGTTCATGTTGACACGAATGTCCAGGTGAATGAAATAAATCTCAGCGTAGAATTTATATCCAGCGTTTCAGTTTTGCCCCACTCTCTTCCTAGCTGCCATCGATTCGCGGCTAAAACACAATTTTCCACATTTTCTCAATTTTTCGATCCCTTCATGGTAGAATAGAAGTATGACTTTAAGAATATTAGAAGAGTAGAACTTGGTATTATATGCAAATTTTCATTGAAACACTTGTGTTACGCAACTTTGAAAAGTGCCGTTTGAACGTTTTTAATAATGCCCAATTTAAAGTTCATTTACACAAAAACTTATGAGTTTTCGAAAACTTCATAAGAAGTAACAAAGTATTTGTTTCCGCATATGTAATAATGTATACAAAACACCCGTAATTTTAATATTAATGACATGAGAGATACATAAAAATTAAGCTTGGTAATTTTTAAGATAAAGAGATTCATCAAAACAGCGTTGATGATTCAGAGCAATTCGTACGAAAATTTGAAGTAAACATTTTTGTACGAAGTCATTTTGTTTTTAATATTGTCTATAGTTTAGTCACTCAAACGTGAGAAAAAGCTTCTAATATTTTCATACAAAGACTGAACCATCTTTAAATGAAAACGTCACGTGCTCTTAGCTCTGAGGAAAAAATAAAGAAAAATGTTAGAGCCGTTGTAGAAAAATACTATTATAAATTGTAGGAAGATGCCGAAAAAGTTTGAACTTTTGCAATTTTTCAAAATTCAACGAATACGAGACCTGTACCATTCTCTTAAACATTCTTTACACTATCTAACAACAAAATTTCATCAAAATCTATAGAGGCATTTTTTTAAATTGCAAAATGTCCCCGGGGTTTCCCGTTAAGTACCTTCAAAAATCAAAATATCGGTTTCATATTCAAGGGGCCGTAACATCAGCCAGACCGGTTGGGAAATATTTATTTTGGGGAAAATCGGCGGAAGGGTTTAGCCGCTACCTTTTTTATAGACAGACATACGGCGTCAATCGATTTTGGTATCAAGGACCAATAAAACATGCATTTTGGTTACACCATGTGTTAGAAAATTTTTGCCTAAATTTAGGTACTGGATTTATCCACTTTTCCGTTACCAGGGCCCAACAATAATAGTTTTTCTATCGAAAATTCGCCGACGATTCTACTCCGTCGCGAGAAAGTAAAACACACAGTGAACTTTCTGTTAATTTTAAAACTAATACATGTTAATGGAGTTGTAACCAAAACTTATACTGTAATATAAATAATATAGTTTTATTTTGTAACTAGCAAAAAAGCACTGTGGTTTACAAGTTTATGTTTTATGTCTGACACAAGACTTAACTGACTTAATCCAATTCTCCTCATGTATTTGTAAAATGTTCAATTAATTCTTCAGGGTATGTTCTTACATTATTGAGTTTTACTTGGTGAAAAGTCAGTTTGAGTTAAAAAATCAAGAGATAGCCTTTCCTTATCATTGCCAATGGGCAAGTGGGCGAACAATATGCTCGTTTTGCTTAATATTTACAATCTTTGAGCAAAGTGTTATAATGCAAAATATTTAGAAAACATTCTGATTAACGTGAGGGTTTATTTTTTCAAAAATCGATATTTTTTAAAATTATGTTCGATTAAAAAACACATACATTTCTCAGTTTTTAGTTTTTTTAATTTTATTTTTTGAGCCTCAAATTTCCTGAGAACGTTCAGTTCCAACGTTTTAGCAAATTTGCCATTATTAACAAATATGTTAAAAATGGTGGATATTTTTAATACAAAAAACTTATGGCTTATTAAAAAAATATTTTTTTAAAAAACTCATTAGAAATTCTTTGAAGCTGATCTGTTAACAAACGTATGAAACAATGAAATACATCTATAATGTAAATTTTAACGACCTGAGTATACGTATGTACACGAGAAAGTAAAAAAAAACACTTTTTTGGTATCTAAGGTCTTCAAAACGTGCATTGAGATCTGGAAATGGATTTACAGTTGCATGACATAACTTTCTCTGTTCTACGAGTATTACTCCGTATATACATGTATATAGGCGTAAACGAGACAGTAAAAAGAAAAGGTCTAAGTAGTTGCATTTTCACTTACGATTTGAAGTCGAAAGAGTCGGTGATCGAATTGGGTGGAGTCTGGCCAGGAAGGAGATAGGTTTGAGAAACAGCAAAATAGTCCTTTTAAGAAGTTGCAAAACTTGAAGAATTTTAATGAAATTCCAGTCTGACCACATATTTAAACAAAATTGAAAGCTTCACTTTCTTCAAATTAACTCGTTTATATGTCCACTTTTAGAAGAGCTACCAGCGAGTAATGGGCATCCGGGATTTCGATCTGTTGCGCCAAAGTACTCCTTTAAAAGGAACTATTTTTCTAATTTCGTTTTCTTCTCATTTATTCTACATTCTTCCTGGAGACAAAATGTTTTCCATAACGGTTTAAAGTCAAGTTTTCATATTTCATTACACTGAGTAATTTGTCATTTGTTAATATTTACACTTCCTTAATAAAGATAATTTGTTTTTAGTAATGTCACGTTTGAAGAATATTCTCAAAATGTAGCTGGATTTTACACAGGAATTATTCAGAAATACATTAATCGACGACAGAGCCTAATAGCAGGGGCAGTTTTAGAAAGTATTTAAGGTGGGTTAAGTTAACCTCTCATGGCACCATAAATGCTTTAAAAATTGTTCTTTAAAAATTGTTTTCAAATATCTAGCTTTAATTAAAAAAGTAGGACTATTTCTAATGTGAAAACTATTTGGTACTGTGAATGTACAAAATTAAATGTATACATTATAATTATTTTCAATAAATATAGTAAAATACAAGACTAGTTTTGAAGTAGGGCATTGCCCCATATCCACCTTTTGTATTCACCATACATTTGACTCCATAATTCCAACGCGGATAATTGGAATTATATGTTTGTACGAAAAAAACCTTCATCCGTTAAAATTAAGAATAATTATTGTTATCTTAAATTTAGGTCGGAAGTGCTACGATTCTTGTTAACTCGACAAGTAAACATAAAATGAACGGACATTGGAGTTTTATTCGATCAGGTTTTTCGTCCAGTTTCCTGATCCATTGAGCAAATGCTGAGATGGCCCCTTGTTTTGCTTCTGGACATAAATGTAACTTCATTTTCTGTGCACGTCTTCTGGAATTCAGTGGGAAATACAATTCTTCAAATTATCGTTTCCATGTTGTCATGGCAGGAAGTATTCTTCCGAAGGACAAATGGATAAGAGCAAAATGATTGCCTTTTATCCTTGAAAATAGATTTTATTACATGGGAGGTTCTTTTTTCCCAATTTTAAGTAGTATATGACAGTATAGGGATCACAGAATTTTGAAAATGTGCACACAATTCACTTTTCCCATAGCACGTCATACGCAGTTTTTAACTGCTTTTGACGTAAAATAAATAAAATAAATAAATAAAAGATATAATCAATTCATTTTTAATAATAAGTTCTTTTTTGTCTATTTATATAACTTTTACATCAGAGGTTGCGAATGACATGAGGCCTGAATGTTAACTCTGAACAGCTACTATATGTGTAAGAGCAATAATTTGTATTTGAGAACACTGATACGGGCAATTTCTATATAAATAGTCTACAGAACCCCTTCCATTAAGAGTTTTTTTTCTGAACCGAAGGAATTTCTCTCTCGCGCTGCTGCTCCAGCCCAGAGTCTGTCACCGCACTAAAGCGGAGGCGCGTGGAAAGGTGCCACGCCCGTTGATGCTATTTATTCTATGGTTATTTGTTCACATATCGCGTTATAATGCTCAACAATCATTTACTTGGAAAAGACACGAACGGTAACACTTCAAAAAGAAATGCAATAAATGTGAAATCTACTCGAAAAATAGCGCTAAAACCACACGTATACTGAACGGACGGGCAAAGGTTGAGATGTGTTATGAAACAAAAAAAAATTATCATCAGATCTGAGGATATAGTCCGCATTTCGCCGTTCTTCGCGCTGCAGTTGGCGTTTGCAGCACGCACGCTACGACCACATAACGATCACCGTGTCGCTGCTGCTCAGTCGGAGCAACTTCTTTTCTCGTTTCTTGTCGTCCAGCAGGCAGACATACAAGCGCGCGAATGAGTCACATAAGCGAGTATTTCTGGTCCTGCAACCAGCATTCTTCGTATCGTTCATCACAAGCTTCGCCAACTTTTATTACTTGTGCGAATAGAAGCTTTCATTGATGCCACACAAAAGCTTAGGAATTTCTGACCGGAGGATAAGAAAAGTCCAGTCGCCGCCTCCAACGGCGTCGCTATGCGATAAGAACGCGAAACGTGTCCTTCCGTAAGCGAACCGCTATGCAGAGCCCCTCAAATGAAGTTCTCCAACGGGAGGTTTGAAGGAACTAGAATCAGAAATTTAATTGGCTTCCTGTCCGTAACGAGCGAGAAATGCTGGACGGTTGGACAGGAGCCGATGGAGCGGCGAGCGATCGAAGGCCTCTCCAGGAAGAGACGCCAACCGACGTCGGGCGACCGAAAGCTTAATGAGGCGGGCCAAGTGCGCCGGCGCGGCGCGGCGCTTCCGTCTCCTCGTTAACACGGAGGCGCGACGGTGGCGCCGTGCGGGGTCACGACAGCATCCTCTGCCCCCGCCGTGCAATCGCGCTGTGCCAGGGCGGCGGGGCGGTTTCGCCCCCCGCCAGCAGCGCACGCGGGGAAATCCTTAGACGGCGAACGCGACGGGGGAAATCCTTTCCTAGATTTTGTTATTGCCTGCGAATGGAAGGACGTCAGGAAATTCCACATTACCGCAAGTTTTGTATTGGACAAGTCGTTTTGAATTTTCTGTAAACTGTTTCTCCATGTCGAAGAATGCATGTTGCACAGATAAATATTTATGTATACGAATTTTTAAATACTAACGTACTAACCCCATTCGAAGATTAAAATATATCAAAATCACTTTCACATAATATTTACACTCAGAGGCACAATTTGCATATTGATGTTCACACGCACACTAAACTAACAGTAAGTATTTCTTGAGACAAGTCGAGACTCAAGCACACACAACAATTGCAACAAATCTGCAAAGCGTTTTCTTTCCCGAACATGCGAGACAGCTTCTCACAAACTACTACATCCAATCACATCCTTTAGTACTTACTACAGTTATTTGCGTCGTCTTCTGGCGTCGTCTGTTGTAACATTCCTCGCGGCGAACAATTCCATTCGCCATTAATGCGTGTGCACGCGCGCGTGTTGAGTACGTAGCTCACCCCCTCGCAGCCCCGAGGCTCCCACGGGACACGGAGACCCCCGCGCGCGGATCGACGACGAACCCCACTCGCCCTCGGACCGGTCCTCCACCCTGCGGGGCGGCGTCCTTTAATTGAGCCCCTTCCTTCCTTCCCGTGAGAAAGAGGTGAGTGGCGCGAGATGGGGCGGGGCGGGCCGGCGTCGCGACGCCCTCGACGCTCCCTCGGGGTGCTGCCGGCGCGGCGCTCAAAGCCTGGCGGTCCCCACGGCGTCGTGACGGGGCGCGACTGCCGGCGCGAGGGCCCGAGGGAGACGCGCCGGAGGCTGGAGGGAGCGAACACCCGCCCCGCTCCCCCCCCCGCCCCGCCCCGTGCCGCGGAGGGTCTACCCACAATGCGCGGCCGCCGTCGTCGCCGCCGCCGCCGCCACCTGGCCCCGTTAAACTGATCGGCGCTGTCGAGAGCCGGCGAAAAGGACCGATGGCGTCCTCGCGGTGATGTCTTGCTTCCAGATGCGATCGCGAGGCGCGGATTTACAGGTTTCCTTCGCGAAACCGTCACGCGCGGGATCTCCTGCGGCGATCTACAACTGCGACGGCGGAGGTACAGTCGCGGAACTCGTCAGTAGCACGTGCAGTTTGCTCAACAAACAACACGTGCAGTAGCAGCGACATACGGAGAAAGTGAATAGTCGATTTAAATGCCGAATGAGCAAAAATTGAAGTATACTTAAACTTCTATTTCGGTTCACATTTTATTGTTAGGAGCTTCAATGCTACTTACACATTTCAATCCTTAAAGTAATTTCATAGTTAAAGAAACAAACTAAAACAATGTGGTTTACATAATATTTAAGTTTGACACCGGAAATTCTAATTTGTTTGAAATGAAAATTCATAACAACTAATTTTAGAATCCACAACCTTTTTTCAAAAATAAATCTGCCAACGTTCTCAAAGCCTTTCATTGTAGTTAAATAGATATGAGAAACATTTTAGATGCATAATAGTATATTATAAAGTCGGCCTTTCTTCCAAAATTCTTGCTAACCAACAAGATACATAAAAATACCACCTCTTTTACAGCAGCGATTTTTATAATAGCAAATGTTGGGAATTAAAATCATAGTCAAACAGCAGAACGTGTGAAAACATAACATTGCATTTGCCACAATGCTAAGAATAAACACGACTACTGAGTTATGTGCGTGTTCTATACAATTACTGTATATTTACGGACGTTTTACGACTAAAACCAAAAGGGATAATTATCTCCGTAGTTCCTTGAAAAGAGGCCACAAAACAAATATCTCGTGTAGCCAGAAGCGGAGAAAATAGAATGAAACATTGTTTATGTAATCTGAGGTTCACACCAAAATATTCAACTAAAGAACTTGAAATTTTAATTGATCATACGATATTATAATAGATCTTCATTAAATACATCTTCACAGATGATATGAAGAAACGAGAATAAAAGCAATAGGGACTAGAGACAGATGGAGAGGGGTTTCTTCAATTTGGAAAAGGTCGTACGTGTGGTTTAGGCGCTAGGTTTGGTCATTTACGTCAGACGGACAGACAGACGGACGTTTTGAAAAAAAAAGCACTTTTCGGTATCAGGGAATCGTAAAACGTGTATTTCCGTTCACATCTCGAAATCGATTTTCCGCAGAATTACATAACTCTCTCTATGCTAAGTATATTACTCCATATATACGTATGCATACTAGACCGTAAAAAAGAGTAGAAGGCGTGCTAGTGCTTGAATCGCGGCGCGCCGGTGGGCGAACCGGGTGCGGGGGGGGCGAGAGGGGGGGCTGGGAGCTAATCTGCCCGTCGCGTCGCGCCGCCTTTCATCCGCCTCCTCTGCTCCACTACACGTCTCCCTCGCTCGCATTTGCATGCGTCGGGCTGCTCCGGCGGCTTCACTGATCAGGTTCTTCATGTTGCCGATACGTTTTAGAAACGAGTAATTCATTTCGCCAATGTTAACACAATTAAATATTCGATGTTTCACTTAGATTTGTGTTTACTGAAGCGATTCGTTCAACTGGTCAGCTGATCCATCAACTACAAACATGTTTTTCGTAATGTGGATCCGGTTTTAAATAAGTATCAGAAACACAGTGCTGAAGCTAAAATTTACAACCAAAATAGCATTTTACAAAACTTATTTCTTTATTTTCAAACGGTAAGCTGGATATCGTAGAGTGGTTGTGTTGGAATATGCCTAGGGGGATAAAAGTTTGTTAATGAGTTTGATGAAAAGAATGTGCATTTCTTAAGAGGAAGACGGTAAACTATAAAATAATATTGTTCAACTTTTTTATAAAACTGTTCTTATGCATCAAATATGAAGATTCTACTGCCATGTGCCTAAATGTCCAAATCCACGCAATTTTTTAAGTTTTTATAAAAAGTCTCGATCAAATGGATACTTTTTCAGATCATGTAAATCAAACGAATAAAAGATATGTTCAAGGAATTTATCTAAAACTTCATGTTTCGTTACTTTTTATTACATTTATATTTCGAAACGGAACATTTCAGATGCGAGTTTGTGATGTGGACTGGAATCATCCTTACGAAGCAATGTAATGCATGTATTTCCACCGGATCTTCGTTGTGAATGGTCAGCCTAACTAGTTTCCAACTGTTTCGGAAACAAAGATGAGCGGATGTTTACGAAGCAAACGTTAATTTCAACCATTGTTTGCTCATGTTTCATAGTATCATATTTCGAACAAAGCTCACAAGTGTGGTGAAAACTCGTGTACAATTACTTTAGTAATAGAATTTTTTTTTAGTTGTTTCGAATGCGTGTTAATGATTTCATTAATGATCTTGATTATTCGGAAAATGCTTGTGGAGAGCAATTAAACCCTATAATGAATTTTTATTTTATACATTTGTTGGTTTTTTAATACAATCAATTCCGTTCCCTACTTCAGCGGCGGGTGATGACCGCGGTGTGCGGCGGAGGGGTGTGGCAGTGAGTCGCCGGCCGCCGTCAGGAAGGGTTGTGGTGGAGTTGTTGCCTGGACTTGACAAGCGGAGCGGCTGTGTTGAGGTGGCAGGTCGTCTCGCTGTTCACCGTTTATATTTAACCGCATTAGCAGGTACGAGGGCAAGGCGAGCCGTTATTTCTCTCTTCCGTGCGCCTCTTATATTCTGTACCTGAGCTGTGCTACAATACACGCGCATATTTTCATACAATATTTGTGTTTCGTCTAATCCTTCGCTGGGATGCGCTATTTCTCGCAAGTATCAGCACCCTCAGGTTGATAGTCTGTCGGATGTAAGAGGGCCGCACCGGCCAGATATGTGAACACACTCCAATGCAAAATCAAGAAAACAAACCGGGAGAGGTGTCTCAGTGCATCACATGATGTCACTGAAGCGCCTCTGACCGGGAGGTCCTTCGTTGGAGTCCCGATGGCGGCAGGATTTTCGACACTAGCTTTTCAGCTAGGTCGAATTTAGTCGTTGTAACGACGAGAAGCGGCCAGCTACGCTGATCGGTAGTTTCCCGTGGTTTCTCCGATGGTGAATACCGGAGCAGTACCGTAACAAACGTGCCACAGTATGCGCGCGATCTTTCTTTCCTCTTCCTTGTCATATCCTCACCCCTTACACACACACACACACACACACACACACACTTACACAGCATCCATTACACTACCACACATGAGAGACCGGTCGGGTACTTAGAACTTATCCCGGCTGGGGCGGAGTCCCGCTGGTGGGAGATACCTGATTGGAGAAAACCAGCTAGTCGACGGTAAGCAGCCACCTCCCCATGAAAAAAAAACATGCACCGAACTTAGAGAACCAATGACCTCAGTAGTTGACCCTCCCAGAATCACTAATAATCAATCAATGAAGAAAAAAAAGTATGGCCATATTGAAAGCGGGATGCGCGTTGGCGTCGCCATTAGCAACACACGAGGACGCGCCCATGCGGGGATTCCCCGCGCGCCGCTTCGTCTCCGTTTTGTCTCTCGGCGCTCGGCCGCTCGCTTTTGTTGTGTTCAAGTCGCAGAGATCACAATGTGAAAGTGTAGCTTGATTTCAAGCGGGTCCACTCATGATGCTGTTATATCTGGTGAATAATTGAAGAGGCTGTTTTTATCTCCTCTTCCATTATTTGGTTGGGTGTTTACGACACACATTACTACTTCAGGGATGTTCCCTCTTTCATCATCATCATCATCATCATCATCATCATCATAATAATAATAATAATAATATCATTATTATCATCATCATAATGATGATGATAACGATGATAATAATGCTATAAAAAAATTTTTTCCCAAACTTGACTGATAGTTGTTTAATTATGGTATTCTTGCGTCAATATTTCTAAAGTAACCTGGACTGCGAGTGTGAAATGAACGTGCGCTGCGACCGGCGGAGGCGTGTCCATGGGTCAACGCCCCTCCCCGCCTTTGGACTCGCGCGGCGGCGAGAGGGCAGCTGTTCGTTGCAGCTGGGAACGTCGAGGTGGCCACGGAGCGGGCGCTCTGCTCAATGAGGCGCGAGGGGGACGGGGCTCGTGTGGCCTCCGTCGCCGATGACACTCGGCCTCCGCGGAAGAGGCAGCGCTACGCGATTGCAAGAAATGTCAGCCACTGTTCTCTGGGGGTCCTCCGCCCCACCCCACCCCACCACACGCCGCCCGCGGCCGCTGGCGCGGGCGCAGCGCCGCCGCAACCGACCGTTGCGCCCTGCCGGAGCCCCCCCCTCGGGGCACCCTCGCCCCCCCTCTCGGCCAGACGCGCCCTTCCGCTCTCGCCCGCCCCGCCCCGCCCCCTTCCTCCTCTCCAGCAGCCAACGGCGCACCCGGCTGCGTGCCAATTCCGTTAGGACCGTCTTTAATTTCCCTCAGCGCAACACTGCATTTATAGAACGATTTTCCTAAGGATGGGGCACAGTGACAGTTCGCGAAAACAAGTGAACATCACATATATTTCAGAGAGTATCCCTCCGCCGCGACAGCTGATCAGTCACGCCCCTTCGTAAAGAGCTAATTGCGCCCGACGTACGTGAGTCAGGAAATTTTAAAATTTAATTACGTATGTGGAAAATCTCTTAACATGCTCTCACAATCGGTAAAACAAAACTGCCACGAATGTAAATAGAAAGAAAAATGATTTTAAGTCGGAAACACGTTCACCGGTACGCATCTCGCATTCAAGTCTCGGTTTTAAAATAAACATTATAGTTATCACACAAAAAGTAAATGTAATGTTTATAGAAAAAGATAATTTTTACAGAAGAGCACATAACACTGCACTTCCTAATATCAATTATTTCTCGCGGCGCACTATATTTTTGTCGGACAAGGACACCACAAAAGGAAGTGTGGAAGCCATTTAGAAGTTAGCCAACTGCAAACGAACGAATGCGGGAAGGGGGTCTATTGAACTCAAGGGCACAACGACCACAGAACCTTCAGTTATGTTGCCAGCACTAGCTGTCACTTTGGCTCATCCTTAGGAAAATCGCTCTTTACAATTGATCGGGTTTGTAAAGCGCCTTGCCGTCCTGAATATTCAATGTTTTAAGTTTTAGAAGCACTTATGTGTGAGCTTCAACAGTTTCTCATGAATACCTACTAACATGCCAAATAAGAAAAGTGTAAAAGTAGAACACTTTGTTTAAATCTAATATTGTGATTTTTTTAGTCTGTTACAATATCCAAATCATAAATATCTTATTGAAGTGCGAGTTGCACAGATCGTATCTGAGCCCTAAACATCGACCGACCGTGCGAGGAAGTCGTAGGTTTACGCAGTCGGTTGCAGGCATTGCCCTTGAAGGCATCGACACGGCAAAAAGGTGGGTATTCCGACGTCACCTGGACATCCAAGATGAATACCATAATTAGATGTGATTGTTAGAAATAATAATTACTTTTAATACCGTCTTGCATTCCGAATACGTGTGAGAGGAATGAAAAAACTTACTTCCTCTTTCAGGAAAGCACTTTCCGTTGGCCAATGAAACTTTTGCATTTTTTTACCCTTTTATGAATGAAGGAAAAAGCGATGCATTTCCTGAGCTAATACGCATGGAATTTTTTAACCACGTCTCTTCTGCGGCACACTGGTGCGAAAAAACAAGCGTTTCACGGGGGGCACGTCTTCGGGGCGCCCAGAATAGCTCTCCTCTCGAGAGGAAAATGTCACGCGTCGCGAGGGCGAGGGAGGCACTTCCGCTTTGTCGTCGCTTCCGGCGCTGCTTCGTGGCTGCCTTCGGAATCACGCGCTGCAGCTCGTGTTTACACCAACCTTATGCAGAATAAAGGCGGCTCCACACATTCGTTATTCGGCGATCACCGAGCAACCGCTCGCCGAATCCCGAGGAGTGTGGATGAGTTGATTGCTATTTGCCGAGTGACGAACAATTTGGTGCTCGCCCTACCCACCGCGTATCGGTCTTTTGGACACATCAAAGGGAGCGAACATTCGACGAACACGTCAGCTGCTCGGGATTGGGCGACCACTAGCTCGCTGGTCAGCGAATGCCGAATGTGTGGAGCCGTCTTAACTTCAACACGCCAAATCTTTAAGACGAACATTACATAGGCGGAATTCTAATTATTCTCTTCAATTTAGTTTTGTTAAGAACATAAGATTCTGCAATATCAGTATTGAGAACTGCAGTACTTAGTACAATTTCGACTGAGATTCATTTGAGGTGGTAGGTTTCTCGGTGCTGGCGTATGTTATTTCCTGCCAGCCCACTCCTAGCTCTCGTGCCGTGGCATCGGTCCCTGTGACGTCAGCGACTCCTTTGATGCCGCGAGGTCAGAGGCCAGAGGTGAGGCTCGCATTGCAGGCCTTCACATTTCAGGAACCCTCCCGCGCACGTCCCCTCTACAGGACCTCCACGCGAAACAAGCGAAGGATATTACGCTGACTTTTCTTGGACGCGTCGTTCTCAGAGAAGGTGTTGACACAACAGTCATCGATTCATGACCGTACGGCAATTGAAGTCGTCTTGCGAAGCCGATACGTCATCATACATCGGCAAGAGACGGATATGTTTTGAGTTCTTTACAAAGACACTTATTTTCCGATGTATAATGACTTCTTTCGAAATAGTGTACTGGTCATTTGCTGCAATATTGATCGAAGATTAAAATTTAACATTAAGTTAATTGTAAGAAATACAGTTTTTGAAAATACTACAACTTCCCACCTTTTTTAAAATGAATCGACAAATAATTTTGTATCGACATTTAACACAACTCTAAATTTAAAACGGTAAATCTCGTCAAAAACTATATTCAACAATGGAACAATATTTACTTTCGAGCCAAGTATATTGCTGGTTCGTAATATCTTGGTAAGTGCCTTCAGGTAGATAATTTATGAGACAGAATAATTTATTATTAACCTACGGAGAGAATCTGTAGTGTGCTCTTCCGGCTGTAACAAGAAAATCTTGATTCAGAATTTTCATCTAATTACTCACTTAAAGTTTACATCTCATATAATTTTTAACATTTAGTTCTCTTGATCGATCTTAATTGAAAACACAACTACCGTGAGAAAAGCATCGTTTGGGAAGTACCAGTTCGTATCCAGTCAATCATAGAAGAATGATTAAGGTACGCTCTGCTGACATTAGTTGCTCCTTGCTCGTGTATCGCTTGCAGAAAATTCCTGGACCGGTCACAAGAGGCTCTCTGAACGCTAACGAGGCGGTATGGTTGCACACAAAAGTCACGTCATTGTGACCGGTTTGCATCGCCTGTGCTCGTAAAAAGAGCACCGCTCCCGAGGCCAAAGATTGTGAAATGCAAATACCGACTTGCATTCAATTGTTAAGCCAATACTCTGATTCAAATTTGCAAGCTAATTCTGAATCTCACCTCAAGCTAGTTCAATTAAGATCAATGCATCAAGTCTTCTCGAAGGTGAACTATGTAGTAATATGAATAATGGTCGCGAAACCTAATCTGGACTCGCATTATACTTTCGATTTGTTTTGGTTGTGTTCGACTTTAGCGTTTTGTTGGCTTTCAATGTTGGTGTGTCATGTGGTTTTCTAGGGAGCTGTGTCTTTTACTTTTGAAAAACTTTCTTTGTTTTCTTAGATTTTTCGGCAAAGGTATGTGTACCATTTTAATCGCCATATATCAATTTACTCAATGTGATTTATTTGGGATATAATTGTTTAGTTTCATGTTGTTATAAGAAGCAACGAATGCCTGCATTTATTTCAAACATTCCGGCATTAACAAAATTTCCGATTATCAGCATAAGATGCAAGTTTTTAAAAATGTTTACAGGCGTTTTCATTTGTTCTCCATTTTCATGAAATACTCTGAACTTCCAGTGCGTGTGATAAAATGGAAAATATTTTTAACGATGTCAGATTTTGAAAATAGTTATGCAATATTTGTGGTTTTCTTTTTGCTGGAAGCTCAAATTTTCAATATTTTAGAAAATTTAACGTCTTATCTACGATACTGCTCCTGGAACACATGCAAACGACTGTCTTGAAACATACGATAAAGTATATATTGTATATGTAGTATTTGTGGCATAACATATACTACATATTCGTATATATACGTATAATATATATAGTATGTGTATGTAGTATATTCTTGTATATAGTTCGCCCGTTTCAATAATTTACATATTCATTTTCGAAGTTTTACATATAGTCAACTAAATGAATTCAGACGATTCTCTGAAATTTTCGCCGGTACCGAAGTGAGAGTCTCCCTGCTTAATACTGTGTGCCACTGAATCATCTGAACTGGTCAATAGAGATGTCCAAAGGCCTTTGGACAGAGTCTGTGCCATAAGGTCCTCTGCCTGGTATTGCGACGTTAACAACGAAACATCGATGTTGCCAAACGTGAATGTTCAAAATTAAAACATCGATGTTAAAAAAATATCAACTTCAATTCATCGATATTCAAAACCGATATTTTTTTCACAAAAAAATCGATGTTTTGACAACATAGATGTTGCATCCCTACCTCTGCCATCCACATCCAAAACCGCCGCGAGATCGTAAGTACATAAAGCCGCCCGCTGCAATGGGAAAGTGCTTGGGCCTTCCCGCCGCCGCCTGAGGCGCCCAAAGCTCGGAGTCCGGCATGACTCGGCGGCGCGCGGCAAGGTCGTGCAGCGGTTGCAGAGGGAGGGGCGGGGCGGGGGGGGGGCGGGAGGAGAATCAGCGGACGCCGCCCCCGCCGATTGCCCGCCCGCCCCCACACGGGCCCCGCCAGGGCGCGCGCCGGCACGTCCGCGGCGGAACGGAATACGGAACCGGTTTAAATATCGGTTTCGTTCCGCTTAAAGAATGCGTTCAATTACTCTTCAAATGGACGTCCCCTACGCTTTTAATACCGGTTTGTACGTCGCTTACTGTCAGTGGCGGTGCCGGCGCCGCATCGATGGCTGCAGCCCCCGGGCACTGGCTGCCGACGCGACCAGGCCGCGCTGACGCAGTGCGGGACGGAGATTGACTCAGCTCGAGCGAAATTCTACGCTACTTCTGGGAAATAAAATGCCCACTTCAGAACAATGGTACAGTGACTCACAGGGCATTGGGTATCAGCTAAGTCAAATTAAAGGACAGACGCATGACCATTCATTCTTGTTTCAGAACGTGTTTCTTGACTAGTACAAGAAAAATATTTAGAGAAAAAATAGAAAGCTCTAAACATTGGCCATTTAAACACTAAAGGTAGGAAAAAAGCGAAATAAAAGTGTCTTTAATGTTTCACTTTGAAAGTACTCCTTTTCAATACATCTGAAGTGAGGTTACCTTATCAGAATTTACCGGCAGTGTCGCAGTTATCTAAAATAATAATAATATATTATTATATTATTAATACATTATTATTATAATAATTATTATTATTATTATTAATGAAAGATGCGCAGACAACATTCCTCTGGCATTAATTCAACCTTTTTAACACTTCAACCGCAACATGAAGATAAATGTTTTACAGAAGCATTGATCATGAATGCCAAGAAAAGCGTGGCCAATTGTCGCGAGGCAAAAAACTAGATGAAATACAGATACGTGTCTATTGGTTATAACAGTTAATAATAGCCTATAGTGATAGAACATAGTTCGGGAATCTGTCAAACGTCACAAACCATATTTTTAAATTGACGATTGAGAATATTTGTTAATAAATATGGATATAATCATGTCTCTATCGAAAGAACTTTCTTTGATTTCAGTAGTTCATTACCGCAATTCGAAACACCCCAGTAAATATGCGAGTTTGAAAAGCCTCTCGAACTAACAGCCTGAAAATGCAATTGAAACCAGTTGACAGATAAGTAGACAAACATGAAACATTCCAAAGCGATACAATATTACATCTTACAGATAATAATTGCTGTTATCTGTACTGCTTATCGCTCTGCGCTGGTAACTTCACGGGTGTGAGGTAACCGCCTCTCTTCGACGAGGTCCCTCCGACCGCGAAAGAAGCGCCGATAGAAGGCACCCGTTGCCTCCGCGCGCGAGGTGTTCGCTGGGTGCCGCGTCCTTTGAATCAGACGGCGCCGCCGCGAGACGCCTTGCGTTCCTGCGCCCGCGTTCATCTTCGGTGCCACCCGCGCCGCCGTGACGCATCGGCCTCTGAATCAGTTGTCCCACGGCGCAGCCACAGCGCCTAGAGCGTGCCCCCACAGGAGAAACATCTTCGTTTTATTTAACAACAAAAAAAGATAAAAATTGTGGCATACTGTAGAAGGATTTTCCTAAGAATGAGCCAAAGTGACGGTTCGCTTTGAACATCACATGTAATTCAGAGAAGTATCCCTCCGCCGCGATAGCTGTTCTGCCACGCCTCTTCGTAAAATGTTTGGTTATGGCTCCTGTGAAGACCATAATGCAGAAGATTATTAACAAATATTCTCAATAGTAAATTTAAAAATGCGATTTGTCGCGTTTTTCAGTTTCCCGAACTATGTTCTGTCACGATAGTCTATTATTAGCTATCATAACCAAGCGACACATATCTGTATTTTATCCAGTTTTTTGCCTCGCGACAATTGATCCCTTACTGGCATTCAGCTAGAAGCTTCTAAGAACATATCTTCGTTTATTTAACAAGAAGATAAAAAGGGTACTTAATCAAATGTTATGATTTAAAGTAAAATTGATAAAACCAATATGCAGAATTGATCTTTGAGTTTCGCTAGATGTCATATGTCATCGTCACAGCTTGTCAGTAGCGTAAGTATTAAATTTAATTTCAATGGGTGAAAATTAAATTCTTCCCTCATTAAAACAAGTTAATAGTCTCCACTCGAATTGTAGTGAAAGTCAACTTCGATTTTAAGCCGAAAGCCTATTAAATGTTTCGATCAATTTTCAAATGTTCAAACCATTTTGCTTTTTAACAAACTAGTGGCACAAAAATCAGAATTCCTTCAATACCCTTCCATACAAACGATTCGAAAACAGCACATTTATTCCTGGACAGAACACGATGACTCTGTTACCGTTTTTTTCCCGCAGTTGATAGCATGGTCTGTTCACCCATATCGAACTATCTGGAAGATTTTATTTACACTTTCACCAAGATCTACAGTGCGGTTATATCGACACTATCTAATGAAAGAACGACAGCTTACGTTCAGCACTGCGAGTTGTCTGAAAGCAAAGTGAGCGGACAATTTCCTAGAACAGCAACAGTTGACTAGGTAGAAACACTAACTGATGAATAATTCTTATCAAATCATTCCTACAATATTTGTTCATTTTTTTCTCGGAGGTTCATCAGAGTGTCTCTTGTCTCAAATTTTCTAGGAAACTGTATGTAAAACATACTGACTGCTTGCGCGCCTATGACGTTTACTTTTTTCAAAAATTTAAAATATATTATTTTTTCAGAATAGTGAGAACGGATAATTGAGACTCGGATAATCGATCTTCTACTGTAAATACGTATGTATTCAATTCCTAAACTAAAGGTCCAACAAATATATAATTATTGTAAATACAATTTTAGATTAATTAATAAATAAATAAGTTGCGAATGGATGAGAAAAATTATTTTCGTAGTTACAACTAATGGACGCGGCAATGCTTTATTTATTTATTTATTTTACGTCAAAAAAAAACAGTTAAAAACTGCATATGACGTGCTTTGCGACTGCAATGTATTACACGTCACACACAACAGGCACGTGATTGCTAATCACGTATTATGCTGCGCTCTGTGATAATTTTAATAGACGAAAGATTTCTGGCGAGCGTGGGTTTGTTTTATGTCCTACTTTGGACATGGTTCTCAAGTATCCTATTGTTAAAACGATCTCCCTCAGGTTTAAGCATGCGTTCTCTATGACACGCTTAGATAAATTTGATTTACTTGTCCGAGATAACGTCCAAATAATAATTCCGGTCGGTATTTCACAATCGCAGAGGCAAAATATGCAGCGAAGAAACGCTTAGTACTTGCGTAGACCTTCTGGTCTGACGAGCTTGAGTAGAAGTAGACGCATAAAATCATCATCAATGCACGTCTATGTGCGACAGACATACGCACATTCCCATTCTACTATGCCTCTACTCGCACAAATACAAGCAATAAGTTGGGAAAGTTTTATCGCAATCGGATGAACGGCACGACAGCGCATAAAATACAAATAAACATTGATTTTTATATATTAGAGTTGAAATGATGTTTCTTCTCCGTTCCCAATCAAATAATTATCATTCGAATTTTTTACTGGAGTCGTACCAAACAATAGTGAAGTGAGTGATCTCCTCACACTATCATTACGTTTTCGTGCGTAAAAGCGGCTTCGTTCATCAGTCGGCGAAATTTGGGTGGAAGCATCCTCCGAGGTGGTCGCCATGATGGGCGGCCAAAAACAACGTCAACGTCAGCTGTTCGACACTTCCCTCACGCGTCTTGGCTCATGTCGCGAGCTTGTGCGGTTTGGCAAAAACTATTGATTGATTGATTGATTTTTTCGGGGTTCCGGGCGCGTCAACTGCTTTGGTCATTAGTCCCGTTAGTGTAGTGCATGTAATTTTCTCGGGAGATGGCGGTGATCTTCCCCCGCTGGATGGTGAGATCCGGCACCGACCTACCGTCGACTAGTGGGGTTTCCCCCTAATCAGAACTCTCCCACCAGCGGGGCACCGCCCCAGTCGGGACAAGCTCTAAGCTCCCCATCGGTCTCCCAGAATATGTGATAGTGTCGTGCATGTTAGTGTAAGTGTGTGTGTAAGGGGAGAGGATAGGACAAGGAAGAGGAAAGACAGATCGCGCGCGGTCCGTGGCCCGTTTGGTAGGGTACTGTTCCGGCATTCGCCTGGTGTTGATCGGAGAAACCACGGAAAACTACCGATCAGAGCAGCCGGCCGCTAGTTTTCTCCTCCAGACAGCGACTAAATTCGACCTAGCTGAAAAGCTAGTGTCGAAAATCCTGCCGCCGTGGGGAGTGGGAACCTAGGACCTCCCGGTCAGAGGCGCTGCAATGACATCACTTGATGCACTGAGCTACCGCTACCGGTGCAAAAACTATTCCAAGCCCCTGGAATCAATAAGATAAATCAAATAATCCCCGTCGGCCGAAGCATTTCGTGAATCATTCACACTGTACTATAAACTAATGAAATCAAAAATTTATTCTCACAAGGATTTACTTTGCTGGGCGCCGGGCATTCAACTAACTGTTGTAATCCTCCGCATGAGCTCGGAGTGCGTATGTACTCGTAACTTATACTCGGATGCGTAAACTACTCGAGTCACCAGCCCTGCAAGTGTAGTGCATGTTATAACCTGAGAAGTAGTGGTTTACCTACTCCACTTGAAGGTGAGATCTTGTGCTGACTTGAGGGTTCTCAACCAGGTATCTCTCCTCCAGCGAAGCAGCGCCCCAGTCTACAGGTAGACCAATCTATAGGCTCCCAACAGGTCTCCTGACATGCGTCGTGTATGAAAGTTAAAGGGGAGAGGAGGCAAGGACGAGGAAGGAAATCTCGTGCGCGGTCCCTGGCGTGAATGGTCTGCTGTGGGGAGATGGCGCGCGGGGAGACCCTGGGGCGCCGCCGGGTCGCGGTGGCGCTGGCGTCGCCACCCACGCGCTCCCGGTGGCGGGCGGGCGAAGCGCCGCTTGACCGCTGCCCCCAGCCTCCTGCGGCTTTACGACCAATAAACTTAACGTCTCATAAAGGGATGCTTATCTTTACATTAATGTCTTGCGGGTTGAGGTCTCTTGGAATGGTCCAACGGCATCGCTTATCGAACTCTCTCCAGACGAGTTGGAGGCATTTGGCTCCAGGCGATGCAGTGAATCAGAAATGAATTACGATCGTTTTGCTTTATCGTTATCTAATTTCTGAATCTGAAACTACAGCATAGGGATAATTTGAATCGTTGTTAATAAAAACATTAGTAATAAATGCAGGGATGTAATTTCGGTTCACACGGGTCTTCGGAGTTTCAAAAGAGTTCCATCGGCATTCTTTGATTCAGAGAAGAAATAATTTGTTTAATTGTCATTCCATCCCTCATATGACACCCCTGAAGATTCACGATATACATAATATAACTATTGTTTCTAGAACAGAAGACACTCTCTCGTTATTTGTAATGGCTAGGAATATTATAATGCTCCATGAACTTCTTTTTCGTATCAGCAAATATTTTCTCTCCATACTGGGATTCGAACACACGCCCGACAGGTTAAACCTACGCCACCAATCACATAGCTACACTCATACTTCTTAAAACACTACAACAGCGCACATTTTCTGGCATTATTTCTAACTTTTGCAGTTTTCGAAAATTCAGACTTCAAAGTAAACGAGACCTACGCCATTTTTAAGAGTCCTTCGCTCTATCAGCGAAAACAATTTAAAGAAACATTGGAGGTCTTTTCGAAACACATTTTATAAATTGTATTAATTTGGAGCTAAAATTACGTGGAAATTATTTTTCAAAAATTGTGCATTTCCTTTTTAAGGACCAAAGATTTTAGATTATTTTATTTTTAAAAAAATATTATTAATAATGAACTTTTGCAATGTTATTTTTTGCTACATTACTTTAAAAATATTGCAGCAGTGTAAAGCCTAGACCTGTTAGCACATTTTCTTTGAAAATTTTGGAGTCTTTTTCAGAAAATTTCGTTTGAAGGTTTTTGAAAATGCGCAATTTTATGTTCACGCATTAGAGAATAACGTAGTTTATATAAAAGCAAGAAGAATCCTCTTTTAGTGTACTAACATTTTTACAAGACGAATTTTGAATAATATTTCTTTGGGTTATCCAATTTTTTAGAATTATTGAAACATGTGTTCCCATAAAATAATATTGGTTACTCTCGAAGGTTCCCATAAAATAATATTGGTTACTCTCGAAGGTGTTGCAATATTTGGAAAACTTTTGCAAATAATGGCGATACTTTTTGCGAAAAGGAAAGCGTGGGAAAGACACTGCAGACACATGCAGCACTTGGACCAGCGAAGAAGAGCCTAAGAGAATGTTCCTCGCGGTCATCGAACAGCGATTCACCACACGGATCCACTGCATCCGCGCCGTTGAGCAGTTGTGGGAGGGGGGGGCAGATTGCCTCGCACGCTCACCTCTACGCCGCCCTTCGTCCCCCGCCCCGCCCCGCCCCGCCCCGTCCCGCGCCAAGCCACGCGATTGTTCTCTAATCCGCGCACCTAATAAGACGAGCAAACACGGGCAGCTCCGCTCCTTTGTCAGGCGAATTCCACACGGTGGCGGCGGCGGAGGCGGCGGCGCGGCGCGTCCCTTCCCTTAGGCCCGAAGCCACGGGCGGCCGTCGCCTGCCTTGCCCTGCTCTGCACCGCTTATATACCTAGGGATGGCAAAAAACTTCCATGTTTTCCACCAGAAGCATCCATGCTTTAAAAACTTCGATGTTTTCCACCAGAAGCATCCATGTTTAAAAACTTCGATGTTTTCCACCAGAAACGTCCATGTTTTTAAAACATCAATGTTTTCCACCAGAAACATCAATATTTTGCATTCGATGTTTTCTTCACATCGATATTTTGTTGCACAAACCCGATGCTTTTTAATTGTTTGAATTAGCTTTTAGATAAAGGGATTTAAGCACATTGTAAAGTAGCAGCAATCCAAAGCAATATCGTTGTTTTGCGTCATCCTCTTTATCTCGCTGCACATTTCGCCTGTGCAATCTGAGGAAGTTTGGGAGCTCCTCGTGTTTTGAATGTATGTTATCGCCAGGCGTGTCGTTGTCTGAATCGACAGTGAAACACGAAATCAATAACAAAAGACGATGTTCTTTATTGTTAAAATAATTCTTTACATTCGATAATAAGTTTTGCATACTACTAACATGTTGGTAACCAAACAATAAAATATATCCCTTTTACGTACTGTAATTAAAAATGGATAGGAAAATAGCTAGTCTATAATTAAAACATCGATGTTTTCATCGACATCGAAAACCCTTTCGCGATGTATCGAAACATCGATGTATGGATGTTTTGGTAAAATGTTCCATCACTACGCCTACCCCACAAACTCACCTCGCGCGATCATCCGTCCCACCTCTCTGCTCGCCACGGGTCTATACTTCTCAAAATAATGCAGGTTGCCAGAGGATGTTCCGATCGCACACACGCTCCTAAGCAGGAACTTCCTATGTATTAATAAAAGCTACAATAAAGAGGATGCCTCAATCCACCACTATACCTCAACCCATCATCTCATTTTATAATTCAGAGGGTATCAAAATCTCAAGACCGTGGCCGCTAGAAATCCTCTGGACAATATCGGTCTAGAAATAACACATTTGTTCCAAATGACTTTCGAATTTACCAATTCCAACCAAAATATTTAATGTTTTGAAGATAGAACCAGGATACCAACTTTATACTAAATATCACTGCCGTAAGAGCCATACATTTCACACATCCTACGCAGACATTCTCGCGTTTCTTTTAGAGGAGAGAAGAGATGGAATTTAAATAAAGCTTTTCCTCAATAGCTTCCTTCTGTAACACTGTTTATTACACAGCATGATATACCTGTACAATAGAATCTCCTTTGAAAAGGGGACAAAAAGAGAAACACGTTCATTGCACTCATAACAGACTTACAATTTTATAGTCAAAGGGCTGGTGTGAGTACCGCCAATAATTCAGTGCGTTGGGAAGCTTCCTTTCCAGTTTTTTTCCTAAGCATCACTTCCTGCAATAAAAATAAATGATTCAGCGCAGTGGACTCGTTTGCTTGTCTCTCGCTCGCACTCCCGAAGTATTTCCGTCTGGCACTTGCTGCTCGAACAAGCGACAAGTGCTGCTTCGGCGCGGTGGATCACACGCCGCCGTTCACGTGTTGGCTCTCTGGGTACGAGCAGTCGCAGTGGCCAGTCAAGATTACGGATTTGAAGCGGGCGGCAGGAGTTCATTATTTGTAGAAGGTGTAGTGGGAGATGAAACAGAGAAGGAAAAAGTACGAGCTGTTGCAATAGTTGAAAGCGAGATTTTTAAGTGAAATACTAGTGGAAGCCTTTCAAAGAATTCCTGTACTTTTAAACCCATGCTGATTGTATACGAGAAATGTGAAGTTCAAGGAGATGCACAAGACCAAATTTAAGACAAAGTGTTTCGCTACACACTTTCGACATTTCAGGGGATTGTCAGTGTTTGCACAATTGTCAATGGCATCCTGGCACAATGCGTCTCTGCAGATATTGCGTTTAAGCCAATTGCATGATCGGCAGGAATTGTCTAGGAATAATGAATTACAGGGTGATAGTTGTTGTAACGTTTTAAGGGACAAACAGAATTTGAAAGACATTTCAATTTTGAACCTGATTCAATACTATGTTGTCACTATGGATTTCAAATCACCTCTCTTCCAAGGCGCTTTCATCCTACCAATACTAAGATACAAATGGATCCATTTTTTTTAAAATATCGGCTTAAGTGGCTCAGTGCATCAACTGATGTCACTGCAGTGCCCTGGAAGTCCTAGTTCATCCGAGGTGGTAGGATATTCGACATTAGCTGTACAAGTCAAATTCAGTCGGTCTGGGGAAAAATTCTTGTGGCTGGCTGTTCTGGTGGTTTTCCGTGGTTTCAACGATCAATGCCAGGCGAATTCCGGAGCAATACCCAAGCAAACGGGCCACACACCGTGCGCAATCTTTCCTTCCTCTTCCTTATCCTATTCTCATCCCTTACTTACCCACACTTACACTACTCTATCACACAAGCCGGGAGACCGGTCGGGAGCTTAGATCTTGTCTCGGTCGGCGCGGTGTCATGCTAATGAGACATCTCATTGGAGAGAACATCGCAAGTCGACATGTTGGTCGGTGCCGGATCTCGCCATCCAGATCACCGCCATCTCCCTGATAAAACATGAACTATTCTTATGGGAGTAATGACTTTAGAAGTCGACCCCACCGGGAGCGGTGCTCAGTGTATCAACTGATGTGACTGCAGCGCCTCTGACCGCGAGGTCCTAGGTTCGAGTCTTGACGGCGGCAGGATTTTCGACACTATCTTTTCAGCTAAGTCGAATTCAGTCGCTGTCTGGAGGAGAATTCAGCGACCGGCTGCTCTGATCGGTAGTTTTCCGTGGTTTCTCAGATCAATACCAGGCGAATGCCGGAGCAGTGCCCTACCAAACAGGTCACGGACCGCGCGCGATCTGTCCTTCCTCTTCCTTGTCCTATACTCTCACCTTGCACACACGCATATTTACTCTAACACGCACTACACCACCACATATTCTGGGGGACCGGTCGGGAGCTTAGAGCTTGTCCCGGCTGGGGCGGTGCCCGCTGGTGGGAGAGTCCTGGTTAGGGGGAAAACCCATTAGCCGACGGTAGGTCGGCGCCGGATCTCGCCATCCAGCGAGGAAAGGTCACCGCCATCTCCCGAGGGAAAAAGACATGCTCTACAATAACGAGACTAATGACCAAAGCAGATGACGCACCCGGAAACATGAAAAAATCAATCAATCAAGAAGTTGACCCACCCGGAAACACAAATCAATCAATCGAAAGACGTAGATGAACTCATTGTAGTTTCTCCTGAGTGTATGCAATCTGTAAACCATGTATGCATTAACATCCTGAATACATATCTCTCCCAGAATACATATCTACAGATATTAGTGAGTTGTTAGCCAAATAGTTACTCTTCGCAGCGAATAGAGCGGGTAGGTTTTTGTTGTTGATAGTTTTTAAACCACAACAACGTGTTTAGCAGATCAACCACGTATGATTGCATACAGAGTAATCAAGCTCTACATTAAATTTTACGGGCAACATCATTTACATTTTCCTACACTAATCCTCGTCAGTTTCCTTTCGATTTGCTGATGTGCTATAGCACTGACGGAAATCCGCGACGCATACACCGTAGAACTAGTACGTGGATTTATCGGAGCCCGCTATAAATGTATTATTAAGAAAATTTCAATAGTATGATTGAGAGTGTTCAGAATTTATTTACAATGCCGTGTCGTCCAAGAGAGAAAGGAACGTGTAGCGACATCCCAGAGGCCACTACGCATTCTTCCGGAATGTCACCTACTTCCTCCGAAGCGGCCTCGCCCGCACAGTCATTGCGCCAAGAGGTTGACTCAACGTACGCGCGCGCACGTGGACGGCGGCGAACCACTTCACTCTGAAATTCAGCATGTTAAATGTTGAACGAACACGTGTTGAGTATCGCAACGCGTTACCCGTATATTTTGAATTAACAGTACGCTCAATTTATTGTCGTTATGTGTCCGCAGGGTTTGTTGGCAAAATTAGATTCACATAAACCTAGAATTTGGATTACCTGAATTTTCTATTATTTTTGTATTATCCTTACCGGCAATGATCGTGTTGGTATCATTTTGAATAATTGATTGATTTTTCGTGTTTCCGGGCGCGTCAACTGCTTTGGTCATTAGCCCCGTTAGTGTATTGCATGTTTTTCTCGGTAGATGGCAGTGATCTTCCCCCGCTGGATGGCGAGATCCGGCACCGACCCACCCTCGGCTAGTGGGGTTTCCCCCCTAACCAGGACTCTCCCACCAGCGGGACACCGCCCCACCTGGACAAGCTCTAAGCTCCCGACCGGTCTCCCGGAATATGTGGTAGTGTAGTACGTGTTAGTGTGTGTGTAAGGGGAGAGGATAGGACAAGGAAGAGGAAGGACAGATCGCGCGCGGTCCGTGGCCCGTTTGGTAGGGTACTGCTCCGGCATTCGCCTGGTGTTGATCGGAGAAACTACGAAAAACTACCGATCAGAGCAGCCGGCCGCTAGAATTCTCCTCCACACAGCGTTTGAATTCGACGAAGCTGATAAGCTAGTGTCGAAAATCCTGCCGCCATCAGGATTCTACCGAACCTAGGACTCGAACTTCTATCACTCGAACCTAGGACCTCCCGGTCAGAGGCGCTGCAGTGACATCAATTGATGTACTGAGCTACCGCTCCCGGTGGTGTCATTTTCTATCCGACCGCCTTCCAGTTGCAGCTGAACATAACCACTATCTCTCGGCATGTGTCGCACTCACTTGCCTATTCCTACATCATGTTTCATACGCTCCATAGGCGCGCTATCCTACACTAACGCACGACATTTTTCGATGTTTAATCGATACTATGATTGACTTAACACGTTTCCCACTCAAAAAGATCCAAAATGTTAAAAATGTTCAGTTCAAGAGATTAAGAGTTAACATGTTAAAAAGTGAAGCCTTGCCAAATATTATACATTGTCGTTAAAAGTTTGTTGTCTTTTTAAGGGACGCGGCTCTACGAGATGGAGCTGTCATGTAATGAGAACCATGATACAAAGATTTCCTTTCGTGACCAGAAATACAATTTTTATATGCGGTTTCTTGGAGCTCAAATACCGGAAATATTCAGAAAAATTCGTTTGTTTCGTTCGAATGAAACTTTGTTCGATTGTTTTGGACTAATTTTGAAAGAAGAGCATAAACGTGGCCCTAAACGTTGGCCGTAAACGTGTTAGCTTCAACCACGGAATTTTCTACATTAAGAATTTTAATATTGAGAGTTTCCATGGTTTGTCTCTTACAATAATTATTTATTAATTATCTTATGATAACTATCGTAATTTTTTAGTGTTTTGGTCACGTCTGATATACATGCAATGATCTGTAGTTATACGGTGTTGACTGGAATGTTGTTTGATAGGATCTTCACTAATATTACCCTTCCGTTAGATAATTTTTCTCATGACGTCACCAGCTAAGGTGGCTCAGGGCATCAACTGATGTCACTGATGTGTCTCTGACGAGGTGTTTGAGTCCAGGCGGATTTTCCACTGGATTTTGGACACTAGCTACAACGCTAAGTCGAATTCAGCCACTGGCTGGAAGAGAATTCCAGAGGCCGGCAGCTCTGATCCATAGTTTTCCGTGGTTTCAACATAACGGGAATACCTCAGCAGTATCCTAACAAGCGGGCTACGGACCGCGCGCGATCTTTCCTTCCTCTTCTTTAAATCCTATTCCCCTAACTTACACACTCACTTACACGCACTACACTACTAAATATGTTTGGAGACCAATTGGAATCTTAGAGCTTTTCCCGGCTGGGTCGGTCCCCGCTGCTGAGAAACACCAGCAAGCCGGCAGGTAGGTCGACGCCGGATCTCACTATTCGACAGGAGAAGCACACCATCACCTGTGAGAAAACAAGCACTTCACTTACGGCAATAATGATGTGCCGGTTGGTCCGCCCGGAACCTCCGATCAATCCATCTCACGATGTTTCCTCTTCGTCTGACCATATTGTAAGGAACAAGAAATTATGAAATTGTATTTCGGCGATCTACAATTGGGATGGGATCTTTTACATTTGTAATCAAGTTCTTCCTTGTAATGTTTTTCGTTTGTCAAATTCCGAAGATTGTTCAATAACTAAAAAAAAAAAGTTTATAAATTGGATGTACAGTAGAATAACAGTATATTAAGTTCTCTCACTTTTTTATCTACTGATTTGGAGGCTATTTCAATTGGACTTTGTAAATGGTTATTTTTGTATGCCAACTTTTTCAGGCGTTGGCAAACAAATTTATTATTGATCCTCCTCCTTTTTAACCAATTCTAATTGATATTTGTTATATTTAAAAAAATAAAGTGACATACAGCTATGTGATTGTTAGTGATCACAATACTATATTTTTATAAGTTGAGTTACGGTACGCATATTGTAACATTAAATTATATCGTAAGGGATTCATTGTATATATACTTTTATGTAGATTCAGGGGGTTATTTTTTATATTTTTATTAATAAAAAACACTGTGGACAGATAGAAAGCTTGCTTCGGAGCTACGCGGGTGGGGGCGGTGGAGGCGGCCCTGCTGCTCCGGGCAGATGAGTCGCCGAGTCGCCGACCGATAGCGGTGCGCCTGCACCTGGCCTTCGACCCGCCCCGCCCGCTCCCGCTCCGCTCCATCCTCGTCATCTCTCGCCACAATGAATCACGAGTCGGTCGCTTCCGCCCTGAGTAACGATGTATACACTTCCAGAAGCACGCAGTGTGTAGCGACATACTGCCATCGTAAGTCTACTTCGTTAAGGAACAGATGACTCTCAATCAAGCTTACAAGATGAAATATGAATGAATGAATGAATGCCTTATTTTACGTAGCGTTTTCCGAATATCTTGATTGTATTTTCACATTATCTCCAACATAATATGTCAACATCAACTTCACGGTGATATCTCAACTCTCCACCGTCTGCGATCGTTCGAAGCGAGAAGAAATGAACATCGCTCCGACTCGCTATATACTATTCACGTACAAAAAAAGCTTGTTTTATAAAAGAAGGAAAACCAATACGTGCTGACAACGGTAGTAACGAGTAAAATGACAAAGAAGATTGCTGAAGATAAATACCTGTCCAATGTATCACTTATCCGTTTCCTCTTCGTGGAACCGGTTCATTAAGGAAAGGAGACATGAAAGACAAACTAAAGAGGGAATTAAGGATTAAGGAAATATCATCACCGGATCATTAAGGAAAGGGTAAATCCTTCAAGTGCCAAATTGGCAGAAAAAAAAATTGGGTTTCCCTCATCCTGTATTTTTCATCCTCCGCTCTCTTGCGCAGCTAGTCTGTCGCCTTGCGGCTGACATCACCATCATGACCAACATCGAAGCATAGCGAATCATCAGCGCTACCAGCGCCGTCACCGCCGATGAACCGCGGAGGCGTGCTTCCGCCAGCGCCACGGCCGTGACTCACGCGTGATTCATGTTGCCTTGCGACGGAACACCTGCCCGCACTATCGTTGCCAGTCCTCCGACCCATTGCAAGTGGTGCAGAGATACTCTCATTCGTCAGCGCCTGTACGGGGGAAAATGTTCCGAATATTCTAATGTGTCCGTTTGTATACGTGTGCGTTGTCGTGCCGTGGCACATGTGTACGATTTTAAACAATATTTAAATAAGATGAATCACGCGTATCTTTATATTTAAAACATTTAAAAAGCTCAAATTAAAGCTCAAATTTCGTTTTGAAAGAAATTTGAGCGTTCTATTCAACCATATTTCGTGATGTTTGCTTTAAATGAAAGCAAGTGGGGCCCCAGATGTTTTATCACTTGCTATTATTATCAGGTTTTATAGCATACAAAATTAATTTTAATATCTTAATAGAATGTACGCCTTTCTACAAATAACCATTTGTTCATTACGTCGTTTGGTTGTGTCAACGCCAACTACATTCCACACACATAAACGTAGACACAAACATAGTGGCAATTGAAGCCCAACAGCTCGAATATACCTCCAATACGTCGTAACCCTACATTATAATTTTACTTTTTCAGTTCTTTCGACATCGATTACAGTACTTTATTTATTTATTTATTTATTTATTTATTTATTTATTTATTTATTTATTTATTTATTTATTTATTTATTTATTTATTTATTTATTTATTTATTTATTTATTATTTATTTATTTATTTATTTATTTATTATTTATTTATTTATTTATTTATTTATTTATTTATTATTATTTATTTATTTATTTATTTATTTATTTATTTATTTATTTATTTATTTACATTATTTATTTATTTATTTATTTATTTATTTATTTATTTATTTATTACAGTACTTTATTTATTTATTTATTTATTTATTTATTTATTTATTTATTTATTTATTTATTTATTTATTTATTTATTTATTTATTTATTTATTTATTTATTTTACGTCAAAAAAGCAGTTAAAAACTTGGTTCAAAGATCTCTTTTTCATCACTAATTAATAAGTTGCCCTTTTCACTGACATTGCTAAAGTGAACTATAGCTGAACCGGTCGCAAAACCATCATGGCGGACGCACCTTGGTAAAGTCTCGAGGCTGCCCTCACCCTGTGACATCTGAGATTTCTCTCGGCGATAAGGAAGCGCGTAGGCGACAAGGAGAGCGACTGCAAAACGCAGCGATCGCGCTGACCGTCACTCGTCATCACTGCCCTCTTCGTCAAAGAGGAACTCGCACTCCAGGAGTGTCCAAAGAAATGGATACATCGTTTGTTGGTCCATCACATTGTGAATTGTCACCTCTATTCCCTACACATGCTCGCAGGATTTCTTCCATTGTTCAGCACTGTATTGTGCAAACGCTTCTCTGCAAAATGTTTCCTTTTCTTTTAAGGATGCACCAATTGTTTCTGCTGCCTCGCGCCCTTTTATAAATCCCCAAACAAGTTCTATTGGATTTAGATCTGGATGGTACGGTGGAAGACGGAGAGGAATGTGGCCATGTTCAATGATTATTTGATCAACGACCTATCGTGGATATACTTTGAATTATTTGTAATAATTGGGTTTTTGTGAATAACAGCAGCTACTGTGTAAAGCACTGTCACTGCTCACTAGCCACGGTCAAACAGGGACTGGAGACCGAAACTCTTCAAGACACGGCTTATTTTCTGTTGATCGTTTGGGACAACCCCTACTGTAGAAACACGTAAGCTGCCTTCCTCACTCATCAGTTTGTTATAAACAAACTTGCAGTGTTGAATGACCGCGCGACCCACGAGAGAAAGACAAAGAGAGAGGCTACGTTGTGACAAAGAGCGCAGGCAGGCGGGGAAATATTAGGAGCTTTGGAGGGAGAGGCCACGTTCGGGCATGCGCAGTGGAAGGTTTTTTTGAGAGTGGTAGAGCAATAGTTGGCTTATCAAAATGTCCAGTTCGGTTCATCTGTCCCAATACAAATCTCTGTTTCACTTGCTTTTCAAATCTGTATTTTTTCCAGGAGACAGGCAAAGCTATTAAAAAAACACACATTTAGACTAGAATAGTTCGTTGTTTGAGCTACAATCGATCTATCGGAAGATGTCGACGCAACGTTTTGACGACTAGCGCGAGCAAGCGTGAGTGTTTGTGAGGTTGTACTTCGTGATACGAAGATAGCGTGTTGAAGTTGGAGATTGAATATTTTCAATTGCAAATATTAGTGAGGGTAAATAATCTCACTCCAGCAATCGTTTAAAACACCGTGCCCCTTACAACAAAAACAACAAACAAATTATGATAAGCGATGGCTTACATTTTTAAATTACAGTGGATAGTGGGATTTCTTGCTTTAGTCCTCTACAACATGCATGTCCACGTATTGCAAAATATTTAACAATTCATTTTCTTTTCAGAAACAAATTAAATTTTAACTTTGTTAATCATTTTCCGTCATCTGTGCACAAAGTATCTCTCGTGGATTTTCATGTTTCGCCTACTACTCAATCTGTAAACCTCCCTCGCATCGTTAGTCTTGGAGAGTAAGTAATAAATGGCATGAAACAATTTTCGGGTTTTTCTTTATTCGTACAGTGTTTGTGTAGAACATGTCTGATGAAGCTTTTCTAGAGTTCTTTGTGCGACGTAACCGCAAGGGTTAGAATTGAGCTTAAAGAACAAAAATCACAAGTTTATTGGGAACATTATAATTTAACGTTCTTGTGCTTAATTATTTGCACGCTGAAATAAATTAAATTATAGACGGTCAAGAAAGATAGTCACACTAAAAATTCAAATGTATTAGACACCACAGGTTTCCACAAATGTAAATTATGTGAAATTCTTAATCAGAAACAGTATTCATCAATGATATATCGTAGTATCAAATTGTAATAAGATTATTCTACTTGATAAGTACGGCAAGAGACTAAATTCATGCACATTTTCATCGCTCAGAGAAATCCCAATGAGGAAAACAGCTTTCGGAAGAAATGTGAAGTAGAAAATGAAGTCTTGCCGTCATCTTATTTGGCAGAGATCGTTTCGATTAGGTGACAATTTGCCAGGTGGAAGAGCCAAAAAGCCGGACATTATACGGAGCTAAACCAGTTCTTAGAGTCAGAGTGCGGCGGGGGAAAAAGAGAGCTTTTCGCTTGTTTCCCGTCGGGCTGGTCCCCGCGGCCGGGGAATGACACGCAGGGGTCTGGGCCGGTTCGTGCGTATTGGCAGTCGTCACTCTCGGTAACAGGCGCCGCGCGCGATGCACTTGTTGCACCCCCTTGCGCCGCCAGCCGACGCCGCCCCGCAACAACGCCCCCACCAGCGGCTGTGAGCGCGGGGGCGATCAGAACGTTACGCATCACGCAAGATTTCAAGACGTGATTACGTAGGCTTCCGCGGCCAGAGTATGTCTCTTGGCTGTCCGGGACAAGCCGCGTCGATTTTCTCGTAGCTGACGTTTCGGCCAACATATTGTGGTCTGTGCTGGCTGGGCAGTACGCTCGGAGGAAGGCCACAATATGTTGGCCGAAACGTCAGCTACGAGAAAATCGACGCGGCTTGTCCCGCACAGTCAAGAGACAAGATTTCAAGACGTCTAGTCTGCATATCACAATATACATTTTGCGTCATCTAGCTTACCATGTGCATGCATACTGTACATTTTTCGAGAATTCGAAATTTTGCATTGCTTTCTACGATTATCATAAACAAGGCGATGAAACAAGAAAATAAATTGAAACATGAACAATGCAAACAATAAAGATATTATATTTACTTATAATATAAATGAATGAATATGGAATGTTTGAATATTTCAATTTATAGACGTCGTTTTGAATTGTTTACATTAAGTTAACCGTAATAAATTAGCTAGTGTCCAAACCTGTGTTTTACTTGAAGTTAAATATATTTTTGCGTTGTTGCGTGCATTTGCTCGTGCAAATGCGCGGCGTGGGAAGTCTTTATCTGGTCTGAGTGTTCAACCCTTGGCGAAAAAGCAAAAGCGTCGGCGGTTTCCTCCGGTTTCATGAGAAGCGACCCAGCGAAGACAGCGACGCAACACGCCGCGCCACGCCACGGCGCGGCGTCACAGGCTCCGTCGGGCAAGGGCAGAGGGGCACACCGGGGGTGGATTCTTCTTCATTTTCCCCTCTCCAGTAGCCCTGGGGATGCGGTACTTTATTCAAAGATGGGGTATACATTGATCGCTTCAGCCGATTAGGCTTTTGAAGCTTAGTGAGGGATATTAACTTTAACTATAACTTAAAATTAATTTTCACATACAGAACATTGCCTGTCGTTCATTTCAATTCAGATGAATGTATTTAGCCATATTAATAGACACAATTACATAGTGACGAGTTATGAAATTATTACAGTACAATATTATAAGAAAATACTTCAAAGATGTAAGAACATTACAAATACAAACATATATAGCACTCGATAAAGTAAACACTTAAAATTAACACATTAAATTGGTGAGTCTTTATGTCTTTACTATATCAAGTGCTATATATATTTTTCTTTGTATTGTTTTTATTTCTTTAGAGTATTTTCTTATAATATTGTACATTAATCATTTCATAATTCCTCTGTTACACAGTCGAGCCTGAAGATGGGGTAATATGAGTTCCCGGAAACGTCGCTATATAATTTCCAGACAAATTCTGTGAAATATATATATATATATATATATATATATATATATATAATGTGAATAAATTAATAATAGGATCTTTGTAATATTCTATCTGTTAAAAATCGTAATGTCGCCAAACACATTGATCTGAACTTAACTAATTACATTGCCTCTTTGGGCATTGTCCGTTTTAATTATATAAGGTACTTGATTTTATTTATTTATTTAATTAATTCTCAGTTCTTTAGAATGTTCAGTCTTCTTTGCGGTGGCTTCGCAGATGAGCCTGACACCGGAGTGGAGTCGCGTCGCCGCATCAGACAACGCGACGCTAGCGCTCCTTGCGCCCCGTGGGGAGCGCACGTGGGCGCGGCGCTTGGCCAACCTTTTGGGGCGCGCCCCGCGCTCGGCGCGCGCCCTGGCGGAAACCCCCCTGGGCCACTCTTGTTTTCCTGCGAGGAGGTGATGCGGCGATGCCTCGTTCCCTTGGATATAGAACCTTACGTCAGTGCACACCTCCGAAAGATACTTCACACAGAGCGTGCGACTGCGAGATAGTAAACATTTGTCGAAGGACCGAATTTATCGATTCACAATACACTAACAACAACATTACGACGATAAATTTCATCAGAGGGTGTTGTCTAGATGACAAGCATGAAGTGACCGTTGGTGTTTAGGTTGCGCGGTTGTACAATCCCAGATAATCGTGAAATACTCTTCTTTGTTAGAAAAACATTTTTTTTCATTTAATGTCGTTTAATTATTGACATACTGAAACAATATCGACGTATAAGATCATTTTGAAATCAAAGACATATTGGAATGACATCACGCTCTTATCGGATTAACAATGCGAATCAGACTCCCCTGACAACACGCGTGTCCCTATACCATTGTTTCCCGTGCGTTGTAGTATCGCAACGATAGGACAACACGCGCCACAAGCTGTCACCGTGCAGGGCAGGGAACTTAACGCTGGCTATCCTGGGGGACTCGGGGAATCCCAGATTGCTGTGTTCGTCTGTATATACGCACATTCTTTTCATTAATTTGCGTATTATTAAAAGTACGCAGGTTCGATCAATTTTCGTCGATATTGTGTGGAATATGTATCATGTTTGCGAATTTATTTTCATTTTATGTTAGGTTTGTTGATTTAACATGCGCATTTGACAAGTGTAGTTCCTGTTCTGGAAAGGTCTGTTGATCAGCTATTGATAGTCTTCTGAGATTGCGTGGATAATTAAATTTGATATTCTTCTTCATGCTCCTTTGGTGTCTCTTGCACCACACCACATCTCGTTCCAACTCGATAAACTCCAACCACCTTTTCTCAGCAGGACTTGTTACTACCGTTCTGCGAAAGATGACTGACAAGCGAAAACGTGCAAGCCACTTCTGACTGCAAATGAACGCCTCTACACCAGATAACACCACTTCAACTACAAATGCAACGCAACTCGTTACCACTTAGTTAAACAGGATTTCAGTTCAACGGTGATGGAAACCCAACTGACCACCAAACTGTGGTGGATAACGCTGTCAACAACTGCATGGGAGAACCAGTTCGTCTGGGTATCGCTGCAGTTCTAACTGTAATTGTTTCCAGCTTTTCATTACAAACAATTTGAACGACTTTTTCATGATATGCTGTTCCTCACCCTGATATTGGATTAATGTTGCCAGTTTTAAAAAGTTTTTAACGATATCCGCTACAATTTTTTTTTGTTTGGTAAAGTAGTCGAATTACAACAGATGTATTGACACTTATTGCAGGAAATCTATTATACAATGTCTGGTCAGACTAAAAGATAAAAATTCATAACTCCGGCAGGGAATAAATAAGCGGAAAGCTTTACATTTTTACGAATAGAAAATCTTCGACTGAAATTTTATTGTCGTTTCAAACCGTAAATGTGATTCAGCACATCTCCTGTCTATCGAATTACTGCATTGGAAGTAAAATATAATATAAAGTAATGAAAATGCTACCGCTTTGCGCTTCCGTAATGCGTGTCTAAAGTTCTACTTCAATATTTTGGCACTTAGTGAGTTAGAAGAGGGGGATCTGCTATCCAATCAGGAGCTTCAATTTCAAAAATTGAATCTCTGGATAGGATAATAGTGTCTCTATCCATCCGCTGTGTCAATGCCTTGTTTATTGTATCCAATACAACGATAAAGTGTTCCATTTGATGAAACAAAAGAAGAAGTGCTACAAGAGCATGTTTTTTAAGGTTACCGAAAATAATCCGGTGCCATTCTGTCGCTTGTCTTATCTGTGTAAATAAAATTGAAGAAAAAATTGAGAGGTTTCTGAGAAAATGTTTTAATAAATTGCTTATCTTCAAGCAGAATCTACGGACAAAACACTCATTTAAAAATAACGTGCAAGACATTTTTTAAAGATTAATTTTTCAAAATTTTATGTGACAAAAATCTCTATCTTGAATATTCTACTTTTATTATGTTAACTTTTTGCAATTTTCAAAAGAACAAACTTTCCCGGAAATCGGACCATTAACATTTTCTTTACATTTCTTTAAAATAAACAAGAAGAAACTTTACAGAAAAAACTGGAGCCTTTTTTGAGAAAATAATTCGTTAAAAATTCTCTATATTTCACACAAAAGTATGCAAAATTTACTCACATTTTTGAAAAATTGTACGACCTGGTTTCAAGATATGTCGTTGAAGAATATATTTCATTAAGAAAAATATCTCTGTCTTCAATATTGTTGTTGTAGGAAGACGCAGAAAAAATGTAAACTTGTGCAAATTTTCGAAAAAATTTAGGATTTCAAGGAAAATGATACCTGTGCCATTCTTTACACGTATAAAGACGCTATTCGAGAACGCGTCAATCACCTTTTTGAGAAATTTTTTGAGAAAATGTTAAGGCTCCATGTAAAGTACTTCACAAATCGAAATATCCGTTTAAATCTCACAGGGCCTCGATTGATTTTGGTTTGTTTTTTTCGTGTTTCCGGGCGCGTCAACTGCTTTGGTCATTAGTCCCATTAGTGTAGTGCATGCTTTTTTTCGCGGGAGATGGCGGTGATCTTCCCCCGCTGGATGGCGAGATCCGGCACCGACCTACCGTCGGTTAGTGGGGTTTCCCCCTACCCAGAACTCTCCCATCAACGGGGCACCGCCCCAACCGGGACAAGCTGTAAGCTCCCGATCTCACAGGGCCTCGAGTTCCTTCAAATTGATCGAGGAAGATCAACTTCCGAGAAAATCGTCTGCAGGTTTAGGCGCTAACGTTGACTACAGACGCACAGTTTTGCCGTCAATCGATTTTCGGAAATCGTAATCTAGAATCCACAATACATATTCTGGCTACACGTGTTAGAGAAAGTAATTTAGAACATATAGGGATACGATTTATGCTCTGTTTCGTTCCCAGGGTCAGCCAATACGAGTTTTTAGTCGAAAATTCGCCGTTCTCCGGCGCACGCTTACACCACTTCCTCTTCTTACGAAATAAGGCGAGGAAGTAAAAAATATTTGATTGCTGATGAACCATGCCCTGATATTGGAAACCTCTACTCTGAATGAGCAGTATTTGCATTTGGTGGCTGCCACGAGAGAGAGCGCTCGCCGGGATGCCGGGGGAGGCCGTGTGCTGGCGGCGCGCGGCGGAGGGAAAGGCGCCGGCCGCGCCTCATTTGTCTGCGAAGGCCGCGCCGCGCTGCCAGGGTCACGGCCGAGGCGCCCAGGCACGACACTTGTGAATGAGAGTTCCCTCATTGGGCAGTTACCATTAATACTCATGTTTTGTATGACATTATGTCGTCATGGATAGTTCAATATTTCAACCACTATTGCATATTTTTGAATTCACTGGCTCAGTACTACACTAGAACCTTTAATTGGTTCACAAAAAGGTAGATATCAAGTATGATGATCGGAATTTTTTTTTGGACATTTGCTTATTAATAGAAGTATTGTGAACATACAAAAAATCCAGCAAGTGAATTTTACCTGTAAAGAGATAATTATTAGATTACTGCTGAAATATCGATGTTATTATATAATACAACATAGAGAATATTACAATTAATCAGTTCAAACATAATAAATACTTGAGTAAAATAAGTAAATTTATAGTTGTATTAATTTAAAAATATTAACTTTGTCTGTAATGAAGTGTGATAAAAAATGTCTTTAAACGTTTGGTCATTGAATTAGCTACATACAATCAGACAATTCATCTACAACCATACCTTAATTGACTTTATATTTACAAAACAAATTTCAACTCGTGTGGCGTTTATTTCACACATCTAAGTTAAAAATGAAGCTCCAAACTCATTTGCACATGGATAAACCTCGATAAACAACACAAATGTATGTTCCCACAAACGCACACCACTAGTAGGCACAATTCTCTTTTCGAGATCGAGTTTGCAGCTGCCTTGCGTTTCCCGCGTCGCCATCACTGAATCAGAGAGCTCTTAGGAAGCCTCCTTCACAAGTCTAGTGCAAATTTAATCATACCTTCCGCCCCGCCACGCACCTCGCTCGCCAAAGGTCAAGATGTTCTCAAGCGCCTGGATTTTCTATGGAGTTCTAATCTTCAGAAAACTGGGCGGTAAGAATGCATACTTAATCCACCAGTTTCATAAAATACCTGGCCTCACTTTCCTACAACTGTTAGTTTCATAAAATACCTGGCCTCACTTTCCTACAACTGTTTGCAAATCTCAAATATTAATAAATTATGTGCATCTAAGTATCAGTACGAGAAACTGTCTGCAGAACCTAGAAAATACTGTTTTAAAGCTGTTGTTGTTGTTTGTGAAAATATAATTTCGTATACCTGCCCAACACCAGTGTAAGGTAAGTTGCCTAAACAGCAGGGACAGATATGACCTGTATAGCAATAGATGTCGTTTCTCGCCTAATGTTCATTGGCAAAAGAGATCACCTTCGATCGTCCTACACGCCTTTATCTTTCCTCTGCGACGTTCTGTGTTGGATGTCTCGGAATTAGTGTAACTAACTTCTAGCGCAAGTGGAGCGGTCCGAAATGATCACTTTTGCCAACGTCCCTGTAGTGAAAAATTGCATATAAAGGAATTACACGTGTCATATTCCCTATTTTTGACCTTTACTCTTTATGACCAGATGACAGGCAATTCACGTTCTGAAGCAGTGAAAGATTGCACATAAGCGAATCAGAAAGTAAGTTACACTAGCTCGCCATGACAACGCGCTGTCTTAGCCAACGCGAGAAAGCTACAGTAATTGCTGGCACGTTCAATAAGGTTTTGTTAAATTTCGTCGTGTTAAGTGTGCAGAGCAGGCTAGACTCACTGCCGCGTCAACTGGCTGTTCACTCCAAATTGGAGATGCGTTCGTACAGTCAAACCTTGAACCGGTTGCGTGAGGCAATTAAAGAAAATCGGCGGGAAAATTGAGCGCCGGTATGATTGTGTTGCACGATAACGAAACAACTCACATGGCCTGTCAAACGTCGGAACTGTTGCAACTACTCAAGTGTGTGTGTGTGTGTGTGTGTTTGTTGAGGGGGTTATGGCAACATTCCTCAAAACAGTCCAGTGTTAGCGCCATGCGATTATCATATGATCAGTAAGCTGGAAAAGGATCTCGGTGAACGACGATTCCGAAATGAAGGAGGTAAAAGCAACTGTGTCCAGGAGGGTTACATAGCAATTTCCACACACCCGGAATCGATAAGTTGGTTGACCGTTCCAAGAAACGTTTACCGTCTCTTGGGAACCATGTGGAAAAGTGAACTTTGTATGTTGTCATAGCCGTGTTGCCTACGTGTTGTAATTTGATAAATAGCCATAATTTGGAAGTGTAACTTACTTTTTGATTCGCCCTCGTATCTGCGGAACACCCGTGCATACAGTTTCCTCACAATCAGGATCAACTGCGAAATGTGTAACTCCGTTACATGAAATTTCCTACTACATGTTCATTAAGAAAATTAGTTCGTTTTCACTCCTCTACCTGCACCAGAAGTTCGTAACATTCGTTCGAATGCAACATGTTCTCACACTACGTCACTTTAAAAAAAAATTGGATGACCGTGTCATATTAAACATGCTCTTACGAGAAGCACACTTCCCTTATACTTGCAATTAGAAATAGGAGTTGACACCTGTTAGACAAATCAACTTATACCTAATTGGCTTGATATTGCTTCCCAAGAGTTTATACCGAAGGCGGGAAACGTAGTGGTTGGCAGAGCATTTCAACAGGACGCTTTAAATGCTTCCTTCCAGAGTATTACCCATTGCTAAAGTCGGTGGTCAAAGGATGACCTGCATCATCGAAGCGTGTGCAGTAACGGTGCAATCTCCGACCGCAGCAGCCCTCGTGAGCGCGTTGGGGGAGGGGGTGCCGAGGGAGGGGGGGAGGGGGCGTCAGCTGCGGTGCCAGATGGCGCTCCCTCCGCGGCCGCGCGACGCTCTGGACGAGACCGACACGCGCGCAGGGCGAAAGGCTGCTTTGTAAAGCAACATTAATGCTGCATCTGTACTTCAAATTAGTATCAACTTAAAGAAACCTTTGCAGTCCTAAGATGCTTTCAAACTTCAGCCGAGGAAATATTGAAAACACTTCCACTTTTGATTGTTTATTTTTTCCTGCACTTCCATAAATTATATATAATTTTTTTAATCTTTTTTTTAAGGTTTTTTTTCATAATTTTATTAATTTTAAAATACTTTCAAAGTCCGTTAAAACACGTCCAGGAGATTAAATATGTTATTAAGTGAATGTTTATGTTGAGATCATTTTCCCCGACTTGCGCTTCTTCAAAATTGCGATCACATAAATTTGATAAACGACGTGATTGGATAACATCACCCTTCTTTCTTGTTGATACTGTCGTATTATTGATAACGAAGAACGTGGCGAAAGTGGCAAATTCCCGTAATCAAAGGTTGATAAAAAAACCTGATGTACGTCCTAAGTACTTCAATAAATAATCTTTCCAGAAATACCTTGCGAAAATCAATGACAAATATCATTTCGTAGTAAAGTAAATAAAGGAACTAATAAATTTATTTTTGTAATGAAACGTTTGTACAAATCAATATTTATTCCTCAACTAATAAACGATTTCACTGTGTACACTACCTGTGAATATTAATAACTAATGTCGGCCATCTCGATCGTCGTTTCTTCCAGTTTTCTTTCACTCATCAAGAAACAACGTTAATAGTCGCTTATTTTGGATATGGATTGTTTAACGAAATCTGTTTTAAACTTTGCAAATATAAAATGCAGGCTACTCTTATTTTCGCCACGAATAAATAACATTGTTTTTAAAAAAAAGTTTCTATTTCATGCATGTTTCACTAGTTTCATACTGCAAACCAGTTTTGAAGGCGCCAAGTAAGTACTTGTGTAACGTAATATCCGGCTGCAGCCACTGTGCGCTGGTGAGCTCTCGCGGGAGAATCCTCCCTGGGGCGAACAGTTGCCGGCGCGCGAGGGAGGGGCGCCGAGTGCGCAGCGCAGCGGCCGATCCAGCGACTCTTCGCTCGCGCGGCAGAGGAACAGCAGGCGCCACGCTGCGCCGCCGGCAGAAGGAAGGGACAGGGTTACCAGCGAAGGACATTTTACCACAAAAAGGAGGACATTTCAATGAAAAGGAGAACATTTCAATGAAAGGAGAACATTTCAATGAAAAGGGGACATTTCAATGAAAAGGGGACATTTCAATGAAAAGGGGACATTTCAATGAAAGGGGACATTTCAATGAAAAGGAGGGCATGTCAATGAAAAGGAGGACATTTCAATGAAAAGGAGGACATGTCAATGAAAAGGAGGACATTTTACATGTCTATAGTCCACGATGTATAGACAATGTGTTCAACAATTTCAAACCATTAATAGTCTTTGAAAATCATATTAGACTTTGCGTCATTAAAAATGAAAGCTTCCGCCCGGATAAGATCGCCCCCGCACTCGCCTTCGTTATCAACCAAACACTTTTTTTAATTTTAAGATAAATTTACAATCTATATTTTTACAAAATAATAAGTAAATGTGATGTCTATTGTAGAATTATTATGACAATGATTAGTAGTGAAAGTATTCCTTCGGTACTCTTCATCTTCTTCTTCGTACTATATCATAAAGCATTTTTTATTATTTTAGGTTGACAGCAATTGGAATTGATAATTTGGTGGTGATCATGTTTCAGTTACTTCTTGAGTATCTGTATGGGAGTTGTATGGGTGAGGTTCTGGTTAGACGTAGGTCCATATTGGAATTATTATGTATTTATAAAGCAATAGTTTATTTTCCAGTGATAGTTTTGAGTGGTATCCTAGTACACAGTATAGTTTTCTTACTTGAAGTTGTAGGTGCTTTTTCTTAGTTAAAATGCGATTTTTCCATGATAAACGTTTGTCTAGATGTATCTCTAAGTATTCTACACTTTCCATTTGTAATATTGGAATGAGCATTAAATTTTATATCACAATAAGTCTATTGGTCTGTTATGCAGACCATTTATTTGATTAAAAATGTAGATATTCAAAACATGAAATCCCTTTAATTAATTAAATTACTTTAAAAATATGTTAATATTTTTTTAATTCAACAAAACAAAAAGAAGGACATGTCCTCCAAGAGGAAGACAGATGGCAACCCTGCAAGGGACGATGTGGGCCCTTGTGTCGTTTTGCAGACTGTATACGAATAAATGTGTGGATTATTAGTTCTTACAATCGATTGTATTCGTATATTTGGATATGACTTTGATCCTTCGGCGCTTTGTGGTTCATAATGCCTCATGATGCGTATTCCCACAAGTTAGGCTTATGTTTTATTATTAAATGTTATTTCAAAAATATTGTAGTAAATACATCTCTGATCTTAGTTATTCTATCATTGCTAAGCGTTTATCAAGACGCAGAAACACAGACTCGCGCAATTTCATTACAAATTATATCCAGTAGTAATTTTAATATTCTGTAGATTCGGACGCGAGGAGGGCGGACGCCACGCCCACTCCATCGATCTTCATCTGTTTGGGTGACGCGCCCGTCTTCGTGCGTTCTATTGTTAGGGTCGAAATCCCCAAAGATCGTGTCCATGGCCTGCCTTTTGTATTGACACCTGCACACCGCTCTGGTGATTTTTATTTGCTCTCCATCTTTATGTGAAGTCGGTGGATGTCAATATTATTGACGATGAGTAACCTGCCTCCACTTCGCTCTATAGTTCACTTCTTCTGATGGCTTGCAACGACCTGCATAGTCCTACATTGACACTGCTGCAGTGCACTGAGTTGTGTCCTCAAGGAGGTCTCCTGCAGACGAGGTCCGTGGGTGCAACTCGCGCAGTTGCAGTTCGCGCAGGTGCAACAACAGAGTTCAGAGGAGGGGAAGATGCCAGGCATCGCCCGATTGCATCTCGCGGACAGCTCTGCTTCCCTCGGTGTTACAGAGGAAACTATCAAGTGTCTACCTCCAGTACACTCTATATTCACGAGTAATGCAAATAGATGCCTTGCATCGACGAAGGGAAAATTTCTGAACACAGGCGAACATCACGAATTTTCATAACTGTAGATGTTAAAGTGGAAGGAGATTAGTTGCCTTGTTGCCATGAACTTAACTCGTAACCACAGACGTGAATTTATGTTACGCAACTACAGAGGTGGAGTCACACTGACTCCGCATGCTTCCTCGAGGATTTATGTCTTACTAATTCACTTTTTCAAATTAGTTGTGTACATCGTGAAATTACTATTATTATAATGAAAATTTTTTTTAAAAGATTTTAAGATAATAATGATTAATTACTTGATTTTTAATTGCCTCTCTGTAGTGGAGCTATTCAGATTAAATATTTAATGCGAATATAACGATTAAACTCATTTAAAAATATTTTATAAATACTTGTCATGTTTGATTGCGTTTACAATTGGTACACAGTGCAACTAGCATAATAAAAATATTACGTAGACGCCTACCTTCGGTAATATCAACAAGGAATATTTTTCTTGTTACGTGTTCACAGACCTGGAGTCAAGCTGGCTCCGTGACACGCAAAGCTACTTTTAACAGGTAATAAATCTGATAAATCAAGATATATAAAAAATTCGCATACGCAAAAGAATATTTGAAGGTACTGAAGCCCGGTGAAAGTAGCAGAAGCGTCAAAATAATAAATAAAAATATACAAGAGAGCGGAGTCAATTTGACTCTCATCTGTGGGTATGGAATAAAGAGATTTTTTCAGCGCTGGTAGTGCTCCGCAGGGACATGCAAATGCTTTTTGAAAACAGATGAATTGGTAACTATTGTAACAGACTCGTGTCTGGATTATAAACACGACAGGATAGGAGGCTCAGAGACGAAAGTGTGGATTTTCTTGTTACTTTATGCGTCTGGTTCAGTAACAAGATGAGACACCAAAATCGTGATATTACTATGTACGTACCGGGAGCGGTACCTCAGCGCATCACTGCAGTGCTTCTGACCGGGAGGTTCTAGGATTCACTCACGTCCATGGTGTGATTTTTCGACACTAGATAGTCAGCTAGGTCGAATTCAGTCGCGGTCTGGAGGAGAATTGTACCGGTCGGTTGTTCTGATTGGTAGTTTTCCGAGATTTCTCTGATCTATTTATTTATTTATTTATTTTACGTCAAAAAAAAACAGTTTAAAACTGCGTATGACGTGCTATGGGGAAAAGTGAATTATGTGCACATTTTCAAAATTCTGCGATCCTACACAAGTCATATCTACTTAAATTTTGAATTTGAAAGGAGAAAAAACTCCATGTAGTAAAATCTATTTTCAAAAATAAATAAGCAATAAATTTGAATTTTGAAAGGAGAAAACAAAACTCCATGTAGTAAAATCTATTTTCAAGGATAAATAAGCAATACACTTTTGAATTTTGGAAGGGAGGATAAAAACAATCAAAAAAACTCCCATGTAATAAACTCTATTTTCAAGGATAAATAAGCAATAAATTTTGTTTATTACTGCTGCCATGACAACAAGGAAACGATAATTTGAATAATTGTATTTCCACTGAATTCTAGAAGACGTCACAGAAAATGAAGTTACATTTATGTCCAGAAGCAAAACAAGGGGCCATCTCAGCATTTGCTCAATGGATCAGGGAAACTGACGAAAAACCTGATCGAGATGGGGTCTGACCGGAAGTTATAGTACAATTGTTGTTACAGGTTGTTTATACTCATTTATACAGTCCAAATGGTAAATAATGCATTATGTATCATTGTTAAAATTAATGTAACTTTTCTTGTGATGCTCAGTATAGTCTCTAATTGTATAGAAACAGTTATGCAGCAGAAACGATTTCACTTGGGATTTAAACTTTTCTATTGAATTTAATCGTTTAATGTCATCTAAATGTATTGTATGTGAATTTTTTGTAATGAGCTGTTGATACTGTCACCTGATGAATATGATTTCTACGTCGAGTGTTATAGTAATAGACTTCGGCATTTTCTGAAAATATATTCCCGCCCTTGAGCAAGTCATTTTTAACAAAAACCACTGATTCGTAAATAAGAAGACACGGTAATGGTAGAATTCCTAGATTAATGAAGAGAGGCTTACATGAATCACGTGGGTGAGATTTGGTTATTATTCGTACAATTCGTTTTTGTAATCTAAAAGTCTGGGAGCTATAAGATGTATTTCCTCAGAATATTATGCCATATCTCAGGCGGGAATGAACATTCGCGAAGTATACACAACGAGCAGTATGAAGGCTGACTGAATTTGCAAGAATTCTGAACGCGTAGCATAATGAACTTAGTTTTGTGTTCAATTCATTTAAATGGACGTTCCATTTAAGGTTTGACTGAATTGAGAGACCTAAAAATTTTGTTGCCTTAACATCAGTCAATGGTACACTGTTCATTTTCAATGGGGCACAGAATTGTTTATTTGAAATGGAAAACTGCATTAAAACCGTTTTCTTTTCGTTTACTATTAATTTGTTATTTCGGAACCAATTTGAAATATCTGATATTGTACTATTTACTGTTTCTTTATTGCAAAGGATGTTCGTATCATCCGCAAAGAGAACCGTTTTTCCGTTTCGAATCGTCGAGGGCATATCGTTTACGTAAAGTAGGAACAGAATAGGGCCTAAAATCGATCCTTGAGGAACTCCACATGCAACGGACAAGAGTCGGAAAGGTGCGTACGTAATGTTCCATCATTCCAGTAAGGTATTTCAACTCTCTGAGATCGTTGTTTAAGGTACGAACATAACCAATCTAGAGCAATACCACGAATTCCATATGAAGGTAATTTGGAAAGTAAAATGTCATGATCAATGACGTCAAAAGCTTTTGAGAGATCTAAAAACAATCCAATAGGTGCCTCGTTTTGATCCAATGATGAGGCGACATCTTTAAGAAAAGAAAATATGGCTGTTTCCGTTGATTTTGATTTTCTAAATCCATGTTGGCAATCAATATCAGAAAAATGCCGGCGAAGTACTAAAAGAATTGGGTCATGGGTCTCGCGCGATATTTCCTTCCTCTTCCTATCCTTCCCCTTACTTACACACATTTACACTTAAATGTTTAACATCTCCACATTGGAAGACTTGTCGGGAAGTTCGAGCTTGTTCTGACTGGGACGTTCCCCCGCTACTGGGAGATACCTGGTTAAGGAAACCCCGCAAGCCGACAGGTAGATCGGTGGCGGATTTTTCCACCCAGCGGGGGAAGATCCCAGCCACCTCCCACGACAAAACATGCACTACACTTTCGGGGCTAACGACCTTAGCAGTTGACGCGCCCGGAATCACTAAGCAATAAAGCAATCAACCAATCATAAAAACGACCAGAAAGGAAGTCTACACATCTATTGAATTCCATCCATTGAAACCCACAGGAAAAAAAACTAGCCAACCCTTCAAATTAATTTATCGAGAGCTCGCCGAACTGATGCAACGGCAAGCTTTTCCTTTCACTCACCCTCGAAAACCAAACGGAGGCAATAAGGCTCTCCCCTCTGAAAGCGCAATAACGTTTTTTTTTTTTTCAAGCGTTTGCATTTATTGCTTGGTGGTGGAAGAAAGTTGTTTTGGAGAAAAGGGGTACATGATTTTATCAATTACGGTGGGTGAAAGATCTTTGGGGAATCTGGATCTTATGCACGAAGGATAATGCGCGATTTATCCGAGATTAAATAATGGAGTATGCCGCAAAGAGAGAATAACATTTTTGAGAGGTTTGTGAGATTGAAATTGAACCAGGGAGCTTTCAATGTCTTCCTTAGTTGTTTTTTTGGATGGTCTGTAAAACGGATAGGTTGGTTGGTGTTACGCTCCGCCATATTCGACCGTCATTTTCATTTTGGGTGCCATCACATCTGGGATGCAATAAGTCTGTGTTTTTGAAGAGGGGCTTATGAAACGTTGACCGAAGGGACCGGCTGTGATTGTACAGAAATAGCATTACCTCCATTTCTGCAGCGTCTCTGACCGGGAGGTCCTAGGGTTCGAGTCCGGACGGTGGAGGTATTTCTCCGTACGTACACGAGACAGTAAAATATTGAGCCTTACATGGCGCGTCTTCATTAGCGCAACTTGAGGTAAAGTAATTTGCGTATCAGTAAAGTATTTCCGCGTCTTGCATGTTATTGAATGTTGCAGCCTTACAAGTAGTAAATGTGCCATTTGAGAGTGTGCTCCAAGAACTACGCCGAGAAAGTTAGCAAGTGGATTATTTTAATGATCTTGCACCCGGGGAACATATCTGGGATTTTACGATGCAGTCGAGTTTTCTCATTGACCCAGGAGCTTGCTCAGGATTTTTGCTTGCTCGGGAGCTACAAAATGGTGCACATGATATTATATAACTTCACTTAAGGTAGACCAAACGCTTCTCTTTCCGTAATCTTATAATTCACATGTTCTTACCGACGAGGTTGGAATATTTCACCTGTTAATTTACTAAGTTAATTTGTCCGAACTCATTACATTTCATTTTACATAAAAATAAAACTATCTTGATGAAAGTGATAAAATGCTGTTTACTTCTTTTTCTGTGGACCATGATTGCCCTGCAAACGGGTCGAAACACATCAAGCAAGTTTATAATAAATGTACATATTTGCGAGGTTTGCACAAAATAACCCAGGGCGATACCATATTTTGTGTATGTTTCCATATCGAATTTGTTTTTGGTGTTCTCGATCGTTTATTGAAAACATTCCTCAGATATCACTGTCATCTAATTATTTCTAATACATGTTTTTACTTACTCCCCTTACTACGTACAAAGTAATGAGAAAATGACACAGCAAAAATAGGCGATTTTTTTAGAGGAAAGCTCGTGTCATGGGTCGTTGACATCGAAAATCCGTCAGTCAGTCCTATCCGTCTCGACCGTCCGTTTGTGGTCAACGCTAGCGCCTAAACCGTTTAGATATTATCTCCAATATTGACATTTCCCGATCGTTCTACACGAACGCGAGGCCCTCTGAGTTTGAAAAGGTTATTTGGTTTTTTGAGGGTACTTCACATGAAGCGTTGACATTTCAAAATTCTCTCAATAATTCCAAGTTTCATTTAAATCTTTTTCCTTGATGCTTAAAAAATGACACAGGTCTCATTTTCGTTGAAATTTCTGAATTTTCGAAAATTTCAGAAGTTATAAACAATGCGAGAAAGTGAGAGCTGCATAAGCACCTGTAGGTTTATTCTAAGAGCATAAACCAGACCATGGAAACGGACATTTCTGAAAAGGCACGTTGATAACCGTGTACCTGTGGGGCACCAGCCGAACGTTTTGCGCCATCCGGAGGGGCGTGGCTCACCGTGGCGCGGCGGCGCGACGCAGCCGCAGCACCTCCGGAGCACCGTGGCGAGCGCCTCCTTGCCCTGGCGGCCGCCGCTCATCGCGCCCACAGCCTTGGCGAGTGCGAGGCCGACTGGCGACGTGCGCCGGGCGCCTCGCGCGATTCCCACGACACTCGGGAAGCGCTCGGCCCACCGGATTGTTGCGTCACTCATTGCTTTTTCCCTTCCCGTCGCAAGGACACTCGTTCGGCGATTTCATTCTAATCAGGGAAAAACCGAAGACTTCGTCTGGGTTCTAATCTCCTTATGCAGCGTTTCATTCGTACACCGATAGAGGTACGCAGCGATTTTGCTGTTGGGGCATGACGAATTATTCCATAACACTGGTTTTAAATGCCGGATTTAATGTACTTGCCGAACATAAAATCATATATGAAGATGCTATCATGAGAAGAGTCAAAATAATACATATCAATAATGAGAAATGTTTTTCCTATCCGGAAGTTCTAAGTAATACATGGACCTCCAATGCATTTACAGCTTGGCGACTACACGCGCATTCTGTTGACGCCACTTTCAGTTCAGATTCCAAATTATTATCTTACTCATCTGGAATAACGCAAATACAAGAAATACCAAGTAGAAGAAAAGTTTACATTTGAGCGTGAAGCATATTACTATCGTTGAAGCTGTGCTGAAGATTTGTGGATTTGCAACGGGAAATCGAACGTTTCCTAGTCTGGACCAATATTAATATGACTCGTTACCGAAGAGTTTACGGACTTGTACTATTGCTTAAAAATTGAAAATTTCTTGAAGGTAATATTTGGAAAATAAATATCAAATTTTTTTCAGATATTTAAGGTATTATGTAAGATGTATTATACATATGACGTAGCATTTTTGGTCCCGTTGCGCATGAGCTAAAACAACAGTAACGAAATAGCCCTTGATAACGTTTATTTCTTTCTAAGCTCGTGTTTCGTTTCGTGTTTGTGAGCACACATGCTGAGGAGATCTTTAAAAACTTACAAACCTTTTTTATTCGAAGTTCTAATGCCAGTTGAGATAGTAGTTTTCAAGTCATCAGAATAAATGCACAGTCAACACTATAAGGATTCGTTGGATTGAATATAGCACAAATGATAGTGAGGACCACACGCCAACGCCAACTTAATAGGAAAGGCCGAGGGGAGTTGGGGCAGCGCCCCATCTTCCGGCCTGTCACTGCAGTGGCGTTAGAGAGAGACGCGCAGCTGAGGTTGTGTTGGCGAGTGGCTGGCGTCAGGCGGCGGATGGTGTTTCCGCGTTGGCTCTCGGCCGCGGTCGCGTGCTGCAGAACCAGCCCCGCCCCGCGGCCCCACGCCCGCCTCTGCCCAGCTAGCCCCACCGCCCCGCCTCTGCCCGCTGGCCTCACCGCCCCCGCCTCTGCCCCGCTGGCCCCACCGCCCCGCCTCTGCCCCGCTGGCCCCACGCCCCGCCTCTGCCCCGCTGGCCCCACGCCCTCGCGCCTCGCCCCGCTGGCCCCACTGCCCCTCCCTCTGCCTTCCCGCTGGCCCACGCCCCGCCTCGCCCCGCTGGCCCCACTGCCCCGCCTCTGCCCGCTGGCCCCACGCCCCGCCTCTGCCCCGCTGGCCCCAACGCCCCGCCTCTGCCCGCTGGCCCCACTGCCCCGCCTCTGCCCCGCTGGCCCCACTGCCGTCGTCCCCGCCTCCGTCGGCCACTGCCCGTTTTGCAGATTCTGTCGCATTAAATTCACCCGCGGAACGGTGACACGGGGCAACGATTCAAACCAATAGCGTTCTCTCGCCTTAAGGGACATCTTACTGAAGAGGTGAAGAGCGTGAATAGAAAACTTGCAAATACATCACAAAAATCAACACTGTCCAGAACACTAGAAATTCATTCTTTTGCCTTAGAGACAGAACAATTAATCTTTCTCATAATTGGCTGATGCTAATTTGAAATGACAGAGGGATTATCTTGATTATGTAACATTTGCCACGTTCAGTTCATTGTATTTCTTCGAACACAACTCTAGAAACAGGTGTTAGGGTATATTTTTATTTTGCAGTAACATTTGCTGTAAAGACGAACTATTGAAAAAAGCTCATTAAATAAAATTAAATCATTCGAACGCTTTTACATAGTTACAGATTACCTAAGTGACATACGTCATGTTAAAATGATAAACATCACTTGGGTAATGCACCTTCCAATTCGTTTCTTCCGAAGACCATCTTTAAAATCCCTTCTATTCACTACCCGGCAGCAACGGATTCTCAGGCGACCAAAGAAGCCAGTCCCGTATTCTCGGCGCTGTCACATAAAACTCTTGTTTAATAGGCTGCTCCAGGGTTAAAGTCTCAGACTTATCGCAAAGCTTTTTACCTTCCTCTGACGACCTACACCAGACATCAGACTCTTGAGCGCTTTAAGCATCAGCGAAGGAAGTGTTAATAGGATTTGTTCTAAATGACCGCGGAAGAGATAACAAAGTTTAACGATGACTGGTCGACAGGTCACGTATCTGGTTCTTAATAAGGGCAGACTCAATTCCTGTTATTAACCAGCAACAAAATGTTTCCATTACTATGCTTGCTATTGACTTAAGTGAACAGAGTAACAGAACCTTGACAGTATATTCAGTAACAATGGAATGCTTATAATTATATAATTATGGATATAATTAAATATTAACACAATATTAATTTGACAGGTTCAAATTAAGTAGTCTGAAGCCTACAAAAGAAGAATAGGGCTGGAAAGAGTATATATTGTAGCAATTACAGGACGACATGAATAGTATTCCGTTTGAAATTCACAGGACCTCGAGATGCGCCTGATAGACCGAGGAATATCACTTTTGGAGAAAATCCTAGTCAATTTAAGCGCTAGTGTCATCTAAACAGGCGTAGCCGTGTACCAATTTTTCGGCATCAAGGACCTACAAAAACGTGGTATCTGTCAAATCGTGGAAGAAATTAACTACAATACAGGAGCAAGATTTACCCAATTTTTCGGTATCAGGGACCCAGTGTTGAAAATTCTAGCAGAGGCATGAGTTGGACCAATGACGCGTTCCCCTAATGAAGAAACGTTACTGGTGCCAATAATATTAAATCACGTTCACAAGTGCACACGTCCCGCACGGGTGTAGTTAGCACAGTAAACTCTCATTAACACGAATTCCATGGGACCGAAATAATCGGAGTTCGTGTTATAAAAATTCGTGATATTCGAGTATTATAAATGACCGCATACCGTAATCCCTTGCCGAGACCGAAGTTTTTTGTTCGTGTTACGGCGAAATTCGTGTTAATCAAGTTTGTGCTAACGAGAGTTTACTATATTTACAATACCTACCTATTACAAAGAGACAGCAAGTGGTGTAGCACCGTTTCGTGAGAATGATCTCAAGTTCGGGCGCCATCGTTCGGCAGCAAACCAACGGCGAGTCGCAACGTATGAACTCAAAATGAGCCCATCTGTCAATCGTGAACCACAGCTATGAGTCGGTCGACTCAGTCGGGGTTTATTTCGAACAGATAACACTTCTGTACGTAGATTTCAGTTGTCTGAAGGAGAATTCTAACGGTCAGCTGCTCTCATTGGTCAACACCCGACGAATGCTGGAGCAGTACCCTAACAAACTGGCCACGGATCACGCGCGATCATTCCTTCCTCTTCCTTGTCCTATTCTCACCCCTTACTTACACACATCGACTTAACTACCACATCTGCCGGGAGACCAGTGGCGAACTTAGAACTTATCCCGACTGGGGCGGTGCCATACTGGGGGAGATACCATGTTGGGGAAACTCCGCAAGCATTCGTAGGGCGGCGCCGGATCTCGCAAGCCAGAGGGGGAAGACCACCGCCACCTCCCGCGATAAAAACATGTCCTACATTTACGGGACTAGCAACCTGAGCAGTTGGCGCGCCCGGAATCAACAATCATTCAACGCGGCAACGATGGTGTACGGACGATGCGGTGCGGTTAGCGTATCGGACTCCTAAACCTAAGTTTGCGGGTTCAAACCCGATCGAAGCCGTGGATTTTTAAGGGCGAAAAAATCCTTCGTACGCCTTCCTTCGGAGGGGAAGTAAAGCAGGCTGTCCCATGTTAGTAGATTTACTGCATGTAAAAGATCCTCAAGCTAAATGATGCCTCTGAGCTAAATTCAAATCGCCTGTTTCGTCGCCCAAGTAATACCTTCTTTCTCCCCTAGTAGGTGAAAGGAGCGTAACGAAATTTGCGTGGTCAGACGGAAGAGCAGGCCTCATGGCCTGAGTCTCGCCACGTAAAATAAGGCAAATTCAATTCAATTCAATGGAACAGATAAATCCCAACGCGGGCGTGGCCGCTCCCTGCAGGTCGGGGAACGAGACGGCGCGGCGCGACGCACGTGGCTGTTGCGCAGTGCAGCCGCCAGGCGCGCGAGTGAGTCACCACGACGCGTACTCTCCGCTCCCACCCACAGTAGTTGCTCCTATCTCTGCTGATAGGTAACAGCGAGGGCCTGCACAGATAAGCATTCGTGGCTGAATCTCTCTCTACAAAGGAAGTGCGCGTAACCTGTGTAAGTTCAAGAAGGCGGGAAGCTGTAAGTGATCTCATCACGCTGGGAGGAACACTACTCTAAAATAGTTTTGGAATGTAGGTCGTACAAACTAAGCAGCCATATTTCCTTTTCAAACAGCCTAATGTTAAAAAAAAACACACGAACCTGAAGTAATGAGAAGTCACTGAATTGTTTTACTTCGTCGCTACTGCTGACGCAGTATAGAGAAAGTATTTTAATGCTGCGGGTAAAAATCGGGGACTTTTCGACACAAAATCTCTTATTGCCGGGTCCTGGTAAACATAGAGGGGATAAATCTTGTTTGTAATATAATAACGTTCTCTACTAAATTGGAGAAGATAACAATGGAACATTTTATGCAAAGACAAGAAAGATCGCAAAACTTGCAATTTAGCTATCGGCTAAATAGGAAAATCAATAGGCGGCTATCAATAGGAATTGAAATTCACTGTGGATACTTGTGCTCACAATGTCATTTTCGAAATATTTTCCTGTGCGTATGAAATCAAATATTTCTCTAACATATATAAATAGTACTCATTTAATGACCGCTTATCAACTACTAATAAATGCACAGAAGTCACAGAAATAAGTAATTTTCTTCACGGCCAGCGCACGGAATTTAGTGCAACGGTGCGTAACGTTCGGAGTACGTATTACCGAGTAACGTCAACGCACACCTCTCAGGGTGTTTCTGAAACAAGTTAATACTTTTCATTTACGAAGTTATGCCGGGCTTTGGCTCACGCCTTTGCTTTGGCTTTAACATACAAGCTAATACTGTTGTGTAAACACTTTGCAGTCGGAAGTACGTATAGAGTTCATAAAATTTTACCTCCAAATGGAAGTTCGCTTACTATCATGCGTATAACATGTACTTACAGAACATCTCTCAAAATAATACAAGTTAAGTTGTGTTTTGAAAGATAAACTGATACTCTGGCACGTTATCTAAACATAGTAACATATCATTATCATCTCATCATCATTTTTAAAAAATATTTCAAACATACCTTCCCGTACTGGTCACAAATTTTGTGAAATAGCAAGTGCTAGTTCTGAACAGTCTCTTCTCTTTCGTGTTGCTCCCCATCGCGTACAACGTGCGCTTTAGCGTCGCGCATCGCAGAGCGCAGCGGCGCTGGGGACAGGCATTGGCTCCAGGTGCGTGGAGCGCAGGAGATAGGCCCTAGGGCGTGTGTGCACTGTGGCGGGGGAGATAGGGAGAGGGGTGCGGGCCAGCTGGCGCGGCCGCGGGCCCGCACGCGACGGCGGCGGCGGCAGTGGCGGTTGGGAGCACGCGCTCACCAGGTGCGCACGACCAGGTGGGCCCCGCCCCTCCCTTCCCCTCCGTGCGGCTACTGCTCGGGCGCCGCGTTCAAGTCTCTTTAAAAACTTCTCACAGAGTTGCGCTATTGTTTCGTTTCTTCTCCGAAGGAATTATGTCTCCCGACGGGCGATTAAAGGGAGATGGACGGTGCAAATTACATTTTGCCGAGAATTTTTTAAATGCAGTTGAGCATGAAGAGTACTGGAATACTGTTGCATTTTTTACATTTATTGTAATTATGACGTAATAATTAACTTATTATCGATTCATATTTTTAACACAGTATTAACCCTAGTGTAGAGGAAATTGAATATCAAAAACAAAAGAAAAACACGTGTACAAAACAAGTACATGGAGTACTATAAAATGTTACCAAAACAGGACGCAAGGCTACTAGACGTGTCTTCCTGGCGGTAAACATTTTTCGGGTGTCAGATGTATGGGAACCAAAATAGTTACTGTAGTCCTTAGTGTTCGAATACTATCTGCGTCCCGAAATTTGTCTTCACCGGAATACTTCAACTGTTCTATCTGCTTTGTGTAAGTGTTTTTCTTTGCTCTTGGTAGTAACGTGTTCGTAAATTAATGATACAAATACTGTCGGTAGCCAATCGTCGCTTCGGCAGCCAGCTTCTGTAACCGTTTGCTTGGCGAGGGTATGTCAGGTTACGGATGTTAAGGAAGGGTGATGGGTGACCGCTCGGGAACACCAGTTGCTAAATTTCCTAGCTAAAGAGATTTTAGTTTTAATTCGTTTTGTAATTTTCTCTGTAATGTTGTGAGTAACTATTACTCGATGCAACCTCCTTTACTTCGGTTTTTCATAACTTTGATTTGAAGTTTTCCCAACGTCGTCCGAAAACATTTGTGTTATTAACATTCATTTAGTAATCTTCTCTGCAATGTTTTAGAAACTATTACTTGATGCATTAGTCAACGCAAAGATTCATTTACTTATCTCTATTAAATGCAATTCGTCATGGGTTACGACCTGTTTAGTGAACTTTAATATAAGGACTTTAGTGTGTTTAACTAAACAGGAATTTCGTGAATGTGGCTATGCACTTCGTTCTTCCAAATTATACTACATGGAATAGTTCAATCTACTACGTGATTAGTAGTACGAAGTAAACATTTCCCTGCGTGTGTCTTGGGAAATAACCAAACGCAGAATCTCCAGTCCATCCGAAGCAGACTTTCTAGTTCCTGTGCAAGCCGTTGTCATTGTTCACGAGGCAGAAGATGAGGGCTGCAAAGTAGCAACCGCTGCGTAATTCGATGTTTCCCGCCAGACACAATCAAAGCCACACACAGAGCCCCTGGTGGGGGTTGAGAAAAACCCCTCGCGCTGGAACCGACCTCCTCGCGGCTGATGACCCCAACCTCCTTCATTTTGCTTTTTCTTTATTTGTATTTGGAAGTCTTCCCAACGTCGTCCTAAAACATTTGTATCATATTTCATCCAGTTTTTCAGAAACTGCGCTCCATGAAGCACTAGTGATTTGCGAAATAACAACATAAGGAATTCGAAAATAAATCAAAAATGAATTGTGGAACCACAAATATATCACAGATTAGTGTCCGTTAGAGTCAAAACGGAAAAGTCATCACAGATTTCATACCAGAAACTTTAATAGAAGGAAAAGTGGAGAACGGATTTTCTCCTCCCGTTAGAATTCACTCTGCTATTTTTGCACGTATCATCCAGGTAATTACCTTTCTGAATGCTGAGCGCTCGGTGGCGCAGGATTAGAGACCTCCTACCTCCCCCACCGCCTTCTTGTTTAGATCCTTCTCTGGAAATCGAGAACCCTGCGTCCGCCAGTCACTGCAGCACACCAAAATAGGGCAAATGAGGTGTCATTCGACGCGTCTCGGCTTCCTGGCGTGTGTGTATATGTGTGTGTGGGGGGGGGTGATTATTCTATTGCTTATCCGACCTCAACGTAATGGAGGAAGTAATTTACTACATATACGAACAAGATTTATCTAGTTTTTTGCTACCAGAGCCCGTCAATGAGGGTTTTGTGTCGAAAATTCCTCGTTATTTTTCCGCAGCCTTACAATACTTCCTCTATCCTGCGAGAAAGTAAAATTCTGCATCGTGACTTGGCGCAGGAGCGATAGGAGACTAGTGTCCCAGTAGTGCCCACGTCGTTAGGGCCAAAGGGAGTGCAGAGGGAGGCGGGCGGGGGCGTCAGGGCCCTGGCTTCGTCTGTTGTTCCCTTTTGGATTTCCGGCGCGCCACAGCTGTACCGCCCCCTTCTCACGCACAATTGATTATTCGTCGGGATTCGCCCCGGCCTCAGAGTGATTAATAAACTGTGAGTTATAGCCCCTAGTAGGCATGGGAGTACCCTAGGGGCAGAGACCTGGGCACGATTTGGGGAGACACAAGGGGGAGGGCTCTTGCGCATGGTATCTGACATCAGCTTCAGACACCAGTTTGCGTCACAATATTAGCTAGAATTTTAAATGCAGACAGGTACGAAAATTATTACATAGTTACAGGACATTGAAACAGATTTATGAAGCATTTCTTTTAAATATTGCATCTTCTACACCTTCATCGCGTTATTTTTGGTTGGTTACCGTTGAAAATTGTCATTTTGTGCCACTTTCAAAATGTTTCTCAACACTACTTGCTCTCCATGCTACATTGCGGCCAGCATCTGGAATGGCTTTTCAAACGCAGTTCGTGGTGTGGTCACGTGGTTCGTGACCCAAACTAATGGTGAGCAGAACGAGCAAAAATAGGTACGCTGAAGGAACCCGCCCATGCATTTCCACCGGAAGCGGTAGCTCAGTGCATCAACTGATGTCACTGCAGCGCCTCTGATCGGGAGGTCCTAGGTTCCCACTCCCCACGGCGGCAGGATTTTTAACACTAGCTTTTCAGCCAGGTCGAAATCAGTCGCTGCCTGGAGGAGAGTTCTAGCGGCCGGCTGCTCTGATCGGTAGTTTTCCGTCGTTTCTCCGATCAACACCAGGCGAATGCCGGAGCAGTACCCTAACAAACGGGCCACGGACCGCGCGCGATCGGTCCTTCCTCTTCCTTGTCATATCCTCTCCCCTTACACAGACACTTACACCAACATGCACTACACTACCACATATTCCGGGAGACCGGTCGAGAGCTTAGAACTACTCCCGGCTGGGGCGGTGACGCGCTGGTGGGAGAGTCCTGGTTAGGGGGAAACCCCACTAGCCGACGGTAGGTCGGCGCTGGATCTCGCCATCGAGCGGGGGAAGATCACCAAGTACCGAAGAAAAATATGCACTACACTAACGGGACTAATGACCAAAGCAGTTGACGCACCCGGAAACACGAAAAAATCAATCAATCAACCCCATGCATTTCCACCATGGGGAGACATAGGAGACCCCGTCCAGATCCCGAGGGGCTCGAGGTGCGCCCTGGCGGGATGAAACGCGACGGCGCGTCGCGGCATCCATCTCCGGGGTGCAACACCCCCATAAAATGGGCTCGCACGTGGGCACACATACTACTCGCGCAACGATGACCTTGCTTCCCCCCCCCCCTTAAGCATAAACAGTTGAAGGCAAAAGCTCGCACTGACGACAAAATTCCAAGCCTTAAAATTCGTTGTCTCGAAACAGAAGCTAGTCAAAGCTAGTTGCTTTTATAGTCGAGAACTTCTGTTTAGCATTATTACCATTAAAGAAATGGCTGAGGCAGGTCCAGGTCCTTGGGAAGGAAGGCTCCTAAAACTCGTATTTATTTGCTGTTGCCTATCCAGAGCGATGACCTGGCCGCACAAGTGTACCCAGGTATGGCTTTGATTTTACACAGGTTTGCATTACTGTAAATACTCTAGTGACCGACTTTGTAATTAATATACCCACTCCGCCAGCCTTTCTTCAATCAATCGTTCAAGAAGAGTTGCGCGAATAGTAAATCTCCAGGCCTAAGTTCACGGGGTACCTTTGATAGCAGCGGTGCCGCCTCTAATCGCTCTAGTGGGCGGCATAGGTACGGCATGGCTTACGAAGGGATTTGTGCGATTGGAGATGCAATAAAAATCCAAATTTGAGTTGGAGTTTTGCAATACAGAATTCCTTTCAAACGCCTCTGCTACTAAAACGGTTCGAAAGCGGTTTTCTATTTCTTACAAAACATTTAAACTGAATAGTACTTATAGTTTTTCTCACAATGATTTTCATAAATATCGAATACAAAGTACAAAATATTTTACATAAATCATGTCAAAAATTACAATATCTAACCAAATTTATGAGGAAATTTCGACGAAAAGAAAGTGAATCGACAATAAAGAATTATAGAGTTTGCGAGGAATTGGTAACTTTTTCTTCAGTGCAAGGACACACTTTGAATGATTTACACTGCACAGGTAGCTTTCAGTTATAAATGCATTAACGAAATCTCCCAGAAGGTTGAATATCAGCTCAGCGAGCCAAAATCAATATCACGTAATTTAATTAGATTCTTTTTTGAATACTAATATTAATACACTACCTTCGTATGGGTTTTAAATGAAATGTTACAAGAAATTCATAATTAGCTGGTGTTTCGGGAAGGAAGAGGAGCTGCCTGCCTCACGTTATTCTCCCTAGCTGCCCTCCAAAGCACTCCGGAACCTCTTTCGACTCTCACGTACACACTGTTAGTCAAATACTTCATTATTTTACTCGCGATGCATTTTGAAGAAGTAAAAACGTGAAAAGAAATGAAAAATCGCACATGATCGTGTTGAATTCATTCGCCAGAAGCTCTATCTTCCTCTGCTGTGGTGTGCACCGCTCGATCGCATTTCCCTTCTCTCCAGGGGACAAAGGCTTCCATGACGTGTTCTGCGAACCATGCTCCGGTTGAAATTTACCGAAGCTGCTCACGAACTCCGAACGACCAAGGCGGCTAGGCCTTCTCCCAATTCCCTCCACGGCGGCGGCGGCATGGGGTCCTGCGGGAGGCGCGAGTCTTGGCTTGGCGTCGGGGCCGCGGGGACCGCCTAAAAGGGACGCCGCGCCGCGCCGCAACGGCGCGAAAGATTGAGGGCCCGGCCCCAGGGAGCAAGGTGGCGAATATTTGCGGCGCCATCCTGCCACGACAGGTCCACGTTTTGTGGAGAAATATATAGAGTTACATATACCACGTCAAACATTTGATGTACGAAACTGTGCTAAATTGCAGATATAAATTAATAAAACCGAGCTCATTGTTTTAAATATTTATCCTTAACATAAAAAATTCTGTGCATGGACATTCTGTTTTTGTCAATAATATTCAAGTTATTATCCGCGGATTTTACACAGCTGCCTCCCAAGGCCGCTCAAAGCCCATCACCATGGTGGCATTTTGGCACTTTTTCGCGACTTTCTCGGCCGTGCCGCTAGAGTCGCTTCATCTTCACGGTCACGAACATGCGACACCTAGGGACACGACAGATAAAGACGCGAAAAACCCTGCCATCGTGCCACCGCAGTGACGGGCCTTGAGTGGCCTTGAGAGGCAGCCCTGTAAAAACCGCAGAATAATGTGGTAAAACTTAGCTTGAGTAAAGTGAAGGAGCGAAATGCATTGGGAAATTTAGTGGGAACTCTTTGGTAAGTTGACACTGGCCTTAGATTTGGGCGGTGTCCAATGGACTAATTTGCGGAAGTGAGAGTCTTCTAAAGGGGAATGAGGAGACCCTGTTCCCGGAGGTGTAGGCTTCGGCGGATGCGAGCGCGAGGGGGCAGCGAGCGGGTGAATCGATGAGGGGCACTTCCCGGGGAAGGCTTCTGAGGGGCGTGGCGGAGCGGGGCCCCCACCGCCGTTCCCCCACGAGTCGCCCCGCCACGCTGCCGCCACCGCCGCCGCCCCCGCCGCACCCGCCTCACCGCCGCCCCGCCGCTGGCAGGCGTCGAACGCCCGCTTGCGCCACCCTGCTCCGGGCGCCCGCTCGCGCTCTGACTAACGAGGAAACTATCTTCTACGAGCTCGCACACAATTGCCTAACGCGAAGCTCAACTCACCAAAGTAGTGGCCAAGTGCACGGACACGCTTTGAAAAATTTATGCTGCACAGGTAGAGTAGGCTTTCAGTTATAATATGTATTAACGAAATCGCCCAGTAGGTTGAATGTCAGCTCAGCGAGCCAAAATATATCATGAACTTAATTAGATTCTCTTTTGAATACTCGTATTAATACATTATTTTTGTAAGGGTTTTAAATAAAAAGGTGCAGAGCTAATAGCTGTTAAATGAGCAGATGTTTGCATCTAAAATGTTGTCTACATTAAATGTTGTTTACTACGTAACTGGAATGTTAATGAAAATTTTATTATATGCGAATACGAGATGTAAAGTCCCTAGGCATTTTATGAATTCCAAACTGAATGCACGTCTGACAAAATTCAATGAGGTTTTGAAAATAAAATTTATGAAGATTTGCCCTGCAATTCTTACATGGTAGATATGTATTGTGCAATCAATACCACTTGGTACTTGCAAGTACCTCCCACCTCTCGTCTATATTTCAGTTTAACACAAAATACTTTCTACAAATTATGATTCACAATGTTGTTTTCTAAATAAATTTAATGGTTTAGAGAAAACAAATTTACTTTAAAAGTGCACCCTGGAGACAAAAAATTACTGTAATGTTCATAAATATCTATAAAACAAATATCGCAAGAGAACATTCCGTAGAAGAAAGAGAAATGACGCATGCTCCCACACAAAGAATGCAATGAAGAAATTTTATGGCCATTTTGTATTGCATAGGTTATCCTTCGTGCATTGACTGAACTGTCCTCCGTGGGTTGACCTTTCGGGCAATGGAAGGCGTGCGTCGCGTAATATGCTTCTGCGAAACAGCGGCCGGAGCAGGTGGACTCGCTGGCGGTGACAAGTTTCTGTTGTACAACACGCACGCCGTTCCAATAATCCAGATTAAGGTTACTTCAATACATATGTGACTGTCATTAGAAGTGTAATAAAAAATTGAATATCAAAATTTAGATTTTCACGCATTATAGGCTACGAATATCGCCGAGCTGTTTTTTCTTCATCTCATTCATTTCAATACTTTGTTATTTCTATAGTATTAATTTTCAAAAAACACTAAGTTACTATCAACTGTAGCCTTAAATGGAAACGGTTTCCATCTCAACTCCTGTGCGTTTAACACATCTGAGAAAACAAAATCTTGCTTAACATTAAACAATATGAATAAAAAATATATGAATTGTGACCAAAGCATATTGTAAGCGAACGACCGACTTAGGTGGCTCAGAGCATCAACTGATGTCACTGCAGCGTCTCTGACAGGGAGATCGCAGGGTTAGAGTCCTGACGGTGGTAGGATTTTTGACAATAGCTATCCTCATCCCATTGTTACCCATACTTAAGTACATTTACATGCATGACACTACCACATATGCTGGGAGACCGGTTGGGAGCTTAGAGCTTGTCCCCGCTGGGGCGGTGCCTCGCGGGTGGGAGATACTTAGTCGACGATAGGTCGGCGCCGAATCTCGCCATCCAGCGGGAAAGATTACCACCACCTCCCGCGATAAATAATGCATTACACTCACAAGACTAATGACCATAGCAGCTGACGTTCCCGGAAACACTTATGAACTAATCAATCAATCCATATTGTAAAGGACAAAATCAGTAGCCTGATAATTTCTCTTATACAGGGTGACACACGGAGACGGACGGTTTTTAATGAAATAATACTCATCCAATTTTAAAATTGATGCAAGTTTATTCACAAAAAATCAAAACTCATTATTTGCCATTTAACAGACGTTTTGGCACTTTTTATCTCACGTTTTGGCAATGTTCCCTGGCCTCCCAGATCTCCCAAATTATCAATGTGTGACTTTTTTCTGTGGGGGTTACCTCAAAAGCTGTGTCTATAACCACAAATCACGAAAGTTGGACGAGTTGGAGAATGCAATCATTCCAGAAGTTGCGGCCATCCCTGAGAAGATGCTAGTCCGTCTGATGAGGGATTTTGAGAACAGACTTGAGTACTTCATTCGAAATGATGGACACCACCTTCACTACATTATTTTTCACAAATAACTGAAATGGTAGGTAATGAGCTTTGTGAACTAAAATGGCAAATAATGAGCTTCGTTGTTTTGTGAATCAACATACATTAATTCTAAAATTGGCTGAGTATTATTTCATTACAATCCGTCCGTCTCCCGAATGTCATCCTATACTTCACAAGTGGAGCAGTTACCGTGCCGTGCTATTGAGCTTCCCTCGGCTGCGCACCTCCTCATCCGCCGCCCCGGAGGTGGAATGAAGTGCAAAGGAGGTCAACGAGGAGGGTCACCGCGGGCCTCCGAGCGACGGCAACGAGCAGCGCCGTCTCGAGCCGTGACCTTCGCGCGCTCGCCCCGCCCCGCCCCCTCTGCCCCCCGCACCGCTTTTTGTGCGGCGGTGATTACAATAATCCGCCACCGCCGCCGTCGCTTCGCAGAGATGCTATCTGAAACGACGACGTTCCCGATGGTCGAGCGACGCCGCCGCCGGCGCCACCACGCCCTCACCTCGCCGCCTCCGTTGCCCACTCGCCCTCTACACTGCCAATATTTGTAATTCATCGCTTCCACAACCACTCCTTCACTCTCACCACAGTCAAACCGGTTGCAACCGGTTGAAGAAGCCCAACATTTCGGTCGTTGTATCCGATTTTGTTTTAAACGTTTTTATAAATGCGTTCACTCGAATATTGTTCACCTCCAAATTTGAGTGTTATCTGGAATAGTATTGAAAAGGAGTCCTGTTTCGTGTGCACTGTGAATGACGTGTGGTCCGTAACCTTCACTCAACACATGCTTCTGAGAGTTTAGTTTGAAAAGAGACCTAATCTCCCTTTCCCGACGTGCTGTTGAAATTGTGGAATGTAACACACCTAATTCTATGTTTTTATTGTCATATTTTACTCGTGTCTCCATTTTGTAATCTCCGTTAAATAAGAGACTTTTCTTATTTGCATTTTTTTCTCCTCTTTGGCGACATTGTTTCAATATACTCATTGTCAGTATGTTTCGAGACACGCCGTCAGCTACATTGGTTTGGAGCGGCTAACACCACCCTTTCTCAGGTTTCAGGAGTGCTTCATGTTTCAGTACAGTTTCGCATTGTGTGCGAGCAGTAGTTAACCAAAATTCTTCAATTGTGGGAATTCTGATGTGGTATTGTTGATGTGATCACTTTAATAAATAATGGAAGTCCTCTCCATTAACTAATATATTTATTTAGAGAGCCGGCTTTCGACGGCTTTGCTGTCATCATCAGCATCACTGTATGTGGCAAAATTCGGGAGACTGTCGGGAGAAGAAATAATATTGTTGGAAAAGACAACGCCTATAAATATTTGATTTTTAATATCAACGACATCACCGCTGAACCAATGCCTCTCATTTTAGCCATTATACCCGGTACGTCGTAGAGAGGACGTTATGAAAAGTTTTGACTAGTTCAGTCTCCCCATCGTCCCCACCTTCGATGCCATTGTCATTAACGAATGACACTGCCATTGGCAACACAAATGTTGTATCTACCGCAACCGTCGCCTCTATCACTACATCGTCACCATCAGCTGTTGGAGAACAGCGTGTGCCTTTCCAGTCACCAGCATACATTCACCAATTCCATTCCCGTGAGTCACGTAACACAGTTAAAGTAACTCCCATCACTAGAAATAAACTGGACAGTTGTGACAGAGCTACGTCCCATCCACTGCAAGAAACATCAACACACACGGTCTCACAAAACTTTGCCAGCCAATAACAGAAAGATGGCTCCAGTGTCATCGCATTCTTGCTTGCATGACTCCTCTGAGGGTGAAACAAACCAGAGGAAAACTCAAGATCACAGGGTAATCAGAGAGTTGATTAAGAGTTATTCTGGTTGTTCACCCTGTCTCCCAACGCCGCCTTACTGCATGATACTATCATCTTACGGTATCATTTTTTAACTTCATTCGAATACTTCTTATTCATCATAATAGCAAATGTCTAAAGGCGAATGAAGAACTCTAACTGTCCAATTCCTCCATTCCATCTCCAAGTAATTTCCAACGCGACAGGAATTGAATAAAAAGCAGCCTCCCACCATCCGAGAGGCATCTTTCCTTTCGTTTGATTTTACCCAGGAACCCGTGAATAATCCCAAAACAATGAGTGAAAAATTAGAAAAAATATTATATTGCTCCATCTGTTCTCAAATTTCACGAACCGACCGAATTCTCATAAAGCGTGTTACTGCTTACGTCGTGGTACAGAAATGCCCCAACGAAAAGAGATTTTGACAACATTCGTAATATTTTGGAGGTACTTTACATGAATCGCCTTGGACATTTTCAAAATTTTCCCAAAACGGCTCCAATTTTTTTCTCTTTCTTTCCTCCTAGTTAGCAAAAAACTTTAAATAAAATGGTGCTGATTTCATTTTCGGCCAATTCTCCTTATTTCAGAAAATTGCAAAAGTAGAATATTTGTTAATATAACATTTGTTAAATTAAGGTTATTAAAAATATTTTATTCCGTTTAACACTACCTGGGGGAAGTACTCTTCATAAAGTTAAAAGGTGCCAGTGAACGGTACATTCTATGTCGTAAAAGTAACGTAATTCTCTATCGACACGAATCGTTCTTCGACTTAGGAGCGTAATAAATTTCTTCAGAGTTTTCAGAATAATAAATGTGTACTTTCTTGCTGGGCAAATGACCACGCCGAACCGCTTTCGAGATGAATCCTGCCAGAGGCACAAAGCAGTTCGCAGCGAGCGGCTGCACTAGGGTTGCCAACAATGTTCCTGTGGAGAAACACAGGTTCATGTGGAGGGTTCCTGTGTGTGTTACAATGGAGGACACTCGACAAGAAAAAAAAAAAAAAAAACAACCGCATTAACACGTTTCCTTTTTATAAATATTTAATGCAGACTAAATTACTTGTATTTCTTTCATATCTCCATTTGCGATTCAAGTGAAAAGATTCGTTCACAAAATGTAGATGAAAATGGCCCCAGCGTCTCTTTTTTTTTATTTTAGGAGCTAGACACAGACACTACCATGCACTTCGACCACGTATATAGATAATATATGGTCGAAGATCATGCATACGTGTGTCAGCGTTCAGAAATAGGATATTCATGTTTCTATTCTAAATTAAATAATAAACGGTGCAACGTAGCAGTTGTTAGTCATGTGATAAAAAATAACAAAAAATGTTAAAAGATTACTTAAAAGAGGACAAGCGGACAATTGCCGTCAATGTAGGACTGTCCTCTCAAACGCAGGACGGTTGGCAACCGTAAGCTGCACCGTAGTTTCCTCCCCGCGCGGGAGAGCGCGTCGGGGAGGGTGGAGCCTCTTGCAGTGGAGCGGCGCGCTGCCAAGCCCCTCGCCTCGCCTCGCCGCCAGGGGCCGTGGCGGTGGCCACCGGGCTATTTCGGACGACGCGGCGCGGTGCTGGAGCTGTGGGGGGGGGGGGGGGGGCGGGGCGGGGCGGGCGCTCCGGGCGGCTCCGCCACCTCTTGCGCAACCGCGTCGCGCCGACCTGTCCGCTCCCCCTGCAGGCCGTCATGCGTGGCGTCGCCTCGCATCGCAGTGGACATCGACGTGCAATCGACGTTCCGACAATTTCTTCATTTTTGAAAATCCCCAATACAAGTAGCTTGCAAGCGGCAGCTAGACACTGCCCTTATCCTCCGACGTCCGCATTGACATCGCTATTGTGGGTAACCTTCATCGGGGGGTAAACAATTCTATTAACTAAAGTTAGGATATGTTCTTTCTCCTCATCGAGTTGGACGTGGGATCGCAAGTGGCGGTCTAATATAATTCACAAAATAGAAAATAATGAATGAATGAAAATTAAAATAAACAAACATACTACGGCGTGAGTTTAAGATACTAAGTTCCGACGAATGCGACATTCGACAAGGTGAAGAGCTATTGCAGGACAATCACCAAGAGGCTGTCTTTTTTGTAACTACCTTAGGCCCATAAAGTGTTTGTTGGTTCCGCCACCGCCCAACCAACGACCTTTGCACTCAAATCCTTTCAGCTCCATCGCGTTGTCGATGCCACCGTCGCTGTTGCATCCACGTTATTGTCAATTGAGTGGATTGACTTTAATTGTCGGAATTTTTTATTTTTACTACAGCAAATTAAAAACAGATGAATAAGATCTTTATCATTCCTACAGTTTCAATGCAAAATAATCCGTTTGATAACCCTCCAAAAAATGTTGAAGAAACAAGAGAAACATTTAAACGAATCAATTAATGACGTTGACGGTGCGCTGAAAACGAAAATTATTCACTTTGCAATTGAATTGCTTAAAATTTTAAGTGCTTAAACGTCGAAAAATACCCAAATTAAATTTTTATAAAAAAAAAAAAACAAAAAAAAACATATGAGCCAATGCGACTGGAGCCCCGGAATTCTTAGATTGTTGCCTCGCAGCCGTCTGCATCGTGGGGTGAGGGTGCCTCCCCCAGCACCGGATGTCCGTTGGAGGCACTGGGCCGTGGCAGAGGGGTTCTTACATACCCACACTCTCCTGCTTTCCTCAGTCACTTCACGCAGTCACAGATCAATCGAGGAACGCGCCTTTCGTATGCGAATCACATTCGGGATTTGTCTGCACAGTGCTCGAACACAACTCAAACATTAACGATTTCAAAGACGTAACTTTACATTTGGTGAAGAAAGTTCAAATTTACGCATGCGTGAATGACGCTTATACACCAGTCTTCCCAGATATAGGAAGTAGTTTTTTATGCAGCCTCAAAATGATAAATCTCTGGTAACTCATAAGTAAGACTCTGAATGTTTTCTGAGGTTTCCTGATACGTCTCAAGATAATAGCACTTTTTTTCTACTCATGTAGTTCAGTGACATCATAATATCAATGAACTCATTGTATCAATAATAAAAGTAGTATATTTCATAAAATAATCAACACATTCGAAATGAAAATTATCACAGAATATAGAAACCATGTGCACGGACCACTGATTGGGTACATGACAAATATTGCACAGCACGATTGGGCCAAAGAGTATCTCGTACGTCTAAAGACAACGGGCGCGTAATGTAGCCAACTACAAAACAAGTCATACAGGAAGGGGGACACCTTTTGTTGCTTCACACCGGAAGTTTGTTTCGGAGGTTCCAGTTGGATAAACTCTTGTTTGTCAACTACAGACTCGTTTTCTCCCCCTTTAATCCGTAAATCTCTCCGAATTCTTTTATCCAGTCTAGGATTTGAGACTATGTCCTGTTTACTTCAGAATAAATTATATGCCGTCTTGTTATAAAAAACGGGTAAGGGTTTTATCAGAGAGAACATTCCAGTCATACAAGAAGGAAAAATACAAGTGTACTGGTCATGCCTAGTAAACTCTGCCTCTCTTAACGTGAAAATAGTTTTTAATTATTCTCTTTTTACTTGTATTTCATTGTGCTTTATCTGTACGCTTTCGTTATAAACTGAAATCTGAAAACTTGACATCAAATAATACATAATGTGTCATTGAATTTAAGATAAGATTAAATAACCAAAGATCTAACAATACATTCTTCGACAATGAGTTTAAATGTAAGTATACTTCCTTCATAAATATTCATATATTACAGACATTTATAAATACACAAGGCCAATAGTCGACGATTCACTATGTAACAACAATTAGACATTTCACATAAGAAATGTGATCTCTGCCAACAAAAGAAGCGATCACCCTTTGGTATTATGCAAAATAGGGACGAAATTTCCAATGAAGAAAAACTACCGAATCTATGAAAAAAGGAACACAGACTCAATTCAAAATGCAAGTACAAAACAACTATTCAGACTAAACGTCCTAATTAGTAGTACACCATTGAGTGTTGATCATAGTATTGATGACGCGTGGAAGAAATAAAAGGCAACGTCATTATAACAGCGGAAGAATCACTAGGGAAAAGAAGAGTTCCAGTCAATCCATCCCGTAAATATAAAACACAATGGTTCACAGAGTAAACGGAAGAAATAGTGAAGAAGAAAAATAATGCATTCCTACGATATAAATGATATCAAAGTCTAGATGATAAAGTACAATACAAATGAGAATGTAGTACACCAAATCTGAAAATTAGACAGTTGAAGGAAGCCCACTGGGAAAGATTTACCAAGGATTTTGAGAGATCTGTACGGATCACAAAGAAAATTTTGGCAAATACTGAGAAATAGGAAAGCAGAAATCACTGACATAATACAGATTAATGTTATTAATAGAGAAGTATGGAAATAATCTTTTGCACTCTTATAAAACGATATTGAATTTACCCAGAATAATCAATGGAACAACTCAATTTTGAGGAAATAGACATCACGACAGGGAGGATGCAAAAGGCGGTAAAAACTGAAAACAGAAAAGCACCGAATAGTGTTGAAGTGTTGGGAATGAATTATTGAAATATGGTGGCAAGAAATTAGAAGATAAGCTCACTAGCAATTTACACAATCATTCTGTTTCTGAAATGAAACTAATCGTGATGAAAATATTTCCTCCGGTCATGCAAAAAGCTCTGAAGGTAGAACAACTAAACATCGCATCTATGGTAATACATTAAGGCACGGAACAAGACATTAGAAGGTCCATTGATTAGCGATTCCGGCCGCGTCAACTGCTAAGATCATTAGTCCCGAATGTGAAGTGCATGTTTTCTTCAGGAGGTGGCGGTGATCTCCCGTTGGATGGTGAGATCCTGCGTCGACCTGCTTGACGGCTCGCGGGGTTTTCTCCACAAGGTATCTCCCACCAGCGGGGCACCCCTAGCTGAGACAAGCTCCAAGCCCCCGTTTGGTCTCCCGACAATTGTGATAGTGTAGTGCATGTAAATGCAAGTATGTGTAAGTAAGGTGTAAGGAAGATACAAGAAAGAGGAACGAAAAATCGCGCGCGGTGCGTGGCCTGTTTGTTAGAATCCTGTTCCGGCATTCGCCTGGTGTTGATCAAAGAAACCACGGAAAACTACCGATCAGAGCAGTCGGTCACTAGAATTCTCCTCCAGACAGCGACTAAATTCGCACCTAGTTAAGTGTCGTATTTTCCATTCATCGGGATTCGAACCTAGGGCCACCCGATGAGAGGCACTACGGTGACATCAGTTGATTGTATAAACCACCTCTCCCAGTGCTATCATAGACTAATTTTTTCTCTGTGGTGTTATTAGAAGAACACAGTAGTACACGCGAGACAATTTTTACTTCTCACCTCGCATATCACTTAAGAATAAATTACCAACACATTAGAACCTCTCAAAACTGCACAAAAATTAATAGACCACACCACACGCATCGCAACCAAGAAAACGTTGCGTGAAGTGTCGCCTGGAGCTCGACATTCAAAGTGGATGCAATCTGTTCAGAAAACGACGCCTCCTTAGAGATTGCAGGCCCAGTGCCAGTGAGGTTCGCCACTTTTCTGCCCCGTTGTGAAAGGATGAAAGCGGCTTAGGGCGACGAGCGGTTGTGTCACGAGTGAACGGGAGCGGGGGGGGGGAGCGACGCTTCTTTGTCTTCCGCCTCTCCCCGCCAATGCGACGCGAGCTCCCGGTCGCCCATTTCACCAAAGAGGTGATGTACACACCGCCCTACACCGACTGCATCCAGCGGTCGACTTTTCCTAAGCCTTCTACCTACCTGTCCGAAGAGACACAGACCGACCACATTCCGTTTTATTTTCCAACTTAGCATGAGGATTCATTTCTACGTTTCCCGTGGTCTGTTTAGAATCACATTGATCTATTATAATTTATCCACTTCGGTCTGTTTTCAAGAAACATTTGCATGTCCTTATAAAGCACTGACAACGTCGAAAAACACGCTTCAAAGTTTGTGGAAAGACATACTGAAACCTCTCACGAGCATCTCCTTAACTCCTCGTCAGCTGCATGAAATACAGAAAACGAAGTCAGTGAGCACGATGCGCCCTTGATCAAATGTTCATAAAACTGGTCCACACAGTATAGCGCAACAAAAGAAATGTTGCTAATAATTTTAGCTAATTAAATGCTCTGTCCAGAAATTTCATTCATTAAATTTCTCAAAAATTAGTGTTCATCCAGTCTCAGAGTAAAGCCAGGTAACTTGAAATCAAAAATAAAAGCTTCTACAAAACTACTACAGAATACGTTACCAACATATTTACAACACATGCAATAATTATAGGCTAATTACAGGCTCCTAAAAATTACGAATATTATTTATTTTGATTAAACTATAATATTAAAAAAATAAATGATTAACTACCACTCTGACAATGTACAATATAAAAAACCAAGACATTAATTTTAAAGTAGAGAGATGAAGACAACACATTGAACGAGATATGCTGTAATAATATAATATTTGTTAATTTAGGCTTTTAATTGGGTGCTCGTCAACTTTACCTTAAAATGTTCTCAAAATACAAACCCTACCGCTCCTGTGCTCACTGCAGCAAGGCCATCACCGCCTCATAAATTTTAAACTGGACAATAGAACACCGTTTATTTCTAACATATTAAGCATATGGTTAGGTACTATTTGTTGTTATAGTCCTTTACTCGAGAGCTTCTTAACTTCAGCTAACAATGTTCCAAAAATACAACTCACAAACTATTCCACGAACTGCGGCCGCGCTATCAAAGATTTTGTACTTCTAAATTCGCGAGCAGAAGACAAATAATGTCTAATATTGAATGCATAGGATAATATACTACCTGTTGAAAAAAGCCTTGAATTAACTGCTCCCGAACTTTAACTGAAAATGTTCCTACAACACAAACTCTGCTCGCTGATTTAGAAAAAATAAGGCTTTAATCATTGGTCAGTAAATAGTGAATGAATTTGTATTGAAATAACTATTTTTATCTAATGTTTCAAAACACTTCATTCAAGTCAACAAATAGTACGGAATCATACGCAAAATACATCAGGTCTGTGTCATACAAATGTGATCTGTGTTCTGCTCGCAAATTTAGAAATAATTAGGTGTTGACGGCAAGACCACAGTACAGAGAAGAGGAGGTGCGTTTGTATTGTGGGAATATTTTGAGCTAAAATTGAGAAGTAATTAATTCAAGAGGGATATCAATTAATAGTACATAAACAAATGCAGAATGTCGTAGAAATAATGTGGGTTCTTCCTTAGTTGAGACCTAGTTACGCTTTGCTGGCGCGGCCGCAGAACGTACAATAACGGATGGGTTAGTATTGTGGGAACATGTTCAATAACAAATGACGAGATTTTAATTCAATACCTACAAATACCACACAGTCATGTGCATAATGTGTTAAAAATAATCTGCATTTGACTCGCTACTTTAAATCCAATTAGGCGTTTAATGGAGGAGCTGTAGTGCATGTTGGAGAGGTAGGGTTTGTATTGTGGAAACATTTTCCGCAATAGTTGACGAACACTTTATTTAAAGACTAAATCAATCAATACATATCTTTATCTCTAGATATATTTTTGTTCTGCTCTCAAGTTTACAACTAATGAGTTTTGTTTATTTATTTTATGATTTGAAAATATTTTTTAAACTATTAAATATTAATAAAAACAAATTCTAATTTTTTAACAAATTATATTTGTCTATAAAAGCAATTTCTATATCGTGTCATGTAAGCTTCGCTTTTCCAGATGAACTACTCAGTCAATGGCAGCAAATAAGTTGTCATTTCAAAGCACGAAGTCCCCGATTTGTGTAAGTTATATAAACAATAATAAGAAAATACTGAAATGTTGACATTACGCACAACCTGGCGGTAAGGCGGGTAGTATCGGAGACGGGTAAGGCAGCACAGGGCGAGGAGGGTGGCAAGGAGCAGGGTGGGTGTGAGCAGGCCAGGGGAGGTCGGGGCTGGATCGGGTAAAGAAGAGAAGAACAAAGCAGAGCATGCCACATCTGGCTAGACCAGAATGATACACAACAGACAGAATGCGTTCCTTTTCCTGTCCGAATAAAAGAATTATGTAAATAAATATCCAGACAAGTAAAAAGCATTCGTCTGGAAACTTTCCGTGTTATTTAATCGCACGAGTTAGTACTCGCACGCTACTAGTAAAATAAATAATAGTAGTAATTTTTGTGAGCGTGTAATTAGAGTATAATTATTATACACGTGGTTTTGTAATAGCTTTTATTTTTGATTTGTTGTCAGCTGGCTTTATTGTAAAGCGGGCTGATCATTGGTTTTTTCTAACATGGCATTTGTGGGTAGTATCTCCAAAATGTAATTCGGCACGACATTTTGCGTCATTCTCAGTCCTACCGCAAGATGTCACATGATCGCGACCGCATCAAGCAGTGCTGCATATCAAGCGACTCTAGCGGCAGGACTGAGAATGACGCAAAATGTCGTGCCGATTTACAACTTGGAGTTAAACTTGTTCACAGACGCCACATTAAAAAAACAAAAAAACAAGTTCAATAAAACTAGGAGATCCTAAAACATCGAATTAGAGCGTTTAATGAGCGTCAGATGAAGAGGTATCTTACGGCCATTCTGAAGGCGTGAGTGTGAGCGCCCGGCGACGCGGTGCAGCCGCTGGGCGGCGGGGACGGGGGCGCCTGAAGAGGTAGCGGTGGGCGGCGCGTGCGCGCGGCGCGTCACTGCACACGTGGGCGCTGCACGTGGCAGATGCGCCCCGGCCCCCGCCCCCACCAGATGGCTCGAAATCCTTTTGGATGCGAAGGGCGCAGGCCCTCCCTCCCCTGGGTGCTTTGAGCCCCCAGCGACGCCGCCACACCTCGACATGCCCCTCACTGGCCACACAAACACGCGTATTGCTAACAACCGATATTTGCTTTATATTCAATACTACGAGCCTTGGCAATGCTTCGCTATTGCAGTGTATCACACATCACATACTACTGGTCATGAAGTATTTATTTATTTATTCATTTTACGGCAAAAAAGCAGTTAAAAACTGCGTATGACGTGGTTGTTACGTGATTGTTAATTATGCTTTACCCTGTTAAAACATCCCCAACTTTTTTCTCCGTATGCAGCAAAGAACGGGAAAGAAATGTCTAGACCCGTTTTGCGAAATTAATTTCAAAATTTGTTAACAAAAAAACGAACAAACGCTTTGCAATTGAGCAGTGATAGACATTTTTTCTTTCCTCTTCTGTGTTGTAAAAAATCAATTCTTTAAGGAATGTTAGGAACTTTTTTTAATATGATATTTAGAGTAATTTTTGTAGATGTTCAAAATTTTCAAATTAGATTTTTTCGCACTTCATTTGCTACTCTATCACGATATAACACATTGCAACGGCGTGCCGCGACAGGGCAATTTTAAATTCTGAGAATTTCTTCTCCTTGTTTGAAGATGTTTACAACAGAAACCCAAAATTACACCCAGTTTTTACACATAATGTCGTATGATTTGTAATGAGTTTTACAAGTGATGTCAGAGATGTGGTAATGTGGACTGAAATTGCAGTACTATAATATCACGTATCTACATTTTTACGTTTTTAAGTGCGAGAATATACGATCTGTTGTAGCACCACTGGTTTTCTATTTTCACAATTTGAGATCGCTTCTTGCTATGGGAGTACAAAGATATTGGAAATAATTAAGTTCATTAGATAAACAATGATTTAAGACCCGGAAAGATAAGTTAACCGATGCTCGATGATATTTCGAGGCATTATTTAGAATGGGACAAGGAGAGCTACAAATGACCATGTTTTCTGAAGTTTAAAATTGATGTCGCATGTCGCGGATTGTCGAAACTGCGTGCAGTGTATGCTGAAATACAACCCCTAAGTTATAAATCTACAATTTTCCTTTTCTTGTGAAAGCATTTTTACTGTCCACTTTGTAATTGCTCCAAATTAGTTCCAAAGGAGAAGTGGAACGCCAAGAGAATTGTCACTTACTGTAAACGAGTTATACTATATTAACGATATCGTTGGAGAAACTGTAACGCTGCAATGTACTTTTACACAAAATATATTTTCCTAGTTGATTATGAAATAACGTTTAATTACGTAGTAAATCTCCATTTATTTTGTGTAGGTTCTGTGTTCTCATTGTGAACTGCACCTGAAGATGTAGGTACAACAGTCTGTCTTCAGCGTAAGAAGAAGTGATGCGACATCGTTATTACCAAACATCAATGTTCGAAATTAAAACATCGATGTATTAAAGCTGGTTTAGTAACCTCAACATGAAATTCGTGCGCAACAAAAATTTAATTTAACAGTTGCATGTTTATTAATTATAATGATTATTTAACAGAAAACTAAGTAAAAATAATAAAAAACGAAGGACAAAAGTAAGCCTGCCCGGGGGTTTAGTAACCTCAACATGAAATTCGTGCGCAACAAAAATTTAATTTAACAGTTGCGGAATAAGAATACGGGAAGACTGTACACTAGTGCAGTGCTGTGGGAATAAATGGTTATGTATATTATGAATGAATGGTTATGCACATGACGAAAGAATGGTCATGTATATAACGAATGAATGAATGATGCGTGAATGAAAAATAAATTAAAAAAAAATGAATCAACTAGCAAACCCTACAAAAACACTAGTTAGAATTTAAAAAAAAAAATTTAGTGTAAGTTATGTGCCAAAGTGCTACTACATAATTATTAAATTAGATTTAAGCTAGAATTAAGTTAGCTTTAGTTGGTATTAGCTTTTTTTTACCTCTCCCTCTTAGCTGCTTAAGCCGCAAGGCAGCAGCGCAAATTGTATTGCCATAGTGAAATAAATTCCCGCCTCCTCAGGGTTACTGTGGAGGAAACAACACAAAGATTGTACACGCCACACGCCACGCCGCGCCGCGTACATTGACAGTCTCAGCAGGCACGAAATAGCATGAAGACGTAGGAAATACCAGGAAATCGGGGTCATGTCAGCAAGAGATAATTTGCTCGATGAAGGTATACTTGGGTTTTTCTAACGTGGCGGCTGAGGATAGTATCTCATAGGATGAAATTCGGAAAGACTTTTTTTTATAGTCATTCTCAGTCCTGCCGCAAGACGTCGCATGATCACGACTGCATCAAGCAGTGCTGCAGATCAAGCGACTCTAGCGGCAGGACTGAGAATGACTCAAAAATCGTACCGAATTCCATCTTGGAGATACTCCCTCAGCCGCCACGTTAGAAAAAAAACAAGTATAGAATGAACTACGTTTATTTCATTTGAACACATGCACCGTCAGTGTTACCATCAGTTATTTCATTTTTTTACTTTTACAGTATTGTTATAATGATTTTCATTATAAAATTTTTCATTAAAAAAAAATAACACCGAAACGTAAATTCATCAATTCCAAAACATGGATGTTAAAAATCCTGACTTTAATGCATCGATGTTTCCATAAAAACATGGCTGTTTCGAAAACGTGGACGTGGATGTCGCCTCCTCCGTTGTATGCAGGAGCGTCGCGACGTCTCACTCGGCTCGCACCACGCCGCGCGCGCTGCCGCTCGCCGCCGCCGCCGCTGGCGAAAACAAAAGACGGGCGGCGGGGAGGGCGGGGCGGAGGGGAGGGAGGCGACGGCCAGGAATCCGAGGGCCGCGTGCGCCGACTGCCGATGGCTCCCGTCGCCGCCGCGGCCGCGCCTTCGCGCCGCACCGGCCACCAACGCACCCACCGACCGCCCGACCGCTCCTCTCGCCACGCTGCGACCCCTTGCTCCTGCCTCAGAGGGCCACTCACGGAATCCCTGCGTTCGGAGTAGAACACAGAAAGTCATTTAAATAAACTGCAGGTAGTTCAAAATGAATGCCTTAGGGCCGCCCTCTGCGCCCCTAAATACACTTTAATTCAAAATTTGCATCGCGATGTTTCAATGCCACTGCTAAAAGAGCACTTCAAAAGCATTAGTACTAATTTTTTCAAAAAAGCCGCTGACTCGGAAAACACTCTCATTTCCGAAGTCGCTTCATAGGAACCCGATCAACGGGCGAAGTATAAGCAACCGAAACAATTCCCGGAGTAAGAGAAATCTGAAACAGCGAAATGAGACTTGAAAGATAAGCTTTGAACTTCAGCACACGCAATGCGCGCGCCAACTGGCTAAAATGTAACTGATCTGTTTTTTCTTTTCATGTTGCAGGATTGGCCATAGATGCCCGTAAGGGTAAGAATGGCTGCACCACGGTGGCGTGAACGTACATTGCACCTTACGTGCGTTTACAAAACTGCACAAGTATACTAACTCAGAGTAGAACATGTCGAGAACTGGGCGTTATTAATGTGTAACCTGTATTAGGTATCTGCGAGTTCTTTACGATCAGAGTCTCCCTAATGCGTCTGTATTGTGAGCTGTCGCCACAGCTCCAGAGCTCTGGCCCTCTGGGGACCTCCGGGTTCTGCAAATATTTGTTCAGACAGTGTAGGAACTGCTCAGATGAAATACTTTAAATTCTATTTTTCATGGCACATTCATGAAAGTGCCATTTTTCTGAACTTTTATAGTGTGCAAGGTAGCTAGTATTGCACTTATAATAAAAATAACCACTGTTTAATACAGTTTTTTTATAATTCATTTTCATGATTTAATAAGCATTGTATTAAAATTCTCATTTATAAATGAGAAAATTTTCCCACGCCTGACTTACCTATTGTTTCTATTAAATAGTATATTTTCGTATCAAATTGTATTTTTATTTCGTTAGTAAGAGATGTAACATTTTGTGAAATAAACATCTATATAGAGTAGATATCATTAATGGAAATTTACATTTTACATCCTAAAAATAAACAAGAGTCCCGCTGTGTTGCTTTGCTCGAAGCCTATAATGCCGTTACGATACCTCCGATTCCGATTTTCCTTGTTTATTCGAGCGAGATAGTGCCGGGGCGAGGTCGCCTGGGTCCAGGTGGACTGCTGTTGATAAGATCACCGACGTCGCTTTCTGATTCTTTTACTTTCTCAACTATGCGGTAATATTAATCAGCTTCGGCTTTTCAATTTGTAAAAGAATAAAAATTAAAGAAAGGGAAATCAATTATATTTGAGCATTTATTTGATTGATTTTTTCGTGTTTCCGGGCACGTCAACTGCTTTGGTCATTAGTCCCATTAGTGTAGTGCATGTTTTTCGCGAGAGATGGCGGTGATCTTTCCCCGCTGGATGGCGAGATCCGGCGCCGAACTACCGTCGGCTAGTGGGGTTTCCCCCTAACCAGGCCTCTCCCACCAGCGGGGCACCTCCTCAGTCGGGACAAGCTCTAAGCTCCCGACCGATCTCCCGAGATATGTGGTAGTGTAGTGCATGTTAGTGTAAGTGTGTGTGCGTAAGCGGAGAGGATATGACAAGGAAGAGGAAGGACAGATCGCGCGCGGTCCGTGGCCCGTTTGTTACGGTACTGCTCCGGCATTCGTCCGGTGTAGATCGGAGAAACCACGGAAAACTACCGACCAGCGCAGCCGGCCGCTAGAATTCTCCTCCAGGCAGCGACTGAATTCGACCTAGCTGAAAAGCTAGTGTCGAAAATCCTGCTGCCGTCAGGACTCGAACCTAGGACATCTCGGTCAAAGGCGCTGCAGTGACATATTTGTGCAATGTATCCTGTTTTTAGTGCCATTTTGTAATTTGACTTCATACGCACACATCACAGAACAGCACAAGTTACAGGTTTTGATGACAAGAGTCTTCCGAGAGAGAAGATCAACGGACAATGGTGCCTACAATATGACCTACACTTCACATATTGTCACATAGTATGCACATTATTACAAGTATTTTGTTAATCTTCACAGATGTATGCAGCCTTAAGCAAGAGTAGTGCAACTGCATTTCAGGGCCCTTCTGTCCCCCACTGGGTCGCTTTTCCATTTAACTTTTCTATATTCAAATGGCTCATTGTACTAGTAAGTAAATAAAACATAATAGAAAATTAAAAAACCCTAATGATATAAATAATTAATACAATTGGTTTTTGGTGAACTATTTAAAGGGTTGCCTGATACTAATAGAGTTTTGCACTTCCCATTGAACGCACACAGAGCATTCAAATGAATTCCTATTCACATACGAGCTTAACTTGACTGTTGTCTTCGAGAGAAAGCAATCGAAAGGCAGATTCTACAAAATTGCGAATTGTGTTCTCACGTACGTCTTGTTTCGGTGGCTTACGTCATCCGACGAACACACGATTATGTCATGCTTCATTACGAATGACCGTGATCCAGACAGCCGTCAAGGATGAAACGAAAGAATTCTGCTAGTGTGAGTTCAGAATCAAATAATAATATTATATCTGTTAATTCTGTTCAATATAACAAGAAAAAATAAATTCGATTTGAACGATTGCAAAGGAGACTGCCAAGAAGCCTGGGTCGAGAGAATGCACGTAGTAAGTGGCGTAAACGAAGCAGATGACCTCCCGCCTACGCCCTCCTCGACGATCACGCAATGACGCGACTTCGTCATACGAACATTCCCGACGCCACATGCCACCTAACCCTGCGTAACAAACGACACGTATGGGTTAATATATTAAGAATTACGGTGTCACAAAATCAAATCAAACACGACGCTACCTTCCCTGCGAGCTGAGATTTTAAATGATTACGTGACCAACACGAACACCAAAGGGAATAAAAACGACACAAAGACGAACTCTTTGAAGGCAGTGAATTCAGTCTTATTACGCTGGGATTTCAAATATAGTAATAGAATCTTTTCATTGCAATTTGTTTGGTAAATGATATTTCAAATAAAAAAGAACGACTTCTATTCTTTTAACATTACGAAGTTTATCAAAAAATAATTGCTTCTATTTAAGAACATACCTTATAATACTTTCGTTGAGTATCCGATGTACCTACCTCAATAAATTGTTAGGTCATGCAACATGATACACTAATGTGAAAATAAACAAGACAGTATTAGGCAAAAGAATAAAAATAAATATGATAATATTTCATTAATTACATATCAAAAATATTTATATTGTTGGTTCCTAAATCATCTACAATGTACACGTAGCTACACATATGATGGGTGTACACTTGTTTATTAATGGACCTGAATTTCTTAGAGTCTATCTTCATTAATGGACCATGAAAAGCAATTTATCGTCAAAACCAGGTATCAATTAAAACCAAGGCTTCCACGTGAAAACGTAGATTTATCATTACTCTTTCCTGGAAGATCTTATTTACCAGTAGGTACTAAAATTGTCCAAGTGTTCCAGGGAAATTTAGATTTATTCAGTCTGTTAAATATTGGTTTTCACGAAAAATTTAATCTCATTTAAACGAGTTTTCAATGAGAAGTTCTAGTTTTATCTGATTATATTCTTCTTCTAGTTTTGATTCGCCGAAGAACAAAACGAAAGCCAAATGATCGAAAGCAGGTGGCCACAGGCGCTTGCGATGTCGCCTTCGACGTTAACAAACGCCGTCGTTAGGCGCTAACCTCAGATGCGACGCGGCGCGACGTGTTGAAATGTTCGCCTCTACTCGCGCTTCATCTGATTTTGGCCGCTGCGCTCGGCGTGGGCCCCGCGAGAGGGGCGCAGCAAATGATATTATTTTTCTTCTGAAGCCTTTCAAATTCATCTGCTTAAATCACTATAGAAGTATTTTAACAAATAATTAAGAAATGAGTTGGCATTCATTACTGAGTAGGGCATGCAGTGAGTAAATGGTGGATAATGGACTTCCTTTCATACACAACTGACTAATTACAATCTCGTGTATATGATAAAGCGGATAACTAAAAAAAAGTTTTTCAGACGCAAATAAATGTTTATTTCCATCATTCATTAAATTGCCATACTGACTCGAAATAACTCTAGCAACTAGAATCACTTCAAATGAATATTGCTATATGATGATGGAATTAAACACTTATTTGCTTCTTCTGAATAAATAAATTTTAAAAAACACTGTGTTTTGTCTTATTCATTTGATTGTTTGGAGCTTCTAGGCGCGTCAATTGCGACGGTCGTTAGTCCCGTTAGTGTAGTGAATGTTTTATCCCAAAATATAGCGGTGTTCTTCCTGCTAAACCGTGCGAATCGGCGCTGACCAGTAGGGGGATTCCACAACTCCATCCTCGAAACATCGCCCTTCGGCGAGGCACCGCCCCCGCCGGGACAAGCTCTAAGCTCCCGATTGGTCTCTCGACAGGTGGGGTAGCGGAGTGCGTGCAAGTGTGTATAAGAGGATAGGTCAAGGACGAGGAAGAAAAGATCGCGCGCGATTGACCCGTTTGTTAGGGTACTACTCTGGCATTCGTCTGTTGTTCATTGGAGAAATTACGGAAAACTACCGATCAGAGCAGCCGGCCGCTACGATTCTCCAACACAGCGGTTGCATTCGAGGGAGCTAGTGCCGAACCCTGGGATCTCCGTCCAACGACGCTGCCACTGAGCCACCGCATTGTGCATTGCGAGTGGACATAACAATCGCCCTATGAAGTCATAAGTAGGGGGCGGATTTTGATGACTTATTTATTTATTTTACATTAAAAAAACAGTTAAAAACTGCGTATGACGTGCTATGGGAAAAAGTGAATTGCGTGAGGATGGACTTAAAACACATTGCCAAAAAATGTTCATTGAAATGATCTTAAAATGTCTTAAAAATACCATAAAAGCAAAGAACAATGACGTAAAGAATGTTATCAGAACCAGTTCAGATGAACAACTTAAGCTGTTGGATATGTTACTGATGTAATTGAGGCTTCTATTCGTTCAAGTGAACTCAGCTTTAAAACTTTTGGTTTGAACTGTTCTTTACCAGAAAATCTCTGTCTTTAGTTACCCCGAAATCGTTTTTTATTTTTTTTTTATTTTTTATCCGCCAATGACGCTGACAGGCGTCACAGAAATCTTAGATTACATACTCACAATGGCTGGCATTACAACTTATGAGCGAAGAAATCGAATAGGCTACCAGGCATAGGTTCTGTGAAGAATATTTGTTGCATCTCGTAAATATTTTTGAAGCAAGTAGCATTAAAATGACATTAAAATCGATTAAATCAGCGAAAAAAATCATTAAAAAATGACGGAAACGTTAAAGAATTACTGATTAATCGAAATCGATAAAAAATGCAAAATAATAACGTATAAAAATAGGTCATTTCCTTTTGTCATAACATAAAATGAATTTCTATACTAAATAGTGAAGGCAGGTTAACGGGGCTTTGTCATATATAAACACGAACTACACCATCATATTCATCATGGTGTATGTTGGTGTGGTGAGGAGGATTGTATGTTTCACACTCCCCGAGAGGTGCCTGAGATGGAGCAGCATTCAGCACATTTATTAATTATGTTTTCATGTTGTGGTTGCAAGCCCTGAGGATGGAAATAAATTTTCCGAAACGTCGGCAAACAACCAACATGTAGTTCGTGTTTATTTATGACCAAGCCCCGTTAACCTGCCTTCAATATTTCATCAATTAGTCGTTAAGAATTCTTTATATGCTAAAGAGCATTGTTCCATAGTGAAAAGAAAAAGGAAATACATTTCATTAAACTCCGCCCCCTAGTCATAAGAGGCTCCGCTCCGCGCCGCGCCCCGCCCCGTTGTTGACGCAGCCACCGGGCGCAGGGGATTTCGGCACACAGTGCCACGGCGCGCAGCAGTACGCGGCGGCCGCGCTGTTTGCTATTCAGAGGCGGCGACGAGGATTTCAGCCGCGTGTTTGCTCGGATGGACGCCTTCGACGGGGAACACGAGACGGACTGGCATTGGGAAACTACACAGCTTATGTTACCAAGTTCAACGATCCAGCTCAGAGGAGCTCTTATTGCTACGTGCTTCTTCTAAGGTCCTCCTCTCGGGATGAAAAGAAAAAAAAAAAAAATATGCTCGTACAAATGTCCGATCATCTTTCGAATACCGTTCTAAAAGACGTAGTGGTACATACAGATTATTTCGCATTCATTGTAGTTGGAAGGACGTGCAGATGTCGTGGGTGATTAGATTCAACATGCAAGTCAGAAGCTGTCCAGCAGCAGCGCCGTGGATCATTTGCGGAGTCGCACCGTCACGAATCCAAGTGGCCGGGTCAGTGACAAGTGAATAAGCGAGTGCATGACACATGGGTATTAGTCTTTACGGTGACCATTATTCTACGTCAGAAAACGGTTCTCTAAATTGAAAGGACGCCGGAGCCAACTGTCATAATATTAACCAAACGTCCATTCATTTAAAATCGTTAAAGAATGAAATATTATATTTCATTCTAGGCCTCATTCGTTACTTTCATAGACTGGCCTTAACTCATGAACTCGACCATTGATGTCTTCAATTTGTTATTAGAAATGGAGATATCCTTTCTTACAATCTACAACGACAAAATATTTAGTGATAAAATATATTGTAATAATACATAAGTTAACAAATGATGTGTAATAACCTATAAGCTGTTAGAAACTAGCAATAATTTATTGACCATATATTACGGGTGTAATTACAGATAATCCGCAATTGAGATGAATGAAAACTAATGGTATCAGAACGACAGAGACTTTATCGTAGAAGTTACTTTCAATGATGAAGTCTGATCTAGCTTTTGGTTTGCTCAACTCACCAGTGGTCTCTCGTCGCTAAAGGAATTTAACATTCTGCCTTTGTTTCATTTCTCAGTTTTTAATGCTGCCCATATTTCACTCAAAATTACGGGAAAAACTACTTATACTTAAAAAAAAAATGTGCATAATATTAATTAGAGAACTAATTACGTGGAACAATTTTTATTTGAAAAAATCTGTCTTTAATATTGAGTTGTGGGATGACGCTGAAAAAAATCAAACTTTTGTAGATTTCGAAAATTCAGGGCTAATCGTGAAAATCGGACCTATGCCATCAATATAAATGCATTTCACTTTATTCTTACAAGAAATTCACACAGCAAATTTTGAGCCACTCTTGAAATAATATTTAAAATGTCACAGGGACTTTACGTACCGCCAAATTTGAAAGAATACCTCAAATTTCGCATTTTTGAGTCGGACCGAATGGACCAGGGAAAAACTTTCATTTTGGGGTCGCTAATGTTGTTTACAGACTGACGTTTTGAAAAAAAACGACACTTTTTCGGTGTCGGGACCACAAAACGTGTAGTTGCCTTATTCTCTCGAAATAGATTTTCCGCATTACATAACTCTCTCCATACAATGTATATTACTCCGTATACACGTAGGTATACAAGAAAATAATTAGTAGTTCTATAAAATGGAACGCACTTTCCCATATTTGTTCATTTACTTACTTCTTATTGGGCTGCACTATATTTTCAGTTCTGTCCCACCCTGTTCTCAGCTGCCATGTATTGACGTAATACTTTTTTCGCGTTTTCTCAATTTTTCGGATCCTTAATAGTAAAATTGAAATATGACTAAGAATATTATGCAAGGGTAAAACCTGGTCTTAAATGAAAAAAATGAAAACGTCGTAGCTCTCTCTCTCTATATATATATATGATTAAGAAAAATAATTTTTCGAGCAAATGTGTAAAATCCCTACATATCCATTTATTGACGATTATGAACGTTTAAAAAGTTATTACGAAGAAAGAAAAAAGTCCGAATATGTCGTGTTTTATCGGCCCCAAAAAACTTTTTCCGAAATATTCTAGCTGGAAAACGTACGGCTTCCTTACTAACATTAACATAAACAAAATAAGTAAAAATTTTAAAAAATCTTCTACTTGGCCTTTTGCAAGGCGGGCCCGCTAATAGCTCCCCGTCGACTGCACTGCTAGTCCCTGCTCTAAATTTACGTAGCGCCGGCCGCGTGAGAGCTGCCCCCGGGGCGCACGGCCACCTGGACGGACGCGTGCGGGCGCTTCCACACCGGCACGAGGGGGGCGGGGACAGGAAGCGCCCGCGTCGGGAAACCTGTCAGCTTCCTTCCCCCGTCGCCACGCGACGCGAGGCGACACGACGCCGCGCGCGCACCACAACAAACTAATTAAACATTTCTCTTGAACGTCCACGCTGGAATGCATGCGCCGTCACAAGGTTGCAATCAACACATTCACTTGCAGAGCGCTGCCATACATTTCGCTGCGGTGGTCACATGATGAAATAAAAAGTTATTTACTACATTATTGTTCTCAATGTTCTGTGCATTTTTTTATAAAGTATGTGAGAACCAATTACAAGGAACTGAAGGAAGGCTAATGGTTAATGAATATCATTACCTTTAGAACGAAACACAAAAGTAACCATCAAAGAGTTAGTATATTTAATGTAATGATCTTCGAAAATTTTCGCAGTTCATGATAATTATAAAAAAAATTAGCTATTTCAGAATATTTCTTTATTGAGAAAGCCTGATTATTGCAGTTAAAACAACATATTCACAGCTCTTTTACAGAGTAATTATTAGAACACCATAATTAATAGACGTTCGTGCTGTTATTGCATATTCAGCATTGGCAATCCAATCATATTTAACATCGTCGTGGAAAGAAAGTCCAGAAGTGCTTTTATCCTCTTTTTGAAGTATAGATTGATTATAAGTAACGTTTTGAAGGATATAACATACATCAGTTAAAGCATTTTCTTCTACTTACCAATACGTCCATACGAGGAGCAGGTTTTGAATTTGAAGATTCAGCTGTCAGTGGATATGCATCGGTGTCTTGCTGCCGAATACAGTATTATTATTTTCTTTCACAACAAAAGAACCAATATTCACTTGTTCACACTTTTGCTGCATGCAGAAAAACTCGCTAGTTCACTACGAAAGGCTTCTCCCTATTCCACGCACAAGCACACCTACCGGCGAACTGTTGCCGCCACCTTCAAACCGAGTGCCAAAATATACCACGCCACTGCGTATTTTCAGCAGCACTTGCGTTTCTCCCCTCCTTTCTACACTCCCAGGTGGCAGCATACTCAGCAAGCGCCATCTCGTAATCATTTGTAGAACCAGAAGTCTATATGTAAAACATAATTAATACATTTTATTTTAAAAAGATATTTGATAATTTTGCTAATTATAAAATAAATTATCAGTAGAAATATAAAAAAGTATTTTGAGACGTTGTTAGGATTTAATTTCAGTGTTTGAACTCTGAACCAGAGAGTGTTGATAGAACCGACGGAACTTCCAACTTCGATAGGAAGAACAAAATAGCATTTACTTTCTATTCAGAATGAAGTATAAATAACAACTTTTTAAGCTGTATATTTTGAATTAAAATTTAAAAATTTGATATAATTGTTTTCTTTGTACGTTGATCATGATTATCAGTATATGGATACAATCTACATCCTCATGAATAAAGGCAGTCAATTTGGAGAACGTTTCACTTCCGCTCAGTTTTGCTCGCTCTTCCTTTACACGAGGTGACGGCAAGATGCAGAAGGTTAAGGTAAGTGTAGAAAATTTATTTATTGTTGAAATGATTTCTTTCTTGCTATTTATTAACAATTTTCTCAAAATATAATTTATTGATTTCAGCAAAAGGAGCAGGTCCAGTCGGTCCAGGTGTTTGGCCGAAAGGTAATCTCATAGTCACCACATGCCACATGTTTGGTGTTTGTTTGCAGTTGATACATTATAGATTTTGCCCATCTTACATGTACTTGGCATGCCAGTAATTTGGGGTTGATTAATTTTTTATTCTGTGTTATAAGTGAGGTTATAAATGCATGAACCCTTTGCGATTTAGTTAATTTTTTTTGTTGAATCTGAACCATGTGATTTACCGTTTATAGAGCTTGAATAGTGTAAAATGTTAATTTTTAAATTCTAAGGAAGCTATAAAAAATTGGTAATGACAATCTGCTTCCTGAATGTTTTTGAATAACCATTCTTATTGAATCTCAATTCTTGTTAGTGTTGATGTTTGTTTTTTTGTTTAGAAAACTGCCACAGCAGTAGCTTACTGCAAACGAGGTAATGGCCATATTACAGTAAATGGTCGGCCCCTAGAATTACTAGAGCCGCAGGTGCTACAGGCAAAATTACAAGAACCTATTCTTCTTCTTGGAAAGGTATGCTCGTTATATTAAGATTAGTTTTAACTAATATTGAATGTGACTAGTAATGCCGAAGATATTAAAGTTAGGGCTAATTGCAACATGTAGCTAAGTTTTTAGAGTAGTTGAAGTAAATTTGGAATGCAATACCATACTGGTCATTATATGAATTTAAGCTTATGGTGCCACTCACTGGTTTCATTCACCTGATAGGTTATGATTTATTTCAATGTGTTTCTTTGAGTTGTACACTAGACAGGAATTGTTTGCAATTATTATGAAACTTCTGAACTTACTTTACAATTACAAATAATTTTACTCATGAGTATATAGTATGGCCTTCACAAATCTTATTCTGATCTTCACTTGATATTACTACAATTTTGATTTTTAACATCAAAGACTTGTAATGCAAAGAATGCCTCCTATCACTAGAAGAAATTATAAGTGGACGATATATCAATTAAATAATGTAACTATGGCCAATGAATTTATTATAGTTTTTTACTCTGCTCTTACACATCATGTGAGTTTTTTCTTACATTGCACTTTTCATGGTGTTTGGTGAAGTTGGTGTGAATTTCTAATGGGCAATTTTTGAATACATTGTGTAGTTTGAGCTGTATTAATTATTCAGTACAGTAAGAGGAATTGATGGATCCTAGGTAGTATACGTGCAAGTTTTCTTGATATTCCGCAGCGGGGGGTGTGGGGAGAGGAAGGCTGTGGTTACGTCACAGAATAAAAGGGCGTACCAACTGTGGGCATGAACTTAACGCGCCATAGCGTGCTACCAGAAATGTTAAGATTGTTTTGAAAGTACAAGATAGTTGTTGCCAGCATTGTAATTTTGTGCGTGTCGTTCCGAGTCAAACCTAAATGCCTCAGCGGGCCGTGCTATTAAGCGCTGGACGAAGACTAGGGAACTTGTGTATCAAGGAAACTTGCGCGAGCGATATGTCTGTTGAATATACATGGAAGAGATGAAATCGTCTGATTGAAATAATAGCTACAAGCAAATGTGCAGAAAGAAAGATGTCAGTTCTTATGTGCCGAAAAGGGTGAGAGAAAAGATTCCTGATATCCAGTGACAATTGATGATGTGCGTTAAGTTCTTATTACCAATGTTAGGTTTTGAAAGCACTGTGTGAATTGGTCATGAATGAATTGAAAAGTGTTTGGAAGACGTGACTATTTGGTTTAGTTTTTCCGGGAAATGTGTAGCGGTGATGTAGATAAAAGTGAATCACTAGGAGGAATTAGTATTACGGAGACATTCCAAGCATGTTGGTAAAATACAGTTTAATAGTGACAAACGTAAGAATGGTACGTAGGTGTTTAGAGAAATAGAACATGGTTCCAAGTGTTTGGGGTAGTTGAAAAAAGTAGGAAAGACATTCTTGTAGGTATCAAGACTCTCATCAAGCGTGTATTTCATTTCTAGAATTGTATGATTTGTAGGGGAGTATATTAGTGGTACTATTGTGAGATAGCAGGGGTTTGGTGGCAGTAACAGTCGGAAAAGCACAATTAACATTGTAATAATATATGCATAGAATAGATTTTGTTTTAAACAAGTGTTTAAATGTACCATGTAAATGATTCATTTGATTCAAGTATTCACTAAACAAGTATCAGTTCCTGAGTGGCACCATAAACCCAAGGTAACTCTAAATTGATTTTCTGACCATGTATGTAATTCCTTTTTGTAGGAGCGATTTTCTGGAGTTGATATTCGTGTTCGAGTTAATGGTGGTGGCCATGTGTCACAAATCTATGCAATTCGACAAGCGATATCCAAAGCTCTAGTAGCTTATTATCAAAAATGTAAGTAGATATTTTCAAACATCCTTTTTTAATAGTAAGATTTTATTCCACAATACATTGACAAACAGTCATGCTTTGAGAGTAATTTCATCAGAAGCAGAACAATAAAACACTAATCTCTTTAAATGGAACAAGGTGAGTCCCTCTCTTTAAATAAGCAATGTGTGGTATGTTTCATCACTTCATTTTACAGAAGTTGCAGATTTACGCCATTTTTAATCCTCCAAATGATTGCATTAAATCGCTCCCTATTTGTAAGCACTTTGACTTCGACATTTTTATTCAAATGAAATTGTAAGATTTTTGTAATATATCTTTGATCCCGGTGAATAATCTGAGTCATGAAAACTTAATATTACAGGAGATTAAAAAACAAATTTCAACTGAAGTTAATCAAGGATTATTGATATTAAAATGGAACAATTGTGTGTAGGTTTCGTGTTAATACCAGGTGATCAATATAAAACGCGACCCTGCTGTTCAAGGCTGTGAGAGAACAGTGAAAGTTTTGCAACACTGCTTCTGGGACAGCTCCTTCAACTACGTTTCAGCGACACTCCATTCACCACCACCCCTTTTGTTTTACCCACCCTCTTCCTGTGGTATGGGTCATACCTATTCAAAACAAAACAGGCTGCATCTTCATTCATAGTTTCCTTCTTTCACAGTTGATGTACGATGCGCCTCAGCATAGAGGAATGCAGTTTTGTGGTGTACGAGATTTTTCTAATGTAATCTTTCAAAGAGTGCCAGGCATCTTTCAGAGAAAAATTTTCACCCGAGTCTATTCCGAACAAGAGTACCATATTTCGGTTAGTGAAATGCTGTCGTGAGACAGGATGTGTGTTGGATTAGAAACACAGTCTCTGAATTCCAGTGCTCATGCAGCAAAAACTAGAGGAAATTCGGGATGATCTTTTAACTTTCTTCAAAACATCATTAAGGAAACTCCAGCAGCATTGTAAGCTTTCTTATGGAAGTGAGCACTCTGCCACTACAAAATTGAAAATGTGTGCATTCAAACAGCGGAATTCTCCAGAGCTTAAGGTTCCCAAACGTGCTGCTCGTGTGGATTACTATAATTGGTTACTGAATTGTTGGCGAAGGTCTTGCTGCACTTGATAAAGTGTTTATTAGTGATGAGGCTTGGCTTCATCTGGATGGATAAGTTAACCAGCAAAACAGTAGTCTCTGGGGGTATTTATTTATTTATTTTACGTCAAAAAAACAGTTAAAAACTGCATATGACGTGCTATGGGGAAAAGTGAATTGTGTGCACATTTTCAAAATTCTGTGATCCCTTCACTAAGTCATATACTACTTAAATTTTGAATTTTGAAAGGATAAATAAGCAATAAATTTTGAAAGGGAGAAAAAAAAACTCCCATGTAATAAAATCTATTTTCAAGGATTAATAAGCAATAAATTTTGGCTCTTATTACTTCCTGTTGCAACTACATGGAAACTATAATTTGAATAATTGTATTTCCCACTGAATTCTAGAAGATGTGCACAGAAAATGAAGTTACATTTATGTCCAGAAGCAAAACAAGGGGCCATCTCAGCATTTGCTCAATGGATCAGGGAAACTGGACGAAAAACCTGATCGAGATGGGGTACTGAGAGACAGATAGGAAACAGAGAGTCCATTGCAATAAAAAAAAGATTGGAGTATGGTGTGCCATTTATCGACGCAGATTAACTGGTCTGTTGTTTTTCAAAGAAACAATAGTGGCGGATACGTATCAGAATTGAGAAATTAATTTTTATTTTATTTAGTTATATTATAATTAGTTAATTATTTTTAAAGTAACCATATTCAACAATAATAATAATAATAATAAACATTTGTTCTGAGAATCTGAACTTATAATTTATTAATATTTATTTAAAACAGAAAAGTATAAAACATATTTTTGGAGCGTATTTATCTTGTTATGCAACTAAAACAAGCAAAGGTTACAATTAAATTTATTCAATGTATATTTTACATGGCAAGTTTATTTCTCTTTCAAACAATACACAAAGGAATTGATGTTCTTGACAATTCAATTTTCTTTCGACGCCAAACAAGCAGCTGCATGCCTTTCTCTTCAAATTTGTGGCCACGGCAGTCTCCTGCTCTCCTCCTCAGAGTGGTGTTAGTGGGATAGGGGATTAAGTGTACTTCCTGACAGTTTACCTCCTTGAAACAACCAGCCTTTATCCGACCTGCTCAAACATGGTTGCCAGTGCATTTCGCTCCGCCTTGCTGTGGGTTGCGTTTTATACTGATTACCTGGAATCACTAATCTCTGATTTTCAGCATTAAGTTATTTTGTGCTCGCCTGTTAAATTAAATCTTCATGACTTACCAGCTTATTTACCGGGGTGTAAGATAAGAAAAGTTAGTATAGGTGTACTAAAAGGACCGCGCAAAGCACAAGAATATGCTATTTTTTACTACTACAACTGATTGTCAGGGAAGTTAAGTGACATTTAAATATTTCCTGGGGTTGTATTTGATGATACAACCAATGAAATAACTGATTTGATGGTTTCATTTCATTTTGTGGAAGGAATAGCAAATAAAAAAGGATCTGAGGACAAGGTTTTAGAAAAATATTACAAATCAGGTTGAGAAAATAACGTTTATTCTAGCTTAACTCTCAGTGAATACAAAATTTAATTGCAGATATTTCTCATGTTACTCACTTCGATCACCCTGACAGTTTTATTGAGTTTTATCCCAACTTTGGAGGCAAGGTGTGCTGTGAATTATATATTCCCACGATGCAACATTAAATTGCTGGAATTAATCTGTATATGGTATCATTTATATTTATTTAAAATTGTAATTACAACTTCTATTATTTTTTAGTAAAAGTGTACTAAATTCTTGTTTCTTATCTATAATGTGTGATGGTTCTGGCGATGTAATCTAGTTGGATTGCGCATCGGACTTCTAGACTAGTTTCAATTCAAACTTCATCATAAGTGAGGATTTCAAATTGCAAAAAAAATCTTTTTACGCCTTCTTGAGGATGTACAATGCCGAATGTTAATGTTAGAAAGAATTTACCATGTAAAAGATCCTCTACATGCGCCTCTGAGCTAAATTCAAAATCGCCTGTTTCGTCGCCCAAGTAATACCTTCGTTCTCCCCTAGTAGGTGAAAGGAGCGTAACGAAATTTGCGTGGTCAGCGGAAGAGCAGGCCTCATGGCCTGAGTCTCGCCACGTAAAATAAGGCAAATTCAATTCAATTCTATAATATTGTATTTTTCTTTTTATGTCGATTTGTTTTAAAATTAATTGAAGATGTGGAAAAAACATTGCCTTTTTGTTCGTATTTTGATTTGTTTTCAAAATTGCAATCTTTTCATTCATAAGTGAGGAACCCTTTCAAAAAATTGTTCATAAAATGTACATATTTTTTATTGTAACGTATTGATGGATGTACAATTGCAAAATGGTTAATTATAATAAAGTACAGAATAATTAATACAAATTATTTCACTCTATTCTTATATAAAAATTTAAAGAAAACATTGAAAATATTCCCGTGGGCTTCTTGGAGAGAACTCTCAAAGTTCAAAGAATTCTTTTCAAAAGTGCAGAGCTGGAAGCGGGTCAGATTGCTTAGGTATTTTAGAAAACAAATTCAATAAATAGTTAAGGCACTAAATTTTGTAAATGGATGACTGTTGTGTTCTTCGTAGCGGATGACTGTGTTCTTCGAGACGGATGACTGTGTGTTCTTCGTAGACGGTTCGTAGACGGATGACTGTGTGTTCTTCGTAGACGGATGACTGTGTGTTCTTCGTAGACGGATGACTGTGTGTTCTTCGTAGACGGATGACTGTGTTTTCTTCGTAGATGGATGACTGTTGTGTTCTTCGTAGACGGATGACAGTGTTGAAAACAACACTTTCTTGGCTTCGTGGGTCCCCAAATCATGTATTTCTGTTAAAATTCTGAAACAAATTTTCCACAGTATTATACAGTGTTCTCTAAACTACAATTCTTCTGATATATGTACATATTCGAGAAAGTAAAAAGAGAATAATTATTAGTATATTTACTAATTAGTGTGCACTTAAGTTTGTAGAGACACGAGTTTACAGAATTGACAATTCACCATTTTGTATTACTTATGAGGAGGGCTTGTATGTTTTGAAGATTTCCAGAATCAGTACCAAGATTTGTGGATGATAGTTCAAAAGTGAAATTTGTAGTCTTACCTCAGCGAGGTATAACAGATGTTTAAATATTTTGTTCAAAATTTTACTCTTGTTTCCAATATGCTGTGTGTACATTTATTAAAATTTTGTAATGCAATAATGCTCATATTGAGAATTATTTTATAAAATGACACGTGCAGATTTATTGGGACAGAATTGTGATATATTTAAGTGTTGAGACTTGGAGATTATATTGCTAGCTTGATCAAGATAATTGGCTGGAGAAAACATGAGAAAGGAAGATAACGGCAAAATGCCAGAAATAGGCAGAAGCTAAAATAGGCTTATATAGACAGAATGAAAATCTATTAAAACAACTGCAGATGTACAATTAAGTGATTCCTATTGTTAAGTCATACATTTATTAAAAAGCATTTTGCCAAACTTTCAGGCTCTAGTTACAAGTAATGTGAAAAAATACCTGCTGTTTAAGCATCTCTGATTTAACTTGGTCGTCAAAGGGTCAACAGACAGCCTGTGAATTCTTTTTTAATGTTGACCATAATTGGGTTGGATTCAAAATATTGATATGAAACTCTTAGTTGACAGTGCATTGTCTCTCACTATCAGAATTTTTTCATTTTTTGCAGTCTTATTTATGGATGTATTTTCTTAGCTGTTTGTAAAAAAGTTTAAAATTCGTTTGTTAATTTATTTTCTTGGTTGTGTGTGGAACCTTGGGTATTTCTAGTGCCAAAAATTCACTAGTATTTTTAGAGTAGTTATAGATTGCCATTAAGAAAATGCAAAAAATTTTAATGTGAAATAAATAATAAAACTCGGAAATAAGAAAAAGCTTCAAATAAAAAAGTAGGAGGAAATCATGAAAATTGAGAAATTTAGGGAAATGATTTGTTAAAAATTAATGTAATAAAATAAGTGACTTAAAGTAATATTTGATGAGAAAGTTAGATTAAAATTAGTGTAAAATATGGTTGTATCTACGATCATCAGGACCTGAAATTTTACATTTTTAGAAATCACGGTTGGTAACATTTCAACTTTTTTCTTTTTCTAAAAGCAATTGAAATTGGAGTAAAAAAAGAAATTACAAGATTTTTGTAAATTTCAATGAGGTTTATTATGTCTTATTTTTTCAAGTTTTATTACCTTATTTGAAGGTCAGGCTTTCACCACCATGATTCAAGAAATGCGAAAAAACTTTTAATTGGGAAGCAAAGAAGAAATATGCTACAGAATCTGAGCAGAAGCGACCTTCAAAGAAAATCCAAATTTTACTTTAAATTCCAATATTTACACATTTTAATAATTAATGTATTGGGTTTTTAACAGAAACCAATGATTGATTAATTGATCCTGTGGTTGACTTAACATGATAATATTTTGATTCTGAGGTTTCTGAGGTACATTTTGTAGTCTTGGCTATGCCCACCTAACTGCGTGTTTCAAAGATAGAAGAAGGGATGGTTAAAAGAATGGAGAGGTCTCATTTTCATTGAACTTTCTGAATTTTCAAAAATTGCAAAAGTTAGAAATAATGTGAGAAAGTAGGTGCCATTGAAGCTTATTTTGTAATTTAAGGTTTAATTTATATGTTTTTATATTTTTTTTTATTAAATTTTAGCTTCATTTTAAGTTCTAATTTTAATTTTTTATTTTTCAGATGTTGACGAGGCATCAAAGAAAGAGATCAAAGACATTCTTATCCAGTATGACCGCACATTGCTAGTAGCAGATCCTCGTCGTTGTGAACCTAAGAAGTTTGGTGGTCCAGGTGCACGTGCTCGCTACCAGAAATCTTACCGTTAACATTTTTGCAATGTGTATTATCCATATAAAAATAAAAAGGTATTGAATACAGTCTTGATGTGTGTGTTTTGGAACTCTTTATTTTTACTTTTCTTCTAATGCCTCCATTGAATGATGTCTGTTTATTTCAATTAATGGTACCTGTGCGTTTAGGCAGCTATTAAAAATTCAAATAACATTAAACATTTATAATTTTGTGTTATACGGGAATATTTGTCTAATTGAGATTATATCTAAAGCTTGTCACTAGTTAATTTGTGCCTTGTGTACCAGCAATAGTAGTTGATTTATTTATTTATTCAGACTTTTTGTATAACAAAAAATAATAGTAAGATTATTTGCAAGGATATGAGATCCTGTGTGTGACTTACAAAACTACGCAAGTCAAATAATGTAACACATCATTTTTATGCAATCTACATGTTGGTACATACCAGAGCAGTGAACTCTTAACACTATGCAACTGAATTCCATGAAAGTTGGCACATCTACATGTATTTTTGCACCTAGATGATTTACATGCTGTAAATTTTGTCGTTACTCCACTAGATGGCACTGCAGAACAAATTGCTCTTCATTTTAATTAAAATTGATTTCAGTTTCCATTCAAACTAGTCCACTTGGGCTTCATTATTGCTGGTCATAGCCGTGTGGTGCGAAGCTGAGGAGGACAGGACTGGAAGCATGTGTGCAAGATTGTTTGATAGCGATTCCTGGTACGTCAACTGCCAAGGTCATTAGTCCTGTAAGAGTAGTGCATGTTTCCTCAGGAGTAGGCGGTGATCTTCCCCTGCTAAATGGGAAGGTCTGGCCCAGACGTACTGTCAGCTAGCAGGGTTTTCCCTCACCACGTATCACCCACCAGTGAGGCACTGCCCAGCTGGGACAAGCTCTAAGCTCCCGTCCATTCTCCTGGGATGTGTGGTAGACTAGGCATGTTAATGTAAGTGGAGGAAGATAGAATAAGGAAGTGGAAGGAAAGATCAGATGTTGCCTGTTTGTTAGGGTACTGCTCCTGCTTTCTCATGGTGTTGATCAGAGAAACCATGGAAAATATCGATCAGAGCACCCGGTTGCTAGACAATGACTGAATTCAATGTAGCTCTCAAAGTGGGGTCGAAAATCCTGTCCTGTGCACGCATGCGCGAGAGGTAGATAGGCAGAGAAAGTGACAGACGCACACAGAGAGACATGGAGACCGTTGCAAGGGAGAGAGAGTGACAGACGGTTGCAGAGATACGAAGACGTGCAGAGAGAGAGAGAGAGAGGGCTATGGAGAGCAAGACGATGTCTGCGGGGTTTTTCTAGTAATAATTAAAAAAAAAACAACTAAAAACACAGAGTATACAGAATATAAGAAAGCAAAGCTGTCGCAACTATTGAATATTGAACATAACTTTATGAAGATAAAGTTCAATGATTCAGGATCTCAATAGTTCCCTAAATTCAAGAGTGATAGAATCACAGTGTTAGAAATCAGAACTTAATACATTTAAAACCATTCTTCTAACATGTAGGATTAGTGTTTCCTAGCTGCTTATTCACCTGCAAAGGAGGTTAAATAGCACGTAGAGCAAGAGCTGTCAGTATCCACTTTGGATTTTGGGAAAGTTGAACATAAAATCTTTTTCATATAGAACTTCTGGATAGATATATTTTCTTTAAATAAATCTTTAGTTGAATACAAAATGGGTTTTTTAAATAATCTTTTCCAAGATCTTATTTTGTGTATCAAATAAGGGTGTGAGGGTGTTATAGAAGGCTGCTCTTCAGGTAATAAAATCATAAGTAGCTATAGACCAAAACAATGTGTGGTACATAACTAGAAGTTGTTTACCATTTAATGTTATCCTTAATTTGCAAAAAACATTAGGTATCTACGGTAATTCTCTCTACAGTATTATCTTAATGTGCTGACCATTTGAAATGAGCATCTCTATAGACACCTTTGTCTATAGAGAAGATGAATATTTTGTCTTCATTGATCTAGGTATATCTAGACAATTACAATGTAGTTTATCACAGTCTTTGATATGAATTTTGATTTGACATTTTACCGGAATACTATCAATAAATAGCTACCATGTGTAATAAATAGAGTTTTCACAATATTTAAGCTCAGAAAATTCTGACACAGCCAATCAAAGATTAGAGTTATACTTGGTTTTACTTTAATACAAACTCTATTTCAAGTATCAGCTTTAACTAAGCAGCAGTGTCTCATCAGCGAAAGAAACATGTTCACCCTTTGGTAGAATAGTAAAGATATCATTAATGTATAATAAAAAAAGGTATGGGTCTAAGGACAGTTCCCTGTGGAACTCCATACATCACAGCTCTCCGATTTACATAATTTATTTTGACAAGTTGCTTTGTGTTCTCTTAGGTAGCTCTCAAATAGTTTAAGCACAGTACCTCAAAATCCTAATTAACGTAATTTCTATAACATTAGATTGTGATTGACTCTGTCAAAAGCCATTGCCAAGTGTATACATATCGAAATGCATGGCTCATTTCTATCTAATCAGGTATGTAAATCGTGGCAACATTAGTACTTTTACTTATTTGATATTTGAATTGGTGGTCATTCAGTAATTTATGTTTTACAATGAAGCTGATAATTCTCATTTTGATCACCTTTTCAAATATCTTTGCTGTGTTTGATATGAAAGAGATTGGTCTGTATTTGCTGGAATTTTTTACATCACCAGTTTTAAATATTGGGATAACAACTGCTTTTTTGAGGTGATCCCGTACATGTTAACTTCAATGCATTTATTTTCCATGTAATTACATGTTTTTCAAAACAATACCTACATTCAATTATATTTTTTAGAGTTTACAAGACATTCTGAATGAATTAGAACTATTTTTATTCTATATATTTTGGTATAATTACATATTTTACCTATTACGACATATTTCTTATATGTTTTTCTACATTTTAATAACTTTATACGTCGAAATGCAACATTTCAGATGCGTTTGCAATATCTGTTATGGAATCATTTTTTTAAAAAAATTATGCTTTTATTACCACCACATCTCCGTCATGAATTGTCAAACGCCCTCCCCCCCCTTTCTGCATAATAACGAGTTGATTGTTAAAAACGAAAGCAATTTCAACCACGTGCTTGCTCATGTTTCAAGTAGCAAATTTGTAATTTGATTGAAAAATATTTTAACAGGAAATTGCCGCGTTCAATTTGGAGGGTTGAGCATTTATAGTTTAACCCCCCCCCTGCAGGATCCATCACTTGCTACATGGTACTTATTATTCACTTGCACTCTGGCTACAATAAACATTGTAATATAGACTGAACATATTTTGTATTTTGAATCAAATTCTCATATGTGAAGTCTAGTGCACAATTAGTTCAGTAGCGATAGAATCTACTTTCAGCCACTTGAAATACTTGTTAAGAACTGATCGGTGATGTTCTATGGTCGGAAAATGCTTGTAGAAGACAATTTTAAACAATAATGCATTTTTATTTTCTATTTTTTCTTACATGTTTTGGAAAAAAATAGTACATATATATGTACATATTTTGCATATTTTATTACAATAAATTCCGTTCCCTATTAATAAGAAAGACCAAGGGCTTCTTAATGTGTGAAGCTATATATTTAATTATGGCAGTTGTAATTTTTCATGTCGTATCAAATCGTCGTTCTCGTAAATAACACTGGTCTAAAAAGTGAACTTCTTTTCTTTTACAAGAATGAAAGCAACAGATTCTAGAAGCATTTTTCATACTGAATTCAAATATCATTTCAGTTTTTCTTCATCCGGCAAGATTTTTGTGTGATATTCATTTGAATTTTTTATAATTTGAATGAATTCAGTAACTAGCTATCCAACTTTAAACGGTATAATACTAGTCCTGACTTACATTCTGACGACTCATTCTGTAACTAGAAAGTGGTAATGATTTTTGGGCATATTCTGTATCTGGATCATCTCTCTTCTTCGTCCAACAGTAGTCAGCCTACATATTAGAACTATACTTGCCTTTGTACATGTTTTCCAGTGTATAAATTTATTGATGAAAAGGCTCACCATGCTTATCGCTGAAGATTTTCCGGCTGGAAGTATATGATAAGAGTCAAAGAAGAGAATTTTCAAAGACATGTTACATCTCAAAGCTTTTGTAAGAATGCAGATCAGCCTGTATGTCTGATAGTTTTTTGCTTTATGGTTTCCAAGGAAATTGCAATATAAATTTTTGAAAGTCTGCCAGGCTGCTTTTCCAGTGGATTTAATAGTTCTTCAAAATGTTCGTCAGCTATTAATGACCGTAAATTTGTGGTCCTAAAAATTCCTTACTTTTCAATTTAGCATCACTTACTGTTGGAAATTTTGATTTCAAGAAGAATCCACCTGAAAGTTTATCCTTTGCTTTTATGGGATTCACTAAATAAATCTCTTCATTACTTTTTCAAGATTCACTAAATGGAGATGTGACAAATTTTTCTGTTCAGAGATACACAGGTTCCTTTAATATTTATCAAACGGAAATAACAATCACTTAGATGATCCTTCGTTCCCTCCAAATCATAGAAATTTGCAAATTGCATATGATGTGTAACTTTTTCTATCAAGGCATCAGTCTTAATACACAATACATATATTTCGGCCCAGTCTTTTCAAAATCAACTTGACAGCCAAAATGCAAGCTATCTTGACAGCAGTTGATAAGACTTTTGTGTTAAATTTCACCTCTTGAGTTTTTCAAGTCAGTTATCCACAGATACAACAGAAATTATCTGCATGATTAACACACTTTCTTGGCATTATGAAAATTCAGAACACTTACAACTCAGCGTATACAGTACCCTTTTAAATCAAAGCCAGGAAATGTCACTAGTGATATTCATGCTAACTAATTCATAGACACCTCAATATGGACACATCAATGCCAGGTCTGAGCATGTCAAACGTATGTACCTGCTCAGTATTGCCTGTTGGTGTTTCAGCATGATATTACATATTACCTTAAATATAGCGTGAATAAAGTCGCTATGTATATGGTAAATGTTCCTGTGACAGACCAAAGAGAATGTTAAAACCAAATTTTCAGAAGTAGCTGTCTCAAAAAAGGTGCCTTATGGAAAAAAACTGAATACACACCTGAATCCAGTAATAAAGAATGCACTAGATTCATTTATCAGATTTCTGTGAAGAAAACCTTGTCAGCCAGTGTAATTCAAATAGTTCATTCTCACTAGTGGGGCTTAAAATGAGGACTCAGCAATGTTTGTCTCTAATGTAATATGATCAAAATTTGCAGCCATTAGAGGTCCTATGTGGATGAAAAATTTATTGAGATGATTTTCAGTATTATTTTCATCTTCCTTTGGTCACTAGTTTATTAATTGAGTTTTTGCTAGATATAGTTCTATTTAAACATGAATTATATATATTGTAGTTTACTTTGGCAGTTGATAATAGCTTGGCAAGTGTGGCTTTTACTCAATACTCATATATCTATTTTTAAAGGCAATATTATTTGGGCTAGATTTTACTTTTTGTATTGATTACTTTTATGTCACAAGATTTCATAGCCTTTAGTTATCCATTTTTACTAGGTTTATTTTTACTTCTAAAAGTATTTGTGTGTTTTGTATTTTATATTGTACTTTCTATTACAGTTTTGTAATTTTGAGTAATTAGATTTATATTAATTTCATTACAAATTTATTCCACTAATTTAACTAGCATTACTTAAATCTTTTTGTAATTTAATTAATGTTCAATAAAAGGAATTTTTACGTTTCATCTTCAAATAGATTAATATTAACTAAAGTAGCTTAATGATTGGTAATATTAAGATCATATACTATAGATATAATATCTAAATGATTTGCAACTTTACCTAGAACATGGTCAACGCATGGTCCTAGTGACTAGTGGGAATATTTATAAAGGGAACATTTTACATATATCCTTTTCCATAAACATTGCTCGATAATATATTGTTTATTTTTATTAATAAATGAACTATAATAGCATCTACGAATTATTTAAGTATTTACAAAGGAGCACCAATTTTCCTGCTTTTTCTGTTCTAAAACAGTTTCCAATTTTTGATTTGATTCGCTTAGAGTTCTACACTATTTACATAACTAAAATGTTTGTTAAGAGTTCTACACATCATCGTAGTTAAATTTTAAACATTAAAATTTATTTATTTTTGGTTCCTTTAACAACTCTAACATAGTGAGTTTTGTTTGATAACCAGAGTCATGGAGCCATTTTGCCCCATGCATTTTTCTCATTTCATTATGAAAACTTGTAACAATTTTAAACAATTTGTGATTAATCACATTTTTATAGTATTTTCAAAATCACTTTAGGTAAAATAATTCATATTTAATATTTTTTACTTATTAAACAATTATTAACTTTGTGACATATTGGGCACCGCTTGATTTGTTTATTATTTATTTTATGTCAAAAATCAGTCAAAACATGTATGACGTACTATGGGGAAAAGTGAATTGTGTGCACATTTTCAAAATTCTGTGATCCCTACACTGTCATACTACTTAAATAATAATAATAATAATAATAATAATAATAATAATAAAGAAAGCTCCCATGTAATAAAATCTATTTCAAGGATAAAAAGACAATAAATTTTGGTCTTATCCATGTTGTCCTTCAGAATAATACTTCCTGCCGCGACAACATGGAACGATAATTTGAATATTTGTATTTCCCACTGAATACTAGAAGACGTGCACAGAAAATGAAGTTACATTTATGTCCAGAAGCAAAACAAGGGACCATCTCAGCATTTGCTCAATGGATCAGGGAAACTGGACGAAAAACCTGATCGAGATGAGGGTCATTGACTCGGAGGCTGCAATACAATACTTGTTACAGGTTATTTATACACATTTATACAGTTCAAATGTTAAATAATGCATTATGTATAATTGTTAAAATTAATGTTACTTTTCTTGTGATGCTCAGTATAGTCTCTAATTGTATCGAAACAGTTATGCAGCAGAAACTTTGGATTTAAACTTTTCTATCGAATTTAATCGTTTAATGTCATCTGACAAAGTGTTGTAAAACAATGTACATGTATTGTTTGTGAATTTTTTGTAATGAGCTGTTGATACTGTCACCTGATGAATAATTTCTACGTCGAGTGTAATAGTAATAGACATCGGCATTTTCTGAAAATATATTCCCGCCCTTAAGCAAGTCATGTTTGACAAAAGCCACTGATTCGTAAATAAACAGACAAGGTAATGGTAAAATTCCTAGATTAACGAAGAGAGGCTTACATGAATCACGTGGGTGGGATTTGGTTATTATTCGTACAATTCGTTTTTGTAATCTAAAAGGAGCTATAAGATGTATTTCCTCAGAATATTATGCCATTTCTCAGGCAGGAATGAACATTCGCGAAATATACACAACGAGCAGTATGAAGGCTGACTGAATTTGCAAGAATTCTGAACGCGTAGCTTAATGAACTTAATTTTGTGTTCAATTCATTTAAATGGACGTTCCATTTAAGGTTTGACTGAATTAAAAGTCCTAAAAATTTTGTTGCCTTAACATCAGTCAATGGTACACCGTTCATTTTCAATGGAGCACAGACTTGTTTATTTGAAATGGAAAACTGCATTAAAACCGTTTTCTTTTCGTTTACTATTAATTTGTTATTTCGAAACCAATTTGAAATATCTGATATTGTACTATTTACTGTTTCTTTATTGCAAAGGATGTTCGTATCATCTGCAAAGAGAACCGTTCTTCCGTTTCGAATCGTCGAGGGCATATCGTTTACGTAAAGTAGGAACAGAATAGGGCCTAAACTCGATCCTTGAGGAACTTCACGTGCAATGGGCAAAGAGTCGGAAAGGTGCGTACGTAATGTTCCATCATTCCAGTACGGTATTTCCACTCTCTGAGATCGTTGTTTAAGGTACGAACATAACCAATCTAGAGCATTTGCCTGGCTACTTGTGGATTACATTCAGAACCGGGAATAGATTTCTTCCATATTATTGAAGTGGTTTCACGTAGCTCTCTGATCAGGTATACGTTCAAGAGTGACGTTCATGCGAGGATCGGCAAGTTTACATACAAGCATATTCAAGAATTCTTGCTATGACAGTCATACCCATTTTTATGTCTCAAGTGTCACTACAATCGCTCTTCACCTCTTCTAACCATCTAGAGATAACGATATCATGGCTTGTGTCAGCACAAGACAATTTTCGATGAAAATGCCATCACAAAGACAGTTGCGTAACTGGCGTGGTGGTGCCGCCCTCACCCCCAACAAGTATTTTCATTCAAGCCACTGCAAAACAACTGCACGAAATTCAACAGTATTTCTCAAATCAAAAGATAAACACATTATTTGAAGATAAACAGCATACCAACGTTCTCATTTGAAAAACAGGCAGGATATTCAACTTCGAAATTCGAGTGGAGTCAAAATGGCACCATGACGCCAGTTGAGGGATAAGTCATACCGCTCTAAACAACTACAAACAGAATTCTTCTACTATACACTAAAACAGAACGTCTGTTGAATTCAACACAAGAGCATGGGCAACTTTAAGTCGAGTCGGTGGTTACTGAAAAAGGAAAACCTGGAAAGTTACCTGGAAAAATGACAAAACCGTTTTCTTTGGCTATACTGTTTGTTCCCAGGTTCCGGTTAAAACCCCAATTTTCGACCTCCTAGACCCTGTGCCCCCAAAACCGGTATTTTTCTGACTTTTTTGTTTCTTTTTCTATACAACTCTAATCTTATGTCCCGTAGAAAAATGATTAAATTCAATTTTGAAGAGGATACAATTTCCTGCAACTTTTGTATTAAACATGCTTTTCGAAATCTATTACCAAGCAAAGCGTACGTAAACGATATTCCCTCAACTGTTAAAAATGGAAGAACAGTTGTGTTTGCCGATGACACGAATGTTCTTTGCAAAAAAGAAACAATAAATAGTACAATTTCAGAAGTTTCAAATTGTTTTTGTAGAAAAATTAATAGTTAACGAAGGAAAAACTGTCTCAATCAATTTTGCGTTTCAAATCGGCAATCGTATGCTCTGTTGAAAATGAACAATATGCAATTAGCGTTGTTAAGGTATTTCTAGGTCTCTAAATTCAATCAAACCTCAAATGGAATGTAGTACATATAACATAATTAAACACTAAATCAAGCTCATTATGTTATGCATTCAGAATTCTTTCAAATTCAGTCAGTTTTCATGCAGTTCGTTGCGTGTATTTTGCAAATGTACATTCCCGCCTGAGATATGGCATAAATTCTGGGGAAGCTCATCCTTTAGTGCCCAGACATTTGGATTGCAAAAGAAAATTGTCCGAATAATGAAAAAATGCCATCCACGTGATCCCTGCAAGCCTCTTTTCATTGAGCTTTGAATCTTACCATTGCCTTGCCTATTTATTTACGAATCTGTAGTATTTGTCAAAATTAACTTACTTAACAGTGGGAACATATTTTCATGTAATTCTAATATTTATAGTTACAACACTCGACGTAGAAATCATATTCATCAAGTGTCAGTATCAACAGCTCACTACAAGAAATCCACATACAATACATGTACGTTTCTTTACAACGCATTGCTAGATGAAATTAAACAATTAAAATTGGTACACAAATTTAAGTTAAAAGTAAAATCTTTTCTGCTGCAAAACTGTTTCTATACTATTAGAGACTATACTGATCGTCAAAAAGATAAATAATGTTTACTTTAGCAAAACCAAGATATAGTATAATGAATTTGTTTACATTTGCATTGTATAGCTTCACTATGCACACGTTTTGTTGAGCTTTCCTTTTACTTGTAGTGGTAGTAGAGCTTAGGGTGAGTTTCTATTTTGTTAGGAATACAGAAAAATCAAATCTCTTCGTTCGTTTACCGCTACAAATAAGTTTTCTATAATTCGGCAACGAAAATATCTAGTTTTTGAAATGTTAATCTCTGGCTTTTTAAAATTATTATTATTATTATTATTATTATTATTATTATTATTATTATTATTTCCCAATTTCTGTAGATATACACTGATGCCGGGGTTTTCAAAATCACCCAAGGCAACAATGGTTCGCACGTAAAGTGGAACAAGAATATATTTTGATTTTTATATCAGTCAAGTCAGACTTAAGAATTTACGGACTATATTTGCTGTTCCCAATAATGCGGCTTTTTGAATTGTCCGTATATGCTTTTCAGTCAATTCCAACTTCTTCGCGATCTCTTGCCATTCCTTGGTGACCAATCCATTCGCTGAGACTACTACTGGAAGCACTTCCACAGCGCGCAATCCATACATGTCCTTCAATTCAACAGCCAGGGGTTGGTATTTCCTTTTTTTCTCAGCAACAGTTGTTACAAGCCGGTCATCTGTAGGAACCGCAACATCAATGATGCATGATGTTTTAGATATTTTATCAAAGAGAACAATATCCGGTCTATTTGCTTCCACTGTTCGGTCAGTGAAGATTACACTATCCCACAGAATTCGAGCTCGATCATTGCTGATTACTTGCTCAGGTTTGCACTTATAATATGGTTGTTCACTCTCTACGAGGTCGTATCTTTTGGCAAGGGCTTGGTGGATTACTTTGGCGACGCAGTTGTGTCTCTTAAGGTATTCTGTTTGTGCTAATGCGGGGCATCCACAGCAAATATGCTGGATTGACTCGTTGGTGGATTTACATAGGCGACATCGGCTATCAATTTGCTGACCCATGATGAATTTTTTATAAGCTTAAAAATTATTATTATTATTATTATTATTATTATTATTATTATTATTATTATTATTATTATTATTTCATCTTTCAATTATTAATACTTAAATTGTTGGGAAGGGATTCTGAAACTCAAGAAAGCGTGCGCAGATGATTTTCTCCCTCATACGTCACATGCAGTTTTTGACTGTTTTTGACTAAATAAATAAATAGATACAGCTTTTCTAAAAAATGCTACACAAAAACAAAATCTTTTTGTATATATGGGAGTGTTTGTATTCCAACTTTACTCTTCAACGCGGGAACAATGTCGTTTCAAGTCTTGAAGGGACGTGCAACAATCAAGAACAGCCCAAAATTTAATCTTCAGAATCTTCCTAAAATTGCTTTGCAGTCCCGTACAGGACCACAGTTAGAATATATTATTGCTAAGAGAGTTTGATTACGTTCCGTCATTTTGAATGGATTACCCCTAGTAATTCACAATCGTAATAATGACATTTAGCGTCAAAATATGAATGAGAAACTTTTCCCTTATCTTGTAACATCTGTGTCATTAACAATCGATATTGATGTCTGTATATGATTATTGATCAGGAAATGCTTGGCTCGAGGAAGTTAATTGATTGGTGCAAGTTTGATATTTGGATTCCTGACCACGACTCCTTCCATGTAATGGGAAAAGAATCCACAGAAATAGCAATAGAAACGGATTGAAAACTGAACCAGAAGCCACGTGTGGACAATAAGTTCAATGGAGGAAGATAACAAAACATTTTTAACATCGTGACGGGTGATGAAAGCTAGATTTATCAATTTGATCCAGAGATGAAACGGCAGTCATCAGTGTGGATCTTCCCAGATGAAAATCCTCCAACGAAAGTGAGAAAACCCAGAAGCGTTGGCAAAATTATGATTTGTTCTTTCTTCTCTGCCACTGGCCATATTGTGACAGTGCCACTCGAGGAAAAAAAGACAGCCACTGCAAGATGGTACACTAAAATTTGCTTGCCCAGATTGTTTGAAGAGCTGGGAAAGAACCGTCCAAAATCAGGTTTGCGTGGAATCCTGCTCCACCATGACAACGCCTCATCCCACACAGCCAGAGCAACAACTGAATTTCTGAAAGAATCAAGGGTTAAAACACTGTCTCATCCACCCTACAGTCCAGATCTGGCCCCGTGTGACTTTTTTCTTTTCCCTTACACGAAAGAAAAAAAATGGTTTAATCGGATGAAACGTTGTATAGATTATGGTAGAGAGTACTTCGAGAAGATGTGAATGTAAGAACTTATCTCGATTTTAAATATAGTATTCTCAAAACTTTTGAAGTGACCTTCGTATACACCTTCCTGGCTGTATTCGGAATGTTTGCTGTTTCAACGCACAATGCGTCACGAACCAATACTATGATTTTCTAATACACTCACATGGCCTTGAGCAAATCTGGTCGAGAGGTCATGCATTCCAACGCGGAGCAGGGAGATGCGCTAATAGAAACCATGCCCTACACCTCCCACGCTCAGAGAGTCGGAAGAGAGGGCATTCCCCTATGGCCTACGCCTTGAGAGACAAACGACTTTAAGGTCGAATTCTATGCTGTCAGCTGTGGCTCGTCTCCTTCAATGTCGGGCTGCCATGACTAAATCGCATGTCACAGATAGAGAATTTAAAAAAAGCTTGCAGATGTATTCATTTCGTTAAGAACATTTCGCACCTCCCTGTCAATTGCATTAAATTCAGAGGAATTCCGTTTTATGAAGATTTTCCCCCACAGAACATGTAAAACTGTTCCATTTCCGCGTGCAAGAGATTCCGTTTTATGCTGTGTAAGATACGTTTTAACTTCCCGGGCCGGAGATATTTTCCGATTTATGCAGGTTTCCGGTTTATACAGGTTCCGCTTTAGACATATTTTACTACAGTATGTGTGTTAGAAATGCGTGGATAGGGAAAGTAGCCGCTCCCGCCTCTGCTTCCGTTTGTGCAGAGTCGCGCAACCGTTCAACATTTACGCGTGTGCAGTTATCGCCACGTTCCATAACTTGTTTCACTAACGAACAAGTGATCTTGCAGTCCGCGTGTTCTTTACTCACACGCCATGCGAGTCGTGTTGAGCGTCTCATTGCTGGACAGGGATGGTGCCAATGAGTGTCTCCTGCAGTGTCATTACGTGCACGTGTTCCACCGGCCAGAGAGTCTGTGAACCATTCGACGTCTAACGTGACTGCAGGATTTCTCAGTGCTAAGCATTACTGAGACATTACAACTTTAAATAACCAGACGTTTTCATAACCTTGAGTGGCGCTGAAGACATCAAGTCCTTTAACGCGACGCATTGGGAGGGGATTTTGCCGCATGTCGTTGCTCCCCAACTTTCCCGTTTGTATTGATTGATTGATATTTTCGTGTTTCCGGGCACGTCAAAAGTGTTGGCTATTAGTCCCGTTAGTGTAGTGCATGTTTTTCTCGGGAGATGGCGGTGATCTTCCTCCGCTGGATGGCGAGATCCAGCGCCGACCTACCGTCGGCTAGTGTTTTTTCCCCCTAACCAGGACTCTCCCATCAACGGGGCACCGCCCCATCCGAGACAAGCTCTAAGCTCCCGACCGGTAATTTGTGGTAGTGTAGTGCATGTTAGTGTAAGTGTGTGTGTAAAGGGAGAGGATAGGACAAGGAAGAGGAAGGAAAGATCGCACGCGGTCTGTTTGGTAGGGTACTGCTCCGGCATTCTCCTGGTGTTGATGGGAGAAACCACGGAAAACTACCGATCCGAGCTAGTGTCGAAAATCCTGCCGTTGTCAGGACTCGAACATGGGATCTCCCGGTCAGAGGCGCTGCAGCGACATCAGTTGATGCACTGAGCTACCGCTCCCGGTTTGGAATGGTTGCTGGTTCCTCGCTAAGCCCAAAGTTCGCTGACCGGGTGCGTCAACGCAGTCGCGGCGTGTTGGCCGTGAGGGCGGGCGCGGTTCGTCCTCGGGGCGCCTGGCGCGCGAGTCAAGGCCAGCAGGGGGCGGGGGCGGGGGCGGCGGCCGCGGGGTGGCGCGCACGCCGCCCCCGGCCGCCCCGGGCCCAGCGCAGCGCGCGCCGCCGCCGCTCAGGTACGTCCGTCGCCTGCTGCCGCTGCCAGGGGGCCCCGTGTGCCGGCCGCCGGCGCGGAGGGGCGGAGGCCGGTGCTGGTTGTGGTTGAGTGCGTTCGGGTGCTCAGTGACGCTTGGGAGAGTCTGTGCTATGGACCGCTTCTGGTGGTGGGAGCGGAATTGTTGAGTGAACGCCTAAACCAGTTCGTATTCACGTTTGTGCCATCAAGTGTGTTCACGGAAGTCGTTTTTCTTTCTAAAATTGTTCGGTTTAAAGTGGTGTTTATTTATGATTTTAATGATTTAAAAATCGGTTGTTCATGGAATGCGCAAGCATGAGTATGGAGAGACTGTTGATGCATTAATTGCCAGGTAATGCTTATTATCCTTTAGTTGATAATGTCACACTACAAACATTTAAGGCCCCACGTTTAATACTATTAAGATAATGTGAGATTTAATTATATTTTTTTTTTATTTTCTCGCTTCTACCCACGCAGTATTAACCAATTTTTGCTATAAAGTGAATTATTTCCTCAAACATGTATAATGATGTTCCTCGTTTGCTAGCTCCTTCAACCGAAAAACCGATTGACGGCAAAATGTCCGTCCGTCCGTTCGTCTGTGTGTGAACAATGCTTGTGGCTAAAAAGGAAGCAGGATTTTCACCAAAACTAATGTTCCCCAATGTATCCCGTTAATGTCGCGATCCTTTCAGATTGAGACATATTTGATTTTTCGGGGTACCTCACAGCCTCTAAAATACTTTCAAATGTTTTTAAAAAATAGCACCAAATTGTGTCTTTACATCCCCCCTCCATGATAGATCAAGAGGCGCATAGAGCATTTTCGTTGCAGTCCCTAAATTTTCGAAAATTGCAAAAGTTGAAACTTTTTCGACGTCTCCCTGCAATTACAATGATGAAGAATTTTTTTCTCTTAATGCAATCTGTTTATAAAAAAGATATTTAAATAAATTCGTTTGAATTCTTCGAAAATATGAGTATCTTTTACGTAATTTTGCATAAAACGCAGGCGGTTTTAAAATGTTGAACAATTATTTTCTCAAAAACAGGTCCAAATTTTTTCTCTGCATTTTTTCTTTATTTGTCGCAAAGAACGATAAATAAAGTGGAGCTATTCCGATTTTAGGCGAAATCTCTCTATTTTCAAAAATTTCAAAAACAATTTGGTATTGCTAATTCGAATTTCCCGCACATTGTTTGACGCGCTGTTCCCAAAATGGAAACACGGTGGTTTGAAATTCTTAGAACTTTTTTTAATTATTGCCGGTCCTGATAATGCTAAAATGTAGATCGTATTTTTATGAAAGAAAATAGATTTTACATTATGAAATAACAAATACATTTCTTTTACGTTAAAAAGTTTTGATCGCAGATTATGGTAATCAAGATTTGGATGTTCACTTCGATATAATGAAGCTCGTGTGAAATTATTCTTGCTTTTCTCTAAAATATGCGGTAAATAGTGTAATTGTTAAATTGATTCATTTTTGTTTCATTTGTAAAAGTACGAAATGACCAGTTCTTGACTATTGAAATAATTGCATATATATGCACCATAGGCATTTCGTTTGAATTGGTTGAATTGGAGTTTTTTCAAGTTATAAATGAAGTGGTAGTAGGGCAGAAATTGAAATATTTCAATATTACGTAATTGCGGAATAGTATGCGCTGCTGTAGCACCCTTTGTGTTCACGTATCATGTCACATCACATTGCAAGTAAATAAGGGTACTTGAGACAGTATTTATGACTTCTGAAGGATTTTACTCTGTTGGCGGTTGACGACCAGTTTCCGTTAATTTCTCAGCCATGCCAGATGGGCGATAAGTCTTCTGATCCCCCTGTTTTGCAATAGATGAAAAAAGAATATATGCAATAATTTTACAGGTACACTCCTTGACAAAAGATACTCAATAAAGTGAACAAATAAAACAAAATAATGAATTTCGACCACCAAACAAAGGATTATTATAGTATAAACAATAAAAAACGTAAAATTAATACATTGAATGCTTATTTGCCATAATTTGTTCAAAGCGTCACTTGTTTGTGCCAAGTACTTCAAGTCCAGCGATTTTCTGACACATGCATTCTTTCAGCAAACACTTTTAGTGATTATAGTTATGTGGTACATTGGATTTTTAAGTTAAGAGGTACAGTAGGATTTGTTAGCCTTAGAACATGTACATATTTGGGTAAATATAAAATATTTCAATTACATTTTCGGAAACATATTGAACTCCTGTGTTCGCGATGAATAGTGCTTGTATTGTTCCACAATTTGTAAACCTCCCTTACTTTATTAGTTTTCGACACAATACTGAACGACATGGAACAATTTTACAAACATTTATATTTTCCGTTTAGGAAATAAGTAGAACGTCCCTAACTTTTTTAGAGGGATATCTCACACGTCTAATTTTCGGCCTGCATCCTCGCTGTTTGAAATTTTAAGATATATAACAACTTTTTTTCAACCATCGTCATTCTTGCGGCTTGGGTGTTTACTACATAACTTCATTCAATTGTAGACTTTTAAATGATGTCATGCAATTTTTTAAATATCAGAATAACTGTTGAGTAAGGAGAGGACGATCAATTTCGGTAAGCCGTGCATGCCCACTAGTTCTCCTTTTTGCACCAAGAACTTACGGGGTGGGAGTGTGTTTGAATCGCTTGAAAACGAAATAATTGATGTTGAATTGCAAATGAGCTGCATTGCAGTTCGAAGTAACCAGCTGGAACACAATCATTGGTTAAATACGACCCAATGTGCTACCCCGCCGTTTCTTAAATTGATAACAAATTTTCAAAAAGCGTTAATGTGCATACACAATAGATGGTCTCTTGCCATTCTTTCGGTCTTGACGGTTGTGATAGTATCTTTTCTGATATTTATTATAAATAATGAATTGATTTTACTTTTAAGAAATTTGCTAATTGTAATATATTATATTTAGTCACGTTTTCTTGATAATGTGTGAACTCCTCGCACGTAAAAGATAAATCGCGGTAATGAACAATGGTTCTGGCAGAAAAGCTTCACGGCATTTACCAAAATGACGAAAGTTGATCTATCTTTTGTAGTCATCCCACAATAGACGTGTTAGTCACCTAAGAAAGTCGAGGTTCTTAACAGCACACACTTTCTCGCAATATTGGGAACGGTTACGTAAATAACATGTAACAAGTATTGTACCTCAGCTTCTAGGCCCATCTCGGTCTCGGTTTTTCGTCGAGTTTCCCCGATCCACAGAGCAAATGCTGAGATAGATCCTTGTTTTGCCACTGGACATAAATGCAACTTCACTATCTATGCACATATTTTAGAGTTCTGTGGGTAATATAGTAATTCAAATTATCGTTCTCCACGTTCACAAGGCAGGAAGTCCTCCACGATTTCTTCACAAAGAGAGATGAGTCAAAATGTATAGCTGATTTGCCTTTGCAAATATATTTTATTAAACTGGAGCGAATTTTCTTATCAATTCTTGCCAAAAATGTACATTTCATCTGCATTTCGAATTCAACTTGTGTATAAAGTAGGTTAGGGATCCCAGAAGTTGAGAAAACATGCACAGAATACATTTTCCTCCACAGCATGTCATACACAGTTTTTATCTGTTTTGGACGTTAAATAAGTAAACAAATAAATAAAAGTGCGTGAAATTCGAATTTACAAATTCAACAATTGCAAAATTGCTCTAGAGACTCATAAATAAAAAATGAGAACATTTTTTGAGATTTTTCTAGTAGAGTTTTCATTTAACAAAAATATCTATTATTAATATTGTACTTTGGCAATACTGAATTTTTTATTGCTATTTTCGAAATTACTGAGTGTTTTCCAAAAAAAGGAATAAACGCCGTGTTTACCTTTCTTTACAGCATACGAGGAATAAATGTAAAGAATATAAAAAATGTATATAGAGCCGTTGTTGAGAAAGTAATTGCATAAAATTGTTTCAAAATTGCCTACATAAAAAAAGACTCATATAGACGTTGAACAAGACATATTGCAAAATTATCTGCGCTTCTTTTGCTAGAATCTTTCAGAATTTATCACGATGGATTGGGACAATGGGAACGGTGTGACACGGGACTTTGAAATTCTCAGAATATTTGAAATTCTCAGAATAATTTCTCATTGGGTAGTGTATTTGAGAGTAAGGGACGCAGTTTTTCATTATCGCGTTTATGTTGATGTATTACCTTTAAAGGGATTAAATTTTCGCGCTTATTGCGAAATATGTAATGAGTTTTACAAGGTATGGCTGAGATATGACAATATGGTCCGAAACTGCGGTATTATAATTTTTCGCAACCTTTTCTGATGCGAGAAAGTATTGTGGTAGCATCACTAATTTCATTGGTATCACAACCATAATTTGTAATTCGAAAATGAAGAATTTGAAGTGCCTGGGGCAGTAATAGGATAAGCCCCACCAGCCACAGCTACCCGTCCACTGATTGTAAATGTTATTAAGATGCCGGTTGAGTTGAAAGTGTCGATTTTCCTGTTACTTTATACATCTGATTCGAGACACCAAAATCGTGTTATTACCATGTACGTACTGGGAGCGGTAGCTCAGTGCATCAACTGATGTCACTGCAGCGCCTCTGACCGGGAGGTGCTAGGTTCGAGTCCTGACGGCGGCAGGATTTTCGACGCTAGCTTTTCAGCTAGTTCGAATTCAGTCGCTGCCTGGAGGAGAATTCTAGCGGCCGGCTCCTCTGATCGGTAGTTTTCCGTGGTTTCTTCGATGAACACCACGAATGCCGGAGCAGTACCCTACCAAACGGTCCACGGACCGCGCACGATGTTTCCTTCCTCTTCCTTGTCCTATCCTCTCCCCTTACACACACGCTTACACTAACATGCACTACACAACCACGTATTCCGGGAGACCGGTCGGGAGCTTAGGGCGGTGCTCCGCTGGCGATGCTCCGTCTGGGGCGGTGCCCCGCTGGTGGGAGAGTCCTGGTAAGGGGGAAACCTCACTAGCCGACGGTAGGTCAGCGCCGGATCTCGCCATCCAGTGGGGGAAGATCAACGCCATCTGCCGAGAAAAATGCTCTTCACTTACGGGACTAATGACCACAGCAGTTGACGCGCCCGGAAACACGAAAAAATCAATCAATCAACCATGTACGTGTATCTGGAGGCTTACTGTGTCTTGTGTTGTTCCTGTCTAAAGTCGTTTATTTAAAGGTAATAAAGACTGGCGTTGAGATTACACTGTGATTACAAGAGATTACACTGTGGTAGTGTAGTCGGACTCCCGAGTGACGAGACGAGACATAAAAAATATACAGCGTTCTCTGAAATAGAGGGATAGATAATGGAGGATAACTCCGCGCTCAACGCTCGACCAGGGCCGAAGAGACGCGTTGCGTCGATAAGTTGGATTAAGGGCCCAACGAGTAAAAAAAAAAAAAGAAATCAAGAGATTCCAGCCGAGCGGCGGAAATCTCCGCGCGCTGTCCTCGAGGGCCGTATCTCTGGGTGGAGCCGCGTTGCAACCAGCGATGCCAGCGTCCGCGCGAAGCACTCAACGGGCTCTTTTAGCGGCGCCGCTTGTGTCAGCCCCGTCTCCCGCTCCAACAAAATGATGAACGCGCATTACATCCGTCTTGTTCACAATGTTTCGATTGGAGTGGCGTTTGGCACTAGGCGCAGAGAGAAAAGAATACGCAATTTTATGTCGTTAGATAATAAAGAGAGGCGGAAGCGAGAAGAAATGGCGTGTGATGACGGATAAAGTGTTTCCAACTGGAAACATGGGAATTCCAAGCATTCATTTGTCAGGTGATGTCCTAGTTTCTTGTTTATCGAACAAAAACTGAATCGCTTTTTCTAAATACAACTTCTCGCAATTTTCACAATTCAAAGATAGCGTTTAATTTTTAAATACGTCGCGTTCTTTCACGTTTCAAGTTCTTTCTCATAATTTTCAATCATATTTTATAATTTCCTCATACTTACATTCAATTGTTTTTCTTTCTCGTATAGGAACTACGTATGTATACAGTAACATATATGAAGTACATTACTTTTTCGCATACGCACGTGTATATACGAAGTAACATAGGTAGCGAAAGTTATGTAATGAGACGAAGAATGGATTTCGTCAATTTAATGGGAATACACGTTTTGGAGTCTCCTCATATCGAAAAGGTTGTTTTAACTTTCTCTTATATGTACGAAAATATATGTGCTAAAAAGGGAAGCTTACGAAATGCTGCGGAAAAAACATTTCGAAATTTAAACGGAAATACAGGTTTTGGGGTTCCCTAATACCGAAAAAGTATTTTTGTTTCAAAACGCCCGGCCATGTGTTCGTCTCCCCGCTTGTCCCTCCGCATATGAACAACACCAGCGCCTAAAATAGTCCTGGATTTTTTCCAAAATTAATATTCCCTGGACGATATTGCGCGACTCGATGCCTTTCGATTTTGAAAAAATTCTTTAAGTTTTGAGGGAATTCGTATGTTTTTCTTTCGAAAATTCTGTTTTCCGGCACACGATTACAATATTTTATCTTTTTACGAAGCAAGAGTGAAAAAGTAAAAATGGGAGGGAGATTACATTACGACCGAGTGTTATTTGTGACAATATTGACGGCGTTGCCACAACTAATAATGTGAATTATAATTACTAATGCGCCCGTGAATATTCTGTACTAGGACAGTCGTTTTCATAGGATGATGTAATGATTGTAAAGAACTAACACAATATGGATATATTCGATAAACCCTAAGCTAGATACAAGAATTACGGTAGTATGAAGTGTGAAAAGGGTGCATTATGTTATGTAGCAGATATTTGGGTAGTTGCTCCTGTTATTTACCTGATCAGAACGCTAATGATAAGCTCTCTGTGTTGTCCTTTCTTTAAATACGAAGTATTACTTTCTACTTACTCATGGTATTTTACTGAAGCCATAAAACTACGTTAGAGTAGGCAAATGACAGATACCTCGGAACTGGAATCCAGTAACATGTTGAGTAGATGCTCTCAAATCAATTGTAGGAAGACAAAGCTGTGGGAGGATAAAAATTTATACACAATTGTCGGTGGTTCAATAGACGTTCAACGTATAAATCTGTTGTTTAGGATGGCGTAAAGAAAAACTTCATTCCAAACAGCATAACTGGCAAACACATTGAGATTTTTACTTTTTCGCCCTTACTTCATAACTAGAGAAAATATTGTAATCGTGCGCCGGAAAACGGTAAATTGAAGACAGCAAAATTCTTATTTCTTAGTTGAAGAATGACGGCAAAGCATCCCGCCCACCCGCCCGCTCGCCCGTCAGTCTCATTTTCCTTGAGCTCTCTGAATTTTGAAGAAGGGAGAGTGTAGGAATAATGCGAGAAAGTGTGTGCTGTTATAGCACTGCTTCTTTGTTGTTGTTGTTGTTTTGTTGTCTTTCTCGCTCTGAAATAAGAGCTTCTTGAGAAGAGAAAGTTATGTTAAACTGCGGAAATCCGTGTAGTGCTACAACAACACGTACTTTCTCCTCGTATTTTCTCGCAAACTTACGCAAAAAGTACTCAAACTTTCGAAAAATTTTACATGACCTTATTTCAAAATCTATAAGGAACATATTTCTTTAAATGAAAAAATCTTTATCTTTAATATATTAGTTGTAGGAAGACTCCGCAATAATTTTGAACTTCTGCCACTTCACGAAAAATCAGGCTTTTCAACGAACATGAGATCTGCACCACTCTCTTAAACGGCCTGCAGACTATCCAACAAAAAAAAATAATCAAAAACGAAAGAGATATTTTTTTGAAAATTGTGAAAATGTCTCATGGGCTTCATGTAAAGTATCCCCCAAAATTAAAATATCGGTGTCAAAATCAAGGGGCCGCGACATCAGTCTGATCGATTGAGGAATATCAATTTTGGAGAAAATCGGCTGAAGGGTTTAGCTTATTACATAGCCATTAACAATATCGCGAGAGAGCATGTGCTGTTGTAGCGCCACTAGTGCTTTTTTTCCTTAACTGTCTCCTCGCGCCTGGGTGCCGCGCCGCCCCACCCTTACACTGGTTAACGCGCGAAAGTATGTGCTGTTGTAGCACCGCTAATGCATTTTTCCCCCGTAACTCTCTCCTCGCACCTGGGTGCCGCACCGCCCCACCCATACATTGGCCGAGCCTATTACATAGCCTTTAACATTATCGCGCGAAAGTATGTGCTGTTGTAGCACCACTAGTGCTTTTTTCTCCTTAACTGTCTCCCGGCGCCTGGGTTAACATTATCGCACCGTGTGCCCTCTCTCCCTGCGCCCCGGCGCCCTGCCGCCCCTCGCCCGCTCTCCGCCCCGACCCCGCTGCTGCGAGCTCGCGCGCCGCAGCCCCTCCCTCACCGCGTGGCGGCGCCCTTTATATTTAGCCGTCGCCCTCGCCGCCGCTTGGCGCGCCTCCCGCGCCGGTTACATCACGCTGCCTTCGCGTCCAACACTGCGACGCCCAATTTCCTCCATACTCTCAGGTCATCTTTATTATGATAGTCAACAACTATGTTCTATCTTCAATTATGTCTTTTTTTTTTTTTTTTTTTTGAGGGATGTAGGAGGTCACATCAACATATAGGTCATTAGCGACCACTGTTGGAGTTAACGGTATGGTATCTATGATGATGAACTGATATGGTGATGATAAGGGGTGAAAGGACGAACACAAATACAACCATGCCCGAGGCGGGGTCAAACCCGCGACCCTTCGGTCCGAGATCACTACGGCACTACTGTCTTAGCAATCTTGGCCACCGGGCGGGTTCAACTATTTCTTCCATGCCCATGTTAAGATGTATTCTTTGTTGGATTTTTTAACTTCCGTAAATGACTTGTGTTGGAACTTCACGTAGGTGCTGTTTCATCAAACGCAAAGTATCAAAATGCCATCGCTTTTCTCATCCGTTAAATCCTTTATATCAGGTCTGGACTTTATTGATAAAGGAAGATTACCGTAGGATAGGAATGCATCGCTAATAAAACTCTTTTTTATCGGCCGATTACTTGTTGAAACAACTTGTTGATACAACAACGGGTTTCTCAGTTTTGACAACATTCTTATCTACTTTCGGTTGCAGAATAAACATATCCAAATACAAGTAAGATATGTGTAAACTGTGATAATTTTAAAATAGAAAATATACAAAGAAATATTAGTTAAGACTGTATCAAGAAGTTTGGATATTTGCTCTTTTTTATAGAAAATTAAATTCTAGTCATGGGAATGTGTAACCTTCTCAGCTTCGTAAATGTGCTCGTTAGTACTATCATAATTAATGAGTGTATCGATAATAATCATTGCTTTGTTAAATTCTCCATTAATTGTTCATTAAATTTCCCAGTAATGATCATTATTGTGATCTATGGAACAAGGAATAAATATATATTGTACTATTGTATCAGCCTTCTAATTGCTTCCAACCATTACAGTTTTTATAATTTTTGTAATAAGAGGCAGATATATTCGTTGCAACATTAACCAGTTGAGAAGAAACTTTGGAGCAAAGCAAGTTAGTAAAAATATTTTGCCGTGACGTTCGCACTTTTGTCCGTTTGAATGCACAAAGAAACTGTTTATTATTTGTCATAAAATTCCAGGCTTGATTTGAGAAAAGTCGAAATAATTTTCTATCTAATTTTTATAAGGGTCGCTAGGGAACGATGTGACGAACAAAACAGTATCGAAAGAAGACAATAACCTCGCGGAGATCTTTGTTTCCAAACGGTCGTTGTTACGATCGGAAAGTTTGGCTGATGAAATTCTTATCACACAAAATCACTATAGTTTATTTCCTTATTTTTCATAAACAATGACGATAAGTAGGGAACGGAATTTATTGTAATAAAAAATGCAAAATATGTACATATATATGTACTTATTTTTTCCAAAACAAGTAATAAAATAAAAAATATGTAAAATTAAAATTCATTATTGTTTTTAAAATTGTTTTATACAAGCATTTTCCGATCATAGAAGGTCACCGATCAGTTCTTAACAAGTATTCGTAGTGGCTGAAAGAAGGTTCTATCTCTACTGAAGTAATTGTCCACTAGACTTCACGACATATAAGAATTTTATTCGAAATATAAAATACGTTCATAGCATATATTACAATGTTTCCGAGGAGCCGGTGTACGAGTAAATAGTAGTACAGTATAGCGATTAATGGGTATATATATTTCACCCTCCAAATTGAACAACGCGGTAAGACAATTTTCCGAAAAAATATTTGTTAGTTTTCGATCGAGTAACGAATTTGCTGTTTGATATATAAGCCAGCACGTGGTTGAAAGTACTTTTGTTCATAAACACCGCTCATCTGAAAGTTGCAAATACGCTGTAAGCGGGGGGGTAAGTTTGACAATTCATGGCAGATAGGTAGGGGCAGGTGGTAATAGAAGCGCAGCAGCATTACATTTGATTTGTAAGAACGATGATTCCGTACCTAGTATTGCAAACGCGCATCCGAAATTTTCCTCTACTACGAATAAATGTATTAAAATGTAGCGAAATGTGTAATAAATATGTCTTAATATGTAAAATTTTAAAAAATATGTAATTATACCAAAATATGTAAAAATATGTAAAATAAAATAGTTCAATTTCTTGTAAACTCTAAAAATATAATTGAATGCGGATATCTAGTTCCTGTAAAAATATGTAATTACATGGAAATCCGTTCCCTAATGATAAGCCTTGCTTGATTATTCGGCAAGAATAGGGAAAGTTATTCCAAAAGTGTCTTCCAATTCTAGATGCATCAAGTGAAACCACCCCGTAAACAGTAATGTTCCCTGTAGCAGACCCCGGGAGAGGGAGGACGGGGATACGACTTCTTCCCCAAGTCTACAATTTAAAAATAATAAAATTTTAGGTCGTTTTATAAACGACTAAGGTCATTAGCGACAACTATTAATTTACGTATCAATAACAGTTATTATACCTCATAACAATCAGAATTATTAAATACAAAGTTATACACAAGGTATACATTTTATAAATTAATAAACAGAAATATTAAGTACAATAAATACAAGTTTGCTTTCCTTTACCCAATTTGTTCAAAACGGTTACCTCATCTTGATCTCATCGCATACAAAGGGGTACTCCCATTATGAAAATATTTTTTCAGTTAACAATCAAAAAAGTATTTGTTCATAAAGGATCAGAGGTGGAGGGACCGAACTGAAATCCTCCTCCCCTGAAGAAATTTCTGGATGTACCCTAGAATATTGTATTCCCTTTTACATATTTACTCTCTGTAGAATGTTCGCTGACAGCTTTTGTCATATTGATTTGAGACTGTTTGTGGTATATTAAAATTACTAAAAGGAATAATACGCGTTCAGTTATATAAGAATAGTGTTCTTACTTTTAGTTATTTGAACTGGAGGTTTTCTATAGAGTTCGAAATTTATATTTGTGATCCATTGTTCTGTGATTTGTGCCCTAGATGTTTACTACTTACAACTATGAACTGTATATTCTTCTGTTCAGTTGTTTACGATTGTAGAGTCTACATTAATTTTAGATCATTCACAATTTGACATTTAAATTCAGAGAAAGGTCTTTCAATTTGAAGTTATATTCGTTTGAAGGTGTGCATTTGGGCTACATTTGGATCACGAGACAAAACCATTTCCGTTTGAAGGTTTTCCTCAAAGAATTTAGAACATTGTGAGTTCGTTTCTTTTGTCGTGGTTGATTTTGTTCTGCTTCTCCCATATCCGGTGGCAAAACCAGACTATCCATCGCAATGGGCGTGCACCCACATCTGAAAAAGGCCGGCGAGGGGCGGGGAAGGAGCCTCCTTCCCCTCTTCCCGGGGCGGGCCCCACCGGGCAGTGAGGGCGGAAATCGCCCGACTGCATCCCGCGGTCAGTTTTCCCTCCCTCCGCATCCCCGCTACCCTCTTTCTCGTTTCCTTAGAAGACATAGCCCGACTCCATCCCGTTTTGCCCATCCAGAGTTTCGGAAGGAGTAACATTTTAGTTAAGTTTGCAACCATAAATAGCGCTTATTGATGTTCTCGCACCAGAGAAAATCTCGAACACAGGAGAAACATGGCAGAATCTCCGGGATTGTGTTTGTTACTCCAGAGAGATCAGATGTTCACGATATGCGATTTCATGTTTTTTTTGTTTTTTTTCCTGTTTCCGGGCGCGTCAACTGTTTGGTCATTAGTCCCGTTAATGTACTGCATTTTTTTTCGCGAGAGCTGGCGGTGATCTTCTCCCGCTGGATGGCGATATCCGGCGTCGACCTACCGTCGGATAGTGGGGTTTCCCCCTAACCAGGACTCTTCCACCAGCGGAGCACCGCCCCAGCCGCGACAAGCTCTAAGCGCCCGACCGATCTCCCGGAATACGTGGTAGTGTAGTGCATGTTAGTGTAAGTGTGTGTAAGGGGAGAGGATAGGACAAGGAAGAAGAAGGACAGGTCGCGCGCGGTCCGTGACCCGTTTGTTAGGGTACTGCTCCGGCATTCGCCTGGTGTTGATCGGAGAAACCACGGAAAACTACCGATCAGAGCAGCCGGCCGCTAGAATTCTCCTCCAGACAGCGACTGAATTCGATCTAGCTGAAATGCTAGAGCCGAAAATCCTGCCGCCGTCAGGACTCGAACGTAGGACCTCCCGGTCAGAGGCTCTGCAGCGACATCAGTTGATTGATGCACTGAGCTACCGCTTCCAGTATTTCATGTTTTGTTTCCACAAACTTTTAAGCGGTGGTTTGCAACGTTGGCTGTGCTATAAATAGACGTGCAAATCTTTCTTGGAAACAGACAGAAGTGGATAAATTATAATCGACCCATGTGATTCTAAGCACACCCCGGAAGGCATAGAAATCAATCTTCACTCTAAGGAGGAAAACTTAACGGGATGCAGTCGGGCTGTGCCCTTTTGGAGAGTCTGGGAAACAGCTTAGGAAAAGTTTATCACGGGATGCAGTCGGTATACGCCCGCAAGGGCGGAGCGATCTCACAGCAGCGCTGCACTGGTACGGAGACAAAAACCCTACCCTGTGAAACATAGCATTACGAAGTGCCTTCGGCCTTGAAAATATCTTTTAGACTATCGTCGACCAAGTAAAATACTGATGGAAACTGTAATTAAAACTAGTGGTGCTACAAGAGCATATATTTTCTTGCATTATTTGCAAATTTTGCGTTTTTAAAAAAATATTTATTTAAGATCGCTTTATAAGAGATTAGTCAGCGGTGACCCTTATCTTTACACAACTGTATAAACAATTGGCAATTTTTGAAAATTCAGAGTTCAATGTAAATGAGACCTTTGCCATTCTTTTAAGCGTCCCTTATTCTATTTGTGAAACAAAATGAAAGAAAATACTTCGAGAATTTTTTTTATAATTTGCATTAGTTTTAAGCAGAGATTGCGCGAAAACTACTAATTTAAAAAAATGAATGACCTCTTGTAATGATGTAATTTTTTGTAACATAATTTATTTCAGATTTTTAAATATCACTTAAATTAAAGATGATGTTTTTTCATGTTAATTTTTTGATTAGTGATTGGCTGAATGTGTGATAACTCAATCATTCGTGCTGTAAAATCTAATACGTCACTATTTGGCCGTAAAATGCCCGATTATGAACGATTTCTCGCAACAGTATAGGTCGTTTATAATGCTGGTATACAAAAAATGTATCAAAAAATAATGACAGAGTGCGCAATATTACAGAAATCGTGTTATTGTAGAGAAATTCATAAATGACACATATGCGATTCATAGATTACTCGGAAGTTTTTGACTCGGTAAGTAGAAATTCACTCTGTAATGTTCTATATTGGAAGTCTCCCACACAACTGATTGATTTCCTCGCCAATCATATAAATAAAAACAATAGTGATCCGAAAAAAATACTACGACGGGTCTTAGTGTAAACAGGAAACAGAGGTCGTATGTGGTATTGGGGACTCAATAATTCATTCATCTTTCTTCGTGAAACTTCAAATTTCAAATTCTACATGTAAATTGGGGACCAAACCAACCCACATTAGGAAACGGACTCATTGAACAGGTAAGCGCGTTAAGAGGACCGTCGCCGCCGCGCTGCTGTCCAGCTTTTCCTTGTGCAGTATTGAAAATCTTTCAGACTCGCCCCTATATCAAAATGACCTATGAGCGAAGAAAGAACTAGAAGAGTGTCCACATTTTATGTTCAGCGTTTTATAATATTACCTGAGAAAAAGTAAGAATATAAAAATGGTAAGATAAGCAGAATTCATGCAATCAATGAATTCAATTGAATGAAAAACAACTTTAACCAAACCATATTTCGAGAAAAAATGCCAGTTCTAGGTCTGAAAAATTGGGAAGGGAGTTGCTTTAAAAATGCCATGAAAATGATCTTCAAAAATGAAGTGTCACCTACCACTTTTACATGGAAGGAAATAAGGTAGTCGGCCCCCAATTTGCGTCTTATCTTCGCTAGCTCAGTACCTAATTTGCATATGCCTGAAACAGAACATGAACAGGAAAAAATATTCATATCTAAAATAACTCGAGGCCGTGCGAGTTTAAAATGGATATTTTGATTTTTGAGAGTACTTTACATAACGCCTTAAAAACATTTTAATTTTTTTTCAAAAATGGCTCTAAATTTTTGGATTATATATGTCGTCGGATAGCATAAAGGACACTTAGAAGATTGAATTGATTGATTTTACAAAAATTGCAAAAGTTCAAATTTTTTTTTTTTGTGTCTTCCAACAACTACAGTATTGAGGATTCAGATTTTCTCCGTAATGAAATCTGTTCTTTAAAGACATCTTTAAGTAAGGCCACATATATTTTTTCGAAAATATTACATTTTCGTGTAATTTTTCAGGAAATAGGTATAAGCAGTTTTTAAATAATTGTTTTCTCAAAATAACTCAAATTCTTGTCTTTAATTTTTTTCCTCCAAAGCATCAAAGGACGGTAAAAAAAGGTGATGGTTCCATTTTCCGCGAACTCTGTATTTTCGAAAATCACAAAACGTTAACGCAGGAAAAGTATGTACAATATTAAAGGTAGAAAGTTGTGTCCTAAACGAAACCTTTTCTAAAAAAAAAAGGGCTGAACAGTTTTTTGAAAAAGAAAAGTTTGATGCAATAGTTTTTAAAAAATTCATAAAAATTGCTACGAATTTTTCTTTATTTCTTTTTAATTTTTTGTTCACGGATAAAACAAGAGACGCTTAAAAGAATGACGCAAGTGTCGTGTTCGTTGAAATCTCTGAATTTTTGACATGCATGTTGGAAATAATGACAAATTGTTAGATTTTTAACCGTCAGTCCAAGTGAGAAGGTCACAAGGAGCAGAAGAGCGAACGGCGAGAAAACTTGATAGACCTGACTTCTAATGTTGGCGTGGAAAAAAATGTTTCCTGGTTGAAAACACTTTTGCAGGTTTATGGACAAGTATAATATTGCGGAGCCGTTACAAATAATGTAAGAATACATGTAGTATTGTAGCACCACTAGTTCTGTAATTTGACTCAATTTATTCAAATAATTACCACTATATATTTTATCACTAGGGGGCGCATTTTAATGAAATATCTTTTTTTCTTTTCATTTTAGAACAATGCCGTTTAGTATAGATATTCATTTTATGTTATTACAAAAGGAGATGACCCTTTTTTATAGGTAATTATTTTGAATTTTTTGGCAATTTCGACCTAATAAGCCGTTTTTACCCTTTTCCGTCATTTTAATGCGGTTTTTGCTGATTTAGTCGATTTTAATGTCATTTTAAATAATAGTTGCTTTAAATAATATTTACTTGATGCAACAAATGTTCTTCATCGAATTACTCAGCAGCCTATTCGATTTGTTCGCTCAGAAATTGTTTTGACTGCCGTTGTATGTAATTCTTGTGACGTACATTAGCGCCATTGCCAGTTCGGCCGATTTCGGGATAACTAAAGACTGAGATTTCCTGGTAAAGAACAGTCCAAACCGACAGTTTGCAAGCTGAGTTCTCTCTAACGAATGGAAGAAGCCTCGATTACTTCAGTAACGTATCCAACAGCTTCATCCGAACTTGTTTTGGATAAACATTTTTACGTCTTTTTCTTTGGTTTTAGGGCATTTTTAAAGCATTTTAAGAGCATTTTATTGATCATTTTAGGCGATGTTTTAGATCATCAAAATCCGCCCCCTTCTTATCACATACAAAGTAGTGTTCCTATTAGGAATATTCTCGAATATTTGTTTCAAAATCAACAACTAATAAGGGCGCAAATGACCTAACCGTTGAAGCGCCTAAACTCAATCAATCAATCAACAACTAATAACAAAACATACGCACTTCCGTGCAGAAGTGAGGTTGCGATGGTAAACAGCGGCGCGTGGCGCGGGCGACGCGGGATTTTTCTGGTTGTCCAGTCGCTGCCTTCGCTCGGCGCCTGGCCACGAGCTCCGCGCCAAAAACGCCCCGCCCCCCGTTCCTCCCCCCTCCGCGCCGGGGCGTTGTTGCGATACCAACCTCACCCAAGCCAAATCCTGCGTTCGGTCGCTGCAGCCGCGCTCTGCCACCGCTCGCACCGCGCCGGCGGAGACGACAAAGGCGACGGAAATAGCAGGGGAGGAGAGGTTTCGATCCCCCCACCCCCCCCCGCCAACTCGCTCGCGCTCCGCGTGCTTGGGTCTCTCGTGCTCTCGCTCATTGCAGTGGAGCACCAAGTTGGGTGTTCATTGACCGTAAATAAAGTTCACTACTTCGAATGCTGCACGCGGTTCTTTTCTAGGCATGGAATTACCGTATAATTGTATTTATTTTTTTACTGATACGTTACAGCATGTTATTGCCGTCCCCACAGAGCTGGATATACGCTGCATAAATCACCTGGAACGATTGATTGATTGATTTTTTTATGGTTCCGGGCGCGTCAACTATTTCGGTCATTAGTCCCGTTAGTGTAGTGCATGTTCTTTTTTTCTCGGGAGATGGCGGTGATCTTCCCCTGCTGGATGGCGAGATCCGGCACCGACCTACCGTCGGCTAGTGGAGTTTCCCCCTAACCAGGACTCTTCCAACAGCGGGGCACCACCCCAGCCGGGACAAGCTCTAAGCTCCCGACCGGTCTCCCGGAATATGTGATAGTGTGGTGCATGTTAGTGTAAGTGAGTGTGTAAGAGGAGAGGATAGGACAAGGAAGAGGAAAGACAGATCGCGCGCGGTCCGTGGTCCGTTTGGTAGGGTACTGCTCCGGCATTCGCCTGTGTTGATCGGAGAAACCACGGAAAACTACCGATCAGAGCAGCCGGCCGCTAGAATTCTCCTCCAGACAGCGACTGAATTCGACCTAGCTGAAAACCAGCGTCGAAAATCCTGCCGCCGTGGAGTGGGAACCCTAGAACCTCCCGGTGAGGGCGCTGCAGTGGCATCAGTTGATGCACTGAGCTACCGCTTCCGGTACCTGGAACGAGAGGATCGTGGTTACAAGAGAAATATGAAAAAAGTTGAATGATGCTTCATGTTCTTTTATGAAGGGATTTACGGGAGTCATATATTTAAAGACAAACCGAGTCAATTTGACGACTAGTTAATTAGTAAATAAGTAAACATGAATCAATAAAATAGGTAAAAAATAAAATTATGTACGTACCACGGGCATTAACTAGTTGTAATGATCTCGGGCTACAAAATGCACTCGAGCCAAATGCTCTTCGGCATTTTGTCGCCACTCGATCGTTAGAGCTCTTATAATGTCCTTGCTGCTAAAATAATTATTATTTGTTGTATTCACCTGGAAGCTGTGTGAAGTACTTTCACTACATGTGGTCATTACCAGGTTGGTTAAGATCTGTGGTTGTTAAGCATCAAAGGACCTGGATCGCAGCCAGCCACCGCCTGGATAAGGACGAGAGGCCACTGGTCGTGTTGTGCTTGCGTGCTTCCGCCCACCAATCACGATTGAATCTCGAATGAGCTTCAAAAAAGGTGGCTTAGGGCATCAACTGACATCACTGCAGTGCCTCTGACCGAGAGGTCCTGTGGTTCGAGTCCCGTCGTGTTCTCGACACTACCGTGTCAGATAGGTCGAGTCCAGCCGGTGTCTGGAGAAGAATTCTAGCGTTCGGCTGCTCTGTTCGGTAGTTTTCCGTGGTTTCTCCGATCAACACCAACCGAATGCTGGAACAATACCCAAACAAACGGGCCACACACCACGCGCGATCTTCCTTGTCCTATTCTCACTCCTTAACACACAACAAGCACTATACTACTACTCTTGTCGGGAAGCCAGTCATTAACTGAAAGCTTGTCCCAGCTAGGGCGGCGCCCTGCTGGTGGGAGATACCTGGTTGTGGAAACATTCCTAGCCAACAGGTAGGTCCGCGTCGGATCTCACCATCCAATAGGGGAAGATCACCACCACCTTTCGCGATAAAACATGCATTACACTTACGGGACTAATGAGCTTAGCAGCTGACACTTCCCGAATCATTAATCAATAAATAAATAAATAAGTAAATAAATAAATAAATAAAACAACGTATCAGCGCTTAAAAGGAGGGCTGTCCACTGCACTCGGTCTTGGAGTCTGGATTGAATTCGGTTGTACATCATTGGAAAGGAGAACTAGAACATTTTTAAGAAAAAACAAGTAATGTTTCTATCTCTCTACGAAGGAAGATAAGATATACTAGACGTAATAGTTATGCTTCTTTTCTTCTTCTCTGCCAAAATAAAGATCGTAAAAGTTGTTCTAACAGAACTACTAGATTTTAGAAAATAATGAGTAAAATAATGTCCAAAACGGTATCAAAATATGGAATAAGTTCTAAAATCTTTCAGAATGACCAATAGATAACATGAAAATGTCTTTCATTGTATTCGGAAGGTGCAACGATCACGAATGAACATTATTATTTTCTTCGCCAGATTATTTTTTGCCGGAAAATGGAAACGTATCTTGCATACTTTAAAGAAAATACCATAAAAGTCTACATTCAACGTCGAATAATTGTTATAAACATTGAATACACATTGATCCATCCAATTGGTATACTTATTACAATATTTCATTTATTACTTTCTCGTTTACGTACGTATATATTGAGTAATATACGTAGTACAGAGAAAGTTATGTAATGCTGCGCGAAAAAACGGCGGATTTTCGACAGAAAAAATTCATTTCTGGGGACTGATAATGAAAAAGTTGATAAATCCAGTTGTTAAATTAAGAAAAATCTTCTAACACGTGGTGTAACCAGAATCCCTTTTGTGGGTCCTTGATGCCGAAAAATTAGTTGTCGTCAAAACGCCCGTCCGCCCGTTTGGTGTATGTGTATAAATCTAGCGCCTAAACCATGCGTAGAATTTTTTCAAATTGAAGAAATCCCTGTAATTTTGTGAGTCAAGCTCTGCGACTTTGAAAAATATACATTACCTTTGAGGGTACTTTCTATGAAGCCCTAGGACATTTTCAATATTTTCTCAAAAATGGTTCCATTTTTTCTTTAAATTTCTTGTAAGAATAGAGTTAAATACGCTTATAAAGGCGGCACATATCTGATTTTCAGGGTTAACTCTGAATTTTCGGAAATTGTAAAAGTATGTTTTTTTTTGGCAACTTCTTACAACTACAATTTTGAAGATAAAGATTTTTCCTTCAAATGAAATTTGTTCTCCATAATTAGTACTTTCATTAAGGTGATAAACATTTTTGAAACTTCTATGTCAAATTCTATGCCATTCTGTAGCACCACTATTTTTTCTAAATTGTCAGCTCTTGTTAATAATTATTCATTCACATTTTCTGTGACAAGTGCCGAGCGAATTCAAACGGAATAATAATAATCCCTACCTGTACGGATTAACAATTAAGAACATTAACATGCAAGTTACGGATAAAAATCCTATAATTCTACTAGCAAATCTAAGGAAATAGGCAATTGAGATTTTTATGTGCATCACACTTTTAAAAACAATCGATTAACTTTCATGATATAATCATATCTTTATATAGTAAAACAAGTTAGAGGATTTTTCTAAATTTAGCAACAAGATTTTCGTTACCAGAGCTCAACTATAAGAGTTTTTCTGGGAAAATTCCTTGTTTTCCGGCGTACGATTACATAAAATTCTCTTTTACGAATAATTCGTCAGGCGAGAAAGTAAAAAGAATGTAGTAAAGAATTCAATGTAACATAAATCCTGGTTTCATTTATTAAGGCTCACTGATACATCCAAGATATACATTTCTTCTTCTTCTTCTTCTTCTTCTTCTACTTCTTCTTCATCCTTCTTGGTTTTCTTAAAATAAATATCGTGTAAAAGGAACTCACAACCCTCTGAGTTTGAAACGGATATTTAATTTGTGTTGTGTGTTGGGGTGGACTTAGCATGAGACCTCAACATCTTCCAAATTTTCTCAAAAATTACTCCAAATCTTTGAATATATTGTATCTGTCCACTCTGTGCGGGTCTCCTGTTCCATTGAAACAGCTAATTTTTTAAAATTTGCAAAGTTCAAAATTTCTTTGCGACTTCTTACAACTAAAATATTGAAGAGAGAATTTCTTTTTCGTAGTGAAATCTGTTCACCAAACAGATTTTAAATAAGGTGAAGTACAATTTTTTGAGAATATGAGTGGGTTGTGCATAATTTTGGCTGAAATATAGGCAATTTTTAAACAATTATTTTCTCAAAAACGACTCCAATATTTTTCTTTTAATTTTCTTTTCCTATGTATCAATTGCTGATAAAAAGATTGATGCCGGTCTCATTTTCGGTGAACTCTGTATTTTCGAAAATTGCAAAAGTTAACATTGCAAAAGTACAACATTGAAGATAGAGATATCTGTCGGACACGAAATATGTTCTAAAAGATAAGATCTTTTAAAATGTCAGGTACTGTTTTTAGAAAAATAAAGAGTAGTTTCCGTGTAATTCATGCTGCAAATTAATGCAATTTTTTAAAAACTCTCAAAAAACGCTCAAAGTTATTTTAATTTTTTCTCACGGATAGAAGAAGGAATGCTTAAAAGAATCACTATTACCTTTCGCAAGCGGTTTTGTCTCAAAATGAGGAGTGTTTAATTCAGTGCCGCCGCCGCCGCTTATGCAACGTGCGATCTGGGGCACGGCCCCGCAGGTCTCGGCCTGGAGCGGCCGCCACGCAAAGCAGGGGCAGAGCGGGAATGGAGTAGGGTGGGAGCAAGGGCGGAGCGGGGGTATAGAAAATAGTAATTTACGACAAGCTCTTGTATTTTCGAAAATTGCCTCCCCCCAAAAAAAATTGAAATTTTAAATTCGAATTTTCCGCATTTCGTTTGATGCGCTGTAGGTTCCCAAAGAGGCAATACGGTGGATTCTAATTATTCGAATTCTTTTCAATGTTGTTGGTCGTGAATGTCGTACGTTGCAGTATAGGATATATTGTATTGATGATACCATATATGATGCATGTTGTTATTCTTTTGGAAGAAAATAGATTTAAAGCAGGTAACTGGTTTAACTTAGAAGTAACAAATAGCAAAGAAATTTCGATCGCAGATTACGCACAAGCTTTCAAAAAAATGCGAAAAAATATGTATGATATAATTTTAATAAGTCTGTAAAGAACATATTTCATTTAGAAAAAATCTATATCTTCAATATTGTAGATGTAGGAAGATGCTGGAAAAAAACCTTTGAATTTTTGCAGATTTCGAAAAATCAGCGATTTTAACGAAGATGAAACCTGCATCTTCTTTTAAGCGTCATTTACACTATTCCAGTACAATGTTTAATCCAAACGTTTAGAGCCAGTTTTGCGAACATATCGTAAATATTTTTGAAATTTAATGTAAAAAAAATAAAAAAATATTCGTTTCAAACTCGTAAGGCCTCGAGATCCTTTAAATCGATTAAGGAATATCAATTTTGGAGGAAATCGGGTAAAATTGTTTGGCGTCATCTTCGACCACAGACAGATGGACCGACGTTTTGTCGCCAATCGACTTTTTGTTATCAAGGACCCACAAAACACGGATTCTGACTACACACAATGTTACCACTTTTTCGTTACCAAGGCCTGGTATGAAGAGTTTTCCTGTCGTGAATTCGTAGTTTTCCGGTGCTTTCTCTTCTTACGAAGTAAGGACGTGAAAGAAAACGTAGTGTCGTCGGCAGTGATGTGCAAAACGGTAGGGTGTAGTGACTGGATGGAGAGATAGGGCCTTTTGGCAGATGCGAGAACGTTGGCAACAATGTATCACCACAAATGATTTTTTTTTTTTTTTTCATTTATTTCTGCTTGGCCCGAAGGCCCTCAGCATCCGCGTACGATACAGTGATGTTATATGAATTAAATTAACATTGATTGAGAAAGCTTAGACTTGAATACATTGAGTAGATGTGAATGAAATGTGAGAAGCCACATCGGGTGCATGATAATCAAGGAGGGTCGAAGAACTGTCGCGGTAGTTTTCGCTTTAGTCTATTGTGGTGAGATTTTGTTTTCCGATTTTGAAATGTACGGCAGAGGGAATCTGGGGAATTTTAGGATAGAAGCGGAGGATAAAGGAGGGGAAATGGACGGATGGAGATGCCGAGTTCGTTATGTAGCTGGGAGTTAGGTACAAACCATGGAGCTTTAGTGATGGGGCGGACACGGGATGAAGCGAAGAAGGGAAGTGGCTTGAAGATAAAGAGGGTGCGCAACTCCACTGTTGTAGATGGTAGGTTGTGAAGTGAAATTGGAGCACAAAATGCCACGCCGCGTGCAGCACGGCGTGATGTGAGTGGCGAGTGCGGAAGCGGCGTTGGGGGGGGGGGAGGCGGTTGTCTCTTGGCTCGCGGCGCCGCGCCGGGGCAGCCGATCGGCGCCACTGCTGCCATGTTTTCGTGTTTTCGCAATGGCGTTGGCACACTTTCTTCGCAGGAAGTTCCATGGATGCCATGGAGAGAAAGAACAGAGCGCAAACGATGTTACTGTAGTTTGATTCGAAGAAACTCTGATGTAGGCCATTTTTATTTTGTTTTGAAAGATAGGCAGTACAGTAATAATTTTATACCAAATACCATTAATCATTTCTCCAGTTGTAATTCTTAATGCAGTTCGTTCAAAATTACTATTTTATTTAAAAATTGGTAGTCAGTATTCTGCTGGGAAAAAAATTCTCCACGTAATGAGTATCCGACATATCATATTTATTGGATGCAGAGTCGCTATTAACTTTGCAGAAGCTTGCTGTAAATTTATGTATCATAAAGATGAGCATAAATATCGAACATGTGTTGTATTCCTAAACAATAAAATCCATACTTGTTCTCAATGAACATAGGTCTTCATTCAGTTTTTTTCCTTTGTAAGTACTTTCGTTTATATTTTTTATTAAACCTAATAAATTTAATAACAGTGGCACTTACAATATTATAAAATGTTATAACTACTATTTATAATAGTAGTATAACTATTTATTATAAAATATTAATATTCCTTTTTAGGAAGCGACGATTAAGATAATAGTTTAAACTACCCCGAATGTAACAAATATAGTTTGCTGTAGCCGAAGTTATGCGTGTGACATATGATGTGTTTATGTTAGTATTAGTAGAAGAGATAACTTAAAATAACTCTCTGAAAAATCTTTTGTTTAGTGGGAACTTCTACCGTAAGATACATTTTTGCATAAATCTTTCAAAGCGTAGAGGATCTAGTTATAATCTTCTTTTTGTGGTTCTTTCATTTTGTCCTAATTCTGAATTTAAAATGTGGATTAAAACGTTTGAAATGTGAAGATAATATTTAAAACTTTATCTCCGGAACAATCTTATCACTATAATAAAAGTATACATGGTATCACCTCAAGATAATACTTTCCGAGGGAAAGAACTATACTACTTTTCTAGTTGTTATTCTTAAATTCGGGTGTTGTGGATTCTGTTGAGATGTCAGTAAACATTTTTGCGGTAAGTTTTTTGTTCATTAACTGTACATCATATGGTTTTGTTTCATTATACCTAGTCTAGAATGTGACTTCTGTAATAGTGTACGTAATACTTAACATAATGGCAAGCATTATTCATAGTGTAAACAAATGGATCGATATTTTTCTCGTTACATGTTTTACTTTCTCGAATATTTACGTGTGTACGGGGCAATATACGTAGTACAGAGAAAGTTACGTAATGCTGCGGATTGATTAATTATTTCGTTTTTTCGGGCGCATCAACTGCTAAGTTCATTAGTTCCGTAACTGTAGTGCATGTTTTCTCTATGGATGTAGCGGTGATCTTCCTCCATCTGATACATGGCGCCGACCTACACGTCGACTAGCCGGGTTTGTCCAACCAGGTATCTCCCACCAGCGCGGGACCGTCCCCCGTTCTAAGCTTCCGACTGGTCTCCCAACATATGTGTAAAGGAATGGGAAGCAAAGATCGCGCGATGTCCGTGGTTCGTTTGTTAGAGTCCTCATCCGACATTTGCCTGGTGTTGATCGGACAAACCACGGAAAACTACCGAAATTCATAACCGTAAAATATCCGTATTTCAGTACTTAATCTATGCCTACATTTTATTCAAATTAATCGAATTTTGTTTATTTACATTTTATATTTATTCTTTGTTTTGGAGATACATTTTCAAAATCATCTTTTAGTTAAGATATTTTCTTCTTATGATTTTTATTTATTCGCAGAAACGTCAACATGAATCGAACAGAAATCTTCGACGACAGAACATGTAACTGTTTGGCAAGCATTGAATAAGTAAGTCGTTTTATCAGTTCAGTTCCACAGCACCAAAAATCTCTTTTAGGGCTCGCGAGGGCCGAATGTCGCATAGGGTCCTCCACTTTTACAAGCTCCTCCTGCCCACACTTGCCGTCCTTCTGCTGGCCGGCTTAGGTGGCTCAGAACAATAATTAATCTTAGTGCAGTGCCTCTATCCTGGAGGTCCTAGCGTTCCACTCCCGACAGAGGCAGGATTTTCGACAGTAGCTAGACAGCTAGGTTGAATAGAGCTGCTACCTGGAGGCGAATTCTAACGGTTGCTCTTATGGGTAGTTTTCCGTGGTTTCTCCGCTCAACACCAGGCGAATGCCGGGCCACGGACGCGTGGAGTCCGGGGGGGGGCAGGGGGCCGGAGGGCAGGCGTTCGGCGCCGTCTGCGCCCGGCCCGCCCCCCTTACTGTGCCACGCCTCGTCGCCCATTCATCAGCCTCAGCCAGCGACTCGACGCCGCATTTAGCCCGCGCCGCTCGTCTGCTTTTTGTGAATTTTAATATCTCACCGAAAGAAACGGGTTCGGAATGTAGCATTGCTTTCATTCTTTAGAGAAATAAGACTGTTGTTAATATATCGAGTTTTCTCAGAATCATACAGTACCTTTTCAGATTTTTGGCATGTGACACATCAATTTTTTTTAATATATCAGAAAATTGGAAGAGAATTAGTATACATTGTGCAGTTATTTGAGAGTTTTAAGTGATATTACGAGGGTAAGTCAATAATTATTCGCACTTTAGTTATAATCTGTAAGTTGACTATACAGCTTTGTGCTCTTACCAGACTTATGATGTCATCGTTCACTTCGCTTATCGGAAGTTTCAGCGTTATTGTCGAATGTTCGTTTGAATCGTTGCGACGTAAACATGGATGCACCACTGTTCGTTTGGCAAAAAAGAAAAAAAAGCTATCGTAATACGTTTTCGTGATCTGAATGTGTAGCGAAAGCTGAAATCCTTAGAAGACTTTCAACACAATGTGGGTGCAATATTTTTTCCTTAGCGAATAGTTTACCTGTGGGCTGAGCCATTCAAAAGCAGGCAAACAAACATGGAGGATAAGAAAAGAATAAGATGTCCAACCTCATGCACTACTGATCCCAATATTGAGCAAGTTCGTGCCCTGATTCTGAATAACCGATAAGTGACTATTGATTTAGAGACTCCGAGAGGATTGTCGAAAGGCATTCTTTTGTTGCAAGAGAACGCACACTCACAAGCCGCCGTCCAAGCTTTTCAAAACCTGAGGATCGAAGTGTCCAAGCATCACAGATAGTTACGGTCTTGTCATGTCTAATTATCATCTCTTTGGTCTACTTAAAGATGCTACAAGAGGCCGAAGATCTATAGGTGGGGAAGCATGTCTTCCTGTTCAATCGAAAGCTCTTTATTCTGAGGGTTTCGGAAGACTGGCGCTAAGATGAACCAAGTACATTGAAAAGCATGTAATGCCAATTTTTATTTTATCGTCTATTATATACTTACAGAGTAAAGAGAAGACTTTGTAACGCTGCGAAATGACTCAATATTTTTTGGTTAAATTTTTGTGTCAGACCAAACCTTACAAGATTGGTGCAGATCCCATTTTCGTTTATCTTTCTGAATTTTCGAAAATGGCAAAAAAAAATTCTGCAAAAATACAATGTTACTAATGCCTATTTTTATTTTAAATAACTTCAATTATGTTATGAATATTTTTTGAAAATACGAGTAGTTTTCGCGAAATATTTGCTTGAAGGGAAGGATATATATACATCTTTTTTTCAAAAAGGACTGAAAATTTTTCATTAACTATTTCTTTGCAAAGAACGCTTATAAAAATGGCACAAGCGCAATTTTCGTACACGTGTCCGGATTTTCGAAACCAGGTAAAGTTACAAATAATGCGTGAAAGAATGTGATATTGTAGCACCAAGAGTTTAGTTCCGCGTGTGGCGTCCAGATATTACGGAGTGCGTATGTACGCTGGCGGTCGCGGCGATGCAGGATGCCGTGCCGCCAGAGGCGAGCAGCGCGGCGTCGAGGCAGAGCGCGAGTTTATCTCCCAGCACAAACACCGGCGCAGCGCCGCCCGAGCTAAACTTAGTCCGCCCGCGTGGCGCGCGCCTCGCCGCGGTAGGTCGGGGCGGCCCGCCTGTAGACATCGGCTCGCTATTCACGAACCAGCGGTGGCACACAATGGCGCACACTTTCTCCAATTAGTTGCTTCCCTATTCTCTTGCGACTGGGTTAAGTTTTCGGTGTTGCCCTATCCTCTTCTCAGCCTCTCCCTATCGGTACCAAATTTTTTAAAAAATCTAATTTTTCTTTATTTTTCCGCCCCCCTAATAGAAGAACGCAAAAACGACTAAGAATGTTATAGAAGAGTTGAACCTGGTCCCACATGCACATTTTCATTAGCAAGTTTGGAGCCGTTTTTGAGATTTATAGCCGTTTGAGCATTTCTGAAAACGAAATTTTGAGCTCATTTTTATAGAAAAGTTCTGAGCTTCCAGGTAACTTCATAACATCAGAGCAATCGGGGAATATTAGTTAGGTGATAGCGTTGTGCACGGACGGCGGGCGGACGTTTTGCTATCAATCGATTTTTCGGTAAAAAGAACCACAAAACGTAAATCCTGATAACAGAACGTGTTAAAGCTAGTAATTTGCTACTTAAAAGAACGAGATAAATCAATTTTTTTATATCAGGGCCTAACAATACAAGTTTTTCTGTCGAAAATTCCCCATTATTTGACATTCGAAAAGACGTTGAATGAACATTTGTGCACTAACAAAGTTTCTGTATATAACACATTCATTGAGAGTTTTTTCCATACTAGTGACTCTAACTTAATATTTCATTTTATAATGATGACGTGAAATTCCTTAAGACACCGTAACGACAGTTGAGTGGAAAGTCAATTAGTCATGAACGTTACATGGAAATGCGTCACGGTATGATCGGCGTGATTACAGAAACAAAAGCAAGAAACATATTAAAAAACAAAGCCAATGTTTGTGCCAAAATATTATATTTCTCCTAACACAACTGATATTTAATTAAATTCTGTAGTTGCAGCGGAGATTTTGTGGTAATCCATGATAAAATATCCGGGATATAGGAGATATCAAATCACAATAGTAGGCAAATAAATTTACTTAACAGAAAATTCAGCCATACACGTGTTTAGGTAACTTTTTCCCATCATCAGTGGCTATACAATATAAAATAAATTCACAAATTAACATATGAAAAACTATATGCTAAACATTAAATTATTTAGTTAGAGTACTTACCCAGGTTATTTAATTATTTAAGGCTGTGATGTATAGTATGTGTAGTCTTCAATCGCATTTTTAAAAACTTGCGAAAAAAATTTTAAAAGTTTTAATAACTAACTACTTATAAACTTACAAGAATTGACGAAAATAGAATGTAGTAAAAACTCCACTGCAAGTTCATTAGGCGTCGAACAGTGTGTGGAGCCATAATTTAGAAACTTGTTTCACAAAAATCCAAAACAAGGAAATCTTTCTTTATTGAGTCACACTTTATTTTCCTCTTCTTCTTCTTCTTCTTCTTCTTCTTCTTCTTCTTCTTCTTCTTCTTCTTCTTCTTCTTCTTCTTCTTCTTCTTCTTCTTCAAAGTAACGAATATGTAATACACAATTATGAGGAAGACAATAAAATGAAATAAAAAATCTAATAAAATTTTAATTGTGAAAAATTTGAAAACCATGTAAAAAATATGTAAAACAAATTAGCTCCAAAACATAAAAATAAAGTGTCTCTTTTTATAACATTCTCTTTTTGAATACTTTTATGAGTAAGGATACTTGGACGAGAAAATTATTATGGAAGTTATCATATTTGTCCTAAATATTACTTTCATGTAAGGAGGTAAATTTGATAAAGTTTAAGCTTATTTCCAGGAATGACAATCGCGATGTCTTTTCTCCCATTTATTTTTTCTCCATTATTGAAATGAAGGCAATAATAATAATAATAATAATAATAATAATAAATAATAATAATAATAAAACAAATTTCCGATTCTGCGAGATGCAATATTATATTTTTATAGCTTCAGAAAGTAGTAAGGAAATAAAATTCTTTGGATTTGGAACCATATTTGAAAAGAAATTTATATTTCATCCAAGAACTTTAATGTTTTATATAGTTTTATACAAGAGTTGGATTAAAAAAGCGAGCGCCAAGATAAAACACAAGTTTTGTAAATTCATTATGGTTGTGAGTGAATATTGAGAAATTTCATGATAAAACATTCACAATTATCATAATCTCAATCTTACCCATGTCTGTTTATCGACTACATTGCCGAAGAAAACTTTTTCCTATGTGTTTTTGAAGTGTAATTTTTACTTGTTTCTTTCACCGTTCAATGTGGAGTTTTTCTGAAATACTTTAACTTCTTAATTTTTGTAGATAGCTTGCATTTTAGCGTTTAGTGATAAATAATTATCAAATTATTCAGTAGTGATCAAAGACACGATATTTCAGTTATGGCAATAGAGGATAAATTGTAATTTTGTTGATGTAGCACTTGAGCTCAACCCGTACACAATCCAACTGCCTAGATCTCTTCTGAGCAGTTTTATGTCGCTCGGCGCTATTCGTGCAGATTCACGATGCTTTTTCACGAGACTTTATTTTCGTCACAAGCATCACTCTAGCGGCACACATACCGAAAAACAACGTATTAACGATGACCGAGTCAGAGGGTAACCTACACGTTTAGGTTTCACTTTGTTTTGACTTTCATTCTTCTCAACATGTGCGCTGGGTACTTAATGTAAAGTCAACTGAAAACAAGTTGCTTCGTTTACATTTCATTCTTATCTTTCCTTCAGAGTAAATATGTGTTAAATTCCTCTCAATACCTATCTCTCCATTTATAGAGTTTGTAAAAACCTGATACTCAACCTCGCCTGGTATAAAATTACCTGATTAAAATGATAACTTCAAAAATTGATAGAGATTTGTAAATTGAAAAATTTATCGTAAATGATAAATTAAGGAAATAATGGATAAAATGTAAATCTAAATAATGCTCAAATAAATAATGATTGAGATTGTAACAAAAACATCAGTGACAATAATACTGATGGGTTTCACGCAACAAAACTTCCTTGAATTTTGTGGGGGACGAAACGTATAACAGTGTTGTTCGATCATTAAGATTCGTCGTGTAATGAGTGTTGAATGTAACATTATTGTCTTATTGGAGCGGCAAGAATTTGATGGAAAACATTTTTAAGAATTTTCTCCAAATTCCTGGCAAAATACTCAAAGTGGGATGGAATGATTCTGCTAACCGCAAGGAGAAGCTTAGTTATCTTAGAAAAGTTGTGGCAACATGGTTCACAGTGAATAACATCACAAAAACTATTAATATTAAGAAATAGCAATAAGAGTTCATACACAATTGTGTTGTGTGCAATGAACACATCGTATGAAAATTTATGAAGGTATTATTAATGGTGTCGAAACAATACAAACTCACATCTCTAACGAGTGCAGTTGAGAATATTCCAATGTCCTTGAACTTTCTTTACTTGAACTGAATTGCAAGTTAAAACATGACCCTGTTTTTCATCAGCCATCGAGGCGATCTTGTGGGTAGTGGAACCGTACTATAATTTTTTCCAAGACGTCCCTCACATAAAAACTGCGTGCCGTTTTGTAGTATGCTAATCCAAAGTTTCATGATCACTTGCACTTTTCCTTTACCAAAGAGTAATTTCCCCAGTGCATACCAAAGCGCTAGGTCCGACCCCATCCATCAGCTGCCTTCACTTCCTGGTCCCCCCCCCTGACCAGGACTGCGTTTGGGCGCGGCCTTCGCCGTGGCGTCTGCCCCCGGCGCGAGCAGGCGCGGCCATGCGGCCTGCGCTTGAATTAGCCCTGCGGTACACCGGCCCTACCTGGGGGGGGGGACCCTTGCGCATCGTATCCGACATCAACCAATGAGCTTCAGACACCAGTTTGCGTCACAATACTGGCGGGAATTTTAAATCCAGCCAGATACCTAAGTTATCACTTCGTTACAAGACATTGAAACAGATTTATGAAGCATTTCTTTTAAATATTGCATCTTTTACACCTTCATCGTGTTATTTTTGGTTGGTTACCGTTGAAAATTGTCATTTTGTACCACTTTCAAAATGTTCCTCAACACTACTCGCTCTCCATGCACCATGGCGCGACCAGACGTTTTCCTTATTAGACAAGATTCTGCATTATGCAATGTAACAATGTAGAATTTGTGTTTGGCAGGACCGCGATTTATGTTCACATTAGACAGATTTCCGTCTTAAGCAAGTTTTACTGTACACTGTACGCGAGGATACAGGACATATTTTGGCAGTTTATAAGAAACCATCGACACAAAACCTTGTAAGTGCGTTGCTGCTGGAGAGGACATTACTTTCCAGACCAGAATCCACCCAGTTTAAGACGAAAAAAGTTTGTAGATTATGACACTCAAAACGAATTGCTGCAATACACAATGTAATTGATAACTCGGAAGCGTCGTGTGGGCTTAAAAGTAGATTTTCTCGTCTTTATGAGGACATGAAAGTTGCGGAGACAGGTGAATTAAGTGAGAATACCAGGTTTTGGAGACTTATGGTGAAATATCAAAGGGCAAGTAGGAGACATGTAGAAAAGTGAAGGGATACGGTTGTAAGACAAGTGGGACAATTTTTTCTTAATCAATATTCGAGAAAATGAGAAATTTTTGAACTTTAAATTACTTTTTAGAGATTTTGTTTCTTTTGGTTACCTTAACTCCATAGCATGGGTGGTAAGAAATGAGCAGAAAAATTAAATAGATTATCTTCCCAGATTTATCTTTAGCGATAAAATTAAAGGGACTGTGTGAATTTCTGTGCAATTTAATCTCAACTCTTAGCAATTTTAGTTTGAATACTCTCGCACGGTTCCGAGTATTTTAATTTTGTAACGCACCGTTCAGGAGCTGTCCGTTCAACGTTGTTTTCCACTATGAAATTATTCTCACTTCTAAAACAATGATTTTCGAAGTACGAAGATTTTGCATAGGTCCAGCTACTTCTTTATTTTATGTATAAGGTAATTATAATATGTATAATATTTCCAAGCTGCTGGAGGAATGTTAGGAATGTTCATTCACTCAATGAGAGTTGGATTTCTCTTGCTGGAAAGGTACTGACGTTTTATCTAAATCTAAGTAACTCGTTTATGATTTCTACACTTTGAGATATTCAAATCCAGATAAATATCCAGATAAAAAAACTAGAAAAGAAACACTTGCTAGGATCAGTCAAAGGATATTTCCAGGTTGTGCTGCGAAATCGATGATTGTGTCTCCTCGCTCTGGAGTTTAAACATTCCTTTTACAGGCATTGGTCAATTTCCAATCTGTCTTATTTCTACTTCTGTAAATGCATTTTTATGTTTAAATGTTCTTTTCTCTTTTCTACCGCTTAAACGTATGTAATATTGAATCATCGCTGGTGCAATTGATATCTCATTTAGTGTGGTCGTGTGATTTTGTGAATTTAATTTTCGTTGAATGATCGATATGAATCTATGAAACGAGAAATTATTTAAATTTTCATATTATGTTATACGCTTGTCATTTTAACGTGTTCGAATATTCTAGATTAATCAATAATACAATTGATTGAATAACACAACGTTCGATTGACGTGACTAATAAAAACAATTTTTTTTCTGAAACTGAATGAACTTCAATCAAGCCTCATTCATCTTAATAACTTTACTTCTTTTTTCTTATTTATAATTAATTCAATTAATTAGATGTGAAGTTTGCCGTACTCATTACTGAGCATAGGTGCACGAATGTACGTATACTTTTGTGACCTGGTTGTTTTCAGACGGTTATCATAGGGATAGTTTATTTTTCATTGTATGAACTAGTTGTCGATTCGCATTTGTACAGCGTATCTTTTTAAAATTCGGAAGAAGTTTACAATTGTCGAGTAACACTGAGTAGATACCAGCCTTCTCCCTTACTAAGTAAATTATAATGGTTTTGATATAAATTTTATCTGTAATTTGTAAAAGATATATATATATATATATATATATATATATATATATATATATATATATATATATATATATATATATAACACGTTCACCAACTTGTTTTGAGAAAAAAAACATATTTAAGTCTTCTTCCTAATTTTATGCGTGGAAAAAATCATAATAAAAATAATTGTTCCAAATATTAATGTTAATAATTTTAATGCAAAAGTGAAAAGAATACGAAGTTTATTATTTATTTTACGTCAAAAACAGTTAAAACTGCGTATGACGTGCTATGGGAAAAGTGAATTATGTGCACATTTTCAAAATTCTGTGATCCCTACACTAAGTCATATACTACTTAAATTTTGAATTTTGAAAGGGAGAGAAAAACGAGAAAAAACTCCCATGTAATAAAATATATTTTCAAGGATAACAAGGCAATAAATTTTGGCTTTGAATAATACTTCCTGGCGCGACAACATGGAAACGATAATTTGAATAATTGTATTTCCACTGAATTCTAGAAGACGTCACAGAAAATGAAGTTACATTTATGTCAGAAGCAAAACAAGGGGCCATCTCAGCATTTGCTCATTTGCTTGAAGTTCGATTCCATTGACAAAATACACGTCATATCCATTGCTTTTGCTTGTGGGTATTTCAGGAAATACAATATTTGCTTATTGATTTTCTTTTGTTAAATGAGTTTATGTGTATGTTTTTGATTGAAACATTTCATCTGTAATATTGTTTTATAACTTCTCATATAATTTTCATTTTATGGAATGCATTTGCATTATTTTACATGCGTAAATACTTACTTCTGGACCTCACAATCTATTCTTTAGGGGTTAATGGATTCAGGTGTGTTAAGGTAATTCAAATGTGAAATTGAAAAATTGTCAGATCATTTGGTAACAATTTCCATTTCATTAAGAACAAAACGCTTATCGTCACATCTACTCAGGAAGCCATTGACCATTGATTATTTCGGATAATTTTAGTTTCTCATACGTAATGTTATTGATAAATTCCATTGTTTACTATGCTGATAGCTGTTTTAGGTTGCGTCCTGTTTATTTACGTATTTGGTATTGTAACAGATAAAATGACATAAAATGGCTGTTTCCTGTGTAATTCCAAAATTTCGTTATATGTATATTATGAAGAAACTCTACAAAAATTCTACTTGTATAAAGCATGCGAACTAATTAAAAACCTGCATTGTTTTTAATATTTTTCATATTGTTATATTAATCGTGACGATAAAATGGATGTAATAATCATAATTAGAAAATTTATATTAAAATTGTCATTTTTTCCTTTGGGCAAAACCCAAGAACGTGAATTTAATTCTTAGAATCGCATGAATTTAATTAATTTCTCGGTTCTGAACAACACACCTGCCATGTCAGCCGGCTACCTACTAGCACACGTCAGCCAACATTCACACATAAGGTTATATGATGTGAAATTGATGGAGATTTTAGAATATTCAATTAAAATCAATATACTAATTATTAATTTAGCGAATATTTTAACAATAATAATAACAACAACAACATAGTCATTAAAATATTAGAACATAGGAGTATACTATCTAAGAGTTCGTTATGTTTTTAATAACGTCGCGTTTTAAATTTGAACAGATAACGCCAGTCGGGCAGAGATCAGCTGCTGCCCGCTAGTCCGGTAGGCAGCGCCACTGGAACAGCGGAAGTCGAAGACATTCGCGGAAAGATATTTCTTCATTTGCTGCTGTACCTGTCTTCAACATGATCCACGTGGATGAGGATGATCCTATTGGGGGTGAGTTGTAATGTATTTGCTTCTTCAATTAATATAAAAAAATGTTTCATACTCAAGTGACATTTGGACTCAATAACGACAAGATCAAAATACGGAGAAGAATTTATTACCTAATACGTTCCAAAGCATTACTATTAGCAAACTAAAACTTTCTTAATATGTAAATAGTGAACATAATTTAGCTTCCAGTTTTGGCAATGTTGTAATACTCCAGCTCCTTTTAAACCACTAGTTCTTCAATAATTGAGTATTGTTTAATGCAATTATTCATTGGGATAAGCAGCAATATGGGGCGAGCAGAATATTGGGCTCCTTATACCATCAAACTTTTTTATTTATGCGGTAAGCCGTATTGTGCTCCTAATAAAATAAAACGTAATGAAATATAACTTTAATGACAATGAATACAATAAATTGTCTTTATGTTAAACCTTATGCCCTAAAATATCTTGAAATATGCTTTTAAAAAAAAAAATTAACAATAGTTAATTTCTTTTATAAACCGTTCTTAATAAAATTCAGAAGAAATATACTTGGAATGAAAATATATATTCTTGTGCAAACATAATATAATCTTCGCAGGAGAAACAATTGAAATAAATATTCACCTTCGTGAAGAACGTAGTATGCTTTGTTGCATTTCTTCTGCCTGGTTTAAAAATATTATATCAAGAAATATCCTACATTTGCACTATTTTATCATCTAAAGAAAAGAGAAAACCCGCAAACTGTCTCAAGCTTTTTCTAATTAATGAACTCTCACATATAATAGATAATATGAAAAGATGAAACGTTAGAGATAAGTCTCTATTTTAACAAAATATGCAAAATTGCGCCAAAAGGAAAAGTTGGCCAAAAATGATTTACATATTAATCTACATAGCATCCAATTCTAATCAAAAGTCACCAAATTTCACTTAGCTGTACACTTGAATCGGCGGACAAAATTAGGCAAAATCATAGAAATCCAAAAATTTAATTCCCCAACCAAAAATTCCCCAAATTGTCAGGTTAATAAAGGAAAATCAGCCATTGAACGTATTTACGGATATAAAACGTTTCATTACGAAAGTTCCTTTAACTTTTGCACGTCAATGCATTTAGTGCGTATTCCTTTAAGTTCACTAAGTGGGCAATGAATAGAGACGAGCTTAACATTTCTTTCCAATAACAGTTATAGGAATAACAGTTGACTCGTAATTACAAAATTAAAAGTAGCATGGTTAAAATTAAAAAAAACCTTAAAGCTTGTGCAGTTACCTTACGGCGCTTGCTTGTACTAATTTCGCAGTGTGGTCAGAGAAACAGCTAATATGAACGAAGATCAAGAGACTGGAATAACTGCCCAGAAATAATAATAATTGATATAATATGAGTAGCAAATATGTGTATAACAATACTTAAATGACAATGATTCCTGATTCAGTTTCAGATAATAAATATGCTTTCGAGTGGGTAACTTGTCCATAGGAAAGTGAAGAGTGCCAGAAATAATGACAGAGAGAAACTGTGTGTTTTTTTTATTTTTTTTATTTATTTTACGTCAAAAAACTAGTTAAAAGTGCGTATGACGTGCTATGGGGAAAAGTGAATTGTGTGCACATTTTCAAAATTCTGTGATCCTACACTAAGTCATATACTACTTAAATTTTGAATTTTTGAAAGGGAGAAAAAAAAAAAACTCCCATGTAATAAAATCTATTTTCAAGGATAAACAAGTAATAAATTTTGAATTTTGAAAGGAAGAAAAAAAAACAAAAAAAAACTCCCATGTAACAAAATCTATTTTCATAAATAAGCAATAAATTTCTTGCTTAACTTGCTAAACTAGAGCTAGAGTTCTTGCTTAACTAGAGCTAAAGTGGTAATGACTGTTGGTAATCTTAAAATATTGCGAGTTATTTCACCGTAACTAATTTTATTTCATCACACTTAAGGAAATATTAGTGGATTCCACAAAAGCAGTAATGATACAGAAAGAAGTCACAAACATTTTTGAACGGATGTAATTTAAAGGGCAAACCTTTTATAGTAGTTTATACAACAACAATTATATAATATAATAAAATTGAATTTTATGGTGTGTAATAATGACGTATTATGTATTAATGAATCTATAATTAATTGCTGCACTTGCTAATTAGCAGATAAGCTACAGTGACAATGTTATCGTATAAATGGTTGCCGTGAAAGCATGCCGTTTACATTTTGTCCAATAGGTGGCAAAACTATGAATTTCAACCGTTAACTGCCAATAACAGGAACTGGCAATTACATTGCTCAGAGAAAAGTCAACCACGAGTTAAAAACGGGATATTAAAACATGTTTTGCGTTAAATATATCGATTATTATCAATTTTTTAAATAACTGTATCAATATTTCTTGTTTCTTAATGGCAATACTGAGAGAATAGTCCTTAATTTGTGTTTACATACAATATATGGACTACGCAACTCAAAATGTGAGCTGAAAAATTCGACTGTAGAACTTCTTCGGTATTTAATCAGTATTTTCTATTTAATTACTTTTTGTTTATTACCATTTTATGTCGATGACATTGTAATCGATACTTTCATCCTTCCCTGGGAAATATTAGTCTGATGTAGCTTTCGATTTTTAAAGAAAGGTCTATAAAAAGTATGTGGGAATTTCCAGCTCTCTTAAAACGATATTCCGAGCGCCGTGAAGCACGAGGGAAGCAAACAACTGCTCCTCTCTGGTTTTGTCGTAATTCTGCCGAACGATCCGCGCGCCACGCGACCTTTCTGCTGAGCGCTGCCTCCTGGCCTTCAGCCAACGCCCAACTCAAGTACACAACGCGGTCGCGTCACGGACACTTTTAACAAGAATAATTTCATCTCTGTTATTCCAATTTATAAATTTGTAAATAACTGTTGTACAAAGTGTCCGCATTGACTACACTATGTTGTTTTAGTATTCGTGAAGACTGTTTTTTAAATACTTAATTTGATATTTAGTATTTTTCTACTGCAGGATACTAGTTTGTTTCTTCTCTAAAACGATTCTTCTTTGCGTGAGGGTCGAGCGGTTTCTGTCTCCTGCTGCCGCTCCCTGAGATCCACCCTCTGGTCGGGGGCCCTAGGGTTCGATTCCTGACGGTGGCAGAATTCCTGACGGTGGCAGATTCCTGACGGTGGCACTAGCTAGAGAGCTAGGTCGAATTCAACCGCTGCAGCACGTTGTCTGCAGAATAATTCTTGCGGCTGGCTGCTCTGATCGGTATTTTCCCGTGGGTTCTCTGGTCAAAACCAGGCGAATGCTGGAGCAATATCATTACAAACGGTTCGCGCGCGATCTTTCCTTCCTCGTTCTTGTCTTATACTCACCCCTTACTTACACACACTAACACTTAGATGCACTGCACTTACCTCTCATTCTGGGAGACCAGTCGGAACTTAGCGCGTGGTCTGGCTGGGGCGGTGCCCCGCTGGTGGGAGATACCTGGGAGGTGAAAACCTCGCAAGCCGACATGTAGGTCGGCGCCGGATCTCGGCGTTCGGCTGGCGGAAGATGACCGCCACCTCCAGATACACAACAAACACTACACTTACGGGACTTCTGACCGTAGCAGTTGACTCATCCGGAATCAATCAACCAATCTGACCTTCCGCCCCAAGCGTTTAGCGCTCGCGAGGACCCATCGCTTCGCGCCGCTTCGATCTCAAGGCTGCTTGCTCTGCGAAATGAAAATGAAGTCGACTTGGCTTTTGGAGGTAATCGCCGTTCCTCTTAGCTTCACATCGGCGCATTTATTCTAAGGCAGGTGCGGATCCCACTCGCACTGTTCTGTATGCAGTCGGCTGTCGCAGGGCGCCGCACGGAGGTAAATGGCCCCCTTTTCCGAGTCCTCCGGTCGTGTGCACCCTCTCGTCGTCTCCTGGGTCGGTCGCCCTTCTCGAGCACCCCTCACCGGATGGTCACGTGCTAGTAGAAATAGTTCACAGTTTTGTTTCTTTGTCTACGCTAGAATATCATTTTTTTCTGCACTCGGATCATAGACCCTCGGAGCCATTTGTTTCAATACGTCCTCGCATGTGTGACTACGTGGGCATGGATCGACTGTGACGCGCCAAAAGTTTCAAGAAGTTACAGTATTTTTTGAAAAAGGACGAATACATTTATTGTACATCATTTGACGACACATTTCTTCTCTATTTCGCAGACGTTTCATTGGCAATGGGCGCTGGTCGTTTTATTAAGCTTCCACGAAGCCGACCTTGGAGATGCTGGTGTTTAGAGCGGCGTCCAAGGAAGCTGAGTCGAGATCCATGAAATACATGAGAGTTTTCTTTAAGTCGGTAACTTGGCTGCGATCGCTCATGGACATCATGACTGCAGCCGTAGCATCGCTGACAGAAGTTGTACGACTGTACTCCCGTCAGGGGCACCAACAGAAAATCAGGAGCCTGGGGCAGTTGATCCATGGGGGTTCCTTATTTGAAAAAATACTCCCCATTCCCAGTTCATATCCAGAATTCATTTCTTCATGCAGCAGAAATAACTTGTAACGTTACATTTGTATTAGAGATAAATATATTTTTCATTTCTTTTTAATGAAAAAAAAAAGCTCGGGGCCCCAATTAAGACGAGCAAACAGACAAGTTCTGCCAGCCCTGCTCTCGCTCTTGTGGTGGCCTCTGGTACTCCGACAGTGAATACACGTACACAAGTGTTTGTGGCGTATTGGAGATCTGTTATCACGGCCTGTCCCATACGAACATCATTCTTTCATGATCATTCATCATCGTCATTCTTCTCTTGTGATCGCCCAAACATAATCTACATTATGCAAAGATGGCGTGTTCCTCGTTCTCACGCACTGGGAGATGAGAGTGGCGTTTGTCCATACCGCAACCTACGCCGTGAGAAAGTAACACACGCAATGTGGCGCACAGCGGAGTGCGACGGGTTGCGTTCCGCCTGGGGAGGCCGCCGCCCCCGCCCCGGCCACGTGCCTCCTGAGGCTATTGTGGGCGAGGACGTCTGCGACCGTCTGATTCGTTCTTTCCGATTTTTTTAGGTACTGACGATTCTGAAGGGAATTAACTTTATTGGTTTCTTTCTTGAATATTTCTCACAAAAAAAGCACAAATGAAATTCGGGGGACGTAGGGCGCAGGGCGAGGACGTATAGGCGGCGGGAGGGGAGGGGTGATATAAGAAGGTGCTGAAAGGTGAGCGGATGAGTTTATGGAGAGGGGATTCAGAACTGTATTTACTCTCTTTTCGCAGAACGAGTGACTTTATACTTTCCTCTGCTAAAGACAGGAGTTTATTTGGACTCTGAACAAATTTGAATTAAGCTTTTATTTCTTAGTGTAAATAATACTGAGTTATGATGGGAAACTTTGTACAGTGAAACCTTAAAATGTTCAGCTACAGAAAATAAATTATTTTTGTAAATATTTTAGTGTCACTTATGAATTCATTAGTCGGCTTTAACATATAAAATAATTACAGTCACGATTGATTGATTTTGTTATTGCGCATTATTTGAGTTTATCATTTCTACACGTGTTCTTTAGGATGATACGAAAAATCCACTTCTTGAATGCGCTGGAGATAGAATCCAAGCGCACAGCAAGGCCTGAGGCAAAGGACTGCTGCCCGTCTGCTGCTCGGAGCCTCCACGGAGGCGCCAGTGTCAACAGACCTCGCCTCGCTCCATCGCATTTGGCTATTTTTACCTTTTCTTCTCTTGGCGCAAATTCTTTCTGCTAGCTAGCTCTAGCTTCTTCCAAACGAATGCTTGCTGTTTTAACTTAGTGCTAGCACCACTTTTGTCTCTGTATTGACCCTAGCCGGGAGATACTAGGCTTCCGGGGAACGATGGTGGCGGATTTCGGCATTGTATACTAGATAGCGAGGTCGAATTCATACGAAATGTTGAGAATTCTTGCGGTCCGCTTCTCTGATCGACAGTTTTCCATGTTTCTCCGATCAACACCAGGAGAATGTAGAAGAAAACAGGCAACGGACCGCGCGCCATTTCCTTCCTCTTCCTTGTCCTATCCTCACCTCTTACTTACACTCTTACACTTACACACACTACTCTACCACACATGTAGGGGACCACTGAGGATATTAAAGTTTTCCCCAACTAGATAGATGCTACGCTAGTGAGATTCATAGAGGGGCAAATCTCCAGAAGTCCTCCGTGTAGGTCGTTGTCGGATTCCACCTTCCATTAGACGAGGACTGCCGCCACCTCCAGGATAAAAGAATCACTTCACTAAAGGGGACTTAGAACGATAGCAGTTGACGTGCTTGGAAGCATCAATTGATCAATCCTGCTTATCTCATGGCCTTGCTTTGAAAGATGTGACGAAGATAACGCATGTCTGTTAATACTCATTGTTTTGGTCCAGTAATTTTTGTTACATGTTCGCTTCTTGGAGCAATGATTCATTGTTCCCCTCTTATTGCGCAGAAAAATGTTTAACATTTGGAGAGTAATCTCCGTTTCCTGACCCGGCCCCGGCTCTTCTGCTTCAAACTGATTTCAAGGATGGTGGGAATCGGTGATTCGCTTCATCGTACAACGGCGTCGCCGCAACGAGAACAAAGGCCGTCTGGCCGCCATCATTAGGGGGCGCTGGCAGACGCGGCGGCGCACGTGTCCCCACGCACCACCTGCCACTGCCACAGCCACTGGCCTGCCCCGCCCCCTCGGGCGTCGCCGCAAGCACACACGGCTCGAGCGGGATGGGGCGGAGGAGGGGGGCGTGGCAGAGCAGGGGGGGGGGGAAGGGGGGGGGGGGGGGGGGGGGGCGGAGCAGGGCGGGGCGGGCAGGGGCGGGGCAGGGGGAGAGCGGGGGCTGGGCGGGGTGGGGGCGGGCGGAGCAGGGGCTGGGCGGAGAAGGGGCGGGGTGGAGCAGGGGCGGGGCGGAGCACGGGTGGGGCGGAGCAGGGGGGGGCAAACGTGAAGAAGAGCGGGGCGGCAGAGTAGCGATTCAGCCTCATCCGCCTGCTTTTCCTCGTAGCTGAATTAAGCTCCTGCCAGTGACGCCGGAATTCGTCTTCGGGTGCCTCGTCCAGCGGGGGGAATAATTGCCTCTCGTAAACCGAAGCGGAAATCTGGACGAAGCACCAGCGGAGCATATGTGCGCAGATGTCGGTGTTGCTGCATCTCTCATTGCGTTTTTATTTATGCTCGAATGTATATAATGTATAGCCCGGTATACACGGTACAGTTTTCATGCGGATTCCCATACAGTTTCTGTACAGAAACTTCAAGATTCCAAACTAGATGTGTAAAAGCCAAAAGTCGCCCATACACGATCTGTACGTTTTCTGCATGAATCGCCACAAGCCGCGGCTAGGGAGTCTAAAGCGAAACAACTGAATTGCGCCGCACCAGTACTTTCAGTGGTGGTATTTCTGTGCGTGCGTTCTGGCTGTCATCCTTATTTCGTATTAATTAACCATAAGAAGCATAGATAATAAAAATAAGAAAGCAGGAATTGGGAAAAACGAAGTTTATTACAATACATCACTTCACACAACCACACTTAGACAAACCTAACCTCAAAATCGAAATGTTCAATTACCGTTAGTGAACGTTCCTGGCACTAGAGGCGCTTGAGCCAAACTGTGGGCTTCCTGCATGAAAAAATATGAACATGTTCATATAGTAAACGTGCAGTCTGGACTGCACGTTTTCTGTTCGTCTAATCTGCCCGAAAACTGTACCGTGTATACCGGACTTAAGGAGATAAACGCATGTATAATACTTCTAATGCCAATTTCTTTTTTAGCCATTTATAAAACATAAGACGGTTTGCATCTTAACAAATAGTTTTAAATTCCTATATTCTTAGATTTGGGAATTATAGTAATGCATCGACATTGTTACTTTATAAAAGTTGAAGTATATTTCATTTCCGGCAGAGAACACCAATTTGTACATGAAATTTAAAGATCTGAAAAATGGAGTTCAATGTAGCTGTCTCTGGGAAGACTCATGGTTTGTTTACGCTTTCCGGCGGACGCACTCGCGCTCGCAGGAAACGTGTTGAGCGAAGGAGGGGAAGGGGGAGGGGGAGGGGTGATGACGCAGAGGCGCTGCGCTGCGGTGGACGCGTTACGACGCTTCATGACGTCACCCGCTCGCCCGGCGCATAACTCACGTTTTCACTGGCAACTTCACATCGCATTAGTTCGACTGCGTCAATGTTAAGCAAGTTTGACAAAGCGTAATCTCTCTTCTCTCTCGCAAATGTTTTGGTCATTATTTTTAGAACATTGATCATTTCCAAATGTTTTGCCTGCGCACAAACACATTTAAAATTAATGTTATAAATGAAAATTTTCTGCAAAGTTCTTACTGCGTAGAAGTATATTTTAATGAAGAAACAGAAATGTAAGCGATTCGGAATGAGAAATTAAAAATTGCTGATCATAAATAAAGGAAGTGATTGACAATGTGAATGAAATAGACGACCACCCTCGGAATTCAATTATATTTGTTTTATATTTAACATTCATCAATCTGTGAAATATGTAACATGTAGAAATTCTGGAGTTGCATGTTATAATAGTGGTGTTGAAACAGCTGCTACTCGCAGTATTTGTAACGGTTACATACTAGCCTAGACTGACACCACCGCCGGCAGGTTCTTTCATGGCGACAGTTTTGGTGTGCTAAGAAAGATAATGTTAATAACATTTTTTTCACAATAAAGTTGTCTGGCTCTTTTCTCGTCAGAAACAGAAAGTTTCATGGATAAATATTGAATTGTACTGCCCAATTTATGTCTTTGCCAGTTATCAAAAAAGATAGTCATTACCACTGCATACGTTAATGACGTTCTTCAAAAAACGTCTGAAAGTAACTTTCTTTGTAGTAAAACCTCAAACCACATTAAACTTACAAAAAAATAAGCACAAAAACTCATACAAAAAAAAAAACAATAAAAAACTAGATGTGCTACAGACTGGCACAGACTTTCTTGTAGTAAAGTTTTCCAATTTCCTTGATGTGGACTGGTAGTGTACAGTCGTGTTCCTCCTTCTTGCCTGCTTCCATCTATTGTGGCCCAAAGAAATTTTTTTGAGATTTTCGCAACTTTTCGGTTTTCAAATAGCAGAACCTAATTTATATTTTAAGAATATTGAAGAAGGATAGAACGTCGTCCTAAATAGCAATTTTTATTGAAAAACTTGTGGCCGTTTTGAAGAAAATAGCGATAAAGCATTACTGTACATGCGAAGCTCTTTTTGACCGGAATCTCATTTTTTTATAAAAACTTTTATTTGAAGTACTTTTACTAAAGAATGTAATAATGTATATAAATTGATGGAAATGTGCATATTCATGGCGTGAGAGATATTTTAAAGAAAATATATTGTTGTCATTTTTAAAAAAACACAAAGAATACACCAAAATTAATATCACGTCATATTAAACTGTGCAAATAGTATTATTCATTGGAAACATTAGAAGAAAAATTTTAGCAATTTTTGAGAAAATAGCGTTTGAGTGTTCCTAAAATTCGGAATTTAGGGCTCATTTTTACAGAAAAGTGTTGAGTATTCGAGAAATATTATTTGATATTATTTAAAGCACATGTACTCATAAATCTATTAAAGTGAAGAAATTGCCTCTAGTGTAAATATTTCCGACATGAGAAACAAGTCAAATAAATTACATGTTTGTAATTTTTGCAAAAACAAAAGAATAGTGCAATATGGCGTTCATGTCATCGGATAGGGTACATTTAGTACTATTCCTACCAAAAATTTAAAGAAACAATTTGGAGCCGTTTATAAGAAAAGCTTGTTTTCGTTGTTTTTTTAAAATTGCAAATATTTCATGCACTATTGCACAAAAACTATTAGAATTTTCAAAAAAATCTACATGACAATCTACAAAATCTTAATGAAAGAGATAATTAAGGTCAACAAATTTTCTTTGTAGAAACAATCTCTATCTTCAATATTGTTGTAGGAAGACGCCGAAAAAAATTCAAACTTTTGCAATTCTTGAAAATTCAGAGTTAACCGTGAAAATCGGATCTATGCCACTTTTATAAGTCTTTTTTACTCTGTTCTTACAAGAAATGTAAATAAAAATTTTGGAGCTGTTGTTGGACGCGTCGAGTAACTCTTAATTTACCTCTGTTGGTGGAACGCAAGGGCTCTTCCCGCGAGCGACGGACAGGCGGACGAAGGCAGGGGACTCGACCGTCATTATCACTGACGATAGTACGTTAATAGTGATGCAATGGAATCTTCTTATGCACCCATAATATCTATGAACAAGATGCTGGATGATGTTCTAACTAAAATAGATTGCCAAATTCATTTTGTTTTCATGCATGACATGCTCTTATATACACCCAGAGATAGAATAAGTACTGTTTAAGGCATAGATGGGAAATGTAGATCTCGGGATTTGGTCGGAGTGAATTAAGACATTAAAACACAGTTTGCCGACGCTTCGGAATTTTTTTATTCCATTCTCACAGCTGGTTGTAAAACATTACAATATACAAAAACACTATAGATATACAAATGGCAATTACAATATAATGGAAAATTATACATAACGACCACAAACTGTACTTACCTTATAACAAGAAATTTCTCCGATCAACACCAGGCGAATGCCGGAGCAGTACCGTAACAAACGGGCCACGGACCGCGCGCGATCTTTCCTTCCTCTTCCTTGTCCTATCCTCTCCCCCTTACACACACACTTACACTAACATGCACTAGACTACCACATATTCCGGGAGGCCGGTCTGGAGCTTAGAGCTTGTCCCGGCTGGGCCTGTGCTCCGCAGGTGGGCGAGTCCTGGTTAGGAAACCCCACTAGCCGACGGTAGGTCGGCGCCGGATCTCGCCATTTAGCGGGGGAAGATCACCGCCATCTCTCGAGAAAAACATGCACTACACTAACGGAACTAATGACCGAAGCAGTTGACGCGTCCGGAAACACGAAAAAATCAATCAATCAATTATAACAAAAAATACGTTTGGTTACAACCTCTCACAAACATAGTGACCAGACTCCAACGTAACTCCTCGTGGAGTGGTTACAGTGCAAGGGTCCATCTCGTCCACGTCCACCACACGCCAAGGCATCATAGCAAGTGAAGGAAAATTCTGCTGTGATTCAGTTGTGCGATCAGGATCTCGTGCTGTAGACACTCAAAGCACACGCATCCGGTCAAGCAAGCGTTTCATTACGTAACCAAAATAGCCTCAAAACTGAGGAAGTACAGATACATTACATACAATGATAACAACCTGAAATAAAATATAAATTAATTACATGGTCTATGTGAAAAAACTAGGCAGATTATATAGTATAAAGTTGTTATATTTACTTCCGGACAGTTATTTACTGTTTTATTTAATGTTATTTATTTTTAATATTTAAGCCATTCAGGAGGTACTTAGCAATTGCTATTACAAATTGGCAATGAATCAAACATGATAATGATTTATATAGACTTACTAATTCAAAGATTCATTATTGATTCATTATTTATGAATGAAATAATTGCAGTCATTGCCAACATGAAAAATGGAAAAACACTGAGAGTAATATGAGAGAAAACATCTACACCTATTAATTTTAAAGAACGATTGCAACAACCAGGAAAACCAAGGAGTTATATTAAAATATTGAGTTATAATAGATTTATGTACAGTCGGCTCCGGCTATAGTGACCTTATGAAGAGTAAAACGTTTAATTCAATATATCCGATGATATGAAAATTAAATAGAATTTCTCCACAAAGATTGATTTTATTAATGCAGATCCATATATTAATACAGCAAAATTCATTAGCTGCACGAATTGAAAATTTCAATATCTTTATTTGTCCTTAAAAACCAATTATTTGTTTCGTACATTTTTCATTAGTCATTTCTCTAGATCCTTCTCCAGAGTTCGTGCTCTCTCCGTACTAGATTCTGCATTGTCCACTGTCTGTATCGAAATGCAGTCTTGACACCTTTCGTTGCCTCTTACACTGTTGGAACAGCGTCCCACTCTCCAAAGGTCCTTCAACCCGACTAATAGCATACGAGATCCTCATAATTTCCAGCGACACGTTTTCTACGTTCACTATAGCTGAGGTTCAGGTTCACTATAACCGAGTCTTCTTATGCGTGTTTGTAAGTGAAACGGGATCAGTGACGCAAGTTCACTATAACCGAGGGTTCACTATATCCGAGTTCACTATAGCCGGAGTCGACTGTACTTTCTCGTTACCAGGCCTGACAAAATGTATTCTTCTGCCTAAAAACCGCTCATTTCTGTCACAGTATTACTTTCTCTTTAATACGTACGCACGAAGTAAGGTGAGAAAGTAAATATTTTATCTCTGACCTCCCTTGGTGTCCAAATATTCTTGAAACGCCTACCCACCGTTTTATCTAGTTTTTCTGACGGTTTACGACAATTTGAAACTATTGGACTCGAACGAATTAGCTTTAATATTAAATAGGTTTGCTTGAGGTAGCTTTGCTTTATTTCAAACGAACGCCGGATTTCCTACGTTGTAGATACGCCAAATGTTTATTTGGGAGCAACGCACATTGTAATTGTCCCTGAAACTGAACTGCCCGTGAACTCATTGATGCTGTGGTTCTCTCATTGAGCGCTTTGCTCTTTGCCCTCCGCCCGGGGGCCGCGAGCCAGGTCCTTGCGCAATGGCCCTCCCTCCGCCCCCGGCGCCCGGCGGCCAGCACCCCGCCCGCGCCCGGGCCACGAACCCATCGACTCGGACGAGGCATCGAGGAAATAGTACTTCTGCTTCGCTCACGGATACTAACTGTAACCTGAACTGAAGTTCTGGGCCCTCGGATTAACAATAATGTGCCTCAAAATAATAATTCCTTGTAATGTACTATAGTTTTCTACTTCTTCTTCTTCTTCTTCTTCTTCTTCTTCTTCAATGTTTATAAAAGGAGTCAATTTGTTCATACACGTTTTAAATAACTGAAACTGATTTTTTAAAATACTATATTTTTTGCGCTTACAGTGTTTGAACATTTTAATAAGGTGTTTTATCTACGATGTAATAGCTGCTTCTTCAAAAATTTCAAAATAGAGTTTTCGATTGTTGTCTTATCAAACCCATTCCCATGCCATCCCGGCACTTGGAGAAGACCGATGAACAAATTACAAAATAATTTATGGAATACGTATATGTTACAATAACACCTCCGATTCCTCTATTTATTATTTTATTAAATCTAAGTGATTATTTTTTGGCGTTTAACAAATTTATGGGTCATTGGTTGTTCGGCCGTCTATGATATTTAGGTAGCTCAATTTGTCATCAAAATACAATTCTTCGTCACAGTTGTTCCATTCTTGTGGGCTTCAAAATCACCGCTCACAGGAGATTTCGGATGATCATTTCTATGTCGAGAAATTGTTTGGAAAGTATACTTACCAATGAAAAACAATATTCAAAATCTCTACGTACAAAAATGCCGTCCTGTGGAAGTTTATTCAAATAAACATCTGCCTCTGATGTTATGGCTGTTAAACATTGGCCAAATACATACAGCAAATAATAACACTTCAATAACATAAACAACAATCACCCCAAATTAATAATGATCGTACGAAGGTAATCATATACACATCTCTAGCACAGATCTGTGCATTTGTCCATTCAGAGGTATTTTAAATAGCCATTATTGATTCATTTCTTGGCTTTTCACTTCCCTTGCGTTGTCTACTGAGCACTTGACTGACAAAAAATCCCCGCCCATCTTCACCTCGTACATCTTCATCGCTTTTCTGTCCATGGATCTGGCTCCACACTCGAAATTCAAAATGATTCTAACTTAAACCTTTCAAAATAAAATTCTGAAAAGTCGATAATTTTGTAACTATTCTATCACGAAATACTATAACATTCCCAGTACCTTTCGGGTTTAAATTTCAGTTCCAAAAATCTACGACGAAAACCCGAACCCCTTTACAACTCGTCAGTTCCGCTTGGCTACCTTCCCTGTTCTCACTTGGTGTCCCAACAACAATGCCCTTCGAATTTGTCCACTATAACGGCGCAATCTAATTTAAATTGTTTTTGTCACACACTTTATCAATTGTTTAAGCTGCGCTTATTCGCTAGTCTAGGATACTCATCTAGAGTTCATCTCCAAACACATTAAATTAATGTTTTTGATTACCAAACTCACTCAAATGTTTCGCAAATATAATTAAGACTTTCCTTTATTTATTAACTTCTGTTATCTTCCTACTGTGTCTTAACGTGTTTTTATCAATATTTTCATTTCAATCGACATTTTGATATCGTGGCTCCCTTGTTTTGTATCCGATCCATTGTTATATTCAACGATGAGTTGAGCTCGTGGAGAACGATAGCTCATACGCCAACAGTTACTATATTACTCCAAATGCAGAACTGTTATCTACATCGACAGATAGAGGAAGATTGCAATGTGTTCATTGTCAGGTCTGGCTGTAAAAGATCGTTGGAAATTCCATCAAGCAATTATATGTCGTAGACTTTTGAATTGATTTGCAAATAACCTACAAACATAGAAAGAGGACTTTCCCTTATGGTTAAGAAGTGATCTAATAATAAAAGTCTTAAACTATGAAACAGTTATTCTTTACCTGAAGGAGCAAAAGAGCTTCAATGAGGTCCGCTGTTGACCTCGCCCCCCCTTAATCGGTAGGCGACTGTTAACAGCTGAAATGTGCACTTTGTGAACAGAGAAAAAGAGCACTCAGTCAAAAATATATTTCAACAAACATTATAGTTCACTTGCATTTTTACAAACTGGATAAAACGTTGTATGCTGTCTTGTTTAAGATCTTAGTTCAACTTCATTCAGTTGGTTATGAAACCCTTCCTAACAAACGTGTTTAATAATCCCCCAAACTTGTATTTTAAGGTCTTATAGTATTAACTTTGTAAATTACTATTAGTATTATTACTATTTCATCTTTTCGTTAAGCTTTTTAAATTAATTTGTTATTATATTAATTAAGTACTCATACATATAATATAATCTCTGTACATTTTCAAACTGAAATATCAGTTCTTGTCTGGAATTTAGGCTTTTAATTTTATTATCATCATCTGGAATTCCGACTTTCTAGCGCGTTTGACGGTTAGTTCTGACGGATCTTCATCACATAATTTTCACTAATATATTAGGTTGAATAACGTATTAATATTCTTTCGTTTTTTTATAACGAGAAACCTTCCTTACATTTTTTTAAACGTTCCGAAAATTCTCGCCCCCTCTCGCTCCCGCTGAACGTGTTGGACGCCGGCTGAGGCCTCGAAGTGTTGTTCAAGGCTTCAGCAGGGGAGCAGCCGCGTGGGGCGATGTATTTATGCAGGTGTCTGGGGCGCGGGTGCGGGTGTGGGCGGCGGGGGGGGGGGAGGCCGCTCCGCCCTCGGGCGCCAATGACCGTGGGAGCAACTGCGCGCCTCATTAAGAACCTCGACTTGAAATGTACTTGGTTCACAACAGCTGTTTCGTTGGCCGCACTTTCAAGCTCTGTAATCAGAGTTTTGAGGATTACCATTTGGTTCGCAGTTACGAAGATTTTCTAAGTTGTTGTACAAACGAACTGACATCAGAACTAGAAGCCATTAATACACTATGTGATCAAAAGTATCCGGACACCAGGCTGAAACGGACGTACAAGTTCGTGGCGCCCTCCATCAGAAATACTGGAAGTCAGTATGGTGTTGGCTCACCCTTAGCCTTGATGACAGCGTTCACTCTCGCAGGCACACTTTCAATCAGGTGCTGCAAGGTTTCTTGGGGAATGGAAGTCCATTCATCACGGAGTGCTGCACTGAGGAGAGGTATCGATCTCGGTCGGTGAGGCCTGGCACGAAATCGTTGTTCCAAGACATCCCAAAGGTGTTCTATAGGATTCAAGTTGGGACTTCGTGCACGCCGGTCTATTACAGGGATGTTCTTGTCGTGGAACCACTCCGCCATAGCCCGTGCAATATGAACAGGTGTTCGATCGTGTTGAAAGATGCAATCGCCATCCCCGAAGTACAGCGAGAAGCAAGAAGATGCTAGCATTATCAATGTTAGCCTGTGCTGTGATAGTGCCACGCACAACAACAAGCCGCTCCAGAAAAAACACGCTCACATCATGACACCACTACCTCCGAATTTCACTGTTGGCACTACACACGCTGGCAGATTACGTTCACCGGGCGTTCGCCATACCCACACACTGCCATCGCTACATTGTGTACCGTGATTCGTCACTCCACACAACGTTTTGCCACTGTTCAATCGTGTAATGTTGACGCTCCTTACATCAAGCGAGGCAGCATTTAGCATTTTCGTGCGTGATGTATGGCTTATGAGCAGCCGCTCGACCATGAAATCCAAGGTTTCTCGCCTAACACCTAACTGTTATAGTACTTGGAGTGGATCCTGATGCAGTTTGGAATTCCTGTGTGATGATCTGGATAGATGTCTGCCTATTACTCTTTACAACCCTCTTCAAATGTCGGCGGTCTCTGTCAGTTAACAGATGAGATCGGCCTGTACACTTGTGTGCTGTACATGTCCCTTCACGTTTCCACTTCACTATCACTTCAGAAACAGCGGACCTAGGGATGTTTAGAAGTATGGAAATCTCGCGTACAGACTTTTGACACGAGTGACATCCAATCACCTGACCACGTGCGAAGTCCGTGAGTTCCACGGAGCGACCCATTCTGCTGTTGCACGATGTGTAATGACTACTGAGGTCGCAGAGAATGCGTACCTGACGGTAGATTGCACAATACACCTAGATAAAAAACTTATGTTTTGGGGGGGTGTCCGGATACTTTTGATCATATAGTGTGCGTGTGTATAGGGAAATTCTTTGATAGTTTCAGATAATGTTATATTTTTTTTAATAACTCGATATGTGTTCCTTGTAGTCAGATATTGGAGAGAAGTGTACAGCTAATGAAACCACGGTTGATAAAGGAATTTTGTCACACTTGTGGACAATTTGTCCTAATTGCCAAGAATTAAGAAAGATAAATTTCTCATTTGACATATGTCAGCCACATAAGTGGAAGTTCGTAAGGTCAAGATGTATGATGAGATTTGTGAGTGACATCTTCACTTGATGTTATCGTGTTTTACAATTTTGCGAATGCTTTGCAATCAGCTTTGCAAATGATACAAATGAGTTTCTAAGAACTAACACGTGCATTTCTATTAGGAATCACTTCTCACAGGCAACTCATTGTTTCAGAGGTGGACCCCAGCTTCCCGTACCGCGATGTGCAGATCCGACGTGGGGTTGACATGAAGGAGCTTTATGACCTACAGACTGAGCTCGGCCGGTAAGTTGAACAGGAATTATCGCTCGTGTATTTGTTATATATTAACCCCATAATTCTTTAAGCTACTGATATATGCTTGCACACCGCATAGATTTATTTCGGTATTATCAACTTGAAAATTATGTAAAAACTGTTAATTGCTTATTTATTTGTATGTGAGTTAAGATTTAAAGTATTTTCTTTCATTTTTCCGTCTAGCATAATTCATAAAAAACTAAAATGAATATTAATGTACCAATAATGCTCTATAATATAAAACATAATAATTGAATGTTTAAATTAATAAATTTATAATATTATAAATTGATGACTGCAAAAATTAATAAATTGATGACTGTATAGCAAAAAAACGTCATGCTGTAGATTTCAAAAGCCAATTCAAGACGTCTCTACATTGTTAGCCCATAAATTGGTCTGAAAGCGTTAACCTCAGATGGATGGTCGCGCAGACAGACGTTTTGCCGCCTCGAGTTTTCGGTATTAAGGACCCCCAAAACATGGGTTCTGACTGCACAACGCATTTGAAGAAGTAATTTAAAATATAAAGGAACAATATTATTCCAATTTTTAATAGTTTTCATATATTTCCAATAACAGTTTTCATGAATGCACGCACATCGCGCATACCACTATGTTTCTCTGAGTTCCTAGGACCGCCCTTCATGTTCTTAGAAGTTTCTAGAAAAGAAATAATTTTATGTTGTGCCCATAAGATAAATACAGAAAATACTATAATTTAAGATGTACCGTATTTAATATAGTATTGATTATTGAGAGGAAACATTTATGTGCAAAATGTCGCAATCTAGCCTGTCCTTTAAGTAATTTGGGACACACTAAATACATCATAACTGTCGACGTAATTCGAAGTCAACAATTTCTCGAACTTGGTTAATGACCCAAAAAGAGACCCGAAGAAAGCAGGAATGTCATCGGGTCATTTACGCAATCTAGAGAGATACTGGCTATTTTGTGCCTCCGCATGCGTTTGCCGCTTTGGCTGAACAGTTGAAGCGATCCGCTGCAAGCTCTCGTCTTCCTTTTCATTGTTTGCGCGATTGTCGCAGCCGGCGACCTTGGCGCCGCCCCCGCTCCCTCGCCTTGGGTGTCCCGGGGCTATTTGCGGAGCGGTCTAGCGGCCACACGTAATTACGGGCTTTGGGATCTGGCTGTGCCGCAAGCGCATTTCGAGCGAGGCAGCCCTCCCACACTCGCGTCTCCTCCTCTTCACCACCCACCCGAACGTCTCTCCTCAGTTTTTCCCTAATCAAATATATGTTCCTGTAACACTCTCGCAAGTTTTCTCTTTAGATTCGTACACCCACTCTTCTCTGTGTTATTCTCTATTCTCTGATTCCCCTCAATTCTTCAATTTCTTCTTCTTCTTCTTCTTCTTCTTCTTCTTGCCTTTCTTCATTTTATTGACCTAACTTTGCCACGTCTCTTCTTGTACATCGTCTCATTCATGACTTTCCTTTCTTTGTGTTCATCACCGTCATTACTTTTTCTTTTCAATATAGTTGGTTGGTTGTTCGTGATTCCGGGCATGTCAACAGCTTTGGACATTACTCCCGTAAGCGTGGTGCATGTTTTTCCTTGGATGGAGGCAGTGATCTTTCCCCGCGGAATGACGAGATCCGGCGCCGACCTGCCGTCAGCTAGCGGGGTTTTCTCCAACTAAGTATTTCTCACCAGCGGGGCACCGCCCCAGCCGGGACAAGCTCTAATCTCCCGACCAGTCTCCCGGAATGTGAGGTAGTGTAGTGCATGTTAGTGTAAGTGTGTGTAAGAGGAGAAAATAGGACAAAGAAGAGGAAGGATAGATCGCGCGCGGTCCGTGGCCGTTTGTTAGGGTACTGCTCCGGCATTCGCCTTGTGTTGATCGGAAAACACACGGACAACTACCGATCAGAGCAGCCGGCCGCTAGAATTCTCCTCCAGACAGCGACTGAATTCGACCTAGCTGAAAAGCTAGTGTCGAAAATCCTGCCGCCGTCAGGACTCGAACGTAGGACCTCCCGGTCAGAGGCGCTGCAGTGACATCAGTTGATGCACTGAGCTACCGCTCCCGGTCTTTTCAATCTAATTGTCCTCCTTGATGACACAAGTTTCTCCTGTGACTCAACCCTTTGTTTTAAGTGTACTAATGGTAAAAGTACGAAGTTCCTCTTCTGGTTTCATCACGTCGTACCCCATGAAGTGGTCCTCGTCCGTCGGCGTGGCCCTCCGCCGGCGCTGGCAAGCGAAGGGCCGCGTGGCGCGGAATTTTCTGCCGCTGCGCGCAGCACAAGGCGCTCGGTGTGAGCGGGGAGCGCCGAAAGGAGGGGGCGGCCGAGCGAAACGAAACAAAACAGCGTCGCCGCGGCCTGGCCGCCGCCCAGGCGGATGTGCGCCGCCGACGCGTCCGGTGTCGCCCATTGGCCGCACGTGGCTGGCAACGCGGGCGCGCCGCTTATATCGCATGCTTTTGGAAACACGCGAGTCCTTGGCCTGGAGGGGATTGTCACACGTACGAACAGGGCCGCTTCGTAAAGGCGTGTTGTCAATGTTGTATGCATTTGCCTGGAAAATGGAAATGATTCTCTCCTCCTGAGGTTGATGTCAAAATTCAAGATGTTAGTCATTTGGTCAAAGTACCAAAGTTTCTTCAAAACATTTTTTTGCGAATATCTGATGCAAATCAACTGTGTTACACGTATAAAAATGCGAAGATCTAACAGAACATTCACAAATAATGAAGAAAGCAACAGTGTTTTTGTATGGTAATGTCACGCAATGATTAAAAGAGCAATTTGTAAATCACATTTTGAAGGGACGATACAAATTTCACAATGTTCATGGATTTTCGTAATTTGCATGTAAATTAAATTTCTATGATGTTATATTAATTTATACATTACGATAACTCCGTATCCAATTTTTAAGACATGCACTGTTACGTATAAAACCTTTCTACGAATACCATCCAAAAAAAATTTATTCAGTTAAAATTATTTGAAAATAATTATCCAAGATAGCTGAAAACGTTAAATTGGGAATCCAGCAAATTCAATTTTTAATATATCTAAAATTGTGTTTTGGAAAATAATCTCGAATTTACCATTTTATCTATTGTACTATAAACTACCCTACGGATATTTCCCCTTGTCTTCCCTGCTAGTTTTACTTTCTCGCCAACGATGTTTTTCCGAAGTAAAGAGAAAGTATTGTAAAGCTGCAACAAAAAGTGGCAATTTTTCGGCAGAAAATCTTTTATTGTGATGCTCTGGTATCGAAAAAAGTACATAAATCTTGTTCCTTTATGTGGTTAGCTGATTCCAATTGAATGTTACGTACTCTCCACGTTTTGTGGGTCCCTGATAACGTAAAATTGATGTACAGCAAAACGGTCTCTCCGTGCGAGTGTTCTGTGACAATGCTGGCGCCTAAATCATACAGACTATTTTCTTAAAAATTGACGTTCCCGAATTGATGTTTCCTGAGACCGCGAATTTGAAAAGGATGATCTGATTTTTGGTAGTACTTTGCAAGATGACTAAACAATATTTTCAAATATATTCTCAAAAATGGCTCAGAATTTTTGGATTCAATTTTTTCCTTGGACCTCTGCCATTCTTTTTAGCATCTCTTGTTTTATTCGTGAAAAATTTAAACAAAAAAACGAAAGTGCCTTTTGAGAATTTTTTAAATCAATTGGATTAATTTACTGTAGAAATTAAGTTAAAACTACTCTTTTTTAAAAAAATTGTACGTGACCTCGTTTAAAGATCTGATTTATAGAATAGATTTTAAAGCAAATCTGTCTTCAATTTTATAGTTTTGAAATGTTAACTTTGTGCAATTTTCAGAAATAAAGAGAGTTCGCTGGAAATGAAACGGGCACGACGTTTTTTACCCTTTGTTACGTACGAGAAATAACATTAAAACTAGAGGTGCAGCAGAATGGCACAGACTTTCTCGTACCAATTTTTTCTAATTTCCTTGGTGTAGTTTGGCTTTACAGTCGTGCTCCATTCTCTAGCCTTTTTTTTTCCTTACAACTGAATCATTACTTCAAAATATTAAAAAGAGTAAAAACTCGTTCTAAATAGAAGTTTCATTGAAAATTCGTAGTCGTTTTTCAGCAATGCCGATTAAGCATTACTATAAATGCGAAATTTAAGCTCATTTTTACAGGAATCTATTGAGATTTCGAAAAACTTCATTGAAGTCATTTGAAGCGCTTTCACTCTAAATGTAGTAATGCACACAAATTGATGGAAATGTCCATATTAACAGCGTGAGAGGTATTTCAGGGAAAAAACATATGAATACACCAATTAAAAAATATTCGAAAAATTGTACATGAAGTTATTTCAAGATATCTTTAAAGAACAGACTTCATTAGGAAACAAATCTCCACCAATATTGTAGCTGGGGGAAAGAGTCGCAAACATTTTGAACCTTGCAATTTTCGAAAATTCATAGATTTAAACGAAATGACACCTGCACTATTTTCTCTAACTTTCTTTTCGCTATTCGTGAACGACGTTTATTCCAAAAAAATTGGTGCCATTTTGGAGAAATTTTTGAAAATGTTTTGAGTCTTCATGAACAGTACACCCAAAAATCAAATATATCCATTTCAAACTCAGAGGATCTCAAGTTCATTTAAATCGATCAGGAAATGCCAAATTTGAAACAAAATCGGCTGAATGGTTTAGAGACTGAGTGAGAGACAGACAGACGGTTAGACACGTTTTGCCATCAGTCGATGTTTCGGTATCAAGGACTCATAAAACGTGAATTCTCACCACCCAACATAACAGAGGAAGTAATTTACTGTATATAGGGACTGTTTTTTGTTTATCCGCTGTTTTTCACCAGAGCCCGGGAATAAGTTTTTTCCTGACGAAAATTCGCCGTTTTCCGGAGCACGTTTACAATACTTGATCTTCCTACGAAGTAAAGGAGAGAAATATTTCCCTTTACTTCGTATGAAAAAGAGAAAATCTCTGTTACTTCGACACACCAACATCTCCTTTCTCTTACTAACCGAACGTTTCAACTGGACTTTTTTCCATACCTCTATTAATAATTTTTTATATTCCATGCATACCTGCTCCCGAAATGTCTCGTTTGTCAGCAAAGCGTGTCTATACCAAAGGGCCGTAGGCCAGAGGGGCCGCGTCGCCCCTGGCCTCTTTCCCCGGAGGCGTTGGGGGCGGGGGCGACGGCCGGCCGCTCGGAAGGGCCTCGGGTCAGGGCCGCGCGGACGCCGCTTATTTCGAACCTGCGTTGCGAAATGCGAACTCCACTCGGACTTGAATCCGTCAATGGGATTCGGCTACCTTCACGCGGAGCCACTCGGTGGCGCAACCGAGAAGCGGGGCAGCCCTTCACACGCCGCCGCCACTGACCGCGAGCCAGGAAGGTTCCGTGAGTCACCCGCTGTGGCCTCTGCCGGCAGCCATCGGACAGACCGGATTTTTATGCCACTGCTTTTTTTTACTTTCGCGTACACGTACGTATATACGGAGTAATATACGTAGTATAGAGAAAGTTATGTAATGCTGCGGAAAATCGATTTCGAGATTTCAACGGAAATATACGTTTTGGGGTTCCCTGATACCCAAAAAGTGCTTCTTTTCAAAACGTCCGTCTGACCGCCCGTCTGTCTGTCTGTCTGTCCGTCTGTGCGTTAACACTACTAGTGCCTACACCATACGTAGAATTGCTTCCAAATTGAAGAAACCCCTATCTACCCGGTTGTAGTTTCTTTCTACTTACCGAACTGAACATTGGAATCTTGGCGAATCGTTACTGTCCTTCCACAATATCCAATATTTTGATTACATATTTTTCATACCTAGTACTATATTAAATATTTGACATATTTTGCTGTTTTCACAAAATATTTTTATTCTACCAATTTTCTTCACTTTTATTACATGTTGTTTTATGAAAAGAAGTATTTAAAAACCATCAGCATTTTTTCTGCATGCTATATACTCCAGCTACGTGAAGGCGCGGTCGTATGTTCTCACAGTTATCTCAGTGGGGGAAGTGCGCATCAGCGTCTGAGCTCATTTTCCACAGTTAGATGTGAAAAGTAGCTGATCTGGATGGCCGAGGTGGCTAGGAGCGAGTACCGACTCAGCGCTTCGGTCCGAAGGGTCGCGGGTTCGAGTCCCGCTTTGGGCATGGTTGTTTGTCCCTTGTCTTTGCATGTATGTGTTGTCGCGGAGGGCCTCGCGTTCTGCTGTTCCCAGATCAGAGGAGTCCGCAAGTGTGTTGGTGTCTAGTGTATGGTCGAATATGCGTCCCATCGGGACGCAAAGGGTAACCGGCTGTCGGCTGGATAAAAGCCCTAGAAAGAAAGAAGATGTGAAAAGTGTCACTGACGCAGCGTTTCGTGACCTTTAACCTTAATTTCCGAAAAATTGTATCGATCGCCGACGTGTATCACTTCCATGAGACTGCTTCACGCTGCAGTGATTGATTGCGGGTCGTTGATACTGCCAGTTCGTGCGATGGCTTCTACTGCGTCTGGTCTAAACTGCGGTTCTGGTTGACGATAGGTGAAGCTTTTACGGAACGGGAAAGTTGTATGGTAAAAGTGTGTATCACCTGTGCTCAAAATTACTTTTAAAACGTTTGTATGATTTTAGATTTGTTTAATTTTTTTATAACTGTAATTTCGTCTTACATCAAACGTGTTATATAATTCGAGTATTTTAATATTAGATTTTCTATTCGATTTTACATTTGATTACTATTCTTACTGTTTTATTACATATTTATGTAATATTTTAACGTTCAAGTACATTTTTCCGGCCTCAGCCATTGGAAACAGATCAGTGGGGGTCAGTGACCCTGCAATTTGGAATGTGTTCTGCTTGGCGCAAGGCAGCGTCTGAGCTAAAGCCCAGTATGCTTACTGTGGCGAGTTGCGAGCCCAAGCGCGCGACTTCGCCACTCGTTTAAATATCTCCCTTTATCCAATGCTTTGTCACCAGACGCGCCACTGGGATGTGCTGCTGAGTGGCGCCGTGTGAAGGTGATTCATGCCGGGTAGTTATCCTAAGAAACGGACCTCGGATCGCACGGATCTCTTTCATCTTCTCCTTTCTCGCACACCACTATGCACTCAGACACACGCACTCACGAATGCACTCATCCCGGCTGGAGACGCTCCACTGCGGAGTTACCTGGTGAAATACCTGCAAGGCGACGTATGGTCGGCGGGATCTCACCACGAGTAGAGAGGAAAACCGCCACCCCGGACAGAACTTCACTATACTTATGCCATGGCAGTTGTCCCTAAGACAATCAATAGCTCCGCTCAGAACACTGCGAACCAGGCCATACCATTCCCAAGGCCAAGATTTCGTTTACTTCTTTTATTTGTCAAATCGATTTAAATATTTTTTATGTTCGAAATATTAATTATTTACAATAATATTGTATAGTATGATATGTACAGTACATAAATAATGTACATAAATAATTACAAATATGTTTATTATTGAACAATCATTTCTATGTTCCACCCTAAATGATCAAGCTGGATCAGTCTGATTCTCTCTTCATTAATCTTTATTGTCCTGTACTTATCTCTTGAAATTTCACCAATGATGAATTAATATATTAAGTATTATTATATTTCAATCAAAATATATTCATTAAAAATGATGAGTAAATACAATTTTCCCTGAGAAGTATTACCCTAAAATAAACAATGTTATTCTAGAAAACAGTGGATGTGGGCGCTGGGGAGTTGCGTGGCCAATCGTAGCTGCCTGCCAACCTCCCCTGCGCATGTCATCCATGTCCTAGGCACCCGCGGCGTATGTGGGGAAGGCGAGAGGAAAATATTAATAGCAAGAACTATTTCTCATTCTGCCATGAATCACTCATTCTATGGAAGTTATTATCTCTCGCGGGTTAGAGGTTTTGAGGCATGAACTTACTTTGTCATGTTATTCATTATGGGGTGAGTCAATCATTCTTTGTCATTCCAATTTAATAGTAATATCCGTTCTGAAGTTATTTTTACTGTAGTACAGTCGTGGGCAAACACATAGGAGTCTCTCATCGCTCTTACTTTTATCTACAATATACTACGTAATTTAAAACGCACTTAAAAGAAGACGAAGAGTCTCGGGAAACGCTCTGGTATGAGAGGAAAATAATACATATTTTGACGCATTTCATTTCAGATGTTCTCAATGATAAAAATAGATTGTATATCTACAAAGTAATGTGATATATTTAAGAAAATACTTTAAACTAGTTGAATATGCTGTCATCGAGCTAAAATTTCTATAGGTATTTCAAAATTTGTAAATTCTAAATATCATGTACAGCTTTGTCAAATAAGTCTTTCAGTTGTTTATGACATTGTTCATTAAATTATAAGAATATGTTGTTAGCACATTCATTTGAAAATCAGTATTTCCACGCTTAAGTTCATAAAGTGAAACTCGAAACGGATTTGACTTTCGTTTTAAGCATAACTACAGTTCGTCTCTATTCTCTTGAAATTGCAAATTAAGGAGTTCCAAGTACTCGTGAGGGTTTTCAAATTTATACGGTAAGGTTTACAAATTTATTATTAAAATATGGTAATACAGATCGAAACCTTCACCTTTATGATAACTCAAATAGTAACAGTAATTGGCAGTTCTGCCGCGCGTTTCATTTGTTGCACTTAGAGATGGCAACAATCTGTTTTTCCATCCTTGTGGAAGAAAATATGGCATCGTGGAGTGAAAATTGCCTCTGGATACTGAGGTTTAATCAACACCATATTGATCTATTTAGGTGGCAATGGTTTAATTACTGATGTACCCACTAAGATCGCAACCCTAAAACACGCAAAAACACGTTTTGAGAAATTTATAAGAATATTCTGACCAGATCCGAAAACAAATTACCATTTTCCTACCAGAAAACCGAGACGCGTCCAATGACAACTAATATTTCTCGATTGGTGTACGGTAAATGGTTTAACCGTGAGTGACTGACGCACAAACAAATGGACGAACGGACTTGCAGTCAGTGAAATCCTATAAAGGGATGAAAGAATGAAATAAAAATTAATGATTAAATGAGAGCGTTATATCAACTTTAATCTTCCCGTGATGACGTAAAATCATAAAATCATTTGTTGGCTTCATATAGTAAGGAAGTAGATTGGTTATCATGATATTTGAGAAAAGTTATGTCTTTGGGAATTGATTTTTTCATTATTTCATAAAGTATTTCGATTGACTCCAGTGACTATCCCAAAACACTATAAATAAGTAATCTCAGTACACCAAGATGATAGAAAATATTGTCTTTACTAGCCTATTTTATTAAAATAAGTATTTCCTTTCAGAGTCTTAAGAAAGCTTCGCAATAAAAGTTTATATTTTAATATTGAAGAGTTATTTTGTGCAATAAGAAATACATTTTGTAAAAGGATGATATGAACTGCACATCTCCCCGGACATTCTGAGGTAAATGATAAATCTGCTGCACATTCATGCAATGGAAGTAGCTCGTCAGGAAATATCTGTACAAGACACGCAATTGACTCTAGTGTTTCTCTTCGCGGACGATCACAACTACAATTAACACTATCATTAATTTTTGACGCGTGTGGACCGATATACAACGCAGAAACAAAAGTGCGGAAGCCGAAGTCAGCCAAACCGTATACGGATATGGATCTTGATTAACCCTCGTCTCATATCTGAGGTCTTTTTGGACTCCACAATTATTAATTTGTTAATATTTTTTTCAATATTTGCAAGATATTATCATTCTTAAAATAGGACTTCGTGCATTTATTAAGCAGGTACCAAACCATTCTCTCATATTTTACAAATTTTGTTAGTGTTATAAATATTTTTTTCATTGCATGAATCCATTTAGATCTAAGGTAGTGTCCTTTATTTTCTCATTAACATTTGAAACATTTTGTCATGAACTTGACAAGATGAACAAAAATGTGTCTGATACCGTCAACATATTCGATTTATCTCGAAATAATTTTCACAAGCTCCAATGAATATTTCTAAAGGATTATGTATCAACAATGGACGCGACGTATGAGAGAGATTATTCTTCATATGAAATATTTAATATGAAATAATAATATTTATTATGATACTGAAAATAACTTATAAAAGATATCCTTATATAAAATCAGTTACTTACACTCAGTTTATTGCCGTACACATTTATGTTCTCCACTTCCAGTTGTCAATAGAGCTTGGGGTCCAAAAAGACCCGAGGTATAGTACTCAAAAAACAGCAGATATGGTTCGAGGGTTAAAATGTGGGACACTTCTGGTGGATGGATGAACGTCTTACAAAGAAGCGAACTACTCGTGATACAGTGTGGTACAGACTATCTCGTATTTGTTAGTTCCATTCTCTTTAGCATGGCCTGTCCTGCTTAGGTGCATCAACTGATGTCACTGCAGTGTCTCTGTCCGGGAGATCCTAGGATCCGTGTACCGACGGTGGCAGAGTTTTCCACATAGCTACATAGTTAAGTCGAATTAAGTCGCTGTCTGGAGGAGAATTCTAGCGGCCGGCTGCTCTGATCGGCAGTTTTCCGTGGTTTCTCCGATCAACACCAGGCGAATGACGGAGCAGTACCCTACGAAATGGGTCACGGACCGCGCGCGATATTTCCTTCCGCTTCCTCTCCACTACCGCACATGCTGGAAGACCAATCGGGAGCTGAGAGCTTGTCTCAGCAGGGTGGGTGCCCCGCTGGTGGGAGAAACCTGTTTGGGTAAAAAACAGCAAGCTAATATGTTGGTCGGTGCTGGATCTCGCCATCCAGCGGGGTAATATCACCCCCCAGGGTAAAACATACACTATACTTACGGCACTAATAGCCTTTTAAGTTGATGCGCCCGGAAACATTAAGCATTGAATCAATTAGTTTGGGCTTGATTTTCGCCGTTACCCCAACTGTCATCAATTGCCGCCGATCGAAAAATTGGGAAAATGTAAAAAAAAAAATGTTCCCGAGGAGGCAGTAGATAGAAACTGAGGATTGGGAGGGCGCAAAATCGAAAAGCTAGCCCAGACTACTGATAATACAAAACTAAGTTTTTCGATAAAATCTGAGCCATTCTGTAACACCACTAGTTCTTTCAATTTTCTCCTCGTATATATCAAGGAACGATAAAAAATGGTGGTGGTAGAATCTTAGGAGAACTTTCCGTATTTTCGAAAATTAGAAAGTTAATATCACTAAACTATACATTTGAAGATAGAATTTTTTGTCTTTAATAGAAAATTTAAAAAAACTGAAATGATCACTGATGACAATTTTTGAAAAACTAATAGTTTTCACGTAAAAAGAGTCTTGAAATTAATATAAATTTAAAAAAAGCATTTTCTTAAAAATCGCGTTACATTTTTCTTCAGTTTTTTTCGCGGTTTGAACAAGGGGCACTTAAAAGAATGGCAGAGGTCTCATTTTCGGCGAAAAATCTGAATTTTCCAAAAAATGCAAAAGATAGACGTTTTGCGAAAAAGTATGTGCTGTTTTAAGTACCACTAGATTGTACAAATTACAGATGTGTGTTTTTAAATCATCTATTTGTTAATGGAGAGCCTTGAATATTAATTATACTTGGTTGAAATATCCAAGAATTGAACCCGTTAGTTACATCTCTTACGGACATGGCGACAATGGTCGTGGGTGCTGGCAGTGGCAGGGAAGATTTGGACGGCCATGATGGTGCCGTAGGTGACAAAGATGGCAACAGCGGTCGACCAAGAATAGCCAGCCGCTCGCCAGAATGTCAGCGCGCCTCGACGCGGGCTGCACCGCACTCGTGTTTTGAGGAGCTTTTCATCTCTTGTGCTTCACGCGACGTGCGTTCGCGAAGGAACAAGCCACATCAGGTGTGGAGAGATGATGTGCCTGTGTATCCCGCCGGATAGCAGGTCAACATTTTCTCTTAATGAAACTATTTGTTAATTCATAAATATATGAACATATTTTATTTTTCTATAAGAGGGTTATTACAGCAAGAGTAAATAATTTTTATTAACAACATTTTTCAACATAGTCACCCTGCTTTTCAATGCACTTGGTCCACAGCAGAATTGCAACTTGGTCCACCGTTGCACAAGCTTTCCGATACCCTCTGAACAAGGTTTTTGATTGTGCGGCAAGCCATGTATGCACCGCTTCCTTCACATGTTGATCGGAGCTCAATCGATGGCCTCTGAAGGCATTTTAAGAGTACCAAGCAAATGGTAGTCCGACGAGGCGAGATGCTCCAACGCACAATTCTCCCACGAATGCGCTTGTACTCTTCATGGAGTTGTTTTGGAACTCATCTCGCACGGACGTTCTGAATGTTAAGCAGATTTTGCATGATTTCGTACGCAGAGCCATGGATAATGTGCGTATGGTTAGCCACTTCATCAACAGTCACTGGTTTAGTCAACGTTTTCTTCCGGGCTGAAGGGCCGTGGTCCATTGGAAAACGTATTTCCAGACGTTTCGTCCGCAACTACGCCAGACATCTTCAGTGGCGATGTGGTCTGGGACAAAGAATCCTCTTTGATGGTTCCCGATGTCTGCCGTAATTGCGGACGAAACGTCTGGAAATATGTTTTCCAATGGACCACGGCCCTTCCACCCGGAAGAAAACTTTGCGTACAACTCCAGCCGTGAAAGCGTACATTGTTTTATTAGTTACTGGTCTGTTATTCAGCATCAAGGTACACCCTCGGTCACTGTTGGCATCATTTGCGGCTGTAACTGGACGCCCCATTCTTTCCCCATCCTTCACGCTCGTTCGACCACTTTTGGACTCAGTCCACTGGTAAACACTTTGCTGTGGCAAAATATATCCGTATTGTGCTGAAAATCTATGAATTTCCGCTCCTGGTACCCTTTCAGACCAAAAAAAAAAAAAAAACGGATTTCGGAACGCTGTTTTTCCTTTGGTGTAAATAAAGGTTGGCGCAGCCATCTTTACGTCGCAACAGCGCCAGGTGGACTGATCTGACAACGCTGAGACCTCCCATAGGCGAAGGCAACGGTGTCATCCAGCAGCTGGCGAGCCCACGAAGCCATTGAGCCAACCTAAAGGCAATTGGAGCAAAATTGCTGATACTTATTGATTTACGTAAATAGATTCAATTTTTAAATTGCGGTGTTAAAGATTATTTTCATTAATTTTGAATACATATGTTCAATATTTCAATGCTATTAGGAAGCCACGTAGTTTCGTCATCCCTAGGGTCTTGCAAAATATTAATCTTGCCATGCCTGAAGTAGTAGTGAAGCAGGGTTGATATAGGATTTTATATTTCCACTGTATTTCGATATTATTTCAAGTGCCTGTTTAGGAACAGAAATATTCCTTCCAACAGAATTAAATTCCTTAGTTTCGCTTTTTCAATAAATTTATAAACATAGAGAACAATTTCTTGTTCTAAGTAGAATTGCAGAATAATGTATCGTTTATTGGAAAACTTTTTGTATGCGAGTAGTAAGGTTTCAATCTTCAATACAATTATCCTCTTGGAAGTTTTTCTCCCATTAAATTAAAAGCTCGATTCTAAAAATTACTGTTACATCTATACATCTCTCTCTTTGATCAAAAGGTTAAGATGAGCTGCAACATATAATCTGCTGTACCCGTGCGAAAATTCTGCTCTTTGTACGTCTTTTGTTTTGAAAGTGAACATAGCTTCGTACTGGATCACAACTTTGAAGAGAACTGTACATTACAGTTTTACAGTTCCGACACTGAGGGTGTGAAAACACTTCATTTAAATTCCACAGAAAATTGAATTAGTCACTTAAATAGTAGGAAGTGGCGCGGGATTTATGATTTTATCATTTGAAATAGAAATATAAGGGAAAGGTTTGTCACAATTATATAATTTTTCATAAATCTTTTTAAACAGCATTGCGGCTACCTCCATTGCAATTCTGTGGCGGCTGTCAAAGACAACTGTCAAAGAGTTCCTCAGAACTGCACTGAAGATGGACACAGTGCGGCCAAAAACCTTTATGGAAAATTGAAATATTTTAATAAACCTATGCCTGACATTTTCATTTCTAGATACTTCAATTGAGATATTAATTGTGTTTGCGTCCATTCAATTTAATTTTACGTAGATTTCGAGTTTCTAGTCATGCACGCAATGGGGTGCGGGTACATTGAAATACTAAATCCGAAAGTGGAAATAAAAATTCAGGACCAAGAAGTTCCGTTCAGAGAGACGCTGTGTAGTGCAGTGCAACATAGCGCGACGTGTGCTGAGTACCTTCTGGTTCCTTTTACCACGATCTTCCAACTTCTAATTTTTTATCATAAATCTGTTTGAAGAGAATTTCCTTGGCGATCATCTCCTACCCAGGGACAAATGAACGATATTGTTAATCAATGACTTCTTATAAATTCTATAAAACCGTTTAGAGAGGATTAAATATATTCTGTCTAAAGAACCATATGGTTCGTTGACTGCCATAGCGACTCAACTCAAGAAATCGGATGTTGAGATAAATGAGTTAAAGTGGTTCACTTTATTTTGAAATGAATTATTCTTGCATTCACACTTCTGCCATTTGTTGGTAGCATACTGTACTGTAAGATATGCTGCTGGATGGTAGACCAATCTGCAATTCTGGAGAGAACGTTAAGTCAAAATTTGTATTTTTTAATAGTGCCAACATTGCAGCCCACAAACGATATTACTGTTTAACTTTAGCGGACTTGATTGACAAAGATATTAGAAACATGAAAAAAATACTTTTGTAGCTTTGTTTTCCTCAGTTTATTTGACTTATTTGAGAAAATTTTGTAATTTTAATTCCAGATTGAAATCCGAAAACAGGGCAAGGAAGGTGGCCTGCTTTACTCTTCATTTGTTTCGGGATCGGCCGCTTTGCTCACAGCGGCTCCTTCTTTCGTAAACTCCCCTCCCCTCCCCTCCCCTCGCGTCGTAAGTGCACCTCTAGGTGACTCACCGCTGCCTTCGTCGGCTTCTCTTGCCAACGCTCTTTGCAGCCGGCGACATCCGCCCCCGCAACATCAGCACGTGCCATCTCCTATCATTTTTCGTCTCACGGAAAAGGGGCGGGCCAAAGGAATAATCTGTACAAAAAATGAAGCATGCGTCATTTTTTTTTACAGACAAACTCTAGATTGAGCTGCAGGCGAGACTTACCTAAACCTTTTCTCGGTTGCTGTGCGGGTGGTGCGATCTGATTCATTTGTGCAGTTTTGAGAGCGTTTGAGTGTGTTGGTGTCTGCTGTGAAGTAGAGCGATTTTCACGTGAACCATGTTGTAATGATGCCTCTTTCCGTGCTCAGTTCTGTTTTGATTTAGATGAGGTGCTAATGGATACGATGTTCAACAGTTTAAACTTCAGAGCTTTTTGAGGCGTCCGAACGAATTATTTTCATCGGAAAACGAAATGACCGTATAAAACGCTAGGTCTGGTTGATCCATTTTCTATGCACAAACAGTAGCGCCCTGAAAACAAACGTTCATTGAAAGAAGTCGAAAAATGGGGATTGACGAATTCTGACTACTTCTTCTTTAATATAGTGAATTCATGTATTAATTGGAGGAGCAGAGATGTCGACACGAAGGAGCTTCTGAAATACCTCTCCTCCATCTCGCTCTCTGTTTTCTCTCTCGCTCTCCCCTCTGCTCTCCTCTTATAATTTTATTTTCTATAATAAATTAATTATTTTAATAGAACTCAATTTAATTTGATTTTGACTCCATTCTTCAATTGTTTTATCAATGTTTTGATGTATTTCCTTTCAAATAATCCGCAAACATTAATTGAGATTTTGTCTCTTAAAAATTCGATTTAAATATAATATGAAAGGATAATTGGAAATCACGAATTATTCAGAATTTTATTCATAATTTATATTGTTATCATACGCGACTTTGCCATGCAGTGTAGCGATGGATATTTGAGAAGTTATTCCGAGAATTTCATTATTAGCGACATGGCTGGGAGAGAGAAAAGATAAGGCGGCTTTCTTTACTTAGCGTTGATGTTACAATGTCTCAGGGGCGTTTATTCCATGGAAGCAAGGAAAGAATTGCTTCTCCTATCATTTACAAGGGTGTCTTACATTTTAATACCAAATTTCACTAGTAATTTAGAATCATTTACTTGTAATCCAGGTGAAAACAGTTTAAATTGGGCGCGTTCAATCTTATCTGTACAAAATTAGCACGTAATATTTTTGTCACCAATAGATAGAGTTCGCCTGTAAAGCGCTTTGGAAGCACTGGGCTGATTGCAACCAGCGTCTCATAGGGAATGCAGTGATCAGCAGATATGCTGGCGTGTGTGGTGGGCGCGCGCGGGCTCATTCAGTCGAGCTCGCCTTTGGAAGCCATCGGCCAGTTGCATACTGCGTGACTCATTGTGCGTGTGTGACGGCTACGCATGTGCTGATCGGTTCAGTGTTTAATGTATTCGAAAGACTTCTTAAAATAAGGCCATGTGCAATTTTCCTAAAATTTTAATAGTTATGGCATGATTTTGCATGAAATTTAGGCAATATTTAAACAATTATTTTCTCACAACGACTGAATGCTTTTCAGGGTATTTTTTTCCATGGTTAGGGCAAAGGACTCTTAAAAATGGCAGTTGTTTCATTTTCACTGAACTCCCTGAACTTTCGAAAATTGCAAAAGTTAGAAAGAATGCGAGAATGTGTTTTTGTAGCATCTCTAGTTTGCTTCGAGAAGACGGGTAAAGTGTATTAAGTTTGAAAGGTTTATGTTTCAGTGGAGGCGTCGAGCACTAAAAGTATTAAATGAATCTTGTTCTATCTCAGCTCTTGACCATTTCCTGAATGAATGACTGCTCCTTTAAGTTTCTAAAGGTGGGGGCGAAGTGTGAAGACACGTAGAGCTTCCGGAGAGCGCAAGATTCTTCTCGGAAGGCCGCTCACGCCCCGGGAACGCGGCTCCCCGGAAGGCCACGCCCACTCGGCGCACGCGCACGCGGAGGGTATTTGCGAGTGTGTTCGTCATCGCCAGGCGACGCAGGGATGAATGAATGGGGAGACACTGCGCTGCCACGGGCAACTCATTGCCTAGAAAGAGCTGTAATGCTTCTTTCAGTATTGATGTAATTGTATGTGTCTCAATAATTATTCAACCAAAGGACCGATAGCAGACCCGTGTTCATTTTTCGAGCAAACGTAATAGAATGTATGTGGCCAAATACAATTGATTTACCCTTCACTAGTTTAGCCATAATCGGTTCTAAAAATCTGAGTACGATCACGTTTATTCCGAGCTCGAATCGAGACTTTGGTTTGTGATATAACAGAAATGTGTCACTCTGTGTTGGCTTGGAAAGCATAAATCTCTGTTCCATTATTTTCGTCGATTTAAATGCATAAAACAAATAAGTGAGCGAAGTGGATTTTATTTGAATCATTTGTAAGAGATAGTAGAATATAAAAACGTATCCACTTTCATTATATTAAATCGAAGTTTACAGATCAGTTCCTTAATGTGAGTAGGGCATATATTGGAACACAATAATAACCATTATCAGTAGTCGATAGCCTTCTTTAACAACTATTTTATTAAATTTATCTTAGTTCCTATCGGCGCCAAAAGCTGTTGACTTTTCGAAAAATTTCACAAAAAGTCATTTGAAGGACTTATACATTTAAATACAATAACGTATAAAGAAAGCCCGTAATGTAATATACAACGCGAGAGACGCGTAAAATGGTATTTATAATTTTATAAATATAAAAGGAATACATCAAAATGGCGTTTATATCAAATGAATAATGTATTTACCATATCCTTATATGAAATTTAAAGAAAACATTTGGAATATTTTTTAGAAAATTGTGTCTTTAATATTGTCCATAGATGACTCAAAATTGCGCAAAAACTACAATAATTTTCAAAAATGAAACTTGCGCCTTCTTTTTAAGTGTCCTTAGCTCTACCTGGCAAAACTATAAAGAGATAAATTGTTGATTATGGGGCATTTCCCCATCTACGTGTCTCACCCACAAGAACACCATCCTTGCAGGGTCAAACTGTAAGCTCTTGGCTGGTCTCCTGAGATACTATGTGGTAGTGTAGTGCAAGCATGTGTGTGTGTGTGTGTGTGTGTGCATTTGTGTGCGTAAGGGGAGGGGGTAGGACAAGGATGAGGAGGAAAGCTAGTGCGTGGTATGTGGTGTGTTTGTTTTGGCACTGCTCCGGTATTCGCCCAGTACTGATCGAAGAAACCACAGTAAACCGATCAGCGCAGCCTAAAATTCTCCTTCGACATAGCTAATGTTGAAAATCCGCCACATCGGGACTTGAATTCTAGAACCTACCAATAAGAGTGACTGCGCAGTCAGCGGCAATGTATTACAACCCAAATGTTTTAAAACAGTTGGATAGAAAAGAAAATCTTTTACGTAGGTTAATTATTTTTCTTGAAGCTCTTCTTCTTTAGTGAAAGTTCACATAGTATTGAAAATTGAGGACGCAAGCCCGATTTAAAAAAAACGTTAAGAGGAATACTACATGAGAATCATACATGATACCTGAACTTGGTAAAAATATGTCAGGAATCGTCGTGAGAACCATACATGATACCCGAAATTGAAAAATATGTCATGAAGTATGTCATATATGATGTGGATATAAATGATTCATTCGAATATGTAATAAAATCTGCAGCTTTAATTGCTACTTGTACTTGGCGCTGAGAATGAGTCTGAGGAAGCGAAACTAGGAAGATTTGTATTTAAAACTATTATTGTCATTATCGCTCAAGAAGTTTTAGTTTCAACGCATCCAGAGCATTGCCTGCAGTAAACGAATTCTTTAAAAATACATATACACATATTTATACATACATATATCGACTACAATACATATATAGACATTTATTTTCATGTTTTTCCCCAGCTAGACGATACATAACGCGATAGTTAGTAACTGCTGCAAACTCAAGGACGTAATTGGAAAACGTTTGACTGTCGTGTTCTTACTGCATGTAGTACTTTAACGATTTGCATAATGGTATTCTCTCCTAATGGTTCTCTTTCATTACTTTTAAGTTGAATACCACATATGATACCGGGAGCGGTAGCTCAGTGCATCAACTGATGTCACTGCAGCGCTCTAACCGAGGTCCTAGGTTCCACTCCACGGCGGGGATTTTCGACACTAGCTTCAGCAGGTAATTCAGTCGCGCTGAGGAAATTGCGCCGGCGCTCTGATCGTAGTTCGGTTTCTCCGATCACACCAGGCGAATGCCGAGCATACCACGGCCACGACCGCGCGGATCTTCCACTCTTCTTTCTATCCTCCACTTACAGACACTAACACTATCCTCCTACACACACAGTTAACAAAGCACTACACTACCACATTCCGGAGACCGGTCGGCTTAGAGTTGTCGGTGCGCCGCGGAGTCCGGTTAGGACCACAGCCGAGGAGGTCGGCGCGATCCGCCATCCAGCGGGGAAGATCACCTGCTTTTTGAGAAATTCATGCATACACTAACGACATAATGATCCAGTAGTGTCCGAAACACGTAAAATCAATCAATCAATCCAAACCACATATGATTGTGAAAAACGTGAAGATGGTTATTTAATGCACGCCCGAAATATGTAGGAAGTCCAAAAATGGTGGTGTGCGTGGTAGTGGCGCGGCATGTGGATCGGATGCGTTCGTCATGTAAGAATGCATGGGCCGGCGTCCTCGTGGGGGCCTCCCAGGCGCCAGTGAACCGGCGGCCGGGGGCGGGGGCGGAGCGGGGCGGGGGCGAGCCAGCCAGCAGCCAGCCAGGCAGCCAGGCGTTTCGCGAGGCCGCGCCGCCCGCGTCTAAAATTAGGCGGCGCTCGCTCTCCCGGGCACACAGCGACGACGCCTCTTCCTTGGAGCGGCTCTCTCACTGCTGTCATTGCCACCAGGCACACCGGCTAACAGATTCTATGTGCATACCAACGTTTCACATCAAATAAAATTTTATTTTTTACTTTCTACCACTCACTTCGTAAGAAGAGAATGTGTTGTGATCGTGTGCCGGAAAATGGCGCCACAAAAGCTCTTATTGCCGGATCCTGGTAATGAAAAAGTGGATAAACCTTGTTCATAGCAAATATGTATTAAATTGCTTCCTCAAACACGTGGTCGTAGCCAGAATACATGTTTTGTGGGTTCTTGACACCGAAAAATCGATTGACTGCAAAAAGCCTACCCATCTATATGTCTTTTCGTCCGTCTGTGCATCTACCAAAACCGTTCAGCCAATTTTCTCCAAAATTGATATTCCTCCATCAAACATCAACATGTTCAAAATTTTCTAAAAAAATCTCCAATTTTTTTAAATTAACTTTGTTCTCGGATTGTATAAAGGATGCTTAAGTAAATGGTGTCAGTCTCATTTTCGTTGAAAATCTTGATTTTTCGAAAATTGCAAAAGTTCAATTTTTTGCGGCGTCTTCCTGCAACTACAATATTGGAAGATAGAGATTTTTTCCTTCTCTTATTTAAAGACAGTTCTTTTAATTAAGATTATGTATTTTTTAAAATTATGAGTAATTTTCTTGTAATTTTATTTGAAACTTGAGCATTTTTTAATATTTAAAACGTTTTTCTAAGAAACGGCTCCAACATTTTTCTTTACATTTTTTCCACGGATAGAGCCAAGAACACTTAAAAATGGTGCAGTTGTCGTTGAACTCTGTGAATTTTCGAAAGTTGTATGAGTTACAAAAATAACGCGAGAGATTATTTTTTTAGCGTCGGGAATTGGAAGGGCGACCGAGTGACTGAATAGTAAAGCTGTAAAGCACATGGCGAGTTAATTCCAAGAATCTGAGTTTGACTCTCGTTTCGGAAAAAAATATTTGCTGGTATGAAACACTTTTGAAGCTTTGTACAATAGTATAGTGTTGCGTAGCCTTTTAAAGTAACGAGAGAAATTATGTGCTTTTGTAGCACCACTAGTTTTTCAATATATCTTATATGGACTCCCACCCCACAACCAATTGCCTTCAAATAATTTGCTCTCTGAAAGAGCCAGGTTGAGGTGGTCATTTATTAAGTAGCTTCCGTGATGTGTGTGGTTTTTATGTAATAGTATACAACGTAGTTCCCGAGGTGTAATGTCGTTATTGTGCAGCACATCCCAACTCTTTCTCTCCCTCTCCACTGGGTCTCACCAAGGTAGTGCCTCTCCTGTTACCACACACTCTCACTACTAATTAAATTAATGGACCTGTTGCTGTCAACTCCATGTTCACAGGACAACAGTGGTTGAAGTAGCAAGTGTTATCGTATAAGGATAATTATAGAAGATAGAAAACAAATGTTTCGAACTTGCAGAGCTTGAAAGGGGATCGAAGCCAATGAACATGTCATAGATTTTAGTCACACGTGTGACAGGGGCCTCTCATAGGTGATCACTCACTCTAAGCTATTAGGTTGATTTTTAACAATTTGGTCATATAGAGACCACTGATTGTTTAAACTGTAGGGTGAACTGTGGAGAGAACACGTATGGACAACACTAACACACACGAACATTCATGCCCGAGGCAGGATTCGAACCCGCGACTCTTTGAGGTAAAGCCATTCAGCCATAACGACTTAAACTCTCCAGGCCGGCACACCCTGCTTTGTTTTCGACAGTTGTGCGAATTCTTAGGAGTGTGAGAATATTGTCATTTTGTCTTAATTGCTCGCCTTCCATTACATTTTTTCTGAACAACGTGAGGAATACATTCATCGCTTATTGAAGAGATTTCGCCTTTAGTTTGGCTTATTTCGTAAGATACAGAGCAAAATTTTCTTTTCGTACTCATACTATTATTTTAATAACTATAGCGCGCCAGGAAAATTTCTCCGCAGTAGCACCCTGCTGCTGTGCGACAGAAATTATGTTGGTAGCGGTAGCTGCAACTTGTAACAAAAGAAAAAATACACTGCGTACTCACCACAATCATAATAGATGTAGGAAGAGTTGTCCCCTTTACTATTTTCCAGTTATCTGGCTGACACCAATATAAATGCAATTTTTAATTTGAGGCCGTGATTCCGTTCAGTGCGCCAAAACTTTCCTAGCGCACGTTATTGCCACGAGCTAGGTATCTAGGCAGAATTCAGCTGCTGCCTGGAGGAGAATTCTAGCGGCCGGCTGTTCTGATTGACAGTTTTCCGTAGTTTCTCCGATCAACACCACCGGCAGCGGTAGCTCAGTGCATCAACTGATGTCACTGCAGCGCCTCTGACCGGGAGGTTGTAGGTTCGAGTCCTGACGGGGTTTTTGAACAGTTTTCAGCTAGGTCGAATTCAGTCGCTCTCTGGAGGAGAATTCTAGCGGCTGGCTGCTCTGATCGGTAGTTTTCCGTGGTTTCTCCGATCAACACCAGGTGAATGCCGGAGCCTAACAAACGGGCCACGGACCGCGCGAGATCTTTCCTTCCTCTTCCTTGCTCTATCCTCTCCCCTTACACACACACACACTTACACTAACATGCATAACTCCACATATTCCGGGAGACCGGTCGGAGCTCAGAACGTGTCCCGGCTGGGGCGGTTCCCCGCTGGTGGGAGAGTCCTGGTTAGGGGGAAACTCCGCTAGCCGACGGTAGGTCGACGCCGGATCTCGCCATCCAGTGGGGGAAGATCACCGCCATCTCCCGAGAAAAAACATGCACTACACTAACGGGACTAATGACCAAAGCAGTTGACGCGCCCGGAAACACGAAAAAATCAAATCAAATCGGATCAACACCAGGCGAATGCCAGAGTACTACCCTTTCAAACGGGCCGCGCACGATCTTTTCTTCCTCTTCCTTGTCCTATCCTCACCCCTTACTCACACACACACACACACACACACACACACACACACACTGACATTCACTACACTACCACACATGCCGGGCGACCAATCGCGAGCTTAGAGCTTGTCCGGATTGGGGCGGGTGGGGCGGTGCCCCCTGATGGGATATACGTGGTTAGGGGAAAACCCGGCTAGTCGACGATAGAACGGCGCCGCATCTCATCATGCAGCGAGGGAGATCACCGTCACCACAAGCGATTAAACATACACTACAGTAGCAGAACTAATGACCTTAGCAGTAGAAGCGCCCGAAAACACAAAGTATTCAATCAGTAATTAATTCTCATTTTAATGAGAAATAAATGCTCTCTGGTTTACGGACTGGACTCTCTGGCAACATCGTTATTAAAATGCAAAGTAAGGCGATTTGGTGTGCGTGCGCAGGGGCAAGTTCGGGACGGTGTACCGCTGCCGCGAGCGCGCCACGGGGCTGCAGCTGGCCGCCAAGGTGGTGGCGACGCCGCGCCGCGAGGACCGGCGCAACGGGGCGCGAGGTGGACGTGATGCGGCAGCTGCGCCACCCGCGCCTCATCCAGCTCTACGACGCCTTCGACAACGGGAAGGTCATGTGCGTCGTGCTCGAGCTGTGAGTCCACGCCCGGCCCAGCCGCGCCCCGCCCCCTCGGCTCCTGCCCCTCTGCGCCCCGCCCCCCCCCCCCCCGCCCCCTCCGCGCCCCCCCCCTCCGCCCCCCGCCCCCTCCGCGCCCCGCTCCCTCCGCGCCCCGCCCTCGGCCCCGCCTCCGCTCCGCCCCCGCCCCGCCCCGCCCGCGCCCGCCCCGCGCCACCGCCGCCTCGCGCCCCGCCGCCCCCGCGCCCGCCGCGCCCCGCCCGCGCCCGCCGCCCCGGCGCTCCGCCGTCCCCGCGTCCCGCCCCTCCGGGTCCTGCCCCTCTGCGCCCCGCCCTCCACAACCCGCCCTCCGCGCCACGCCCCTCCGCGCCCGCCCCCCCTCCGCCCCTCCACCTTCACCTCCGCCCCTCCACCAGCACCTCCGCCCCTCCACCTCCACCTCCACCTCCACCTCCACCCTCCACCTTCCACCCCACCTCCACCCTCACCCCACCCTCCACCCTCCACCTTCCACCCTCCATCCTCCACCCTCAACCCCTCCGCCCTCCGCTCCCTCCACCCTCGACCTCCGCCCTTCGCCCCCTCCACCCTCCGCCCCCTTCGCGCCCCGCCCTCCTCTCCCCGCCCTCTCCGCGCCCCGCGCAGCGCGCTAGGCCCCTGCGCACAGGTGACTTCACCTGCAGAGCACCTGTGTGCGAGGAGGGTCGAGAGCACCCCTCTGCAGCTCCTAGAAGTTTGTAACATTTATTCTGAAATATTTGTACACAGTCGAAACGAAATTGTGAAATGTGCAGGCGATGTTGCTTGCATGATGAATATTGTGGTAGCCTTAAGCGCCGCGAATGGCATTCGGAGAGTTTTACGAGCAATGATGATGATGATGAATAAGTAATGATACTCTTAGAAACTGCGCTAGTCTCTGTCCAAAGAGAGCTCTAGATGATCTTAAGATCTTACTGTGGTAACAATAGTGAGTTGTTCTCAGCTGACGTTAACGTAACGTGAATGTTTGCAGCTTGCAAGCTTTGTTACGCTTGTTTATGTTCACGATCAACGTCCTCAATTCTTCCATTGAATAACACAGCACCAAGCTTTTCTGTTCACGATCCTTCACACTTCAAGTGCGGGTGTTATATGGTTACCCACCTTCTGGGGCCACGGCTACGTCATAGCACGTGACTACCGCCATGTTTATCTCCATATGCCACTTCAAAGGAATGTTACATACTTCTAGAGCACGTAGAGGGATCGAAAGACGAAAATAATCTCTTTTTCCCAATGAACATGTAGTGGAAAGTTTATAAGCATTTGTAGACGTGTCGTTTGCCCCTAATTTTGAGGCAACCCCATATGCACGGGAGTTTGGAGGCAAGATGCACACTCTGAGCAGTATTATGATCAAACAGTAAATATTGAAGTTGTCTGTGCAACAGCACTTTTTTCGTTTTATTTGCAATAAAAATGCAATATAATACTAGCTGAATCCGTGCAAAAAAATCACATTTCAAGTTCACATTCACAATTTACCGAAATATAATAAAACACTTTTTTATTAAAGAGAAAATGTAAACGGCTTTCCTTTTTTCATATTAATTTTCACTCGTGTTTTTTTTTACGGAATTGTAATTTTCATCCTATCATTTATTACTACTTTTCTTTCACAATATAATATATTATTTAACAAAAAATTGAATCACCGAACAGTGACTTTTGACCTTCACATCCGTATTTTTTCCACGAAATATATTGTCCACATACCTTAATTTTTCCTCCTGACTTTTCATATTTCATGTTATTTATTATTTATTTTTGAAAATATATTTTACTTCTGACTTTATAGCATTCAGTCCCTCTTAAAAGGTACTTATTATAAGTAAAGTACCTGTGCAAATTATTATTTGATTTCAGCATTGAAGGCGGAGAATTGTTTGAGCGTGTAATTGATGACGACTTCATCTTAACAGAAAAGGCATGTACTGTTTTCATGCGTCAAATATGCGAAGGAATAGAGTTCGTACATAAACAAAATATCCTACACTTGGACATGAAGGTAAGTATTTTCATTAATCTACAGATATATAAGTTTATAGAATATAGTTGTTTTACAAACCATATTATAATTCACTTAATTCATATCTAAAGTTGAAATTAAAACGAATTGGCTGATCACGTGTTTTCAATTAACATATTCAGGTCGTAGCCTCAGCCAATTTGTTTGTTTTTTTCACCATACGTCGTAAGATTTTGGGGTAATTCTGAAGGGTCATACAATCTAAACCAATAAACCTAGAAGCCAGATTCTTTTTTTTATTTAAAGGAACAATCTTAAAATTTTATATGAAGTTCCAATTTTTACTTTTACATTAATAGTTTAAAAATATTTTAATATAAATAACACAAGAAATTGAGTTCAAAAAAAGTTTAACATGATAATTTTAACTAAATTCTTACTAATTCTATTAATATTGGAAAGTTATATATAAAATTACATTAGATTCTATTGCATTAACGAGGAAAACACTGCTTTTTATTCACAATAATTGGCTTCGATGTGGAAAGCACTCCTTATGCGACACTGCAGAGGGCGTGCACATCCGTGTATGCCAAAGCAATTTATTACCACTTAGCTGGTAGGAAACGAAATCTAACGGTGTTTTAGGTTCTTTATTGATGTAGAAACTTTCTTAAATAGTCAGCAAATGGGAAAATGGCATGATATAAGCAGATATACAGTATGAATCGCGGGTCCGTAGATTCTACGAGCGTCGTAATTTAAGGCTACCTATCGACGCCCGTAGATTCTACTACGGGCAGTGACCTGAATGTAATTGTAATAAATAATACAAAAATAAAATATTTAAAGATCTGAAAACAAAGCTATAGTTTATAATTATATTAATTTTAAGATTGTCAAGAGACTCAAAAATTCATTGTATGTCAAACGCAGTTAGTAAGCATACCTCTAATCATAAATTTACATTTCATTTGATTTATTATTTGCAGCTTTCCCACAAAAACTGGAAATAGGATAAAGATAATTGACTTTGGATTAGCTCGCAAATTTGATCCAACAAAGAAATTACAAGTTTTGTTTGGAACCCCTGAATTTGTGGCACCAGAAGTGGTTAACTTTGATCAAATTGGTTTCGGTACTGACATGTGGTCAGTAGGAGTAATTTGCTATGTTCTGTAAGTTCACTCGATTCTCTTTACTGATTTTTCTCAATAGTATATCTCTATAATGAGCCAGTAATTGCTATTATTATTTTTATTATTATTATTATCATTATTATTATTATTATTATTATTATTGTTGTTGTTGTTTTATTATTATTGTTGTTGTTACTATTATTAGTATTGTTATTCTAATTGCCTTAATGGTTCTCAAAACATTTGAAATTGCTGCCCCCAACAAACTACCATGCATTGAGCAGAAGTGGTGTCTCTTACTCGCAAATCCGAGAGACAGAAATTAGTCTCCCGGACGCCTCGAAGGGATCCTTTTTAACGCAACCTTAATTTTAAATTATTAGTTGAACCTAACGCAAAACCTTATTTTCACCTCACCACCTTCGAAAGCTTCCTAGAATCCTCGGCCTGGCACAACCAAATCATCTGTGAAGGACAAAGTGAGATTTTAATGTAAATGTTGGAGTACACATTATTATTTTCAGTTATTCCGTTTTTTTACTAAATTTTTCAAAAGCTACCTTAAAAAAGATATTATATTTTTCATGGCTTAACAATTTAATACATTGTTTGAGAACCACTAAATCATACAACAAACATGAAAGTAGATTTTCATGTAATAAATTCTTGCAGTTATTGACTTAATTAAGATTTGTCTTTCAGATATAAAATAAACAAGCCTCTTGTGCTCTGTTTTTAAAACACTAAATTAAGAACATTGATATTAGTTAGATTATATATAATCAGCTTTACTAATATTGTTAATACTTTTTAGTCTCTCTGGTCTGTCTCCATTCATGGGAGAAACAGACATCGAGACTATGGCCAACGTAACCATAGCAAAGTACGATTTTGATGATGAAGTGTTCAATGAAATATCGACAGAGGCCAAGGACTTCATCCAGAAGCTTCTCATCAAAGAAAAGGAGTAGGTGACATTATCTAAACTTCACAGCTTGCATGGTATCGTTCGCTTCGTAAGTTTGGATATAACCACAGTCCTGTGACTTGAGGTTTTCTTGGACCAATGCCTCATTCTTTTCTTGCTCTCTTCTCTGGCACTGGTTAGTGAGTGACTGTATTTTTACTCACATTTTAAATAAGCATTTTTTTAGTATTTTGTGATGTAGCATTAGCAGTAACCGAGCCATTTACATATGTATTGTTCATGTACATATGCGAAAATGATCATTTTTACTAGTCTAGTCAGTTTATGCGGGCGTTGATGAAATTCCACGTAAATTCTCGCCTCTACGAATAGAAAGCACGAAAGGTATGACAAAGGCCCATTGATGTCCACTATGATTAGCATGCAGATGTTGTTGTTGGTCTTGTAGGAGTTCTGTTTCCCCTACCTATTTCTAATGCTGTCCCGGGATTCAGTATTTTGTCCAAAACAACTCATCTAATAACCGCACACTTATATTGAACATAGAATTCAAACCCCAACGTCAGTATATTTGAAGGTGTCAGTCAGTAGGAGATAATCAAAAGCGTATCATACTGCAATTTTGTGGTACAGCGTCCGTAATGTTTGGCGATAAAATTAAAATCAAATGGTAATTAAAAATACACTTTTATTGAACAGTTTGACGAAAAACTAGAAACCTGTAATACTTAACTGAAAGGAGGTTATTCAGAGAGCATTGCAAGAGGCTCTATTCGAAAAACTCAAAGTTCTGCTTATGACTATCTCTCACTGATTGCTTCAATTGTTGATTCTGCTTATTTCGCTCTCCTTGTTATTGAGGTCACTTCGCCCTAAAAGAAACTTTGTAAGACTGTAGTAAACAAAAACTAAAATCTTTCATGAATTTAAGAAATTCAAATAAAGTTAATTGATATAAGACGATGTAATGGAAAATACGCTAATAAAAATTGAAAATGAAATGAAATAGAAAATATTGTTTCAGATACAATGTTTAGTTGTTAAATTGTTGTTTTTCTGTAGATACACAGAAAAATTTCAACTTTAAAAAATAGTACAAAATTGCACTTTGTGTTTGAACTCATTAATTGTGATAAGAAAGGAAATGACAAAACTTATCGCTCAAATATTACTTCATTTTACTAGCTCATACGTAATAGTGCTTCTAACCTTAAGTACTCTCCGTGGAACATTTTGTAACGAAATTCGTATTATGCATGTTACCTATTTTGAAAATATTTTAATTGAATGCAAATTGCATGTGATGTTTTTCATGAGTCCTACCCAGACAGCGAGGATCGTTTTAGTAAATTTTGCATTTGGATGCTCTGTGATTTTTTTTTTTTAAAAAGTTTCCTAACTTTTTTTTTTTAGCTATTTTTTAAAAAGTAGTTTAACCTAAGACGATGTCCGTTAGAATTTTTTTGGGTCGCGTCCTGAGAATTTTTTTGCTCATTTATTGCAGAGCGTTCACTATGCATCTTTGGAGTTTTTATGGATGTCAGATGACTAATTAAAAAGGATAGCATGCTCTCTTGGATGTACAATTTATTGCAAATGCAATTTACAATCTTCAACCGACAGTTTAATGTGTTTAAAGACGACAGTGTTGCAGTTTGAAACATATATATTGTATTAAATATTCTCGATAACATTATTTGCGTTTCCGCAGTGCAGTTTAGATAAATAGTAAGGTTCCATTTAAGCATATTGTATGAAACCGCTTAGTGAAGTCGTCGCAGAACACGGAGACTGTCGGCGGAAGGTTGTCGGTCGGGTGAGCCAGGCGTTAACTTTGGGTCTTTGTCTGCCTTGCAGCGAGCGCATGACGGCGAGTCAGTGCCTCAGCCACCGCTGGCTGCAGCGCAAGCCCCCACCCCGCCCGCCGCTCCCGCCCCCGCCGCCGCTGGACGAGCTGGACGCCGCCAAAGATAACTTGCGCTTCTTCGTGGAGCGGTGGAACGAGCACCCCAACAGCCCCTACCTCTTCGACACGTCGTGCCACACCATCTCCCCGTGCGCGCCGCTCGCCGCCCCCGGCGGCCGCCGCCGCCCCCCGCCGCGGCGTCGCTGCGCGGGCTGTCCCCGTCGCCGTGCGCGTCGCTGTCCTCGTCCGTGAGCTCGCTGCGGCCGCCGCGCCCGCCCCGCCCGCGCCACCCGCGACCCCGCCCCCGCCCAGCCCCGAGCCGCTCACCGAGCATCCGCCGCCGCGCACCTACATCGCGGGGCTGTCGGGCCCCGAGGACGCCCCGCGCCGCCCCAAGTTCCGCCTGTCGCACATGCACCGCGACGTGCCGCTGGGCGTGGCGGCGCCGCCGCCGCGCGACGTGGCGTGCCGTTGGGCGTGGCGTCGCCGTGCGCGTCGCCGCAGCTGGCGCGCAGCTCGTCCTCGGCGTCGTCCTCGCTGTCCCCGCCCCCCACGCCCGACCCGCTGCCCGCGCCCGCCAGCGCCGACCTCACCAAGGACCTGCTGCTGCCCCTGCTCAACAAGTGGGACGAGCGGCAGGCGCCCGGCGCCGGCCCCGCCCCCGCCGCGCGCGACGCCGCCACCGCCGCCGCCGCCGCCGCGCGCCACAAGTCCATCTCGGTGGAGTGGTCGGAGGAGGAGTCGCTGGCACAGCGGACCATGTCCTCCCTCGCCAACTACTTCCAGTCCTCGCGGCAGAGCGCGCCCGACAAAACGCGGCCCGTGCTGCCCCCGCAGTTCGGAGTCTAAGAGCTCCTGCTCCCGCCGAAGGATAGGGCTGCGCTGTGGGGACACCAAACTTTTCCATTCAACGGCAAGCGATTCCTTTCTCTCTACCGACGCAAGCGACGGAGAAACTAACAGTTTCTCGAGCCTTTTCCAAAATCTGCTTCTTTTACAAAATCTTCTGCTATCGATTCAGCCTACATGCTATTTTTTTTTTTTTTTTGTAAAAAAAGTACACAACAAAAAACAAAATACGGTCGTATTAATTTTGTTCACTACTCTCCTAAAAGTATCGGCTGCCTTTGCGCGAATTTTCAGTGCCTTGTGTTTCTGAATGTTCCCCGCAGAGCTCGCTTGACGGCAACGCAGTGCCTGGGCCACGAGTGGTTGAAGACGCAAGCGACGGTGGCGCTCGACAAGACGAGGCTGAAGCGGTACGTCATCAAGAAGAGGTGGATCAAGGCGGTCAACACGATCATCGCCCTGAGGAGAATGGGGGCCAAGCTGGAATGGGATGATACAAACGCATTATAGATTTTCATCCAATCATTTGTTTTATGAAACAAAAAATAAATTGTTTTCTTGTTTTGTATATTATTAAAAAAAAAATGTTACCCTCTTTTCCCTGATAATTAATTTGACCTCAGCCCACGCACACCACACAGCACCCAAGCTCTGCACATGCACGCTGTCATCGGCCATAGAATAGACAAGAAAACATAACCGACACAAAATATGTTGTTAATTACGTCTGTTTGAATTAATATACTTTACTCCATTATTGTTCCTATTTTGAAATAATATTTGGGCTGATTTTAGTGTTAAATGATTCTCGCTTAATAAAGTTGTATTTATGTTTGTTGTACATACTGTTCTATCTGTAAAATAAAGTATTCAGTGATTTTTGTATGTGAATGTAATTTTCTTAAACCATCAATGGAATCTGTTAGCTCCAAATTTTCACTAATAATTCTGCTCTACATTATTTTGGATATTTTCTTTGTTTTTACTTTCTCCTATACGTAGCACGTAAAAACGGAGTAATATATTTAGAACAAAGACGTTATGTGGCGAAAAGTGCCGTTTTTCAACATAAATACTCCTTTTGTGGCCCCCTGATTCCGTAAAATAGGATTTTCTTGCACATATTCATAGTAAAACATATTCTCTAATATCTATTATAGCCAGGGTACACATTTTGTGGTTCCTTAATACAGAAAATGCACTTTTCAAAACGTTCCGCCTGCGATCAACCCTAGCGCATAAACTATTCGTACGATTTTGGCTAAAATTAATACTCCCCGATAGATTAGATCCGACTTGAATCTCTGCAATTTTGAAAAAAAAAATTAAATGTCGACTACACGTCACATCAAGCCCCCGGAACATTTTCAAAATTTTCTCAAAAATATTCAAAATTTTTTCTTTAAATCTATTGCAACAATGGATTAAAATGCACTTTTAAAAATGGGACGTCCTAATTCAACTATAAGCCCCAAAGTTCTGAAAAATGCAAACGTTTGACATTTGAAGTTAGAGATTTTTCTTGAAATGAAAAAAACAAAAAACCTAAGTTTAAAATGTTCAGAAAACCCATTCAAACAGATAAGATCTCCCCTTTTAATTCCAACCACATCTTTCAACATACATTTGAAATTTTCCGTTCTTGGATCCATAGATTATTCAATGTTCCTACTTCAAAATTAGATTTTACAGGAGAATTTAATACTCTTTTGCAAATAGCTCAAAATAATGGATATAACCCCTTTGTCATTAAGCAATTTATTAAACAAACAGAAATTAAAATAACTCATAAGGCCTTCCTTCAAAATTTCCTATTTGAAGAGAAGAAATTCAGACGTTTCCGATTTGTGAGATCTATATCTGAAAAGACAGGTAAAGTCTTGAGCAAACATAATATCAATATAGCTTATAAAACTCCTAATACCCTCCAAACACTTCTTTTTGTCAATAAATTCTCCATAATACTATAGAATATAACTGGTATTTATTTCCACATTAAAATATAACAATTGCAACTCCGCATATATAGGACAAACAAGTAGAAAAGTTTCTTTAGTGTCATTGATCACCTGAGATCTTGGAGACTAAAATTAGAAATTCTACATTTGCTAGCTACTTCATCCAAGATCCTAAAACTAATTTCAAAATCTGCGTATTTAGAAAATAAAGGTAATAAAATGAAAGTTTTAGAAAATTTGCAAATTTTAAAAACATTCAAAACCCCGCATACAATGACAATGAATCTTAATGAAAAATTTCAAGTAAAATGTAATCCCAATCAAAAACTCTTCATTGTCTAGCTTCTCCATTTCTCCATTTCCTCCCACCACTTTTCCTATTCAGTCTATAACATTACTGCAGAGATAATAAAAATCAGTGTTGCGTGATTAATCCATGAAACTTGAAACGAATGCGGAGAAAACCAGAATTGTGGGTGATGCTAGAGAATGAAACCGTATTTATATTTGACTTTTCACTTACGTTCTTAAGTGTGTAAATATTGATTTTCAAATGGGTGTGATTAATAACTTTTTCGTATTAAACTTAAATAACATCTTATTCACATTAACATATAAAACAGTCACTTTTGATGTTTATATAGATTCAACTACAAGACTGTTAATAGAGCAATTGCAGAAGTAGAAGTGAAAACAAATCAAATTGAATTTATGGAGTTTTAAACCTTGCAAGATTACCTTATAAGGTAACTTTGAAGGACATTGGGTGTTGAGAATGTTTAAACGAGAGTATAACATTATCAGCTAGATTCATACAAGTTCAGTACCAGATACTGTGAGAACTTTTTGAAAGAAAACTATGCATGACATTTAGACACTTTGAACACAAGGAAATACTGTTGTATCAGTTTACAGCATCGGCGACGCCACATTCAACTTGCCGAATGTTGGCAATGCATCTTGCCGAATATCTTTTAAGACAAGACTGTAGAAATAGGCAATGATAGATGATATAAGGGAGTTGTACCCTGAACATAAATAAATTATTCAATTTAAGATTTAATATCATTGTGTCAAATATTTATTAGCTCCTTATCCATTACTATTTCATATTTCTTACGCTCAAGGTGGTATTATGATTACAACTAGTGGTGGGGATGATGCCAGTGAACAAATGCACACACATTTCACTTATTATTTCACTTATATTCTAAGTCTGCGCTAGAATCCCCGTATATTCTTATATTATTAATCGTCGTTGATTTTGATTTTCCAGAGGTTGGCATTACTTAAAATACTCTAGTGGCTGACTTTGTAACTAATACCCCCACTCCGCACGCATTTTTTCCAATCCATTGGACAAGAGTTGCGCGGTTATTATGATAGTAATTTTGAAGTCGGATTCAATTTTATTTTCATAGATTTTATATTTTATGAAAAAGATGAAATATTTTTAATATTATTGTTACGATATGTTTTGAAATTCTCTTATTAATATTCAGTATATACTGAATTCATTTCATGTTATTATCTGTAGGTTTGATAACCTTTGAAAACATTGACACTTAGGGTATTTCTCAGATTGCTCTAAATTCATTTCATGAACATCAGTCACAGCCTCCCTTTCACACTGGCACCGAAATAAAACGATAGAACCTCACAAAGTAACATACTGAATCATTGTGATTACATAAAAACATACAGAACACTTTAAATCTATACCATTCTCATACTAAATAGGATCTTAGTAGGGCCACAGTCATTTTGATGTTATTTATTATGTCATTTTGATTGACAATGTAAACACGTGTTCAATGAAATCACACATGTAGCGTCAAAGAATAAAGAAGTATGTCATTTTCACTTTTACTTTGAATTTATTATCTAATTTGGATACTTCGTATTTTCGTCTTCCAGTTTTGTTGTATAATACACAATGGAAGAAAATGTTCCTCCTCGACGTCGTAAATTCTCCCAAAATAAGACTCGGGGTGAGTTAAGCGCTGGCTAATAAAATTGTAGACGGAAATATAGTGTTTTCAACAAAGTAGGTAAGAACTCAAAACATACCTTAACCTTCAATCTTGTACATTTGTTGCAAGTACGTGTAAGCTCTGTCATAAAAAATATTAACTGAAAAATAAAGTATGGTAAATTCCTTTCGACTTTCTGTTCTATTATTATTATTTTGTAAACAAACTGAGAGTTCATATAATAAAGGAAATTTGAGATCACATTACTGATGTACAACATAAGTTAACGTATATTGCCAAACAATATTTACTAAAAAGTATTGATAATCTTCATTAATACTTGTAAAATTATTTCTAAGCATTAAATGTGGGTTTCTTAATTTAATTATAATTATTATGATACCTTTTTTTTTTTAACTTTTTTTTTTACCAATTTTACAATATATTGGTTATGGTTAAGGAATAATACGTCACTTTTCCACTATTTTTACGTGTATTATTAGATAAAATAAAAATGCTATTAAATTATGTATAATGAAATGGTAAAATGAAAATTAATAAAAGCAGTTTTTTTATTTGAGAAAATGTACAGACTAATGGTGTTACAGAATGGCACAGACTTTCTCGTGCCAGTTAATTTCTAATCTCTTCGGTTTAGGCTAGCTTTGCAGTATTACCGACCTTTCCTCCAGCTGATATCCGCACCTAAAATAATTTTTTTCGTTTTTTCGTTACCCCAATTTAATTACCTAAAATTGAAGTATAATTTTAAGGATATTACAGAAAAGTAAATCATTGTCCTATTTGCGAATTTACTTCCAAAAATGTGAACCCGTTCCTGAGAAAATGTCCGTTGAGTGATTTTTTGAAAATTCACATTTTTGAGCTAATTTTCACAGAAAAGTTTTAAATTTTCGAAAAACTATATTGAAAATTACTTATAGCATTACACTTACAAATGCAATAATGTATAAGAATTGTTATCAAAGTATATAATAACTTGAGAGATATGAAAAAATTCTTTTTTATAATTTATGGAAAATCAAAAGAATACAACAAAATGTCGTTTATGTCATGTTATTCAATTCATTTAGCATTCCGAGTAGAAAAAGTTAGGGAAAAAATTTGCAGCCATTTTTAAGGAAATCTTGTTCTTAAAATTGCCTTTATTTCACGCCAAATTACGCGAAAGTATATTTTCAAATACTGTCCATGACCTTATTTAAATATATAGCTTTGAGGCACCGATTTTCTTAAAAAGAAAATTTTCTATCTTCTATTCTCTGAGGACAAACAAATTTTAAACCTTAATAATTTTCAAAAATTCAGAGAGTTCTACAAAAATCGGACTTGCGCCATTTTCTATATGCGTACTTTTCTCTATCCGATGAAAGAATTTAACTCAAACATTTGAAGCGGTATTTGAAAAAAATTAAAAATATCATTTCTTTTCCCACTTTTTTTTCATCTATATCAACGACTTTCCTTCCTCTTCAGACGTAAAACTGATGACATTGACATTGCCTTCTTTATTTTTTACCACTCCCTCAATCGACCCCTAAAAAACTTCTAAAACACTCTGGGCTTCCATAACCATTAATTCTGCCAAAATCCCAAGCTATCGTGTTTTCCTTCAAAAATTTTCCCAAACCAAACTCCTCTCTTCTGGCAACCCCGTATAAAATACTTTGCATCACCCTTTCCTGTAGACTTCTATGAACCCACTGCATCCTCAACACTGCAATAAATACCAACAGAAACAGTAACTCCTGCCTCTCAAACTGATCAATTTCCATTCCCAGGAAACATCAAACCACATACATCTACATCCGCCCAACCCACCCGCTTCACTATGTCCCACGGAAACAACAAATAGCTGATCATAACAGAAAACAGTATACTCCATCTAATCTTTATACCCGCCCTCCCCTTTATACCCGCTACAATGATCTTCGAAAAAAAACATAAAATACCCCACATCCTCTCCTACCTCCACAATTTGTCGATATCCCAAATCCAACAATACATGAACAATCCCCTACTCTGAAACCTCGATCTACCCCATCATCAAATCCTACTTCACCCCAACATACAAGGAAAAAACATCCCCTGGATATTCAGCAACTTCCCCCTCCCGTGAGCTAGGCCAGAGGACGTACTAAACAAGTAGACCTAACGACAAACATCAGACAATGATCGATCCGACACGGAAATACCCACTGCATATGCTGTACAATCTTCCCCCATCCCCCTTCTCTTCCCCTACCGACCAGCCACCACAACAAAAGAACCCTTCCTGCCGTCACAGAGACGTCTGATTCCCGACCCTGTGCAGAGGAGAGGAACCTCCAATACAGCGAGAAGAAGCATTCAAGTCTATACTTCTGAATGACGAGTCTCATAAACAGACAGGCACACTGCAGATATAAACATCTCGGCCGGCCGGCCTGCCTGCTGTCGTTGAAACGCAGTGTAAAAAAGTAGTGCTGTTCTTATTTTCGGCTCTGTATTTTAAAAACTGCAAAAAATTAACATTGCAAAATTACAATATTGATGATAGAAAAATATATTCTAAGAAAGTAGATCTTAAAATAAGATTTTGCACAATTTTATTAAAAAACGAGTAATTTTCTTGAAGTTAATGCAGTTCATAAAAAATCTAAAAATGGTAGCAAATTTTCGTTTAAATTTTTGCACAGTCAGAGAAAATAACGCGTTAAAATGTCGTAAAAACTTAAATCGTATAAAAATCACTAAGACGAGAAAACGTTTCAGTATTCCATGCATCCTCCAAATTAAGCACCGTATTATATGAGTCTTCACAAAATATCTTCTCTTACTATTTTATAATATCTAGAGTTGCTACTAACAATGAAATATTATGAGGAAAAATGGGTTGTTGTCTTTCTTTTCTAGCATACTGGTTTCTTTACCTTTGTTCACAATTGTTAACACAGGTACAGATGAGGAAATGGATATAGCGCTTGATATAGTGGGCAAACGTACTTGGTGGGTGTGGCGAGCTTTCTTCGCAACAACCATTTCTGGGATTTTCAATTCAATGCTGCTCGTCACATGGGTGTTCATAGCACCAGACGTACCTTTCCGCTGCAAAGTGACTGCTTTGGACAATTCTAATTTTACTGAGGAGCAGCAACGCAATATAACAGATACGTATGTTTCACATACTTATATAGGATAAAAGTTCATTAGGTAGTTTACCCTCCGCAAACAAGATGGGATGTGTCGTAGCCAATAAAATTTAAAACTTGTAATTTTAAACAATGACGCGTGGTGACGGCCAATTGTCGATGGAGTTGCATTTTTTCTTACCTTAACTGCGACAATGATTCACTTAGGACCACTCCAGTATAGCAAAAACAAGTGATCTGGTGTCCCGAACCTGACCTGGTTCAGAAATTTTGGCATTTTTATCTGTAGAATTCTATTATTTAATAACCTCAATTTATTTGGGACATTCTGTTATTCAAACAAGAACCATTATATTACGGTACTGTTGTTGCCGGTATTTTTTTACCAAGTTTTGCTTGTTTCATTTGTTTAAAATAAAGTCATCCGACGTTTTCATGAATTTACTATTCTGTTTTGCTTCGATAAAGAAAGTAATCTTATTGATTACTACTATGTGTGGGCGATTATAATCCACAGTTTTATCAGTGACAATTGGCTTATCCCAGTAGAGTACTATTTCACTATTTTCTAAAACCGGTGAAGATGAGTATTTGTAAAATGATGGAGGGTTCTCAATTAGTCTATAATTTGATGCCAATTGTTTATGGATTATTTTAGCTACTTGATTGTGCCTCCCTAGATATGCAGTGTTGGCAAGAACTGGGCATCCTGCAATCACATGGTCGATGGTCTCATTTGGTTGATTACGCATTCTACAGACATATTTTATACTGCTCTTCATTATATGTTTACCATAATTGCGTGTGCTTATTACTCCATCTTGAATTGCTATTATAAATCCTTCAGTTTCAGGAAATAAGTATCCCATTTTCAACCGCAGGAGAGAAGGGACTTTATCAACTGATGGGTTATTTAAGAGATTAGAATATTTTCTATGAAGGTTCTTGTTCATCCAATGTCTCTATGTTACTTATCAGGGAAACAATTTCAGTGTGGGTTTCAGTGTTCTGGTGATTTAGAGCTGAATAATTTGCATCTACATCAGATACATTCTTCAGTAATACATTATCCGAGGCGTGAAAGTACATTCGCATTTTCTTTTCTTGTGACCTGCAAAGATTGAAGATATTAAGTAGGGCTCTACCTCCTTGGTTCCTTGGAAGATAATGCCTTTCAACAGCGCTCTTGAGGTGATGTATTCCGAATATAATGAGGGTGGTTCAAGTAATCGTATGCTGCGCTCGAAGGTGTGTCTGAATATTTCAGACTACCAAAGGAATATGTCAATACTGGGATAGCATAGATGTTAACAGCACTTATTACATTCCTTGAGTACAATTTTTTGTTTATAAACTTTGTGATTCGTGATTTGTACCTTTCCATGAATATCGACTTCATATTTGTGTGGTACTCATCTATTTTGTTGGATACCAAGGTATTTATAAATGTCGTGGTACAAAAACTGTAGCAAGTTTCATCAGGTACTTCGACCAATTTACCATTTTAGGTGTATTTCGGCACATTTATCGAATACAAAGGACGTAGCAATGTCTTTACTAAATACCCGCATCTCGTAATTTAGCGTTTTCAGGTGGTTTTGGCTCTCGGCAAACAGTTTAAGATCATCCATAAACAATAAATGGCCGATTCAGGAGCTAGAATTTCTCAGTTGGAGTCTGTACCATAGACATTCCTTGTTTAAAGGCTATGATAGGGGGTTTATAGCTAAACAAAACCATAGAGGGCTCAATGAATTGCCTCAATGAAATTCCTCGACGATATCAATCTTAAATGTACAATTCTCCAAATGAATCTCCATACACCAGTTTTCCATTAAAGCAGCGATCAGGTTTACAACCTTTGTATTTATTTTATATATTTTCAAAATGTGTATCAGCCATTCATGGGATTCCGAATCAAACGCCTTTCTATAGTCGATATAGCACGTGCTCAAATTTCGGTTTCTTACCTCAGCTTGTTTTATGATTACGCTGTCCACAGTTCCGAAGGTACTTCTGATGAATCCTTTCTGATGATTCCTTCCTGCTGATGATATTGTTCTGATCACAATGCATGTATACCTTTTCGTGTAAAACTGATGTTAATAACTTATACAGAACACAGAGACATGTTACTGGCCTGTAATTTTTGGGATCTGACTTAGGAACACTTTTGGGTAGTAAGTACCCAAGTAGTAACCCCATCTCGATCGGGTTTTTGTCCAGTTTCCCTGATCCATTGAGCAAATGCTGAGATGGCCCCTTGATTTGCTTCTGGACGTAAATGTAGCTTCACTATGTGCACGTTTTGTCGAACTTTCCTTTTGCTTGTAGTGGTAGTAGAGCTTAGGGTGACTTTCTATTTTGTTAACAATACAGAACAATCAAATCTGTTTGTTCCTTTATCGTTAAAAATAAGTTTTCTATAATTTGGCAACGAAAATATCTAGTATTTGAAATGTTAATCCCTCGCTTTTTTAAATTTGTTGTTGTTATTATTATTATTATTATTATTATTATTATTCATCTTTAAACTATTAATAGTTAAATTGTTGGGAAGGGATTCTGAAACTCAAGAAAGCGTGCGCAGATGATTTTCTCCCCCATACGTCACATACAGTTTTTGACTGTTTTTGACTAAATAAATAAATAAATAAATAAAAAGTAAGTAATACCTTGCGTTAAGAATTTTGGTCCCTGATCAGGCTTCTGAAGAATTTCAGTAAAACTACTTGAAATCAAGTGGTGCAGGGAGACAAAAAGCTTCAACCAAAAGTCCTGAATTTTCTCAGATCCCGCTGATTTCCAATTTTGGCCTTTTTTGAGACTTCCTTCAATATCTTCGGTGGCAATGTGGACTTCAGACATTTCTGGAAGGTTGCCCATCTTTTCCTGAAGTTCAGAAAGCCATGATTCATCGTGATTGTAGCTTGAAAGGTTGGTCCGGATTTCCTGCCAGTATGACTTTAATTTATAAGTATCAACTTTCTCCTGGCTATCAGCTTTGTGTTCTAAGTTCCGTTAGAATACTTTCTGGTTCCTCTCAAATAACATATTTTGTTGTTTACGCTTTGATTATTCATTGTATCTTCGCAATCTAGCACCCTTATCTTGAGCGTTATTATTATTATTATTATTATTATTATTATTATTATTATTATTATTATCATCATCATTATTACTATTATTCCTGTAATTCACGATATTATTAGTCGGATGAATATAAAATCTACTCCAAGTTGCAACCGGCTTCCTAAGGAGACCATAATCTACGCAAAATAAGAGCTGCTCCAAATAATGTCGTGCTTCCCAGTCTTTTAAATGATCTGGGAGTTTAGCCAAGTTCTTTTACAAATTTTTTGAAACAACTCCCAGAGCTCCGATAACTTTTGGAACGACCTGTGCTTTTACACCCTACAACGGCTGATCTGAATTTTCAAACTCTTGTATTTAAAGACGTTTCTTTGGCTCCTTGGTTGCACGGCATAGCCACTTCCACAAGTTGACTCGTGCTTTTCTCCAAATCCCTGATAAGAATATCCAGTTTCTTTGCAGCTAACGTGCTATCATTGTAAAGTTGTTGATCGTACAATATTGTACACATTCCAAAGGCCATCATCGTTTTTGGTGAGTGTTCGTATCACTTGGAGCATGTGTTTGGAACGGCGAGGGCGTTATAGATCTGCCAGTAGAGACAACGACACACCATTCCGTGTCTTTTCATGTATCCGGTCCTTGCAAGAATTGGATAACTTGAGACAATATGATCAATGGTTTCTACCTGTTCCTGATAGATGCAGCATTTATCATCTTGGGAAATTTTGAGAATCGCTTTATCATAATGTGTTCTCAACGCCTGATCTTGGACAGCTATTACAATTGCTTCCAATTCTGCTTAATTCTTCCCTTTTAACCACATAAGTGATTGATCTTCATTGACCAGCACCTTGTCCATTCTTTTTAAATACTGTCTATGGAATGGTTGCCTCTCCGTGATTTGTTCATTGAATTGTTTACCTAATATCTTTGATCCCGTTGAATAAGCTGATAAGTCAAAAAAACTTAATTTTACACGGGAGCAAAAAACAAGTTTAAAGTAATGCTATAAATAAGGAAGAAATGTTATTCGAACAAAACCTGCACAACAATAGTTTTGTTTGAATATCATCTCCGTTTGAATTACATTAATCCCTGATTTAATTCATTTAAACGTTGTTTTTTGCTCTCCTGTAAAATTTAAGTGTTTGTGACATCAGCTTATTCACCGGTATTATATGGGTAGTGAGTAGGTTGGAGAGATGCTACTATATTACAATTGCAGTTCTTTGCAAAGTTTAACAGAACGTTTCCGTTCGGGAGTTTGTTCTACAACGTCAAGCTTGGTGCTAAGAATTAAAATCTCCTTTTGCCAGGATGGGGGTGAGTTGAGCGAAGAGTTGTTATAGTTGAGTCGCTTTTGGCGGAATATTAGGCAGTTTGTACACTGCCGTAATTGTAATCAACTGCGAGGTTTTGTCCTTTATTAAAACTAATATTTTCTAATCTCGGAGTAATTGCCAGCGAATCTTGGTCATGATGAATATAATTTTTGATAATTATTACTACTCTGCCAGATGTTTTTGCAGAGGGACGGTCTTATCCATAAACTTTGTAACCTGGAACTCGAACATTTGCTGTATGTGCTAAGTGAGTTTCCGTAATGACTGCTTAATCGATATTATATTCTGAGAGTAAAAATCTTAAATAATCGTTTTTAGCTGTGATGCCAATGGCTTTCCAGTTTAATGGAATTAATTTCTTAAGTTTATTTATATCCACATACTGAAAAATAAAAATTATAGTAATTAAGATAGGATTGAAGTAGTGATTGTATACAGTATTGAACTATGTAGATTAAAGCATAATCATGTATGGAACAAGATTAGAAGGATTGGGGAGAGATGGAGGTGAAGGAAAGGAGTTTTTTATAAAATTTAAATTTGTAAAATTTGGGGGAAATGAAAGTCTGTGAGGGGTATTTGGAGCAGGTTGTGGCATAAAGTTATTGTTTTTAACTGCGTTAGCATAGGAAAACACAGGGGAATTTCTACGTTGGAATGACTTTTGCCTTGCAATATAGAATGGACATTTTTGATCTGAGGGGCGAAGTGATTACCGGTACGATTATAACATTTAGTAGACATGCTTGCTAGGTTGCAGTTTCCCGTTTCATGATTATTTCCTCGTAAAAACAACTTTACAATAGTTTCTCATGTGTCCAAGTTCTTGATAACGTTTGCATCAAACTAACGCACTATTTTTAAGAAGTTTCACTAATGCGATTGAGCTGAATAGTAAAGTATTTTTTTGGTGTTTTTTGGTAGTGGGTTATGATTACGTTGCTCCAAACTTTGAGGACATGTGGTTGGATTACTGAATTAAAAATTGTTATAGTTTGTTAACATAATTCCATTTACAAACTAAAATTATTATCCTAGGGCCATTATATTCCAATGTTTATTTTGGCCGGCACAATTATAAAAATGTCAAATTTTGTCAATTACCAGAATGCATTAAAAATTGTTTTCTGAGTAGAGTCTATTTTTTACTGCACTTTAAAGATTATGTACATAATTTGCCAATAGTGTGACATGTAACTATCGTTTTAGTTTTATTTGATTTATATTCCCTTCATTTCTTCTTTGCTTGTTTCTTATTCTTAATTTTATTTACCTCTGCCTTTTCCTAGCAGTTATCATCTGTGGAGACAGATGAGGCGATCAACTCATAGAAGAAGTTATTGACATCGGAAGTTCCTCATCTTGTAATAGATTAAAACTGGCATTAATATTTGCAGGAGGTGACTTACTTTCTTGCCCTTAAGAAGGAACTTATTAAAAAATATAAAGTTCGCAATGTTGCGCGAAAAAATGGCGAATTTTCGCCAGAAAACTCTTCTTACAGGGCCCTGGTAACGAAAAAGTGGATAAATTCAGTTGCTAAATTTAGAAAAAAAAACCTCTAACACATGGTGTAGCCAGAATCCATGTTCTCTGAGCCCTTGATACCGAAAAATCGAATGGCGACAAAACGCCTGTCTGTCGTCCGTCCGTCCATCTGTGAAGAACGCTAGCAGCTAAACCGTTCTGCCGATTTACTCCAATTGATATTGCCCAATCGATCTGGCTGATTGCGGCCTCTTGAATTTGAAACCGATGTTTTAATTTTGGGGGTACTTTACATGAAGCCCCTGGGACATTTTCAAATTTTTCCAAAAATGGCGCCATCGATTTTGATGAAAGTTTGTTGTTGGATAGTGTGAAGAACGTTTAAGACAATGGTGCAGGTCTCATGTTGGTTGAAAACTCTGATTTTTCGAAAATTGAAAACATTCAAATTTTTTTCGACGTCGTCCTCAACTACAATTAAGAAGATACATTTTTTCTTAATGGAATGTGTTCATCAAATACAAATCTTCAATTAAGATCATGTGGAATTTTACGCAAATATGACTATTTTTTTTAGTAATTTGGCGACAAAAATAGTCGACCGCTCCCAAGTTACTGCGTTTCCTGAACGTAAAATAGTGATGCTATGCAGTTGGATGCTATGCAGTGATGCTAAGTTGGAATTTGTATATTATTTCATATTTCTTTGTTCGTTTCTTCTTCGAACTTTTGTTATAAGTTTAAAAATTAATCTTTTAGAAATTACTTAAAACTTATTTTAAATTGCATCTTTTAATTGAGTTAAATGTGAAAAGGAATACATGATTTCGCTTTGATTAGTAAGATGTGGGAATGAAAAGTAATGCATGTAAACACCGAGTAATTTTGATGAATATAAAAATACATTTAATAATATTTTTTTATCTATTTTTATTTCCTTGATATTCAACAATTCTAATTGGCAAAATGTGTATCCCATACGAATTAGCTGCCATTGTTTCTTGTAACCCATTGTTGTAATGCCGCACTGATAACAGAAGGCGATGACGCAAATCACGCATTTTCTTTCGCATTAATATGAACCAATAGTTTTGTTGATGGCTGAAGTACGCATCGTGCGTCGTTGGTATCCGCGCAATTTTGCGTGATTTGCGTAAATGCGTGCAATTTTCGCACAATTGTGCTTGAAAATATGGTATAAAGTACGTTCTGTTTTAGCACCACTAGGTTATATTTATCTAAACTGTAGAGACCCATCAATCAAGAGATATAAGTGGATTCCTTCAGATTATAATATCAAAGTTAATAAAAAATGTTTAATGCTCATTTTAGGTTATTTATGAAGCAATATTATGTGATGAACCCGACCTGCCTCATACGGCAACCCATGCATGTTCTTTTTTTTAAATTTTTTCTGAAGGTAAATAGTAGTAGTTATTACAACTTTACTTATGTAATTTTTATTACTTACTGACTAACTTACTCTAAGCTTACATACTATACAAAGGGGAGGTTGCCCACTATGGGTCCTCTAATCTGGTTCTATGTCAGCGAATTTGATTTGAAAGATATGGAAAGGGTATTTATTTTGAATTCTGGTTGTATGGGTTGGATTTTTTGCGAGTCTGAATTCGGTGGGTGCGGAATTTGGTGTATGTTATGATAAAAGTTTGTAGCAAGGTATGTGATGTGATGATCTAATGGTACAATGTTGAATTCCTTATGGAGTTGATTATTTGTAATGAACCATGGGGCGTTAGTTATGGTTCTCAGGAATTGGTTTTGAATTACTTGGAGTTTGCGAATATTTGTTTTGGCGGCGTTAATCCATACGGGACAGGCGTAAGTGATTAAAGGTCTTAGTATGGTTTTGTATATTGCTATGGCGGTATTTTGTTGTAGTGAACTGTGTCTGTTTATTATTGATTTTAGTTGATGTAGTTTTGCCTTGGCTTGCATTGTCTTTGTTTCAACATGATCGCGCCAATTTAATTTTGAGTCGAGGTATAATCCTAGGTATTTAATTGGTTTGTTGGGAGGGTACCATTCTATTGGGATGTTGTTAATTGTTAGCGGGGAGGGGGGAGTATATTGTCTAAGTGAGAAAATTTTTGCTGCTGTTTTGGTGGGATTTAGCTGAATTTTGTATTTCGCGGCCCAGCTATCAAGTGTGTGTAGGTATAATTGTGTTTTTGCTCTTAGGTCTGCTAGTGAGTTGCCAGAGATGTATAATGCCGTGTCGTCCGCGAATTATGCCAAATGGATTTTTTTTGATTTGGGAATGTCGGCTACATACAGATTAAACAATGTTGGTGATAAGGGGGATCCTTGAGGTAATCCTGCTTTGATGCAACAGGGGTTAGAAAGGTGGCTGTTGACATTGACAGAGAAGGTTCTATTACTTAAAAACGTGTTAATGATTGTGTGTAGATAATAAAGTGTGCCAATTTGGGTGAGTTTATAGCTGAGAGCTTGGTGCCATGTACGATCAAATGCCTGTGCTACATCTAAAAGAGTGATATGGTATAGTGTTTTGATTGAAAGGCTGAGTATATGTGTTCTGATAGTCTTAATAGTTGATGTTGCGTAGATATTTCCTCTGTGAAACCGAACTGTACCTTGGGGATTGAGTTGGTTGCTTTTAGGTGATTTTTAAGTCTATGTAAAATAATTTTTTCAAACATTTTTGAGAAAGAAGTTAGCAAGCTAATAGGGCGATAGCTATTTATCTCTGTTGCTTTCTTTTTTGGTTTGGCTATGGGAATTACTATAGCATGTTTCCATGAATGGGGGAAATAGCCAGTTCTAAAGCAAGAGTTAAATATATTATTTAAGTAGGCTATTGCAGATCCGGGTAGGTTTTTTATTGCAATGTTAGTGATGTTGTCATGTCCTGGTGCTTTTTTATTGGGGAGGTTTCTAATATTTTTTTTAATTTCGGTGGGAGAAGAGTAATGAATATTATGGTGTGGGCCGCATGGGTATGTTTTGCTACTTTCAACGATTTTGTTATGTTCGGGTGGAAGTTGGTGTTATTAACTGCAATGTTGTTTCGAAATATTTGGCCAGTTCTTCTGCTTTGTGAATTGATGTGAGCGCTTTTCCGGTGGGTGTATTTAGTAGGGGAATTTGGTTTTTCTTCTTTAGAATTTTCCTTGTGAATTGCCATATAGAGTTATTACTGCTGCTTAATTGGTTAATAAAATTGTGGAATTGCTGATTATTGTGAGCTTTATAAGTCTTTTAACAATATTGGTTATTACGTTAAGTTCTTTCTTTATTTCGGGTGTTCTGAGTTTATACCATAGTCTTTTCGTTTTATTTTTAATTTTTATTGCATATATTATGCCGGGAGGAAGTTTGTTATGATTTCTTTGTGTTATGTTGTCAGTAGTGGGAGATTGTGCTTCTAATATAGATCTTTTGACAAGGTCCGTTAATGTTGTTACGGACTGATCTATTTCGAGGGGACTGTTTAGGATTTTTATTCTGGGTATTGATTGTTTGATTAACTCTACGAACTTTTTCTAGTTTATTTTAAGTGTATTTGGTGGTGGTCTTGGGGCGTGTTGTGGTGTTAGTTGCTGTGATGAGACAAAAACAGGTATGTGATCAGAATCTAATTCAAATATTACTGATGTGAAAAAGTTATTGTTGGTATTGGTTATTCCAATGTCTAGTATATCAGGTTTGCATGTTCGATCTAGTGGAAAAACGTTGGTTCACTGGGGGATATTATTTTAAGATTGTGATTGTTTATTATTTGTGTTAATATTTTACCGTCCCGATTTTTATTTTGGCATCCCCAATTTGGGTGTTTGGCGTTGATATCTCCTAAGAGTATAACGTTTTCTGTTGGGTTGAATAAATTATGTTAGTGTTGGCTATTTTGGTAGTTGGTGGTTTGTAAGCAGATATTACTTTCCATACGTTATTGTTAAAGATAACTTCTATTGCAACGGTTTCCAATCCCGGTGTGTTTGGAAGTATTGTTAAATTATGTTGGTAGTTAGATTTTACTGCTATGAGAACACCACCTCCTTTTGTTTCTTGTCTGTCTGTCCTGTATATTGTGTAATTAGGAATAATTAGATTGTTGTTTTTGTTTAAGTGTGTTTCGGTAATACTGGCTATGTCGACCTTATAGTGTAAAAAATGAATTAGTTCAGTTTTTTTATTTGTGATAGAGTTCGCGTTCCAGTTTAGTAAGACTATTTTATTATTATTATTATTATTATTATTATTATTATTATTATTATTATTATTATTATTGATTTTATTGTAATCGTTATTGTGATTAATAATATTATTATTACTATTATTTGCCATGGCTGTTGTTTAAATAATCAGCCACCGAGCTTTGAATCGTACTGATGATTGAAGGTATTAATGAATTTATGAAATTGATGATACAAGTTGTGATGGAATTGATGATTGTGGAAAGAATGGGATTGTTTGATTGAGGATCGGGTATGCGAGACCTGTGATTATTTCCGTTCAGGGTGTTTTGTCGAGGTGGTGAAAGAGGAGGATTTGAGTCGGAGATATGAGTGTAATTTTCTGGTGGGTTGGTGTGCGTAGACCCGGAAGTGAATTTGTGATTGATTGGGAGGGGGAGGAGACGAGGGGTTACCAGTATTTCTATTAATTTTGTTTATGGCCTTACTTTTTCTGTCTGTTACTTCCTTGTAGTAACTACAAGTTGAGTTTCTTACATCGGCCTTGTGCCTATCGAGACAGTTCGCACATACGGATTTTCATTTTCTTTTGACACTGCACTGAATAGTGGTTCCCGGCACAAAAAGCACACTTGATTGGGTAGTTACAGTTATTTTTTGTATGTCCGTAGTCCAAACACCGTTGACATTGAATGGGACCGTTGTGTTTTTTCCTTTTTTCTGTGATCACTCGATGGTTGCATATTTGGTTTATTTGTAGTATAGTTTCAGGTGTTTCTGTGCCGTCGAATTCGGCTGCGACCACTGGTATAGGATAACCTTTTTTTGTAGTCTTGTGATGTTTAACACTGAAGGGTGACGCTGTTTTAGGTCTGCAAAAATGTCCTGTTCAAATATAGATTGATGGAGGTTTTTGAACACAACGGAGAATTTTTTGTTGGCGGGGTCCTTGTATGAGTGGAATTTCCGTTGTGTGTGTATAAGGTACTTTATTATTTTCCGAAAGTCTGTAGGGTTTTTTGCACTAATCTTTATCTTATTGTACTTTACATCTGTTACGAAATTGTTGGTAACATTGGTTCTGAGTTCTATTATAAAGTGATTGAGGTTACTTATTTCTGCTACATAGATGGGAGGAATTTTTTCTATTGAAATTTGCTGTTCACCCGAAGTAACCTTTGTATATTCAAAACGTCTTTCCTCGAGATGTTGGCCTAATCCTTCAAGTTCAGTAAATCTGTTTCCGATTGGAACTCCGTAACTGTACTCTACATCACTAGTAGGATTTACACTGTCTGCACTGGGATCGGAATTGAATCTTTTGGGATCTTGAGAGATTATGTTGTCACTGACTAACCTCTTTTTTGTGTTGCTTCCGTGTTGAATTGGGGTTGCTGCGCGCTGAGCCCTTGTAGCGTTGGGTTGATGGCCGCCTCGCTGTCCTCGTTCCGTTGCTGGTTCGAGGCTGGGTCGACAGTTTGATCCATTTTTTCTTCTTCTGATGATGAAGTATTTTGATGCGCAGAATTCACGTCGCTGTTGATTTCATCGGCGAAATCAGAATTGATGAGGGTTTGTAAGGCCTGGTTTATTGCCCGGCCGGTTGATGGGTCGACGTCGTACGCCATTCACTACACTGCTCGCACTCAACGGACTACTTTGGTCGCATTGGACGCACACGTCTGTTCACGACCGCTGCTGAGCGAGAACTGAACCCACGCATGTAAGCAATGCGCGTAGCACACGGCCTGGATACCTCACAAAGGAGGGGGGGGGGACACCGTCACACCGAAGTGTGTCGGTAATCAGATGACAGGTGTGTGCGTTAAATTTATAAATAAAGGGCGCCAAACGGGCACTTACCTGACACCTGGCACCGGCATATGAGCACCTCAGGGGTGAGCACTCTGTGAATGAGGGCACGCACTGGGTCCACTATTACTACTAAGTTATAATAACTACAAAGTTATGTTCCTTTTTAAGTGTTAATCGCTTGAATGGCAAGAACACGTTTATTGCTTGTTAAAATACATTTTGATCTGAAGGTTTCTTAAATTAAATTCTAATATTCTTTTACAATAGATGACATTTTTGAATGTCTTTAGAATGAATACAAAAATAATGGTCGTTGACTCTACCTCTTTCGATGATTGCACACCTGTGATCGCCTTCAAATCAACCGCTGTCGCGAACCGCGTTGCAGCAAGGCGCAGCCAGCCGGAAGCAGCAGTTCATTCGGCGCCACCGTTTCTTCCCGTTCCAGTACTTCGCAGATCCGACGCTCGTAGTCAGGAAATGGTTGAAATGAGCCTCAATCGGTAGATAGCGGAAAGGGTCGTCAATACGCCACCCTATCCGTATCAGGTCAGCCTCGATTAACTCGGCTGTACTATCGATCCTTACGAATCTACGCCGGCCCGTTGAAACGGAATAAATTCCAGTTTGTGCTTTCAAACGGGGCGGCCTGCACTCCGTTGGTCGGCCAACACTAATCGCTGGCTCCAACTACCTCTCCTCAACACATCAGCCTGTTTGCTATGCCGTTCTCTCGCCTTCTATCTGTCTTCTGATAAAAATCCTACTCTCTCGAGCTTTCTGCTTCGCATCCTCACTCTCGTTTCTAACTTCGCACATCGCTCCTTCACGTGATCAGAATTTCAAATGCTATTGGTCAAAATCTCAGTTTCTAGAATATTCGACGCGAGTCGGAAACCGATAGGGCATTTCCTAACTAACGTCATTTTCTGAGCGCCTGATTGGTGGTCTTTGTTGTGCGTGTGTTTTGGCCAGTACACCAGAGATGGACAAAGCAGTCCTTTCTGCTGTCTCCGCGATGACTGTATGTGTCCTATGGGATTACGTAAACAGTAGCCGGTATCTCTGTAATTCAACTGTTCCGGTGCCACGTGTGCACAATGGCGGAGCAGCCGCCCGCTCTTTGCCTGAGGGATGGTTGTCCCGGGAGACCATCCTACGCTAGTCGTAAATCTGGGAATAGGACGACAGGCCCGAGTTCGCGCGTCTTGCGCTGAACCGTGTCGAATCAGGGGCTGTCCTAATTGGCGTGACAGAGGCGGAAGTTTGGGTCCGGCGACAAGAAATGACCTCATTGCAATAATAATAATCCCCATATACTTGTTCTGATGAATTCTCTGTGCTGTGTTGTAAATAATCCGGATCATCAACACTATTGTCCTCACTCAAATTATCATATGCTTCCATATAGCAAGAGGTATCTTTTTGACAATTTCTATCTTGAATATTACTGCTTCCTGCCATCTTGTCACTGAAGAAGATGATTATGTTGTCTCTAAAGATTAGACGAAACTGTTAACTTGCAATATTATCAATTGACTTTCAAGCACTGTCTTTCGACAATTTTTACACAAATTGATAGCAGTGGCACAGAAGACGTGCACCAGGGTACAGTAGTACACGTAACTCAGTTTCAGAAAAAAAAATAGGGTTATCATTACGTCGCCCTGACCAAAAGTCTTCGTTAAATAATAACTTCGAGTTTGATCCCCAGGTGGAGCAAGTGCGTAGGTTTCGTTAACGCCTCCCCGCTAATTAGTGATCTCAAGGTCATGTGTTCTTCGAAGGTGGCAACCCTATTTTCATGTTATTTTGCCAACCGTACGACGATTGAGATACCGGGAGCGGTAGCTCAGTGCATCAACTGATGTCACTGCAGCGCCTCTGACCGGGAGGTCCTAGGTTCCCACTTCCCACGGCGGAAGGATTTTCGACACTAGCTTTTCAGCTAGGTCGAATTCAGTCGCTGTCTGGAGGAGAATTCTAGCGGCCGGCTGCTCTGTTCGGCACTTTTCCGTGGTTTCTTCGATCAATACCAGGCGAATGCCGGAGCAGTATCTTACCAAACGGGCCACGGACCGCGCACGATCTGTCCTTCCTCTTCCTTGTCCTATCCTCTCCCCTTACACACACTAACATACACTACACTACCACATATTCCTGGAGACCGGTCGGGAGCTTAGAGCTTGTCCCGGCTGGGGCGGTGCCCTGCTGGTAGGAGAGTCCTGGTTAGGAGGAAACCCGACTAGCCGTCGATAGGTCGGCGCCGGATCTCTCCATCCAGCGGGGAAAGATCACCGCGCATATCCCGAGAAAAAACATGCTCTACACGAATGGGGCTAATGACCAAAGTAGTTGACGCGCCCGCAAACACGAAAAAATCAAATCAAATCAACGATTGAGATGCAGCACAACAATGGCGACGTCGAAGTTGTGAGTGATGAAAAGACATTTACAGTAGTTGAAATGATTGAAGGCGTTGTCATTGTCAACAATAGTATACATACATAACATAGTATATATACAATACTATTGTTGACAATGACAACGCCTTCAATCATTTCAATTATGTAAATGTCAACTACACCTCACCACTGAATCAATTTACAGTAGTGCCAGAAACAAAAGCCTTCCCTCCTTGATAGCCTGTTTGCGATATACATGATTTTTACGTATCTCGTAGGTTGCAGTTTTCGAGTCACGTAGGAAATTATACATTGGACAGGCACAAGGATGTTTGATTCTAATCACGTAGGCAGAAAGTCGGAGCCCATCGTGAAATTCGGGTCTTGAAGCTTCCCTGCACCTTACGAGTAATTTATGTAATTAATGTTTGGTTCTATACATGACGCCTATTTTCTCACGACCATTCATAGTTCATACTTACAAAAAATCAATAGTCCTGTAATGTCTAAGCCGATCCACACTTCACTTCCAGTGACAAAGACAACCAAAAACCGGCGTCGATCCCAGATAAGTACTGAACTTTATCCACATTTTCTGTTTACAAAAAGTCACTCAATAAGCACTAGTAATATTTTCAGTAAATGTTTGAATCTATTATTAATAACAAAAAATTATTCAAATTAGTCCTAATTGTTTTCTCTATTTATTTATCCTATCGAAAATAAATAAAAATGGTTGTAATAAAATTAAAAAATAATAATATCATATTACTTAATAATATTAATTTTATAATTTTTTAAATCGAATGTGAAAATAATAAACAGAAAGGTGAATTCATACTTATTATTTTATAAAAAAGACATATGATGAATTCTTATTGCGGAGAAATTCTCAAGCATCTAAGTAAATCGAAAAATGTTCCAGATTATGCGATATGGTCACAGTTCAATTCATAACATTAAAACATTTCAGTACAAACACATTTGCAGACGTATGCAGAATATTTTTTTCCTCACAATTTAAGTAGTGTATGACTTAGGGTAGGGATCACAGAATTTTGAAAATGTGCACACAATTCACTTTTCCCCGTAGCAAGTCATACGCAGTTTTAACTGCTTTTTTGACGTAAAATAAAAAAAGAACAGAAATCAACTCTCATAACGCCGTACTCAGCTTATTGTTTACAAGGGCAGATTTAGAAAGCAGCCCCTCTTTTTTATGCATAGTTTTTAATTGTTAAAATAAGTTCTTGTATTCTAAATTACATTCAAGTGTATAATAAGATAATTTGTGTACCTATGATAATAATGAAAATGTGTTCGAAATCGATTGATATGGCGTTAATATGGTGTTTGCAGTAAATTTTTACTATTTGTTGGAATAAATTGTGATGTATAACATGTAGTTTTTTACTAGGTTTGGAAAACACGTGTGCAGTATACCGGATTTGGATTACGAATCCTTGGCCAAATTACCCATCGATGATGCCCAAAAGAAAGCCGAAGAAGACAGGAAGACAGCGGGCTCTGTTAAATGTCATGAATTTGTATTCGCAGAAAAAGGCACCAGTGCCATTGAGGAGGTATTATAATGTAATCCTTTCATTTTATGTTCCAAAGAGTTACAGTACTGTGAAAAAATATGTCTGGTTTATTATAGATTCAAATGATGTGTATTGGAAATATTTATTCATATTTTTTTCAAATCTTTGTAAATCGCGTTGTTCCAAACTTGTTTTGTTTGCCGACCCCTTTTGCTAAAATTATTAAAATCATTGATCGTTGAGATTAATTAACGTTACTTATTCAAATTAATCAAGTTAAATAATACGCGATATCAAATATTTCCCTGAGTTTCCCAAATTACGTTTTACTCATTAGTTAAATCATTTTATCTTCAACCATCTAATAATATATGTATTTGTCAATATCTAATAATCTAATATCGTCGATCATCTAATAATGTATGTATGCTGTCGACGAATGGCATCAATTCCACACTTCGTGAATTCTAGTTTGGAATACACGACCTGCAGACCAATCATATTCAAAGAATTGTCGAAATCCACAGGCAGAATTACTGTTTATATTTTGACTCGCAATAAACATACAATTTTGAAGTTTTCTATGGACATTGTTCATATTTCTCATTAAAGTTTGTACTTCTCATTTATTAGAAAATTAATTTTGAAAGCAGCAAATGAAATGTGTTGGACTTCAGCAAAAATTTGGAAAAAGGACATTCAAAAACGCGTGGAAAAGAATAACATGGTAAATTCATTTTACGAGAAACTTTTCATGGCTTAAGTTCACGAACCTCATAACAGAACGTTTGTTGAAACAAAGAAATACTTTATAAATCACAATTAGTGAATGAAACAAATATAAGTCACTACTTTAAGAAAATCTGCAGCAGCCTCTTTTCGTACCCTCTCTATTATCAAAGCCAATCAGTTTATTGTCACTCCCAAATGGTAATTCAAAAATTTGCTGAAATTTGCCCTCATCTCCATTTCTTCATGGGTTTCCTCGGTATTGAAAGTACTCATCCTTAAATTCGAAATGAAAAATATTATTTCATTAATAAATATTTCTCCCAATATCTATTTTATAATATCAAAATGGGATAAAATTAGGAAGAATATAATTCATCTCACAAAACAACATAATTTAAATTTTATAAAAAATATTTACGATTTGTAATGAATGCAAGAAGCAAAAACAAGTTCTAAATACTGAATCAGAACAAATGATGTCAAGTAACTAATAAAAAGGAAATAATTTTTTTAGTTAGTTTTCGAAACTTGGTTGGTGATGGTTTTCATCCCCTCTCTTTTATCATTTGTTTTCAGTACTCGAAATTACAATTTCAACTTCACCTCGTGCTAAATTGCATATACGAGTACTAGCAGAACCTCCCGTTACACGCCTGCACAGCTGTCTAAAGTTAACAGCGCCCAAAAACCAAACGCATCCAAACCATATCCAAAATTAAAGACTAATTTTGTGCTTTATTTCAGAATTGTAGACTCTTGTAAATTTCCCAAAACTGTGGGCACTGCCAGCTTAGTTAATAGCCAATAACGCCCCCAAGGAAATACAACTTCGAAGCCAACGAAAATGCATCCAGTAAACCCATAGAAACAATTTTTCCAGCCATATTTTTCAAATATCGGGGTTGTAAAAATAAAATCAGGTAACACGTTTTTATGAGCTAACATACACGAAAACTAAAAAAAATAATAACTAGAGGTGCAATACAATGACACAGATTTTCTCGCTCTCTTAGTTTCTGTACCTTTATTGTCACAACCGAAATATATTTTCGAACATTTTAAAACTTTTTCAGTCCCCTAAAAGCAGAATGGAACTAGTGACGCACAATCGCGTATTATTTATAACATTATTTGTAATTTCTACAATTTTGGAAAATTCAACGAAAAATAGATCTACGCCGTTTTTTAAACGTCCTTTACTCTAACCGAGGAAAAAATGAAACTTGTGATCCTACAACAGCACATACTTCCTCGCATCATTTGTAACTGCTCGTAATATTTCAGCATATAATTCAAACAAGCAAGGATAATTTTACATATAAATTCAACATTCAGAACTAAAGTCCATACAATTTATCGTATTATGAATATATTCAAAACAACGATATCATTTCCTTATGCATATTTGTGTATATACTCTTCCCGACTTAAGGGGGACGATACAGTTTACAGTAGTTAAATTTTATTACTTTTCCACTTCTTTTCTCCATTAAAATAGTATTCCACATCAGTGAAAGTGAACTGATACATAGAAATATCTTTCTTCTGCAAGGAAAAAATTCCTTTCAACTTAATTTTTTTTTGTTTGAAAAATAAAAAAATTCAACCAGTTTTTTATGTCCTGACTTGTTTCCCTAATAACTCAAATAATTTTGAAGATTTTTAAAATTTTCTTCTTTTAATTTGTTGGAAATACTCACAGGTACAAAATCATGCTTTTTCATTTAGAACTCTGGATAAATAATATTTTTAATTTGAACCCAAAATTTATATATAGTTTTTTCAGTTTTATAATTTTTTATCACAAAACTATTGATCTAAAGTGTATGATTTAGCATTTAGGGTTTGTTAAATGCATCCTAAAATTTTCATAGCTTTAAAATGATTAGTTTTTGAGTTATAATGGAAACGGATCTTAAAAACGGTAATTCTACAAAACAAGACACGAAGTTAGATTCATTAGTTTTGCTTACCTTACTACTCTAATAGATGCATGATGAAGCGACATACCATTTAAATCATAACTCGAAAACGATTGCAGATATTAAAACGTTTTTTTTTCGCCATAATATTCCTGAATAATTAATGCACAGGAAAAAATGTTTTCAAAAATCAGATTATTTAAGGTTTTAAGGTGTATCTTCCCCCTTAAAGAAAGTTGAATATATCATTTTATTGAACGAAGAGACATCGTAACATTAACGTTAAGTAAATAAAGGCGACTTATTTTCTCTCTTATATCCATCGCTGAATTGTATGGCAACGCTACGTACGTTATATCGAATTATCGTAATAAAGGCTCGGAAAAATTATGGTACTCAATTGTTTCAAACTGTTTTTTCATATTACTTTTGCCGGCATTGATGGTAAAGTGGTTATCACGCCGGGTTCTGATCCCAAGTTCGCGGGTTAAAACTCAATCAAAATAGGGGGATTTTTGAGGTGCCAAAAATCGACGGCACGCATGCGGACGCTTGTCCGCTTGTAAAACAGATTCCAGAAAAGTCCCGTGACCGATCCTGACAAAATTAAATTCTCTAGCAATTTAGCACCAATCAGAGTTTCGATTTCAATTACTGGATACGATTGCGGATATTGTATCTTGGCCTGCGCTATCTGGTTTTCAAATCATGCGTCAAAATTGGTGCACTAGCGCTCGTAGGAAAAGCAATGGCATACTGGATAACCCTCGCAAGAAGGCGCTAGGTGTTTCTGGAGACTAGCCCAAGTGCTAATCAGTGTACGGCACTAAAAGAAGAATATTATTTTTAAATCTTATTTTTAAGAGATAAAAACCTAATTGAGCTAAACTCAAGGTTTGCAGATTGTTTGAAAGAAATTACATCAATACCTTGAGAATACAAATTGTAGACTAAAGTAAAAATCGAAATAATATTGCGAATTTTAATAGTAAAAAAATAATTAAAATAAATTAATTATTTTTCATATACTTTGATCCATTCCTGTTCTCTGAGCGTTTGTGTCAAATACTACACAGGTTTCCAAAGCTTAGCTTCAATCTTATAGAATAAAAAAACTAAAGACATGAAATGAGTTTACGATTTTTCATGTACGACATAGTACGATTTTTCATGTACATATCAACATTATTTGTAAATGTCTAAATATCTTGAGTGAATTTCAAAAATTGAATGAAATTTGGCCCAATTATTAATGCGAGCAATTACAACACAAAACGGTTTAAGCGGTCATGCGAGTCGCGATAATTTTGGGCTCATGTTTCAAGGGCGGGAAGAAGGGAGAATGCGCGTATGAACGGTCAGTTGGCAAAATATTGCGGTGAACTGTCCTTCTCTGGTCGTTCGTAAGTTACGTTTCTCTCAAGCATTTGCATAAAATGGAGTGTGTTCCAGACGTTATTGGTGTGTAATTGTCTGAGGGACGGAATTTCATAGTATTCGGATTTTAGAAAAGCTCAAAATAAAAGACAACGGTAGAGTAGCTACCATTAAGTGCGGTATACTTCAAATAATGTTTAGGGTTCGCTACTGGTACGGCGTATACTCCTGCTGTTTGGAGTGGTGGGAGTTGGTCCTTCGCCCGCACTAATGTTTGGCCGAGCTTCTGGTAGGCCTGTAGATCATCTTTACCCGGAACCGTGCCAATAGCTTACCAATCCACCATCTGTGATGCCCACTGTTGCCTTGATTTCAGTTTCTGAGGTGGTGGTTTCTGTGGGAGCAGCCGGGTTGTCGGTGAGTCGTAAGGCCCTGTGGACAGTGGGTCGGTTGTAACCATTGGCAGCGAATATCTGCTTAAGAATTTCCCGCTCAGCAGGGAGGCTGGCCTCATCGCAGATGCTGGCTGCCTGGGTGGCGAGAGTTTCTAGGACGCCGTTCTTTGTCGCAAGGTGGTATTGCGATTCTGCCTGGAGGAAGCGGTTGTTGTGCGTGGGTTTTCTAGAAACCGCATAATCTAGGCTGCCATCGTCCTGCCTGCTCGCAAAGACGAGTAACGGCAATCGGTCCTCCTTCTCCCTATCCATGGTGAACTTGATCTTAGGATGAGCGCTGTTGATGCGGTCATCGAGGGTATCCTGTCCGTGGGGCCATGGCAGCCCGGACAGCCAAGATCATTTGCATGACTGACCACGGAAGCCAAGGGCTTGATATTGAAGAATGATGTAATTTAGTACACTTTATGGTTATGTGATAAAAATATCTACGCAGACTGGGAATCGAACCCGCTACTCTTAGAGTTCTGGAACAACACTTTGACACTAAACCGTCCATTTCCTGTTCTATCACTCCTCTTATTTCATCATATTTTATAATAACGAAATTTGAAATCAATCTTACGAATACAAACACTAATGTCAATTTAGAGTCATGGGCAGCAATCACGGAAGTCTTTTACTTCTGTACTAGTACTATTTACCTCTCAACAGACGTTAATAGTAATTTTCATAATAAGGCAATAAACTCGGCCTTTCCATGACGAGACTGGAGAGTTCACTGGGGAATCCTGTGTAGTCATGAAAAGGATATTTTGCCGTATGATGGGCAATATTTTATTCGAGACTCTTTATTCATAATTGTATGCATTAAATAATATCACTGACCCGAAATGTAGTTTAGTCACCTCTCTATTTGTTCTGCTACCGGGGACACAGACTTGTTGATCGTTTTTCTTGGGTTTTCTTTAATGGTAACGAGAATGTCAGGTTCTATCGATGTAATGGATCTTGAAATATAAGATAATTGGGAAATAAAGGAACTACTCCCGGCCAGGACACCAAGTCCTTGCTAGGCGCACTCTGGTTGATTTGGCAAGTCTCATATTTCCTGAGCATTTGTACGATGTCATTGTTAATGCCTTCCCAGAAGCAGTAAGGGTGCGCCAGCTGCTTAGTCCTACTTCCCAATGACCCTCGTGTAAGTGCTTGAGTACTGCACTTGTCACTCTCCTAGGTATCATCGCTTTAGTGAACTCGTCGCCCGACTCTAACAATACTCCCACTTGGTCATCATTTTACTTACGTGAATACCCTTACTGCAATATAAGAAAGCATTTCTCATGAAACATTATGGATGTAAACAAAAGAAGTTAGTATTTTTCGCGGTTCGTTTGGTTAGTTGTTCAAATGATAAATGAAAGGGGAATAAAATAGATGGTACATTATAATGTATAATGTAACTTTTCAGACCGTTCATTGTGCTGATAAAAAGTAGACTGTGTAAGATAATTAATCTTCTTATAACTGAGAGGTTGAGTACTGCACTTCTCACTCTCCTAGGTGTCATCACTCTAGTGAACTTGTAGGTAGGTAGGAAGGAACCTGTAGTTGACTAGGTGTTTATTGTATGATTATATAACGTTATATTGATCACATCAAAATATTTAATCCCTTATGTTCTGCGTATAATTCAAAATCTTGAAAGGTAATAATGTCGATGAATAAATAATTAAAATAAAACAAACTACAATCATATCGTATAAGAGTATTTTAATATAATTCAATAAACCCATGTAAGTATAGCAATATTAAGTGATGAAAAATTAGATAAAAATGTGATATAAAATGTGAGCTCGTCGTTACATATTATATACTACTCAATTTTACTACAAAACAACGATTCTGATAGAAAATCATTTTCTGATTGTGTAGTTTTCTTTGGTCTGCGATCAACAGTGGCTCTTGCCAACCCTGCAAATGGTGGTGCCTGCGGGGATGATATTTGGAGCGTTCATTATAGGATGGATTTCTGATGAGTATGTTCAATTTCATTTCAAATTATTTATCACTGATTAAATATTTCTTGTAAAATAAACTATTCACATATACATCGACGTTTTAATAAAACAAAGAAAATAATTATTTGGAAAATATATTCAATACCAATATTAAAATATTTTTTCAAGACCACGACATCATTTCAGATTATCGTGTATGTGGTTTAAATTACAATCAAAAAATATATCTGCTCCAAAATGTTCCGATCTTATATTGATAATAATTCTAGTATCATAAGAGCCTGAAATATACTCTGATATAGGCACTTGCTTATTTATTTGTATAAGTAGTTTTACATCTCGCATAGATAAGACAGGTGTCTCAGAATAAATGTTACAAACTTCTATATAAGAAGAGGGGGCGATTGATTGATTAGAGGGCGCGATAACTGCTAAGGTCATTACTCCCGTAAGTGTAATGCATGTTTTTATCGCGAGAGGTGGCGGTGATCTTTCCCCCGTTGAATGCAGAGATCCGGCGCCGACCGACGTCGGCTTTTCCTCGACCACGTAGCGTGGCGCCGCCTCAGTCGGGACAAGCTGTAAACTCCCGTCTTAGCCCAGTCAAATTAGGCTTCAAACTGGTGATCTGAGGAAAGAAATCCGGAGTTTTGAAACTTGGTATGATTGTTTGTTGGTACCGACCGAACATTATACTAAAAATCCTGAACTGTGGGGATGAGTCGGGTAGGGAACCGTTGGATTGTTTTTCTTCGTTTTTATAAATCTCCATAGCTATAAATCCTACAGAAAATTATTCACTTTATAAACTTGAAGTAGACAATATTTACTACAAAAATGTTCATAATATATTTTGTTCTAAAATTAACCCTTTTAATGTAATAGCCTCGAAGATTTCTTAATCTTATTTATGGCAAGGACATTTTAAATATAATTTAAATCATATTTTTAAGTTAAAATAATACGAAATAGTAAACGAACGAATACTCTTATAAACAATTTTTGATATGGCAGTTAAATATGACTCACTTCTAACTTCCGTTTCGATTTGTTCATTCGAATAAACATGTAGATTTCTAACTAATTCTACAAAAGTTTTCATTCTTTTGTGCTAATCCAATGGAATAAAAAGCTAGCATTAAGCACATTATAATAAGTTTATAATTAATAAAATACGCTATTTACCATTTACATAAATAACAGTTATGGTTCTGAAATTTATCTTCCTGTTAATCTCAAAGAGCAGTGTTACACCACCACCTCAAAGTGCGGAAATTCGAATTTACTATTTCGATTTTTTTCAATTCTCGAAAATACAAAGTGAACACCGAAAATGGGACCAGCTTTACCTTCTTTACCGTTTTTTCTACAAATGTGAAAAAAATGGGAAATTTAAACAAAAAATTTGAAACATTTTCTGAGAATATAATTATTTAAAATTTAAAATTGCCTTGCAAAATTAAGAAAAAAATACTCATGGTTAGTTTGTTGTTAGTGATTCCGGGCACGTCAACTAATGAATGTATTAGTCCCGCAAGTGTAGAGCATGCTTTTTCATTGGGAGGTGGCGGTGATCTTCCTCCGCTGGATGGCGAGTCCGGCGTCGACGATCCACCGTCGGCTAGCTGGGTTTTCCCCAACAAGGTATTTCCCTCCAGAGGGACACTGCCCCTTCCGGGACAAGCTCTAAGCTTCCAACTGGTCTCCCGGCATGTGTGGTAGTGTAGTGCGTGTTGGTGTGTCTGTAAGTGGTGAGGATAGGAAAAGGAAGAGGTAGGAAAGAACGCGCACGGTCCGTGGCCCCTTTGTTAGGGTACTGCCCCGGCATTCGCCTGGTGTTGATCGGAGAAACCACGGAAAACGTCCGATCAGAGCAACCGGCCTCTAGAATTCTCCTCCAGACAGCGACTGCATTCGACCTAACTGACAAGCTAGTATCGAAAATCCTGCCACTGTCGGGACTCGAACCTAGAATCTCCCGGTCAGAGGGACTGCAGTGACATCAGTTGATGGACTGAGCCATCTCCCCGTTTTATAAAAAAAATCTAATGTTTTCAAAAAATTGAACATGACCTTGTTTGAAGGTCTGTTCTTTAGAAACACTTTTTACTAAGAAAAAAAATGTATCTTCATAATTGTAGTAAAAAGATGTCAAAAACATTTTGAATTGTTGCAATTTTCGAAAATCAGTTATTTCAACGAACCTGAGACCTGCACCATTTTCTTAAGCGTCTCTACGCTGCCTGAAATCAAAATCTAATAAAAAAATTGATGCTTTTTGAGCAAAAATTGTTTAAAAATATTAAAATTGTACCATTTCGGCGGTACATACAAGTATACTAAAATTGGAACGATACAGAGAACATTAACTTTGCCCCTGAGCAAGAATGATACGCAAAATTACCTTTATTTCACGTAAAATTACGCTTAAACTATTTAAATTTTCGAAAAATCGTACATGACCTTATTTCAAAATCTGCTTTTTAGGCATAGATTTCAAAAAAGCATAGATTTACAAAAAATTCTATCTTCAATATTTTAGTTGTAGGAAGACGCTAAAAAAATTTGACTATTTGCAATTTTCGAAAAATCAGGTATTTCAAGGAAAATGAGATCCGCACCATTCTCTTAGTTGTTCTTTACGCTAACGGAGATAAAAAATTAATCAAACAATTTGGTTCCATTTTTTTGAAAATTTTTAAAATGTCCCAGAGGCTTCATGTAAAGTAGTCCCAAAATTAAGACATAGTTTTAAAATTGAAGGTGTTGCGACATCAGCCAAATCGATTAGGGAACAACTTTGATAAAAATGGTTTAGTCGCTTATGGTTTAGTCGCTAGCGTTGTTCACAAGGAGATGGACGGGCAGATGGACGGACGGACGATTTGCCGTCAATCGATTTTTCGGTATCAAAGACCCACAAAATATTGATTCTGACTGCACAGCGTGTTAGAAGAAGCAATTTGCTGTATGTAGGGATAAGATTTATCCACTTTTTCATTACCAGAGCCCGGTAATTAGAGTTTTTGTGTCGAAAATGCACCGTTCTTTCTCGCAGCATTACAATACTTTCTCTACACAGCTAAGGAGTAAAGAGAAAGTAAAAATCCTACAAATACTGTAGGCGCGTTGTTTACAGACTGATAGACCTGCGGACACACGGAAAGGCAAACAGATAGATCGACGTTCTGTCCAAAAACTCACTTTTTCGATAAATATCGATGTAAGTAGACCCTAAAATGTTTATTTCCATTGAAATCTTGAAATCGATATCCAGCAGCATTATTTAACTTTCCCTATACTACCTATATATGTACGTATAGCCATGTTTTGTTGGTCGTTAATACCAAAAAATCGATTGAAGGCAAGACACTTGTCTGACTGTCCGTCTGTAGCCAACGCTAGCCCCAAAACCGTTGTGACGATTTTCTCCAAAATTTATACTATCCGATCGACCTGGACTAATTTAAGACTCTGCAACTTCGACACGGAATTTGTATTTTGGAATAAATTGAAAATACTTTACATGTAGTCTCTACAACATTTTTCAAAATTTTCTCCAAAATGGCAAGACATTTTTTATTAGACTTTGTCTTCGGATTGCGTTGAAGATGGGTTAAAAGAATGGAACAGATCTTTTTTGTTGAAATCTCTGAATTTTTGAAAATGTAATCATCTTCCTACAATAACAGTATTGAAATTTTTTGAAATGAAATCTGTTCTTCAAAGAAACATCTTGAGATAAGGTCATGTACTACATTTTTTCGAAATATGAGTAGTTTTCGTGTAAGTGTGCATGTAATAAAGACAATTTATAAAACTAAACAATTATTTTCTCCAAAACTGCTCAAGTATTATTTTCTTATTTTTTCCTTATACTCCTTACACTATGTAGGAAAAGAACGTAAAAAATTGACCTGGTCCCCGTCTTTGAGAAACATTGTTTCAAAAATTGCAAAAAGTTAATCTTACAAGTGTACAGAATTGTTGATAAGAGATTTTTGTTTTAAATGAAATTTCTCTAAAAAATTTTTAAAAATTAATAAATGTATAATACAAGTTTATCTTTAATGTTCAAAAATCGCATAAGTTATAAATAATGGAAGAGACCATTAACTTGTTATGCGTCAGCAAATGTATGGCCGTACGACTGGGTAGTGTAGCGGTGAAGAGCATGACGAGATAACTTTTTGAATCTGAGATCATGTGGAGAAAAAATGTTTACTGGTTGGAAATACTTTTGCAGGTAATATTGCGTAAACTAAACTGCATAAACGCGTGACACTTAAAAAAATTAAAAATTAATGGCAAATTTAACTTCTGTTCATCTAATTAAGATGAAGACGGTAGTAATTTTTACGTTCTCACCCTTATTTCGTAAGAAGAGAAAATATTGTAATCGTGCGCCAGAAAACAGCGAATTTTCAACAAAAAATCTTATTGCCGGGACGTGGTAACGAAAAACTAGATAAATCTTGTTGCTATAAATAGAAAATTACTTCCTTTTACGGGTTGTGTCATTAGAATTCAGGTTTTGTGGATTCTTAATACCATGAAATCGATTGTCAGCAAAACGTCTGTCCATCTGCCTACCCGTCTAACTGTAGTCCACGTTAGCGCCTAAACAGTTCAGAATATTTTCTTCGAAATTGATATTTCATGATCGATCTGCACGAACTCAAGTCATGGCCAGTATGAAGTGGATATTTTGGTTTTGCGCACGGTGTAAGAAATATATATTACATGGTGGATTTGGGGGTACTTTACATGAAGCCTTTATTTCATTTTTAAAACTTTATCAAAAATGGCATCATATTTTTTTAAATAAACTTTGTTGGCGAAGAAAACGCTTAAGGTTGTCCGTTATACATGGAACAGTTTTCGTGCAGATTGAAACGTACAGAAAATGTGCAGTCCAAACTGCACGAGTTCTGCATGAAAACTTTTTAGCATGTTAATTTTTCATGCAGAAAGTTTAGTTTGACTAAAGCCATCTAGCGGCAAAATCGTTCACTATCGGATTTGTTTACCCGACGCAACGCCACTTAGGGTTCCTGAGATGGCGTTGACGGCGCGACGGTAATCGGTCATTTCGATTTTGTAGTTAGGTACATTAAATGATGCGATTGTGTGAAGTGATATTCTGGGTACTTTTTCTCCTTCCTATCCTGCCTTCTTGTTTTCTTCCTATGCTCCTCGTGGTTAATTAATACTTAATAAAGGTCACCGCCAGAACGCACGCACAGAATTACAGCCACTGAAAGTACTCCGACAGAGCAATTCAGTTGTTTCCCAGTAGAGCCCCCCCCCCCTCCCTAGCGGCGTCTTGAGGCGTTTCTTACAGAATTCCTATATAAAAGGTACATAACGTGTATTCGTGACTTTGGCTTTTATACTTCTAGTATAAAACAGTCTAGATAGAACGAATTTCGAATTTTTTCACGGATAAAACAATAAATATTTAAAATAATGGTGCATGAATAATTTTCGTTGAAGTCTCTGAATTTTGGAAAATTGTAAAAGACAGAAATAAAGCGAGAAAATATGTGATATTGTAGGATTCGTAGTTTTATTTAGCTGAATACCAATATATACCGAAAGTCATCCTCTCTCTTCCTCTCTCCTCTCTCTTTCACCCTTATCCAAAGTAGGTGAGCATGTAGGAAAAAATTATTAACGTACTCATTTGTGAACGGCTGATATTTTGGGAGTATGAAGTTTAAACCTTACAAAGGGGCTTAGGAACAGTCATTCGGTCCAGACCTGGGATAAAATGTCACGTAGGTGAACATGTAATTAGAAGTATATCAACGTGCTCATCTACGGGCGGCTGATTTCCTTAACGAACTTATTTATTTATTTATTTAGTCAAAAACAGTCAAAAACTGTATGTGACGTATGGGGGAGAAAATCATCTGCGCACGCTTTCTTGAGTTTCAGAAGCCCTTCCCAACAATTTAACTATTAATAGTTGAAAGATGAAAAATAATAGTAATAATAATAATAAATTAAAAAAACGAGGGATTAACATTTCAAAAACTAGATATTTTCGTTGCAAAATTACAGAAAACTTATTTTTAACAGTAAAGGAACAAACATATTTGATTTTTCTGTATTGTTAACAAAATAGAAACTCACCCTAAGCTCTACTACCACTACAAGCAAAGGAAAGTTCAACAAAACGTGCGCATAGTAAAGCTACATTTACGTCAGAAGCAAAGCAAGGGCCATCTCAGCATTTGCTCAATGGATCAGGGAAACTGAACAAAAACCCGATCGAGATGGGGGTCATTGACCCGGAAGCACGTTATTTGTTACAGACATATTGAGTCTTTTTTTTAAAGATTATTATTATTAACTACTATTATTATTAACTAAAGATTATTATTATTATCATTATTATTATTATCTTCTTTCTTTTAACTTTACTATAGGCTCATAGGATTTAAGGCCAGAGGTCACTGGTCCACGTCAGAGAGCTGAGTCTGGTCACTCTTGCTAGCGGCGTTAGCTTCACATTCTTCTTCCTTTGTCGATATATGAACATTATTTTGGGAAATTTTTGGAGAGCTACCGGCAAATTCTATGAGTCATTTAAAGTTCATCCATGTTTCTAACGGATTCTGTCCTCAGTTCACATTTATTTGAAGTTTGTCTGAAGATGTTGAATTTCTTATTTATATTTGTCAAACAGTTAAAATCTTGTGACTGTACTAGAAGTGAATTTCTGTGCAGTTTCAAATTCTGTGATCCTATACTACCAGTTTTCATGATAATTGATACAGGAAAAACAAATTAGAATTAGGAAAGGGTGAAGAATTTGAAAGTCTGACTTTTTAAGTTCTTCTTATAAAATCCACTGTTAAAGTATTTCCGAATGTATTTTGCAAGAATGGCTGGAAATAAATAGTGTAAATATATGTTATTCTATGATGCTCTATAAATGTAATCAAATTTATCTATTGGTTGTTCCTCAAGCTGATTTTATTTTCTATTGAATGGATGTTTGTTTTTTAGTTGTCTTTCATTTTAGTTTTGGACGCAACATTTATACTCATTCATACATTTTTGAGCTTCCTAATCAAACTAGACTTGGTCGTCTCAAACAATATGGTTTAGAGATTGTCATTTATATTAAAATGTGATTTCAATTGCCTTCCATTGCGGACAATCGTCTATATATAACTAAATAGAGCTGGCGAGTGGGCACCCTGTTTGACTCTTGATTTATTTCTACAAATTTATTACTTCTTGAGATCCTTTATCAATGCATATTTTAGTGTCAGAGTAGAGGCTTTGTATTGCTCTTATTAGGTGGGCTGGGAATCCTTTTTATGCATTATCTCCCAGGTTTCTTTCGCGACACTTTGTCAGAAGCTTTACATAGTCTATAAATAGTATATATGTCAGTAAGTTAAATTCTCGTCTCTTCTGTATTAGCTGTTCCACTACAAATATGCAGTCGGAACATGAGCGACCTTTTCTAAAACCACTGTTCCTCTAATAACATATGCTCATTAATTATATTCAATCTCCTAGTTATTATCTTAGCATATATCTTATAGGCTGTGTTGAGAAGACTTATTCCTCTATAGTTTTGACAATCCTGTCTGCACCTTTCTTGAAGATAGGGCATATAATTCCTTTCCTCAATCTTCAGGAATGGTATATCTCCTCAACACATATTAATTATTTCAGGGAATCTCCTCCTTATTTCATTCAGTGCATACTTTAGTAGTTCAGCATTCATGCAGTCAGTTCCTGGTGACTTTTATTATTGAACGTTTTAAGTATGTTGTTCAGTTCGTCGAGTTCAATGGGGTCCCTTCTATTATTGTTTCCGATAAAGGGTTTTCAGGAGTCTCTGTATTTGTCACAGCAACTGATAGTATTAAGCCATTCTTTCTCGAGATGTTGTTAATTTTAGTGTATCTCTTTCTGTCAATTTAGATACTTCATTATTTTATAGGCAGTGTCTTGTGATCCATGACAGTCGTGTTCAATCTCGCTTATATACCTATCCAACTTTCCGCTTCATCTTTCTAATTTCTCTCTTGCAATCACTTTTATTTTTATATGCTATTTGTCTTCTACAGAATGTGATTGGAGATACCAAGGTAAGCTTTTTCTTTTGATCAATAATTTCCTGTATTTTTTGTTCCAATTTTGAACACCCTTCTTATTCTTTGCTTTTGGTCTTTTACCTAAGACTTCTTCTGCTACTTGTAATATTAGCTCTTTAAAATCTTGCCATTCAACATTCACATCTGTACTAATTTTCTCTTTGATCTAGATAAGTTAGCAATCGTGAGCAGTATAATCTTCTTATACTCTCTTGTTGTAGAGTATACTTTAAAATTGGTTTTTTTTTGCGTAACTCGTTTTCCTGTGGATCCATTTCTTAGGGATTTTAAGTTTACAAAGAACTAAGAAGTGATCTGTACTAACGTCACAGCTCCTATATACTCGTGTATCATTCACGTACGGGGAAAGTTTCTTGTTGGATTATTATTATTATTATTATTATTATTATTATTATTATTATTATTATTATTATTATTATTATTAACTTATTAACTACCAGGGGCGTGAAAACAGCTGAGGCTTCTAAAGCGCGCAGAGGTCACCGGTCGCGCGTCGAGGAGGACGCTGGTTGGTCGGCGCCCCCCCTCCATTAGCTACCGCGCGCGTTTAAGTTCTTCAGCCATTACGCGCGTGAATATTTACTCTTTGTCGAACCCCCAGAACGAAAGTTAGTGGTGAGAAGTTGGGGAAATTTTGGGAGAGCTACCACGACAACAAATTCTATTGAGCCTCATTTAAATGTTCAGATCCAGTGTTTCTAAACGAATTTTTAGCCATGTAACCACCGTCTTGGTCATCAACATTTTTCATTTGAAGTTGGTCTTAGAAGATGTTAGGAAATTTACTTAATTATTTATTTATTTACGTCAAAACAGTTAAAATCTGTGCGTGACGAACTATGAGGAGAAGTGAATTCTGTGCACGTTTTCAAAATTCTGTGATCCCTACACTAAGCCATAAACTACTTGAATTTTGAATACAGGAAAAAAAACAAAAGAAACGCTCGCGAAATAAAGGGTATGAAGGCTGACTGAATTTGAAAGAATTCTGAACCCTTTTTTTAAAAGAATTCTGAATTCTTATAAAATCTCGCTGTTCAAGTAGTTTCATGAAGTGAGTTTTGCAAGGAATGGCTGGAATATAGGTAGTGTATAAGTATCAATAGAATTATTGCTATTTGAACATGACCTCTATAAATGATAATAAAAAGCCTGTGCTAAGTTGTGGCACTACAACTGTTTTATTTTCTATTTCAATGGATGTTTTGTATATTTAGTTGATACTTCTTCTTTTTTCAGTTTTGGACGCAAAACAGGGTTTATTACTTCATGTGCAATTTACATGATTTCTGCAGCATTTCCTTTTATAATCCAAACTTACTGGGCGCTGTGTGTGGCTCGATTTACAATGGGAATTGCTAACACTGGTTGCTACTACAGTGGTCTCACTCTCTGTAAGTGTTGCAAAGACTGGAATAGAATTTCATGTGTTTCTAATCTCAGTAGGAATGTCGTTGCAGCTCACACACGAGAAGCGATCTCTTTATCAACGTGACGCTGGTAAATTTGCGTGAGAGACACATCAGCAAATCGTTGATTGATGGAGCATTATTTTATGTAAACATACGTCGAAAATTGATTATAGATACCTCGTATATTGCGAAGATGTCGGGTTGGTGGCATTTAAGAGCTCTTTGCTACCCCAAAGTGTAATGACACATAAGAATGGGTAAAATACAATTCAATCGACTTGCATATTTCTTGAAGAATCCGCGTCGCGCTGTTTTTTTGGTTTTTTTATTTTACGACAAAAACAGTTAAAACTGTGTATGACGTTCTATGAGGAGAAGTGAATTCTGTGCACGTTATCAAAATTCTGTCATCCCTACACTAAGTCATATACTACTTGAATTTTGAATTAATTAATTTTTAAAAAATTAAAAAACCGCTCCCATGAAATAAAATCTATTTTCAAGGATAAATAAGCAATATATTTTGGGATCTTATCCATGATGTCCTTCGTCAAGGAATAATACTTCCTGCCGCGACAACATGGAAACGATAATTTGAATAACTATATTTACCACTGAATTCTAGAAGTCGTGTACAGATAATGAAGTTACATTTATGATCAGAAGCAAAACAAGGTGCCATCTCAGCATTTGCTCAATGGATTAGGGAAAGTGGACAAAAACCCTGATCGAGATGGGGGTCATTGGCCCAGAAGCTACGATACAATACTTGTTACATATGTTTTAGAATTATACAGTCCAAATGGTAAATAATACATTAAATATCACTGTTAAAATTAATGTTTCATTCCTTGTGATGCTCAATATAATCTAATTGTATAGAAACAGTTATGCAGCAGAGACGATTTCACTTGGGTTTTAAACTTTTCTGCAAAATTAATCGTTTAATGTCATCTGGCAAAGTATTATAAAATAATGTACATGCATTGTATGTGAATTCTTGTAATGAGCTGTTCATACTGTCATCTGATGAGTATGATTTCTACGTCGAGTGTTATAGTAATAGACATCGGCGTTTTCTGAAAATATATTCCCGCCCTTAAACAAGCCATTTTTGACAAAAACCACTGATTCGTAAATCAACACACAAGGCAATGGTAAAATTCGTAGATCAATAAAGAGAGGCTTACAAGAATCACGTGAGTGGGATTTGGTAATTATTCCTACAATTCTTTTTTGTAGTCTAAAAGTCTGGGAGGAATAAGATGTATTTCCACAGAATATTACGCCATATCTCAGGTGGGAATGAACATTCGCGAAATATACACACAACGAGCAGTATGAAGGCTGACTCAATTTGAAAGAATTATGAACGCGTAGCATAATGAACTTAATTAGCTGTGCAATTGGAAGGAGCCACGGCTGCCGCTGGTCGCAAATGCCATAAGAAGCCCCGGTCATCGTACATCCGAATTATAGCAAACCGGCTTAGTAATAACGGCCCTGGCTCGACGTCGTTCTATACTTCGAATTAGTCATACCGTCTTTTGACACTTTATCATCTGTTACGTTGTCATCCAATCGGGAGCTTGAACGTAGTGACCAGAGGCGGCTGCAAAGACAATTTTCAAGGGGGGGGGGGCATAAAATTCTTGGATGGGAAGTGGAGTGGCTGTGGAAAGCGAACCGAAGACAATGGACAAACTTAATATTCGAGAAACGATTTATTTTTTTAAATTTCAGTCACACAATACAAGACATTAAATATAACATTTTTAATAGAAACAAAATATAAATTTAGTTCATTTTCAGAATTATAAATGAATTTATAGAGATTTTAACACGAACACCTTGTCATGGAATAAATTTTGTGCACTACTGCATCCTGTAGGCGAACCGGAGGAAACCTATTTGAAGGCGGAGTTCAAGAATTAGTCAGTAGATAGCAGTGAACATGCTGCAAGGAAACATTTTCCAAATGTCACCGATCCCTGGTAGCTCCTGCAGACAGCCTCCATTTGTAAGTTCCATGTTGCAATTTTCACATCTCCAAAGCATTGTGCTTACGGCAACGCCATATTTGGCTACATTGTAATAGAACACAGTTCTCGATCGCCCCTAACCCATGAAAGGAAACACGGAACATCTGCCGGGCATTTTTAATTCTGAAATTGGAGAAAGAAGTAGCGAACAACTACTTTACATCAAATACTATAAAGAAGGAATGGTAAGATGGATATGTATTATTTGGGAGAGCAGTGTCCTTTGAACCGCCCTGCCGATGCCCCCACTCATAGTGGCGTTTAAACTCCCGATTGGATGACACCGTAACAACTGATGAACTGTCGAAGGACTCTATACAAAAATCAAAATACATGCATCATTCTAAATCGCAGTCGACTGTTAGTTCTCGTTCCTGCCTTTCAAAGCGCCACCAGGCGCGCAAGGTGTATTATAGCAGAGACTCGGGAGGGTAACGTTCAGCGCACCCATGGCAGAATTGGTAACCTCCTGATTGTAGGAATGATCCTCATTGTCACGTTCGGCGGTGAGGTTCCCCTCGCCTTTTTATGTCATTTTTGGCATAAGTGCGTAGCGAAGTTTCTGCTCGCCTTTCGAAATGAGTCGTTGAGTGACCCAAAGGGAGTGAAGGGAGGGGAGAGGGGAAACTCCATTGGCACTTCGTTTTCTGTTTCTGTATTTTTCACAGGTGTAGAATTGGCATCCATGAGAATGAGAAGTACTATCGGCACTCTTTACAACGTCAGTTATGCAGTGGGATCAGTATTGTTGCCTATTATAGCGTACTTTCTTCCAAAGTGGCGGGATTTACTTCTAGCCATTTCAGTGCCAATCTATCTTCTCTTCATATCTATATGGTAAGTAATAGAAACAAATATTAATAAATATATATTTTACAACTGACATCATGAAATTAGAAAGTAATTTAATAACTATTAAATAGGGGTAGTTGATTCAAATTATGCAAAACTACCGATATTCAATATTTTTATGTTTGTTCGTGCTTTTCGATATCTTTCAGACTGGTTGTTAACACAAAATCAAAAAACCATTTTTGAACACGGCTGCTAGTTCTCTTTCTTAATATTTTTAATATAAATTATTCTTTGTTTCGAAGCACGAAGCAAGACTTGTGTTCACACTAGTAAATTCAGAAAACTTTGTTAAGGTACTAATTAGAAAACTCTTCTGCTCATAGGGTAATTCCAGAGTCTCCCAGATGGCTTGCAACAAAAGGTAAATATGGGAAGGCATGGAAAATTTTGAAAAAAGCTTGCAAAGATGTGGAAGGTGAACTTTCTGTAAGTATAACTCATGAAAATTCCTCTAATAAGATCAATATAAACACGAAATAGATTGAGTTAATTGTACTGCATCGAAACCAAAATCAACATTCCCAAACTATATAGAATTCACTATTAGCAGTTGCATTCAAATATAGTCGTAAATATATATGGAAGTCTGACTATTATTTTATTAACATTTTTGATAAAATATTCACGTATTTAGTGCACAAATTTTGGAGCCAAACGGTGGGGAGGGTAAATGTAACGTAACCTCCCATGTGAGATGATTGACGCCCTGCGCGAATAATTTTATTTAGCATTGGACACGCGCAGACCAAATATATGGAAGTCTGACTATTATTTTATTAACATTTTTGATACATTATTACACTGGGAAGGCGGTTCATGATTCTCGTGAGCCTCGCCAGAAGCCTCGCCAGAACCTCGCCTGTGAGCTTCGCTCGTGGCTCATAGCGACGTCGCTAGGCTTTAACCACTGATGTCGGGGTTCGATTCCTTTCGTTCTCATATGAAATTTGTTCTAACAAAACGAGTTTGGCTGCTTCAAAAGGGCTAGTCAACCCCTGTGAAGTGTCATAAACCCTACCCCAATCCTTATTCCTTCCCAACTCTGGCCGCTGGGTAGTGACGCAGGAACGCGTGGTGGGAGGCGCGTACGCGGAGATGCTACCTGGCGGTCCTCTTGACAACAGACTGCGACGACAGACGTAAAATACGATGTTAACGGAGGATTACTCCAGAGTACAAGCGCTCAACGCCCTGAAGCAAGAAACTCATCCACGCTACTCGGGATTCGTCGAGCGGTTGCTCGCTGTTCTTCGAATAACGAATGTGGAGCCGCCTTTAGGTGAGCGCCGAATGTTCGTCAGTCGGCAAATAGCAAGCAACTCATCCACACTACTCGGGATTCGTCGAGCGGTTGCTCGCTGTTCGTCGAATAACGAATGTGTGGAGCCGCCTTTAGACGAGCGCCGAATGTTCGTCAGTCGGCAAATAGCAAGCAACTCATCCACACTACTCGGGATTCGTCGAGCGGTTGCTCGCTGTTCGTCGAATAACGAATGTGTGGAGCCGCCTTTAGACGAGCGCCGAATGTTCGTCAGTCGGCAAATAGCAAGCACTACTCGGGATTCGCGAGGGTTGCTGCTGTTCGCGATACGATGTCCGAATAAAACTTAGACTCTAGAAATGTCTTGAGATTACACGAGCAGCCGTCAACGCCGCGCAGCACGAGTAAATGAACAGCATTTTTTCAATTAAAGGATTTCAAAAGAAATTTCTTGAGATTACAACTGGTATTGTACGAGACGATGTCTTGTTCCCCGTTATCGGTTGATATTTTATTTCCAAACATCAAGTTGATAGAAGAACGTCAGGTTGATAGAAAACGCGATATTAATTCCATATGTTAAGTGTTTTGTGAGTGTTTATGCAAAAATTATTTTTCTATTTGTTTCAGGACGATGACATTTCTTTGAAACCACAATCTAAACAGGAGCGATTTAAAAAATCAGTTCAATTGATTGCAAATTTTTGTATGATCAAAGAATTGCTTTCCCGACTTACTATTTGTTTGGTTGTATGGTTCATTGTAAATCTCAATTACGATCTGCTTCCACAAAACGCTGCCAATTTTGGTGTAAACAGGTATTTTATTTACTTTATTTATACCTACGTATAACTTACTTTATTTTATTTACGCATTTTTTATTACTTTTATATAACAAATTTTTAGTTGTGCTGTGTTTAATTACATTGTAGTCTTTGTTATAATAAAATCCGGATTTTGCAACCTAGCACAAATTGACTCTTGAGAACCAGTTCAGTCTTAATCCCTTTCCTCAACCCATAGATTTCCTTCGAGCCTAAGTTTTGTCTTTTTGAAAACTTTCACAACACTGCATTACACTGATGAAATTTCAAAGTGATGTGCTTGTATTTCTAGCTGTATTTCTTTTCAGCTGAAGTTACCCAGAGCGTCTTTTTGTGTCAGTTACCAGTCCTCCTAACTCTATTGAGGCGTTGGTTCAGATCTTGTATATTTCGTTGAGGAAGCAACATTTAGGCAATGAAGGCAAAAGCATATGAAATTTATTCAATTTTTATTTTTTAATCAATTTTTCTCAAGAAAATCACAAATTGTTTTTCGATTTTGTTCTAGGAGAAAAAAATGAGACAGAACTCCAACGTTATCACGTGGAAAACCCATTTCAAAAACTTATTTATTTTTTTCTGTTTACATTTGGCGTCAGAATTGGTTGACAAAAATACCTTAAAATTCAACTATTTTTTCTCGTCTTTACAATTTTCTTCAGCCTGATAGAACAGAAGCTGAGCAAAAATAAAACATGAAAACATGTTTCTCGTTGTCTCTCTGCAACAGATTTCCCTTGGAGGCTGATTTTTTGTGAATCAGCAATTTATATTCTCCTTCCTATGCACATTGCGATTATCGATTTGGTTTGGAAACAGTTTTCACCTTCTTATTCGGCTATGCCCTTTGGTGTAAAATATCGGTTTCGAATTCAAGGGGCGCGACATCAGCCATTTCGACTGGGATCAATTTTGGAGCAAATACTGCCTACCGTATAACCGCTAGCGTTGTTCACAGACAGACGAACGGACAGACGTTTTGCCGTCAATCGATTTTTTTGAGTCAAAAACCCACAAAACAGGAATTCTGACTACACAACGTGTTAGAAAAAGTAATGTACTTTATATAAGGACAATATTTATCCACATTTTAGTGAACAGGGACCGACAACAAGAGTTTTTCTGTCGAAAATTCGCCGTTTTTTCTCGCAGCATTAGAATAGTTTCTCTGTACTGCGTAGGTAGTAGCAAGATTATTTTGATTCATTCGATGATTCTTTTGATAAAATGTGATTATGAATAACTTCTTTCTTAACTACGAATATTAAATTAAGTTATATTTATTAATCATCTTTGATAAGCATTTACTGTTTTACAATGATGAACCATGTCATCTCAATGACTTAAATTTTAAATAAATGAGGACAGAAGTAGTAATTAAATATGTTTTCCTATAAATTAATGAATAAATGGAACAATGAAGGATTATAGCGAATGGAAAAACGTGATTGGTTGACAAAAGAACGATGTTGCCAGAAAGGCATGAAGAAGAAGAAAACGTGGTTCGAACTGCGCTGGAAAGACGGCGAATAGACAAACTTTCAAAAAACTAAGAAGCAACAGAGATCGTAAAGGGTGATCGTAGAGGTCTAGTATACTTTTTTTTTAAATTGGTTATTTAAGGTCGCATCAACATCTTAGGTCATTAGCAACCACTATTGCTGTTAACGGTATGGTAACTATGAGGATGAAACGATATGGTGATGATAAGGGGTGAAAGGACGAACACAAATACTACCATGGCCGAGGCGGGACTCGAACCCGCGACCCTTCGACCTTACGAACCCGAGATCACTACGACACTACTGCCTTAGCGATCTTGGCCACCGGGCCGACTAGTATACTTTGGTTTTCGTAATGTGGCGCATGACGAACTTGTCTTCACGACGGAACTGGCACGGATTTTCGTCTCTTTCTCGGTTGTGCCGCTAGATATCGCTTGATCTGCAGCATCGCTTGATACTGTCGCGATCATGCGGCATCTGTCGGCACGACCGAGGAAGATGCAAAAAGCCGTGCTATATTCCATCGTGGAGGCAAACCTCACGCGCCACGTTTTGAAAACCCAAGTACAGTGACAGAAAGATGTAAGGGACGGTCAAGCAATGCGAAAATAAGTTTCTTGAATAATTTTCTGGTAGAAGCAACAATTAAGGTGAACGAGATGAAGGGAATGCAAACTAGGACGTTATAATTAGAAATTAGCTAGGGCAAGGAAATTGGAACGTTAAAAACTTTCGAGTATGTAACAAAAACTGTAGTGTAATGAAGATAGAAGTGTTCGCAAGATTTGTTCGTCGTTCAAGCATGCTGGCCGGTCATCAGAAAGAGAACTAAACATTTTAGCGAAGAAAAAGACAATCTAAATTTTGTTCAAGGCCAAGATTGTAGTAAGATTTAAATTTAAAATGAGAATCAATTAGTAAATGGCCATTAAATGGGTTTCGAATTAAGTAATAATGTACAGATCTGAGCACGAAAATTATGAATGGTTGTATGTAAATTGTGTGTATGTGATTGTTGACTTTCCATTTACAATAGTTTTAGTTAATATTTATAGTATGAATGTGTTCATGTTAACTTGAAAACATAAATCGAATGTGACGTCGCCCGAGGGAGATATTTTTCATGAGAATAAATTGCATTGTGCAGGGTATTGTTGCGTTACAGTAATTAGCATAAATTTGGTGTTATTATTTTAGTAATAATTAAAATATGTCTCCAACGGTCCTAAATTCACGAAGTAAAGATTCCATCAGTCGAGAACTCGTAATGAGCGGTGAATTTTTAAGCCCACTCTTTCAATTAATTAGAAAAATAAATCCCTTAGATATGTAGTATATAGTACGAATTTAATAAGATTTTTTATACAAAAAATTGAGCTAGCCAAAATAGATACAAAGCAGGAGAAATATAAGGTTGGAAGAGAATGGAATTTATATTTCAATATTCTCTCATTTAAGTATAACTATACCATTTACGAGAGAAAATTAAAAGATAAAAGTAGCATTCAATGATAAAAGCAATATAAACAGTTAAAGCTTATTAATTGGGTACGGCCGCTGCGTCGATCCATGTGTCAGGCTCTGAGCCCGCGCCTTCACTAGGCCGGACGTCACGCCGTCTCCCCACGGCGTAGATAAAGAGGGGCGGTCGGGTTACCGCCACTGCCTCTCGCTGCTCTCGTGTGCGCTCCTCCGCCACGGTTTCGCTCACTTTCTGAATCCAGACTGCCCTGCTCTTCTTTTTTTCTTCTTTTTTTTCGGCGTAGCCGAAGGTCAGTGTGGGTGGGTGTGTTGCAGTTCGCACGCTTGTGCGTTTTACTGCTATGTGTAGATGTGTAGGTGGTTGGTGTAGGTTCGCGACGGCCTTGCTCACTGCGAGGGGGCTCGCTAAATACCCCCTTGGGGGCCGCGGCTCGCCGGCTGGGCCCGCCGCCGAGTACGGTGGCGAGTCTCTGCCCGCCCATTCTGGCGTGACGGCGCGCGGGCGGTCACAACACTTTTATTAATATTTTCTAGCTTCAATGTTCTTATTTTATTGCAAACTTAAAATATCAGCAGGTATTAAAGTACTTTCAGGGTATTAACAACGTTTGCCATTAAATTGTCGTTTTTTTAATATCATTCACGCTAATATCTTCCATATTTGGTTTATTTTAGGTATTTAATGAATGGATTGTTAGGCCTGATGGAAGGCATCTCCTACATCATCCCTGTTGTGCTGCTGCGGTACTTCCCCCGGCGCCTCGTGGGCGCTGCGCTGTTCGTCTCCTCCGGGATAGCTCTGATGCTCACGCTACCTGTGCCCAGAGGTTAGTGCGCATTCAGGCCTGCACTCTCCTCTTCTTCTTCTTAATAAAGGTGACATTCCATTCACACGAATTACTTAAAAAATAATTTACTTTACTAATTTACGTAATTACTAATAAGTAATTTACTTTGTTACTTTAAATTAGAGAATATGCTGGCATATGTCACTTTGAGTACCTGCGGAATATTTACCTACAACAATATCTATATCATCTGTGTGTGTGTGCGTGCGTGTTTCTGTGTGTGTGGAGGTGTGTGTGGAGGTGTCTCGCTCTTCATGTGTGTGTGTGTGTCTCTCTCTCTGTCTCTGTCTCTCTCTCCCTCTGTCTCTCTTTGTGTGTGTCTCCTCAACGACTTAGAATATACTACATAGACTGGCTGAGGCGGCGCCATCTTTGCAGCAAATTGAATGACGAGCCGCCATGTTTTAAACAGTCAAACCCGGTGGGAGCCCGGTGGTTGCACGTAGAAAGCCTATAGCAATGAGTTTCACGACTTTAAAAATTGTCGTAAGTTAACGAATTGAGAAATGAAAAAAAAATTAATTACTTCCTTAACCGGGCGTTGTAATAAATAAAAACGAAACAAATAAGCGAACAAATAAAAACAAAACCTTGCACGACTGCTGATATTAACCTACAATACTTACAGCAAACGATGTCATGTTGGTGAGAATGAAGGAAGAGGGTTTGAAAGAAATGTACATAATTGTTTTCAGTAAACACTTTAATATTCTACTGTCCTTTGAATTGTATTAGTTTTGTAAACATTTATTTATTTATTTTACGTCAAAAAGCAGTTAAAAACTGCGTATGACGTGCTATGGGGAAAAGTGAATTGTGTGCACATTTTCAAAATTCTGTGATCCCTACACTAAGTCATATACTACTTAAATTTTGAAAGGGAGAAAAAAAACAAAAACTCCCATGTAGTAAAATCTATTTTCAAAAAAAATAAGCAATAAAATTTTGAAAGGAAAAAAAACAAAAACTCTCATGTAGTAAAATCTATTTTCAAAACATTTGTCTTACATGTTTTCCCCTTATGTCGAAGGATTTTGTCTTGCACAAGTGGTTCATTCTGCAACTCAAATAATGTTTGAGAATCAGTTTCACTAATGACACATGGTGAGATTCTTCTCCAAATTCTGTTGCAGTCATTATATGGTCACTCTGTACAAATAAAGAATGCCCTACAAGTTGCAAAATTTGAGTTTGAAATTTCAATACGACATTCTTTGGACATTTGAGTAGCAAATGTTCCTCGCTTCTAAAAATACTTCTCCGCAACCTGTAGAAGCCTAACAACATTATCAGAAGGGTTTATTAAACTATCTTTCACATCTCTTATTTTAATTAAACCCCCTTTCTCAGCAGTTTTTGGTGCAAATAATAAGAGATGAAGCCAGAAGACGCCTTTGGCTATTTGTTCGATACATAAACTTCTCCTGAAAGTGAGAAGAACACAAGTAACTTGCTGGCGCCCATTTATCCCTTCTCATATTTACAACCCATCGTTTCGTAAGTTCCTTGTTCTTCAATGGGAATCTACAATAATTAAATACAACAATTAGTGGTATCAGATTTTTATGGCATGCGTACATCAAAGACAAAAGTAGAAAACAGTTCAATGAAAGCACTTACTTGCAAAACGAAATGTTTATGGTTTGATTACTCCTGTTTGTGCAGTTATACGCCGAACAAACTGAAGGCATTATGCTCCAGTCGCTATTACAATTATAATAAATGTGATCGAAAAGTAAAACGACACACGAAGAGCGTCTGGTATCACAAACACGTTCAGTATCACAGTATCGCATGCCCGACTCACCAATGTTTTGACTGTAGAAAACATGGCGGCCCCTAGTACGGAGAGCGTCCACCAAGCGCGCTGAAACCACAGACTCAGCCACTCTATGTAGTATATTCTATCTCGTTGGTCTCTCTAACTCGCATATGCATTGCTCAACATAGGGCCGACGGACGCGACCACTAGCGACCATGCGCTAAACACTTGTCCGTAGGTTGGTGTCCAACTGCCCTCAAGTTATAGGCGCTTTTACTTTTTTCAACTCTACAAAAGTCGAGGTACACTGAAGATCACTGCAAGGTGACGTGCATCAATTACCTGTACCCCTTGGCTGGGCACCGTCAATTGTTTATTCCGTACGTGAATGCAAGAAAGTTGTTTGTGACTTCTAAAGAATTGTGACAGTCGCAAACCGGATCCCTATTGGAGCTCAGGATGTGGAAACGTTGCACGATCTGATAAGTAATGTGTTGCAAATTCCTGAATAGTGCATGTTTTCTCATATAAAATAAAAGTACATAAAACACGAACAGGCACGTACTTGTAAACAACTTATTTGTGTAACCTGCACAAGTCTCTGTGCTTTATAAATTCACGAAATTTGAATGTTAGGGATAATTGACTTTGTTCTGTTAAGTCAGTGAAAAACTACTGATACGTGTTTAATATATATTTTTATGTTTCAATTTAATTTATTTTCACTTTTTAGACTGCATTATGGTCTTTACTTTTCTTGTAGTATTTTTTTTCAGTGTTACCTTCTTGCAATATGAGTACAGTGGACGATGTTCCAGAACAGCACAACACAAATGTCTTCCGCTCCTCATCTACAATAAGAAGAGCATGAAAATATCGCATTAATTTAACAGCCCTTTCAGCGTAGTCATTCAAAGCTTTCAACTTTATAAATAACCTTTGAACGTCTAATTATGAGGAGTAGCTTTTCCAGGCCAAAGGCCATTCTTGAATAAAACTAGTATCTATCTTCAGGCAAGAGAACAGATATCTGCTTTTGGTTGACATAAAATCGGCTATTGTTTTCATTGAAATGAAGATTAAATTTAATTAGGAGATGTAAATGTATGAGAATTAATTATTAAAGAACGGTCATCTGGATACAATTGTGCTTACCATATTATTCTCCATCCAATACTCCACAAAAAGGAATATATCACTCTTCCATGTATAGATTCTCTCTGGCTAAATTTGCTACCATTTTTATTTGGATTGGTATGTCCACTTCATTGCCAAAGCGATACGACAGACAAATCTAATAAATACCACATACGGTGTCTACTTTTTTAGAGCTGCTTTTGAAATTGTGAAATCTATCCTTTCGTGTGATTTTAGAACGTTTAAAAATCAGATATCTTGATAAAGAGCTTTTACAGCTGCACTGCACTGAAGCTACGATTTGACATAGTTACAATCATCAAAAATACATTGTTTAAAGATTACATAACGTATTTTACATTCAAACACACATTGTAAAATAAGTGCATATATGTGATGACAGCACGCAGAGAACAATTCCCTGTCCAAATTTTCTTTAAGAAAGACATATGCTTCTTTAAAACGTCAATTGTTTGATGCAGTTATGACCCAGCGAAGAATTTGTACATTGTCTTCGATATTCCAGTGCGTTAACACATTCCAGACAACGTTAGTGTGCTCTTAACCATAAGAATTTCGCATTTTTGGATACCCGATAAGCTGCTGACTGTCCCCAAATGTGACAACATTAGGAAGTCTTTCTTCTTTTGGGTCCCTGATATTTCATCCAGACAACAGTTTACCATTCCAATCAACTGTGAGAATTTCAGATAAATTGCTCTTAATATCCTATTTAATTGTTTCTTAACGTTCTCTTCTCTTATATCTGATTCGAAGTATTGAATATTTATATTAATAGAGAGTTCTTTCAAGTGCCTCAGCTGAATATATACAGAATCTCTTCTCAGCTGACATCTATATAAACCATTAGTTTAGGGGTAATGAAATTTTTGGTGCCACACCTTGCAGCATTCTGTATTGATGTACTCACAAAAATTCACCAACGTTGATTTCACCCGAACTAAAAGTTCGTTATCTGAATCTACAGACGATGAAGGAGGTACAGCATAAGATATAGACACTTCTCACTGTGGTTTATCTTTCTTTGTGTCTTCTTGTAGTGCTCTTTGTCTCGTCTATTTTTCTTTATCCGCTAGATTTTGGTCTACGCGTGCAAGTTGATTTGTACGTCCTGGCTCTCTCGGCCGAAGTAAAAATATCCTGTCTTCTTACAACGTAATCATTTGTTAAGAATTTGGATGTGCAATATCAAACAGATAGTTTAAATTATTTCTAAACTCCTCTTCACGATGATTAAAAATAGCTTCACACTGGTTTGCGTTTTTTTTTAAATTTTCTCTACTCCAAATAAAAGGTAGTAATAAGTTTTTACGAACAATGCTGATTAGCTCTTATCGGAATTCTTGCTACCTAAATTCTCCCAAAATATAATTCCCATAATTTCTACCTAAAATAATCCTCCCAAAATATGATTCACTTACGAATCACAAGTTCAGCACTTGCACTAAGTGTTAATTTTACATCCCGTATGTTATAAAATAAAACTTCAAGCAACACTTTTTTTATGTTAAATTGTATTCACTTACTATTTGGTGTTTTATATTAATAATTAATATTATCTCATATTAAAAACACACGTTTCTCGGTACTGCCTGTGACACTGATATATATATATATATATATATATATATATATATATATATATATATATATATATATATATATATATATAATATGACATTATGTTAGATTAGCGACCTGCAAACAGGTGTGACACGATCGATTAAAATTCTTGTACTGTTAGTCTCGGGACGGACTCAGCGGTGGGTGGTAGGTTTGAACTTCGCGACGCGGGTTCGCGCTCAAGTCGGCACGGGTGAGAATGCTCCGATCTCAACAAAATTTTGTATGGGCTTGTTTTAAGGTCATTCGAACAAAATTGGAGGGTGAGCGTTCAAAAATTTCGAAGTCGGAAAATAAAGGACACCCTATGTAGGACTCCTACATTGACCCTCTACTAGCCCTCGGGCTACAATTATTCCTTGGAAAAAATAAAGAATTTTTCTCCCTTGATTTGTAATGTACTACAAGAGTCTTATTTCCTTTTCCACTTTTGAACTTTTTCAGAATTGCAAATCTTCGAAAATTTCAAATTCTTATTATGCGCATTCCTTTTGTTAAAGAGTATTTTGTGAGATGATTGAAAAATTAGTAAGATACAAAATGGAATATTGTGGTATTATCAAATATCAATAGTACAAAAGTATAAGATATTCGTGCATTGCTAGTTCAATTAATTTTAACAAGAAAGATCGGGTAGAACGCCCTTGGGAATTTTTGGCTACAATTTTAATAAAAAAATTAAATATGTATTTCATTACTTTTCAATATTATGTGTATAGTGTATTGATTTTATGTAAAAAATATTTATGAGTATGAGAACTTAAATATTTAAAGCTGAAGAAACTTTCGAGCATATTTACCAAGGAACAAATTATATTTTACGTGTTACCAAGGAAGAAATCATGTTCCGGCAACGCTATTGGGAAAGCCGTAGTTGGTCGGTGCTGTAAATAGTTTTGGAGGCCTGTAAAGGACACTCGTATGTCTTGTAAATTTGTAAAGAAAATGTATGTATATCTCTACCTAATCTGTTGATTGAACGAGTCCTAAAGACGTCACAGTTGGATATCATTCTGAAGTACGTAAAGTTTCAGCATTGACAAATTAATTGTTGTCTCTAAGTGCAGCAAAAAGGTTAATTTTGCTTCTAATGTAGGGTTTGGATGTTAGTAAATGGACAAAGACTGTCGTGTTTTAAACAGTTTGGCGAAGAGCATTTTTCAAGAGACAGATGAAGTACATGAGTTACAATATAATTATTCATTTACAATTAATATGAGATAGTAAGTGCTACATTGTAGGTCTTCTAGTGCTATTTCAGTCGAATTGTCTCGCCATCTTTACCTTCACTGCCTTGGGATTAATAGACTTTAAAAAATTAAATGCATTGATTAGTGTGTGGAACAACTGGGATATGTTGAACAACTGGGTAAAGCAATGTAACAGTTATATAACTAAGTTTTATATGCAGGCGTTATTTTAATAGTAGTACATCTACATTGACTCTCATTTCGAGATATTGAGCTCTAAATTTAAATGATGATAAAAAAAAATCAGTGATGGAGTGAGGCAAAAAATTGTTTGTTTTTTCTCTTATAAGATGTTTACGTGTGAAGACGATATGAATAAGCATACTGTATGCTTCGCGGAATATTGGAGGTGTAAAGGAGCTATACCACCATAAAAATGATGTTGGTGGGAGAAATCGGTAGATGTCGTTCTAAGAAAAGTTGAAAATGAAGACAATATTGATTTATTACAACGTATTACATATTAACTTAGTTACTGTTGAGGCACATTCAGTTTTCTTCGTCATCTTGAAATCGTCCGGTTTCTATCCGCAGATCAGTGAAATAAACGTGAATAACGCTTGATACGAATGGAAACAAATCAAACATATTCTGTTTTTTCTCATTAACCTTCCTTTGCTGTGGTCGTAGAAGAGGGATATTTAATTTTTTGAAAACCTTAGTCCTTCCTCATCCTCTGGTGGTTTGTGTGTTGTGAAGTTTCCTGTGTAGAAACCAATGTCTTGATTCAAGGTTTACTTGAACCTAATTATAAAATACTTCTGTTTGACAAATCTATTCCATATAATTTTTAGCCAGTTACAGACACGATTTTGTTAGTTTTTCTTCCTCCTTGTTACAGACGTTTAAAGATATTTTAACACACTGACCATTAAATTTAATTTGTGTGTGAAATAAAAAAATGTGCAATATAATTACTGCTGTTGTTCCTTTTTCCACATCAAGATCAAGCTCTTTATCATCTTATCATTGCACTTGCTATAAATATCTTGAAAATCACTCTTCACGAGACTTGCTGAAAACCACGTAACCGTACCATTAGAGTTGTACCACTATCAAAATAAATATATTGCATTCTCCTGTGATTCATTTTAGTATGATGCGCTATATCGTCCACAGAAAGAACTTGGAGTACAATCATTTTCAGAATAAATGAAGACCACTTCCACGAACCTGAAAATGGAGTTAACTCAATTTCTCAAAAACGAGGAATTGTACTACTATTAAAATAACGCCTCCCTATAACTTGCAGTCATCTTTTCATAAAGAGAGGATCAGGCATGTAGATTTACAACAGTTGTTGCAACTGCATCGTGCGATCATATTAAATATTGTCGTCTGATATTTCAGAAGAGCCGTGGGCTCAGCCTTTGCTGCTAATATTGATAATGTTGGGGCGCGTGACGCTGTGCACGCTTTACGCCGTCATCATCGTCCACACGGCCGAGCTGTTCCCCACCGAGGAGAGGGCCACCGCCTTGGGGCTCGCGGCCGTAAGCGCGCACCTGGCCGGCATGGTGGCGCCCTACATGGTCACGTATTTGGTAGGTAGCAGCGCACGGCCTTGTTATGTACTACGGTTTTTATAACGTGGCCGATGACATTAGGCCATTTTTACACCTCCTGCCTTATAAAATGAATCTTTATAACAGTGATAAGCACATGTTTGAGGTCATGAGCTCCATTGAGAAGGACGTTCGCGAATTAATTAAAAAGATTCACTTTATAAGGCAGGAGGTGTAAAATGACCTAATGACATCGGTCACGTTACGAAAACCCAAATATAGAAGGATTTTCCTAAGAATGAGTTTAAGTGACAGCTAGTGCTGGCAACATAACTGAAGGGTCTGTGGTCGTTGTGTCCTTGGACCCATTAGACTCCCTTTCTGCATTCGTTCGTTTGCTGTTATCTAACTTGTAAATTACTTCGACGCTTCCTTTTGTGATGTCCTCGTCCGACAAAAACATAGTGCACCACGAAAAATAATTGAAATTAAAAAGTGCGGTGTTATGTGCTCTTCTGTAAAAATTTCTTTTTTCTATAAACATTATATTGAATTTACTTTTTGTGTGATAAATATTATGTTTATTTTAAAATTGAGACTTGAATGTGAGGTGCGCACTGGTGCACGTGTTTCCGGCTATTGTGCTGTTGTTTGACGAGTTGTGATTGAGAGCTTTCTATTTACATTCGTGGCTGTTTCTTTTACTGATTGTGAGAGGATGTTAAGAGATTTTCCGCATACGTAATTAAATTTAAATATTTTCTGACTCCCCGTACGTGCATATACCTCAGCAAAACTCTTGGACTTCTGTATAGTAATGTTTTCACAGGAGCCATGAACACTTTACGAAGAGGCGTGGCTGAACAGCTGTCCCGACGGAGGAATACTTCTCTGCATTACATGTGATGTTCGAACTGACACTTAGGCTCATTCTTAGGAAAATCCTTCTATACCAGTGGTGGCTCGTGCTTAGGTTGCACGGTTATACAATCCCGAGATAATCGAAAAAGATATCATAATATCGTAGGAATATACCTTTTCCTTTTATTGTAATTCAATATTCAAGATATTGCAGTAATATATATGAAATCATTATAAACAAAAGAGCGACCAACTGGCGTTCTCTCCGGTGTTTGGTGCCTTGCCAGGTATTGCACTATGCTTTTGGCTCTTGCTGTATTACTGGGCTATTGACTTTAATCTTTGGCCCTTCGATTTAACACGGAGAACATGCGGCCTTTTGGTGCTTCAACCAGATGGTGGCGCTGTCTAGCGCTGAGCGGCGACCGACGAAGTCTCAGGGGAATATCAATATTCTGTCTTCGTCTTGACACGCCGCAACGTAATTGTATGAATTTCGCTTGTTGTTGAAAGTACACAAGTTCAGTCAATTATTTAACGCATTATTTATGCTATTCAGAGAATTTGTCTTCATTTGACATTAGATATTGCTTGTTGCAATGTACACATGAATTTTGGCTACACCGCATTTTAGAGGATTTTTTTTCTAAATTTAACTGGATTTATCCACTTTTTCGTTACCAGAGCCTGGCAATAAGAGTTTTTCTGCCAAACATTCGCCCTTTTTTCATGCAGCATTACAAACTTTTCTCTCTTTTCCGTAGCGAGAAAGAAAAAAGGAAATAAATGGCGAGGACAAAGTTAAATAAAAAGAACCATTTTTGAGAAAATATGGAAAAGGTTAACGTTTCGTGTAAATCTATATATTTAAAAAATAAGGTATTGTACCATGGCTTCGTTTAGAACTTCTACTGAACCTATTGTAGTATGTTTTCCTTTAAATTAAAGAATGTGATCGCTAGCTGTGTTATCAGATATTGTTTGTGTTGATTCAGCATCATTTACGCTGTAAATTAATTAATTAAATCATTCTTTAATAGTTGACTTATAAATAGTCAATTGTTTTCTTCCAAAGGGTGGCTGTATCAAAATCGATATGTGTGTATGTGTGCGTGCGTGCGTGTGCGCGCGCGCGTGTGTGTGTGTGTGTGTGCGCGCGCGTGCGTGTGTGTGCGCGCGCGTGAGTGTGAGAGAGTCGATAGATGTGACTGCTTCATGGTGGCGCTGCTTGATATTTTGTTTTGATTGTTGAGATTTGTTTACAATTCTTCAAGGTTTTGTTTCAGTGTAATAATTGCATTGTGGCGTTGACAGTTTGCATGTCGTGTTTGTTTTTGTGATGTATTTTGAAGAGAACATTCGGAAGGGGTAATTAACTTGCCCGCGCCCCAAAAGACGCAAACGAGCATTAAGTGGACGCAGGGAAAGAGAAAGTCAGCGTAGATTTCGTATTAGTGAGGTCATTTCGTTTTCTGTTGGGTCGTTGTCTATGAAATGCCAGTTTTGTTCTGCCATGTACTTCCCATGTGAAAGAAATTCTGCAAACGAGTTTACTCTGTGTTGCTTAAATGGGAAAATAAGTTTACCTTCGAGCAATATGCAAGAAGAAATCAAAGTTGTTTATAGATGATGACACATCAAAACACTTTAGAAATAATATCCGTCAGTATAATAGTACTCTTTCTTCTGTGTCATTTGGTGCCGATATTGCATTGCCACCTGGTCATGGGTCATACGTGTTCACGATTTTGGGAATTCCACATCACAGAATATCTTCGTTATACCCTGAAGATCCGAACAATGCAACATATTGTCGTGAACATTAGTCTGGGCACAGTATTTTACATTTATCTCAGATCTCACCGTCACATTTTGACGGGTTCTCACTAGCTACATACAAAAATCAAAATATCTGTTTCAAACTTGCTGTCCCTTAGTTCGTTTAAAGCGATTCAGGAATATCGATTTTCGAGGAAATATTGAGAACGGCTTAGGCGGTAGCGTTGATCACAGACAGACGGGCAAACACAGACGGACGGACAGACATTTTCAATCAATTTATCGATATCAATGACACACAAATCGTGGTTTCTAAACACACAATGGTTTAGAGGAAGTAAATTACGACATATAGAAACAAGATTTATCCACTTGTCTGTTACCAGGGCTCGGCAATAGGAGTTTCTCTGTCTAAAAATCGCCGTTTTTCCTCGCAGCATTACAAGACTCTCTATTCTGCGTAAGCAGTACGCGAGAAAGTGGAAATTAATTAAAAATTAAAAACATAAATCATTGAAAACGAATCGTCTCTTCTATGTCCAGTATCTGTCTCCCTCATATTTTGTTAATTTAAAATGTTTTATTTTCCAGGGAAATATTGAACCCCAATTACCTGGGGGATTGTGTGGTGTTGCTAATATTGCAATTGCAGTACTTGTGCTTATTCTACCAGAGACAAAAGGAAAACCACTTGTCGACACAGTGGAAGAAATGGAGAAAAATAAAGATGAAGGCGAGAAAGCATCGTGTTTAAACATCTGTAAAATGAAAATGTAAAAATAAATCTCAATAATTTAAATGTGTATTAATGAACTTTTATTAGCACAAGAGCCTTGGCTAAACTTCCCGTACAGTTGGGATGTTTTAGAACATTCTGGAAGCCTGGCGATGTGATTGGTGAATTAGGGTGTCATAGGAGTTTCGAAGCCGAAAATTTTCCATGGCGTGCAGCTGCACGGTGTGGGGGTCCGGAGGGCGGAAGGGTTGGGATTGGTGAACCGGACAATTACAGTACCGGCAACGTATAAGCAACTCTGACATTTCACGGTGCTGTTATCTCACATTACTACGAACATGGCACCAGCTACATGATAACAGATAAATGAAATTTCAAAACATTCACACTTCCTGACAGGCTATAACACATCTTCATATCATGTTCATAACCTTCACCAAAGTCGAACATTATCGGCTCCGCGACGAGTAAGATAAGTAGCAATGCTGAACCTTGATTATGAGAAAGTAAACTAATACTCACAAGCTGATTGCTTCAGGGCAGGTCACATGACGTTTCACAGCACGTGGCGAGAGAACTGTCAGAGTCGCTTACACGCTGCCGGTCCTGTGGGCTAGTCGCAAAATAAGACGCAGGTCCGTGACATGACGCAACGTCACTCACAGCAAAAGGAGTCACAGCAGCGGTCACCGCAAGATGGGCCGCACTCGCTACACAGCTCACTCCAGTACGAGCGCTGACAAAGATGTCCATCATATATAGTGGATTTGAGTTGTGAATCGGATTCTAAAAGGGAGTTCGAGTTAGAAACGTTATGTTACGCTGTTTTATTGAACCAAGTAGAAAGAAGCTATTACATGAAGAAAAGAGAATCACATGGAGAATTTGCTCTATGGAATTTGATGATGACAAATTTTAGAAGTATTTGAGATTAAACCGTGATCAGTTTAAAGAAGTGCATGATCTGATCGAAAATGAAATTTGCGAGAGGGCTGTAACGTCACAAAGACTATTGGAACCGGGGAAAAATTAGCAGTCTTTTTTAGGTACAGTACGATTTTAAAGTAGTTTTTTAGATCAGGTAATAAGAATAGTTAGTTGTAAGCCATTCAATACACATGAAAAAGTGATTGTAACTGAACTGTGTATACCCGAATGAAAAATAAACGCGGGGGGGGGGGGATGCTCTCGCATCAAAGTGTGACAATACATTAAATTAGTGATGCTACAATAGCTCGTACATTCTCGCATCGGTAATGGTTTTGTAGCTATAATACCGCAATTTTTGTCCATATTGACCCCTCTCACACCTCAACACACCTCAGCCATCACTTGTAAAACTTATAACCAATCCTAGCATTAGGCGTAAAATTTTAATTCATTCAGAGCAAATTAACATAAATTCGGCAATCCAAAACTCCGTTCCGTATTCCCAAGAACACCGCCCAACAGTGACAAGTTATTCAGAGAATTTCGATCTGTTGGGTCGAGGCGTTCCCACTGTAGTATTGCTTCTTGATAACTCTCGAGTTTCTAGCAAAAGTAGCGTGGAAAAATCGAATCCGCATATTCAAAAATTTGCAACATTACGCAAAAGTGTTTATAGTTTAATGTACATTATATTTTGAAGACCACATCTCGAGTAAAAAATCTCTAGCGTCAATATTGCAGTTTTGCAATGTTGTTGGGTGTTTTGCAATTTACGAAAATTCAGTAATTTCACCAAAAATAAAACGTGCGTCAAGTTTTCTAAGCGTCCTTCCTTCTATCTGAGGAAAGAAATTAGAGAAAAGTAGTGGTGCTACAACAGCACATATTTTTCCGCATTATTTGAACTTTTGCATTTTTCGAAAATTCAGAGAGTTGGACGAAAAAGAGGTGTGCGCCAGTATTTTAAACGTTTCTCGTTTTAAACGTAGAAAATATTTTTAAAAATATCTGGACCGTGGTTTTAAAAAATTTTTTAAATTTTAATTCCAATAAATTACGTAAAAAATACTCCTTTAAAAAATTCTAATATGTCATTCCTGAACCGATTTTTTTAGAACCTATTTTAATTGAAACAAAAAATCTTATATTCAATATTGTACTTTTTCAATGTGAACTTTTTCAAAATTCGGAAGTACAGAAAATTTTTTTTTGGAAAATTTAAAAAGTTAGAGACTTTGAAAAAATAATTATTTATTATAATTTTAAAATTACCTATATTTCACGGCAAAATTACGCGAAAACTACTAATATTTTCGAAAAATTGTTCCTGGCCTTCTTTCAAGATTTGTCTGGGTATATAAATAAAAATGAATTGCCGAAATGTATGTAAGTGTATAACTTTCGAACGACTCCACCAAATTGGATAATTCGTTTTTGCGTGTGTTTGTTATTGTCAAGACAAGGTTTGTATAAAAGAATTTTTTTTTAAATCGCGCAATATAAAAATGAGTGAGTGAATGAGCAAGCCCCCCCCCCTTGGATCTGTCACTGCAAAAACACTATACTTATTTTTCTCGAGCCAAAGAAACGGCAAGCAATACAAACCCATTTATCTTTCATAGGTTTGCTGATTGCTCAAAATTCAAGGAATAATACAGAAGTTTTTTTTTCAGTAAATCAATGATTTGAACAACACTGCAATTGCTATTCTTGGTCATTTATTTTAAGCATTAGCTTTCAAAAACCGAAAAACCTTTCAGAATTCTTGCAAATTCAGTCAGCCTTCATACTGCTCGTTGTGTATACTTCACGAATGTTCATTCCCGCCTGAGATATGGCATAATATTCTGGGGAAATACATCTTATAGCTCCCAGACTTTTAGATTACAAAAACGAATTGTACGAATAATAACCAAATCCCACCCATGTGATTCATGTAAGCCTCTCTTCATTAATCTAGGAATTCTACCATTACCGTGTCTTCTTATTTACGAATCAGTGGTTTTTGTAAAAATGACTTGCTCAAGGGCGGAATATATTTTCAGAAAATGCCGAAGTCTATTACTATAACACTCGACGTAGAAATCATATTCATCAGGTGACAGTATCAACAGCTCATTACAAAAAATTCACATACAATACATGTACATTATTTTACAACACTTTGCCAGATGACATTAAACGATTAAATTCAATAGAAAAGTTTAAATCCCAAGTGAAATCGTTTCTGCTGCATAACTGTTTCTATACAATTAGAGACTATACTGAGCATCACAAGAAAAGTAACATTAATTTTAACAAACGTTTAAATGTAAATTTACTTAATGAATATTTAAACCTGTAACAACTATTGTACTACAGCTTCCGGGTCAAATGACCCTCATCTCGATCAGGTTTTTCGTCCAGTTTCCCTTATCCATTGAGCAAATTCTGAGATGGCCCTTTGTTTTGCTTCTGGACATAAATGTAACTTCATTTTCTGTACACGTCTTCTAGAATTCAGTGGGAAATACAATTATTCAAATTATCGTTTCCATGTTGTCGCGGCAGGAAGTAATAAGAGCCAAAATTTATTGCTTATTTATCCTTGAAAATAGAGTTTATTACATGGGAGTTTTTTCTCCTTTCAAAATTCAAAATTTTATTGCTTATTTATCCTTGAAAATATATTTTATTACATGGGAGTTTTTGTTTTTCTCCTTTCAAAATTCAAAATTTATTGCTTATTAATTTTTGAAAATAGATTTTACTACATGGGAGTTTTTGTTTTTTTTTCTCCCTTTCAAAATTCAAAATTTATTGCTTATTTATTTTTGAAAATAGATTTTACTACATGGGAGTTTTTTTCTCCCTTCAAAATTCAAAATTTAAGTAGTATATGACTTAGTGTAGGGATCACAGAATTTTGAAAATGTGCACACAATTCACTTTTCCCCATAGCACGTCATACGCAGTTTTTAACTGTTTTTTTGACGTAAAATAAAATATAAATAAATAAAACCGAAAACACGGTATTTTACGTTATTCAAGAATATTTTCACAATCACAATCCGAAATTTGAAAGCCGCGTTCTTTGCCAAAGTCAGAACATTGCTGGTTTAGCCCAATTAATGGGCTGAACCTGCAAAACTGACAGAACCATAATACTCTCTGGATAAAACTGAGACGGAAGGGTGTCGGTTCAGTCAAGTGCTTCTATATATTCTGTACTTGGGTTTCCTAACAGCCGATCAGCTGTTACGATTTCGTCCAATTGGGAGCTTAAATGTCACCACAGTGACGTCACCGTAATGACGTTTTAGCTCTCGATTGGATGACACCGTACCAGTTGTGGGAGTGTCATCGGCCAGGTTAGAAAAATCCATTTATATGTGTAAAGAGGAACTTGGTTCTGCTCAAGGAGGTTATAATATGTATTATGACCTCCTTGACTCTGCTCGTAATAGTTTCTAAAAGCACCACATTAGCGCTGGTGCTGCCGAACGCTGAGTGGAATCTAGTGTCTAATTCACATAAAAAGACATATGACAGATCATCATCTGTGACACAATTATCCAATCGCAAGTTTCAATACAAAAAGTCAAAGTTATACGAAAGTTTTTCATTGGATAACCGTGTCCAAATTTTTGTCAAATGATAAGTCACAATCACAAAATCCGTCAGGCTTCTTGGTCATAAGTCAATCTAAATTGGACATAGCATCGTCTGTGTGTGGTGGTGGCGAAGACAGAGAGTATATATGGGTGGCGATGGGGTGGTGGCAGTGGGTGGTGTACTCTGGTAATGGGTATTCATCGAACGGTGCCGAGTAAACTAGTGACAGTTCGCGTAATTTATCTTTGTTTACATTGCTCTTCCGTACAATTCGAAGTATTATGATGAAAGTTAACGTTTCTTTCCATGGAATGTATGAGAGTAATTTTTTTTTATCAAAAATTCCTCGGTAAGTGAAGTTTTCGTGGAGTACTTTATGCCCCCCGGCTTCCAGCATTTCAGTTTTAAAATATTATGTACAAATTTGAAAATGTGTTAAATCCTTAGCTTCATTTTAGTCCTCCTCAAGTCAAATTTTTTTAAAGCAGTTCCTATTGTTTTATATTTTATGAATAAAGATTGCAACACAAAACTAATTCAATTTCTTTCCATCAATCCCAAAATATTTATTTTGAATGTCCAGCTGTAAAGATTGAAAACAGACATTACTTAGATGCGCCAAACAAAAGTTTAGGAAATTTGGCTAAACAACAGGTTGAAATGGAAACCATGTATTTAAGAACAAGAAAATAAAGTGGAGTGAAGTATTTTTTGCCTTATGACACATCAGGAGAGTTTTGCAAATTGAATTAGCTCTTGTATTTTATTTTGCCTACTTTTATTCCTCCTCATAATATGAAATAATGTTCTGGGGTAACTCTTCTTGAGCCATATCAATATTTAAACTTTGAAAAAAATCAATTAGAATAATGAGGCGTGTTTGTAGAAACTAGTTGTAGTCCACTTTTTTTAAACACTACACTCTTACTATCATTTCCATGTATATAGTTGTTTATAAAATAGTAATGTTTTAAAAAATATAATTCAATCTATATACAATGAAGTCTCTTGTACATTCTCATAATACAAGAAATAAAAAAGATCTGTTTGTAATGCTTGTTAATACTCACTGAGGTAAAAGTACTTCTTCTATACTGGACTTTATTTTTACAATCATCTGCCTCAGCATCTCAAAAAGATTTATCTGAGCCAGGTGCATTCAAAAGGGGTGTACACATTCCTTTTTATGTAATGACAACTTTTACTGTATTAAAGAATTTGTAAAGTGTAAGGTTAATAAGCTTAAAAAAGGTTTGTTTATTTAGTCAAAAACTGTATGTGACGTATGGAGGAGCATGTGCAATTGAATGGAGTTTGTATACATTATTTTGTTTTGTTTAGTTATGAAATTATTGTTATGACCAGTTGCATAAAATTAATATTCTACTGTACATTGTCTTGTAGATTTAAATTAATGTGAAGGAATGTCTTAAAGAATAAGAAAGAAAATGACACGACAACTAGACATAGTTGTCCGGACACAGAGCCGGTTGGATAGTAAATGGTTAAAAACTGATCTTCAGCAAGCTCTAAATCCAGATGGATTGTCACATCTCTGGAATGAAATGGTTAAAGATGGAGAAATTACAGGATCGTTTAGTGATGGATTACTTAATTCAGTGGGAATTACTGCACGCAAAGGTAAGATTACCTTTTTTTATGTGGGTAAATACTGTCATGACTATGCTCATGAATAAATTATTACATATTAGAGGAATGCAATTCTCACTATTTTCTACATCTATAAATGAATTACATTTTAATTTAGAATAATTGTGAAACATTTTATGAATGAATTCTTGTTGTAAGTTTGTTTTACACATGACTTATTTATTGTTATTCTTAAATTATGCAATTCATTTCTCTTTGTCAATGTACTTTACATTTTAAACATTAACAACTTGACGTTTTGGATAATCTTAAAATTTGCAAAATTCAGTTTAATTTGATTTGATTTACATATTCCAATGAATCACATTTCTTACTTTTTTATTTGTTTCTAGCCAGTGTTGTGTATTGGGGTATTTAGCAAATATGAATGCATTTGATGTAAATAATTCGATAACAGTTAAATTCTAATAATGATATAGAAAGCTTTAGTTCATGATTTTATAATTTAAAAGAAAGACTTAATTTGCCTATATGAAGTAATGTTCTTCAGCTTCTGGGTCAGTGACCCTCGTCATGATCTGGTTTTCCTTCAGTTTCCCTGATCCATTGAACAAATGCTGAGATGTCCCTTTATTTGCTTCTGGACGTAAATGTAGCTTCACTATGAGCATGTTTTTTTGAGCTCTTTTTTTGCTAGTTAGGGTAGGAGTAGAGCCTGGGTTACTATTTTGTTAGCAGTACCAAAAAAGCAAATCTGTATTTCTTCTACTGATACAAATAAGTTTTCTATAACTTGGGAATGAAAATGTCTAGTTTTAAAATGTTGCCAACTTCATTTGGTTGCTTTTATTTATCATTATGCTCTCTAAACATCTGGAAGAGAGCTTTGGATAACAGGGAACCAAAAGACGTAGTAAACATTGATTTTGCAAAAGTGTTTTACCTTTGCCAAGATGATTTACTATCAGTGTCACAGGGGACAGTTATGGGTACCCTATTATTTATTTTGTACACTATTGACATTGAAGATCAGCTGAAATTGGATTGGATCTGCTATGTGGATGGTACAAAATTATGTGTTAATCTGTGATATTCCACAATCAACTTCTAAAAGATTTGCAGTAAATACAGAAATGGTCTGACATAATAATGGTCTATCTCTTAACTGCTTGAAGTATAAGGTTCTGCTTTTAGGAAAGAACAACCCCGTTGTATTATGTACCCTTGAAAATCATATTATTGTATCAACAGAAATGCAAATGGACCTCGAAGTGATTTTCACACAGGATGTGTAAAGCTAAGCCCATGCTGTGTCAAAAAATGCTAACAAGTCAATTCATCTGATGTGGAAGACATTTGCTGTCCTGAACATAGAGACAGCTCAAAAAACGTATGTGGCATACATGAGACCAATACTAGAATATGCTTATCTCCTCTGGTCCCCTTGATATACAAAGGATATTAAATTTGTTGAAAAACCACATTGGGTGTTGTCAAAAATTCTAAAAGGGCTACGGCAGTGCAAATATCAGGACAGGTGCAGACAATTGAAGCTTCTTAGCTTAGAAGAGAGGAGAAAACAAGATGATATGATTGCAACTTACAAGATATTTAGTGGAGGATGCATTGTAAATATTTTTCATGAACGTAAGCTATTAAAACAACTAAAAAATGAGTCAGCAGAGATCAGAGTATTGAAAAATAATGACTGGCTGAAGAATTACAAAGATTTGTTAACAACAAAATGAAAGTAATGATAACAAAATTACAAGCTCAGCTTCTGCTTAATACCAGGAATTGGTTAAACCCCAAGGAAAAAATTTAAAAAAATTTTAAAATTTTAAAATTTTTAAAAAATCAATAGTAAGCATTATGAGGTCAAAATCTGTGGCTGCCTTTTGTGAAGTCGAGAATCCCTTCAAGATAGGAAACCCAATTAGAAAATAAAACCACAGAGGAAGTAAACATATCAAAATTTATTGGTGTTGCATTAACTTAATATGGAATATTGATTAGAAAGTGATCAAAAGATTTATTATTTAAATGGAACAGTTAGAAGAATGTGAAATAAAGTTAGAAAGGACACATTGTTGCAGGATACTGAAAGTTAGAACATTGACATGCCATCAATAAAAATGTCATGGTGTGCACATCTCTTGTGAGTGTTTCTAGAGCAGTATTGCTCCCCTTGGGGTCAATGACCGAATACAAACTGCTGCCTGAACGGGATAATCAAGATCCCATTGATTACAAAACATATTAATGAACTTAATTAACTGTTTTCTGATATAAAACATCCAAACTTATGATAATAAATTACAAATTCACTCCTTTTTGATGTCTATCATTTATCCTCAGGAATTAATATGTTTAGGAAACTGAAGAATTTAAAACTATGCATTCACAATGATACTCTGCCATGCAAGAAAGTACTCTCCACAATACACTCTTCAGAAATGTAATGGCCAGTTAAACAAAAAAACAAAAAAAACAAAAAAACACTCGATAGTTTGTAACCATTGCATTGTAATGAAGATTAGAAACTCAGCCACTTAAAAGTGGAGGTGTCTTCGATTATTGAAAAATCTAAATATATACAAGAATATTAGTGTATGAAATTATGTTTAAGGCACTTACATAAAATTTTTTGTGTCATGGTTATGGATGCTGTATAGTGTAGAAAAAATGTAATGGAGTCAATGAAGCAACAGTTCGTGATGTGGGTTGTCTGGGTGATGCCGCATCTAAGGCTGAGGTGCCCATGTTTCGACCAACATATAGCGATTTTCAACACGGCATCTCCCAGACAGTCTGGATCAACATCATCATATAAGCAAAGAATTCGTTTAAAAGGGTTTGATGAGATAAAAAGGTTGGGAATCCCTGCTCTCGATCATAGACCTCTCCTTACGCTTCTGGCAGAGAGTGATGGGATGCTGTTTGGGAGACATCCTGTCAGATGCACAACAGAAGCAGCTGCTTTAAGCAAAATTATGTTCTATGTGTAAATGATGATGATGATGATGATAAAATTCAAGAAAATTTCAATACTATGAAAGCAGATGGTCTCTTGTTACCATGATCATATGAAAATCATTAAAATAGAATTCTATCATAACCAGTTCAAAGGATATAAATAATGAAGAGAGTTGGAGGACCATTGGTTGGCTTCTCCATAGTAAATTAATTTTTTTGAAATTGATTATTTTGATGTATAACATCAGGGCAATGTGTTTAAACATTTAATGGACTTCTTAATTTTTACAGTTAGGGTAATGTTAACCATTCTTTACAACGTCATGATCTGTTAAAAGTTTACTGTGATTCTCTCTTTCACCCTCAGGCCTTTTTTCTGCTGAAATGTATACTAACTAGACAGCAATAGATAATGACAGCTTACATTTGCATTTGCTCATTCTTTGATACATTAGTTACAATTGAAATAGTAGTAACATAAAAAACATACCTTTTGAGTGTTTGTTTAGTAAATTATCCTTTTACTTGCATTGTAATTGTACTTGCTTTCTTTGATTAATTAAAGAAAATGACCTGTAATAAAATGTGTAATTTGTATTTATTGTAGGAGAGACTGGTCGTTATTATTGTGGTCTTCGCGTTCTTATGTGTGCCTGTTGTGATGGTATCTGCGGTCCACAAACTGGGTGCAATTGTGCTCCTTGTCAAAGACTTGATAGAGAAGAGGCAGCTCGCAACGAAGCTAAAACTGTATCACCTCCGATGTCACAACCACAGCTGGACAGTTGGATTTGGGGCCCTCAGCCAAGTAAGTATATTTAAGCTAATTAAGAGTTGATGTAATTCTTTTGTCATTCCATTCCATTATAATGTATTGCATTAAATTGTTTACCCATTCCAACGTTATTTGATACCTTCTCAATAACATCGAACTTTACTTGATCCAACTCAAACAATAAATAAACTCAACAGAAGAGGAGTTGCTGTTATGTTTAAGATATTGTACCTCAACACCTAACTTTTATCGAATTAGTTATTCTTTTTTACACATTTTTGCCTGACTTTATCTTTTCTTTTCCTAAATTTTGTTGGTTTGTTTTCTAATGTAAGCAAGATTCTGTGTGTAACTCGATAATAACTGCTTGCAAAAAAAAGTTTCTTAACTCTTAAATCTAGAAAATAAATTTCCTAGAGAGATATAAAGACATTCCCCCTCGTAATTGTGAAATTATTCATTTAATACAAGAATGTCATAATTCAAAATTCGTAATTTTCGAGTTTTCTTTGTGGACAGGAAGATCTGGGATTGCTCTTACTAATACATGAATGTCACATCTCATTTTACCCACCCAAAATGCAACAATGGCATTTTTGTTTTCGATTCACTAACTGAAATGGCACACTTGTAATCTTCAAATGCTGTTACTGCAAAATGACAAATTTTGAGTTATGACGTTATTGCATTTAATGAGTGAAATATGATTGCATCTCATTTATGTGAATTAAATCCAACAGTCTCACAAGTGCCTAGTTTGTCATAATTGTGACACACTCATCAGAAATTATTTTAAATTTTTTTTTCTCGTCTTCTATAAACAAGTAAAGGCAAAGTATTGAAGGAGTTTTTGACAGGAAATCTCTTATCAATCTAATCAAACTTGAGGTCTTCTGATGTAACAATAGTATCATTGGCCGATTTGCCTATCTGATGTGTCCAAAAGGACGAAATGCTGTTATTCTGTATCTGCAAGCTGCATATTGCAATACTGTGACAATTGACAGGGGACTGCTGCCAAAGTTTCTGCCCCTTAAAGGAGGAGAATAGATGTTAAATGCAATAAAGCAGTGCAGCTGGAACTTTTCACCTTGGCCGTCACCACAAAAAAAGGGGTTTTGGGGATCAGTAGCCATGTCAGTTTCGTTTTGTATCAGCTCTTCAGATGCAGACAAACCCCATGACAGATGTTTTTGCACATTGTGAATGTTACATCACCAATGACATGAATTGCTTTATGTCTAACTGCCATTAAATGGTACTCTTGGTGTGGGAAGGCTTTTGCTTGGTGCAATGCCATCGCAACTCCACTGATAGTCAAAGTCCACTCTTCTTTTTGAGTATCTCAGGCTAAGCAATCCACATCAAGCAATGTTCAAGACAGTATTGTCCTAGGCTGAATTGCTGTATTTAATAATAACTAGGTTCTTTTTAAATAGGTATTTTGAAGCTTTGTGAGAATAGAATTACTCAAATATAGATTTGAATGATGTTCTCATATTTGAAGTAAATAACTTTTGTTATGCAATCTTGTTTGGTTCTCAGAAAAAAATAATTTGTAAAGTAGTTGGAGCATTGTAAAAATGTTTGCCATTTTATGCCTTCATCAGGAATATTAACTGCAGTATGTGAATTAAAAAATGAACGGAATGTATATTCATAGATTGAACAGTTTACTGTTATGACTTAATGTGTTTATAAAGTGTCATTCAATAAATTCTTAACATTTGGTTTTCTAAAATCCAGTTATCTTTCTTTCATAGGTGGGGAGCAACTTATTCATTGCATACAAGCTCTTGCTCATGAACAGCGACTTCTTTGTCATGAAGCTGCAGCCACTACTTTGTCAGCACACAGACTTCGTCAACGTTTGACAGTGGCACAGCGATATTTCACGGCTCTGGGTCGCCATGCTCTTACAACAGACACTTCATGCTCCCCATCAGGCAATGCAATGCAACATGCCCTGCTGCTGCAGCTCCTACTGGAGTTCCAGGAGCTTCTGTTGCTGCAGGCACGCCAACAGCTTCATCAGCAGTTGGTGCAGCGCCGACGACTCCAGGCACTTTACGTTGGTCAGTAGCCCTTTAGTTAAAATAATATCAGTCTGTGATTTTTTGCTCTATTTGATTTTACTGAATCAATATTCATTTCAATGGTACACACTTATTTATGTTTCTTGTAGTTCAATCATCTGACCATTATTCTCAGTTAAACTGCTTCTAGCTGACCGTTTGTGGCAAGGGAGATGTCATTCAATGAACATACAAATATGACAAATACAAATGCTTCTTTAATTATTAAATATAAAGTAAAATTGCATTAATGTGAGTGCAATAGCATTATACTCAAATTTAAATTACAATTTCTTTAAATTACAAGTTGAATTGAAACAGTCAAAACCAGAAAAATACAATAAAAGTTTGGTGTGTGTGTGTGTATGGGTGTGTGTTGGGGGGTTTGTGGGGGATGGGTGGGTGTGAGCACATCTGCCTGTGGGTGTGTGTATGCACGTGCACGTGTATGGGTGTTCATGTGTGCACAAGCGCTCGTGCACAGACAGCGCACATGCACAGACAGCGCACATGCACAGACAGTGCACATGCACACACTGCACAAATGCACACACAGCACACACACACAGCACACACACTAGAAATCAATCTTCTGAGGCCATTAGGGGTGTCTATCAACTGTTAGTATGTCTTATTGTTGAAATAAAAAGTAATATTATTTAACAAATACCTAGTACAGCTGACAAATTAGCTTTTGATATACTAACTTCTGGTTTGATTTCATTCAATACAGATTCTAATACTTGTAAAATTTAATAGTGTAGTGTAGATGGGAACATTACCACAACATCCAAAGATATTAAAATATGTTTCTTCAGAATTTACATCTGTTTCTACTCTTCTATCAACATAACATTATTTTATAAGCAATATTCATATTTAGGGTCTAATAAAACTGTTTTCAACAATTTGTTTAAGCATTTGGATGTTTGGTGTATCAGGGAACCTGTACTGAAAATGACTGGGCGTAAGGGGGAACCTTGTTTATGGATCTTAGTAAGTCCATATGCTCTCACTACATTATGTTTAGGATTGTTTGCCCTAGAAGTGGTAATGTGGGGAGAGCTACATTAAATAAACAAGAGAAACTTTTGTTATGAATTACTAATTGTGAAAAACATATCTAATGTCAGCATGATTTGAAACAAAATGAAGAGAAGAAATGTTTAATGCTTTGTGATTTTGTATTAACATTTTTTTTATGAACTAATGTTGTTTTGTTTTGCAGTACAAAAGCTGGTGAAAAGGCAACAATTAGCCTTGCTCGTGTTGGATCAAGAGCTGCTCTGAACTTTTCGTTTGCATTTTTACGACGTGCGTGGCGCTCTGGTGAGTTGGCAAGTGTAGTAGATTTGGTTACAATTTCTGTATGCAATTCTTAATTTCATTATTTGAGCAGGATGCAATAAAATCTGCCAATATAATCATGAATGCAATAGAAGGATATTGTCTAGTAGATATAATGAAGCAACTTTATTCATTTGGTCATTAGTTAATGATGATTTCACAGAAGACTTGATGCTAAAATTTTGTATCAAAATTCAAAATTTATGTCGAGAATGAAGTTACATAGGTGAATAATTTAGAATAAGAATTTATGTTTCATAGATAATAACAAAATGTGAATTCTATTAAACCTCAAACTGTCTTTGAAGTAACACATCCAAATATGCACTTCTGTGACCAAAGAAAGGATTGTCATTGAAAATGTCAGAGATAGTCCTTCTTGAACCAAGGAAGGTTCTTAAACTCATGATGCTGGAGGATGAAGGGTCCCTCTGTTCAACCTGGCAGTTAGTGAATTTTGCTTCATGATGGAATTGAAGTGTGTGGAATGACTCAGTCTCCCTGTAGTAAAAAAGAAAATGGTCAATACTCTCTTGTTCTTTTAATAAATCTGTGTTTGTTTTAAATGATATTAGTATCAAAGGCAGGTTAACAGGGCTTGGTCATTAGTAAGCACGAACTACAAGTTGGTTTTTTGCTGACGTTGCAGAAAATTTATTTCCATCTTCAGGGCTTGCAACCACAACATGAAAACAATTAATATATGTGCTGCATGCTCCTCTATCTCAGGCACCTACTCATCTGAGCCTGTTATTGTCCATTATATTTTTCTGTTTCATCATCTGTTTACAGGAAACTCACCTCATTCCACCCCACTCCCTATCCTTTCATGGTTTTATCCCATAAAGGGTCAATGTTGATGACGGCCTCTGTGTTCATGTCAGAGTGGCTAGTTGATTCACAGTTCACTGCTGTGTGCAGAGGTAATTCTTCTGACCAATCTTCAGATAGTATGCGAGTGTGTGTGGGTGGAGATGTGGGCCTGATATACTCCCCTCTTTGAACTTGTCATAGGGGAGTTATTTTGAAATTGGATAGATATACCACTAACCTGGATGTTCTCAATGTAGGTGAACCAACGCATTTTGCCAGAGCTATGAAATGTAACATACTCATTGAAACTGGTCTGCAAAATTTTTTTTTGTTACACAGTTTACAAAATAAATGTACCACATTCGGTGTATCCTCATAATTACAATGATATGTCAAAAACGTTCAAACTGCCTACATTACAATTTGCTATATTATTCTATAATGTATTTTTATGTTTAAGGGTTTAATTGATTTGATTCAAAACTCTTTGGTTTTGAACATGTTCATGCCTTACTTTAATGTATTTGGTATCAAAAATGCCCCATTACCCTGGGAATTGAAATGAACTCACATTGTTTATAATTCATCAGTTCCTTGCCTTGCCAGATTGAAAAATGTACTCATTACCGGGAATGGTGTTCAACTTGATCTGTTTATTTGAATCTGGCTGGATGGGCTACTTAAAAGTTGCATTAATTAGTTCATTAATTAATCAATTAATCTAAATAACTGGATGGTTATTAACTTTTATTATTTTACTAGCTGAAGCAGCCTGAATATTTATTAACCCTTCGATATTGTTTCTCCAGTACTTACGTTGACTCTTTTTAGGGTCTTTTTTAACCCCAAATGTTTTACACAATAATTTACAAGCATATGATGCATGGATGTTATTTGGAATTATTAGTTGAAAATGTGATATTTCTTCGCTTTATTTACTGCATCGCACTAAATAAAGAATAGTGTTTCCAGAAAAACAATCTAGCATATCCTCATAACTATTTGTAGGTGCCTATCTTACCAGCACAAGAATGTTTGAAACAGAGCAACCAAATCATAAGAGACAAACATCCCAAATTATCACTCAGAAATGGAAATGGACAAGTTTTAAGAATTTTTCCTTTTGTAATATAGACGTCAAATGTGACATTTCTGATCCCATCTACATAAAAAACAAGTTATTTTCAAAAGCAAAAAGAACAACAACAAACAAATAAATAATAATAAAAATTAAAAAACTAAAAAGTTTACAACACATGTAAAATTGGACATAAATAGCATATCTAAAAGGAGAAGTTCATGGGAATAATGTTCAGTGTGTTGCAAAATATTATTTGCCCCTGGGGTCAAAAGAGACCCCAAACAGAGTCTAAGGGTGAATCACAAATGTCTATTAGATGAAAAAATTAATCTATAAAGTATCCCCATCATATCCTGCCTGCCCTTCCCCTCCCCTCCCCCGATGATGGTGATATTATTATTATTATTATTATTATTATTATTATTATTATTATTATTATTATTATTATTATGATCATCATCATCATCAATCATCATCATCATCATCATCATCATCATCATCATCATCATCACCGCCACCAGCACCACCACCACCACTCCAGCTGCCACCGTCACTATCACTATCACCATCACCATCACTATCACTTTCACCATCACTATCACTTTCACCATCATTATCACTTTCATCATCATTATCATCATTCTCATTATCATCATTATTATCATTTCATTATCATCATTATCATCATCACTATTATCATTATCATCATATTATCTTATCATTATCATTACATATCATTATCATCATCATCATCATTTCTTATCATCATCATTATCATCATCTTCATAATTATTATCATGATCATGATTATTTATTTATTTACTGAAAGACCTGTAGTACTGTCTTCAGTCATCATTCAAAACTCCTACTTGATTTTTTTCATGCCATTTCATTTAAAAATTTAAAGATTTCATTTGAAATATCAATTGTATCTTCTCACTAAAAAACTCCTTGTTTGTTGATTTAATTATATACGCAGGTGAAGATGCTGATTTATGTTCTGAACTGCTTTCGGAATCTCTTGAGGCATTACGCTCATTACCAGAAGCTACATTGTTTGATGAATCGGCGGTTTCTCCTGTATGGTTGGAAGTAGTGGAAAGATCAGCCAAATTTTTGCGTCAAGTGGTTCTGGGGTAAGTTACATTTTATGCCTATATCAGTTCCTTACTAAAGAGAATCCTTTGAAATATTCATTGTTTATAGAAGTCTATGAAAGTTTCATATATGACAATAAACTTAAAAACTATTCTTTTGTTGTTGTTGTTGTTGTTGTTGTTGTTGTTAGATATCCGTTTAATTAAAGACAGTCAGGATCAATTGTGTGTAGTAAAGGATAACTAGTCATTGTATAATGTTTTATTCATTTATAAGAGTATCGCTATTATTGATAATCCTTAATTCAAAAGATACTTCACAAAAAATTTAAAAAATACTTGGTTAAGTACTTCATAAGAACTGATCTTATGATATATTAGCATTTTAAAACTTTTAGATTATGGGAAAGTGAAACCATCAATTACATTTTGTCGGTCTTAATTCTTTGATGTTTTTAGTGATGGTAACACTGGAGGAACTTCACGAAGCAGTGCAGGGTGGGGCGAAGTGCCTCCTGCTGATCGCCATACTGCCCTGTGTTTGTTGCTGGAACTTGCCGTTCAGCGAGGTGCTCTGTCTGGTCTCTTGGATGCTGTACTACTTTTGCTTCGGCTTTGGGATGGTGCAAAGTATCAACTTGATAATAGGTAAGCTAGTTTTGATAATTCTGCTGATTACACTAGTTGTCATATATAAAGTCAGACTTTATGTAGAATTTCAGTGTAAAATTAAATTCACTGAACAATATATTTTTTCAATATATTTATTTATTTTTTTTTATATAAAGGCAATCACCCAACTAATATACTTATATATAACAAAATCATTTAACAGAGGTTTTTGCTAAGTTAATACAATTTTTAATAGAGTACACGACAATGTTTAAATCATTCCCAAGTTAACACATGCTTCATAATGATGCATTATGGAATAGGTTTGTTTTTGCAAAAGGTGTTGTAAAATATATTTGCTTCTTAATTGGAAGATTTATTGTTGGAACTTTTCCTTGTAATTTTGCATGCAAATACATGCAGTCAATCTCATTATCTTGTAACTTGTAAAAATTTTACTTTATTTTAACTCTTATTTCCTGTTGGCATTTAATGAGCTAATGTTTATTAATGAGTACACTATATTGAGTACAATCGTAATTTCAGTGCCACAAAATTTATTTATTTTTTTAATTTATTTTATACTATAAGTTCACTTTCACATTGTTAATTTAATAAATGGAAACAGAGTGTAGTATTAAAAACAATATAATGTAAAGAGCAAAAGGAAAGAAAAATATCAAGAATATTCAAATTATGCCAAGTCAGTATGTGACCAACAATAACAATTCACATAATTAAAAAGATCTTTTCGATGCAATTCTCAAATAGACATACAGAACTCAGAAAGTATACAATGAAACAAAAAGTATAAAACACAACAGCAAATAATGCAGAAAATTAGAGCATGCATAAATATTTGTTGAAGTGAACACTTTTCTGTATCGTTTTGGGAAAAAAAGACAATAGTTTCTAGTATTAAATTGTGTCACGTTGAAACTCGCGTCATTTAACAAAAGGGAGCAATCAATTTTACCACGTGGAAGTTTAAACAAAAATTTACATAAACATGCTCTGTATATGATTTCAATGTAGGTATCCCCAATTTTGAAGCAATCCTACCATATTCATGTGGCAAAAAAGGATCCTGCACAACTAAAGCAGAAGCAGAAAGTCTGATGAATGTTGCAGTACTTCAAGCCCAGAAATTTCATTTAAAAATAGTGATGACCAAACAACTGACGAGTACATGAGAATTGGTCTCACTAGCACAAGATACAGAGTATGCAAAACCTGGGAAGAGCTCATGTCTTGACATATTTGAATAAATCCAAGTGTCTGATTGGCTTGTTGACTATATAATTCATGTGGTCCCCAAAAGACATTTTAAAATCAAACACAACACCAAGATCTCTGATAGTAGTAATTCTTTTCAGATGTAATGTCTTGTTCTCAGCTTTTGTCACTTGCTATACAAAAGAAACATCTGTTTTCTGTTTGTTTCTTCAAATACTTTGTTTAAGTTTGGTACGTGTCACGTCACAATATTTAAGGGAAAACCTCGTCTTGTATTTGGATAAATAGGGTACATATAATTGATGTAGCAAATCAACAATATGTTTAGAAAAAATTTGTGTAATTTCATTCATCTTCACCTTTCAGGCCAATTGAACTTCGAAGGGAACATATAATAAGTTCATACATATTTTGTTTTTAATTCAATAAAGAATTATTTTTTATTTCATACAAACTTTTTACATACATCACTTACTAGTGTTTTAGCTTCAACTTAAAAGTTGGCTAATCATATTGTATGGTATACACAGCACACATCAATGTTGCCCCCTCCACATCCTGTGGCCAATTACCTTCTAATTTTATTCTGACCTTGGTTATACATTTAGCCTGTTGATAATTCATTTATGTATTTCAGAGTTGTTTCATCAGGTTGGAGTGCTCCATTAGTTCCTCTGTTAAGAAGATTTGAGCGTGTTCCCTGTGCAAAAGCCGCTTTAGGTTGTGGTGGCACTTGGGAAGATGCATCTGGTATCCATGTATCTCCAACGGAAGTCTTCCTTCGTTACCTACAGCTTCCAGAAGATGACTGCGCTGCCATTGATTTAAAGCAGGCTGCTGTAGTTATCACTTCACATCTGGATCGTCTGGCTGCACCATACAGCCCTCCACCCACTTTCACTAAGGTACGTATTGATGTTATTAAGTGGTACCAATGGTACTTTCTCTTGGGTAAAAAATCATTTTAGTGCTTTAAAATTGTCTTTGTGGAATGTTTTTAAAAGTTTGCCAGCCTAAAACTAATTAATTTTTTTCTGCTGGTGACAGCTAGAAAATTTCAGGATCCTTGCACAACTGTAATTCCCTCCCCCAGTATATTTGTTTTATTATTTTATTTTATTTATCAGATTAGCAATGCTTCTTAACCCTTTGACTGCTAATCACTGCACACTGCTGGCATGTCTGCAGTGCTGAGTCATTGGCTGGAGATGCTGCATGCAGTTAGGCGGTGTCATCAGGGAACTGTCCAGACCTGAGAAAAATGACCCTAACTCCATGTATTTGCAACAAAAGGAAGTCTTCGAACCTTAAGACAACCCTAGATGTCATCCCAATCTCAAGCAAAATGAGCAATCTTGTTGAAATTAAAGAATGCAAACACCAGTGAGAACATATGTTTCTGGCCCTAACATTTGAGGCATGGCAAGTCTCGGATGCGTGAACATGTTCATAGCACACAGAACTTGCTGAACATTCAGGCACACTCATAGCAGTCAAAGGGTTAATGGCCAATTATTTGCTGCCACTTTTTCTTACCTAAGTGTCAAAAAACAATTTTGAGCCTATTGTCTTGGGTGCCGCAGGCAGTGGCACATGCATTGCTGGTGGCCTCATAGCGAACCAGCTTTTCTGATGTAACCTAAGTTACTTTTTATTTTACTAAAAATGGAAATCAAATTAAATCAAATATTAGACAAGACGATAAAGATACTTTATCTTCTCAAAAGAGATTCCTGACTTACTTCTGTCGTCACTTGCAAGGAAATACAGTAAACTCTCTTATTAATGAACATTTTTAAGTAACAAATAAAGTCATTGGGCCCTCTGTTACCCCATGTAACATGTAATCCTCTATGTAACAAACATTAGCCTTCTAATTAGTGAACTATGTTTCCAATAACATCAGTTTTGCTCCGCATGTCTAGGAATGAAACTGAATGTTTGAAAATCTAGGTTATGCAATTGGTTTCAGAGAAAATATGTCAAATCACTTTTTTTGAAAAACAGATCATTTATACTATTTATACACAGGTACCAGTTCCATGTTCTTCCAGCAGAGAACCCCCAATTGCACTACTGAGATGGCAACTGATGCTGATTATTCTTTTGGATTGTGGTCAGAAGTTTGCCTAGGTTTGCTTTTTGAAAAGTGTTTCGTGTTTTATGAAAGTTATGAACAACAAGTCTTGTGAGCATTTGTGAGGGCGAGGTTGTGCCACATTTTGAAATTTGTTTTTGTCCATAATTGTTACATTGAACTAGTGTGTATTGTGAACACATGTATAGTGTAATAAGTGTCTTTTGTATTGTAATGATTTGCGATCATTTCGGTAATTTAGTGTTCCAGAGAATAAAGACTTTCCAATAAAATTTTAAGATTTATATTCAAAAAGACAGAAGACGGCAGTGCCATGCGCAAACATTTTTGCTAAATTAACCAAATGCGCGGAAGAAAGTCAAATTTGACATAAACATTCAATGAAGCATAATATTTAGAATTGTTAGAAAGAACAATCAGCAAAATCGGGCAAGGGGTTCACAAAATTTCGAAGATAATCGTAATCGTACATTTCGAGTTAAAACGCATGAACATGGAGACTATTGTTGTTTGAGGTAAAATTGAGTGCAAATATGTTTTTAATGAATATTACGGAAACGCTTGAAGGAATCGAGCTGGAACTTTTGAGAACAACAGAACGAAATTTATGAACAATTTTGAAAGTAATCACGATTTTGGGAAACGTGTAGAAAATGAATTAAAATTAAAAGTATAATTGATATATGTGTGAAACAAGTGACGCATCGTAGTGATGTCACTACAGTGAACGAACTAAAAACCATGAGATTTAATAAAATAAGACATCGAAAGGAAAAATAGAGATCGCTGTAATTATCGGCGAAACAATAGACAATATTGAGAACCGGCAGCGAGGCATAAAAACGCTTATAAATGGGAAAACTAAAAACCATGAGATTTAATAAAATAAGACATCGAAAGGAAAAAGTGCAGTGTTGCATGGTTGCTGAAGCGCTAGCTCCGCGTTAGCGTAATGTAACATTTTAAAATATTATTGTTCGGAAGTGGACTTTGAAAACATTTTAGATATTTTGATGTGGACGAAAAGGTTGTAACAAACGGGTGAATGAATTTGTAAGTAAGGGTGAATAATTTATGGGTAAAAGCGAAGCGAACATTAATTTTACGCGGTGGCACTTTTGAACGATGGTCACGATCATTTTGTTGCAATGTTTACAACACGAAGTTTAGCGTGCTCCAGACAGTAAAAGGTAATACAAACAGATTATTTTATTTTGGTTCGCGTAACGAAACAGTCTCTCTTTGCTGTGGGAACTTTAAATGTAGTGAAAACTTTGCGTTTCATTACAAAATGTTTCGTAGTGGTTTTCTTAACTATGTGAGTTCTTGGTATATATGTTCCTGGGAACTGGTGGAAGCTGAGACGGTACCATTGCCAACGGCGACGCGTGATATCGCCGCATGTTCATTCGGTATCAGGGAAGTGATGCATGGATATTTTTTTTTATCTGGCAACTTCAAAGGCATCTGTCGAAGACTAAGTTCTGTTAATTCATTATAGAATAAGAGGGTCAACAATCTGAAACGACAGAATGCGCGTTCGGTGTGGATGAATGTATTTTTGTATGTAATTTTGTACTATGTAATTTTCAGTGTGAATGGTCATTATTTGTTCTTTTTTATTGTGTTTTAATATTAAGGGTATTGTTTGTTTGCTATGTTTTGTTTTGTGTGCTGTCAGAGGGCACTATCATTGTACATATATTTGTCATTTTGAAACATCAGAGGAAAAGAAACAGTCCATAAACGTAGTAAATAAATTAAGATGAATACATTCAGGTTCATCAATAACCATTAGAGAATGTGTTGTGATTAAAGTAGTTTGATGCAGACCCATTCACGTGCACATAAGTACCTCGTTTGTAGCCCTGTATAGGGCAATCACATAGTCACGCCCAGGGAGAATTTAAAAGTTGTATAAATTTAGCTAGCTAACGGGCAAGTACAAAAGTTAAGGTAGGTTTAAGGAAGGGTATGTGTGTTAATGACAAGGCGCCCAGATGTGTTTAAAAAAAAAAATAAAAATAGGAAAATATTACACTGGCAGAAAGAAAAGGAAATTATTGTATTGGCAGTAGAAGAGTATTATATCGGAGCCCAACGCGGGGCATGAATGAAAGAAAGCAAGTGGATTTATTTTAGTATATACGTTGTGTGGTGATATGTGACAGTGCCCAAGCTGAAGCCATGGAAAAAATAAGATGTTCCAAGCAGCCCAAACTCAGACAGAATATCGATATTATAAAAGCAGTAGACGGTGGAGAGAAGAAAGCTTTTGTAGCTTCAAGGTATAGAATTGCCAAATCTAGTCTAGCCAGAATTTAGTCTCAGTGAATGCATTGCAATTCCAGAAAATTGCATTCGTGGACTCCCGTGCATGAATATGCAATTAGATAAAAATATTTTTGACTGGCCGGAGAAGAAAGTGTCATTAATCCTGATATTGAAGTGGACTGGCCTCAAAGCTAAAAACTTTATCAGATGGATACAATGCAACAGACACTGTTAATATTCATGAAGCAGGGTTGTTTTTAATTTGCTGCCTGACCAGACATTATCAGTAACAGCTGAAAAATGCCTTGGGGAGAAGTGAAGTAAACAAATTTTTTCAATGGTACTTGGCTGTCCAGGATGAGCCACGTCCCAGTCAGTTGAGCTCACCTTTCAACCATCATTTTGTGGCATTTTTCTGAGGTATACTGCTAAAGAGGCCATAACATGATGCCTAAAACACCAGCTTGGCCGACTGTGATGCAACTCATCCTGGACAGCCAAGTACCAAATGACTCCAGCCACGGATGCATATGAATCCACCAAATTTTTACAATGCTTCTCTGCTGTAATAGTGATGGCTCAGAAAAACTTAATCCAGTTAGTTGTAGTAGGAAATATGTGAAACCAATATGTTTCAAAATGTGAGCGACTTCCTTGCACTTACAAAAACTCATGGATGACATCATCCCTGTTCAGAGAATGGCTCTAGATTCTGGATGCAAGAATGGGGGCAAGAAACTGGAAGATATTGCTGTTCCAAGTAAGAGGAATAACCTCCTGTTTCTTGCCCTCATTCTTCTACTATCTTAGGGTCACATCACAACTAATCTTCCTGTTCATAACATCAAGATAATATTTTTCCCTCCAAATTGTTCCAGCAAGTTACAGACCAAGGGATTATTTCCTTTGTGAAACATAATTAAAGATGACAGCTGGTGCAATATCTACTGAGACAAATGGAGAGAAACACAAATTGTCCAAATGGAAAATTTTGTAATGATGCAGAGAATGTGTGTGGCTTCGAATAACATTACACCAAGTGCTGTGGAAAACTGCTTAAGGAAAGCTGACTTTTGTCCCCCTGCAACAGTTATTGAAACAGATGGATAAAAACTACAAGAAACTGAAGATGAATGGAGGGAGCTTACAATGCCAAAGAATGAACAGGACATTTTGTTTAATGATTTTGTTTGTTGACAACAATGTTGAGATATAAAGCAATTTTCCTAAGGATGAGCCAAAGTGACAGCTTGCGCTGGCAACATAACTGAAGGGTCTGTGGTCGTTGTGCCCTTCGAGCCCATTAGACAACCTTCCTGCATTCATTTGTTTCCAGTTGGCTAACTTGTAAATGGCTTCGATGCTTCCTTTTGTGATGTCCTCATCTGACAAAATATAGTGCGCCGTGAGAAATAATTGAAATTAGGAAGTGCAGTGTTCTGTGCTCTTCTGTAAAAATTCTTTTTTCTATAAATTTTATATTAATTTCCTTTTGTGTGATAAATATTATGTTTATTTTAAAACCGAGACTTGGATGCGAGATGCATACCAGTGCATGTGTTTTTGGCATAAAATATTTTTTTAACATTTTTTTTACATTTTTTACATTCATGGCAGTTTTCTTTTACTGATTGTGAGAGCACGTTAAGACATTTTTCAAATACGTAATTAAATTTAAATATTTTCTGGACTCTCGTACGTGCATATACCTCATTGGAACTCTTAGACTTCTGCATAGGGATGTTTTCACAGGAGCCATTAGCACTTTACAAAGGGGTGTGGCTGAACAACTGTCGCGGCAGAGGGTTTTGTGACTTCCCTGAATCGCATGTGATGTTCACTTGTTTAGCAAACTGTAACTTGGGCTCATCGTTAGGAAAATCCTTCTATACAAGGAGAAAATGAAGCCCTTCTTTGCATCACAAATGAGAACAGAGAACAGATACAGGAAGATATTCAGGAGAGAGAAAAGGACGATGATTATCAACAAAAACACCCAAACAAAAGTGAAGTAAATAATGTACTTAATGCATTAGAATAATTTATTATGTTCTCGGACAATTGCTTTTATATCATAAAAGTGTTCCATGAACTTGAGTGTTCTGTTTTAAATAATTTAACAACTAAAAACACACAAGCTAAAATTACTAATTTTATTTTTCTACAGAAAACCTAAATTATTTGTTCATAAAATTAATATATAGTTAAATGATAATAAATGAAATTACTTAAAATTATATGTCTTATGTTATTTATCATAATTTAGAAAACTCCCTTTACAAATAACTCTATAATTAACAATCTACCTAAATTTTGGTCTCCTTGAATTTGTTAATTAGAGTTTATTGTACCATACTCTTGAGCATATAAGTACAATCTCTTTATCATTTTGTATTAAAAATTCCTATTATCTAGTTCATTATACTAATTTTGCCATAGAATATTAAATGGTAATAAAAAATATTAACTGTGCAAACTGAACATTTCAATGTCTTTATTTGCCCTTAAAAATCAAATATTTTCAATTGTTTGTTTCATGCATTTTTCATTAGTAATGTCTCTAGGTCCTTCTCCTGAGTTTGTGTTCTCTCCATTCTTGATTCTGCATTGTCCACTAAGTTTGTGTCATAATGCAGTCTTGACACCCTTCAATGCCTGTGGCACTGTTGGAAGTTCCACTCTCCGAAGGCCCTTTTACTCGCCTAATAACATTTGAGATCCTTTGACTACCGGGATAGTGCAAGCGAGAAATGAAACTGATCGCTTTTCCGCGTGGCAAACGGGTCTCGCCAGGCTGTGGGGTTGTTGCCTGTGTAGAGAACACAATGCACTTTGTGCCACAGAATATCAAGTAACATGAAGCTTGAAACTGAAGCAAGAAATTGCATGATACTGCCGCTAGTTGTAGCCCCCGCAAGACACGGCCTATGTTTCTGAAACTGAGTGGCATGAGGTCTTCATTTAGGTCCCCATTCCGGGTCAGCTATCATCACCTCAAGAGAGACTTCTTCGATTATGATCTTTGGCTGATATGTTTTCAAGCTGCCTAATGCTAGATTTTGTGGCACGGTGGAGCGGTCGTACTTTTAGTAGCTCCTCAAGAGTTGAATCATTGTGCCTCTGCCGGTCTTATTGTTTTCGGGCGAGAGCGTCTTTTTCTTTGGGGGCGGGGTGTCACCGATGCTGTAAACGTGTGGGCATGTGTGAGACATATTGTCCTTTTGGCATTCTCCGTTCATTTGGCGGCGATGCAGCCGGCCGGTGCATGTGCAATGTTTCGATGTGCGATGATCGTACGTAAGTACGACTCATCAGTGGCGAATACTGAATCCTTTAAAGTATACCACACTTAACGGAAGCTACCTCTACCGACGTCTTTTCTTTTTAGCTTTTTTGAATCCCAATACTATGAAATTCCGTCCTTAATAATTGTTCTGTAAGACAGATACACAAACTACTCATTTCTGGATCATTAACACACTCCATTTTCACAAAAACTTGATAGAATTGTTATTTAAGAATGATCAGAGGAGGACTATTCACTGCAGTACTTCTGCGGTGCCTACCAAAAGTTGAGAGGCATCCTCCTCTCTTTCCGTTGAAAGATGATGAGCCGTAGGTTATTGTGGTTGGCATGCGGTGCCTTCGCCTGCTGCTAATGTGTCTGGACAGCATTAAAACGGTTTGAAACTTCTCTCTCTAACACACTTCATAGTCTTACAATGCACAAAGTGCTGGCTCTGGTTAGCAAGAGTTATTTTTACTTCTGTTTAAGTCAAAATCTCAATATCTTTTAGAGTTACAAATTTATAAATATTTCTACATTAACAATTCCTAGAAATATACCGGAATAAAACGATGATCGAAATAGTGACGTCTGCAACTCATTTGCACTCTTCAATGAAAAATTCAATAAATATGGTGATATTTTATTAATGTAAAATAAGCTTAATATTTAATTAACCATAGAATTCAATGTCTTTATTGGCTTTAAAATCAAAATTTTTCCAAATTTGGTTTTGCATTTTCATAATGTCTAGTCCTTCTCCTATTTTTCAAATCTCCATTTCTTGATTCCATGTACTAAGTTTTGTCTTCTCTTGAATTCTTAATGCCTTGGCATCTGTTGGAAATCACTCGAAGACTTCCAGCAAATAACATTTGAGTCTTGATAGATGGAGTGACAAGGAGAATGAAGCAGGATCGCTTACTAGCTAGACAAAGTAGGTTCATTCCAGCTGTCTTGTTGCCTTCTGTATAACACAATTCTTTCAATTCCAGAATGAGCTTGCAAATTTTGAAAGGCAAATAAATTGCAGAATTCACAATGTTACTTACCTGTCCCTAGTTTCCATGGATGGCATATGTTTATTTTATCATTCTGCATTCAAAGACTTTTGAATGTATTTCTGAATTTTTCTTAAGATTTAGTTGGAGCATATTATTTAGTAGCCCCTCAGCTAACAGTGCCAAACTCTCTTATCTTTTCTCTTTTCTTGCTTCCTGTTTTCATGAGACATATTGTCCTTTGGCATTCTTTCGTTCATTTGCTGTGTGTGCCAATGGAAGATTTCAATGTCTGATGTTTTCCATATAACATGCATCGACTATCTGAACATCTGAATCCTAATGTTACCACATATGGAACTCTCTAGCGTCTTTCTTTAGCTTGAATGATAGTTGAAATTCCTGTCCTGTAAGTTCATTATCTTTATGCTGAATCAATGCTCTTTCTGATCATTACACATTTTTCCAAAATTGATCAATGTATTAGATGTCAGAGAGGACCACACTGCATACCTCTATGATTCCTTGCTGTGTTCTTTTCTTCCACTACTAAATATACTTGAATTTGGAAACTGACCAATATTGCAGAATTTTTCAAATGTCCCTAATCTTATCTGCTTATTGTACAGTTAATAATACTTTTTTAATCAACAATTTGTAATTCTCAGTAAAGCTAAGTTGTCTGAAAAGTAAGGCGACTCTTGACCATTCGCAAAATGAATAATTTGTGAAAAATTTTAGGAAAAATTCTTCAAAATATTATTATAGTTAAACTTGAATGATGTTTGCATTTACAGTGTTAATACTGTGGACAAAATATCCATAAAATTGTATGAGAAAATAAATAAATAATGTAATTGTGCTTTGTTTGTGCAGACAGCAGGCCACTACCAAGAGGTTCTGGCATGGGGCTGGGTTGCTTGGGGCTCTGGAGCTGGGACAGAGGCAGGGGCCACCCCCCAGTGCTGCGAGACGGTCAGTGAGTTGGGAGTCATTCAAGTGGTCTGCGCTGAGCGCTGCCTTCTGGTGCTTGGCTCTGGAGGCCGTGTTTATGTACTTTACTACAGTTCTGAGACTCAGGTTAGAATCACATATTTCATTTAATGACAGAAAAATTGAATTGTTGATTTAGTTTAAAAAATGGAGTAGTTTACTTTTCCATATTTTCATTGAAATTACATTGCATGTTTCAATTTCAAGATGAATATGGTTAAACATCAATGTTTAGATCTTTAGTGGAATAACTAACCAACCCTCGTATTAAATCCTTTTTTCATTTACTCGTATATATTTATCTAGAACTCTAATTGCTAATGTTTGTAAAATATTTCAAAATTACATAACATAATGTAATTAGGTAATCCTGTGAGATAAACTTACTCTCATGACGTGTATTAATTAGTTCAATGTTATTTGCAGTGCCCACAACAAGTAGATGGATTTGGAGAAAAAGAAGTCTTTCAGTTGGCAGCCCATCCAGATGGCAAACACTTCTTGGCTCTTACACGTGATGGTGATGTTTATTCGTGGGGTACTGGTGATGGAGGACGCTTGGGTCATGGTGATAACAATTCACGGGATGAACCTACCCTAGTTCAAGGCCTTGTTGGTCGCAACATCGTGCGCATTGCTTGTGGAAGTACTTACAGGTACTTTTTTCTAGTCTTGAATGAATATTACGGACATTGTAAAACATGAGGCACTGTACAAGGTATATAGTGCGCCAGGAAAATCTCTCTTCAGTGGCAACTTGATGGAGAGCTGGAGAGAGTGGGGCACAACAGAAATGATATTGGTTGCATGAGCTGTAGCTTGAAACAAAAGAAAATATAAATTGCATACTTACTAAGTCATAATAGATGTCTGTTCACTTGTTTCCCAATGATGTGGTTTCTACCAGCATAAATACAATTTTTGAGAGGAGACCCTGACATGGCACGGTGCAGAGAGACTTTCTTGGTGCCCTGTATCAACAATTGTGGAAGTTTGCAGTAAACGTATCGAATGCTACAGTGTTTTTGGTTAAACTTTAAAAACAGAAGTTATTGTAATTATGCATTGCTTTGCAATTGTGCCCACTAAATGTCATTATAATAATAAGACATAAAGACATAGACAGAAAACAGTATTTTGCACTTGGTTTCTTTTTTCAGTGCAGCAGTGTCTGCCTGTGGTGAATTGTATACTTGGGGACGAGGGAATTATGGTCGCTTGGGTCATGGTAGCAGCGAAGATCACTCTGTTCCAACAGTGGTTGCTGGTCTAAAAGGTAAAGTAGTACTTGAAAAGCATATTAAGACCTACTTCCAAAGCGTTTCTTTAACTGTCATGTGTTGCAGGACATCGTGTGGTGGATGTGGCTTGTGGAAGTGGGGATGCACAGACGCTTGCTGTGACTGATGCTGGACTTGTGTTTTCCTGGGGTGATGGGGATTACGGGAAACTTGGTGAGTACATTTTTTTAAAGTTTAGATATGTAGCTTAAAGAGTGAGATGCTTCATTGTGTATTGTGGTATGGTGGGGCTTTCTCAACCATTATGCATCATCTCTCAACCCTCTTCTTTTTTCCCATACCAGCCTGGAAGTGGCTGGGGCTTGGGGAAGCAATGTCAGAGAATGTTACATCAAGGCTGTGGGGTCGAACCCCATGTAAGGGACAGATTTTGTGTGGCATTGTGGGGCTGACTCAACCTGTAAGAATCGACTTCCAAATGCCCTTCCATTCCATTGCAGACAAGATATCCTCTCCAAAGTAGTTTAGCTAAGGTGGCTGGTGGAAGGAACCTAGGGGCCTTGTCCTCGTCATCATCATTCTTTCACTTCTTCTTTTTCTTTTTCATAAAAGATTGTTAAATAATATTTTAAATTTCGGAACCCTTGAGGTTTTTGTCTGTGTGGATTTACTTGGATTGAATGAATTAAGTCTATTAAAGTGCATACAATTATGTATTTTTATGTAATAATAAGTGAATACCATGTTCTATCCAATCAGCATAAAATAGAAATTAAAATTTCATGGCAATTTACTTGAATGGGAAACAAAAGGTTAGAATGACAGTTGTGCAACTAAAGTAGGATCAAAAGAGATTTTATGTTAGTTTTTTTTGATTTAATTTGAAATGACAAATTTCCTGTGTGTAATTTGTAAAACACCCTAACAATGTAATTATATCCTGTATGTAAATACTTTTGTTTGTAGGTCGAGGGGGAAGTGATGGCTCCAAGCAGCCAAAACAAGTGGACAAACTGTCAGGTGTGGATGTAGTGCGTGTGTACTGTGGTGCCCAATTCAGCTTAGCACTTACTCGCAATGGATCTGTTTACTCTTGGGGAAAAGGTGATGCATTTCGCTTGGGGCATGCCTCTGAAGAACATGTACGATTCCCGAAGTTAGTAGAAGGCCTACAAGGTAAAACCTAAATACAATTCTGTAGTCAGTTAATAATAATTTGCAATGCACGCTTCTGAAATTTTTGGAACATGTTTCACTTTGATTTTATAAAGATTATATCACTGTGAAAGTTGTTAAAGTGAAACTTTCTTTTGTATCTATGATTTTCTTAAGGTTGTCAGAACTTGCCCAATGGGGAAGAATCTCCATTTCTGCAGAGTTCTTTATTTGTTAATGCTTCATTTTTTGCTTTCACAACAGAATGCTGATTAAATCATATTTTTCATTATAGCATCAAATGTGCATCATATTTTTCAGTATAGCAATATTGTAACTTACAAATTTGTGGTGGTATTCTTTGCATTGATTATGTGGTTGCAGAAAGTTAACAAACATCTCACTATAAAACAATTGTATCTACAATTATAAAAAATTGTTTATAAACTCCTTCATGTAGATGCTATGAGAAGCTGTGTTATAACACCAGTGCTCTAATGCATTTATTGTAGCACCAGTAGGATTTTGACTTCATTATTACACTCCTTTATTAGGTCCAAAGAAAGATGTCTTTGAAACAAACAAGTTACTACATTACTATACTTGATATGATATACTACTTTATATGATGATAGAAAAAAGGATATTTTGTGAAGAAAATGACTTGTTTCTTGCATGAACTCAATTGTGTTTTGTCTGCATCTATCCGTCTCAGAGGAGAAAACTCTGAATCTCAACCAAGCCATATGGTAATAACATTATATACCATTGTTTATTACTATAATTAATTTGAGTGTCTTGCTTGTAGGGCGGCGTGTAGTCCAGTTGGCAGTGGGGTCAGTCCATGTCCTAGCATTGACAGATGAAGGAGAGGTTCTGGGTTGGGGTCGGAATGATTATGCCCAAGTCGGAGAAGGCAGCAGTGCAGCTGTCCTGGAACCTCAGCCTCTTGCGTCTCTTCACGGAAAAGTTATCATTGGAGTTGGATGTGGTCCTGCACAGGTATTGTTGATTTGATTTTTTGTTCCTTCTTTTCCAAGTATTTATTTATCATTCAGATGATGGAGATTATGGTGCGTTGCATTAGTGCAAAACTTATTGATTAGCAACTCAATACTTCAGAGAATTTCATTATCTCAAATCAGTAATGCAAGTAAAATTTTTCTAGGAGGTGGTAAGGGAGAGTCCAGCTGATTTAATGTCTTCTTATACAATATTTTTGAATTACGATGAATTTAAAGTTAATTTTTATTTGTTGAATTATAGTTACTTTTATTGTATTTACTTTAGATATCGAATGACTTTCAATACTATAGAAAATTATTAAAAACTGTATTTGTGAATGTGTCCTTGGCTTCCAAAAGTTGTGATTGACACTAGAATAAATTTTATTGTTAAAATTTCAATTAACACAACAGGAACTTGCCTTGTTAAATTCAAGAAATTGCAGAGAAATACTAAAACGATTACCCAAGTTCTCATCTTGCCAGCAATGTCCTCATTGTTTGTCAATTTTCTTAATATGTTACATTTGAAAAACATGAATACTTCTGCCTTGTTTTGAGCTCTGCAAAATGTGCTGCCACAGCAAAGAAACGAACTGTTAATGTTTCCCTGCCGATTAATATCAAGCTCATGTGTAAGGTGTGCAAATTTGGGCAACAAAGTTGTTCTGTGCTTTGAACCATCAGTCAAATTTTGAAATTAATATAGTTTCTCAACATTTTTATATTTTGTTCAATATTTTAATGGTTGTAAATGTTGAAGAATTTTCGTATTAAAATATTGTCAAAGAAAGATGTTTTAGTTATATAATCAAGTTTTGTGGAGAGAATGAAAAATGTCAACCATAAATGTACAAGATTGCATTTTTTCAAGATTATGGTTGCAATTCATCTAAAAGGTTTGTTTGTCTTTCTTTTCAGAGCTTTGCTTGGAGCAGCAGTAGCAGCTGGAGTGTTGCTCTGCGTGTGCCTTTTGTGGTAGATGTATGTGAACGAACTTTCTCTTTACTTGAAGAGCTTTTGGGCCACGTGGCCGAGGGTATGGGAGGAGGAAGCGCAGACTGGCCTCCACCACAGGAGAGAGAATGTGTAGCTGTAGCAGCACTGCATCTTCTACGCTTGCAGCTGCATGCACTCACAGCTCATAGCTTGGAGTCACGCACTGTGGGGCTAGCTGCTGGCTCTCCTCTTTTGGCTGCTCTCAAGCAACGAGTTGTGGAGCTGGCAAGTGCTCCTGGGGTGCTAGGTTCTGTGCAAAGGGCTGCACAAGCCACTCTTCAGACAGGGTGGAGTGTTTTGCTGCCTACTGCTGATGAACGTGCCCGTACACTATCAGCTCTGCTCCCAGGTTCTGGTGAGCAGCTTTTCCAAAATAGCATGAGTCTTTTGTACACTAAAGCAAATAAAATGTTTCTTTCTTGATTGCTCTACTTTAATTGTTCTCTGTTGCTCGTGTAAATCTTTTTACTCTTTCTACATACTATAACATACATTTAAAATTGCCACAATTATAAAAGAAAAGTCTTGTCACAGAACAATTTTTTATTGGCTAATTTTTATCTGTTGTGCATTTAAAGCTTTCACTAGTGGAAATGTGGATATTTATTGTGATTCTAATAGCAAATTTGATTACAGGATCAGATCCATCATCTTTAAGTTCAGGACATCGTTTTATGACTGATTTGTTGGTAAGCAGCCTAATGGCTGATGGTGGACTTGAGAGTGCCCTGAGAGCTGCTTTCAAAGGTGATTCTAGATATTTATATTTTGATTTTTAATGAAATGTCAGGTATAGTCGTGCCATTCCTATTGTATGTATTCATGGTGTGTTCAAGGCAACATACTAATAGGTTGGAAATAATTTAAATCATTGATCAGTGATAACTCCATCAACAGAGAGAATTGCACAATTTTTCCTCAGGTGTATTGTGATGTACCATTAATGTGATCTTACCTGTAATCCTTTGTGACTGGTACAAATAGCTAAAGTTGGATGTCAAATTGCTAAACATATTTTGGATAGTTGATGTGGGTGCCAGGTTGCGCACTTGTTGCGGTAGTCCAGGTGGCAAACAGAATTTCAATGACTTACAGGTTTTCTCATCACTATGGCTTGAGACTCTAGGCTCTCGCAGGGCCGGGGTAGCTCTGGAAATTTTGTTCAACTTACTTAAAAAACTAAAATTTTCTTAAACTTATTGAAAGTAAGCATTTACTCACACATTTATGCCAATGCATGAATTTCTTATACATTATCACTCCTTGATCCTTAAATCTAATTATTTACTGCTTTCCTTTTCTTAACAATTTTTCACTAATACAGAATTTAGAAAAACAAATGTGGACCTGAACTTTCCAAGGACCATCCAAGACCTCTGATTAATTCTAACTTGCTCTTCCTCACTCTATTTTGGGCCTGCAGAAAATACATTTTTTAGGTTTTCACAGTTTTAGATTTGATGCTGAAGATGGTTCCCAAACCCATGGCAGTGTTGGCTTGTTTAGTCCATGACCATCTTTTGTCAAAAAATCACAGTCTAGTCTCCAATTCATGTGAGTGCATGTCAACCTTCCATCCATCTCTTTCTCAGTTTGCAACATTTACATCCCGCTCGATCAATCAGAATTGGATGAAGAGCATTCAAATGTAATCTCTCAACTATCACAATCTTTCATCACAGTTGAAGACTTCAATACCCACATTCCTCTGTGGGTCTCCTCTCAAACTTATCCGAGGGGATCCATCATGGAAACAGCCATAGAGAATTACAATCATTCATACCTTTCATTCTGTTGACCACAGGTCTCCACACCCATTTTTCAGTTGACATCATATATAGGTTTAGCCATTTGTAAGAAATTCTTTCGCTCCACTCTCAACTAAATATTTTTTGATGATTTATGTGGAAATTACCAATACCCAGCCCTTTCATCATCTCGTTCTCAGAGATCACTTACTGTTGCATTTGCTTTCTTTTTGGTTTTGCCTCTAATTCTTTGAATTTGAACCTTCCTGTGTATTTTTGCCAATACAAGTTGTTTGCCTACAGCAGAAGGAGGATCTGGCAGTGGTTCTCAAAATACAACTCGCATTTCTGAACAAGCAGAAAGTAAGCGAGCCAAGGATGCGTCTTTGCATGAAAAGAATGGTCAAGGAAGTTCAGCTGTGCCTTTGTTACATCTTGTGAAATTACTGTTAAGGTACAGTGACTACCATTGTCTCCGCAATTTGTTTCAATTAATTAAATAATTTTTATTCTTTGCGTTTTTGTTGAATAATGACACAAGTTCATGTTGACTACAAACTTATATTTAAATTTCAATATCTGAGGACCTTTTGTGTGGTCCATTCAGAACTTCATTTCAGATTCATAGAGATTCAACTTCCAGAACCAGAAGGATGGGAAAATGATATAATTATTTGAGTATAAAACCTAAAAAAAGAAAAAATGGGCATATAAAGTTTTAAATTTCCCTCAATGAATAAAACCTCAACAAAAAAAAGTTGTTAATATATTAGCTAGACTATTGCATTTTGTTTTGAGAAACCTAAAATGTAATTTAGAACTGTAGTTGTTAGTAGTGTTTGTGACCTCTTTGTTGTAATGTCCTGATTTTAATTTTTCAGCATTTTTTTCTAACATGTAAGATGTCTTTTAAAAGCGACAGCATGTTCATGATAAACTAAATTTTTAAAATTTTTTTTAAAAAAAAAAATCTGTTCGTTTTCACCCTTTTCCTCTTTGCTGGACAGTTAATTAATTTTCTATTGCTGTCTTTCTTTATTTTGTAACAGCACTTTTTGTTCTTATGGTATAGCCACATCTTAACCCTAATGTATTGATATTATAAGAAATATTAAAATAAATAGAATGACACAAAAGAAGCTTGCATGTTTCAATACAAGTTTATTACAAGTGAAATCCAAAAGATTACAAATCATATTTAAATACATAATGTAGAATGTGATCTTTGGAGTTTTTAGTGTTCCTTAAAAATTTTGGTAACTTAATTTTCAACAAATTACTTTATTTTTTCTTTTATGTAGTGAAATTCACCCATGTAAATTTTATAATACCTATTCTTGTACTTGTTTCTCATATCTATACTTGCACTTGTACTCTGGCATAATACAGAAAAATCGTTGATCCAAGAAAGCAGTATTAATGTTGAATTCTTCTATTACAAAGTATCTTCTGTGTTTCCCAGAAATGCTGCAGCAGTGACCCAAGCGCAACTTACAACGCTCCAGTCTGGTTCTGGCTCTAGTGTTGGGCCCTCAGGAGGTCGACGTGAGGGACGTGAAAGAACAGAGCGCTCTCCAAGTCTCAGTTTACTCCTTCGTTTCCAGCGGCTTCTCGTAGCACACTTGTATACACGCGCTCAGGAGGCCAAGCAACCTCAACAGCAACCACAGCAGGGTAGGATTATTTTGTGACATTTTCTTTTCTTTTTTATTTATGCAAAAATGGAGAAGTCAGTGATCATTAACTATTAGTGAAAAATAACAATTTTCGAGTAATTATAAATGCTGAGCAATTCCTTTCTTGTAAAAGGACTACTGGACATAGCAGATTTATCCTTCAATTTTTGAAAATCAAAGCATAGAGGACTATGTTTTTTTTTCTCAAAAGTTGAAGGATACCGCTCCTATACCCAGAATTTATTTATTTATTTACGCCAATCGGCTTTATACATTTAAATAAGTAACATTATTATAAAAATAACAAATAGGAATATAATATAAATACAATATAAATTGTTTATAGTATACATATATGTGTGTTATCGAGCACTGAAATTAACATTTTCATTCAGTTAGCAGGTATATTTCTAATGTTCGATAAGAAATTTGATATGGAAAATCCGAAGAAGTCGATGTCAGGGAAATATTCATATACAAGGTTAGCTATTCTAAGTAAATAAAACAGATGTTGTCTGGTATCGATTTTTATATTTCTGCTTAAGATCTTTTCAATCGCGTAGCGATCATTGTCAGAGCTTGTAGCTGCTGGTCGGAAAACGAAGTTCTGCTACGCGATCGAAAAGATCTTAAGCAGAAATATTAAAATTGATACCAGACATCTGTTTTATTTACTTTGAATTAATGTATCTACATCACCAACAGTCTAATTAATAGTAGATTTAATCATATTTAACAATCTACCAGATCTCAAACCTGGCTTTGGGCATATAAATTCAAATAATTCTAATATCTCAGGACAACTGATTTGTCCATTGATAGATCTATAAAAAAATATCAGATTCACAACTTTTCTTCGACTTGAAAAACTATCAATTTCAAATTTATCGTAGACGTCTTCGATGTTCATACTGTATTCTCTGGTGTTCATAAAATATACAATGTATTTGCAAAATTTTCTCTGTATTTTTTCGACTTGATTCGCTAAAAAATGTGTATGTGGTGACCAAATTACTGTGCAGTATTCAAGTTTTGGACGAACTATGGTCGAATACAGTTGGATAAGTGTGTGTACATCGCTGAATTCTCTTCCTGATCTGAGTATGACTCCAAGGACCCTATATGCCTCTGATGTAATCTTGTCCACATGTTTTGAAAAATTGAGTTTGTTGTCAATCATGACTCCCAAATCTTTCACGGATTCTACTTCTTTAAGTTGATGTTCATTGAGTTGGTACGTTGTCGATTTTTGCTGTAATGAGTGAGAGAAGGATTGAAAAAGGAATATTTAGATTCGTAGTCTCTTATTTTATGAAATTCCAAAATTGTTTGACATCTGTCTTCTTATCCTCAATTCTCGATATATATAGATACACTTTTTTGCAATTTCTTGACATTCCGATCTCAGTTTTTGGAAGCACTTATACGCAACATTTGTTTTTGTTTGTTTGTATTTTGCATGTGCCTTCTTTTTTAGTTTAGTTTTATTTATTAATTCTCTGGAGAACCAGCAAGGATAGTTTCTCTCATTGCCAGTGTGTAGAGGAAAATATTGCCTAATTCCTCGTTGATTTTCTCATAGAATCAGATTACTTTGTCATCCAGAGACTCAGTTTGTAAAGTTCGATCCAATTACTTCTCAAAAAGAAACTATTAAGCTCGATATAATTTGCACTTCTGAAATCGAAGGTGGGTGTACTATTGGTTTGAAGATTAGCCTTAATATCTACATATATACTCGGAGCTGGATGGTGTTTATCCTCGTCGATGAGAGCTTCTGTTTCAGTTACTTTCAAATCTATGCTGCTAAAACACAAATCAAGAATATGATTGTTAAAGTTACAAATCTCGTTGTACTGTTGGCAATCATTCAATTTCATTTCATTATTTAAGGTATTCTCGCAGTCATTTCAGTGGATAGCTGCTATAAAGGTTGAAATCGCCCATAACTAATAATTCACAATTCAGATCTCTCCCTTCAAGTATGATATTGTAATCATGTGGTCAATGTATGTATGCACGGTTGATTTTGGTGGTAGATATATACATCTGATTATCATATCCCTTTCATTACGTTTTATCTTTATGTAGACTTGCTCAATATTATTATCTTTATTTTCCAATAATTCGGCAGTGATGTTTAGTTTCACTGTGATAAAGACACCACCTCCACGTTCACAGTTATCTCTATCTCTTCTAAATATCACATAAGTTTTATTGTCAATTACTTCTCCATCTGAATTTGATTTGTTTAACAATGATTCACTTACGCATACAATATCACAGTAATGGTTTGCGGATGAGGTCAAGAAATTATTCAATTTTGTTCTCAACCCCTGGTATTCTGATAGTAGTATGTTTCCTTGCACTTTTCTCCTGACATACGAAAATTTCTTTTTGCTTTTCAACTATCTTTGGTATTCCATTTATATATCTAATAGTTTTGTCTTCATCGCCAGTTTTATTATAGATTCAAGTTCAGAGCGTAGTGCTTTAAGATGATTTTGCTAAGCTTTAGTAAAATTTGGCTTTATTGAGATGTTTGATTCAGTTGGTGGTTTGATTTTCAATAATGTCTTGCATCAGCTGTTGATGGAGTTTCTATCAGTAATGGACAAGTTTTCCACTGTTGGTCAGCCAAGTCTCGAAGTTTAAGATGGGGTACCATTTCTGATATCTCCTGTGGAATAAATGCTGCTATCTTCTCGTAATCATCCTGACATCGATCAGATGGAATAGTTTTTCTGATTCCGGTAACTTGAAAGCTCAGAGCGTAGCACTAGTGCACTATCACATCGGTTTCCCGTTTTCTGCGTTCATTTATTTCGTACATTATATTATTAGGATTAGTTGGTAATTCCTCAAAAGAGGACAATTTACTCTCTATGATTTTGATTCTATTCTTCAGCTTTGCATTTTGTTCAGTATATTTGTTCAAATCTGATCTTATTCCTGGAACACTTTTCTCAATTTTCTCGATTTTTTTTGAAAGGAGCCAAAGCTTCACAATAGTTTTCCAGTTCATCTTGCTGGTAGATAACGTGAATTTTCATGTCTTCCTCATCCCCATTGTCGACCTTTCATCATCCTCGTTGTCGGATTCGATTTTGCTGACCTCAAGGTCACATATCAAACATTGCCATTTGTTTTACCTGTTTTTTTTTTAAATTCAGTAACAATTTTTTAAATTCTTCATTGCTCAGGTTGCTGCATTTTTTATGGAACCAAAGTTTACAGTTACTGCAGCTCAAGCTTCCAGAATTTTCTCGAATTTGCTTGGAGCAACTTGCACATACATATTTATTTGGCGCCATCTCAATTGAATTTCAAATTTTATCGTGGGAAAAACTGTTTATCTTTGGTTGGTTTTACTGGTTCAGATTGCTACACGTAAGTCAGCGGATCAGTCTTATTCGTCTGACGAAGATAGTAATTTTGCTTCTCAATTGTTGGTAGGAGTTTCAAGCAGTGTCGCATATATCGTTATCGTTGTAGAATTAGATCAGAAAATCACACAGATACTTTAATAAGGAAGTAGGTTATATAAAATTGCAATAACCACTCTGCAAGCAGCAGAGCCCAAGTATCTCAATCTTTCTTACAAGCTTAACATTTTTCTGGAGTGAAATATTCTAGATTAAGAAGATAGAAATAAATGATGTATCAGGATAAGATGGCAAAATTACTTAGAGTTGATTTTAATTTAAATAGAACAGGCCATATGGGGTGGGATAAACAGAAAAAGCAAAAGCAACTGATATTCACATTTATTAATTTTTGCAAAGATGGGAAACTTGAAGCTTTCATTATTTTAATTTTTATTATAATTATGTTCGTTAGATGGTGTTTGTGATGCAATATTATTGCACCATGTGTATATGAATGGTGGCAGTGAAGGATGTAAATTTGATAGGATGAGGTTATGTTATTTATTTTTGATTTGAATTGTTGGATGCTGTGCGTTTTAACAGTGTCTGCTTGTAGAGTGATCCATTCATTGACAATGTTAAATATGAAGTCTGTGTATGAGCCTGTGTATAATGCCAAATTTATAAGATGTGTATCTTAACTGTTTCAGATTTGGAAGTTGCTGGGGCTGAAGCACTCTTAACAAAGTATATTTGTCTGTTAGTGAGTCATGCCACTGACATTCTTCCACAAGCAGTAGGACTAGCAGCTGTACAGCCAAAGTTATATCCACTTATTGCTGCAGCGTTGAGAGCTGATGTAATTGGTGAGTAATTATTTGCCATTAGCAGTAGGATTTACACTTCCCTTTGTATCAAAAGATAATTGAATCTCTTCACTAAAGTTTTTCAAACATATTTCTGTGGGAACAATTATTGGATGTATGAATCGTGAATCTTACGTTATTGACCATGATTGGTAATGATTTGGTATTGATGATAAGCATGATTGGTAACATCTGAGCAACATTTTATTACATTGTGTATACAAATTAACCAATGCAGCATGTTTTTTGTTGCTTTCTTTACAGATGTTTTACTTCCTGAACTGTTGGTGTGTATGGTTCTTCTTCAGTTGGAGCTGCCTCTTTTGCTCTTGGGAGAGGATTGGCTTACCCTTTTTGCTCCACTGCTAGATGCACTGGATTGTTTTAATAGGTTGGCTCCTGGGATTGAACGAGAAGATGCACAGGATCTCTCCTGGCCTGGCATCATTGGTAAGAATACTTGTTTTGAACGAGGCTTTCTGATGTAGAATTGATCATAGAAACAAATGTAGATCGGCTGCAATAAAAGTGCATGAGAAATCATTAGTATTTATTTATAGTATTATTTAATTGACAATTGTCCATTAAATAATAATATAAATAATCCAAAATACAAAATTTACAAAATATACATAAAATAACTGGAAAATACATGATCAGAAGGATCATACATCATATTGTTCATACATCAATAAGATACTCCTTGCATTTGACAAAAATTTAGTTTAGGTATCTTCGTTTAAGTTAATGATAATTTGAAGGAGTTTCTGTGCAGCTCCTCAACAAGAAAGTGGTGTTCCAAAAGCACCTGAAGAATTACCATTGATCCGGAAAGCAGATTTAGAAAATCATAACCGTGATGGAGGCCTTTGGATTGTTGTAAATCGCAAAGTCTATGATGTCCAAGATTTCAGGTGAGTTTCATTTACATGTTTTAAGGGACCAAGAGCATTGTGTAAATTGCAGTAAAGTGTGATTGATGGAAAGTTATTTTCTCAGGAATAACAAACTACTATAAATGTTTGATAAACCTCGTGCAATGCTAAACACTTTTCCTTTTGATCAAGAGAGTTGCTTGCTGTAACCTTGTGAAATGAACACCCGGAACTAATATTTGCTTTTATGTGTCATCCACACTACACACAAACTACACTTCATGCAGTGGCCAAGAGTGTCTTGCTTGGCACAAACCCAGAAATTTGCCCTTGAGCTGCACTTCGGGAGGGGACTGCGGGGCTCTTATATGCCTACCGCCTTGGTTCTGAGGCGCATGTCACTGGGGCAAAATGAATTATCTACCTCTTTCTGGCCTTCATGTTAACTTTCTTCGCTTAATCGTAAAGAGAAAATATTGTAACACATACACAGAAATCTGCAATTTTTTGACAGAAAAACTCACAGAAAACACAGAAAAACTCTTGGGACACAGATATTGAAAAAGTGGATAAATCTTGTTCCTATATGTAGTAAATTACCTCCTCTCACACAACACAACTGCCTAAACCGTTCAGACAATTTTCTCCAAAATTGAAATTCCCTAATCGATCTGGATGTACTCGAAGCCCTGCAACTTTGAAACAGATATTTTCATTTTTGGGGTACCATGAAATAGGCCTCAAAACATTTTAAAAATTTTCTCCTAAATGGCTCAAATTTTTTTGATTCAACTTTGTAGCATATAAAACTCTTTAAAAAAAATGGTATGGGACTCATTTTAGATACAATCTCAAAATTTTTTCAACGTGTTCCTACAACTACAATACATGTTCCTACAACTCCTTATCTAATCGACATTTTTATTTTATCAATTTTTATTAAATAAACAATGCATGAGCATAAGTCTTTTTCTTTTTTACCGGCAGTATATAATGGTGCTGATTTAATGACATACTTTGGATATATGATTTTTTTTAGGGCTCAGGCACCTTGTGGATCAAGTACTTTACAGAGATTTGCAGGGCGTGATGCAACTCAGGCTTTTGAGGCTGCTGGTCATTCTCAAAGTGCGAAGGACACAATGGCAGCCTTTTTGGTCGGCCACTACTTGGATCCTGCAGAAGCTGCTGTTGTGGACTCCCCACGTCATGATCCCAGTGGGCTGACTGCAGGAGCTTCGGCATCAGGGCTACCGCTACTTGATGTGCAAAGAACTCTCGCATTGCTTCTGGGTCTTCACGCGCATCGCCTAGCACAAAGTAGTGCTACTCAGCCGGCTGAAGAAGAAGCTCGAGCGTGGCTGCATGCACCATTCTTACAGGTGATTGTATTTCAAAGACAGGGCTTGGGTTTTTCATTTGCTTCAATGAGTAGAAAGTAACCACTGAATAAAGATCATGAGTGAGAAAAATTCACATAGTTAAAGTGCATATTATGGGTACATTATATGTTATACCATTATACAATCACATTTTTTATCAATTATGTAGTTATTAAATTTGCTTCTGGAAATGGTTCGTGCCCAAATTAGTGATTTTGTGCTTCCAAAGGCACTGCGATCTTACATTAATCTTTACGTAAAACAATAGTAGAGCCCTAAGAATTTGTCTTATTATGCAAAGCTTCATGTCTCCAATTGCAGCAGCAGCAGCGAGAGACAAATTATCATTCATTGAACTTGTGTCAACTGCTTTAGGAATGAGATTAAAACTGCTCTACAGTTCTCTAATAAGGTAAAATCTGGTGATAAGTTCAATTACAAGATTATACATCTTTCAAGTATAAGATTATACATAAAGGTGAAATTCAATATTTATGTTAAATGAGGTGGTTGTTAAATGACACTAACAAAAATATCATAGCCCAGTTTATCGCAGTTGATGGAGAGGAGGCTGTATACATAAAGAAAATGAAATAATGTTGGATCATATAAGTTTTCTTGTGTTGCAATTCATCACTGTTTAGCCAACAACAGTAAGTTATGTGAACAGCAGACTGAGAGTCCTTCGAAAACAATTAGATTATCATTTATTTTCATATGATCTTGCAATCTACTAATGTCACTATTAAGATTTGAGTGTGGAAGTTTGGCAAAACGATGTCCAGATTAGTGTTGTGATTTTAAGTCTTTGAAGTTTCATTTTGCCTATTTTGCTCCTAACGCTGATTTTCAGTAGATACCTTTGTCTTCTTTCTACTTTGTCAAACACCCCATATACAGAATGTTATATACTGCTGCAAGAGAAAGTGCCGATGTATGGTCAGAATAACAGGTTTTCTGGATCTATCATACTGAAATAGTTGTTTTTTCCGTGATAACATTCATAGTATATTACTGTCTCTTATAGGTAGACTATTAAAAAAGTTAGACAAAATATACTTTTGGTACTGAATACATGATACTGAAATACAGGATTTTCTCAAAACATTTGAACCTCTGACTGTCTATGTGTGAGCAATTCTAGAGCGTAAAACATTAACATTTTCACCAAAATGGATATTCCCTTATCAAGCAATAGAACATCAACCCCCAGATTGATCATATTCAGGAACAAATAAGAACATTTTTCTTGTCATAGTGAAAAGAGTATAATTGCCTTTTTACTAATTCACAGGTGCTGAATTCAGACATGAAGTCTGAAATGCTGTATCACATATTTTTTGTGGAATCAGCATTGAATATATTGCAATATTAGTGAACTTTATGTGTAGTACTGAGAGTCTGAAGTTTATATGTACTACTGAGGGTCTAAAATCCATGGCATACGAATTTAGTCTTATTTAGAACTATTAGATAGAGTAAAAACATATTTCTACATCATTAATTCTAGAAAATATTTAAATATTATATGTGCCTTCAAAAAATGTTTCTGAGAGATTTCGGCTTGTAGCCCGATGTTCACTTTCCAATACTGTGTTCCAGTAGTTATCAGATAACAAACTGGGTGACCATCTCCCTTAATAATGTTTTTTTCATGAAAACTGTCGTTTGGGGAAACAGTCTGTTTGTTAATCACTAATGCACTAATGGTTAGAGGAAAAGAAGTCTAAATACAAGTGTAAAAAATTTATTTTAAGAGACGTATTACATCCTATGTTACAATCATTCTATTTATGAAATCAGAGTGTTTTCCAGCTCTATGGTTGCCCAGAAAATTGGTACAAAATAATTAAACGTACTTCAAAATGTTTTTTCACAATCGCCCAGCAATTCTTCAAAATGTGGATCTTCAATTAACTAGTGAATCTGAAGGCCAATGAAAATCCCTTCTTTTTCTTTTGTACCAATTACTGCATGAAATTTCATGAATAAGTATTGGAAGCTTTCACCTTCATTGTTTCCATTGCCTTTAGGAAATTTTCCATTAATTCTAATTTGATATGCAGTGGAGGTAGTAAATTGTATCTACTGAAAACAGGGTTTGTGAGAGGCTTTTGTCTCCGGGCACTTAATATTCTCGCTGAGGGCCGTGGTTGGTATCATAATGTTTACCTTTGCCCTACTGTCCCAAGTACCCAAAAAACAGCACTTTGGGTCTAAGGCATAAAAGGTTTTACATTACTCTTAGGTAATAGCACTGCTCCTTCAAGTTCTTTGACAGATTAAAATGTCCTACTAAATTATTTAATTTTGACTGTGTGATGTCTTCCTCTCAATCTAAAAGTCAGGGTCTTCCTCACTAGGAATCACTTCTTCCTGAGAATCATCTTTCTTCTTAGAGGTGGCATAGGAACAGGCACTGACACAATGTGTTCTTTTGGTCTAATTGTAGAAGGCACATTATATTCGTTAGACAAAACTAACAGTTAGTTAAGTTGTCTTTTGTGATTCGTGCCATATCATGGGCAGAGCAAATCACATGGAAGGATGTGTATTATCCACACACATTTTCTTGAGCCCTCATTTTGCTAGATGCGCAAGGAGTGGGGAGATTGGGTATTTCAAATATGTAGTTCATTTATAGATGAAAAGTATTTTTATTACATAGGAGCAAACATTTCATCTTATCAGATTTCATGGCCAACGCTCGTTGCTATCATTTATTCTTAACTCAACAATGTTAGTAGAGGAAGGGGAGTAAGTGTTCCAGAGCTCAAGAAAACGTGCACATGTAATACCTGGCAACCATCCTCCATCATTCACAGTTAGACCTCGACCTGTCCACCAATGGAGACAATTGAGGGGTCAGGGGTCTCAGACTCGTGGTGGGGAGCTGATTTGTTTGTGAATCCATCCAGAGGTTTCTAAGAACTTTCTCCAAAAACATCTTTTTTATGTTTTTAGCACTGCGATTTAGTGGTGGCTGCGCGAACAACCTCACTTATCCCCATGTGCAACTGTGATAACAGTTAAATGTGAGGCAGTTCATGCCCCATCACCCAGGTGATGGGTGACAGAGGTCTCTAGGGAGTGTATCGCCCAAATGCTGCTGTTTTACTGTAGGCGGTTCAGGGCTGGGACCACTCAAAAGCAAATTATCAATTGAGAGGATAGTTTTTTTAGTATATACAATATAACTAATAGGATAATCTGCATTTGTAAGGTAATTTCAGTTACAAAATTATTTTCTAATGAAAATCTAAGAGAAAGGAACACTATGTTCTAAAATAGGAGCTTTCAAATGTATAGATTTTCTTTAATAAGCCATTTGATTATATACTGAAAGAATGTACTCTTCAGGACAACTCTTCTGGATGTTTGTAGATTTCAAAACCATTTGTAATTGGTGTATTTCAAGACTAACTATCCATTTTGTAGTTTAAAAGATTGTACACACCATATGTAAGAACTCAGATATAGTTTTCACTCAAATTTTTCACCGTTTAAAGGTTGGACACAGGAAATGCATATACATCTTTTGTAATTTGAGTTATTTAGTTTTTAAGATTCTTAATATATTTTTTGTACATACTCAGATCAATTTTGTACCAGAAAACTTATACGTTTTTTTTAAAATTTGAAATTTATAATACATTTTTGAAATCTTCCAAAAATTTTTGATATGTTTAGTTGTAACCTTTTGTATGGATTTTCAATTTTTATTCAATTATTCAGTTGTAATTACACTTATATCGTAAAATAAGAATGAAGGTGTAACAGTTGAAGGATTAAAGATATATGATATGTTCATAATATATATAGTTGATATAAAATTAGATTTTTGATAGTTTTACATGAATTATGAATGTAAAATTGTATAATGTTTATTCTTTTTGAAGTACATTTTTGAAAGGTGATGTATTGGGAGTTCTCATTTTATTTAATTGAATAAACTTATAATAAGTTCTTTGATATTTTTTTATAACAGCATTTAATTTAAGAAAGTCAAATTAAATTGCAACTTTCAATTTATTCAGATTCTATATCAAGTTTACTAAATCAAAAAAAGATGGCAGACACTGCAAGAGGCAATGCCTCTTCTACTCCTGAAGGATTCTCCTCATGCGAATATGAGTATGTCCTAATAATATAGATGTATGATATAAATTATGATTATAATTAGATGAGTGTAAAATAAATTTGGTGTATACAAATAATATTTTATATTCCTTTTTATAAAGAGTGTTTGCATTCTGTAGGGTGGACTGCAAGTGCTTACTCCCCCCAACCCCTTTGAAGAAGAGAAAGGAGAAGCGCGCAGTACAAGTTCCACCGCAGGGACCACCCCCACTGAGCCCTTGCGCACAGGACCTCCTCGTCCTGCTCTAGGTCTGCCTCTGGACCGTGCCACTCCTCTTCTTCATGCTCTTGCTGATGGGCGTCTTTCGGTAAGCAGGCTCAAAGAATGACATTTTACTAATTCTTTTATTGACAATCACTAGATTTAAATTTTTGCTAGTAAACTGCATGAAATTTCATAGGGCTTAAAATGATTTGCAGGATCCATTTGTACGTGCTTTCTTAAGTGCTGTGGATCATCACAGCAAACAACATCATCTTCTACCTCCTGGTGACTTTCCAGCAGACCATCCAGTAGAAGAAGTTGGCCGATTGCTCTTGGCTGTTCTTGGAAAACACCTAGGTTTAGGAGCTCAGATTGTGACTGTTGCAGATCAAGGTGAATACCTTAACAGAATTATTGATTCATGTGTGACTCATGAAATTTTTATTTCGTGTTATGTAATGTCTCAGAATTAATTCTACAAATTTCTAAGGTATGCAAAGGTGTAGAAGATATTTTTTTTATTGATCATGTAATGGGAAATTTCATGCAATGAAGTTACACATAGGACATTTGCTATAATTGTTAGGTAACCTCTTACACACAGATGGTTGGCAGTTATGTTATGACACTTTCAAGGAGATTTCATGAAACCGTCAAATATCTGTTATGCATGCATCATTTATAACCCCTATACATATCATAGAAGTTTATTACATTTATTCTGCAATACTTCTGAGCAGTATTTGTAATTCTGATTTCATCCCCACCTGTAATACGTTGTAATGATTCCAAATGTGTATGATTCCTTCAAAGGGTTTAATTTGCTTCTCTGAATTATCTAAACTTTTTAAGTACTATTGTGTAAGGATTCAATCACTTAGTTACAAATTTCAATTCAGTCTAACAAGCAAAATATTGACTTCTCTTGCTTTTACATTGGAATTTTGAAGTTTTCCCATGATGAAATGCCAAGATCACCAAGCTTCATCATGAAACAGTTCACAGTTTCTCATATTCCAATTTGATATTGTATTAATAGTTCTAGCTATTTAGAATATAAGGATCATACTTTTCTATCCATTTATAGAAATTGAATATTAATGTGTAGAAGATTTATACTAAATTTTTTTTTGCCCAATTATATATTTAGTTTGGCCTGTTGCTCAGTCATATTGGACTGTTCTGCAATTTCCTGAAATAATTTGTCATCAGTGAAGAATCAAATAGTAGATGATATATTTTGCGGCAAAAAATTTACTTAACTAAACAACAAATTGTCTGTGGCCTGTGAAATATTCATAATAAATAAATGAATGAATGAATAAATAAATGTCTCAGCCTTGAGGGACCCCACAAGTCATGTTACCTGATTCCAATAATAGTTTTCTACCTGGAAGTTATGCTTTCCATTACAAAGAAACATATTCCTACCCAACCAGTTTCGCTTCAGTGACTTTTCTTATAAACAAATCGCGCTCTGAGAACATTTACTATTCATTAAATCATCACTCAGGGATGTAGATACGTTTTGTAGCAGACTGTATGTCATTGGAACTTTTGGTGAATTTTCAATACTTGAAGCATTGTTGCAGGCCATTAATGTTATTGGCAGGGAGCGAATGCACTGCAATTTTGTCGGCCAGCTGGTGGGGCTATGGTTCTGCCGCCTAAAATCAGGCGCACACTATTTAGAGCTGTTGTAACTTGCATCCCTGTCCCTCTGTTCACAACAAATTTGCGTTGTTTTTTCTTAGTTTGTGTCCAAAAATAAGTAATTTATTCTTCAGCAATACAAAGAAATATCCTTGGCTTATTGACTCACTACTAACCTAACCCTGTGGATGACCAATTGTCAAGAAAGTTTTCTGCAGACACAGAGCAAAATGTCATAGGAAACATTTTTTTCATGTTTGTGGCGAACGGTGTGTTTTCCCCATTTGTTTTCCCCATTCCCAATGATGGTGTATTTTTTCCATTTGAAATGGCTCTTACGGTCTGTATAAGAGTATTCACACATCATGAGTCATTTCATGCAGCAAAAAATACACCATTGATTCCTCCTCTAATGAGCAAATGTTTCTTATGTCATTTTGCTGGGAAACATTTTCGTATGGTACAGAAGTTTCTTGTTGGTTTCTCTTTTGTAGTGTCCAAAAGGTTTTGCGTAACATGATTTGAAACACTGAGGATATTTCAATCCATACAAACATATTTCATGCCAATATAAATGACAGAATCTCACAATTCCATTTATTTTTTGCAGAACTTGAAACGGGTCATGCAAGATTACCAAGGGCTCTTGCAGAAGCTGTGCGAACAGTACATCAGATGAAATGGGGAGTGGTGAGAGCTCGTCAGGAACAGAGCCGATCGTATAAAGAGGTTGGTCTAATTCTGTCTTCTAATTAACTCACTTTTTTGTAACTCAAGTATACTTGAGCTTCATTAACTCCTTAACTTACCAATTATGAAACGAAAGATGGTCAAAAAATTTCCAATTTTTATTATTATTCGTGTTAAAAACACGAGTATTTACCAATAATGTGAAAATTGGTCATTATAACTTCTGATTAATCAGACAAGTCATTAATGACATTGGCCTGCAATTGTTTTCATTACAAATCTGTTGATCATAACAACTACCTTGATAAAAAAGATAGCTTTAGTTCCAAACATTACATTTCAATTTTGCGTAATTGAATTTTTATTCATAAGTTGTTTGAAATAAATTTTACAAAATAATTTTTAATTTTTATTAGTCATCCAATATGCTGGAAGTATTTTAAATTCTGACAATGTTTGTGTAATTGAATTATTGAACTATTTTATTATTGAAGTTCTTAATACTCAACTTTTTCCTTTTGTCCTTCAACTTTGCATGTAATTTTTAGGTGTGTGCCCCTGCCCTTGACAAGTGTCGTTTTTTACTACATGAAGTTCGTGCAGCATCAGGTACAGAAGTTCGAGCATTACGTGCACTTCGAGGCCACTTGCATGCTGCACCTCGATGGCGGCGTACAGCTCAGCGCTTGATGACTGAACTACGAGCTGGTCGACATAACTTTTCTAGTAGTTCTCAGCAACAACTTGCACCTCAGCGATCAAAACCAGAGGATATTCTTAATGCTAGTATACAGGTATGGCTGCTTAAACTCCTTACAATTTCTATTTTAGGAAGTAGTACTGATTTTGCTGGTGCTTTTCATGAATGGGAGAGAAAATGTAAAATGATTTTTTATCTTTACTTTTATCATCCTTCAGTTTATTTCTGAACTTTTGATGAGGAAGGTCCTTCATTATAATGTATGATGGAAAAAATGTAATGGTTGATTTGAAGTTGCTGAGGCATATCTAAATCACCAATCACATTGCTTATGTAGATATGAATCTAACTGCTGGAAGTTTTGTGTTAATTGATTTTTTATATTATCCCTTTATGGGAGAATAATGACTTGCACATGAAGAACACAATTTTATTTTTTCCGGAGCTAGTTTGTGGGTATGAATTTGAAACCTCACACAAATCCATCACATAAGCTTATAATATCTAAACATTAATTTAAAAAATTGTATTACAGAGTCAAGATGCAGAAGCAAAGAATAAAGGACTAGAACTTGAATTAGACCATTTGGAGAAACAAGAAAGTGATGTTCTTGAGACAGAGATACCTGCTTTTACTCCTGTGCCTCCTTCACCATCTGCTCCATCAGTACCTGCTTTTCCTGATGTGGATTCCAAGGAAATAGAGGGCCATGAGAAGGAAGCTGCAGATGTAGATACATGGAGCGAAGGAGAAGATCGAGAGGGAAGTGACGGAGATGAACCTCCATCTTGTGCTCCCCCTCCACCCCCTTCTGCTGAAAAGGACAAGGAACAACGAGAACCTAGGGAAAAAGAGAAGCAAGCACAGACTGGAGGATCCAGTTCCTCTCAAACACTGCAGTCACCTCGGACCTTAAAAATTACAAGATCAATTGTGGACTTTGTGACTCAAGAGGAGGGAACTGATGTGGAAACTCTACGTAAGGCCATGTATTGCCAGGTGTGTATTTTGAGGTAACTTCTATTAACTAGATCTTATTAACTACTTATAAATGTTAGCAATAGGAAGTTTTAGAACCAGGCATAAGGAGACATCTGTAAACTCTATTGATCATGTGACTAACAACTATATACGGTCGTAATGAACAACGTTCAAAAGAGTTTTAGCAATTGCGACTTTGCATTATGCATTATAACAAAAGAAGCATTTCAAGCATTGAACAAAAAAGTTGCATAATATATCAAAGAGTAGGCTAGTTGTAAGACATTTAAATCACGATACGAGTCAAGAGTGTAACCAATCTACATTGTGCATGGAGTTTTAGATTTTGTTGCTCTCTGTGATGAGTATGCAGCTTGGAATTTTGTATTGGCTTTTTTGAGAATATAGGAAATATCTTAAAACAGCGTTCGTTATGAGTGTAACCCGAATATGATTTCAACTTCTTTTTTGCGAATTTCTTTCCTGTCACCTCTCTAACATTTTCTGTTAATTCTTGCCAGCATTGTGGAGTTGGTAAGGAATTGTAACTGGCTCATATATGAGAAATAGTTTATCGAGTTGGAAAAAAGCAACATTTTTCTATTTCTGTTTTTAGGCGGCCATTTTGTGGTTTGTAAGGTGACCATAAAGACACATTATTTTTTGCACTATTTATGAAGCTATAAGGTCGTGCCTTGAGCTTAAGGTTATGACTTCAAAGTTCGTCACATGACTGTTGATGCATAACGTTCTACCTTATGCATGGTGCTAAAACTCCCTAATATGTATCTATTGCACATATTGTTCATTTACTTGTTAACAATTTTTGGTCATAGTAGTAGTCAAAGGAATTCTGAGCATAGTAGTTAAAGGGCTTTATCTGGCAGCGTGCAGTGAGCATGGATGGAGTAAAGTGAGTGAGTCTTCTACCTAAGCTGGAGGTTTACTTGTATGTTCATAATGGAACTGACTCTCCAAAACTAATCTAAAATAAGGAAGTTTTTGGGAAAATCAAATATTATGTCTTGCAGGTTGCGCATCACATGTTTCTATCAGTCTTGTCAGCTTAAAGTTTCAATTGGAAGAGGCTAGCAAGACAGTTCTTTTTCTAGTGAGCCCCAGCCCAATTTGAAGAAATACCCTACACTTCAGTTCTCCTTTGTTATGAATTCTGGTCTGCTCTTGTCATGACAAATCTATCACCATAGGTCAGTTTCTAAAGTCAAGAACTCAGCACATGCAAGTTAGCACGGTTAGGAATTGTCACTTAAGTATCTTCATTTGGTCAATTTTAATAACATCTTGACCATTGTATTTCAGTATAAAATGATGGCCTGATCAGTTAAAAAGTCGCATTAGTTTCACAAAGCTCCGATAAAACCTTCTTCCTGTTGCTGTGTCAAAATGACCGTGAAAGAATTTATCATGTGATGTCATTTAGAGTTGTGGTGTGATTTCAGTTTCTCATGTGCATCTTCTGTGCATGGCTGCAAACTTGTCAGTGCTCATTTGTTAAAACTGCCTCCGACTTCATTATTGGTTGGTGCCGTGCTATTGTTGTATTTATTATTATGGCAATGTGCTATTGACCCTGTGTGTCTTTACTCCAAAGAAATACAACACGTAACATAAAACTTGGATATTTCCTTACAATCTCAGATGCCAGTGGTTTTCTCTAATATGTTGAGCCTACACTGTGCAGTAATTGTGTTACTTAGGGCCTAGTGACCTGTTTGTTCTGAGCATTATATGTTGTGATATGTCCCAAAAATTTAGATAAGAATTTTGATTAATGTACAATCCACAATATGAGACACTGGGAGAGGTGGCTCAGGGCATTAACTGATGTCGCTACAGTGCCTCTGACTGAGAGGTTCTAGGTTCGAGTCCCGATGGTGGCAGGATTTTTGTCACTAGCTTGTCAGCTAGGTCAAATTGAGTTGCTATCTGGAGGGGAATTCTAGCGGTAGGCTGCTCCGATCAGTAGTTTTCTGTAGTTTCATAAGTCAACACCAGGCGAATGCCAGAGCAGTACCCTTACAAAGAGGTCACAGACTGTGAGTGATCTTTCTTTCCTCTTCCTTGTCCTATCCTCACCCCTTACTTACACACACTTACACTAACATGCACTACACTTCCACACATACCAGGAGATGAGTTGGAGGTTTACTGCTTGTCCTGGCTGGGGTGGTACCCTACTGATGGGTGATACTTGTTTGAGGAAAACTCCGCTATTCAATGGTAGGTCGGTGCCGGATCTTGCCATTCAGCAGGGAAAGATCACCACCACCTCCCCCCAAGGAAAACACATGCACTACACTTACAGGACTAATGACAGTTGATGTGACCGATCACTAAGCTGGCTTTAATGTTAATTTTGTGCAGCCTTACTGCTAATTTATCCTGAAATATTGATATTTCCTTTCAGGTTCAACGTGCTCGTATCCGTGTGCAGGGCTGTGAAATGATGTATGAACTTTTACGCCGAGAGCAGCTACTACCATCAGTGCGCTATGCTTTGCTGTCAGGTTGGCTTGGTCTCACTCACAGGAAACAAGTTGTGAGGTGAGTGCTATCATAGAAATGTTGCAAGTTCTTGAGGAATTAACATATTAAGGCAGTCTCAGCAACTATGGGCTCCTTCATAACTTCTAAATGGTTCATGATATGGAAATGTAGTTTTCTCTCAACAATGCAGAATCATCAGACCCTTGTTCTGGCAGTGGCAAAGGTTCCCTTAATCAGGGGATATACAGTTGGCTCCAATGGTTGCCATGGGGCAAGTTCATAATATGCTCTAGAGAAATTGCCTGTATAATGTTTGGTGTTCAAGAAATTTAATAATCTTAGATTTTTTAAATAGGACTATGCATTTTTTTGCTAGCAATAGATAGATCATCAAAAGAGCAATATAATTATGTTTAATTTGTTAATATTATAACAGTAATTTGAATATAAATTATACTTTTTACGTGTGACTTGAAATAATTTATTGTTCAGTGTAACTCAACTGTAACATAATGTTTTTTTGGTCATAAACGCATTCCAACAACGTAATTATGAACTATTTTATACAACATGTGATGTTCATCATGCGTTTATGTCACCCTATGCATTGTTAGACAATAAACGCAATAAGATAATGAGATGAAGTGATGGTAATCTAGTGGTGTCGTGAATTAGAACTTCCTGGTAACACATGTTTCTGTATAGCAGAAATGAAACATCTTTTAGGAAAAAACAAACTAAAATACGAATGATCCTTATTTTATTGACTTCCTTGATACTTATTTTATCACATAAACGATTTGAAAAATAAGTACATTTTTTTAAATCGTGATATATAGCACATTTTGTTGGAGGAGTAACACAATTTAATTTGGTGTTTTTCTCAAGCAATATTTACTTGAGAATTTTTTTTATTATTTTCTCCCTTAATTAAAATAAATAAATGTAATGAAAAATAATTATTGCAAGTAAAAATAAAAAATCATGCAAAAAAAGGGTTAAAAAGACAATATTTTCTTTTAGTAGCCCTGGCCTTCAAACCTTCAGCCTTTGCAGGGCTGAGACTGTTATGGTGAGAGGGGAGACTGAGAGAGGTGGCAGTGAGGGATAGTGGCTTAATTAAAACATTTCATGGTCTAGACACAGATCAGAAAAACAGGAAGGAACACCAATGTTAACAATCAGAATGAGAGATTTTTACCATTGCTACTTCTGAATTGAACTTTTCTTGTACTAAATTCCAAAGCATGAAACACTGCAAAAAATAATATAAAACATTTTGTAGCATAAGGAAGATGATTATAAAGTTCCTATTCCAACTTACTAGAAAAGAGATCAGTGTATCATGGCAAAAACAAGCTAATATTGTGAAACAAAGGAAGAGAATGAGGGTCTTCAAGATTTTCATGAAAATATCTTGTGATAATTCATCAAATAATAGACAGGTAGAACTTTTCTATTATTATTCTATTATTATTTAACACATCACTGTATCAAAGGAAAAGCAATGCAAAAATGTTTAAATTTCTCAAGTACTAGAAATTAAACAGACAATACAGGCGATCTTAAAATCTACAATTATGAGGTCATAGTATGAAACATATGAAATCTAGGCATAATCTAATGCAACACAAGAATTTTCTGGCAAACCGAGTTGTCGTTACCTGGAATGTACTACCACAGAATGCAGTGACTGGACCTAATCTTCAAGTTTTCAAAAGCACTGATTCATGCTATGTGAGATATAAATACTGTTGCCTGTAAATTACTTCAATAAAAAAAATTGTGTGGAACATTACTTGCACTGTGATTCCACATTGTTGAGCGAAGACTGCATTTCAATATCAAGAACCATTTAGAACTTATGGAGTGACCTGTAATTAGTGGGAACCAGTATATGATACAATAGTACCGACACAATAAAGATTTTATTTAGTTTTGCGATACATGAACAAGTGTACTTGTGCATTCTTGAACTTTTTATTAATTTTTCAGGGAGGATTCTGGTTATTGTCTAGATGATATACAACTTGCGAACCCTCAGCGCAAATTAGAAGTGGTCCTTGCACATGCAAAGATTGCATCATGGGCAGTAGCTGCATTGCGCAGTAACCTTCTCTCTGCTGAGCCAGCCCCAGGCCATAGCTCTGGATGTGGCAGTCTTGGAAGTGGAGGAATTGGGAGCCGTGCAAAAACAGCAGGACCTCGTTCTCGCAGTGGCAAAGGCTCACTTAATCAGGGGACCTACAGTTGGCTCCGACGGTTGCCCTGGGCCCGCTTCCTTCTAGCTCTTCTGGGCCTCCTAACTGGAAGTCATCGTGGTGGAGAATTGTCTCTGCTCATTGGATCTGGTCTTTTAGCACTGTTGCAGACTTTGGCCCGTCAACTAGGTATATATCCACTTGGGCATCAGCTTATTTCAGTAGCACATCCTGTAATAATTCATCATCCCAAAAATTTTGAAAACCCATTTTTCTCACTTCAAAATTGCATTGGACCATGGTTCTGCCCTACTGGACTATTCAGCAATAAAAGTTTCTGGGATTCACACTCTTAATTGTTCATATGAAACGTCCCTCTGCCCGCCCGCACGCACATCCCGTTCGTCCGCCTCTCCCGCACATCACTCCGCGGAATATGCAACCCATACTGACACTGTCTTAGCTGTGGCCGCTGTACATAGTATGACACATTCCCATCACAGAGCATATCTGTGATGCAAAATGTCAATTCCGCTTTTGTAGTTGTTATTTGTCATGAAAACTTTTGGAGTTTTTGCAAACATGCAGTGTCCCTTTTGGGTTTTTAGAAGCCAAACTGCGTATGTGCTTATTTGCAGAAACTCCAGAACCATTCATCAAAAGGTGTTATAACAGCAAACATGCTCATATTATTGATAATGGTGATGTATTACTGCGTTCCTACTAACACTTTAGTCATCACTTGAAAACTTGGCTGAACAAAGCACTAATGCTTCGAAAAACATATGTAATTTGAATTTTTTGAAAATTCAAATTATAAATAAAATTTATTTTTTGAAAATTCTAATTATTATTATTATCATTATCATCATTATTATTTAATTTTTAAATGAATAAAATATTTAACTTGAGAAAAATTATATAATTCAAGGAAATGGTTGGTTAATTTATTAATCTAAGCAGTTTATTTATGAAATAATGGTGTAGACTATGCATATAATAGAGTTAGTGTTTATTATTTATTTATAACATACACCGGAAATTCCCTCAAGAATTTTGATTTAAAAAGATAATATTTGCCAAAAGAGAATCACTACTACGTATTTCAGTTGTTGGTCGTCAATAGGTATAAAGGTATATCGAAAAAACTGTTTCCTTGAATACCTAACTATGTAGCATTTGTCAACCTTCAGCCACATGTCACATTTCACGCACCAGTCTCATAGGAATGAAAGGACAAGTAGCTTATCAGCATCCACCAAGTTTTGAATCCTCAAATAAATTTTGTCATCGTCAGCAAACAGCTCCACCTTACTGTGAGTTATAACAGTTGGTCATGAGTTTATGAACCTTTTGAACATTGAAGCCCCTAGATGTAATTCCTGATGAACACCAGATGGATGAAGTAAATGAGAACTGAATTCACAAACTGAGACACATTGTTTCCTACCCTTCAGGTATGCAGCCAGGATAACGGCCAACCTTTTGTGGTGTTACGGAATTACCTTAATGTTTTTGTGCAGAAGGTTGCTGGCCTGATGTTTTGGGACCACCCCCAGAAGACTGTGATCCAGAGACATATGCTGTATATGAAGACTCCTTGCAGCGTCACTCTGCTCCTGCTGTTGCATATACAGGACCTGAACTTGCTGCACTCATGAAGATTGGCACTCGTGTGGTACGAGGAGTGGACTGGAAGTGGGGTGACCAGGTGATTTTTTGTTTATGTTTGTGAAATATGTACCTTATGTTGTCTACAGTATTATTCTCCATTTATAATGACTATTGAAATTAACACCAACTGTGTTCAACAATACATTTAGTATGCCCCAGTGAGAGCATTGTATCTCAAAAAAATTGTTGCTTTTTCTATCTGATTTTTCTTACTACATCTCTTTACTGGCCTATCGTAAGTTTTCATACATTCAACATATTGGTGTGCATGTGATTAAAATAGCAAGTTAATTAAGAAAGTTGAATGAAACATTACTATAATTAATATGTGATGTATTCTGCAACTCTGTTCGGTATAATTTCATTTGTGGAGTACGCTTAGTAAATACCACTCTTTCATTAGAAATTTTCATATAAATTCCCTTGTCGCTTAATGACTCAAGAATGAATGATAACAAAATGTCCAGTGCATTTGTGGTACTACCTATGATAATCATACTGAAGCTTTTAAATTTTCTTAACCTTAACTGGTGATATGTGGTCTCTGAGACTCCTGAGGAAAAATAAACTCATAGTCCTCTTTTCTGGTGTTGCAAGAAGTTTTTGTTTATAGAACCTTCTTATCCTTTTCTAAATATCATTCACATCGCAGGACACCGGATCCAGTTACAGCTGTTTGCCTTTGAGGGTCAGTTGAAATTTCTGAGTGGTCTTGAAGACCACACATCACCAGTAACAGAACTTTTCTTGCCACAGCAAAGATGTGTGAACGTGACGGTGATCTCAGAATTTGTTTCTGGAGAGTCCTATTTTTGGTGGTACAGTTAAAGTCGATAATGGAAATCCCTACTGGTATTGACAGTGATGTGGACAGTGATTTTGCCTTTGAAAGTGAACACGATATGAAAACAGAAGAATAATTGCATGAAGAACAAGATCATGAAGTAAAAGAAGTGAAGTAGAAATGAGGAGAAATAGCAGCAGAGGAGGAAAAACAAGAAAGTGAAATGATTACCACGAGTTTTGACAAGAGTTGGAGGCAAAAACAGGCTCAAATTGTCATACAAGATACTTCATAAAATTTGAATGATGCAATGCACATTTTGTATTAATGGATAATTTTCATCTAACAACACATTATAGTATTTAAATGAAAGTTTTTTAATGCAGTGAAAAATGTTTGAAATATTATTTTAGACATTGTTAGATAAATAATCATGAATAAAAAGTATGGACACATAGAAACCAGATTTTTTACTCAGCAAGTAAATAATAATTATATTTTCATTTGACATATTAATTACAAACCTTTTCATTTTCTTGTTTATTATAACACAGATCAAGTGAAAATAATTGTCAAGTCAACGTTTATTCATTATTCATTTATTCATTTAACAGGTTATAAAATATACAAAGTAATACATCAACATGAAATGAGACAATGAAAATAATCCAACTAAACTTTCACAGTCTCACAGTCTGGACCTCACTGGTACTTACTTCGAAGGCACTTCACCAGTAAACAGTTAAAACTTTTTTGGTATCTTGAACTTTATTGTCCACATTCCTTCAAAGATATTGCACCAAATGAGAAACACCTCAAAACATGAGATGCTCATTAGACATTATAATTCGTAATCAGTGGTAGTACACTATTTATAACTGAAACAAAACTTTAGTATAATTTTGTAATTTTGTGTAATTGTACATGTAGGATGGCCCTCCTCCAGGCGAAGGAAGAGTTATTGGTGAACTTGGAGAAGATGGTTGGGTCCGTGTTCAATGGGACAATGGATCAACAAATTCTTATCGAATGGGCAAGGAGGGAAAATATGATTTGAAACTCGCTGAACCTCCGACTCCTGCTGACTCTGATTCTGATTCTGACTCAGCCGAAGAGCAAGCCAAGATTCGTAAGTTTTCAATTCTGTTATTTAGCAGGGATTCTGATGTCAAATGTTTTTTAGATATTTTATACCTAAATTCCTTCACCATTGATGCTTTAAAGGAGGGAAAATACATAAATAAATTCAATATGTATATCTAAATGTTACTTGTATATGTTGTATCTTCAATTTAAATAAGTTTACATGCAAATGGTAGGAATTGAGTTCAGCAGTATAAAGAATTTCCCTTTAACTTTCTTTTTTGAGATATTATTTATCAATACATAATGCATGCTCTGCAAATTCTTGTGTGTAAAAATAGGTTCTTTGGGAAAAATGCTAAATATAATAAAATTTTCATAAATAAATCAGGTAGTCTCTTACATCAAGTGTGTTTGTTTGTTGTTCTTTTTTTTAATAAATTTATTTTATTATTTCACTGGTGGTGAAATTTGCAATCTAAAACAAGAACAAAAATCACTGTCTGCAAGATATTTTGAAAAAACTATCCCCATGCCTCTTTACTCACCTTTTACCTTCTTAAGTCTGCAGTCTTTCAGATTTTTGCGAATATCTCAAAAAGTCTGAAGGAATGGATTGGAATTTCGTCAAATTTCTTGCTAGGAGTATTTTCATTTAATCTGGCAGCGTAATTAGATTTTTAGTAATTCAAGATCAGATTTGAAAAGTAGCTTGTCAGGGAGAAGTAAAGAGCTTTATCGGACAGTGTGGAAAGGTACAAGTGCTCACGGTAACATATGGCTCAGCATCTAGCTGGAAGGGAAGTTGTCATGGGAAAGGGAGGAAAAGAAATGTGCAGTTCAGAACAATTAGGTGCACGACCTATTGACAAGTTCCCAGTGAGAAGAACCTACAAATTGAGCTCAAGAAACGTGTTGATATTGCATAGTGTCATTTATTAAATTGTACAAACAACGTAATACATATGTAGTAAAAAAGCAAAATAAAGTAAAATGTTTGAACATTCATTTTAATCCTAAAGAAATTTACAATTTATTTTCCCTCTCAACCATGAGAAATGGTAGGTGCCCAGGATTTGAAACTTGCATATATAAAAAACGTGCATATATTTGCATCGATATTTGCTTGTGGAAATTTATTTAACTTTAGCTTGTGTTGGATCAGAGACCTTCCTCTTTATATTTACTAAATTAAGTATTTTTGGACTTCAGGACGTCACTGATCTGCGAACAATCGCAAATTTTTTATATTCTTTCGGAAACATTATCTTTGGTGATAATTGTAATGTATCTTATGAATTATTTGGAACCTCTGATGTTGCTTTTTGTTTTAAGTAAGGTAGTATTAGTAAGTTATATTTCATAAGGTAAAATTTACACAAATTCTTTTATTTTATATTTTTCTTCTCCCCCTTCCCCCCCCCTTCGCCCACACAGAACAAAACATCAATGGAACAAAATTATTCAAATATATATACTTTTCTGTTTTAGGCCGAATTGGCAGTTCTCAAGGACGTGGAGTTTTGTTTTCTGGCAAGGATGCTCACCCAACACAATTATTGAAAAGAGCAACTTTGACTCTGCTGCGAACCTTGACGCTGTGTTGTGGTTTAGAAGCAGATCGAATGCAACCATCAGCTTTGCGAATTCTCTCATCTCTCCTTAGGGAACTTGTCTATGTAAGTCATTTTTTATTTGTTTGTTTCTTTTATTATTCTTTTGCTTTTGAACATTGATGTTGGTGAGCTTTGTTTATTTTATTTTTTATGTATCCCCATGAAAAAAATTTCAGGGAAGTTCTTATTACAAATAATTCTAATTTTTCAGTGATTCTAATTTTTTTATTTACATAACATAATGAAAATTGATCAACACTCTTGAATGTGTTAAAACACCAACTTGCTTGAGGCTAAGCTTGAAAAAGATATAGATATTTGTGTTTCTTTGTAATTTATTTTCTCATCCAAAATCACATTAATAACCTTAAATAGCCATTCATTTTTAAGATAAACGAGTTTTTGAATTTTCATTGTCATCTAACTTAATGAATAGGATTTCTTCTTATTAAGCATCTTATTCATAGGTTAGAACACATTCTGAATCTATCCTCATTCTCATTAAATAACAGTGTGTCATCTTATATTTGCAGATTAAGTCTAGTCATTAGGATTTAAGTTTTTACAATGCCATTCCATATCATAAAACTCCTAAATGTCAACGTAACAAAAAACTGCATATATGGTAAAAATATCGCATGCGTCTTCAATACATAATTGAATTCGTGGTCGTATTCTTGGCATCCACCATGAATTTGCTGGGCATTCCACACTGATATTTTTGAATGAGCCACTAAAGAGTTAATGTCAAACGAATGGCATTGTATCAAATGAAACATAACATGAAAATGAATGCTGAGATTTTGTTATACAAAGAGGATTTAACGAGGGTGCGTGGAATCTTGGTTCGATGCCCAGCAAGAGAAAATCTGTGTTTTAAACTGTTAAAGAAACAGAAGGCTTCAACAAGTGCAGGACAGAGAAAATCTGGTGACAAAGAAGGGAAATGTTCTTGGGTGACGTCTGATGAAAAACTAAGAACAACGTAAATTCAATGCACAACTTATTTTAGTTGGGTCTAAAAGTTAAGATCGATGATGGCCCTTGATACAGGTGAAGATGATTAGAACAGTGACCAAAACCAGGATTATAATGATTTTAAGGAACAAGGAAATGATAGTTCAGTAATAAGTCTTGACATTCTCAGCAACAAGGCAATTTTCTAGTTTTGACAATTTGCATTTTTCTTTTGACATATTATAAGAATTAGTTAAAAATAAAAAAAGAAACTCTCAGGGGGCCTTTTCAAAATTAGTGGGTCGTCATATATTTAGAGTCGACTTACATTCGGGTAAATTCAGTAACCAAAGTAATAATTCAGCATTTATGCACCCTTAGTAGTGGAAAGTTGTTTAACTGTGATTCTTTTTTTTAAAAAGATGAGATGAAAAGTGATGTTGCTGTCATTTTTTGCTCTGACCAGTGCTGTCTCTGAACAGCAATCAGGATCATTAATGTACACAAGATCTGAGCCTTCTTGTTTGTTAACTGACAATTAGAGAATGTAATTCTTTCATTTCTATCTCATGAATAATTTTAATGTCTTATTATAGCTGGGAACTCGTCGCTGCGACAGCACAGGGACTCAGGCTCAAGCCTTGGCCCATGCGTTGCATGCTGAATGGGCCTCTTTGGGGTTCATTCGTGCAGCGTCTGCATCTCCAGCCATGTGCCGAGCTCTCAGTTCTCCTCCTTGGGTTGATATGCTCATGGCTCTTGCCGCAGGCCAGGACAACACTCTTGTTGTGTCATTACATAAGCAAGTAAGTATTGACATTGCCTGAGTAAATTTCCCTCTCTCCCTTTCTTTTTCTTTCTCTCTCCCTGTCTTTCGCTCACTCTTCCTCATCTGTGATGTAGGAAATGCTGTAACACATGTTACCTAAACACATTCCTCAGAAACAATGTGTTAGAACCCAGTTTTTAGTCACCAGATGTGAGGGGGAGGGGGTTTCTTGGTCTGTATCTACAAAATGAGACCTTTTACAGCAAGTGCATTTTAGTAGTTTGGATCTTCTGGACATTTCCACCTCTAAACACAAGTGGTCTTAACCAGATCGATAAGATGAAACCACTGCCTGTGTGTTGCAGGGCAAGGCTTTTGATGTTCTGCTCTAGCATGATATTATTTTCACAAAGATAAAAGCTGTTTTCTGTGGATGGAGTCTCGTAGCTTGTAATTGGTAGTGAAGTCAGTCTCAAATTAAGTGGTTGCAAAAGTGAGAAGGTGGGAAACACTACAGGCATCCATTTGAAAAAACAAGTGAGATTACTGTGTTCCTTCTGACAAGCCATACAAGTCTGTCTGAGAAAAGTGCTATTGTAATCTACCATTTTATGAAAATAACGGAAATTCAAAAGAAACACATTTACTTATAGTTTGTCTATGTCCCTAAGTATGTTAATTATACCAATAGTCTGTATGGTTTTGCATACCAGAACCTTTGAGAATATATTGTTATGTTCTCTGATTGAGTGAAATTAATTTTTAGTTTAACTAAATTCAGAAAATCAAAATATATTCAGAGAGGTCCTCAAAATTTAATTGTATATGTGTTCTGTGTAGGTTCTTTCATTACGTCTACTCCAGGCCGTCTTACCAGCTTGGGATGTAGCACCTGCAGAACGCTTGGCGCTTCTGGAACGTCTCTTCCAGTTGCTTGGCAACATGGTGCTCCTGTGTCCTGGAGACCCTCCACCGCCTGCTCCTCACCCCCCTCCAGGGCCCAGAGGTACTTTTTGTTTTATATTTTTTAACCATATTGAAGGCTCGCACCAAAATATACACTAGGTAACAAAAAAAAAAAAAATTTCATACCTCCAGGAGGAAAGTATGTGATATCAAAAGAAATGATAATGCTGATTTCAAAAATCATTATAAAAAGAGTCTTTCATGCAGGGTTCAAAAGATATGAATATATTTAGTGTTTGAAATAAAAAAAATTCTACACTAATTTCTGCATTGTCACTCCCGTTAAATTACGACAAGGTGAGAAAAAGTTAAAAATGGAATACACATATTCATGCAAAAATATTGAAACATCTTGGAAGGAGAACTGTGTATAATCTTGCTTAAAAGTGCTTTGCATCATGCCACTTCTTCTTGTGTTCCTGTTCACTCTCTCTTACAAGAAACCAACAGTAATCTCCCATTAGGATTTTTGGGCCCTTGGTCTCCATAGTAACAATATTTTGATGAAACCATGCACCATGTTCATCACTAATATTACCCAAATTCTGCGGAAAAAATCAGGATGAGTGTGAATAAAGTGAATTTTAAGAGCATTCTACAGCCCACATTGTTGTAGCTTTCTGACAATTCTGTGACCAAAGTTCTTTCTTTTTCCTGAGAAATCCATGGACAACTCTCTTAAATGGTTGCCAAGCTGTTATAACTCAATGTCTTGCAATTTTTCTTCAAATAGTTCTCCAACATGAGTTTTCTGATTTGTGAGCCAATGAAAATTCCTTCCTTCAAATAGCCTTTCTCATCCATGGAAATATTTCGGTCAAAATACATAAAGGTATCACCATCCTTGTCAAGGTCTGAAACAAATTAGTTCATCAACCCTAGTTTCATGTGCAAGGAAGGTAGGAGAATCTTTTGAGAAGGTTCTAGTGGCGTTGCTTTTATGTTACTTTTCCCTGCACTGAATTCTTCCCTCTTCTCCCAATGTTATGTCTCACAATGCTTCTTCAGAGCATGTTTCATGGCTCGGTCAGAAGATAGGGTGCTTGAGGAACCAAGGTTCCCATCCTAATATTTTTGCTGGTTGGAAATTTGAGCAGTTTCAACTGATATGACAATATTGTGTAAGTCTTACTATAAGATGAGAAAGTATGTGCAGTTACAGTACTACTAGTTTGTCTTGTGTCATCAAGTTTTCTAAATGTCTTAATAATAGGCTAACATACATATGCTTAACGTTGCATAGGTTTGCTCAAGTTTATATGAGGAAGAAAAATTTTGTTTTATTTTAGAATTGTTTTAGATTTGTTAAATCTCATGAGATATAAATTATTTTGCATTATTAAAATATCACAATACATACTTGTTTGTTAGCAACATCAATGTCCCAATAACATGTGAAATTTATGTGATGGTTTGGTTAAGTTTTCAGTAGTTGATAACTTTAAGTTCATGTTACAGATTCTGGTCCAGCTGGCTTGGGAAAAGCCGTTGTCCGAGGAGAAGCTCCTGGCAGCGCAAGAGTGTCTCTGACAGCCTCCCCAGCTGGCACAGTGGCAGAGGAGGCTGTGGCTTTGCTACGAGCTCTTCATACTCTTCCTTCTTGGAATCATGCTCTTAACACAATTTTAGCTACTAAGTTGGCTGCAGCTGGCGAGTTTTTGGCTGATGGCCCACTTTTCCGCTTACAAGTAAGTGTATACGAATATACAAGATTATATTAAAATCGAGTCAGGTAAGGTGAATTGTGTGATTCTTGGCGTATTGAAAGTTTATTATGCCATGAACATTAAAGACATTTTGAGAAAAGAAGAGTTAAAAACATTCCAATTTTCTTCATGTACCTCGTTTGATACAGAAACAGCAACCCTTTGGCCCAATCTAATGATGAATTTGGCTATCGGAGTGACACATGTTGAGTGTGTGTTTGAATATCGAAAAAATGAAAGTGGAATTAATGTGAAACTGCTGATCCCTTTACATGAAAATACAAAAAAAATGCAAGACAAGTAATAAATGCTTTTTTAAAAAAATTGTTGTATCTTTTTTCTGGAGTAATCCTCTGTTAAGTTTTGTCTTTTGTTGTGTAATGTCGCAGTCAGTCAATGCATTTTATCCCTTTGGCCAGGGACTTGGCACCGTTAGTAACCAAAGTATGCAGACAGGCACCTATCCAGGAATCTGTAGTGTCTTGCGTTGCCTAACTTCTGTGCCTAATATAACTCCGTTATATTGTGTGAAACCCTATTAATATTAATTCAAAAAAAAGAATGATGTACAAAATTCGACTCTTCCCATTATGTTAAATAGAATAAAATAAAATTATGAAGGTTTATGTAATACTTTGCTCAATACACTGTGATATGTGTTCTTATTAACACTTGCATTTTTTAAATTGGATCAAAATTATTTATTTTTCTAAGTATTTCATTGAAATGCTTAATTAATTTGTGACCTTTAGTATACATTTTCCTTTAACTGATTTTAGTTATTAAGTTAAAATACAAACATTTTAAATTAATATTTGCTGATATTAAAAATGTATTTAGATGCACCAAAATTAGTTTGGAAGGAAGGCTGTCCATGGTCTCCTACATTCTTCACTAGCTCATTTTTAAAATTGTTAAATATTGTCAGTATTTTATTTCATAGAATAGGATGATTGTTAGGCCTCTTGGGCATGTCTTGAACGCCGTCTGTTGGTGTGTGCAGCTGAACGAGCCCCCTGTCCTTGTGCATGAGGCAGCGGCAATGGCAGCGCTGTGTGTGGTGGGGGGAGCAGACCCACGGCCGCGCCTCGGGGGCACCGTGTTGTTGCCTGATGGTGCAGGCCCTGCCACTGTTGCCCAGGTATGGCCCTCCTCCTCAATCATTCAATGACATTCAAACAATTTTATTTACTCTCTCTCTTTTTTTTTTTTTAATAAGTTCCCCTCTTTTTTTTTCTTCAAAATCGGCAAAGAAAATGGATCTCAAAATGAAGCGAAATGTTTTTTCTGAAAATTACACTGAAAAAATGAAGGGAACCTCCTTAAACGCTGTATTTTCTGTTCAGTACCATGAGTGATTTTTTTACACGGCCAAGGGAATTGCGTGCGAGGTCGGAGACTAAAGAGGAGTACCACTTGGCACTGGTGTGATGTCCCTTCTGTGTGAATGCTAGTGTCAAGCGTAATTCATGCAAGAGATCTTTCACGTTAACGAACTGAGTGGTCGGGAGGAAGAGTAACGAAAAATGAGTACAAGTATGCTCATTGCATTGTAGATTTAATGTTCATACTCTAACCGTCACTATTTACTTTATTGGAGGGGTGAGCGAAGGGGAGAGAGGGAGAGGGAAAATGGTGGAAGAAGGGAAGTCGAGAGGCGCTTGTGATGGCGTCAGCTGCTTACCATGGCACCAATCTCTCCTTGCAAAGGTGTCGTGGCTCCTTGGCTCATGATGAAATAGCTGGCTGTGAGAGGGCTCGTGGTGGCACTCAAGACTGAGATGCCTTTGGGTGTTTTGGAAAGTACTCTTGGGAAAGTCATGTCTAAAATTGTCAACATGTTTTTTACAGGGCTGTTTCTTTCCCAACGCATTGATATTTCCGCTCCGTTGCTTGGGTTGGGGCCGAGCGGTGAAACTGTCTTCTTTGAATTTGTGTCAAAGTGTGAATTTGGTTTGAATTCGTGTGCAGGTGACGGCGCGCGGGCGCCTGGTGGTGCAGCCGCACGGGCCGCCGCCGCGCCGGGCCGCGCCGCGTGGCGCTGGCCTCCGCGCTGCCGCGCCCGCCGCGCGCCGCTTCTGCCTGGACCGCGCGCTGCTGTCGGAGCGCGCGCTGGACGCGTGGGCGGCGCTGGTGGCGCTGGCGCTGCACCCGGCCGCCCACGGCGCCCACAACGCGCACCCGCCGCCCCCGCCGCACCTGCACGTGCCCGGTGAGCGCCGCACTCCTCCCACAAATTCTGTGGCCACGGGGTGAAAGGTCTGAAGTCGATTTTTGTCGAAATTCGGTGAAGTACTCAAACTACGATTAAAGTATCTACGTTTTATTTTAGTAAAAGACCAAATCGTGTTCCCTCCTTAATGACAAAAAAAAAGCATTGGGAAACCTAGCTTAAATCGGCTTAATATAGCTTATGACTCAATAATCTAATCCTTGTTTTTTCCAAACTAAGAGTTTTGACTTCAGAAATTTTACCCTGTGACCACAGAATTGTGAATTCAGAAATAAATGAACGTTTTTGGCAAGAACTGAGAAGAAAATATTCACTCCTGTGCAATAGAAACTATTTGCAAAGAAGAAAAGGTAGAGATTTTGGTTATTATCTCTCATCAGGCTCTTCATGAAGGAAATGATTTACTGCTTTGAGAATCTGAAGAACATTAATTTGAATAACTAAATTTCCCCTCTGAACCCCAAAAAGCGTGCACAGATAGTGAAGTTACATTTATGTCCAGAAGCGAATCATAAAGCTACCTGAGTATAATTTTTCATTAATATTTTTTATATCAGAAACACAATTTTTTGTGTAAACAATTAATTATACATTAATATTTTGTTAGAACAACATTTTGTAATTTAATGACATTCATTTTGAAGACACAAATACTTCAAATAACATGTTATTCAGGTTGTTGAAATCTCAAGTTTTCCAGTATGGTTTGACTTCCTAATTTCAAAGTGGTGTATTCAATTTCCAAGATTTCCACTCCCCACCCCAGCCCCGCAAATATTCATTGCACGCTTATTCTTACGTCTGGTTTTCATTAGAAACTGGTATCCTTCATTAGAATTTGAGACGCCACTGGTATTACCCCGTAGTCCAGCATGGACGGATTTAATTCGAAGTTCGCGGGTTATGGCATTTAGTAGAAGCAAAAGCAGGCGCACTTGCAACCCTTATTATACCTTAAGTTGCAACGCACTCCATCATCGTTCTTGACCCAGAAACGATGCAAGCCCCTAAAAGCTCGAGTTTACTTAGACCCAAAAGAGTTTGCATGACAGTGTGCAACCGCTAAAATGCGAGTGTATGCCCGGGCTGTAACGGTCATCGAGTAAACAGATATTTCGTGCAAACTCTAGTATTCCGCAACCGTTACAAAAACTACCAAAAGGTGGAGTGGGCGCGAGATATTTGTGCACTCGACGACGTTCCAGTGCTAGGGAGATAGGAGAAGGGAGGCGCTGCGCAAACGAACTGAGGCATATATAGCCTAATGCGAGCTAGGGTTTGTAGTCGAGAAATTCTCTTAGATTGCGATGATTGATTGTCTTTGTTGATTTGCTTTCTTATACGAAATGTGTTTGCAATTTTTTTGTGCTGAAGTTTCGTGCCGAACAGCGAAGAAGTGAATGTTTTTGAGACGGCTACTATTTTAGGTCTCAAAAACACTGTGACGGGAACCGTGTGCACAAATTCCTCACGCGAAGGTGGCTCCACACATTCGGCATTCGCTGAGTAGTGAGCTACCGCTCGCCCAATCCCCAACAGCTGACGTGCTCGGCAAATGTTCGCTTCCTTTGCTGTGTCCAAAAGACCGACGCGCGGTGGGTTGGGCAAGCACCGAATGTTCGTGACTCGGCAAGCAGCGCATCCACACTTTTAGCTCGCTTGTCGCCGAACACCGACTGTGTGGAGCCGCTCGCTTGATGTCGCTCTTTCGCATGGTCGCGGTGCGCAGGGGGGGGGGCCGCGCGCCCAGCCGGCCCTGACGCCGCCGCCGCCGCGGCCTCCTCCTCCTCCGCGTCCTCGCTCGAGGCCCTCAACGAGGACGACGACGTGGACGACGAGGACGACGACCCGGACGACGAGGGCGGCGGCGGCGGCGGGGCGCAGCGCCACCACGGCCGCGCGCCGCTGCTGCTGCAGCGCCTCATCCAGAAGGCCACGCAGCCCTCGCCGCTCAAGGCCTCCTTCGGCAAGGCGGACCTCGAGGTAGGCTCCAGCAGAAACGTCCACGTTGAAGTAATATTTCCTTGTTACTCTTGGGCGTAATAGGTGTGAGGAGGTGATGAGACGAGTTGGTACAATGGTTGTTACACTTGGGCGCAATGGGTGTTGAGGCAACCAGTGCGTGACTTTGACTTTTGTGCGCCCTAGGCTGTCAAAAGTTTTAGCACCCTTTTAATTTGCTTTTTTTAAACATTAAAGCTATTTATAATATTTTGAATAAAAATGTGGTACGATATTTTTAACCGACGCTAATAGTGTGTATTGATTAAACGTATACGTATAAATAATTCTTACCTTGATATTGATTTAATAAGTATATGATAATTTTGTATTCATTTTATCTGTATATACCAATGAATAATTTACACTTTCTTTTGTTACAAATATGAAAAGAAATATTTCTATAAAAAACATTCAAAAGTTCGCCTTATGAAATTTTGCATCCGCCGAAATTCACCCGCCCCCAAAAATTACGCGCCCCAGGCTGCATCCTATTGGGTAATCTGGCACTGGAGGCAACTGGATGTGGTGGTTGCTACTCTTGGACGCTCTGGATGTGAAGGGGCGTTGTGGCGACGGGATCTGGTGGTTATACTCTTGGACGCAATGGCTATAAAGGGGGGGGGAGTGGTTGTCGGCGTGGGAGGGGGTGGAGTGTGGGTTACGCTTCGGCGCAGGCGGCGGCGCTGAACGTGACGCAGCTGCTGGCGCAGCAGGCGCGGGGGCGCGCGGCGGGCGCGCTGTTCCTGGCGAGGCGCCCTCGGCCGGGGGCCCCCGCGCCCCCCGCGGCGCCGTCCCGCGTCCGTCGCCGGCGCCCCGCCGCCCCCTCCGCCGCCCCCGCCGGCACAACCGCCCGCTGCCGCTGCCGCCGCAGCCACGCCGCCGCTGTCGCCGCTCGTCGAGCAGCTCACCGAGATGGGCTTCGCGCGACGCAGCGTCGAGTGCGCCATCAAGGCGCTCGGTGGGTACAACGTTTTGCTTCTAACGAAAACTATATGCCATGGCCATGCCTGTCATACACATCTGTCCTCTCACCCTTCATTGTGCCCATCATGAATGTAAAGTAAAAATGAATAATCTGAATAATTATATTTCCTTCTAAAGCTTCACTGAACTCAAAAAAGTTGTGAAGGTTCATTCACATACACTTCCCCCCACGCACCGTCATTGTGGCTATCTCCTGACTCTCTGTTTCATTTCGTAGTTTTTGTAGAAAGCATATCATCATACGTCACAGAAAAGAAGTTTCGTTAATTGTTGAACACGATTTAAACTAGTGTTGACGATTCTAATCGATTGAAGATAACTAAGTTGGAGTGCCAATACATACAACTTTCTAGCACTTAGTAACGCTTACGTAATATAATACCTCAATCTCCGAACATATTAACACGTCTCAATCATCACTTGTAAGACTCATTACAAACCGTAAAACATTGTGCGAAAAACAATTCTTTTAAAACTAATATTATCAACACAAATTCGTCCAGTAAAACTCACTTTCATACAGCAACGTCTTCCAACAATGAGAAGGAATTTTCAGAATTTCAAGCTGCCATGTCTTGTCGCGGCGTATTCTAATTTGATATTTCTTGAAAGACTAGCAAGTGGAGTGCAGAAAATTCGTATTTCCAAATGCGAAAATTTACAAAATGAGCCTTGACAACTCACATTTTATTTTAAGTACACAACGTTTTTAAAGAACTATTCTTTAAAACAGATTTCATGCAACAAAAAAATCAATACTGTACGTTTGAACATGTTAATGTGTCATTTTTTAAAATATAGTTAGCCGAAAAGGGACCAGCACTACTTTCTTTGCCGTTCTTTCCTACATACTGTGAAGAATTTTAAGAAAAATTTTGGGACCGTTTTCGAGGAAAATATGTTTAAACATTATTGTATTATTTCACACAAAACTACTCATGTTTTCGAAAAATTGAACACGACATTATTTTAATATGTGCTTTTGATGAACAGATTTCATTAAGGAAAAATATTTCTTTCTTCATAACTGTTATAGTAGGAAGACGCCCAAAAATGTTGAACTTCTGCAATTTTCGAAATTTTAGGAAGTGCAAAGAAAATGCTATCTATCGCATTTCTTTCTGCATCTTTTGTTCCATCAGAGGAAAAATTCACACGGTAGCATACATACAGTAACTCTCTCTCAAATACAAATACTCGCCCACACTCACTCTCAGAAACACATACACACACGCTCACTCACTCTCCCTCACCACTCCTCCCACTCACTCCTCACTTCCTCACTCACTCACTCACCACCCCTCACTCCACCCTCACTCACCCTTCCCACTCCTCACTCATCTCACTTCACACTCCATCCTTCACTCAAAGTCACATCCACTACATGGATGTTATGAGCCACCAAACTGTTTTGATGAGTTTGAGCAATTACTTCGCCGTTTAGTCGTGGTCTCTAGAGGATGCAGCTTCCTCGTGATAACTGTTGACTTCAGTGGGAGGTGGAGTGGGCTAGTTTGACAACGCCAACAGAAGTCGAGCTGGCCTAGAATTTTCCTCTTCAACGAAATGGTCGTTAACGCCGGAGTTTTTCACAGGCACCAGATAGAAGACACCTTTGCGAGACGCACCTTCTGCCAGAGGTGGCGTAGGATCGGTAGTGAACATAACTAGGTAGCTTGCTGAAAATTGGAGTAACATGGAGAGTCAGTGAATACTATACTAACAGCGACCACCAGGGTATTCCATATGAGGTGCAAAGTCAAAGAAAGGGGGGAAATGTCGGACCGAGATGACAGGTAAGAGGATGGAAAACCAAAACATGTGACGAGGAAGTATTCCGTCTTTGGAGAATATTGTACCACCAATGACCGCTGAGACAAAGGTTGGCCAATTTATTAGCTGGGCAACCAGAGTTTGCAATGCTGCTGTGACCAATCGAGAAACCAACAAACCTACGTTTTACCAGTTTACAGATGGATCGAAAACACAGCTCAGCGTCGAGGACACGAGCTGCTATACGCAATCAGCAGAATTGTCAATGAGGCTGTAGTAGTATCCCCAACATTGCCCCCAAGAACGCGATATCCGCTCGTTGTTAAGTCTTCGCGAATCTCTACATTTCATGACTGAGAGAAGGGATATTTCCTGAGAAATGGAAAAAAAGAAGAAAAAACTAGTATTTCTTCCAAAGGGAAAAAGCGTTCTGAATAGCTTGTACCTTACCGCTTGCTGCGTATGCTCGATCCGGTGCGCAAGGCTTTCGAGCATATCATTAGCTCATAATTCTATCATGAGACTGCAAGAAAGGAGCACTCTTAGACAATCAGTAAGGCTTCCACAAGGCACACACATCAGTCAACGTTGTTCATTTTGTCGATGACACTGCCCGACACGCCATTTGCGAGAACGGATGGAAAAGAGATCCAAAGAAGTGCTGTGCGGTGGCAACATTGGATATTGATTATGTCTTTAACTCCGCAAGGTGTAGTGCATTCGTGAGGTGCATTTGACTTCACCGAATCGATGTGCGTACGTACTTGAAGAATGAATGCCTTATTTCACGTGGCGAGACTCAAACTATGAGGCCTGCTCTTCCGTCTGACCACGCAAATTTCGTTGCACTCCTTTCGTCTACTAGGGGAGAAAGAAGGTATTACTTGGGCGACGAAACAGGAAATTTGAATTTAGCTCAGAGGCGTCATTTAGGCTTGAGAATCTTTTACATGCAAAAATATACTAACATGGAACAGCCGGCTTTACCTACCCTCCGAAGGGCGTACGAAGGATTTTTTCGCCCTTAAAAATCCACGGCTTCGATCAGGTATTACAGCCCGATACACTAATCGTTACACCATCGCCGCCACCAAGAGAATAATGACTGAATACCTCAATCGCTGAATTCTAATATAGAATACGAATGATTGGCCGAAGGTACACATCAACATCGTCGGCGTCCCACAAGGTTCGGTGTTGGGTTCACTGCTGCGGAATATCATGTATGACGAAGATTTTAGGCTTCCAGTCCCAGAAGGAACCAAGATCATTGGCTTCGCAGACATAGCCATCGTCGTCGTCGCAAGATTTATAGAGAAGATAGTATGTACATGTAATGAAGCTGTTGCCATTGTCCAGATTCCGAGGATTTGAAGGATAGACTGGTACTCTTGGCATAGAACGAAGTCGCTTGCTTGAAGTCACCAAGGAGGCCCGGGTTCGATTCCAAGACAATCTCATGTGCAATTTGCTCCAACAATATGAGTTTGCTTCACAGGTGCTAGTCTAACCCCTATGAAGTGTCCTAAACCTACCTCTTTCCTATTCCTTTCCAATTCTGGCCGCTGGATATTGACGCAGGAGCGCTTGTGAGAGGCGCGTACGCGGAGATGCTACCTGCCTGCCCTCTTGATAACTGACAAGACTTACGGATGACGTTTAAAGCATTGTTTAACGGAGTCCGCTAGTATAAAGTATAGTTTAACGGAGAATTATGCCAAAAACGCTTTCTACGCCAAGTTGGCTTAAGGAACAGTGGTCACAGAAAAGTGACAGAATTTACACACACACACACACACACCACACGCGCACGCAAGCGCGCGCCCACACACACACACACATCTGGATGATACCCCTCATTGTCCTGTGTGTGAACCTGATGTCGAGGACGTCGAACACTTGTTTTTTCGGTGCTCACGTTTCGCAACTCAACGACTAGTCACTGCTGAGATACTTGGTATAGAGCAGTTGATTCCAGAAAACGTAGTTTAATGTATGCTTGTTTCTGATGCGGTTTCGCAGAGAGGATGGAGGAGTAGGGAGGTTCTATTTTTGTGAGTAAAATTCTCACACGCTGGGTAGTACGGGCTACCCAGTGACTTTTGAAAATTTCCACCTATCCTTGTAAAAAAATAACAAAAACAAACAAACACACACACACACATACACACAAACACAAACAGCTTGCCGAACACAAGACAGAAGTAATGCTTATAACTAGCAGGAAGAAAACAATCTATCACTCAATGTCAGCCATCACCAACTGTGATAAAATACCTCGGCATCATGATAGACCTGCGTGTGTTCTTTAGAGACTACTTGGACTACATGAGCAAAAAAACAGCAGTGGTGAATGCAACATTGACTAGGTTAATGTCCAACACTAGAGGGCCCAGACATGAGAAGCGAAATCTGTTTGCTTTGCCAGCCACATAGGCTCTTCTCTAAGTATCCCCATTTTGGGTCACCTTGGCTGATACAAACAACTGCATAAGAGGAATGGCATCAATATATCGGCTATCTGCCCTTGGGTTCAAAAGAGATGAAAGCAAAACTGCTTGGAACAACATTGCAGAATGGCAGTACTGATGGGACATTTCCTCCAAAGGAAACCGACCAACCGAAGTGGACCAATTGACTGGTTCGTACAGTTGAATCGTGGGTCAGTCGGAAAGTAAATTATTTCGTGTATCTTCTGATGGGATATGGTTGCTCCAGAGCATACCTTCACAGGTTCAATTAGATACCCTGTTTTGTTCTGAGTGAGAACCTGCTGTGGAGGACGCCTAACAGGCGTTTTTTCAGAGCTCACGTTTCGACCTTCAACGATGGATCATCTGGTTGGGATGGTTGCCTCTGGAAGCAGTTTGAGGGCAGTGTGCTATTTTGCACAAGTAGTACAACAGGAGAGAAAATGACTGGGAAAAGTGAGGAGGGAAATCTGATTCGTCTCACCTATTTTCAAGATAACAAATAAAATAAATCAAAACGAAAGAAAAAACTACTTGCATATATATAAATGTGAGCACAATCACATCCACGTGTGTGCACGTGTGCACGTCTTGTTGCTTTTAAAATTTTGATTTTCATTTATTTCACAAACCTATTTCTTTCTTACAATGTTTGGATGGCTCATCCACGTCTTCAGTGTCTCATCCTGCTTACTCATTTTCATTGTTTCATTAGAAATGTATACATATGAATTGTGATGTTTTATTGCTTTCATAATGCTTATATTCTTAGACGTCTGCATTTTGTGAGTTGCATTCTTTTCTATTGTACAGGAGTGGCTAGTGATGTACCTCCCAGTCCTGAAACACTAGTAGGGTGGTTGTTGGAACACCCTGAGCAACCTCTGTCTTCATCAGACACAGCATCTTCCTTTGATCCTCTTTCTGAGACAGACTCCATTTCAGAGGATGCAGATGATTTTGGATCCTCTCATGCGGATGGGGTAAGCCCTCCTCAGACTTTTTGCCTTTTAACCACAAATATCAGATAACAGATTGTAGCCTGCACTTTCAGTGCACTTGTATGCTCTTTTTCCTTTTTTTCTCAATGCATTTCTTTATTTTAATCATTTATTTGTATTCTACCGTATAAACTATTTTTTTCAATAGTTCTGTAATTTATGGACAGTAGTTTTAAATTGAGTTTATGAACCATGGTATACAAGTTGATGTTTTTCACTTGTGCAATTCAAACTTACTTTCTTTGGGAGTTCATGATTGTACATGATAGCAAACATGATTGTACTTCTTCAAAACATTTTAGTAAATAGAAAATTAATAGGGGCAAAAAATTACTGATGTATTCAAGGAGATGATGACAAGGAATGTAATTCTCAAATCACTTAATTTAGTTGAATATAATAATGTTAATTCCATCAAAATTTATTTTATAACAAACTAATGTAGTAGAATCATCAAGCAATACTCAGAATACCTTTGAGACAGATTCAAACTGGGAACTTTTTCAATTAGTTGGTGTGAAGTAATTGTTTTGAGATAAGAGGATGGTAGAGATGATATTTATAGTATGGTGGACATATGGTTTCGTGATGTTATGGTAACACTTCTCTTGATGGTTCACTTATCCTCACTTGAACTCGAATCTTCATTGATTGTTGTTAAGTTTTGTGAACATTTTATAAATGTTTCACTTCAGTTTGGTATTCAAGTGACGACAGGTGAACAGTCAAGAAAATAGTTAAATGTCCAAAAACTATGTTCTTACTCCTACAAATTGAAAAAGTTCACTGTTCAAAAGTCTTTTCTTGTCATTCTGTTCAATTGGTTTCAAAAATAGAACTCATTGAAAATGTGCATTTTTACTGCTATTACAATTATTTTGTGATGTAGTTCACTGAATGTAATGAATAGCATCTATACTATTTCAAAATTTTATCTTGAATGCTTCACTTTCTTGTATGCACTGAATTAAAATTATTTATATTCACATTTAGTGATGCATAGAGCTTCACTGCACTAAATTCTTAATTCACAGGGCCCCTCTGGTGCGGGTTACAATCAACGCCGAGACTTCTTAAGTAATGACGAATATGCCATGTATGTTCGAGACCACATTGCAGAGGGCATGCTAGTGCGCTGCTGCCGTACTTATGAGGAAGTGCATGAAGGAGATGTAGGTCGAGTGCTCAAAGTTGACAGTGAGGGTCTACATGATCTCAATGTGCAGGTGAGAGTGTGTAACTGACGATTTCTTCCTGTTTGTGTTATTGGTGAAAATATGCAGTTAAGTATCTTCAAATGTTTATCTCCCCAATTCTGAATTCTATATTACTTATATTTCTTATATTACTTATAAATCTTCTTATACTGAAACCTCCCTCTGGACTAATGTTTTCCCATAATTTATGGTGATTTTTCTCAGTCCTTTCCCCCTATATTCACTATGTAGAGTTATCCCTGCTTTTACTCTTTTGAAATTAAAATTTCCCACCTTTTATACTTTTTACCTCTGTATGAGCTAATGCAACAAAGGAAGGAATTAAAGGAGGATTGAATGTTTACAATTTATAGAATTACTTAGATTCATGTAGGTTCCAGTAGGTAAGCTATGAGTATGTGTGATTCAAGCTAGAGGGGTTTGAGTTAATTTTTACTGTCTCACCTTACTTTGTAAGAAGAAAAATTATGGTAATCGTATTCCGGAAATTGATGATTTTTCGTCAGAAAACACTTATTGCCAGATCCTAGAAATGAAAAATTGAATAATCTTAATGAGATTCTTTTCACTGTCATATAAATCTAGGTAACTTCAAGATTCCTTTGTTACTGAAAGTCATACATTTACTAGTTCATAGTCGGATTAAAATTATCGATAAAGAAGAAGTGACCTAAAAGTTGGATAAATCTTGTTCCTATATGTAGTTAATACTTCCTCTGTCACATTGTGTAGTGAGAATCCATGTTTTGTGGGTCTTTCATAATGAAATGGATTCACGACGAAACTTCTGCCTGCCTGTATGTGAACGCTTGGACCTAAACCATTCATACGATTTTCTCAAAAACTTATATTCTCTGATCAATGTGAACAAGCTCAAGGACTTAAGAGTGTGAAACAGATAGTTTGATTTTGGAAGATACTACACACGAAGCTTAAACTACATATACAAAGTTTTCTCAAAATCGCCTCCAATTTTTTGATTCGACTTTGTCCTCGGATAGTGTAATCTTTGGAAAATGGTGTAAGTTTCATTTTCGTTGAAATCTCAGAATTTTCAAAAATTTCAAAAGTTTAAAATTGTTTCAGCATCTTCCTACAATTATAATATTGAAGATAGAAATTTTCCCTTAATAACATCTTTCAAAGACAAATCTTGCAATAAGATCAGGGTAAATTAAAAAAACAAAATATTAGTGGTTTTTGCATTAAATATTGGCAAAATTTAAACAGCTATTTTCTCCAAAACAGCTCCAATTTTTTTCTTTTATTTTCTCCTTGTATCTATCAGAGGAAAAAAAAGCGGTGCTGGTCCCATGTTTGTTGAACTGTATTTTTCAAAATTTGCAAAAATTAATATTACCAAAGTACAATATTGAAGAGAGGGACTTTTGTCTTAAATCAAATCTGTTCTAAAAAATAAGTTATTTAAAAAAGGTCATGTACAATTTTTTGAAGAAAAAAACATTTTCTCAAGTTTCTCAGTTTTTGCATAATTTCTGCTTGGTGTTAATGTGATTTATAAAAAAACATTTTCTAAAAGATAGCTCTGAATTTTTTTCTTTAATTGTTTTTCACAGAGCGAAGGACACTTAAACAACTGGCTCAGGTCTCCATTTTGTTGAATGAAACTGAATGAGAACTTTCTCCGAATTTTCAAAAATTGCAAAAGTTAGAGATAATACAAGAAAACATTTCTGGTTGCAGCATAATAAGCTGGCATGCCATATGGCACTGCTGCTTCTGAGTGCCTGATAAAACATTGTGAAATTTATTGGGCTGGGTACATAGATCTGTTTAAAATTATGAGCTTAGAAATCAAAATTTTGATATTCAGATTTTTATGAAACTAAATGCTTCTGTAAAACATTACCAAATTTTGTGAAAAAATTAAAAAATTATTCAAGTATTTGAAACTATGTTTTATGTATGGCATTAGTGCTAAACCAGAAAGACAGTATTGGAAGCAGGTAATAATTGACCACTAGTAAACATGAATAGAAGAAACAAAATGAGAAATTGTGACTTAATATATGAGAGTAAAAACAGTCCAAATATTTGAAACGAAATAAAGAAAATGGAAGAATCATATTAAGAATCTGATGGCCGATGAATATGTGCATAGGATGGGAAGAAGACCTAAATTGAGGTAGCAAAAATCAGCAACACCTTTAATGACTAAGCAAATTGAGTTAAAGGAACAAGTTTCACATACCTAATCCTTAATTGTTGAGGTTGTTGTTCTTGATGCCGATGATGGTGATGACAATGACGATGACAACGATGATGATGATGAAATTGTATGTTGTCTACTGCTTTCAAATCTTTGTGACGTATTTTAATGTTTTACAGGTTGATTGGCAGCATAAAGGATCTACTTACTGGGTGCGATTTATCCATGTGGAATTGCTTGGTTATCCACCTGCTCTCCCAGGACCACCACCTATTAAAGTCGGTGACCGTGTGCGAGTAAAACCATCTGTTCGCAATCCAAAATACAAATGGGGCTCTGTTACCCACGGAAGTGTAGGAGTTGTTACAGGTACGTTCTGATGATGAAATAATAAATCTTTTCTTTTCTAAGTCTGAATAGAATTATAATATTTGCTTGCAATACTTGCATGAAATTTCCTTAACAAAAGCAAAATTTTAATGAGTCTGGAAAAATTATATTGATTTGATAATCTGTTGTGTTTTGTTTTTTTAACATGAAAAAAAAAGTGTTGCTAAAGTAATTGTTAGTGGTACATATATTTGTCAAGGCAATTCCAGTTAATAAGAAAAAAATCACAATTTTGAACTTTCCTCTTTTTAGAAATGATAAAACTCCTATTTAATGACTACATCTCTCAATGACCAATTTTTCTTGGAACGGACTCTGTACCCTATTTATTGTATGCAAATTAATACCCCTGTTAACAGACCACCCCTCATCATCACAACCACTGACCAGCTCCTTAATAGCAATGTTTTTTAAATTTACCCCTTTTAAAAGGCCACTTTCAGGAAAATTGGAAGTATTCAGTTCACTGAATTTTCAGACACTAAAACGAAAATTGACACATGCGTTCACACAATGTGTCACCAGGCTGCACACTCCATTCCTGTTTCATTTCTTTTAGTGTGACAGTGGATATGAAAGTGGCCTGGCTGCCATGAGAAGCATAACATGATGCTTATTGAATTGATCAGAATGGCATTGAGCACCAACAGTTGATTCTCAGTGATGACGACTTTTGGTAGACATAAAGAACAATGTTCGCTTCTCAAATAAGAATGGGTTTATTCTGTGGCCTGATTTGGCCATGGTTGTCAAATATTCTATTTTAAAACATTCTCCCTCATTCGCGAATACTTTCGCTATGACACTGTCATGAGAAATTTGATTTACCTTTCTGAGATAATTGTGGCTGATACTTCACAATTGGAGGGTGCAGAATATACAGATTCTTAATACTTGATGGTGCGGGGGTTGCCTTGAGCTTCTGTTCAGGGGCGCTGGAGCCATCATATTTGAGGGTGTGTTTTCATGGAGCCAACAGTGATTGCTTATTATTGGTTTCACTGTACATGATAGTCTCATCATGTGACTGTAATGAAGCATATCCCTCACACTCCAAGCGTTAGAGCCATCTTGAGTGACAGGTAGTGCTTGGTGGTCAGGTAGATAGAATGGTTTTCTTTTCTATCTGGATCCTGCTGCACATTTGCAGTGGAGGCCATGGCCATAATATTTTACGATCTATTAACGTGTATGTCAACTATGTCATTTTTATGTATGTTGACTATATCACTTTTTTGTTGATGAAAACATCACACTACATGACCTATACTACTTCCTACTTTTCTCATATGTTGTAGGCATCAGTTCAAATGGACGAGATCTTACTGTTGACTTTCCCCAACAAAATAGTTGGACTGGTGTTGTGGCAGAAATGGAAGTAGTTCCTTGTTGTCATGTTGGCATTACATGTGATGGATGCCAAGCCAACCCAGTAACAGGACCACGTTTTAAATGCAAAACATGTGATGATTTTAATTATTGTGAGCACTGTTTCTATACCAAACGCTTACATCGACATCCATTTAATAGACTTGCAGAACCAGGTAAGAAATTTTATTTTGTAAAATCAATACTCCATTTATTCCATTTCTTTTATGTGGCAAGCATTATTTATTTATTTATTTATTTATTTATTTATTTATGAATTACAGTACCCTGATTGTTATCAAACTAAGTCATTTGCAATACAATATTTCTGTACAATATACTCAGAGGTATTGCAGTTTTCATTGTGAGAGGGAAATTCAATTGTTCGTAAAGCGTACTTTCCCTTTAATATGAATTTGTTGTTTTTTGTAGGCAGTGCAGCTGTATATGCAGGTAAACCTGGCCGCTATTTCCGACAGGAAGGTAGCAGTAGCTCCGCTAGCTCTGGGCCTGTGGGACTCCTTGAAGACTGGAGTCGCTGCATAAAAACTCTGAATGTATCATCTCGGGAAACATGGGCTCATCACCTAGTAGATGGCTCTCCTAGCTACTGGCAGAGTAGTGGAGCTCAGGTTAGTTGTCATGAAAGATTTTTTTATCTTTCAAATGAAATAATGTTTGTAGAAAAAAATTGAAACAGACAGTAATAGACTGCATTGTATTTTATAGACTTCAGTTCTGTAAATAATGTTATGTGAATGATTTTGTTTCCAAGGGCAAACATTGGATTCGTCTAGAAATGCAGCCTGGTGTGCTAATTCATGCTCTGCGCATGGTTGTGGATCCATCTGACTCCAGCTATATGCCATCATTAGTGGTAGTGAGTGGTGGTGACTCATTCACGAATATGAGAGAGTTGGCCAGTATATCTATTCGGTCATCTGATAGTGTTGTAACACTTTTATCGGACCACAAGAAGGTGAGCATAAAGTTAATTGTATTTAAAAAATAAAATCACCATGATACAGTTGGATGTCAAGCTTTGGAAAATTTTAACCAGTTGTATTAATTTTACAGAAAGCATATGATTAACAAATGTAACTTATACAGTATTTTGAAATGATTTAACATTGAATCATAATAGAACTATTTGTCAATTTCTATTCATTGTGATGAAATTATGCTTACATGTTCAGAAAGATACTCATCTTCTCCTTGATTAAATGAACAGATGTTTCTCATGTTATGTTGCTGAGAAATGCATAGTTTCTGCACAGCTGTTTTTTGATTTCTCTTCATATAGTCGAGACAGTTGTGCTTGTAAAGAGTTGAAGTTTTGAGGATAGATGTAAATATTGTGAAAGAAAAAAATCTACTTTGTCGGATACAAACAAAGAAGCAAATTTCGAATTGAGGGAAGTGTAGGGCACGTGACGACTACCGTCTACCGAGCTATTTTAGTCGTGAGAATCTCGTTCTGCAAGCCAGGCGTCGGTAGTGCAGTGCACTCGCTGTGACCTCTTGAGTGGACAACAGCGCTGTCTTGGAAACACAGCCGGCGACGAAATTGAAAGACGACACCAAACTCTTTTGTAGTGGAATTGTTTGTATTGTGAATGTTTTTGGCTGTCCGGGAGACTCCGCGTCCAAGGCACAGGTGCCATTCTGCGACCTTCCCCAAGAACATTGAGACTCTCTGACTGTTTGTGTTGTGGTTGCGCAGTTCCTGTCGTGCGTGGAGATGGCGGTGCGCCAGTGCCGCAACGGAGGCATCGACTGCAAGGTGCACGCGCTGCAGATCGTGGGGCGGCGCGCGGCGGGCGCGGGCGGCGGCGCCGGCGCCACGGGGCTGCTGTCGGCCGCGCTCTCCTTCCTCGCGTCCGACAGCGAGGAGCTGGCGACGGAGCAGCCCGCCGGCCCCGCCCACGCGGCGGGCGACGCGCGCGCGCCCGCGCCCGCGGCCCCGGAGCCCGCCACCAAGGTGCTCGTGTGGGGGCTCAACGACAAGGACCAGCTGGGCGGCCTCAAGGGCTCCAAGGTGAAGCTGCCCATCTACTCCGACTCGCTCAGCGCCCTGCGGCCCCTCCACATCGCGGGCGGCTCCAAGTCGCTCTTCATCGTCTCCATGGACGGCAAGGTGGGTGGCCTCGTCATGCGCCCTTTCTGTGAAAAGACAACGGATGCATTGAAACTTTTTTCTTCTTATTACGCCGAATGAACTCAATCTGGCTTTGAATTATCTAGAACCAAGCCCTTCAGTTCTTGTCATCCTTCTATTATTACATTTCTTTCTGAAATTCGTGCAGAGAATGATGTGGACAATATTTCCTTTTTTTTGTGTGTGTTAGTTGTTCGCGTGTGGTGAGGGGACAAACGGTCGCCTGGGACTAGGCCACAGTTCTAACGTCTCTTCTCCACGCCTCGTCTCAGGCCTGGCACAGTTTGTTGTGAAGAAGGTGGCTGTGCACTCTGGAGGGAAACACGCTATGGCTCTCTCCCTGGATGGCAAAGTGAGTATTCCATGTCATTAGGATTGTAATCAGCCACTTAGCACTTTGAAGCATAGGTGAAAGCACTTCAGAGCACAGCATGAAGCAGTAGGGGTGGGGACAACTCTCCTGGGCCTCCTTACGAACCTCTTGTATTTATATTGTTTTGTTTGTTTTGTATTGTAATGATTTTTAGAAGGTGTAGAAGGAATTGTCTCTGACTTGACCACATTTTTTAGGGTAGTTTCAATTGCTTTTCAGCACTTTTGTCTGTTTTGACTGATCTTCACTCTTTCATGCACACACATGAAAACAGAGTTATATGTGTAGTGTACAGAAAGTTATGCAACTACAGAAATTTGATTTCTAGATTTCAATGGTAATAGATTTTGTAGTCTCCTTATACTGAAAATGTGTGGTTGTTGTTTGTTTTTTCTCAAAACGTCCAACCAGCCTTCCACCTCTAAACAACACTAGCATCTAAAATTTTTGTATAATTTTTCCCAAAATGAATATTCTTTGATTGTTCTGGCCCAAATGGAAGCTCTGCGATTTTGAAAAACATTTTTTAAATTGTGGGGGTACTAAACATGAAGCCTCTGCAAAATTTAAAAATTTTTTCTTTAAATATTCTCATAGATGTAAGAAAAAATACATCTATAAAGGTGGAATAGGTGTGATTTTCACTGTTGCCTTTCAGTTTTCAAAAAATACAAAATGTTTGTATTTTTTTTACGTCTTCCTACAACTACAATACTGAAGATAGAGAATTTTTCTTTAAATAAAATGTGTTGTCCACAATTAGTTAATTAATGTTGTGTACAATTTTCTGGAAAATGTTAGTTGTTTTAGTGTAATATTGAGTGAAATATAACCAATATTAAAAAATGATTTAAAACAAGATTTTCCCAAAAATGTCTCCAAATGTTTTCTTCAAAAATATATAGACTTTGCACCAAATGCACTGCGCATGAGCAAACACTATTTTGCTCTATTCTTTTGTTGTTTCACAAATTTAATTTTTGAAAGGTATTATTTTTTAAAATTTTGTGTAAATGTAATATTTTTAAAATATTTCCCTTCATGTTGTTAACATTTACTTATACTCACAAATGCAATGTATATAAATCACCAGATAGGAATTTGTATACATTATTTCATTTTAAAATATTTCACGAGGTTGCAATTCAGACTCGGGTTCTGGTTGGGACCGCCAGGAACCCGGATCTAACGCTACGAGCCCTGGCCGAAGGGATAAAAGGCACTGACTGACTGCAACATGACGAGACTTGACTTGAGAGTTCTCTCAGTAACGGAGTATGTGTATGAGTATAGTATGCTCAGTAACGGAGGATTACTCCAGAAGAAAGCGCTCAACGCCCAACAAGGATTAAGAGACGCGTTGCATCAACAACGTCACAAATAATTTTTTAAAAAAAAAGATGTCTTGTATAGTTTCTTGTAAATTCAAAACTTTTTGTGAAAATGCTCATCACCAAATTCTTTACTTTTTTTATTTTTTTAAATTTTATTTAATTTTATTTAATTTTTTCTATGTATAGTGCAAAATGCACTGAATAACATGACAAAAATGCCACTTTGCTGTATTCTTACATTTTTTCAAAAAATACACAAGTGTAAATTTTTTGAACTATTTCTTTCATCATTAATATTTTCACTAAGATCTTTTTTATGTTATCACATTAAGTATGTACGTGAGTAATTGCTTTGAATAATTTTTAGGATGTTTCTTAAAATCTAAAGTGTAGGTGAAAATTAGCTTCAAATGGCGCATTTTCAGAATCACTTGAATGACATTTTCTTTTAAATGGTTCCAAATTTTCCAACGAAAATGAACTTGTAGGACCGGTTTTAACCTTATAAAAATTCTTGATGTCCTTATAAGATTTTTCAATTCTACTTCTACATATCTGAGAAACTGAGAAAACTTTTATGGGCGAACAGATGCTGCTGAGAAATGGGTAGGGTAAAACTGAAAAGATTGCATAGAAAGAGATGAGGAAACTAATTAGAAAGTGAAATTCTGTGCTATTTATAAGCCATAGATGTGAATTGTGCGTGTCGGCGCAGGTGTTCTCGTGGGGCGAGGGCGACGACGGGAAGCTGGGCCACGGCAACCGCCTGACGCTGGAGAAGCCGCGCCTGCTGCGCCGCCTCAAGGCCAAGCGCGTGCGCGACATCGCGTGCGGCTCCTCGCACAGCGCAGCCATCACCTCGGCCGGGGAGCTGGCCCCGGGCCGGAACCCCCCCGCCTCGAAGGCGGACACCGCGTCGTCCAGGGTCCCCGGCTCCGGCCACAACGCACGCGCCAAATACCGGGAGCGGCAGCTCAGTGCATCAACTGGTGTCACTGCAGCGCCTCTGACCGGGAGGTCTTAGGTTCGAGTCCTGACGGCGGCAGGATTTTCGACACTAGCTTTCTAGCAATGTCGAATTCAGTCGCTGGCTGGAGGAGAATTCTAGCGGTCGGCTGCTCTGATCGGTAGTTTTCCGTGGTTTCTCCGATCAACATCAGGCGAATGCCGGAGCAGTACCCCAACAAACGGGCCACGGACCGCGCGCGATCTTTCCTTACTCTTCCTTGTCCTATCCTCTCCCCTTACACACACACACTTACACTAACATGCACCACTATCACATATTCCGGAGACCATTTGGGGGTTTAGATTTTTCCCGGGGCGGGCCTGCGGGCCCTGATTAGGGGGAAACCCAAAGTGATGGGTATCGGCGGATTCGCCATCCAGGGAGAAGATTACTCCATCTCCAAGAAAATATGATTGCTTTTCCTGAACAAAGCAGTTGACCCCAGCAAAAAAACAGCAATCACACGAAGGTCTTTCAAATTTATTTCAAACTCGGATTTTTTTTTAAAAAATTTTTGACCTAAGGGAATTTTTTGTTTGTAGGTTGCCGAAAGGAACCCCCAAACATTGGTTTTTGATAGGCTTGTTTTCTGGGGTGAGGAGAAATTGGGTGGGGGAGGGGAAGCCCCCCAAAGATTGAACGCTGAGCAATTTTTGGGGAAAAGATTGAATGTGGTGCGTTTTCTTGGTTCAAAGCATGGACGGGTGGAAGCATGTTTTTATAATTTTGTATTAAAATTTTAAAATTTTAAAAATGAAAAGTTAATTAAAAATTCCCAAAATTTCCCGACTTGATAATCTGAAATATTTGGAGGGACCGGGGGGAAATGATAAACATTGGGGTCTACGATCAGCAAAAGGGAAAACCCATTTTTGTTGAGGGATTGAAAACGACGGTATTCATGTGGAGTGCTTTCCCTGTTTGGGAACTCCCAAGGACAAGGTTTATGGGGAGAAATACATACAGAAAGGGCAATGGAACAATTGTTAAGAAAACCCGCTCGTTCGGACAAGAGGGGATCAACGGGCGTGTGGCTCTTCACATTCTGTAGCATGGAGTGCTTTTGACATGCAGGTGAGTTCAAGTCCATTCATCTTCGTTTTAACAGCTTTAAACTTTGATATCTGAAATAATTTCAAGGAATTCTGTTTTGTTTTTGTTTTTTCTTGTACTGAAGAGCCTAATTTAAGTATTTGATGAACTGTATATGAACAATCCATTGATTTGAAAAGAGATTACGTTCGAATTTTCAAGAATGAACTCCTTCAATTAATTGAAAAATGATTAATGCTGGGGGTAAAGGAAAAATCTTTGAAATTCATAAAATTCATTTTGACAATTTAATTCTACAGATTAGAGGAAGTATTGTAATGCCAGTGTATAATTTATTGATGTCGAAAGTTTTATGTAAATTACCTGTTTTGGGGGCCCAGATAATGAAGATTTTTGTTTATTTCTCTCTTTCTTTTCTTTTCCCCTCCTTTCCCCAGTCATAATATTGTTACGTTTCTAGGTGGTGAATTAAAAGTCTCGTATTATTTTCACAAAAACGTTTATTTTGTTTCTTAAAACAATCACTGAAAACACTTTGATTATTAATCTTACTACATTCTCTTCCTTTATTTACACTACACTTCTCTTCAGTTATTTTACACTAACACTTCTCTTGGATTTATTTACACTCAACACTTCTTGATTTATTTACACTACACTCTCTTGACACTCGCACAGTCCTAAGCACTGGCCACAGTTCACTGCACTCGCACAGTCCTAAGCACTGGCCACAGTTCACTCACTGATCACAGTCGATGCACTGACAACGGTTCACTTTACTGAGCATCACTCACTGCACAGCTATTCACCGCGATGCACACCTTCACAGTTCAGCTTCAACTGCGACTCAAGATCGACTCGGCCGCCGGCCGTCGCGTATTATACTCGCTCAGGACAATCCAGAACCATCCGGACACCGCGACTCTTCTGGACGAATCCGCCGGCAGGTGATGCAACTCGTGCTCACCGGCGGCTCGTGGTCGCCGGCAGATGACGTAACCCGCCACCTCGAAGTGGCGCCGGGGGATGACGCAATATTCGTTACACTACCCCCTCCTTAGTTGGTGATCCGTCTCGGAGCGCGTTTAGTGAAATCATGCCGATACTTGCAGCTGAGCCCTAGTGCAGTTGGAGGTTAAGAAGAAGTGGCAGTCAATTGTCTTCTTTGGATATGACAACATTCCATGGTGGTAGCTGCAGACTAAGATGCTAACCCCAGTGTACCGAACAGTACTTCCAACATGCTTCTCACTATTCTCCAGTTCAGTCCATCAAAACCACGTCCCAGTTTTGACATGGCAATCTTCTGACGTTGTCTTGCAGTACTTTGTTGGCGTAATTCAATCAGAGTTTCCACAGATTTTCATAGGACGCCTTGTGATATGACTTACTTTTTGTGACAAGGTAATAAACATAGTGACTGACGTCGTGCAGATGCAGAACCTTCCCAATATCTGGTTGTTGGTTCTTAATTCCTCTATCCTTCCGTATTTTCTGAATACAGTAGCAACACCTCTGGTCATATCTAAATCCTGGCGACACAATGCGCCAATGCATATTCCTGGGGTAGCGCAAACAGATCCCGTTGCACCTCCATTGTTACCCCATAACGCGCTTGATGCTTTTCATTATACTGAGACATAAACTCGTGAAATGTGCACTCTGCATGTCCAGCTCACAAACTCGTGCGGTCTTTTCTTCATCATTTTCATTACTTCCTGCGTACGGGCCAGCCGATCTGAATGAACGACTCGTGGTTTTCCATTCGGCAATTTTTAATTCGGTAGACAACATCATTTATCCTCTTCACGACCTCGTACGGTCCTTCCCACTGTCGTTGTAATTTTGGACACAAACCGCGGGCGACGTTGGGGTTAAACAGCCAGACATGATCTCCAGGTTGATAACCTCCTCCTTCAGCTTTGATGTCATACCGGTCTTTCATCCTGTCACTTGCGATTTGGATTCTTTCACGCACCTGGTTATGAATTACGTCCATTTTTCCGTCTTAGGTCATTTACAAAGTCCTCACCGGCTATTTCTTCATTAGTTTTACAACCAAACTGTAGATCACATGGTAGACGTAGTTCCCGGCCGAAGAGGATATTAGCGGGCGTTTGGCCAGTTGTCTCATGAACAGATGAGCGGTAGGCTAGAAGAAAAGATGATGTATTGGTCCCAGTCAGCGTTGGTGATCTGACAACCTTCGTAAATATTTTCCCATTGTTCTGTTCATGCGTTCCACCATTCCGTCTGACTGCGGATGTAGGGCTGTTGTTCTTGTTTTCTTATTCCAGAAGTTCACACCCTTGAAACACTGCAGATTCGAAGTTCCGTCCTTGATCTGAATGCAATTCCAGTGGCACACCAAATCGGCTCACCATTCCTTAACCAGTACTTCGGAGATAGCAGTGGCCTCTGGCTAGGTAGGGGATATGCTTAACCCACTTGCTGAAATAATCCATAGCACGAGTATGTATTTATTTCATCATTTGACATTGAAATGGGCCAGCCAGTCAATGGCAATTCGTTCGAAAGGACTCCAACGTTGTATTGCCTCATCTTCGCTCTTCTCTTTTATGTGGCTCATTACTGGTAGCACAAACTTGACACTTTGTGCACCACATCTTTACATCTTGCTTGTAATTAACCCAGTAAAATCGTTCACTTTCTCTAAGGTTTTCGTTATACTGAGGTGTCCTCCCGAAGTTCCATCATGCAATTCCTCAATATTTCAGGACCCTTATTCTCGGTAACAATATCGGTCCTCTTCTGCGAGCCGTCTTCACTTTCCAGAACTCGTTTCAGAACACCTTCCTCTTCAGTAATCGAATCCCACTGCGCCCAATAATATGATTTTACTGCTGAAGAACAGGGAGCTATTTCTGCCAACTTGGTCTCCGTCCTGCTATTTTCCATTTCCAAACATGTTTCAATTCCTGTGTCCTCTTTCTGATCTTTCTGAAGTTCTCTGGCTGCATTGGTCATTACTGACAGTGACCCTAAGGTAGGACACATCTTCTCTTCCGCATGACAACAATGCTTGCAGTTTTCAGGGCACGGTCTTCTCTGAGAGAGCATCGGCATTCCGGTGACTACTTCCGCTTCGATGTTCTATTCTAAATGTGAATTCTGCAATCTTTCAATCCATCTGGCGACTTGACCTTCCGGATTCTTGAAGTTCAGCAGCCATTTCAAAGCAGCATGATCCGTTCTCAAAAGAAATTCTTTACTGTAGAGATATTTGTAAAAGTGTTCAACGGATTTCACCACAGCAAGTAATTTTCGGTTACACAATGTTGTTCGTTCTGGCTTTGATAGACTTTACTATAATAACCGATTACTCTCTCGTCCATCTTGTATCTGCGATAATACTCCAATACCAACGATTGCGTCAGTATCAAGTATATAGTTCCCTTGAGGTAGTGGATAGCTCAATATAGGGCACTCAGCATGGCGCTTTTGCTTTCGAAGCGCGTTGGCAGTCTTGATCCCATTGAAACAAACGCTTTTCTTCTGTCAGCTGAGTCAGCGGTTTCGCGATGTTGGCAAAACCCAAAACATAGCGGCGATAATAGCTACATAGACCCAGGAAACTTCTCAATTCATGTTTATCCTTTGGGACCGGCCATTCCTTTACGGCTTTAACCTTCTCCGGATCAGGTTCTACTCCGTGCCAGATACTACATGTCCAAGGTAATTCACCTGCTTCCGAAATAAATGGCATTTCTTTGGGCTGAGTTTCGTTCGCTCCTTCCAACCTCTTGAACACCTGTTCTAGGTTATTGATGTGGTCTTCGAAAGATTTTCCAACAACAATTATATCGTCGAGGTAGACAAGACATGTCTCCCACGACAGACCTCTAAGCACGGTTTCCATCAATCTTTCGAATGTGGCTGGAGCATTACACAGTCCGAAAGGCATTACTGTAAACTGCCACAAACCTGATCCGATGGTAAATGCAGTCTTCTCTCGATCTCTGGGATCTAATTCTACTTGCCAGTATCCGCTTTTCAGGTCAAGTGTCGAGAAGATCTTGGCCCCAGAGAGCGTGTCCAACATGTCGTCAATACGGGGCAATGGATAGCTATCCTTCTTCGTTACATTGTTGAGCTGTCGGAAATCGACACAGAACCGAGTCGACCGTCTTTCTTCTTTACCAATACGACGGAGAAGCCTACGGACTGCTTGATGGTTCGATTACGCCATCCTTCTTCATCTCTTTAATAATCTCATCTGCTTTTCTTCTTGACAGAGGTAATCTTCTAGCAGCTTGGCGAATCGGTGTGGCGTTTCCGGTGTCTATTCGGTGACGAACAATATCAGTCCTTCCTTTTACACCGTCACTGCATTCAAAGACATGCTGGTAGCGCCGTATTAGGTCTTCAGCCTTATGACACTCTTCCGAGATAAGCCTTTTACATGCCTCGTAACCAGATTCTGCAGTCGTTCAGGAATTCCTTTAGGTGGGGTTCGGCATGGTTCACATTCTGCAAAACTGAGGATACCGTAGAACAATTACCAATCACTGTTCCTTTTTCAACTTAACAGGATAGTGATTAATGTTCATTATTCTCACAGGTATTGTTCTATTCACTCTGACCAGTTCTTTGGCCACTAGAATTCCTCGACCAATGTCTCTGTCGTGACTTCTAGGTTCCAGAATAGCAATCTCTCCAGTGGAACGTCGCCCTCAGGGCTGCTTTATAAACATCTCGCTACGCTCCGTCAAGATTACGTCGTCAATCGAATTACATTCACGGCAATGTTGTTACGTGAATGTAGAACCACCTCCACTTCGTCGAGTCTCAGCACACCGTGTCGTAAATCCAGCTGACACCCATATGTCGTCATAATATCCATTCCTAAAATTGCTTCTTCTTCTATATCAGCGACCAGCAGACGATGACTGAAAGCAACAGTTCCAATAGCAAGGAGGGCATCCATCTCTCCTACAACATTCGCCGAGTCACCAGTGGCTGTTCGAAGCTTCCATTTGGACGGCATAAGATGAGATGATTTGGCAAAATCGGTTCGTATAATGCCTTGGTTGCACCAGTATCCAAAAGTAAGATGCACGGTCTTCCATTTACGAGTGCATCTACGTAAACGCTGTCAGAACGGTGTCGAATGGACTTGACGTGTATTTCGTAAGGTGGGGTTTGTTTGACAGGTCGATGGATGCCCTTCCATCAACCTGCTTTAGTTTCTGCTGGCTGCTAGGTTTACCAAGAGACTGCTGCTCTCCTTGTTGCCAGTGGACGGTCACATCGACTTTTCACTGCCCTAATTCTCCACAATTCCAACATCGAGGTTGTCGTTTTGCCACTAGAATTGCGTATCAACCTTCCACCATTGCCTCAAAATATTTTTCGTCATAAGTTTCTGACGCCGGTTTGCAATTCTCGTACTGTCCGTCACGTTTCGATGCTCTTTTTGCAACCTGAAGTCTAGTGCTTGACTAATGCGTCAGCTAAGGTTTTCGGTCTTGCCAGTCTCAATGCTTGTTGTGTTTCGCATCATGTAGCGCTTCAATAAAGCACCGGACGGCTGTGCGTTGCAGGAACTCTCCGAGGCATCAGGGTCCGAAAGGCGCGCCAGACGAGAAATATCAGCTTCCAGTTCTTGAAGACTTTCCAGGCTTCTGAACACGATTCTAGCTGGGTAAAATACATCTTCCAGGTGCGCTGCCCGTACCGTGTTTCGAGTCTCTGACAATTTGCTCGAAGTTTGACTGTTCATCGGTCGGCATTGTCTCTAGAATATCGACGGCGTTACCACGCAAAGCCAAAATCAGGCGTAGCACAATCTGTTGCGGACCAGCCATTTACCGTCGCAGCAGCCTTGAATTGCTTCAAATAATCGACCATGAAGGAAGTGCCATCAAAGGTAGGTGGTTTTACTCGTGCTTTTCCCAGTGGCTCCTGTACGGTGGTACTGGCGCCATTTCTAGTGGTTCCTGTACGATGTTTATATTCGATTTTCCTGTTGAGGGAGTAAAACCTTCAGCTTCTCTTCTAACAGATTTAGTATTTTCCTCATTCTTCAAAAATTTTCATCCATCTTCTCAATTTTCTTTTCATTCTTTCTCGTTCTTCAAAATTTTTCATCCATCTTCTCAATTTTCTCTTTCTACCAGTTCATTATTCTGAGTTATTTTCTGTTCCAGCTTTTCTTCCAAAACTAGGTAATTTTCTGTCAATTCCTCTTTTAAGATTCTAGAATTTTCTTTTAATTCTTCTTTTAAAATTCTGGAATTTTCTTCTAGTTTTTCTTCGAGTATTCTGGAATTTTCAGTTAACTTTCCTTCTAAATTTTTGGAATTTTCAGTTAACTTTCCTTCTAAATTCTTGGAATTTTCTGTTAACTTTCCTTCTAAATTCTTGGAATTTTCTGTTAACTTTCCTTCCAATATTTTGGATAGGTCTGAAAAGTTCCCCGTTGTCTCGAAGAGAAAAGTCTCTGATCCTCGCCTGCTGCCTTCATCACGTTTGCAAGACGTTCTTGTAATATTGCTTTCGTTCCAGAAGTGTCTTGTTCCCTCTCTTCTAACTCTCTCTTCAACTCGGCCACTTTCAGATCCCGTAAAACTTTTATGAAACTCATCTTGATTATTGTTTTAATTCACCACTCGTTATACCCCACACCTGACACCAATTGTTACGTTTCTAGGTGGTGAATTAAAAGTCTCGTATTTTTTAAACGTTTATTTTGTTTCTTAAAACAATCACTGAAAACACTTGATTATTAATTTACACTACACTTCTCTTGATTTATTTACACTACACTCCTCTTGCACACTCGCACAGTCCTAAGCACTGGCCACAGTTCACTGCACTGATCACAGTTCGATGCACTGGTCACAGTTCACGTCACCGACCACAGTACGATGCACTGACAACGGTTCACTTTACTGAGCACACTCACTGCACAGCTATTCACCGCGATGCACACACTTCACAGTTCAGCTTCAACTGCGGACTCAAGACTGACTCGGCCGCCGGCCGTCGCGTATTTATACTCGTCAGGACAATCCAGAACCATCCGGACACCGCGACTCTTCTGGACGAATCCGCCGGCAGGTGATGCAACTCGTGCTCACCGGCGGCTCGTGGTCGCCGGCAGATGACGTAACCCGCCACCTCGAAGTGGCGCCGGGGGATGACGCAATATTCGTTACAATATTAATACATTTTCAATGACATCAAGATGATCTTGTACAGTCCCAATAATTGAAATCACAACTTTTTGGGAAGTACCCTAATGAACATTTAAAAATATGAAATGCCTTAAAATATTAAGTTATCATCCTGGTGAAGTAATTACGACAACTTTAAGTGACACTAATATAATATTGTATAGTAGTCTTTTCCAAAAAAATAAAATAAATAAAAAAATCATTCAAGATGTAGAATGTTATACAGTTGGTTTGGAGATTGAAGTCACTGTTATATACCTTCATCTTTTAGATTCTTTCATAAAGCATATATCATGATAATATCATCCACAAACCATTGATATGTTCACATCAGATTTATTATTAATATTGCAATGTTGTGAGAGTACTTTAAAAATGATTATTTTTTATATGTACGGATTTAGTTTTAACACTTAACACATTCTTGATTGGACCTAAAAATGCATAAGAAACAAACATTTCTTTCTCCTTAGGTCCCCAATATGCATGAACCTGTGCTGTTCGTTGCCTCAGCGGACCCCCTGGGAGCCAGTGCTCTAGGTCTTCTGGGCACAGATGAAAAAACTACCTCTGTGGCAGCAGCAACGGGCAGCACAGGGCTCAATGGTAGTGCAGGTGCAAGCCGAGGGGGACCACCCCCTGTGTCCTTGTCACGAATGTTGCTCTCTTTGGAAACTCCAGCAGCTCAACAGCGTGCCCTGCAGCATGTCCTAAGTGCCTTGCAAGTCCTTCAGGCACGTGAAGCTGTTGTGGCTGCATTGTCCTCTCATACTAGTGTACCAGGGCTCACTAAACCAGGTCAGTGATTGCTCTGTATTGATGTAAATATATTCATGTGTATTTTCCAGAGGTATGGACTCAGTAGCGTAGCATGAGCTTTTTTTCTGGGTGGCTCCAAACCAGATATGCGCAAATTAATTAATACTAATTTGAGCTAAACACGATGGACTAGGTGGCAGGATTTTCGACTCTAGCTTGTCAGCTAGGTCGAGGTCTACCCGGTGTCTGGAGGAGAACTCTAGCAGCCAGATGATCAGCAGCTTTCTGTGCTTTCTCCAATCAAATACCTGCCGAATGCCGGAGCCTTAACAAACAGAAACACGGAATGCCTTAACAAACGAGCCAAGGACCGTGGACAATTTTTCCTTCCTCTTCCTTGACCTTTCCTCTCCCTTACTTACACACACTTGTATGCACTACACTACCACACATGTCATGAGATCAGTCGTGAGTAGCATTATTATAGCCATAAAATTACTATCAAAAATAAGAATAAAAGCAAGTTCTTTATTTTCTAGATTAGAATATGTCTTTAAATAAATGAAGGTTGTTGTAGTGACAGTCCTCACAACATTTGTAATGCTATGTAATGTATTAATAATATTGTCTTTTCATACTCTGGAATGAATAGTATTGCTTAGAATTCAATGCAGAAAGTAGTTATTTGTGAGAAATGCATGAAATGGTTCTTGAGTGTGCAGGTAGCTCACTGGAAGTTCGGACACCAGACAGCCCAGGAGATGCCTGCAGCCGTGCATCTCCAGCTGCTGCGCTCTTTGACGAGGCAGCTGAAATTGCTCAAGGTGGTGGGGAAGCACCTGCATGTGTTCTTGAAGCTGTCAGCTTTGTAAGTAACTAGCATTTTGAAAAGATGTATTAAACATTGTGTTTGTTCCATTTTAACTATAAAATTTTGCATTAAAGAATAGGTGTGTTTTGATTTGACAATTTAAAAAAAGAGTAAATTGTATTCCATGATAGAAACATAATAATAGTATCATTTTCTTGCTTTATGTTGCCGCAAATTAGACACTGTTAAAAATATTTGATAGTTCAGAAAGCGAGTCTTTGCATTTTTTATTTATTTAACAACCAAAAACTGTTAAAAACTGTGTCATGTACTATGGGGAGAAGTGTATTTTGTGCACGTTTTCTTAAATTCTGGAATCTGTACCTAACCCCTACACAAGTTAAATTCTGAATACAGATATAAATGAGCATTTTCAGCAAGATCCGAAGAAAGTTTTTGTTCCTCTCTAATAAAAAACTGTTTGCAAAGGCAAATCAGCTACAGATCTTAAGCCATCATCCCTCATTTCCCTGTGTCGTGGAATCGATTTTCGAGAACGTGAAAAACAATCATTTGAATAACTGCATTTTCAACTGAACTCTAGAAAACAAACAGAGGTAGTGAAGTTATATTTTATGCCCAGAAACAAAACAAGGGGCCATCTCAGCTTTTGCTCAAAGGATCTGTGAAGTTGGACAGAAAAGCTAATCAAGATGGGGGCCTAGAAGCTGAGGTACAATACTTGTTACAGACAAATATAGTCTTTTATAAATTATAATCCAAATGGTAACTAATACTTTTAATATCATTGTTAAAATCAATATTATTTTCCTTTGTAATGCTCGGTAAAGTCTTTAATTGTGTAGAATCACTTATGCAGCAGAAAATATTTTACTTGGCATTTAAACTTGTGTATGGATTTTAATTGTTTAATGTCATCTGCCAATATGTTGTAAAAAAGTGTACATGTTTTGAATGTGAAATTTTTGTAATGAGCTGTTGTTACTTACATCTGATGGATATGATTACTACATTGAATTTTATAATTATAGACATCTGTATTTTTTTGAAAATGTTTCCATCCTAGAGCAAGTCATTTTTCACAAAAGTCACTGATTCGTAAATCAAGAGGCAAGGCAGTGGTAGAATTGCTAGCTTAGTGAAGAGAGGCTTACAAGAATTACGTGGGTGGGATTTCTTATGTGTACAATTCTTTTCTGTAATCTGAAGGTCTGGTATATATAGGATGTATTTCCTCAGAAAATTAAGCCATATCTGAGGTGGGAATGAACATGCATGAAATATACACTATGATACATATATACAATGATACATATATACAATGATACATATATACATGATACATATATACAATGATACAATGACAATATACAATGATGGCTGACTGAATTTGAAAGAATTATGAACGCGTAGCAGAACGAACTTAATTTTGTGTTCAATGCAGTGAAATTGACGTTCATGTGAGGTTTGTCTGAATTGAGAGACCTTACCTAAACATCAGTTAATATCACATCACTTCCTTAATAAAGAACACACAATTGTTTATTTGAAATGGAAAATTGTATTGAAACCGTTTTTCCTTCGTTTACTATTCATTTGTTTATTTATTTATTTATTTATTTTACGTCAAAAAAACAGTTAAAAACTGCGTATGACGTGCTGTGAGGAAAAGTGAATTGTGTGCACATTTTCAAAATTCTGTGATCCCTACACTAAGTCATATACTACTTAAATTTTGAATTTTTGAAAGGGAGAAAAAAACAAAAACTCCCACGTAAAATCTATTTTCAAAAAAAATAAGCAATAAATTTTGAAATTTTGAAAGGGATAAAACAAAAACTCCCACGTAAAATCTATTTTCAAAAAAAATAAGCAATAAATTTTGAAATTTTGAAAGGGATAAAAAAAACAAAAAACTCCCATGTAATTAACTCTATTTTCAAGGATAAATAGCAATAAATTTTGGCTCTTATTACTTCCTGCGCAACAACATGGAAAGATAATTTGAATAATTGTATTTCCATGAATTCTAGAAGACGGCACAGAAAATGAAGTTACATTTATGTCCAGAAGCAAAACAAGGGGCCATCTCAGCATTTGCTCAATGGATCAGGAAAACTGGACGAAAAACCTGATCGAGATGGGGGTCATTGACCCGGAAGCTGTAGTACAATAGTTGTTACAGGTTGTGTATACTCATTTACACAGTTCAAATGGTAAATAATGCATTATGTATCATTGTTAAAATTAATGTTACTTTTCTTGTGATGCTCAGTATAGTCTCTAATTGTATAGAAACAGTTATGCAGCAGAAACGATTTCACTTGGGATTTAAACTTTTCTATTGAATTTAATCGTTTAATGTCATCTGGCAAAGTGTTGTAAAATAATGTACATGTATTGTATGTGAATTTTTTGTAATAAGCTGTTGATACTGTCACCTGATGAATATGATTTCTACGTCGAGTGTTATAGTAATAGACTTCTGGTTTTCTGAAAATATATTCCTGCCCTTGAGCAAGTCATTTTTACAAAACCACTGATTCGTAAATCAGAAGACATGGTAATGGTAGAATTCCTAGATTAATGAAGAGAGGCTTACATGAATCACGTGGGTGGATTTGGCTATTATTCGTACAATTCTGTTTTGTAATCTAAAAGTCTGGGAGCTATAGGATGTATTTCCCCATAATATTATGCCATATCTCAGGCGGGAATGAACATTCGCGAAGTATACACAACGAGCAGTATGAAAGCTGACTGAATTTGCAAGAATTCTGAACGCATAGCATAGTGAACTTAATTTTGTGTTCAATTCATTTAAATGGACGTTCCATTTAAGGTTTGACTGAATTGAGAGACCTAAAAATTTTTTGCCTTAACATCAGTCAATGGTACACTGTTCATTTTCAGTGGGGCTCAGAATTGTTTATTTGAAATGGAAAACTGCATTAAAACCGTTTTCTTTTCGTTCACTATTAATTTGTTATTACGAAATTGTTAATTTGTATTGTTAATTTGTTATCACGAAACGAATTAGAACTTATGATATTGCACTATTTTACTATAAGTTTATTGCAAAGAATATTTGTAAGTTCTTCTGTTTCGAAACATCGAGGATATATCGTTTGCGTATAGTAAGGAGAGAATAGCCCTCAAATTGAACCTTGCGGGACTCCATGTGCAATTGGCAATGAATCGGAAAGGTGTGTATATGATGTCCCCATCATTCCAGTACGGTGTTTTTCCTCTCTGAGATCGTTGTTTAGGATGCGAAGATAACCCATCTAGTGCAATACCCGAATTCCATATGAAAGTAAAAAGTTATGATCAATGACATCGAAGGGTTTTGAAAGATCTAAAAGTATTCTGATAGATGCTTCATTTTGATCCACGAATAAAGCAAATGTTTAAGAAAAGAGAGTGTTGAGGATATATTCGACGGATATGCTCAGACCTTACACGGCGACCGAGTGTGGCGTGGTTGTTGCATAGTAATGGTTGGGATGGAGACAGACAAATGTTCATTGTATTCTGGAAGTGGCTAAGAGGCCATGCTTTGTAATCCATTCAAGTTACTTATTAAAGCCTTTATATTATTTTTTTTCGGTATCACTAATTTCTCGAAATTCACCACTGCTATTCTCTACAAAAATTTTGACTGTTTCCGTAGATTTTGGTTTTGTACACTCATGTTGGCAGTCTGGAAACATTGAGAAAGGTTTCCATCGCGACGGGCAATGGGAGCCGAGTCGTTCATTTTGAAATGAATGCACCAAAGACACTTTTGTACAGTGTTGCGTACATAATATTTTAGTTTGAATTCATGGAAATTTACGACTACATACTCCTTGGATGATTCTTTATCTGCGAAGCAGTAGCCACGTTGATTCATGCCGCCCCAGTGTTTTGTTTGCTTTGCAGTGTTGTTGTTTGTATGGACTGGCTTGAGGTACGCGTGAGGGAAGTCTTATTTTCCCGCAGTTCCCAGGCTTGAAGGCGGAGGACTATTGTTGCAGAGCTCTCCGACGACGCCCGAGTCGGAGCAGAGCCCGCTGGCAGCGCTGCCGTCGCTGTCGGCGTCGCTGTCGTCGCGGCTGTCGGCGAGCGCGATGAGCGTGATCGCGGCCACGGCCACGTCGCGCGCGCACGTGGTGGGGTGCGCGGCGGAGGAGGACCTGAAGCGGCGGTGGCCGGGCGCGCGGGCCCGGGCCCGGGCCCCTCCCCCGGCGCCGGCGCCGGCGCCAAGCACACCGTCGCCGGCGTGCTGCTCGGTGAGCTGCGGCTTCTTCTTCTTCTTCTTCTTCTTCTTCTTCTTTTTTTTTTTTTTTTCTTTTTCTCGTTCCGACGTTGTTGATGCAACGCGTCTCTTAATCCTTGTTGAGCGCTTTCTTATGGAGTAATCCTCCGTTACTGAGCATACTATTCTCATACACATACTCTGTTACTGAGAATAATCTCAAGTCAAGTCTCGTCACGTCGCAGTCAGTCAGTGCCTTTTATCCCTTCGGGCAGGGGCTCGACGACGTTAGATCCCGGGGTTCCTAGCCGGTCACCCAACCAAGAACCCGCGAGTCTCGAATTCGCTTAACCTTCGTGACTTCACGGAGCGTAGTAAACGCATTCGGCTAGCGCCGCCGGCTTTGGACGCCCCTTAGGCGACGGGCTCAGTGCAGCAGAAATAGCGGTCGGTCGCTGCTGGACGGCTGTGAACCAAATTGTCCGACTTATTTCATCCGAAAAGAACCCGAGTGTTGCATTCGAAATAGTCCGAATGTCTCCATAAAGGCTCCCACACACCGTCGCGGAAGATTCGCGTCACGTGCTGCCTTATGAGCACGTTCAGACATGCGTGGCTGGCGAGCGTCGCGGCAACGGATTGGCAGCGTTTAATCGACGGGGTAATTTGTAACGCAGCCAGACGCTTTTCTTCTGCTGCAGCTCGAGTTTCGTGGAAGTCCTCCCGTGTTCGGGAGTCTTCGCTCTCCTCTGGGTCGAGCGACCTTGCCAACCGTCACCTAACGCTGACTCATAATTGATGCTCCGGTGTGAATGGTCTCGCGAATTCCGCGGCCGCGACTAGCTGAGATCTTTCCGCGCCGCACCCACTGCGGATCTACCTCGCCGGTCTGTGGGAACCTTAATTATGCAGTTTATTGTTTGAAACATTTGTGAGAATCACACTCAAGACCACCTGCATGCATTGCAGGTTGTCTTGGTATTATAGATGGCCTTGACTCTCCAGCTGACTTGGGGCGAATGGAAACGACAAAATCGAACGAATCAGATCTTCGTCCGACAGTCGATGTTTCCGGACGTCATGGGAAGAGGTCATTCGGGTTCAATATGCCCATTTCCACTTACTAGCATGCGTTTGAACGAATCGGTCACATCGGACGGAAACATCCGACGACGGCCGTCCGAAATTTCGACCAAAATCGGCTTCACTGAGACCTAACTCTTTAACTTTCACCGATCCCCCCCCCCATTTAAAGATAGTTTTATCAAAAAAAGAAAACAAACTAAACTTCTCATCACTGATTGACATCTCGCATCAACCAGCAACATTCCATATTAATATAAATATTATCCAATGATGCGCGACTCATCACTCCTTTATTTCAATTTTTTGCGTGTAGTTTAGCCCTACACCATTTCTTTTATAGATTTTTTTATTTTTTGAAAAAATTAGTATTAAATATTTTTTAAGAGCAATCGTGGCCCTGGGCCCGTGCATTAACACGGGCCTGGTGGGCTGGCCGAGAAGCGGTGCTTGCATCGCGGCCGGGCCCGCGTGTGCGTGCGAGTGCGAGTGGTGCATTGCGCGTGCGCAGCGCTGGCGGGGGCGAGCGCGGCGGTGCGGGGTGCGTGACCGAGCTGGAGGACGTGGCGCTCAACACGCGCGCGCTGCGCCTGGCGCCGCAACCCGTCGTGCAGGAGAGCAGCCACCCCTACGCCGACGACGCCACGCTCACCGGACACGTCAAGATCCCGGGTGAGCCTCACCTCCTTACACCTCTTTCGGTGGCATCCTCTCTTGCGGTGCTTTGGGCGGGCGGGAGGGGGGTGGCGGTGGCGTGTAAAAGGCGAGCGCCGATGTCGGGCGCTCCGAAAAAAGGGCGAGCGACCCCTCCGCACCTGTGGGGCTGGGGGAGCGGTCGCTCGCTTCTCGGAGGCGCATGTAAATGAGCTTTACGCGGTCCTTGTCTGCATTCGTAACGCACGGTGGGGCGCAGCGTGTTGTGTCCGGTCGCGACGTGGGAGGGGGGCGCGAGGGGGAGCGAGCTGAGGGGCGCGCTGCGGCGGGTGCGCTGCGCTGCGCAGGCGCCAAGGGTCTGCGCGTGGGGGGCGCCACGACCCGCGGCGCGTGGCCGGCGACGAGCTGCGCTGGAAGTTCTCCAGCGACGGCTCCGTCAAGGCTGGGGGGTTCGTGCACCCCATCGTGGCGGCCGCCGGACCGCACGAGCTGGGCTCCGACCGCGCCATCCCCCCGGGGCGTGCCTGCTGGAGCCGCGCCTCGTCGCGGCGGCCGAGCGCGCGCTGGTGGCGCGCCTGGCGGCCGCTCTCGCCGCCTGCGCACAGCTCTCTTCGCTCTGTGAGTAGCCCGCGTCAATGCTCTTTAAACAATTAACCCGCGAGAGCACCGCTAAATTTGATGTTATAAGCGAAAAACTTGTGAAAACGAGAAATATCTCAGATTATACTCAAGTGTTCAGTGTACAATTTTCAATGATTTCTGCAGCATTTTCCTTGCACTCATGACCTTGCGATGAACCGTGTATCCTTTCTGAACTAATAACACGTTTGGGCACCAAATGTGTGAAATACCGTGGATGCAATCCTTCTTTCTATTGGTACGGTACCCAATACGGCGGGTGTCAGTTAATAAAATAAACGTCGAACACCCGATGTGGGCGCCAGGTCGCACCCTTGCGTGGTAATTCTGATGGCGACCGGATTTTGCTGACAGCCGTTTTTAACCCACCGCGGTTGAGACTGTGCTCTCGCTGGATGGGGCAGCTCTACGTAGGTTTGATTGTGCTATCTAGTCTTCCTAATGACAAATTTTTGAATGAATGCAAGGAAAATGTGCTGCCAAATGACAAGCACCCAGTTCATTTTACTTATTAGAATACGCACTCACACGCGGTTGCCGCTCGTTTGCACACTAATGGCGTACCATTGATCCAAAAAATCTTGAATATATAAAATGGAGGCAACTTCCTTCTTATCTTCCTTCATTTCATCTCGTAATGAAAAACAGATAGTGTTTTCAGATATATTGAGATAAGGTGAGATCCCCCCCCCCCGTTTTGATGATTTTTGCTTATATCATCAAATTTCGCGGTGCTTTTGCAGTTACACCGTTTATGGAAGAGAAATGCTGAATGACATAACATGTAGATAATTGTACCTTCTTTAATTTCATATTAGTACCAATATTTACTAAAAATGGATGGTTTTAGTTTCTTTGAAGAAAAAAACGAAAAAGTCTAGATTCTTAAACAGTTTTACTAAGGCTCTATAGGGAGTATACGCAGACGCCATTCTTGGTCATTGCTTGCCGACAAGCGTATGTAAATGTAGAGAAAACGTCGCGTCTCGCTACTTTTCGTTATTTTCCAAACAAAAAATACTCTGACGCAATTTCGGTCACTGTGAGCAGTTTCTTGAGAAGTGTGTGAAAACGTCGTCGATAAGTACAGTGCCCTGAATTCTTCACTTGTAAATAGAAACTGATATTTTAAAACGTTTGTAAGTTGGATTAAGGTTATGTTTTACATTTGTTAATAGAGAATGTAGATATACTTGAGTTCTAAAAAAACAGGGCCTTAGTGTAACTACATTTTCCTTAGTGAACGAAGTGAGAATTTGAAGTATAATATGGAGATAAATGCGACTTTCTTTCTCGTGCTAACTTACCTGAGAGCGATTTTATTCTTATATGAAAACATATACTGTTCAGGCAAACCTTGGTGGCTTAAAACAACCGTGTTGGGAAACTCTAAATTTAATTTTACATTGTGAATATAAATGTAAACATAACCTTAGTCCAACTTACAAACATTTTAAAATATCAGTTTCTATTTACAAGTGGAGAATTCAGGACTGTACTTACCGACGACGTTTACATATCTCAAGAAACTGCTCACAGTGACCGAAATTGCGTCAGAGTATTTTTGTTTGGAAAATAACGAAAATAGCGAGACGCGACGTTTTCCTCTACATTTACATACGCTTGTCGGCAAGCAATGACAGAATGGCGTCTGCGATACCTGTCCTTTAGAACTCTAGTTTTACTTACAATCGGGTTTTCGTGCAAATGTTTTTGCTTGCAAACCTGATTTTCGGTTTAGCAACGCAAAAAAAGTTTAGGAAACAAATTTCAGAAAAATACCAAAACTTTTCCTTATTTTCTAACATTTGGCCGAACTATTTAGGTGTGCTGCTGTTAGAGGTGTTTTTTTATGAAAGCAAAATTTAATAGAAAAAATCGTCTTTAAAATAGCAAAACCTCGTATCTGAAAAACACGAATTTCAGTTACTGCATGTCCCCTGAAGTTAAATCAAATGCTCTGTGCAAGATACAAAAATCCATATCCCGCCGTAATCGCTTTAGAAGTGAATAATCAGATCCTAGTATTTTATGACTTTCAAATATTAAAGTGCACAACAATTTTTCGTGTTTCCCAAAACAAAAGTTTTTTGAGATGTGAAGCTTTGCCATCCAGTTCAGTTCTGTTCAATGATGTCTTATTTTACGCGATGACATAAAGGTCATCAGGCCTGGTCTTCCCTCTGACTACGCTAATTTCGCTACGCTCCTATCGCCATCTAGCTAAGAGAGAAGGTATCACTCTGACGAAACTTGCGATTTAAATGTAGCTCAGAGGCCGATGTTTTGCGCTCGATGTTTTTCCCGATTTCGATGTTTTGTTTGTGAACGAAAAAGTTCTATAATCCCAAGAATTAAAGCCTGGGCTTCCGCGGTCGGAGTCAGTTTCTACTTGGCTATCCGGGAGACCCCGCGCCCTAGGCAAAGTTGCTAATGTTTTGCAATACTGCGACCGTCGTCAGCACGAAATGCCCGGGAGTGGACTATGAACGGGTTTCTATACACAGCGAGGTTCTTTACACACTGGCAGGTGGGCCGGTCGATTGGCCACTTACGGAGAAAGCTTCGGTCAGTCAGGCTACGGGCTCCTGTGCAGGGTGGCAGAAAAAGGGAACGCCCATTTACGTCAAGGGACAGCGGGAACCAAACTCTGACGCGATTGGTCATTGCGGTATGTTCCTTGGTCGGCATTTAGGGTTTATGGATGTTTGATGATTTCCACCGCCTCTTCTGAGCTTCTCGGTCCCCAACGGTGCTCCTTAGATTGGGGGGAGGGGGTCAAAACTGACGTAAGATGTATACGAGATCGGCTGCAGTTGCGGTCACATCGGCGACAAAGTGCGAACCATTGAGGAACACCTCCGGGAACACATTCGCTGTTAAAAGTAGCCCTCCGCGCTTGGAAAATTGGCCACGCCATTGGTTTTGGCAACACTCGCCTACTGGTCAGGGAAGACCGATGGGGACCAAGGAGGGTAAAAGATGGCGGTGAAAATCATCCGACATCCCCTAAATTTGAGTGTTTACCAAGGCGTAGTGTCCACGGGACCTGAAAATATGTATATTTATTCGATGCCTGGTCGTGTTAGAGCACGGTTCACGCTACTTCTTGACGTCCGCCAACCCTTCTCCCACCCCGACCAGGAGGGCCGTTGCCTGGCTGGTCGATGCTGCTTCTGCATTGACCGGTCGTCCGACCAGAAGTAAGGTGGAAGGGAACCTTGTTCTATTTAAACCCGTGTTCAGTCCAACTCCGAGGATTTCGCCCTGAAGAAGGTCACTGTAAGGCCGGACTTTTGCAACTTTACCTAGGACGCGGCGTCACCCGAACAGGCAAGTTTGTATTCATAACCACAATTTTGCAAATGTTAAAATTTGAAATAATAACTGATGTCACTGCCAGTTCATGTGTTTTTCGATGAAGATGGTATAAAGTGTTCGTTTCGTTCAGTCTATCTCTCTCCCAAGAGATGACCCCGATGCCCCCTTTTCTGGTGTTTTGCACCCCGAGAGTTGAGAAAGCTCTGTCCCCTCGAGGTGCCCGTGAGCGCTCGGGTGTTGTGATTATTTTGTGCTTTGTTTCGTGAATGTGAAAGGCTGATGTGTTGCGTTGTGTTGTGCGCAGCGGCGGCGCAGCGCATGTGGGCGCTGCAGCGCCTGCGACGGCTGCTGGGCTCGCGCCTCGGCCGCCTGCTCAACATGCCCGCGCTGCTGCGCGCCGAGCAGGCCGCGCAGGCCCAAGCGCAGGCGCAGGCGGCGGCGGCGGCTGCGTCGTCGGTGGCCGCGGCGGGGCCGGGGCCAGGGCCCTGCGCGGTGGCCGGGGCCGTGGCGGGCGCGGCGGCGGGGGCGGGGCTGGGCGGCGCGCCGGCCCCGCAGCTGCCGTCCGCCGCCGCGGCCGCGCCCACCGACTCTGCGCTGCTGGCGCTGGTGCAGGCGTTGCCGCAGGCGCTGCTCCGCCAGCACGAGTACGAGGACCCCGCGGTGCGCGGGGGCAAGCACCTCATGCACTCCGACTTCTTCAAGGTGCGAGACCATGGCACCACAGCGCAGCCTTTCGTCAAACGTTCCGCTTAGGAGGGTTGGGGTATAGTTCTCCTTTGCACAAAGCAAATGTGCGTTTGTTGGATTGTTTCCTTTTGGTACAAGTAGATCCATTGTACGTTGAGTCGCTTTCCTTCATGCTTTGGCACGCTCTTCGGCCCTTGCAGTGTGCTCCATGGGCTCTAAAGGAATAATGCTCGATATCTAGGTTGGCTGGATACTTTTCGTAATAAAAATGTTGATACCGGTGCCATAGACAACTGTTTAAACCTTTCATTTATTCATTCCGAGTTAGTAACAAGAAGGGTAGATTACGCCGGATTATGTCCCTGGAAAAGCTGTTGCCTATGTGTTATAAGGAAACCACTTGCTGCATCATTACGGGTCTTTTGAACGTCAACCACAAAGAAGTTTGGTGCAACAAGACAGCAGTGGTCTTCAGACTGCGATCTGGGGCACCTAACAAATACTCCTTTAAATACAACATGACCTGTCGCTTTAGTTTCTTGTCTATTAAAGCCAATATTGACAATTTAATGACAAAGAAAAAGTTTGAATTCAAGAATGTTACTATGCTTACTGCAATTCATTAACTTTGTGAAGTGGAAGACAAAATTTAAAACTCATATGTAGACCCTGTGATTGAGTATTGACTGTAGTTATTGTAATATAATGACATGTTTGTGTTTCATAAGTATCATGTTACTTTCTTATTTATATATCTATGTGACTCACTGGTTTCACCACAAAGAAAATGGCCATTTGCTTAAAAAATATTGAAGACTACTGATGTACAGCATACCATACTTTTCTTTTCTTACCTTTCTGTTTTTTCACTGACACACATTTAACCTCATTCTACTTCCCGTTTTGCCTTTTGTCCTGTTGACTAAATCCCATTTTGACTGAGACAGCCCTGAGGAATGCCTCAGCCATCCCAGGGATTAGATAAAAACAAGACATGCCCTATTTTATGCAGTAGGCCAAGATATTTAAGAATTAGTTACATATGATATTGTTTCTTTAGTTTTAAGTGAATGAATAATCAGTTATCACCATACTACATTTTTCATACTAGACTCTTCAAACGGAACCAACAGTTGTGAAGGAATGTAGTTTTCCTTCTTTTTTTTATTTATTTTTATTTACAAAGATTTTGCTATTAAGTTACTGTTTAAAGGTTTTCTCTGTAATATCTTTAAATATGAATTGTTTCAACTGATCATTGCAAAATACCTTTCTTTCAGGTTCTGGTTGCCCTTGCTTGTGACTTAGGTTTGGATTCATTACCATGTTGCTCAGAAAATCATAAATGGTCATGGTTTAGGCGATACTGCATGGCAGCTCGTGTTGCATCTGCACTTGTGAATCGAACTGCCTTGCCCCATTCCTTTTGTGTGGAGGTAAGTTTATTTAGAAAATATGGGAAGATATGTTAATCATACATATAAGTTTTATTACCTTTTAAGATGGTTCTCAGCAAGTTTTGATTGTATTTGCACATCCATATGAAGACAATAGATTGAAATTTGATGAAGTCCTTTTTTCTCCATTTTGAGTCAAACACAAGGAGTTAGTAGGGAATTCTCTTGAGGTTAGATCACACTAAGAAAATAAATTGCCAACATTTCAACATTTATTAAGCCTTCCTCAGAGCATTTTTTGCTACATATTCCTTTTTCTTTTAACTCCCATTCTGGTCATCCTTGTACGTACACACCACACAATGCCATCATTCTCTACCAAACCTGTAACTAGTGTCCACCCTTGCAAAGGTCAGAATGATGTTCTCCATGATGTCAGACATGTCATGCATGACCTTTCATGAATGCCAATGTGTTGCTATTTCGTACATAAAAGGGTTAATGGAATGGTGGTTGTTAGAAAAAGGAATGTATTGCAATTTTTGTTTTTAAAGTTAAAGTTTATTGGTAAGCCATTATTTCTGCAAACTAGTTGTGCTACAACAGAACATACTTTCTTGTATTATTTGTACCTTTTGCAAGTTTGGAAAATTCTGAGAGTTGAATGAAATTCACCATTTTTGTGAGCCTACTATTAAAGGGAAAAATCAGAACTGAGAGAGAGAAAAAATCATGTTTTCAAAATTGCTTCAATTGCATGCACAATTACACAAAAATCACATGTATTTTTAAAAAATTATTCATTTGCTTATTTAAAGATCTATTTTTGAAGAACAGATATAAAATCCCTATCTTCAAATTAAATTTTAACTTTAGCAATTTTCGAAAATTCAGTGAATTTAGCTAAAATTGGATCTGCACCATTTTTAATAACTCAATTTGAAGGGAAAATTTGAAGAAATATTTTAAGCTATTTTTGAGTAATATTTAAAAGTTTTTGATTTGTGGTTTTCATGTAAAATACCCCCAAAATCAATATTTACAAAGTAAAAACAGTGGAAAGGACTCACAACGAGGCTTGTCTAAAATCAAACACCAGCGTCAAAATCAGAAGCACAAATGAAGGACCCCAGGGTAAAATTGTGATAGTAAGGGGTCTAGAGGGTAGGGGGAAAGTGAGCAAAGAAAATGGAAGAGGAACGTAAGGGCCACAAGAGCAAGGAATAATCAACCAGTATAAGAAAAAGACAAACACTTAGGACAATCCATTTAATTATTTCCCAAAACAATTACATTTTGACAACACTTTATCATAAGCATTGGTGAAAATATTCGATTCCAAAATTGTATAGATATTCTGATGTATCTTAATATTTATTTATTTATTCATTAAACAGGCAATTGCTCAAAGTACCATGTATTACAAAATATGTAGTGTTAATATCAATTATATACATTTAAATTCTTAATTGTAGCAATTTTAATATAATTTGTGTCTGGGACAAAAAAAATAAATTTATTTCACGCTTATTGGCCATTTTACTCATCTATATATGTATAAAAGAAAGTCGTGTTAGTTACACTATTTATAACTCGAGAACGGCTGTACCGATTTGGCTGAAAATTGGTGAGCTTAGATTGACCTTAGAGCCAGGAGACGGACATAGGATACTGTTTATCCCGTTCGACAGCGTTCCTGTGTGAGAACGCACGTTTTCTCACGTTTTCGCGTGATTTTGCATGTTTTCGCGTGATTTTGCATGTCTTCGCGTGATTTCGCTTGTTTTCGCGTGATTTCGCACGTTTTCGCGTTATTATTTCTAACTACAAAAATAATGAATGGTTGAGTGAGCGAGCAATTTTAGCGTCTAAGAATAAAGATGTAGATGACCTGAACTACATAATTCAGAATAAGATCATTGGAACAACGCATTCGTTCAAATCTATTGACTGCGTCACGAATGAAGATGAAGCCACCAATTGAATTTTTCAATTGAATTTTTAAACTCCTTGAATGTGCCTGGCTTACCACCACACAATTTGTTGGCTCCGTAGTAATCATGCTTCGAAACATAAAGCAACCAAAACTGTGCAACGGTACACATTTGGTGATTAGAAAATTGATGAACAATGTAATTTACGCGACGATACTCAAAGGAAAATTCGAAGGTGAGGAAGTTCTCATTCCGAGGATCCTGATGATCCCAACCGATATGACATTTCAATTTAAAAGACTTCAATTTCCGATCCGTCTTGCATTCGCCATGACCATCAACAAATCACAAGGCCAATCCTTGAAAGTTTGTGGTTTGAATCTAGAATATCCATGTTTCTCCCATGGTCAATTATATGTGGCATGTTCACGGGTCGGAAGATCATCTGCGTTGTTTGTTTTTGCGCCTGATAATAAAACAAAAAATGTCGTGTATCACAAGGTACTTAACTGAAGAGTGCAACCTATGCACCAAACTACAGGAACAATAATGAATAATTAATCTACTTAATTTTTTTATGTGTATTTTCTACTAAACAATTTAACTTAATAAATTCCAAAATCTGCTTATTTATTGCCTTTAACAGCCGGTCCCTATGATTACAGCTTTGTATTTCTTCTTAAACAAAAATCAATTAAAAAAAAAACGCTCTGCTACGTAATAGATTTTTTAATTATCTATTCTCATTCCGAGGATCCCGATGATCCCAACCGATATGACGTTTCAATTTAAAAGACTTCAATTTCCGATCCATCTTGCATTCGCCATGACCATCAACAAATCACAAGGCCAATCCTTGAAAGTTCTTGAAAATCCTCAGATAATAAATATTATCTGAGCGCTTTTTTTTTTAATTCTTCTTTATTTGAGAGAAAAACACAAATCTGCAATTGCTTTATTATCACAAGTGCAACAAGGATAGTACAGTTTCTCAAAGTGAGTGCGACGCGAGAAAAAGATGGAGCTGTTAAGGCGGAACAGAGTTCGCCGGGTCAGCTAGTTTACCATAAAGGATAGTGTTGGCCTAAATGAGATTTAGCAGAAGGTACAAAAAATGTAATTTTATCTCTAGTACTCTGCTGTGGAATTTTCCAGTTGATTTTCAATAATAAAGTAGAGCAATCAGTTTCATTATTTAACAATTTACAAAAAAACAAGAAATTGTAGAATTGTCTGGGCAAATATTAAGTACTATTATTTACATAATTAGCGACAGGATGTAGTTACGAGATATTTTTGAACTGTTATTCAAACTGTGAGGCGTGCCTCCCCAGGGAGGCGCAATTAATTCATAATAATTGAATAAAACAATGCTTAACAATGCTCTAATTATTCCTACATTACTATCAGACTATGAATTTTCGTTCATTTATATTAACAAATGGAGGAGAAAGCATTTGTATAATATGTGATTGTATTGCTCCAAAGAATCCAACATTGTCACCACAGGCTCTACGAACAACACAAAGACAATGTATCAAACTGTAATATTGTCTGAATTTTGGTGCTCTGTAAGGAATGAGTATTGTAGAGTTAAGTAAGAAGGCCTTGCATGTTCTGCTTCTTTTGCCACTTCTTACCTATGTGAAACAGGATTTTCAACCTTGGGAGTTATCAAAGCAAAATACAGATCAAGAATAAATCTCCAGAATGATGTGCGTAATGCCATTTCTAAATTAGTGCTGCAATTCAATGAACTGAGTGACCCCAAACAAGCCCATCCATCTCATTGACGATTTTGAACTAACAATATGTTCATTTTTTGTAGTTTTCCTCACTTTGTCAAACCTTAATTAAATTCAGTAATTACAAAAGTGAATAGTGCAAAATCACTTGCAATATTTATTTTCTACACTGTAAGTATATAATAAAAAAGTATACACAAATGCTTCACTTTTAAGGAAAAAATATTTAATTGTTATTAACAATTTTATTTTAATGAGGGGAGGTGGGTATAGAATTTATGTCCTGAAGGGAGGCACAGCAGCAAAAAGTTTGAAAACCACTATTCTAGAGGATTCCATTTGAAGTTTCCAAGCCCTGCGAGTTGGAAATTTATGCTGTACAGTTTCAATCTTATGAGCATATATATCATAGTAGGGTGTCCAAACAGATGAAGCATTAAGTAAGATTGACCTCACTAACGATATTTCAAGTCTTGGAAATCAACCGAGGATATTTCGTAGATTCAATTTCTAAAATACATGGATTTTGGAAATGAAACTTATGTCAGTTATTAAGCTGGTGGTGGGAAATAAAATTTAATTGAGTAGTGGAATCTTTAATGTGACTCTCATGTTCATTCATCCTGGGGCGCTTGCATGAAACCACCAAAGTACAAAGCAGAGATATTTAGTGGTACTCTGACATACTTTCATGAATTGAGCTCCTTGTACTGGCTGTTTAAAAAAATTAGAAAAGGAAATGTTGACGTTTTGTTTTTGTGTCTAAATTGCAGGAGATTTGTTTTTGCAATTATTTCTTGTATAATTTACTTGAAGCTAGGATATTTTTATTAAATGTATTGAAAAGATATCCGACAGTGAATATAAGTACACATAAACTTATTTGTACATAAATTTGAATCCATACTAGTAGTTTTACGTGTGGCTTCGGTTTGAAATGACTGGGCCTCTCTGTACTTTTATTGATTTTGTTATTGGCATGTATATTACATTGTGGGTAATTTTTTATGATTGTAGCTTAATTATTTGTTTTAGCCATTATGGATTCATGGAAGTTTCAAGATGTTACTTGTACATGATCTTATTGTCTATGTTTTAGAAGAAATTCCAAGCAATATGAGTTCAGAAGCTCCTGCAGCGAAAGTCTTGCCAGTTCAAGGAGGGTCATGTCATGCACATTATAGCACCAAAGCTGAGCCCCGTAGAACCAAATACAATTACAAAGTACAAATAGCTACAAATACAATGCAAAGAATGTTATGTGGGATTGTGTCTGAGCAAAATGAGAAATGGCTTCAAAAAATTCCATAGTAAATGATGGATGGTTAAAGGCAATATGTCCCAAGGGTTTCTCAGTGAAACCACCTTCCTTATACAAGTGTTTCTTTATGTTTTGGAAATTTTAATTGTATTAGTACATTATTAGACTAATAAAAATATAATTTTAAAAATTTATTAATATTTTAAGAATTTTCATATTATTGGGACTCAAAGGGCTACGGTGTCTTTTTGAGTGGCCTATATAATATAAAGGCACTCTAGGTAGGGAACAGAGAGAAAGTTTTCTTTCACTAAAAGAAGAGCATCTTTAATATTGCTGCTTTTTTTTGTTAATCAAAATTTTTCTAGTATTAATATCTATATTTAATCTAGTTCATTCATAAATTTATTCTTTATCATGAAAACATAAGAAATAGAAATAGCTTTAGTTCTTTTCTGATTATTATAAAAAATTCATCATTTGAGATCTACCAATGAACAGTTGGTTAAAGCCTTGAGCAACTAAACATAAGGGAATTTATATACAAAGCAGGAACCTTTTCTGAGATGGTCAAGCAACCAATGCGGGACCACTTACAATAGATTGACAAGTAGATGTCAGCTATTGATATGTGATTTGAGGAATCCTCAATCATGAATAAATTATAATCACACATGAACTTGATCCTTAATAAGATCAAACAATTGTGTATTGTTGAAGTTGCAGATGATATGGTATGTCTACAAATTGTTAGAATTCTTATTCAAGTAAAATTATACATCAAGTGTTGCCTGACAGTCACACTCATTGTCAGTGGACAAACAGCTTTCACATCTCGAAGTCATCTTCACTTTCACAGTTCATGAGAATATAAAAAATTATGTCATTTGTGTCTTTGAGAAAGGTGTAAAATGCTGTGACAGAGATCCCTGTTAAAATCATTTTTAAGCCAAATCTTTAATGAACATAACTAGTAAACTGTGTGTATGAGATTGAAAATAAGAGCAAAAATGTTTTTTAAAAAGCACACTAACTACTTAGAATTGTTTTTTAAATGAAGCAATTGAATTCATGTGCTACATTTCATTATGCATGTCCAAAAAAAGGCATTTCTGTGAGAATAGCACTAGTTCTCCTGGGTCTAATGACCTCACTCATCCAGATGCATAATTAAAATTGGTTGCATGGAAAAAGGTTAATTGATACTTTGTGGGTGTCCAATAGTGTCTTCTATCTTTTCTTTCATTCTTTTGAATTGGCCACTTTTGAATCTATACCTTGACTTGTGTCTTAGAGTCTATATCTTGTCCTTTGTTAGTTCAAATTATACATGTTTTTAAACTTTATTGGGATATGATTTTAGGTTCGCAAGAAAATACTGGAAATTGCACCTGACAGTGATGGACAAGGTTGGGAACATGAAAATCACCAGTTGTTCCGCCAAGAACATGATGAGCAGTTGCTTATGTGGCTACACAGGTATAGTTATCTATTATTGTTTCTCATCTATATTTTCTTTTAGCGGTTTCTATGGTATAAAGGTTAGTGTATTGGGCTGTTGTTCCCAAGTTTGTGGATTCAAACCTGATCAAAGCCTTGGAGTTCTAAAAGAGAAAGAATCCTTTGTACACCTTCCTTTGGAGGAGAAGTAAAGCTGGCTATCCCATGTAGATTTACTGCATGTAAAAGCTCCTCAGGTCTAAAAGAAGCCTTTGAGTTAAAATCAAATTGCTTCTTTTGTTGCCTGAGTGATACAGTCTTTCTCCACTAGATGATGAAAGGTGCATAGCGAAATCTGCATGGTCAGATGGAAGAGCATGCCTGATGCCCTGAATCTCACCATGTAAAATAAGGCATGAAATGAATACACTGTGCAATTAAAACATTTATGTTACATCAACATTTTTACAAATATAAATGAAGTCTCAATAAACCACCAGTATGAGGGTTATGCCAAAAATTGTTAGCAGAATAATTTAATAATTAAATATTAAATTTATTGAAAATCTAAATACTGCATTTTTCAAAATACTCTCCATTAGCACATTTACAGATCCTTTGGAACCAATTACAAAAGCTGCCACTGCATGTCTCTTCAGGTGTGGTGTTTATAGCACCAATGTAAGCTTCCACAGCTTCTTCATCTGAAGAAAAGTGCTGTCCTCAGATCTTTTCCTTGCTTTGAAGGATCTATAAAAGAACAAAATTCAGTCCTTGTTCATACAAAATTGTATGAAGCAACAAATCTGCACAAACTTATTTACATTGCAATTGCTATAAGCAGAAATTTAGAATGCTAAGAGCATTCTACATTAAATTGTGCTTCGTTCAGTTGGAGAAAGTTGAAACTAAATCAATTTGAAGCCCACCTGGGAAGACAGATCTTGAAATAAACACCTGCGCGGGAGCAACCCATGACCCTTATGGCCCTCACAGGGAGTATTGGAGTATTGCAGGGGCCCACCAGCGGGCCTCACAAGCCATGGTCAATACATGTGTGGCTTACCCATGAGCCTCAGGGCAGACAGTGTGTTAAGTTTGCTGAATCAATATCTTTACAGGAAGAAGTGATCTGCAATGTTTCCGAAAGCTGTTTCAAATCCATCTCTTTCCTCTCTTCTTGTGACCCTTCGATATTGAATCCTAAGCATTTTATTTATTGCTACATTGTTATAACTTCGTTTTTTGTTGAGTCCCTGGCCTGTGAGAAAAACAGAAAATGGAATAACTGACTCACCTCCGTACTTTTGATAACTGTGAAATAGATCTTAGAGCATGCTCTCCAGCATTGTCATAAAGCAAGAGCCAAAGACTGCTTTGCTGTCTCTCTAGGAGAAAAACTTGGTAATAACAAATCCTTGCTCTGCAATCTTTTCAGCTTTTTACAAGAAAATGGAATCTACAGCCTTATCTGAGAGAGGAGGATTGTACCAATTATTATGAATTTTACTTAGGAGATTTTAAAATGTTTATGTGGCTCCTGTTCTGCCAAATCCTTTTTTACCATTTGACTCATTTATATTCTGTTGCTGTTATTTGTTGTTTTTTTCTCTCTCTCTCCACATTTTACTTTGCATTTTTTAAAAAGTTTTGTTTGGCACTGCCACAATGCTGACTGTTCTTAAAATACTTTGACATGGGTGCCGATGATTTGGATATTGTAATGCCGTTAAATCTTAATTATCATCATCATCATCACAGGACAGGTTAAAGAATTATAAACGAAAAATCTGAAAAAAGTGAGAAAAAGTATATTTTTTAGCCCTCTGGTGTTAGAATTGGGTCTGAGAGGTCCAATAAAATAGGGTTTTAACCAATGCCTGGGAATATACAATGAACGCAAAGAAAGCGTTTTTATGACCTTTTCCGAGTAAAATATACTTCCCAACTGGACTAACCTTGTCATTATTAAAATCAAACAGCAGCATGCACATTGGCATGTAGCCTTCCATGCATGCAGTGCCAAAACCTTCCAAGTCGTAAACAGTCTGTGCCCTCAACATCAGTTAAGCTTACCTCTTAATGCTTACAAAGCGATATAGGCTGTGTGAATGATGGATGAAGTAAATTGCCCTTCATCTTCTGAACTATATCTTATTTTATAAGACTTCTCCTAATCAACTTTTAAAATATGAATTGAAACATGTCTTAGTTTATATCAAAATTATTTTTTAATTGTTTTTGTTTTATAGGCGACCTGAAGATTGGACTCTCAGTTGGTCTGGCTCAGGCACTATATATGGATGGGGACATAATCATCGAGGCCAGTTAGGAGGAGTGGAGGGAGCAAAAGTGAAATTACCCACTCCATGTGAGGCCTTGTCTGCTCTGCGCCCAGTGCAGTTGGCAGGTGGAGAGCAGACCCTGGTTGCTGTGACAGCAGATGGCAAAGTTTATGCCACAGGTATTCTATATTGAAGCATTTTGAATGATTAAAACCAGTGTAGTTATATTCTTGTTTGTAAGCATGTCAATTTGTATTTTATGTTTTTAACTTTTCAAATGCCTTCGCAGTTTAGCTCTTTGGTCTGCATGCTCACTTTCGATGAAGCAACCCTGCGTTCAATACCCGGTTGGGCACGATTATAATGTGCATTTACCTTTCAATGTCCCAGTATATGTTACTGTGTGACAGTGAGAAAACTCACTTCTCATGTTGAGAAAACCAGAATACAGCAGGGGTATGTTTTTGTGCTAACCACATAATTAATAATTCATTAAAGGCAGACATTTTTTGAAATTTTTGTGGCCCCCTGAGGCCGAGTTTATATCAGCCACACACCATTGCATCAAATAGGAATATTAAATAATAATAAATATTTAAAATGATAATTATGTTGGCTTACATAAATTGTTTATTTCAATTTTTCAAGGTAATACTTTCACTATATCTTTGTAATTAATTAATTAATTGGCATAAACAATTATTCTAAACGAAATGTTAATATTTATTTTCAGTGTGATAAATTTCAACTACTTTCACTATTTTAGTCACTATCCAAGTCATTAATATCACCTGCTTCATCATTATATAATTTCTCATCACTGTCATTCAAAACATTAATCGCTTACTCAGCAGAGAATTCCGATTCCACAAATACTTCATTCCAAATGCCTTGGAGCAGGCATAGTATCAAAGGACAACAATCTATATTGAGCAAGGAACATCCACAAGCTTCAGGTCTCATTCCATATTAATGACGTGATAGCCATCTATTGGGAAATTGTAGAAATACAACAAAAAAGTACTGGACAGGTACAGCCCATCTTTGGTCAGAACGACATGGGAAGGCAGAGGAGGGCATTCTGTGGCCTCAAATGGGTTAACCCATGGCTGTGAGGTTGGGATGCTGCTGGTAAGCCATGACCAATACACGGGCTGTTGTGCCAATTACAGACAATCAGAAGCTTTTGAAATATTTAGTTTCTAGAAATCCTTAATTGTAGATCAATATTATGAAGGTTGAAGAGATCAGGTTAGGTTTGTTGTTGTTCTTCTTGGATGTTCTCTGTGTGGTATGTGTGAAAGGATACTAGACTTCAAATTTTGAGAGTTACAAGGTAAAAATCAGCATAGAAACAATGTGTAGAAATGCGAAAAATGTGGAACATTCGATCCTTGAGTATTGGGATGAAGTTTCTAGTATATTTATTATATTATTATTATTATTATTATTATTATTATTATTATTATTTTTTATTATTTAAAGACAATCAATTTCTTATTAAATGAATTTTTTTTCTTTCACAATGTTTTGCTCGATGTGACTGCATCATTAAGAACATATCTGTAATAATATAAAAATCTACAATTTGAACTTGATAAAAATTATTAGCCAAAGGACATAATAGTTGTTATATAAAACAGAAATTCATTATAAATGAATATTTTAAAAGATAGTTAAACAATTTCTCAACAGTTTGTTTTAATAAAAAATTATACCAATTACTAGTCAGTTGGATTAAATATAATAAAATAAAGATCTATGATAAAGGAAAAACAAAGTACAAACAGTCAGAGTCTAAAACTTTCAATCACAAACTTCCAATTCTTGTTGCCTGTGAATTTTATTTATACTTAAAGCAAAATAATCCCATTATTAGTGAAGACTATAAAGAAACGTGACATAAATTCTCATCAGTCTTCAAAGTAATGCACTTTTTGCGTTAAAACTTCTTTAAAGATAATTAGAAAGCACTGAATTGTTCTCATAAACTTGAATTTATTAAAAACGTGTATTATTTCAGAATAAATGTTCTACTGTAAGAATTAAACAACATAAAAAATATGTATATTGTTCATTAATTGCATGACTTTCAGGACTAACCAATATATTTCTTTACACATGTATTACTGAAGATAACTTACTGGAATCTTTGTATTTGTTTTCTAAGGAACTTAAAAACCCATACTTGTATATCACTGATTTAACTTGTGGTTAGTAGTAGAGTTGTTAATGTAGGTATATTTATAATTTTTTTTATTTTTATGTGGTACAGTAATGACTGGTCTTAATGTATATCATAAATTATATCCTGTATTGGAATGCAGGACGTGTTGTTAAGATTAATTAAATGAAAACAGTAAAATCTGTCTAAACCGGAACCTGTACAACCCGGAAACCTGCCTTAACTGGAAAATTTCTCCAGCCCGCGACGTTAAATGCCATTTTACAAAGCTTAAAACAATACTTCTACAACGCAGAAACGGAAGAGTTTTTAATGTTCTGCAAGAAAAAAGTCTTTATAAAATGGAATTCCTGTGAATCTATTTAATTGACAGAGAGTTGTGAGATGTTCTTAATGAAATGAATGCATTGGCAAGCAAGTTTTCTATCTCTGTGACACACGATTTGTTCATGGCAGGCAGATACTGAAGGAGAGGAGCTTCAGCTGTCGGCGTAGAATTTGTTCTTGAGGTCACTTGTCTCAAGGCGTAGGCTGAAGGGGAAATCCCTCTACTCTGGCTCTCTGAGAGTGGGAAGGTGTACGGGTATGGCTTCTCTTCACGCGTATTCCTGCCCCACGTTGAAAATCATAACCCCACAAGGCACGCATTGCTCAAGGCCATGTGAGGGTATCAGAAAGTCGTATTACTAGGTTGTGATGCATTGTTCGTTTGAAAGAGTTGGCAAGCAGTCTGAATACCGCCAGTCAGGTGTGTGTTATTCAAATGTGTCCGAAGCTGTGAATGAAAAGTGTTGAATATTCATTTATTAGTGATTTCTTCCATAAATACATTATATGTTAATGTATTTTGATAATTCACGTAATTTACTGCTTTCAGGGCAGAAGCATCAATATCACAAGTGTCATAAAATGGACAACTTTGCGTAAAATGGAAACCTCCCTAAACCAGAAATGTTTGTGTCCCGATCGATTCCGGCTTAGACAGATTTTACTGTATATGCCTAGTCTTAACTTTCTGTTTTGTGTCTAATGCTGATACTGAAATGTGGCTCTTCTGCTTTCTAGGGTATGGAGCTGGGGGGCGTTTAGGTGTTGGTGGCACTGATTCTGTTCTCTCACCTACTCTTCTTGAGTCCATTCAACATGTCTTCATAAAGAAAGTTGCTGTCAATTCAGGAGGAAAACATTGCCTTGCACTCTCAGCAGAAGGAGAGGTTTATTCTTGGGGTGAAGGTGATGATGGCAAACTTGGTCATGGGAACCGCAGGTAGGGAGAATCAAGTCTATTTTCAGTAATCTTTATTGTTCTTCCAAATAAGCCACAAACCTCAATGAAAGAAAATTAGATGTACTTCAAACTTTTATAATTATGTCTTTTCGTGGGCATGAGGCAAGACTTGGGTATAATCAAAATTACACTCTCGCCAGAACACGAAGATGACTTACCATTCCACTCTCAACCTTGGCTTTCTGAAATTGTAATCACAATGCACAATTAAAACTATTGAATTACTACACTACCGGATTTCAACATAATTAATATCAACAATGTTTATACTTGAAGGTGGGGGCATCGGGGTGGCCTCCTTGAAAATTTTAAAAGATCTCCATAGCCTAATGTTATAAAGCATTTTAGTTATGTAAATATGTTCAATAGTTGATTTTCCCCCATTTTAACCTGACAATTTGAAGGATCAATTTATGACTTTGGAAAGAGCCTTTCCAAGCCATCTGGCAAACCTCTACATGGCTCAACAAAAGCAAAATCAATTGCAAGTGTTAATTCTACCATTAAAATTATATTTCATTCTCTTTTAGTGTTTTATTTATTTACTAGTAAAATATACCATATATAAGAGAGGGAGAGAGTTTAGTGGAACAGAGGAGCCAGAAATGTAGTTGCACTATGTATTTTAGGTGTGCCAGCAACATCATCGGTGTATAATTGCCAGCAACATCATCGAATATTGGGTGTAATTATCACGTTGTTCATCATAACTGTAATTTTATCAAGGCAGTTGTGAATGAACTAGTTAAAGCATATTTGTAGATGACTTCGCTATCTTCTGTTCATACATTAGTATAAACATCTTTCAAAGGCAGCTCCAAACTTGTCCTTTACATTCTGCAGCAATGAACCTCATCCACAGTTTTGAATCTTCCATGAAACCATGTTAAATAATACATTTTGATGTAGTACATATAGATATTTATTTTAATGCATTGTGGGCTCTATTTAATTGGTTTTTAAGCAGAACAATCTGTTGTAACTTTTATTGATAAAATTAATAAAATTATATATATTTTTCCTCCAATTTACAACTTTTCATTTTCTTTCATTTTATGACTTGGGGACAGGATAATTATATTCATTCTGACTTCCACATTCTTTGGATTTCATTTCAGAACTTGACTTCTCCTGTCTTGGTATTTGAGGATATTCTTGGAGTGAACAATTTATTATTAATATTTTGTATCTTTTGATCGATATGATAATTCTTTGTAACCTGATGAACACTTCCAAGTTAATGATTATAGTTAAGTTCTGGTCAATTAAAATAAAAATGCAATTTTTTGTAGGACAATTGATTATGTTGATGTTTGATGATGATTATGTTGATGTATTGATTACACGATGTTCATATATCTTCCAGTTCTTGTGAACGTCCACGTGTAATTGAAGCTCTTCGAGGTAAAGAAGTTATAGATATTGCATGCGGTGGTGCCCATTCTGCAGCTATTACTCATGGACGAGAGTTGTACACCTGGGGCAAGGGCCGCTATGGTCGTCTGGGTCATGGAGACAGTGAAGATCAGCTGCGCCCAAAACTTGTAAGTTCAGTGTGTTGATAGAAAGTTTATTTCAAAAATGTAATTCTGTCAACAAAATTCAGGAACTGTTTCCTTTCACAGAGATTAATTCTAAATTGTTAGAGGGGTAGAACGGCTCTGATTTTGTAATAAGCATAATCTGATGGCTTAAAAGAAAACAGTCAAATTCGAATCCAACCCGATGCAATTTTAAATTTTTCTGGCACATCCACGGAAAAATTCCAAAAGATAATTCAAGAAAAGAATGTTAACTTAAATATATATATAATATTTATGTTTATGTTATATAAAATATATATATTTATGTTTATGTTTATGATTATATAATTATAGTAAAACCCCTCTTTTACACTTTCCATGAGACCCTAGGGAAAATGTTGTAAACTGCGGGAAGTGTAAATAAGGGGAAATGATTTTTTTCTTAAAAACTATGAATACAATATAATGTATTTAGGTACATAGAATCAGATTATAATATGCTTTAATAAGCAATATTAGATACAAAATAAACAATATTACAAGATCAAATAAAAATCTGACCAAAATTTAAGACTGGAAATCAAAGGCATATTGACACCGAAGCGTAGCGAATTTTAAAAGTAGCAATGACACTTTCACGAGTCCCCACAATCCATTACTGGTAGCCTTTCATGATGCAACAATGTACTCATTGTTGGATGAAGAGGGGGAAATGGTATTTCTACTGTAAGAAAAAAAATGCAAAGTTTACATTTCACCAACCTCAATAAAATGTTTGTTTCAAGCAGTTCATAATGATTTCCAACTAGTATGTTTTTAAATTTTATTTATTTATTTAGGAAATAATAGAAAGAGTGTTCTTCAAACAAACTTTCTGTTAAAAACGTACGGAGAATTCCATATTTTGATGTTTGAGCTATTAAGGGATGGGAAAAATTACATTATTTTAGAATGAGAAAGTGTGAAATTGTGAAGGAGTTTGAGTAAAATAAACAAATTATCTTAGGTCTGTGTCACATGAGCGTTGCGTTGCATTGACGCGTGTCACTTAATGCTGATGACATGATTGCGTCGATGCCTGTGCACAGTCACATTATGAGCATCATAGATTAACACTATCTTATGGGAAACAACATACAATTGCTCTTGGTGACATGCGTTGCGCCCACAGCTCAACCAAGACACTACAACATAAGTCAAGATAAAGCGTGTTTTCTAGCTTTCCACGCATAACACCTGCCAGGCGACTAGAGTTAGCAACAACACCCGTTGCCAAGAGTGCTTGTATGTTGTTTCGCATATAGTGTTAATCTAACACACTCGTTAAGTGACATATGTGTAGGCATTGTTGCAGCTGGCATAGTCAGCTTAGGTGACGCACATCATTGCTACGCTATTTTTCTACCACTATACATTGGTCATTTTTTCTATCTTTTTAAGTACCTCTGTAATGTCGTGAAATGAAAATTTGTATTGTCCTGTTGCTAATAACGATTTTCACTGTATTTCAATCTTCTACTCTTCACGTAACATTTCGTAACTCCGTAATATCGCATCATTTCAATAGTCTTTCTGTTATGGCCGTGTTTAAAGAAGGAAGGTGGCGGGAAAGTGCAGTGACAGTTCCTGTTGTGCGCAACCTGAAGTGCTTTCCAGACGGTGCTGTGGCAAGCAGACTGTTGTAAATTGCGGGAAAATTGAGATTATACTATCGTAAAAGCGGGGTATTTATAACATTATGAATATACAAAAACTGATGGGACCGACTAGTAATATTGTAAATACTGGGAAAACGTATATTGCGGGGTTTTACTGTATATATAATTATCTCATGTAAGTGAATCAAACTTCAGTATTGTTTTGTAATTTTGGTTATTGTAGATTTCAAATAATTCATTACAAAATATATTTTTCATAGCTAAAATTATGTCGAGTTGAATTTTATGGGTGACTAACGTTGTTGTGTATTGTGGAATTGTAGTGATTCTAATTTTGTGCAACTGTGTTTTAGGTGGAAGCACTGCTAGGTTACCAAGTTGTAGATGTCGCCTGTGGCAGTGGTGATGCTCAGACTCTCTGCATCACAGATGATGATAATGTGTGGTCATGGGGTGATGGAGATTATGGGAAGCTAGGTCGTGGTGGTTCAGATGGGTGCAAGATTCCCCTCAAGATTGAATCGTTGGCAGGGCTGGGTGTTATCAAAGTTGAATGTGGATCTCAGTTCTCTGTTGCACTTACTCGTTCTGGCAGTGTGTATACTTGGTAAGTGAACTTTTGTTTGCCATTGAGGTGTTAACATTAATATTGATACTTTAATTCCTACACCAAGTAAAGATGACAATTCTGTACAATTTGTGCCATCAACACACAAACCCTGTAAATTAGTTATGGCTGGCAATTGTTTTGTGAAGTGGTGTCTCACTTTTGGAAATTAGTTGAAAAATTCTTCTTTTGGGTCAGAATTCGTTGCTCGTAACAATTTACTTGTGATTAAGTGTGTGTGGAGTGTGGGTGTATGTGGGGAGTATGGTGTGTGTTGGTTTAAGTAGGTGTGTGTGTGTGAGGGGGGTTGCGTATGCACACGCACATGTACATTTTTTGTTATATTAATAAGAAAATAATATAATGTCTTGTGATTAATTTCTTCAGGGGAAAGGGAGACTATCATCGTCTTGGACATGGCACTGATGACCACGTACGCAGACCACGTAAGGTAGCAGCTCTGCAGGGAAAAAAGATAGTTTGCATTGCTACAGGCTCTCTGCATTGTGTGGCATGCAGTGATCAGGGTGAGGTCTTTACTTGGGGAGACAATGACGAGGGGCAGTTGGGGGATGGAAGCACAAATGCCATTCAGAGGCCGCGCCTTGTCGTTGCTTTACAGGTGAGATGCTATAAGATAAAAAGATTCCCTAATATCTTTATTTGGTAATTAATTAATAATTTCTTAGTAATTAATTCTATGGATGTGTTAATAGGTATTATAGCATATTTAGTCAAGCATTTACAGTGAGACATGAAGTTTTTAAAATTATTATTTGTGAAGGGTTCATTCTGTTTATTAGATAAATTTTTATATTTAAAATACTAAGAGTTTTCATTTAGAAAGTTATTTGTGCTTTCTATTCAATCAAATTTTGTGTCTTGCTTTAAGTGAAAGATAGTGGGCCCAAGGTGTGTTATTATTTACTATTGGTTTGATAGTATAATCACTAAATTTTAATAAAATTGTAAAATCAATAGAATTATTGTTTATCTGCCATTAGTTGTTTATTACATTTGGTTGCATCAGGCCTTTTGTCAAGAAGGTCTTGAGCTATCATGAGCAAGTGTGTGTGAATGTGAGACTATAAGTAACTAGATCAAATATAAATGAGACTTTTGTAATCGGCATATTTTTCCATTGTCAGTTACATAACAAATGCCCAGAGTTAATAGAAGCAGTGCTTGATTTCTAAAATTTTAGGACCCAGAACACGCCCCAAATTAACTATTAATTTAATAGAAACAGTTATGTATTTATAATATAATTTAATAATTATTCCCAAAGTACCGGAACACTGTTCCATCAAGTTCTGCCAGAAATCAAGCCCTGGATGGAAGTGTTTATTCTCAATTAGTGTTGCACTTCTGGTTCTAGAGATCTTAACGTTCTATTTATCAGTATGAGTGAACAAGAGGTACGCACATCCATTGCGCAATGTTTTATTATTCATGTTTTGACAAATGAAAATGTGAAACTAGCAGAAATTTTGAAGCAATGCACGAGCATGGTTGGACAAAGGATGCTTAAAAGAATGGTGCTGATCTTGTTTTCATTGAACTCTGAATTTTCAATAATTTGAAAATTAGAACTATTGCAAGAAAGTTTGTTCTATTGGAGAACCACTAGTTTATTTAGTTCTTTAATATTTCTTTCCTTATAAGCATCATTTCCTTTGTCTTTTGTGGGTATGTGAATGACTGATTCTACTGTTTTGGTGATACTCACCATGGAAGAGTATTTCAATGTGCCTGTCATATGTTTTAATTCTTTATTTTCTTCTTTCAGTCTCAGGGACCGAAAAGGTATTGAATACCGGTAAAAATACCGGTATTTTTCCATACCTTTTTCAAATACCTTTTATTTATACGTAAATACTCTAGTACGCCTTACGGGTAGACGTCCTATATACCGTATGATCGATTCATGAAATGAGTTATCACCATATTTACAATAGCTTGTTCATATCATATTAATCAAATATAATTTCATAATTGATATTTATTGTTCAAATTATTATATTAGATATATATATATATATATATATATATATATATATATATATATATATATATATATATATATATATATATATATATATTTATGAAATAATGAAATATGAAATAAGAATTGATTCCATTGAAGAGAACCTTATCTTAGTGTCCTTCATCGAATTATCTCCAATCTGACCTGAGAGATGACCTAAGCCTGTCTTTGTATTTCGCACATGGAGAGGCTGTCAACGATGCGCCGTGCGTAGGCGAGGACCGCTTCTTCCTCCCCAACCCTCCTTCCGCGAACTGAGATACTTCGACACCTTGAGATAATCACGAACGCTGAGGCTTTCAGGCCCAGTTTTGTTATTGTTAAAAAATGATTTCCTTTTACTTCATTTCACAATTAAATCTTAATTATACATTAATAAATAGGGCTAAAATAAAGTTATTTTCCTAGTTTATATTTAGGGTTTAATATATTTTGACATTAACTGCAAATATTGAGAAAATTTGTAATAAATGTAAATTATTATGTTATTATTATTATTATTATTATTATTATTATTATTATTATTATTATTATTGGCTATTAGCATTGCATGTGGGCAAGGGTTCCCTTCTACGGGGTAGCTTACATTGTAAAATGCATCTGGAGGAGCCCACTTCGAGAAGAGTGTTTCTTCCTTAATAAGAAGAAATATATATTAACAATTTTAATTAATATAAAAGAGTTTATTAATATTAACATTTTTACATTTTAATTAAAATTAACAATTAATTTAAATAAATGTATAATTAACAAACAAAATAATTATTTAATTTACACAAATTTAATGCAAACATTTAAAATTTAATTAGTATTAATATTTTAAAAAATGTATTAAAATTAATTAATATTATATAAAATTTAAGCGTCAATATCAATTTTTAATATTTTTTAGTTATAATTCCGGATATAGTACTATTAATATTTGCAAATAATCGTATTTAGTGATAAACATAGTCGCAAGACGGAAGTTTGGCACGCGTGGGAAGACTCATTTTTGGATAAGAAGACACATTTCTCCATTTTTTATCGCTACTGGACAGGACAAGATTTATACAGAGAAATTCGATAAATTTTCAACACTGTATCACGTGTCGCCAAGCTCTGCGCCCGGACTTGAGGTCCAAGGTCAGCGAACGAGCTCGTGTTGATGTCTGCGAAAGACCGTTGGCTGTCCTCCGCCTGACGACAGAACTTGACTTCCCAGTCAACGGCAGAACTCGACCTAGCTAGAATATGTGTCGAAAATCCGCCACCCTCGGACTCGAATCCTAGAACCTCCCGGTCAGAAACTCTGCCTGTAAATAGTTGTTTCTCTGAGCCATCTCAGCGGAAAAATCACAATGAATTTCCCCAAATACCTGTATGATTCTATGAAATACCGGTATTTTCTATGAAAATACCGGTATTTTGATGAGAGAATACCGTATAATACCTTTAAATAGAGGTATTTTACCGTATAGACGCGGGTAAAGGTAAATACCTCTAAAATTACCGGTATTTGACGTCTTATACCGGTATTTTTTAAGGTATTTTGAATAAAGGTATAATAGAGGTAAAGGTATTTCTATACCGGTATAAATACTTTTACCACTATAATTTCGGTATTCGGTCCCTGTTCAGTCTTACACAAGGTACATTACATTTTAAGTTAAGGTGGAGTAGCAGGGTTTCTTTGCCATAGTTCCCACAAGACCATGGCAAATGTAAAATATTTCAATTTCATTTTCAACCCTGAGTTCACATTGAATAGTGATTGTATGGTTCCAGAATTTGTAAACTTTCCATGGGTCATAGCTAGAACAATTGAGTGTCTAAGAAGTGACGCACACTGGTTCCAACTGCATAAAACCGGGCCAAAATACAAAGATTTGCCTTGAAAATTTGTATGCAATGGCGCCAAAGGTGATGATTAAGCATGCGATACTTAAAAAGAAAAAGTTCAAACAAATGAAGCCAATGTCTTTGGGTCTAATTTTCGGCAGTTGGACCAGTGTGCATTTCTTCAGAAAGACACTGGGTAGGTCTAGCAATGACTGCACAAAACTGCCACACCTTGCCCCTTGAAACTTTCATTTCATTAGTCTGAAAATAAAATTGAATGACATGAAATCGTGTTTTTAAGGTTTTCGATGTTATGTGTAGTGAATATGTAGAACTTTCTCTAACTTTTCTACAGTTCTTCCTTTAGCTGTATGACATTGCAAAAGGTTCAGCTAGTAATTAAATAAATTGTTATCTAGGTATATAAATTGTCCATTTATATATGTAAGCTAGTGTGTATGTTTGTTGTTTGAAAATAAATTTTGAACCACTGAAGCAATTGCACCCAAATTTTCCACAAACACTTTTCAGTAGCCAATGAAATACAACAGTGTTTGTTACATACCAAAGTTGTGTTAGGGTAAAGCTGCAATGCTGAGCTTGATTGGGCATCACTTATGGAATGGAGTGGCCAGTGAGGAATTCAGCTGGTGTTCATTAGAAATGAGTTGATAGATATTGACTTAAATTAATTATTGTATCTGTAATATATTGTTCAGAAAGTTTCATGATATTGTAGTTGAATGCAAATTTTGAAAGAAAAATATTTCAGTTAAATAACCGCAGTGTAAAATATTGTTTCTGGCTTTATTGTCTCTGTTATTCTTGTGAACTAAGAGGAGTATTACTAGTAATCCTTATACAGAGTCAAAATAGTTATAAAATGCTTACGTTTGGCATGATAAACAAAGAACAATCCAGAGAGATTAAGAAGGTCTCTAAAGCATAGGGGAATGATGAAAAATGAAAACCTTAATGGTTTGATAGAGCAATATCTTGTAATATTCGGTTTGATATTTTCTATATAGATGTAATTTCTAAATTTTAACTATTATGTAATTTTTTAAAAATTATTTGCCTTTCTTAATTCTGACCTAATTTATTCATATTTAGGCAAAGAAAATTACACAAGTAGCATGTGGTTCAGCTCATACCTTGGCATGGAGCACCAACAAACCAGCATCTGCATCCCGACTACCTGCAGGGGCTCCTCTGGAATACGATTTGGTGCGAGATTTACCTTTGCCACTTCTACGTAATCGCCTTGTTTTGCTGCACCACTTCTCTGAACTCTTTTGTCCGAGTGTAGCTATGTTTCCTATGGATGGTGAAGGGGGATTGGACCGATTGCGTGGTATACTGGTTTCTTCGACAAAAGAGGCAACATTCCGTAAGGTTAGTCAAAATAATTTTTCTTATCCCTTTATTTTTAATTTTTGCTTAATAGAGTATAATTTTGAATAAAATTTTATCAGAAAAGCAATGTGTATCAACATAATACACCAATATCTGCATCACTTATTCAATCGTGTAATTGATATAACCCATTGAATTTCAATGTGAAGAAAGAAGTTCTTTTTTCTTATCCTCTATGAAATTAACTGTGGGCATTTTAAGTCTTGAGAATACTTAATGACAAATGAGTATAGAAACAAAGCTTTTCTGAATAAATAAAATAATCAAATGATCTTAAAAATATCACTGGATAAAATGAAAAGTTTCATATATTTGGTGATCATTTGTGAAATTTTAAGTGTTTTATTTTAGTTTGCAAATCTTTGCTTTACTGTCTTTAATACAGGTGGTCCAGGCTACAATGGTACGTGATCGACAACATGGACCAGTTATTGAACTTAATCGTATTCAGGTCAAACGATCAAGGTCTAAAGGTGGTCTTGCCGGACCAGATGGAATGAAATCTGTTTTTGGACAAATGGTAAAAATAATTGTTTCTAGTATATGTGCATTATACCATTTTATTTATTTATTTATTTTTTTTCTGTCACTTTCCTATGTATTCTTATCTACTTAGTCTTGAAACTGTCAAGTTTCCACCTTCATGTTTCTTTTGATTTTTCCTATATCATTTAATATTAAATTTCTTGAATTATTGTAAAACGTGATAACATTTTACAACAGAACTTTAAAAATTTATCTAAATTTTTTAAGGATTAAGGATCCTTTATAAAATACATTTTATGACATAATTATGTGAAGATAAAATTTGAAGAAATGAATATTATTTGATTGACTGAAGTGCTTGTTAAATATTGATGTTTCAGGTGGCTAAGTTGCCCCTTCTCAGCCCAGATACGCTTTTCTTACCACATCGCGTATGGAAAGTGAAATTTGTTGGGGAGAGTGTGGATGATTGTGGGGGTGGATATTCGGAAAGCATTACTGAAATGTGTGAAGAACTTCAGAATGGTTCTCTTCCTCTACTGATAAGCACACCAAATGGCCGTGATGAAGCGGGAACAAATAGGGACTGTTTTCTATTAAATCCTGCCTTGAAATCACCATTACATATGAACATGTTTCGCTTCCTCGGTAAATAAATAACTATTATCATTTCTGTTATGCTCAATAAACTTTAAAGAATAGTTAGGAACCTTACATATACATGAACATGCGTGCACACACATGTGCATGCACACTCTCCAACTCTCATGCTCGCACACACATGCTCACTTTCTTTCACCCTCTCTTTTGTTATTTTCTTTGTAGACAAATATTGCATAAAGAGTCAGAACTGAATTTGAAGAAATATACAACAAAACAGGGCAAACCGTGTCTGTTTCTGTCCGTAGGTGTTCTAATGGGAATTGCCATTCGCACGGGGTCACCTCTGTCCCTGTCCCTGGCTGAACCTGTGTGGAAGCAGCTGGCTGGACTCCCACTCACTCCTGCAGATCTCACAGAGGTGGATCGGGATTATGTTCCTGGCCTCCTCTGCATCCGGGACATGGAGCCAGATGCTAAAGCATTTAGTGCCCTTGAAATGCCTTTCAGTTCTCCAAGTGCTTGTGGGGCAGAAGTGCCGCTGTCAACTCGTTATAAACGTATCACTCCTGAAAATCGTTTAGAATATGTACGTCTGGCACTGAATTACAGGTATGCATTGCTTCATTTTCTTTTCTTTTTTCCCATTTTTTTCAAAAAGTTGGTTTGTTTTCACTATAGTCAGGATTTATTCGATATCCAACTTTTTCTGTCTTAGAACTATGAGTAATGGTTAACTAGATGATCTATATTTAGTGAAGATGATAATAATAAAAATGCATTTGGAACTATTTATTTATTTAGTCAAAACTGTATGTGACGTATGGGGGAGAAAATCATGTGCGCATGCTTTCTTGAGTTTCAGAATCCCTTCCCAACAATATTAATAGTTGAAAGATGAAAAATAATAGTAAAAATAATAATAATAAATTTAAAAAAGCGAGAGATTAACATTTCAAAAACTAGATGTTTTCGTTGCCAAATTACAGAAAACTTATTTTTAATGGTAAAGGAACGAACAGATTTGATTTTTCTGTATTGTTAACAAAATAGAAACTCACCCTAAGCTCTACTACCATTACAAGCAAAAGAAAAGTTCAACAAAACGTGCGCATAGTGAAGCTAGATTTACATCCAGAAGCAAATCAAGGGACCATCTCAGCAATTGCTCAATGGATCAGGGAAACTGGACAAAAACCCGATGGAGATGGGGGTCATTGATCCGCAAGCTGAATTACATTATTTGTTACAGACATATTGAGTCTTTTTTTTAAATTATACAATGCAAACGAGCTGCATGAAGACTGACAGAATTAGAAAGAATTCTGAATGCATAACATAATGAGCTTAATTTAGTGTTTAATTCAATAATTTTAATTTAGTGTAAAATCAACATTAAAATCTCGTACATCAATTTGATTGAAAAGAGCAATTGTTGACTTTGTTTAGAGTTACCTTAGTTTTTTTAAGAATGCGGTGTAATCTATAGCATGCTTTGTTGGAGGTCTTTAAATGCAAAGTAAGATCATTTTTAGCATAGGAAGATGTACAATAGATATCTCAAAAGTATTTTCAATGGAATACACAATTAATTTCATCAAGGAGGTAGAATTGATATGGTTTGTAATATAAATACAAGTACCTCCATATGCATAACTTATTTGATTCCCTTTCTCTACAATAATAACTTGCAAGATAAATGTTAGGGATTTGCAAAATGCTAAATTCATTATGAGATAATCAATGTTCTGTAAAACGAAAGCATCTTTTTGATTAATCACTGTGTAGAGCACCTTCATAATTCAGTTTCAGTTGAAAGACACTGAACATTATGATGCATTGTGTGCATTTTTTGTAAACACCTTCACAGAAATTTTTCTGCTGCACCTGATTGTAGTGCAGTATTTACCCCTAGTGCATTGTCGAAGGTTGTAAATTGTTCCAGCAGTGATGGATTCTGAGGAAATTTGGGTATCTAGTGGAGAAGAATTGTATCTAGGATTGAGAGAAACTGGAATAGATACTGAGGAGGTAAGGGGGTTTGAAAAAGGGTTGATGATGGAGAAATTAAGGAGAGCGAAAGGGACGGGTTTTGGGAGTGGAGTTCATGCCAGCTCACTACTTAATGTGTTTTCCAGCAAGGTTTATATGAAGACCACACTGGGTTAAGTGTTTTGCTGAGAGGAAATTAAGTTCTAATGGTTTGACATTTGTTTCTCTCAGTTTGAATTGTTGGTTTGCTTAACCCGGAACCTTTTTTTTTTTCAGGTTGCACGAATTTGATGAGCAGGTAGCTGCAGTTCGTGAAGGCATGGCCCGTGTTATTCCGGTACCTTTATTATCCCTTTTCTCAGGATATGAACTGGAGACTATGGTATGTGGTTCTCCTGACATTCCACTCAATCTTTTGAAATCTGTGGCTACTTATAAAGGTAAGCTTTCTTTCTTGACAATGAAAGGGTTTTAAGATTTTTTGATGATTTTCCTTTAGGATCAGAAAGAAGGCATTATTCACGTTTATTTATTAATATTATTAATGTTTATTGCATTTTTCATGATTACTTGAACCAAGTTTCAAGAAAATTATACATCCAATCTTTACAGTAAAACCTGTTTTAAGTCTGAATCATTTGAGTGCAACATTTTATTTCATCTTATACAGGTCTCCGGCTTATTCAGATTTGCGATAAAAACTGTCAATTCAGAAAACTCAATCATTCAAAGATGGAACAGGTTGTATGAGTAGTTTATCTCACCTAAAAAATATGTTTCAAAGAAACAAAGATGTTCCGGGAGAGGCAAAGAGAATGACATACAGAAACACAACACAAGTCTAATGATTCAAAGAACTCGATAAAAAAGGAAAAGAAATATTATTTTCTTCAATATTTGTAGGAATGGACAAACTCATGTGATGATTTAGGCTTTGGTTATTTGCCTAGGCCCTCAAGAGTATTATGGCAACCACCAATAAAATATTCTTTTAATCACTCATTTTTGATTTTGTCTTTGTTTCTAAACACATATACATGAGTTTTCCCAACTTTAAATTTCTTTGTCAAAACCTTGACAGAAGTGTTGTTTTGTTCATGTTCTTCAATTAGTCTGTTTTTTCTCACCAAGAGTTATCATTTTCAATGTGCCGCCTGTCATCTTAAACACTTGATAAACACAATAACTGCAACTCGTCAAACTGAATAACAGAAAATGTTTAGAGCCACTGAACCCAAAGCACACATTACTAGAACTGTGGAAGGATCGCTCTTCACGTCTCTCCTTCTTTCATATCGGCTTGTGAATGTCAGTACAATTACAAATAAACAGTGGCTTTTGCAAGAGTAGAATGAGAAATAGGTTTGGAAGAGGGTAGCTAAGAAATCAAATGGATGAATTTCTCTTGGTATGATGTCGCCAAACTCACAAGTCAATGTTTTAATTTACAATATTTGTTTTCTATCTTATCCAGAATTTTTAATACCAGCATACTTAAAATACCTTTCCGTTTCTGCATTCTGCAGGTTACCAGCTTATCCAGTGTACTTTGCATTGGAAAACAGTCCATTCTGAGTCAGGTTTCCGCCTTAACCGTGTTCCACCAAAGGTTTTACTGTATTTAGAATTTTAATTGAAGGCCTGTAATGTGGTTTTTCGGACAGCACTTTACCCATATTACATTAAGTTGCAACAATAAATCAAGAAGTGTTTTCACACAAGTGATGAAATCTTGAGAATACTCAGTTATTTTTCAAATTTCTTACCACAATTGCATTGACTTCAAACACACTGAAGTAAATACATCCAACATAAATATAAAGAATGTGTGGGAATGAAATTAGGTGCTTTGAACATATAACTTGGTCCTTTGGAATGAACAATATCCTTCAAGACATACGTAGGCGCATTGATGGACATTTTTACCAAAATAATTCAGATTTGTACATTACTTTTGACAATTCCCCTCGATAGAAAATTCCTTTAACTAATTGTATCAATATATTTAAAAATGCTGTTTTTTTGGGTTAATGTATGTGAAATCTGTTACAGGTGTAGATGCAAATGCTGCCCTCATTGTGTGGTTTTGGGAAGTTATGGAAGAATTCTCAAACCAGGAGCGCTCTCTATTTTTACGATTTGTTTGGGGCCGTACTCGGCTGCCTCGCACAATTGCAGATTTCCGTGGGCGAGACTTTGTTTTGCAAGTTCTTGATAAGTACAGCCCTCCAGATCACTTCCTACCAGAAAGTTATACCTGTTTTTTTCTATTGAAAATGCCACGCTATTCTTGCAAGGTAAGATGAACATATCAATGATATTTATGTTGTCCTTGATCTAGTCTTAAATTAGTGTAATTTTCAAATTGTCTACTTGTACCATGATTCTGAAGTGTCAGTGAACAAAAATATAAAATTATTTTTTCTTGCATATTTAAATCAACTCTGTTACTTCTCCAGGCTGTCCTTCGAGAGAAGCTCAAATATGCCATCCATTTTTGCAAATCTATTGATACAGATGAATATGCACGAGTTGCTATGCCCAGTTCTGGAGGTGCATCATCAAATTGTGATTCAGATGATGTGGACTCTATTGCCAGTGATGGACCAGGATCATTATAAAGATAGAGATAGTGACTGCAGCTCTAGAGCTCTCTGCAAAGTGTGGTTGGCCTACCTACCTTAGAAGACTGTGAGCAAATTTAATAGCTATATGTGTGAAAAATGACATTGATATTCCCTGTAGTGTGAGAGTTAAATGTGTGATGTATTTTTTAGTTGTTAGTATTGACCATTGTGGAGGCAAAGATGGGATTGTGCAATGCATTGTTGGGTTCTGTAAGGCAGGAATCCATATTTCTGCAAAACTACTGGCTGTGATGGTCTCCCTCCTCTCTTATGGCCCCTTGATCTCGTCTGTCAGATCTTCCATTGTAGTCTGGCAATGGCATTTACGCTGGAATAGCAATTGTACATAAGCTTTACTCTCAGCATTTCAGCAGTTTCCTTATCAAATAAAGTGATCAATGTGGAATACACATGGACTTTATTACTTGTACTCTCTATTTAAAATTCCTCTTCACAGAAGAGGTACTGTTCTTACTTTTTGTGTAGCTAAGTCAGACAGACACAAACTTAAATGATGATGTGCAAATCAATGTATTGGAAATTTTTTTTCAATGTATTTTTGTTGATTTTTCTAATTTTCCTTTAAAATGAATTAAAGACCACTTCTTAAATAGAATTACCTTTTTCTTTTCCTTTTCCCAGGGTGATGCCACACCAGTTTTGCTTTCACAGCTTCATTTGTTTCAAAGTCTTGATACGCCCACCCAGTGTGTCATCATAATGAAAAATAAATACTTAGAAACGGATCTGGATAGCCACAATTATTAAGGCAGGTGCCCGTTGACCATTTCAGCTTGACAGGTCATGGGTTCAAGTTCCACATTGTGAATAAAGTAGCTCTTGCAGCTTCCATGTACCTTCTTCCATTCCTGTCTGGCACGGGCTTGAGGCAGTTTGCTCTAGAGTACGTGTTACATCTGATCTGTTTGATGGAATCTTGCGTAAGACATGGGCATGGTGGGGCTTAGAGGCGAAGTGTACCATACTTTGGTTGGCTAGCAGAAATTCCATGCTCTGTTCCAAAATTTTTGAACACCAAAATATCTTTTGAATGAAATTTATAACACAGTACAGCTTAAAAGTCGTTTAAACTGACACTTCCCGCCGCTCCGGTGAGGGAGAAATCCAAGGAGGGAACAAGGGATGATTAGGCAGTTTAAGTGGGGAATCTTTCTTTGGAATAGGGTAGTGAGCATTGTACATTAACTTAGTATATACTTATAATGAGCAAAGTGTGGGCGATCTAAATAAATTGTAACTAGAGATGCCACAGAATGGCATAGACTTTCCCGTAGTAATGTTTTCTAATTTCCTTGATGTATACTCACTTTACAGTGTTGTCCCCTCCTCTTGCTACCATCTATCGCCGCCAAAGTAAATTTTTTTGAAATTTTATCAATCTTTCAGTTTCCTAATAGAAATGTTACTTAAAGAATATATTAGAAGAGTAAAACCTTGTCCTGAATAGCAATTTTCATTCAAAAATTTAGAGCCATCCATTCATAAAGTTTGAGCCATTTTTGAGAAAATTTTGTTATTGCAAATATTACACGCACTACTGCATGAAAACTACAAAAATTTACAAAATAATGTACATGATCTTTATGAAAGAACAATTAATGGACAACAAATTTCATTTGAAGGACAAATCTCTTATCTTCAATTTTATAGTTGTAGGAAGATGCCGAAAAAAAAAAAAACTTGCAATTTTCGAAAATTCACAGTTAACCGTGAAAATCGAACCAATGCCATCTTTATTAGTGCATTTTACTCTATTCTTACAAGAAAAAAAAACTGGAGCCATTTTTGAAAAAAAACTGAAAATGTCTGGGGAACTTTATGTAAAGTACTCCTAAATAGAGGATTTTTTTCTCTTAATTTAGCAACTGGTTTTATGCACTTTTTTCATTATCAGGGCCCAGCAATGAATTTTTTTGTGCTGAAAATTCATAGTTTTTCACGATGCATTACATAACTTTCTCTATACTATAACTTCATATATACGTACGTATACGAGAAAGTTAAAATTATGCGCCTGCATGTTATATTTATGCACTCGTGCTATGTTTTGTCACGCAAGTTCCCGCGCGGCGTACTTTGTAAGGCCAAGCCTATTTTGTTAGAAAAATGAACTCTACAAGGCCTGAAAGTTTTTGGATATAATCTTTATTTAGTTATATTTGAGATGTACACATATGACAAATTTAATTAAATAATAATAATATAAAATTTAGCATATTAGTTTTCAGAGTAGGTTTGAATTTGATGACTTGAAGAATATGTTCGTTGCTTGAAAATTTGTGGCACCAGTTAGTAGTAAGTGTAGTAATAATTGTAGTTGAGCAGGTTTCTGCTCTTCCGCAAGTGTGACAGTAATTTCTTAATTTTTTTGCAGTTATTGTTAATCAACGCAACTTCCAGTTTCTTCCACTTCAGTCTTCAGTTTTATTCCACTTTGTAACCTTGTCTTTGCGAATGAAATCATTTCTACACTCTAAATCTCTGCTTGAACACTCACTAGCATAATGAAGCTCGGGAAACGTGTCATATTCACTCTCGGCCACTACAACTTCTTTCTCAGAATCATTTGCAGGATCGCAAATTACGTCTTTGGGCGATTACTCGTGCGATAATTCACATGCTATCTGCTTTTCCGACAAATTATTAATCGCTAATATGAAACTAATAAATTAGTTTAATTACAACAGTAAATAAAATAATCATGTGATTATTAAAATAAAATGAAAACTCCTATTGGTACCCGCGCGGTGTAGAAAGTGCGCTAACGGACACTTACCAACGGGAAAACAATCGTCTAGCCACTGCAGGAAATCTTATCCAACCGAGTATTGAGGAGGATACAGCTGAAAACTTTCTGCGAGGTTAGGTCAAATGTCAGAACGCGCGTTGATGTTATCTGACACCTAGGGCGATAACAGTTCCAGTGGCGTACAAAGTACGCCAGTGCGAGTAACTAAGGGTTAAGAGTATCTCCTTTTGTGAGGGTGAGATGGTGAGGATCTGCAATGGAAGGCTGTCGGCATGGGACGTGGACGAGTATTTATGACCCCCCCCCCTACACTTGCAGTTTGATTGATTGATTGATTTTTTCGTGTTTCCGGGCGCGTCAACTGCTTTGGTCATTAGTCCCGTTAGTGTAGTGCATGTGTTTTTCGGGAGATGGCGGTGATCTTTCCCCGCTGGATGGCGAGATCCGGCGCCGACCTACCGTCGGCTAGTGGGGTTTCCCCCTAACCAGGACTCTCCCACCAGCGGGGCACCGCCCCATCCGGAACAAACTCTAAGCTCCCCACCGGTCTCCCGGAATATGTGGTAGTGTAGTGCATGTGAGTGTATGTATGTGTGTGTGTGTGTAAGGGAGAGGATAGGACAAGGAAGAGGAAGGACAGATCGCGCACGGTTCGTGGCCCGTTTGTTAGGGTACTGCTCCGGCATTCGCCTGGTGTTGATCGGAGAAACCACGAAAAACTACCGATCAGAGCAGTCGGCCGCTAGAATTCTCCAGACAGCGACTGAATTCGGCCTAACTGAAAAGCTAGCGTCGAAAATCCTGCCGCCGTCAGGTCTCGAACCTAGGACCTCCTGATCAGAGGCGCTGCAGTGACAGCAGTTGATGCACCCGGTTACACTAGCAGTCAAGACCTTCGTTTCGCACGAGAGGTCAGCTGCGGCGTGGCTAATTCATGGAGGCGCAGGCGGGGTGCGTGGGGCGAAATGGTACGGACGAGTGCCCGCAATGACCGTGTATTTATTGCAACACATTCATTACACTATCATACCAGTCGGAACGTTAGAGCTTGTTCTGGGTGGGGCGGTTCCCCGCTGGAAAGATACTTGGAAGGGAATTAAACCCTTCCACAGGAAGTTGAGGATTAAAGGCTTAAGATGTGTCTCATCAGAACTCACGTTCCTGCCGGAGAGGAACACAGCCACCATCCAGGATATACCATGCACTACACTGACGAGGCGGGGTCAAATTTATCCCAGTGCTTCATGCTTTATGAATTATTCACGGCGAAGATACGGAGATCATAGAAATGCAATATTCCTTGTTATGTAACACACAAATACGATTCAAAGAACATAAATAGTATTTAAAAACTCGCATCTGAGGTATTCTGTTTCGGCAAGTAAATATATTAAAATCTAACGGAATTTGTAGTAATAACTAAAACATGTAACTATATTGGCATAAGTAAAATGAAAATAGTTTTATATCTTTAGGAATTAGTGCAGTTATTTTACCTTGTAAAAGATGAGGTAGAAGATTCTTATTATTTTGTTTGTATTGGTAATGTTAAGAAAATTCAAAGTTTTCCACCTCGAAATACGCCGAGAAAAGTTTTGGCTGCCAGAAAGTCACAATTTATGGGCGTTTACAGGTTTTTGTGTAATAACTTTTTAATGGTCGATCTGAGTGAAAAAATACCTTTTTTAACAATCTTAAAGATCATAAAATTCTGTACGAATATGCTCTACGAATGATTGTTCTTAATAAAATAATAAGAGAGTTAGGAGTTTTAAAATTTTACTAAATTTTCCATTTTTTCTGAAGTTACCTCATATTACTAATGGAATCTCTAATATAGTACTTTTGGGTTCCTAAGGTCATTATAAATAAATAGCTATTAAACATTAATGTTTTTAATACTTATTGAGGTTGAGTTCCAGTTTGGATATTCTAGTAGAGGTGGCAATATGCATATACGTTCTGCCAACTAACACGATTTACTTACGTCACATGAAAGCATTTCCACAGAATACAATTAAGTTATTCATTAATAGTTTTACTTCTAATTGAGCAGTGCCCACAGAATAGGTTGGAGTTCCACCGGAAAAAGGGCGAGGTCAGAGGAAAGCACTGCTACGTAGTCAATGCAAAAGCAGGACTGCTCTCGACGAGAGGTCGAGTAGTTTGTCTTCGCATCTGGAACAACAGGATGCATCTGCAGGCAAACTCGCATTTATCCAGATTTGTATGCCCATCAAAATGTAGAACATATTTAGGTTATAAACCACCGGCCTCTTGTGCCTGAGAAGAGTTTGATCTCTACTCCAATGATCAAGATTCACACTAATTTCCCTCGTCAGTTTTGGAGTTTTGAAAGGAAGTCTAGATAGATAAGTTCTGGTCTCAAGCTAAAAAGCTGAACAAAATAATGAATGTGTAATAATTAGAGAAAAGGATTTTAAGGTGCGGAATCTTTTAAAAAATATAGCTGTTTTCACACAGATAGTTCAATATATGTATTTGTGAGGATGAAATGAAGTGAAATGAACACAATTTGTTGCATCTTTTTGAACCTTTTTGTGAGATTTCTTCATTTTGCAACCTTTTCCTTCCTTCATTACATTTTTTCCACTGTTTTCGGCGTTTTTAAACGATTGTACAGAAAAATGTATTTTTTCTCTTCTTTTAAAATCTCATTTCATCAGAAGTAAACAATATTAAATAAATTTTAAAATATCATTTACGTAACCCATACACAGTTTTAACTGCACAATTTTATCTGTTTTTGACGTTAAATAAATAAATAAACCAACCGGTAATTTATATTCCAGCAACAATGGTCAATCTGTATCTGCAAAGTCAAATTTAAATTTCAAGTTTTGCAGTGTTGCTGCAACAGTTTAACCCTTTTCCGATGGATTTAAAGTACTATCCAGACGGGCAAATCAGTACATTTAGTAATCAGTACATTAGGCATGCAGAAATTTGTTTGCCTGTGACCTGAGTAAAATGTTCACCCTTGCCATTGCGTCGCCGTCAATACTAAAAGAGCACTGGCAGGGCTTGTGGATTTGGAGTGGAAAGGAAGACGGGGGGTCAGAGGAAGTTGCCTGTGCCCGAAAGAGCACCGAGGTTCCCGTGCGGGCGCAGTTTGACGGGCATGGGAAGTATGTTCTACGAAGCGATCCGCGAGGGAAATAAGGTCAGTCAGTACTGGCAATTGTTTAACAGTTTTCTATATACTACAGTGTGAAATAAAGGACAATAAACCACCTCTTTCGGACTGTAAAAAAGAAAAACAAATGTGGAAAATGATACCTACATTCTAGAAACTGAGTTCATGTAACTGGTTTAAACCTAATACAGTTGTTTCAGTCATAGTGTTGTATCTATTTTCAAAACTTTTTTTCCTCTTTTACAACCATAATTTACATCTCAAAGTCATTTCCTTGGTAATAATCATAAAAGCTTAATTAGCAACATAGGAAATAATGTATCACTCCATATTATTATGAGGTGTAATTATGTATAATTCTCGTATAGTAAAGATGAATTGAAGAAGAAATTCAGAGAAACAATGACGTAGGTAATTCGGTTATTTGCATTTTTGGTCATTTTGAAGGATCAGGTCATTTTGGTCAGAATGTCATTTTGAAGGATCATCTCTAAGTTTGCTGCCATGTTTTTTGCTGAGTTGATTCTTCATGTACCTACCTTTCCATAAGATTTTTTTAGTCATCTTCACCGTGTTCCTATTGTGACTGATAAATTATCTCCAGAATCTCTCTTGAGATAGCTACCACAGCAAAAATGTCATTGAAAATAATTTCTCCACTCCTGTTTATCCTGGCACGTCGCAACTTTTCTGAATTCATTTAACTTCTCTCCACAGCATCTTACTGATGTTCACCCAATACAACAGTTATACCGTACTGTTTTTTCATAAATCTGGTATATTTCTGAGAGATTGAACTGAAATGGCCCGTTAACAACATGCCACACAACTTTATGCAACAGGAATCCTCCAATCCACCACACTTTCTTTTCACCTATTCATTTCCAGCTCTGGAGTAGCGTGAAAGCTTCAACACTCAAGGCAGTTCCCCTGTGTAATGCTTATTCTAAAAAAAGTGATAGGGGTATGATACCAGTTCAAAAGGGAAGTATTGCTTTAGATCATCGTACTGCTTTGCCAAACAAAGCTTATGAAATTTTGTTAGTGGGTCGACAACAGGTATTTCCTTGTCCCCTTCCTTGATACTACTTGAGGCAGAGGTATACAAGTAATTATCTTGTCATTTCTTGGCAGATAGATACTTGTAAAGTTTTGACCAATCGTCTTAGAAATCATTGTAATCCCTCTTTCCCGCGATAAATGTTTATTTCCTCTCCAAAATCCAATGATTCCGCTGCTTATTAACATTACAACTAACTATTGTAAACGGAAGAGTCTCAGTAAGCCAAATACTAGCCTTTTCTGTATCCTTACTGTGACGCGATGTTCCCCTGTCAAGGTGATCAGAAGTCGCTGACTCAATTTCACAATTTTTTTCGTCATCGTAACATACATTTTAGGAGGGCTAGGATAGTTAAGAGTGGGAGAGACCGTTAGCAACAAGAGCTTGCGAACTTCGCGTTCAAGAATGTCGAACGGGAATCAAAACGATATAGACAAGATGAAAGATAGTGTGTCGTATCTGAGGTTTCAGATTTCAAAATACGCTGTAAATAAAAATTAATTTAATTGTATTGTTAAACTATGTTAAACGTATCAAAATAATTATAAAACAACTACCACAGTATATTTACCAGCAAGTACTGTTTTTGTGTTTTGCCAAATAACAGTCACGTTGCACATGGGCACTCCTTGTCATAATAATAATAATAATAATAATAATAATAATAATAATAATAATAATAAATCAATATTTCTTTTTGATTGTCAATATATGTTTGTAAACTTTGGATACTTTTATTTGCAAATAATAATAATATGAAGAAAACCTTCGTTTTATTCTATTGAATGCTTGTGTATGATATAAGTAAATCGTTTCAGTTTCCATAACGTACAGGCTTACTACCACTCCTACTAGAACGTTCAAACATGAGCTCAACCCCAAAAAGTATTAAAAACATTAGTAAAATTAGCTATTTATAATGATCTTAGGAACCCAAAAATACTACACTAAAGTGCCCATTAGTAATTTGGGATAACTTGAAAAGTTTAGTGAAATTTGAGCTCTCTTACTATTTGATTTAGAAAAAGTCGTGTAAAGGCCAAATTTGTAGAGAATTGTATGACATTTAAAATTGCACATAAATATTTTGCACGAAGATCAGCCATTAAAAAGTAATCACGCGAAATGCAAAAAATACACGAAAATTTCATGTTTTGGGGGCACCAAAATTTTTCACGAAATATTTCGAGTTGGAAAACAGTGTTTTCTTACCAATACAAATATAAACAAAATAAAAAAGTAGAATGTTCTATCTCACCTTTTGCAAGTTAGCTTAAGCTTCCCATCGACTGCGCTAAATGTCAAGAAAATCGGTTTCCTAATCATAAGAAACAAAAATTATGTTCAAATTTCACATAACTGTGAAATGTCGAATTGTGGGTGCATTTCAGAATCGTTTATATTTTCCTTCGCTTCATTAATTCATCTGTTTAAAAGTGGACATCGTCTCAACAATAATAACTTTTGCAATTTTTGTTTGCAAATATTCTACTTCAAAACCATTCTAATTAAAAACTAATCACTTGAAAAGTGGTCATATATGTGAGATTAGTCAAGTAGAAAAACATTTTATGCGTATGTATTTTTCTGATCAGGAATATTGAAGTAATTGATTAGTTTTTAACCATGATGATAAGAACGTATAACTAATGGAGGTGAGAAATATACTGTGTGTATGTATGTTCATCTAATGATAAGCGGGTTATATTTTATTCCGTATTTGATCGTATTAAAAGGTAATGCCAAATTCCTTGATTAAATAGTAGGTAAGAAACGATTTTATTACAATGTATATGTTCCAGTGTTCACCTGACGTTTAGTCATTACTTCGTTTTTACGACTGCGTTCTTGAAAATTAATGATTAAAATGCGACGTTTGTTAAGAGAAGGACACAAAAGTGCGAGCTCAATATCAAGTAACAATTACAATTCGGAGTTTTTAGATACTGCGTCTCTTGAGACATGATAAGGTAAGAATGTATGTTGTAAACGTCAATAGATTAAATATTTTTACGAAAATATAGCCTTCTTCATGTAAATACCTAATCCTTCAATGTAATGGAATATAAAGGAATTGAACGCAAATTCTTGAGTGGGGGGGGCAGAAACCACTGGCAATGTGCCAAAAGAGGCACGTGGTTAGAGACCTTACAAATTGTGAAACTTGTACCTTAGAATGAGTTTTTGTCAATTATAGTAAAAAAGGATCGATTCAGGAAAAATTGTCGCAAGTTTTTTCAATGGTTCCGTATGTTTCTTGAGCACTGAACTTGAATTTAATGTTGGACCCCTCAAAAAAGGTCGGCTACATTGAGAAAATAGAAAAAATCTTACTTCTTTTTACGTTTTTTCGCTAATATATCCATACCAGAACATGCTTTTGTAAGTGCCATTATGTTCAAATATAAAGTTGACAAAATTCCCTACAATTATACATTGCTGTGTGCAATGCAGTATTTTGCAATGCGTTACAAATCGTGAAAACATTACATCGCGCAACTGCGCAAGCACGCGCCCACCAACCGCCTCCACCTTTTCAAATAGGACAAAGCCACACTCGCTAAACAAAGATAACTTGAACAGGCGCCATATCCCCTGAGCTCCATATTTCAAGACTATTTGTAACGCGCAAGTGTACGTCCTCGAGTCACCCCTAGCTATACTGCGCAGAAATAGACAAAGACAATAAAAAACCCAACGAAATGCTCCTGTATTCAGGTCAGGAGGAGACAGGGATACAGCTGTGCAATGATCCCACGATTCGTAGAATGTTCTAAAACAAAGTTAAAATAGCGAATGCGAACACGGATCTCGATCACGTAGCGGCCGGAAAGGCGCGAAATAGCAGGCGAGAGAATGATCTACTTCAGACAAGAGGAAAGATGCAAACAGCGAAAAATAATATAACAGATTCAGAATTCAAAGAGTGCAGATTGATACTTCAGAGAGAAAGATTCCGGGAGACACATTCTGGTTGAGAGCGGAAATCCACGGTGCTATTGCAAGCACGTTTCGCATTTAGCGACGCTTGGCGCATACACGCTCCGGTGTTGTGTGACGGCCGGAAGTATATAGGGGTCACTCGAGATACGTGTGAACCTAAAGCACGTTATGGAGATTGTCCATCCTCCGATTCACCGCTTGTACTGCCCTTGAACGACGGCGTCTACACAGGCGACCGCACCCACTATTAATCGCTGCGGAGAATCCATGCGAGACTGCCCGCAACGCGCCATCACGTGGTTTGCGCCAAATATCCCGCCCAGTACTATTGCCGAAGGATCGTGTCAAAGCCAAGGTAATATGCCCACTTAGTTATCCAAGCTGCCACTCATTAATTCCTCCTCATCCATAATCTCATTAGTTCTCTTACATTACGATAGCAGAGGTCGTAAATAGGGGATAATGTATTCAGTGAAAATTGGAAAAGATGTGTGTATATGTGTGTGTGTGTGTGTGATTAGACTTTCTTTTCTTCTTCTGTTAAAAGGGACGTGTCTCTGGCAATGCGATTATACCAACGCGCGCGCGCGCGCATGTATGTGTACACACAAATAATTAATAACTTTGAGTTAGCATCCTATCCCGACCCAGGACCACCCTTCCTGAAATCTCTCTGACTGTCATTATTTCACTTCTCGGAGTTGAAAATTCAGCTTCAAACTCGTTTTTACATCAATAAATCTTGACAAACAAGATAAATATGCGTGTTCTCATAAGCGCAGTACCACAAGTGGCCAGAATTGTCTTTTTGAGAACGAAATAACAGCTGACACTTGCTTTTCCCACGCCTCCGGCACTGAACCACCAGAGCGCTCCACAGAAGCCTCTTTTGTTTATAATGCAAATTTAAATCGTGTTTTCCCTGTTCCTCTGTCCCGCACGCCATACGCACATTGCGGGTTGCATACTCAGGCACAGCGTATTATCCACTTCCAGAACCAGTGGTGCTACAACAGCACGCATTTTCTAGTACTATTTGCAACATATGCGAAATATTATCACAGTACTTGAATCTGTAAAAATGTTTCCAAAACATTTTCGCTCTTAAATTTCAACTCCGGTCATAAGAGAGATAGCACGCCAGTTAGTTACCCCCTACCTACCAGCCTCACAGCTAATCTCAAAGATCCCGACCCTTTAAAAACGCACTGCGAACGTTTGCAAAACGAACATTTGCATTTGCATCAGTGGCGTGCGGTGACAATTTTAGTTGGGGAAGCACTTTGAAGTCCAAAGTATAAAACGTTTAACAGTTAAAAATAATGAATTTTCACAAAATGTGAATGTTAATCCGGAAAAGATCGCGTCTTGCAAACGAACGTAACAGGTCGCCTGGGAGAAAACCGCCCCAGGGAAAATTTCATTGCGTAAATGCTTTCTAACATCATAAACAACTATAAATCGGTATTTATGTGACTTACATTCTTAACCTATTTTATCGAGTACTTTATTTAAAATTATTAATCTAAATTTATAAAATCCATCAGTGTATTAAAGAATATATTTTTCTTTCATAAAATGGAAAATAAGAGCATACACTCATATATGGTGAATGTTGATTTCAAAATGTATGTATACAGTTCAGCAATAATGTTTTTCGCTATCTTTACAAACAATGGATGTGATGTGCATTCTACTGATTTCTTGCACTTTTCACATTCTCTGGATTTTTTGCTGTTTAAATTCCTCGGAAAAATTTCATGTTTTGTTAGTTCTCTTTTCTGCAACTTGTATTTCTTGTTTTTGCTCTGAATGCAATTATTGTACTATTTTAGAATTTATCTCATAAATTTAATTCTTATTTTGTTTTCAAATCTTTGTAAAGTTTTAGGATTTTTTCAGTTGATCGTTCCTGTGGCGAATACGATCCAAACTTACGTTTGCAATTCTTGTGAACGGTGATTCCTCGAAATATCAGTAATGTTTTATCCTCCTGACAGTCGATCGTGCCTGTGGTCCGATTAAAATAAGAACCGATTTAAGGGCGGGCTGTGGTGGGGAGCGGCGTTACCACGCCGGGAGGCTGAACACGTGCTAGAGCGGGTGGGGAGGAGCGGCGAGGACCGCCCGATCGCGGTGACAGAAAGACAAGCGGTACAGTGGGTGGATGACTGCATGTGTCGTCGTCACAACTGCAGTTTTCGTTCTATGTCAAATGCTGCTCTCCACTTCGCGAAGCACATTAATTTACCCCAATATGTTCTCTAACATTACAAACACAAGAATTTCTACTAGATTTACACTATTTACACAGTTTTAATTGTCACACAAATTACTGTTATAAAGGAAATACTCCACTTATTTCAGAGTCACTTCCCTCTGATGATTGTTTGGACGGGATGGAACTAATATTGAAGAGAAATAATTTCTTCAAAATTTTGTTCTACAATTCCTTCGTCTTCCCATGCCTTCGAAATTACCTTTTTTATATGACCTACCTCATTGCGCCATTGTTCTGCTGTTGTCCTCTCCACAGCCTCATTCATGAGCTTTTGCCCTCAGATAACGTACAGTTTTCTTTCTTCCCTGCCACGTAACCTTTTATATGCGTCCAAATTTTCTCAATGACATTAAAGTGACAGCACTACTCACGATACCACTGCTCAAAACAACACACACAACAACAACAACAACAACAACAACAACAAAACAACAAAACAACAAAAAGGCCGAAAGAAAGAGAATTTTTCCTTCAGTGTCGCTTCTCGTCACTGACCAGCAACTGGAAGTTGCGAAGCGAACGAAAGTTGACAGGAGAGGGACCGGAAGGGCCCCCCTAAATCTGCCATCATGCCTCCTCTCTAGTTCCCTGCCTAGTTTCCACTTTCCTCGCTGGATGCCACGAATACTGCGCGGAATGAGTTTTCCAATGCATTCCCTTCCCGCAAGGGAGAACTGCAGAATGGAACACAAAGAATTAGTTTCTTTGAACACTTTCTTTACCTTAAGATAAACTTTCTCGATTATTATTATGTACTTTATACTTACATATAATTATGATGTAAGTTCGCGCGTACATCAAACACTCTCAAAAAGCAATTCTTTCGAACTTGTAATAGCTACCAGCCGATCACAACGGAACGTATTAGAAAATTCATTCTCGCGCACACCGAGCCGACTTGCCACAACACATGACGAAGTCGAACGCGTTACTAAATTTAGAAAAAAAATCCTCTAATACTTGGGGTAGCCAGAATACATGTTTTATGAGTTCTTGATACCGAAAAATTGAATGCTCCATCGTTTTTCATTAAACTGTGTTATTGGATAATGTGAAGGAAGTTTAAGAGAATGGTCGGTCTCATTTTTGCTGAAAACTAATTTTTCGAAAATTGGGAAAAAGGGGAAAATTGGGAAATTATTTTCGACATCTTTCTAGAACTCCAATTATGACGATAGAGCCATCCTGATTGAGTTTTTTTCTGGGTTTACTCAATCGCTTAAGGCGTATGCCGGGATGGTCCCTAGTATTGCATCCCAGATGTAAATGTAAAATAACTCCCCCTTTTTTTTGTTTATTGTTCACAGTTGAGGCTGTCGGGTAATGACAACTGACATTTCGAGCGAATTTTGAATTATTGATTGTAAGTGGAATAAGAGGGAGCTCCTTTTTATCTCATTTTTTAAGAATGTTCCTTACATCGTGTCTTTCAATGTTGCAAAATTCCAAGAATAAACAAAAAATGACAATATATTCATTTGGCTCATACAGATAAATTGATGTAGATGGTAGTCACAAATTGATTTTTCTCTTCTTTTGCGACATGTCAGTTAATATTATTTACATCTGAACGCCTCAACTGTAAATTTTAAACTTGTAAATTAATTAAAGTGGTTAGGCGGAAGAGCAGGCCTTAACGCCTGAGCCTCGCCACAAATAAAGACAATTTTATTATTATTATTATTATTATTATTATTATTATTATTATTATTATTATTATTATTATTATTATTATTATTATTATTATTATTATTAATGATATTTTCCCCTAATGAAATCTGTTCCTAAAAAATTTTGAATAAGGTTTGAAACTTTGAGTACCGGTACTTTTCGCGTAATTTTGCGTGAAAGTATGGGCGAGAAAGTATGAGCTGTTTTAGCACCACTAGTTCATGTACGTACGTCAGAGCGAAAAAAAAAAACAAAAAAAAAAAACGCATTCGATCGTTCTCATTCGGAGGGCGCGCGCGTCTCTTAGGTCTCTGTCAAGAATCGGAACTGTCAGAATCGCTCATTGTCGGCTGGAAGCCCGTGCGAAGGGTTTAGTAGGGGCCCTGCTGGTTCGAAAAGGCTTATCTCGTGGGCCAGTTTCAATTAGCGCGGGGCCCAGGGTAACCGTCTGGGAAAGCAGTCACGGGAAACCCGAGCGCTTTGGAATCACGACATCATTTATTTGATTGATTGATTGATATTTTTTCGTGTTTCCGGGCCTGTCAACGGCTTTGGTCATTATTCCCATTAGTGTAGTGCATGTTTTCTTCAAATATGCAGGGGATCTTTCCCACGAGGGGAGGATCCGCGCCGACCTCCGGGCTAGTGGGGTTTCCTAACCAGGACTCTCCCACAGCGGGCACCGCCCCAGCCGGGACAAGCTCTAAGCTCCTGACCGGTCTCCCGAATAGGGGAGTGAGTGCATGTTAGTGTAGTGTGTGTGTGATGGGGAGAGTAGGAGAGAAAGGGGGACGGAAGATCGCGCGGTCTGTTTGTTAGGGTACTGTACTGGATTTTCGTTTCGGTGAATAAACTGTTCTGATGAATAAACATTCACATGTGGTGAATAAACTATCATTGATTTGTATTCTATGTTCATTTCCTGAACATAACAACAAGCACCTTGATCTCTCGTATAACGGAGAAAATAATTTAATAAAGAGTTTTAATTTAATTTATAACCCTGTGATATTACAACAGCACGTACTTCCTCACATTATTTCTAATGGTCTTTCAAAATTACACTTCTTTTTATTTTCAAAAAAGTTTACATTACTTTTTCGTCTTCTTCGGCATTTTCTCCTTATGGCCTGTCATTTTCACCCTCCACAACTTTCAATCCTCTCAATCTCCTGGTTTGAGATCTCTACCCTCATGTTTTTGGATGTTTTTTTCCCCATTTTTAAACTGGGTTTCCCTTCTTCTCTTTTCAGGTGATTGCCACTTTAAGATCTTTTGTGGCCATCGAATTTCCAACATTCTCACACCATTGTAGTGATCTATTTTCTAAGACCTTCGTAAAAGAATAAATTATATTCTTTCTTCCCCATTTTTCATTTCTGCACTCTCCCTATGAGTAAATTATAGGCATTGTCTCATGTGCCGGGTTTCTACTGCCCAAATTTATTTGTTATTTTTGTGTTTGTGTCACTTTACGAAATACTATTTTTTCTACTATACCAGCAACGGATTAAGACCGGGGGGCCTGACTGCCACCCACTAAGAGGCCCTCCATAATAAAGGGAAATTTCAAAAACAAGAAAATGTTTTGTCTTTGCTTTGGGAACTGTTTGTAATGATTGGGAACATTTAAGAAAAGCTCCATACATTCTGTCTTAAAAATGGATTGCTACAAACTGCAAATATTTTAACCCACCAGGATAAGAGTGAATTATTATTCCAAACAATGCCATACTGCTTTCTTCCCCATAATTATTCTTGAGTTAAAAATATTTGGCACATGTACCCGAGTTGTTTATTAAAAATCCAATATATTTGAAAGTGTTTTTTAAATTTTTTTAATTTTTTAAATTTTTTCAATCCCATTTATCTATTCTTCTATTATCTTTTTTAGCATATACCATGTCCTCTTCATCGGGAAATAAAAGCAAGAGAAGGGCGAAGAGAAGGGGAGAATTTACAATAAATACCCCAGGGGAAACGCGCCGGTGTGTTTTTGACTGTCTGGAAGACTTGCGCTGTCATTAAGATGTTCCATATAATGGAAAACCCCACATTCTTTAATCCTTTTCCTATTGAATATTGTGTTAAATACAATAGCTAATTTCAGTTTTTTAAGAATAAATAAATAAGTGGATAAAGCAAATACCCTCTTTATCTAGAGAATTAAAAAAACTACAAAAAACACAGGATATGAAATACTTTAAATACTTTCCCTCTTAAATTACAGACCGCCAAGAACAAACAAAAAGGTAGCCGAATGGCTATTGGCAATAAAATCAAATGATCAACATGAGCCCAAAAATTGTAGCCATCGACCGCGCTTTCAAAGAGCAGAAAAGCACTACAGGTAAGTTACTATAATTCGTGTTTTAATTCAAATATTTAGCTTTTTAAAATTATGGTTAGAACTAGTAGTACTATATGGTGCGCTAGTTCTCACAGAAAAAAACACGTTAGAAGGTGGTTTGTAGTATTTAAAGCATTAGTCCGATTCAAATAACATTCAGACAATCTCAGCTGGTCTCAACTGAGATTAGGTTTTTCATAACAAACTTTGTTTTGTTTTAAAATAGTTGCAAATGGTTTTCCTTTCTTTTCACTAAATATTCGTAATTTATAAATTAATTATGAGTAGAATTTAAAAAAAATAAATAAATAAATAAATAAATAAATAAATAAATAAATAAATAAATAAATAAAAAAAAATAAATAAATAAATAAATAAAAAAAATAAATAAATAAATAAATAAATAAAAAAAAATAAATAAATAAATAAAATAAATAAATAAATAAATAAATAAATAAATAAATAAATAAATAAAATAAATAAATAAATAAAAACAATTCAAGAGATATCAACCCAACTTTTTATGTAAATATGTATTTAGCATTTTGAGTCGACTGTTCGACTCCACCATGCCTGGGCCTAGTTTAATTCCCACGCTTGAGGGGTAAGAAAATGTAGCGAACGTGGCGTATTTCTTTCACCCTAACTAGCAAATTGACCCTGCCTGAGCTTTTCTTTGTCACACAGCTACATGAAATGAGACGATTTTAAAGAAAAGCTATAACTATTTTTGACCCGGTCGGGAATCGAAATGGGATCACACCAACGGAAAGTCCAAAGTTTTTTATAATTATTTAACATTATATTAAGATTAACACGGAAATTAAATCGTACCATCCTCATTGTACTGCATGTCCCGTGACTAAAATGAATGGGAAAAAGTGGAGAGAGGAAAAAGAAAAGTAGAGATGCTACTCAATTAATGAGTTTTATTATCGGGCTGCATTTAACTTGAACTTGCTTATTGAGACCTATGAAATTTGGCTTTTTGAATATTTTTAAAATATCCAAATTTTCTAAAATATTAATTTTATAACATTTATTTTAAAATTTTTAATTAAATGGTTATCAAATATAGAATTATGTAATTTTAGTCCCAGGGCCTGAGATGTTCATTAATTCTTTCACAAAATGGCCTATATCTATTTAATGAACCGTCTTAATTCTGACGTATGCGTAGAGCTGCAGCCCCAAAGGACCTTGAACGCTGATTTTTTTTATTATCAAAAATTTGTTTCTGCATTATTAATGTGATTTCAATTTTTCCCCTCCCTATATGTAGAGCGAGAGTTTACAATTTCTAAGGACATGAGGGGCATTATTGCGAGAAGCACTTTAATATTAGGCCAATTATTTTGTAATTTTCTGCAAATATAAAAGAGGTGAGCTATTAGTACGAAATAATATGCATAGTCAAATATTTAAACAAACTTTTAATCATTTAGTTACTTAATACACTAACAATTACATTAAAGAGAGAAATTAAAAATAAACTAAACTATATAAAACTTCACAACTATAAACAACTTGAATTATGAAGAAGAGAACTCAATACTGGGACAGAAATAATGGGTAACTAATAATATTAAGACATAATAAGCAGAATGGCAACTTTAAACGCGAAAAATAAACAAACGCTGGATTTATTTAATTGTTATAATTTATAAACGTTTATTTTAAAGGTAATAATTCTGACGTTTATTGTAAGACTAATAGGTACTAATGTAAGGTTTGTTGTAAACGTAATATTGAAAATTATATATGCTTGATTATTATATTATATAACATTTTACCGAATTTTGGGTAATTTGATCTAGCATTTTAATTTTAGATTTTTAGGCTGCCAACAGAATTACACTGAAATTTGGAAAAGATCCAAAATTCCAGTTCTTAAGAGAATGATATTTTCAAGTGGTACGTTATTTACCAATGGTATTTTACAGAATGTAAATATATTGTTATATGTGAAAGCAAAAAAAGGCTGTAATTCTCTTCCTTCTTTGAAAAATTACTATCTGAAAATCGAATATCGTTCATTTGCGTTCCATAGATTTATTACGAATATTTCCCAAATAAAAATATTGGAGATAAGTCAGTAATACTTCAATTTGTAGACCAGAGTAAACTAAATCCAATGCCTTTTATTCTAGAATGCTAGAACAACTCAGAACTAAGTAATTGACAAAAGAGTAAATGTCTACAAAACGCGAAAAATGGAACACGGCGTAAAACAAAAAATGACCTTCATTTGTAAACAAGGAACAATGAAAAAATTAAAGTAGTTTTTGAACAGCCAAAACATAAGGACATTTATGTGCAAAGTATGAATGTTTTTTCGAGATGGTCGAGCGACAAAGGTTCCAACCAGTTCATCAAAATTAATATTCGACAAACGTCAATATAAAAGAAACAGTGGAGAAACAATCTGAAATTAATAATTTAGTCCAACCAAAACTTTTAAAAGGTCAAATGGGAGGACAGTGCTCAGTGGACAGTGCACGTCTACCAATGAATAAATGAATGTCCACCTCCAGTTTTGTTGTTCTTAATCCAAAAGATGCAGCAGGGAATGTATGTACGAGTCGCCTTTTACTGATTTTAATAAATTTCTCGCAGTTCACATGAATGCGTGCTCCTAAGCATTGAAGTAATTTTTAGTCCAAAATGTATAAGTTTGAATACATTTCGATGGATAGAAGTATACAAAAATATATCTTTTCTTGTTTTTCTTGTTAACTTGGGGGAATTGTGAGAATACTGAATGGTGAAGTATTGTTGCCATTATTAAAGGATATAATTGAACTGTGTGCCGACTTTCACCACACACAGCCAGACTGATGTTGACGGCAAAGCTTCCTCTGAAACTCCTCTGAATAAATATAAGTTGACAAAAATGGCGAATTATTTCATCCTTTCTTGTTAACGTTTCAGTTTGTTAAAAAATAAATATATTTTATTTTTTACTTTTAATTATTTTTATTGCCTTCGATTTGGAGTCAAAAGCATTTTTCCCCTTTTCTAGAGGACTGTTTGGGGGAAAGGGAAAACAGTTGAATAAAAAAGTGTTTTTCTTAAAGAGGGAATTATGAAAAATAATTATGATGGGATAATATGAAAATACAAACCGAATCAAGTAAACGTCTAATTAATTAGTAATTAATATGCATCAATAATGCATTTCTCCTCGATTTTACCGGACCGCGTTCGCTCGCCCCTTTGTCCCTCGAGACCACCCCCTGGACCGTCCGTGGCAGTCGGTAACGGCACCCCGGTCACCAGTAATCGGCCGACACCGCCGGCGCTCGGTCGGTCGTCGATAACCGGCAGACGAACTGCGTATTCGACGAACTGCGCCTCGCAAGACTCGGCCGCCACGTCGGAGTAAATATCTGATGCTATGTTCCAAGAAAGGGAAGGAGTATTGATTGCAGGGGGTGCGGTGACCAATTTGGGTGGGTAAGCTCTGTAAATAGCAAGAGCGCGATTTGGAGTCTGTTTTGAAAGACAAAACGAAAATATATTGAGTTTTAAATTAAATCATTATATCAAAAGTGACATTACTATTATTATTATTATTATTATTATTATTATTATTATTATTATTATTATTATTATTATTGCGTATTCTGGAATTACGATAGTCCTCCCCACGCGCCCACAATTTTAAGTGAACCAAAAGTCAATTATCAACCTCTGGCTTTTCAACGCTCGACACGTCGTAAAGAAGTTATCTTTCGACGTGTTTACCCCGGTCCGTATGAGAGACACCATCATTCGTGCTGAATTGGCATCGCTCACGAATCGAAACCGACTCCAAGAAGCTTCCTTCATACTGCCCTCCCTCCCCCGTCATAGCGTCTGATCAATGACTATGTATAAAAGATGATACCCATGTTTTTGAAACTTTCAGTAATTTCTGCGAAAATTGTGTAAAATAGTGAATTTAAAAAAATAACAAAATCAAGATTTTCTCAAAAAAAGGCTCTAAATTTTTTCTTTCAATTTTTGATAGTGTTAGGATCATACAAACTCTATACGATGACACAAACGCCATAATGCTCTATTCTTTTGTGTTTTTTTTTTCAAAAATTACAAAAATTAATTTTTTTGACTTGTTTCCGGAATTTTACTTTAAAGTTAACTTTTCATATTATATTTAAAATACATGTGCTTTAAATAATGTAAATAAAGCTCGAACATGTACACTTCATTAAAACGAGCCAAAATTTCAGCATTTTAAAAAGTAAAATACCATTTTCTTAAAAATGACCCCAAATTTTCTCTTCAAACTTTTCCAATGGATAGTGCTAAGTGCACTGTTTAATATGCCGTAAAGTTTATTTTCATGTAGTCTTTTGTTTTTTCAAAAATTATGCATATATAAAATCTTTTAAATATCACTCACTCCGTTAATATGCACATTTCCATCGATTTGACACAATACTGTATTTGGAGTGGAAGGTTAAAAAATGATCGTAAATAAGTTTGAAAATCAATGGATTTCAGATAAAGACAATTGTAGGCTTCAATGCAATTAAAGACGCTGCAAATTGTTAAATGAAAATTCATTATGACAAATTTTATGTTATTTGAATTTAAATTTAAATTTTGGTTAAACTAATGAAAAACGAAAATTGAGAAATGTAAAAAAATGTACTTTGGTCGGGAAATGACCAGAGGAGAGGCAAGCCCATAAAACAGTTCACACCAAGGAAATTAGAAAACTTTCCTACGAGAAAGTCTGTGCCATTCTGTAGCACCTCTAGTTTCTTGAAATTTCTTGTAAGTATAGAGTAAAATACGCTTATAAAGTTGGCATATGTCAAATTTTCAGAGCTAACTCTGAATTTTCAAAAATTTCAAAAAGTTTGAATTTTTTCTGTCCTACAACTATAAAAAAAAGGGTAATTATTTTTTCAATAAAATTTATACTTATATTTAGTTCTTTAATTAAGTCATTACTTTGTTTGAAAATTTTTGTAGTACTTCAGAATTGCTTAATAGAAAATTTAAAAATAATAAAAAGATTTTCTCAAATTTTCCCAAATTTTTTAACATTTGAAATAGTGCTTAATCGACTTATGAGATTACATAATCGCGGTTTTGTTCTATTCTTTTGTTTTTTAAAAAAATTACAAAACTAAAATGTTTAACTTGTCGCTCACGGCGTTAATATGTACATTAGCGGTAATTTTGTTCACATTTGTTGCAAGAGAAATTGTTTAATAATTTGTTTCGAAACCAACATTTTGTTACAATGAGCTCAAAATTCCGCATTTTCAGAAACGCTCAAACGCCATTTTCTCAAAAAATGGCTCCAAATCTTTTGTTCAAACTCTTCCAACGGATAGTGATAATTGCACAAACGAATATGTCATATAGTTTATTTTGGGTTATTTTTTTTATTACACAAATGAAATTGTTTGAAATATCTCTCACGTCGATAATATCTTTCGAATGTCATGCACTTGTGAGTTAAAATGTCTCAAATGATTTTAAATGTTTTTAAGTTTCTCGAAAATTGAAAAAGCTCCTGTTGAAAGGAGCTTCAAATTTCGTATTTACAGAAATACTTAAACGCTATATTCCTAAAACGTTAGTAGTATAGTACAAAAGTTTAAGAAAGTAGCTTTATTTTTGTCAACTCTTTAAATTTTGAAAATTAACAGCAGAAAAATGGACTCACAGAAAACTACAATTGTCCTGCCCTGGTAACAAAAAGTCGAATAAATATTATTCGTATGTGTTCTAAATTCTAAAACGTTCTTCCTCTAAAACTTTGTTTAGTCAGATTATGTTTTCTCGGTTCTTGATACCAAAAAATTAATTCACGGCAATGCCGGTACGAAAACAGTACCTGTTTGAAATTTTTTGATGAAACTTTGACCTGAGATAGCGTACAAATTCTTTAAAAATCGCGCGGATCTCACTTTTGTTGAAATCCCAGATTATCCCACAGGGAATTTTGTAATAAAATCTGCAATTCAAACATGTATCTTAAAATTAGGCCATGTTCAACTTTTCGAAAATGTTAGTTTTTGCTTAATATTGCTTGCAATCTAGGCAATTAAAAATACTTAAAACGTTTTGCCCCAAAAATGGCTCGATATCAAAGGACGTTAAAAAATATAATTTTTGTCGAAATGTATTTTTTTTAATTGCAAAAAATTTAACTTTGTGAAATTATAATATTGAAGATTGATATTTTGATTTGAAATGAAATTTGTTCTAAAAAATTAAATTATAATAAGTAAATTGTAGTTTTACCCTCTTTAGGTGGTCCCTATGTATTTATTTACTACCGTTCTCCTTCTCATGTGTGATATTTTGATTTAATTGTAAATGAAAACCAGAACTCCAAAATAACAATAGATATTTATTTTCCCTTTGGAACATTTGAGCTAGTTAATTATTTTCAAAATATTGATAAATATTCTCTTTCTTGGTTCAGGAATCCGAGAATATCTTCGTCATTGAAATTAATTGTTACAATCCAGAAGAGAAATTTCCTTATTCCTCCGTATTCAAAGTGATTTTTCAATGTTTCGTTTCTAGCTCTCCCTTTGTGTACAAAATTAGTGGCAACGATCTTAGACTTCTGTCTGAACTAGAAATGACCCTTAAGGCTTCTTGATTTAGTTTATGCATAAGGTTGAATCAGACCGCTAAGCATGTCTGCTATCCAGTAATATCGCCTACGATCTATCAAAAGAAAGCCTGGGAAAATATGTTATCCCCTTTTCAGACGTAAATACACATGTAGGCCAATAACTTTATGTCTGGAAGTGAGAAAAGGTCCTTTCCTAACCTACAGAACAAAATTCAGACCTAAAGGCACCTATATTAAGTTTTCAATATTGGGCAGCACGAAACTAAATGGGTGAAAAAATGGCTGATACATTTGCTCATAACATTTCAGTAGTCAGCCTATTTTCTGGGTGATGTGGAAGAAAAATCTTTTAACTTAAGCTGTCAGGTGGAAGCAAGGGATTTAGATAATGGGCACAGAAGAAAAGATAGAGTAACACTACGGCATTTGGGCCCTTTTTTTATAATCGAGACATGAACAACTATTTATTGAAACATAGCATAAAACACTTCGTATAATTGTATACAGTATTCAGAGTTGCTTTTTGCCTCGTCCGATGTCTCTGCCTAAATTATTTCACACTTGATGCCATTTTGAAGCTTATTACTGTTTCCTTTCCTTAAATTCCTGATATTTACCAATTACATTATATTCCTAGAATGCTTTTTACCAATTTACATAATTACGTCAATTTATTGATGAAGACTAATATCGAAATTACTTTTTTCATTTGATTGTATTATTTCGTTAATAACATTATTTTTATACGTCCTTTAGTTTCAAAATATTTAAATTTCTTTTGGTTTGTTTTGAGAATAAATATATTTCGTTATAGCTTTTTGCAAAAATAGGAAAATAAATGTCATTTAACTTCTTCTAGAGTGTCATGACCCAGGTATCAAGAGACGTACAAGCAATATGGATAATTTGTACTACCATTACTCTTAAATCTCACGTCAATTTCCCTGGACGCAATGTCCCCGATCGCTACGAAGCTTGTTACTACCTTGCTCACGACCCTGACATGCCTGGTGTAGAGAGTGAATTGTTGGGTGAAATGAATAAAAGTGAGGTACTACTTTCTGAGTTTTTCAAAGTGCTTCAAACAGTATGAATAAAATACATTAGTAATTGCTCTTATTTTGAGCAATTTTTCAATTGGTAAATAACTGCTCGGCCGAGGTGCAATTGCTTACTTTTCGTATGAATAACATCGAGAATATGCTTCTAGTGCGTAGCATTTTCTTCGAAACTTCGGAGCAACCTCTGTAGGTGACTCAAATCGTTTTGAATGGGTACAATGGAGGTTATGCATGCTATTGTGAGCTGTTGTGAGGCTTAGGATAGTGAGTGAATGCATATTTCCTAAGGTTTCGCCAACAATGAACGTCAACTGTACACACCGTCTGTCCTGGTCGACACCCCCAGGAACAATCACGCGATGCCGTGATGGACAGATCAAGCGCGACGCGCGATAACGTACATTAACAAAACAGACGAAAATCGACAAATCGCAACACTGCAGTTTGTGAGCAATTACTCAGAGAGAGAGAGAGAGAGAGAGAGAGAGAGAGAGAGAGAGAGAGAAGAGAGAGAGAGAGAGAAGCCACAGTACGTTTTTTCCTCTACCTCGGGGCAGCGGGCAGCGAGTCGTCAAGCGAGGCGGCGTCGGGGCGCGGGGCGGGCGGGAGCGGCGCGCCCGCGGGGGCGGGGCGGGCGTGCGCGGTGCGCGGCGAGGAGGGCGACGGGCTGCGCGTGCTGGAGGAGCTGCGGCGGCTGAGCGAGGCCGAGGCGTCGCCGTACCCCAGCAGCTCGTCCACGTCCTCCGCCGCGCGCGCGCCGCCCTCGCCGCCCGGGCCCTGCAGCCGCTCCTCCTCCAGCGGCGCCGCCGGCCTCGCGGTGCGGGGCAACCAGACACTCACACTGGGGCGTTTCTTGAGCGATGGATTGAAGAAATGCGGCCCGAGTGGGGGTATTAGTTGCAGTCAGCCACTAGATTGATTGATTCATTGATTTTTTCGTGTTCGGCGTGCAACCGCCTTTTGGGCCCTTAGTCCGTTAGGTTGTGCATGTTTTTCCCCGAGATGGCAGATCTTCCCCGCTGGATAGGATCCAGCCGCCTACCGTCGGCCAGGGGTTCCCAACCAGGAGTCTCCCACCAGCGGGGCACCCCCTCAGTGGGACAAGCTCTAGGCTCCAACCGGTCTCCGGGGGAAAGTGGGGGTGTACGCAAAGAGGAAGTGTTGTTTGGGGAGGATAGGAAAAGAAAGGGCTGATCGGCGGGTCCGGCCTTTAGTGGTAGCTCACGGGGATTCGCCTGTGATCGGAGAAACCACGGAAACTACCATCAGAGCAGCCGGCGCTGGAATTCTCCTCCAGAAGCGACCGAATTCGACCTAGCTGAAAGCTGGTCGAAAATCCAGCCACCCATAGGACTCGAAAATTAGACCTCCCGGTCAGAGGGCGCTGCAGTGGCATCAGTTGATGCATTGAGCTACCGCTCCCAGTCAGCCACTAGAGTATTTACAGTAACACTAACCTCTGGAAAATCTTCTATGTGTGCGGTCAGAACATCGCTCTGGGTAGACAGTAGCAGGGGGCAGATTAGAGTTAAGGACCTGGACCTTCTCGCCCTTTTAGATAAATGGTAATCAGCGAACGAAGTTCTGCTTTAAAGCAACCATCTTTTACTACACTCTGTTTGCTCCAGCGAAGTTTTAATGCTTGAATTTGTCATCGTCCGTGCGAGCTCTGCTTCAACCTTTTTTGCACAAGGAAGGGAAGAAGGTCATCGTTCAAGAAAAGCGGAAGTACTTGGGCAAGTAAAATTTGAATACAAATACGAATTTCAAAAATTTTACGTCACGATCTCATTGGTCGTCGATAGTTGAAACTGGGATAGTTGAAAAAAAGTTGTTTTTTTGCAAAAATGCAACTGTTTCGCTCTGAAAATACAACTGTTTCGATTATTTTATTGTACGGTGCCTACGTTTATGCTAAAATGTTCATTTTCTCGTAAAACTAATTACATTGTTGAAGAGACCACAAGAAGATCAAATAATCGAAGAAGAGACACCAAGCACATCGATAAAATAAAGAAATGGAAGCAAGCTTTCGGTCCAGATCGACCGAGAAATATTAATTTTGGAAAAAAATCTCATCAATAGTTGATGCACAGACGGATGGACGTTTTTAAAATCATACATCACTTTTCTGTTTCGGGGGACACCAAACTGTTTCTTTTGAAATCTCTAAATCGTTTTTCCGCAGCATTACAAATGTCTTTATATCTACGTATACCACTCGGTATATAAAGAAATTTATATATTATACTACGTATATTACCTACGTATTATATTCCCAGGTATATCACTCCATATATACGTTGAAATAGGATAAATAACAAAAGCATACAGCACAAATTTTCTTCCATTTATCGTAATTTTTGTAACTCTCGAACATTCAGAGTGTTCATCGAAAATGAGATATACGCCATTCTGGTAAGACTACCTTGTTTTAATGCAAGGGAAAAATTTGAAGAACAATTTTTGAGAAAATTTGTTTTTATAAATTACATTATTTCAATAACAGGCCTTTTAACGAATTTTATAGAACAGATTTTTTATCTTGAATATTGTCGTTTTGAAACGTTAACTTTTTGCAATTTTAAAACCCGGAAATGAGACTGGCACCAAACTTTTTACCGATCTGATACATACGAAGAAAAAATTTAAAGAAAAAGTTAGAAGCCGTTTTTTAGAAAATAACTGTTTAAACAAATTTCAAAATTGTCTCAATTACGTCATTATGTATCAATCACGCTGCATACATAATTTGGGGAAGATTTTTAATATAAAATTGTTAATTTTTTCGAAAATTCGCCGTTTCTTTCCGTGGCATTACAATCTTTTCACTATACTGCATAAATGTAACCAAAATAAAAATTTGAGTAATTTGTAGAAGATTTTGAAAATGTCATGTAAAGTATCCTCCGAAATCAAAATGTGCGTTTCATACTAGGAGATCCTTTAAATTGATGAAATATTATAAATTTTGGGAAAAAATTGATGAGTGATCTCTTCTCCGAAATCAAAATAGTCGTGTAACGGGGCAACAATTTTTTAGCGTTGGGGGTGGCGGCGCCGAAGGGGGCAGGGACCCTTCGTTGGGAGATGCCTGTGCCTGGTGGAAGGGCGGCATCTTGCGTTTGGGGCATGCCTGTGGCTGTAAGGGAAAGGGGGCAGGGACCTTGTGTTTGGAGCATGCCTGTGGCTGTGTGCGAAGGGGGGCACCTTGGTTTGAGCGTCGGGCTATGCGAAGGGTGGTGCAACCTCAAGGTTTGAGCATGTCGCTTGGCGAAGGCACAGGCAACCTTTGCTTGGGAGCAGCCGTGGGGAAGGCGCAGGCAACCTTAAGCGTTTGGGGGCACCCGAGTAAGGGCAGCAATTCCTTAAGGTTTGGGGGTGCCTGTGGCTGTTCGAAGGGCAGGGAATCCTTCAGCAGTATTCTGTGGTAAAGAAGGCCCGTGCAACTTAAGGTTGGAACATGCCCGTGGTTCAAAGGAAGGGCACAGGCAACTCTTGTGCTTGAGCAGCCTCGTGCAAAGGGCGTGCAACCTTTAAGGTTTGGAGCATGCCTGTACGGAAGGGGCGCATGACCCTTTGCGTTCGGGAATGCCGTGGCAAGGGCGGCGCAGCACCCTTTGCTTTGGAGGCCGCTATGCGAGGTGCAGTAACTTTTGCCGTGCCTGTATGCATGCGAAGGTGGTGCATTTAAGGTTGGGGGCGCCTGTGGCTGTGAAGGGCGCAGTGCAATCCTTTGCGTTTGGAGCAGCCTGTTTGTAAAGGGCATATTCCCTTTGCGTTTGAAGCCTGTCAGTGGAGCGCAGGGAACCCTTTGGTTTGGAGCATGCCTGTTGAAGGGCAGGCAACCTTTGGTTCGGAGATGCAGATCAAGGGGAAGGGGACAGGGAATCCTTGCGTTTGGGGCATGCCTGGGTTTTGCAAGGGGGTCAATCTTTGCTGTTTGAGCATGCTGGCTGTGTGAAGGCCAGTGCAACCCCTTTGCGTCGAGATCCTGGCTGTGTGCGAAGGGCGTGCAACCTTTGCGTTTGAGCGTGCCTGGTGGCTGCAAAGCAGTGCAATCCCTTTGCTGTTTGAGGTGCCCAATTGTATGCGAAGGGTGCAGCAATTCTGCTTTGGGGGAGCCTGTAGGCAAGAAGGCGCAGGCACCTTCCGTTTTGAGCTGCCTGGTGTGGAGGGGGCAGTGCAACCTTTGCTGTTCGGAGCATGCCTGGGGTGTGCAAGGGGAGTCACCTTTGCGTTTGAGCGTGCCTGTGGCTGTATGCGAAGGTGGTAATCCTTGCCTTTGAGGTGCCTGTCGTAGCGAAGGTGCAGTGCACCTTTAAGGTTGAGCAGCCGTGGCTGTGTGCGAGGGCAGTGCAATTCCCTTTGCGTTTGGAGCATGGGGTGTGAAGAGGCAGTCTATTCCTTGGTGGAACGCCGTAAAAATATGCAGGCAACTTAGGGGGGATGCCCTGTCAAGGGCGATACGAGGCATCCGGCGCTATTGACACCGCACCTTCCGTCCGCGCGACCTTTTCATGAGGCGCTGCTGCATCTTGCCTGCCCAACGACCGCGCCTTGCGCAGGCGCCGGTTCAAGGTGAGCATAACAAGTACGGTATGCGCATATCAACAAGGTGTCTCATTTGCCGCCAGCCCAACAGCTGCGTCGCGCGCAGGTGCAGTTAGGGAAATAACGCGTCTAGGCTTTGTTCAGAGGAGCCCTTGAAGGGGGCATGAGGGGGCTAAAATGCCACCTTAACAATGACCGCCACACCGAACCAGAGGGATTTCCAATGGGGGGAGGTTACCGGGTGCCAGAGTGTCACGTATTGAGATATTTCGCTTACAGAGCGTCTCAGGGTAGCGCACGGGGACAGATGACGTACCAAGCCACGTGGTTGGGCCCTTTTTGTAAGGGAGTGCCGCGGAGCCGCACGCGGGTAACGCTTGTTGGTTTTCCTTGCAGTAATAGTGCAAAGACTTATCTGCTCAGTCTGAGGCGGAGTGCTGGGTTCACGAGCTGCTCCGATGAGTTCGGGCACATTTGAGTGGTTCTCTATCACTGTAGGGCAGAGGACACGGCAGATGCCGAGTCGTGCGTGGGCCGAGTTGGCTATTCGCTGGCGTCGCCGCAAGACGCGTGTAGAGAGGGGGGACAGAAAGTAGTTATCTCCGAAAAACACCTCAGAGAGAGAGAGAGAGAGAGAGAGAGAGAGAGAGAGAGAGAGAGAGAGAGAGGACCTGTATATTGTAAATAAACACTCGATTCTGTATTCTTGTGGCATATATCCCTACTCACGACGTAACAGTACGGTATTCGCACTTTAGTACAAAGCCACATTACCACCTGCCCAACGACCACGCCGTGCGCAGTTGCATAATCAAGACGGTTTTAACACACACTGTACGAATGTATTATGTATTCTATGTTTCTAACTCTAATTATGTTAACTTTATTATGTATGCGCATAATGTCAGCATCTAGCTCCTGCCCGAAAACCGCGTCACGCGCAGACGGAGGTTCAAGGTAAGTTGTCCTATGATATTCATTGCGTAAATGCTTGTTCGGGCAATAGAATAATCATTATTCAGATTGGGAAGAAAATCCAGGTTTAATTGAATGCAAATAATTTTATGTCATTTATTTATTAGTCCACTACTACTTTATTCTGGGATACTAATAGCTCGTGTAAATGGGATCATCGAGTGAATCCAGATTAAATAACAACATAATTGGAAGAAATTTTATATTTTTGAAAGTTAATGTTACTTCTAATTAACAATATTTTAAAATCATTTTCTGCATCTTTATCAAAAATGTTCAGTACTTGGACTACGTTAGTGGCATATACTCGTATACTATTTTGAGCATTTTCTTTTATTGAGGTCCTTTCCGTCAGGACACAATGGCTACGTCCTAGTTGTGACGAAGGAGTTCAATATATCCCGTGTTGGTCCGATTGAACCAGTGTTCTCTGCATTAACTGGTAGTACACCAAGAGCGCAATTTGTTTACGGGCAGGCGTGGCTGTAAATGAACGGTGCAGTTTCCCCCATGCGACTACGCATGTTGACGCTTTCGAATTATTTCGTGAATCAGCGATGAGCGTTGAAAGACGTTACTCGTGCTAAGGTTTATAAAAGGATTTAGAAAGGGCTGCTTAACACAGTGGCACTCAGCAGCGCTTCCGAGTGGCGCCTCTGCTGGCATTGGTTTAAGAGGGGGTTTTGACACAAGCATGGCGCTGCTGTCGTGCTCGGTAGCGAACTGCCAACACCAGCAGCGTAGACACGCCACCACCAGCATATCGCAATTCCAAATGACAGCCTTCACACTCGACCAATTAGACGCACCGCCTGCTGGCTGTTACTCGTCCGCCGGAGTCCACAGCGGCAATCTTCTGCTCTAGAGGTCAGTGGCACTCCGCTGTGGCTGCCACCAGTCGCACAGACACGCGACCACGCCACTGCTAGTAGAACGTCAGCCTTCACACTCGACCACTCAGACGCACCACCGGAGCCCACAGCGGCAGCCTTCCTCTCAGTGGCGGTCGGCAGTGGCTGCGTGTGGAGCGCTCGGTCGCTTGTCGGTGGCGCCGACGAGTTGCTCCGCGTGAAGGCCGCGTCACACGAAAGCGCGCGCGCTCGCTTTTTTTTTAATGATTCCCCTCCACAGTAATCCTGAAGAGGCGGGAATTTATTTAATTACTGTTGTACAAATTACGCTGCTGCCATGCGGCTTAAGCAGCTAAGGGAGAGGTAAAAAAAAGCTAATACTAACTAAAGCTAACTTAATTCTAGCTTAAATCTAATTTAATAATTATGTTGTAGGACTTTTGCATGCTTAATTTACACTAAAAATGTGATTGTTATTTTTTTCTTAATTCTAAATGTTTTTGTACGGTTTTCTATGTGGTTCTGTTTCTAATTTATTTTTCGTTCACGCATCATTGATTCATAACCGTTGATTCGTGCACGCACTCGCTTGTGGGCAGGAGGAGCGGCGGCGGCGGCGGCGTCGCTGGTGGTGGAGCGGCGCCGGCTGATGGCGCTGCGCGGCGGGCGCGCGGACGGCGACGCCGCCGGCCCCCCTCCGCGGCCGCTTCGTCAGCGACCTGAGCCTGACGCGCGCGCACTGGGTGCGGGCGCGCAGCGGCGCGGCGGCGTCGCGCGCGCGCGGCCACGCGGCCAAGGCCTTCGAGCGCCGCACGCTGCTCTACCTCGACTGGGAGCCCTCCGACGGCTCCGCGCGCTCCAAGAAACCCGCCGCAGCCAACACCCACAACCAAGCAGACCACCGCCGAAAGAAAGCGACCGCCAAATGCAAATTACAACACACGAAGCGCTCTTGTACCCACAAAGCCGGTGAAGCTACAAAAAATCCGAAAACATCTGATATCACGTCTCCGTGCAAGATTTCTGAACTTACATATTCAACGAATGAAAAACACGAGTCTAAACAAGACATCGTTAAAACGAAGGAAGATTTCAACAACGAGATTGCACTTACCGGTGTCGGCAATAGGAGCAAGAAATTTCAAGGCGTTCATCGCCCCGCTTCAGATGCGCCTCGTGGCGGGTCGTCTGAAGCCCCCAGCGCTTCGTTTCGCTCCTTAGCGGCTGCCGCGGGCGACTTCCATCCTCCAGCTCAACGACAGCCTGCGAGGCTTCCGCCGCTCCAGGACACTGCTGGCGACAAACAAACCAACAAAAACGCCACTCAGAAGACAAGCGCACGTTCCAATAACCTTCACAAGCGCGTGCAAGCTCTGAAGAACACGTTCTCGGAAATAGAGGAGATTCCAGGCCCGGGAGACGATAGAATAAATATTTATGAAGCGACTGCAAGAGTTCTGCAGAGAACAGGTCGTCATCGGACGAGTAGCTGGACCCGCCCGCCGTCCTCGAAAGCTCCTCTGCCCCCTCTGAGGGAACAGCGTATGTACGCGAGGGCAGTCTCCTGCACCGCTGACAGTGACCCCTTTCCCAAGAAAGAGTCCTTTGCGCCTTTCGGTAACGAGAGCAGACACACGACTTATCACTTCTAAATAATTCCTCCATTTTTCTTACCTTGTAAATACAATTTATGAAAATACAATAGATCATTACATGATTGAGTGTTTTATATTACTAAAAATTATGTAATGGATATTATGTCGAATGTGCAGGTCGATCCGGGGACCGAGATCGCTAAGGCACTTGTTCCTTGGCGATCTTGGACCGAAGAATAGTGGGTTCGAGTTCCACCTCGGGCATGGTTGTGTGTGCTGTCTATGTAAAATGTCTATGTAAAATTGTGTATCCCCTTGTGTGAACGTCAGGAAGGGCATCCGACCGTAAAAAATAGCCAAATGTGTATAAAAATGGAGTTTGAGGAAATAAATAAAAAATGAGCCCGCACTCATTAGCCCGTCACCGTAGTAACGGGAAAAGGCAAAAGCAGAAGAATATATTATGTCGAATGTGGATGACTTACTCGAATTACCGGAAATAATTATTTAATGTTAGAAATATTGTGGGTGAAATTGGATCTCGCACTTTCAGGGCGAACAAAAATTCGCAATTTCTCGGCTACTACAATATTGAGGTGAACCGTGAAACCAGATCCATTACATGGTTATTTATTTATTTAGTCAAAAATTGTATGTGACGTATGGAGGAGAAAATCATCTGCGCCCGCTTTCTTGAGTTTCAGAATCCCTTCCCAACAATTTAACTATTAATAATTGAAAGATGAAAAAATAGTAATAATAATAATAATAATAATAATAATAATAATAATAATAATTAATAACAAAATTTTAAAAACGAGAATTAACATTTCAAAAACTAGATATTTTCGTTGCCGAATTATAGAAATCTTATTTGTAACGGTAAACGAACGAACTGATTTGATTTTTCTCTATTGCTAACAAATAGAAACTCACCCTTAGCTCTACTACCACTACAAGCACAAGGAAAGCTCAACAAAATGTGCGCATAGTGAAGCTACATTTACGTCCAGAAGCAAATCAAGGGCATCTCAGCATTTGCTCAATGGATCAGGGAAACTGGACAAAAACCCGATCGAGATGGGGTCATTGACCCGGAAGCTGAATTACATTATTTGTTACAGGCATATGGAGTCTTTTTTTTAATTATACAATGCAAATGTAAACTAATTCATTATACTATATCTTGTTTTTGTTAAAGTAAACATTATTTTTCTTTTTCCAGAAGCAAATCAAGGGGCAATCTCAGCGTTTTTTCTTTAAACTTAAATTTGTGTACGAAATTAATTGTTTTAATTTCATCTTGCAATGCGTTGTAAAGTAACGTAAATGTATTGTATGTGGATTTCTTGTAGGTAGCTGTTGATACTGACACTTGATAAACATTGATTTCTACGTCGAGTGTTGTAACTATAAATATCAGTATACATGAAAATGAGTTCCACCGTTTAGTAAGTCAGTTTTGACAAATACTACAGACTCATAAATAGATAGGCAAGGCAATGGTAAGATTCCAAGCTCAATGAAAAGAGGCTTGCACGGATCATTGGATGGGATTTTTCATTATTCGGACAATTTTCTTTTGCAATTTAAGTGTCTGGGCACTAATGGATGAGCTTCCCCAGAATATTATGCCATATCTCAGGTGGAAATGTACATTTGCAAAATACACGCAACGAGCTGCATGAAGGCTACAGTTTACCTCAATATTATAAGTCAATATTCGACTTCGGCAGTAGCTGAAAAGACATCATTCTTTGTTGGATACCAAGGCGTGTTTTTTTACGCGAGAAACTTTCTTTGCTTGCGTGACTAGAAATCTCAAACCGAAATCACTTGTGTGTTGGAGCTGATAGACGTGTCAGTCAGTCGACTGTGGAGTTCGTAGACGGCAAACAACGCTAAGCCAAAACTTCCGTGGATAGTGAAGTTAACGCGGATTTTATTGTTTAGTAGTCTAGAGGCATGAAGTTAAGAAATTAAGAGGAAACAATGTCAATTTGATGAATATTAATATTTTACGAGAGAAATAGCTGGGGATGCAACTGACAAGAAGTTGGATTCAAAGAAGTTAAAAATGGTTATTTACGTCATACAAGAACGGAAATCGCTAATAAAGTACAACTGTTTTCTTTTAAAAAATTCAAGAGCTTTTGTCGAAGGCAGAGTTTTATTTAAATTTAAATTTTGAAATTTCCAAAAGAGTAATTTAAAATATAAATGGTAAAAGGTGGGTGAATGAAATTAGTAAACAAAAGTGCACATTTTAAAGGTAATAAGTAAATGTTAGATTTGATAAAGTTTCAATGTAAATACTTATGAATTCTTCTTCTTCTTATTATTATTATTATTCTTCTTCTTCTTATTATTATTATTATTTTACAGCTTTCTGGTATATGTTTTAAGAGTCATACAGATATTTCTAACAAAGCATGATTTCTGTAGTTCAATACTTTTAACAAACATATATTTATTTTAAAAACTAATTAGAGGTAAGCAATTCTACAAATATAAATTTAAACACTTAATTTATGAATTGAAAAGTAAATAATACTCTAACACAAATTTATTTAGGAACACAAATCTTCCGACTAAATGGATGATAAACTGGACATTGATGATAATGTTTGTCTGGATCCCCAGTTTATTCAGAGAGTACTTCAGGACGGTTAGTATCACACCTGTTGCTGAGAGGACAATCGGGACAATCTCCACGTTCAATACATGCCACTGCTCCTTTACAACTTATGTTAGTTCTCTGTACTTTTGAATTTTCTTTTTGTGTGTTGTGTCGAAGTTGCTGGTATCTACAACAGTCTATCAGCCATAGGGCCTGTTATGATGGACTACCGTCAATACGCTTCGGTCCCAGTAAAGCTTATAGATGTTGTTCTTGATGATATTTTGGTACTTGTAGTAGGGTGTATCAAATTCACCCACAATTCCACATTTCCTTACAGGTTTGGGTGGATGATTCGTGCTACCATATCATGCCTCTGTTTATAATCTGTTGGTGCCAGCATACTGCAACCCGTAGTGATGTGCAGGATCGTTTCTTGGCCTACACCACAAGCCCGGCAGATCTCAGAAGGCCCTTCAGGGTCTTTAATAATGTGTTTTAGATAATTGTCGCAATTATGTGGTTCTGGATTGCCATCAAGAATTCTTCAGTCTCGGGGAACAGTTTATTATTCCCGTTCATTCCGTCCACTGTGTTCCTGATTATAAATACGTAATTAAGTACGTAAGTGGTTCTCTTTAGAGGCGCTTTTCTTATTGAGTGGACGACGAACCCTGGGCGGAATAAATGTCTGAAAACATCGCGAGGGAAAATATTCTTGTCACGGGAGATTGAAATGTGAGATTATTTATGATGGCTGCTCAGCGCAGGGAAACGCGAGGGCGAAGTAAGAGGCGCGGAGAGGGAATGACTTCAATCTTTTCGCCCCACTTCTTCACACTTTACAATTGTTACGAGAAGTTACCTTTAGACAGCTAAAGGTGTTATTCGATAATGAAAAACGATTCAGTGGCTCGGGACATCAATTGATGTCACGGTAATGCCTCTGACTGCGGTTCTAGAGTCCCACTCTCGACAGAGGCAGGGCTTTCGTTAGAAGCTAGATAGCTAGGTCGAATTCGACCGCAGTTGATACGGTGCTCAGATCGATAGTTTTCCGTGGTTTCTCCGATCAACAACAGGTGAATGCCGGAGCAGTGCCCTAACAAACGGGCCACGGACTGTGCAGGATCTTTCCTTCCTCTTCCTTGTCCTATCCTCACCACTTTTACACACACACACTTACACTAATACGCACTACACTAACACGCATGCCACGAGACTGGTCGGGGACTTAGAACTTGTCCCGGCTGCGGCGGTGCCCCGATAATGGGAGATACATGGTTGGGGAAACCATCGTTAGCCGACGGTAGGTCGGCGCCAGATCTGGCCATCAACCGGAGGAAGACCACCGCCACATACACGCTCTACACTTACGAGACGAATGACCATAGTAGTTGACGCGCCCGGAATCACTAAACAATCAATCAATGAGTGGATCGTGCGCGATCTTTCCTTCCCCTTTCATGGCCTACTCTCACTCCTTATTTACACACACTTACATGCACTACACTTGCACCCCAGCCGGGAGACCAGTCGGGAGCTTAGAGCTTACCTCGACTGGGGCAGTGACACGCTGGTGGGAGATATCTGATAGGAAAAAACTCGCAAGTCGACGGTTTGATGGACGCCGAATCCAGCAAGGGAAGATCACCGCCACCACCCTTCATTTGTTTAATTGCACCCGCCTTGAGAAATCTATAAAACTTACCAACGAGGTTTAACGAAAAATAAATTCTAAATAACGATGTTTGATGAATTGTAATTCACGAACGTGAATGTTAGAATGTTAAACCATGATTTAAGTTAAGGAAAATTATAAATGTTGTTTGCGAAAGATGTAGTCAAGATTCATAACTTTGAAAAACCTTGAAACCATTTTACAAGAATTCTGCAATGTTCATTCAACACTGAATTACTTTGATTGAATGCATGGAAAAATTATCCAAACCAATATAAATTATTCAAATAAAGTAATCAAATAGAAATACAAATTAAATTCACGTTATCCTTCTCTAACAATTCTCTACTTAGAAATACATCCGATTAACGAGAAATGGCCAATACTGTACTACAAGATATGCACAGTTTACAATCATTCCACCAATTTCGATGTTCACATGCATTTTTCATCGCGTCTCGAACTCTTTTCATACCCAATGTATCAAATCGGGAATGTGTATTTTTGAGATGTAACAATTTCTATTAATATCAATGTATCGCCAACCATTCCTCTCATATCTCATTCTTTGAACACCGCGCATCTTTCTAACACCGATCGCAAATCTGAATTTTCCATTCGGATCAAGATTACATAACTTTCTCTATACTATTTATATTACTTCGTATATACGTACGTATACGAGAAAGTAAAAAATTTGGAGTGGTTTTAGAGAAAAAAATTGCCTATATTTTGCGCAAAATTCCACGAAAACTACTCATTATTTAAAAAATTGAACATTATTTCAAGATTTTTTAATTAACCGATTGCATTAATAAAAAAATCTCTATCTTCAATATTATAATTATAGGTTGACACACCCAAAAAAAATTGGGCTTTTGAAATTTTCAAAAAAATCTGTGTGTTCAATGAGCTTGAGACCTACATCATTCTCATGAGCGTCCTTTACGCTATTCAAAGACAAAGTTTGATCAAAAAATTTGGTGCCGTTTTTGAGAATGTTTTTTGAAAATGTTTTTGAAGCTTCATGTAAAGTACCCTAAAAAATCAGAATATCTCTTTGAAACCAAAACCGAGTTCATTAAGATCGATAGTGGAATATCAATTTTGGAGAAAATTGGCTGGAGGGTTTAGGCCCTGGCGTTGACCACAGGCGGACAGACAGACGTGTCGCCGTCAATCGATTTTTCGGAATCAAGGACCCACAAAACATGGATTCTGGCTACACCGCGTGTTAGAGATTTTTTTCTAAAGGACATATCCGAATAAGGCGGTGAAAAGTGCTCCCAAACCAAATCGAGAATCGCGATGCTCATATGAAAGAGAATACAAAATGACGTAATTCACAAACAAATCAGCCTCCTAGGGCAACTGTTTAAGAGATACGAGAAACGTGTTTTGCATGTTTTATTTTTTCTCAGCATCTATTGCGTGTAACAGGCTAAACAATTCTGAGACAAGGAAACATAGTTCAATTTGAAGGTATTTTGTCAACCAATTTTCAAGCCAAATTCTCGTAGAAATAAATAAATAAATTTTTGAAATTCATTTTCGACGTTATAACGTTAGAGTACTGTCTCAACTTCTTTTCCCTAAAGTGGGTTTTATAACATACAACATACTTTTTTCATATTTTCAAACAATGTGGACGGTAGTGAAAAAAATTAAAACCAATTTTCTCAGCTTAAAAATGTGAAATTCGCGCAATGCAAATAACAATAAAAGATGTGTTAGCATCGATCAATCAAACTCAATCGGAAAAATCTTGGTGGAAAGCATGGTGGAAATACATGGTGGAAAGAGATGGGCGGCCTCTTGCGCATCTGACTTCAGCCAATGAGCTTCAGGCGCATGTGTGCGGCATAATATTAGCGTGAATGCCAAAATTATCACAGTTACAAGTCATTGAAACAGAAACAGATAAGTACTTTTTTAAATATTACATCTTTTATTGCAATTACCCTTTCATAGTGTTATTTTATTCGGCCACCGTTGAAAATTGTCCATTTATGCCACTTAAAAAATGTTTCTCAACACTTCCATGAAACATGGCTATCAGCATCTGCTCTCGCTTTTCAAGCCAAGTGGTCACATGGTTCATGAAGGAAGCTGAAACTGTACAGAACGAGCAAAAATCGGTGCACCGGAGGAGCCCACCCATCTATTTCCACCATGGGAATATCTGAAGGGAAACGATATTGTCAACGTGCGAACGGAAGTGGCACCCTCGGATGCTGCTCCCACATTGTAGCAGATGCAACACATGGGAGGTGCCGTGCTGCGAGTGCGACTACATACGAGATCAGAACGGGTTTCAGGGGATTGTTTGCCTTTAAGGTGAATGAAAGTCAATATGCAATATGCAAATTGAAATTTAATGCTTGCATAAATACAAAGGTTGTTTCTGTGAGACGTAAACCGGAGGACCATTGAAAGTTTATAAAGCTTATGCTCTTGTTTCTTGAAGTTAACTTTACCTACAGTTCGTTGTACTGCAAGCACCAACCCGAATCACTCGGTTGAGTGTGTGGATGCCGTCAGAGCTGAGGTTGGCTCCAGGCAATTCGGCGGTGCGAACTGGAATGGGCACGGGCTCAGTTGACCGGAGCTGATTGTGGAGTTTGCCGGAAATTCGGCCAGGCGGCGGCTGATGCCCTCGAGTGGCACGGATTTAGAGGTCATTGGCCGAATTTAGTGGTCGAATTTAGAGCTTGTTGGCCGTGCTGGTTGAGTGATGAAGCCTTGGTAGGCAAAGCAGGAACAGCCGACTCGTTCGCGGGCTGACTGCATAGCGAGTATGGATACACTCGACCTTTGCTAACAGATAAGTAGTTGAACAATGCTGACAGGTAAGTAGTGGAGTCACTTCTATTTGAAGTCTGTACGAGAACCAAGCAACCCAGAATTCAAAACTATACCTCTTTATACATTTGCAAATGGGAGAATTACGAACTTCTGTTTTGAAAGTGAGACCCCGAACACAACCTGAGAATGCACGAATTGTACCGCTGCCTAACAGCACATGACCGGTGCTGACTCCCACTGAGGATGTTCGGGAAAAAGTGTTTGTGTTGTCTGCGGAAAAATCAAATCTACTTCGATATGCGAGAGTGCGTTCTGGCAGTAAATTAATTATAAATAACGTAGTGAACTATTGCCGCAAACAAAAGAAAAAAGAAAACAGGGGTTATTAATACCATTAGAAAGACCTATGGACAGAGCTGCAGTACAATACCGTCTGTTATCGACCATTCATGCTGTATAGGCGCGGAAAATATTTATATTTCTCCTTTGAACATATCTCTTTACACAATAGTTATGCTTTTGCCCGCTTCTACTCTACAGCACCCTGATAATCTATGGCAGTGCCCTGCAATGAGCGGGTCTGTATCTCGTTCACTGTCATCTATATTATATCTAATCGATTAGAATGTACTGTTGACGTGCGAGTTTCATTCAGTTGGCGGTGATCATGTAAACAGATCGCAGCGCTTCGCGTGCAAAAGTAAAGTGAACGAGTAATACCTCTTTTGTGAAACATTTGCGAGACAGTAATGTTCAAACAATGTAAACACGTGTCAGTGTAAACAATATTACAAGAGGAGAGATCATGAAAGGAAAAATGTCATGTAATTTTATTTATTTTAAAGAAATTATATTATCAAATATTTCAACACCAGTAATTGCAAAAGTTTCGTCATAGAAATAATTTAAAATGGTGTCTCAAGGTAAGTTGGAATCTATTTCACAGTATAGTCTGTGGCGCCACTTTCACTTTCTCGTCTTGTAATCATGTGCTGGAAAACGGCGAATTTTTAGCAGGAAAACTCTTATTGTCGGGCCCTGGTAGCGGAATCTTTTATATAAGTCCAATTCTGTTGCCAATAATATTACAAACGCCTCGAAAATCAACCAAATTACTTAACATTAAACGTAGCCTACGCTTAGACGATTGTGCAGATTTTATCCTCTGGATCTCTTAAATAGAGTCGATCATTAAATACAAGGCATACGATCACACCCGAAAAATATCACATTTGTCTTGTCATGTTATGTTAATCGAGTATACTATGTAGTTGTTTACTTGAGAGAATGAATCCATGAAGGACTGTGATTATCCAGTTTCTTCACATATTATTCTAAAACTTTGTCAAAAGATTCACCTATTGTTCGGATTTCACGGATTGCAAATACAAATATATAAAATTTAAAAAATGGTAAATTGATTCCTCTAACACGCTGTTGTCAGAATCAATGTTTTGTGGGTCTTTGATACCGAAAAATTGATTGACGGCAAAACATCTGTCGGTCTCTCTTCCATCTATCCGTCTGTGGTCAACGCTAGAGTCTAAACCGTTCATCCGATTTTCTCCAAAAGTGATTATTCCTCGATCGATTTAAAGAAACTCAAGTTCCTGCGAGTTTGATAATGATATGTTGATATTTGGGGGAATTTTACAGATGCCTCCACATTTTAAAATATTTCTCAAAATGACTACAAAGTTTTTGATTAAACCTTGTCCTCGATTATCGTAAAGGACCTCTTAAAATAATGGGGCGTGCCTCATTGTCGTTGAAATTCCAAAGTTTTCGAAAATTGCATAAGTTCAATTTTTTGAGCGTCTTCCTACAACTACAATAATGAAGATAGAAATACTTTTCCTCAAACAATCTGTTCTTTAAATAGAGATCTTGAAGTAATGTCAAGAACAATTTTTAGAAAATACTGGTTTTCGTGAAGAGAAAATTGCGAAAAACTTGAGAAAACTTTGAAATTAGAGCGTTTTTTTGAGATGTCGGTTTTTGAAACGGACAGACACTTTTTGGCGTCAATCGATTTTCTGGTATCAAGGACACACAAAACCTGGATTCTGACTACATAACATGTTATAGGAAGTAATTTACTATATGTAGAAACACGATTTATCCACTTTGCCCTTACCAGGGCCCAGGGTTTTCTGTTGAAAATTCGCCGCTTTCCGGCGCACGATTTCAATACTTTATCTCCTTACGAAGTAAGGGACTAAATAAAAGGGAGGGAGAAATGTATCCCCTGGTTTCCGCCAACCCATGGTGATGCCGCGGTTTGAGATGAGATTTCACCGCGTCCCTCTTCTGGTTCTTGGATTTCACATGACTGAAATTCAAGAGCGTGTGGGCGCCCAATCTGGAGTTGGTCCGCGGTATTCAAATAGCTGATAAGGCTCTTTAAGGAGGAACTCCTCCGCTCATGCCTTAAGGCTGCAGTAAAAAACTTTTCTTCATTTGGCCGTAGCAGCGGTGTGTCATATGGACGATTACTAAACCAGAGAAGGAAACGCTGAGAATTCCTCCTCAAAGTGATCGAGTTTTCGCGACGCTTACTATGTGCGTGAAGTTTAAATTTGATCAAATTCAGTTTCCTAAAATGAGGTACAAATGTTCATTATCTCTCATACATAAAAGCAAATGTATTTATTGGGTAATTACATTCAACAGAAGACATGTGAGGAGGACATTCCTCCCTTCCCTCTCCGCGAGAAATCACCGCGCGTGAGAGGTACATGAAAGGAATTGCACTTATGAAAAAACAAAAGAATACAGCAAAATGGCGCTGATGTCATCTGTTACTGTCCAATTACCAGTATCCGTACCGAAAATTTGAAGAAAGATTTGGAACCGTCATTGAAAAAATCTTTTTAATACTTTTTAATATTGCCCTTATTTTACTCAAAATTGCACAAAAACTAATACTTTTAATGCAATGATTGTGACATTAATTAAAGAACTCAATTGTGGAGAACAAACTTCATTTTAGTAAAAAATCACTAAATTTAATATTGTAGTTGAAGGAAGACGCCAAAAAAATGAAACTTTTCTTAATTTTCGCAAATTCAGTGTGAACAGTGAAAATAGGAGTAAATCTATATAACTGTACTGCTCTCTATTCTAAGACGAAATTTAAAGAAAAAATTGGAATTATTTTGGGAAAATACTTTTTAAAAATTATACATGACCTTTTTTAGAGATCTGATTATTTAGTACCGAGTTTTTGTGGCAAAAAATATCTTCTATCAATTTTGTTGTTTTGAATACAAAGGCTTTTCTGAAAAGAGTTGAACATTTTTTACCTTACTTTGATACACGCGAGAATAAAATGTAAATAAACAATTTGCAACCGTTTTTGAGAAAATAATTATTTAAAAATTGCCTCTATTTCACGCATAATTACGCTAAAACTCCTCATATTTTTGACAAATTTCACATGATCTTATTTCAAGATATGTGTAGTAAAGAACAGATTCCATTAGGAAAAAAATCTATCTTCGATATTGTTGAAAACATTCAACATTTGCAATTATCGAAAAATCAAATATTTCAACGAAAATTATACCAGCGTCATTATTTTAGGCGTCCTTTAGGCTAGCCGGGGACAAAATTTAATGCAAAAATTTGAAGCTAGTTTTGAGAAAATTTTGAAAATGTTTTTGAGGCTTCATGTAAACCAAAAATCAGAAAACCCATTCTGAACTCATGAGGCCTGAAGTTGCTTTAAAATGGTAGAGGTAAATCACTTTGGAGAAAATTGGCTGAACGGTTTAGGCGCTAGCGTTGACAACAGATGGCCGGACAAACATTTCTGCACAAATGCAGTATGTTATGGAATTTTTTGTAAATGATATTATATAAGATTTAAAACTTTAAAAGCCCTAACGGCTCAAAGAAAGATCAATATATTTATAAAAAATCAGAGAAGCGTTGGAACACGAAACTATCAATTAAGAAAGGTGAATAGTAAAATATTTAAAAATGAAACATTAAGTATTTGTCTGAACAAAGATGAAGTAATAATACTACACCCCCTTTGTATGAGACTGTTCAAGAAAGTTTAGAATACCAGAACGTGTTTCTGTAAAAATGAAAACCGACCCCCTTTGTATGAGACTGTTCAAGAATGTAGAATATAGGCTGGGGTGACGATGTTTCGACCGACATATCGTCGGTCCTCTTCAGAGCTGTAGTCTAGCAAGTTACGTCGGCACCCCAGCCTTCGACGCGGCGTCACCCGGACAGCCCAGATCATGACTCTGGCCACGGAAGCCTACGATATCACTGAAAAACATGTCGCCTGTTGACTCTGTGCCCAGAGGCCGAGAACAAAGTAGATGCTGCGCTCGAATTGGCCGGCAGCGGAACTCTGTGGATGTGGCGAACCTTCTTGGCGACGAGCATCTGTGGAGTGTTCAATATGTGGTTGCTGCTCTCCTGGGTGTATTTAGCTCCAGAAGTACCATTCCACTGTAAAATTTCAGCACTGGATAATGCCGGTTTTACTGAGGAGCAGCAACTGGAGCTTACAAATTCGTAAGTTTCATTTACAGTAGTTATTCAAGCTAGTATTCTCTAAGTACCTCATACTTAGGCTCTCCAGCAAAACAATAAAACCTTTAAATATAATCTGCAGAACAGAGGTTAAAATGAGGTGAAAATGTTTTTAATTTTAATTACTCCTCACGTTTCACAAAATATACCCAAGTCTTTATTTATTTATTTCTACATCGACTTGAATATGGTTATCCATTATTTGTGTTAATAAGTTTTCGTGTCACTGTACGGCTCCGTTTTTTTTTTTGTCTTTTGATTTTTATAAATATTTTCACATATTTACAATGATATTATATATATTCTTCCCGACTTTAATATACTTCAATGTACTATTTCATTGAACGTAGAAATATTGTAATATTAACGCTAAGTATAAAAAGCCTCCTTATTCTATCCCTTACCCATCCAACAATCAGAAGTAACTTCGAGAATATCAAATTGCCATGTCGCATCGTTCGAATACCAGCTACAATACAGGTCTTGGCGCTCTCCTTTAACATCACACGAAGGCCAAGAAACCCGGTAGCGGGCCACCCGGCTGAGTAAACCACGCATATCGCCGAGCTCTGAATCTGTGAATAAGACTGGAATACAGGCCTTGACGTTAATTCACTCTTTATACAGACTAGGTGCATTAAATACTGTGAAATCTTGAAACTAATATTATTAGACAACATTTTAAATAAAAACTTTGGAATACCTTTTGAAATATGCTTTTTTTAGGAATTTAGGTTTCTATAATCTACCAATATTAGGTTTGTTCTGATAAAACTGAAAGATCAACTTTCTATAATTTCATAAAAATATATATATATATATATATTGCCATGTTTAGGAAGATGGAGTTATGAGGTTTTCATTCCTTATAGTTACTGCTCCTTAGAATCAAGAACTACGAGCATAAAAAACAATCGTCATCGGTATGAAGCAACTGTTAATTCTTTTATTTGTTGCTACGAGAGCGAATGTTGAATTAATGATGATTGAAATAAACCTCATCGGTCGGCGCAAACCACGGTGTGACAGAAAGATAAGAAGAACCTTATCTTTCTATTACACCGTAAATCTGAAGCGGAAGAATCTAAGCCTTCTGAGTGAGACGTCACAAACAAAAATGGTCTCGAGCGTCAAGGTCTGTAATATTGATCATGACCACTGTTTGGCATCGCCATGTGAAACATTTTTTTTATTTTTATTTAATTTTTGTTTTCATAACATAGTTTAGTAGGTTACCTCAATAAAGGACTATGTGAATTACAATTTAATTTTAAAAATATACCTTAGCATAATTTATAACATGCCGAACAAAGAAGTTAATGGAGTCAACTGATGCATCGAAATTCGAATTACAATGAGCTAAACAAATTAGTTAACTCCATAATTTTAAATAAACTAGATTTGTTTCATACATGATTCATTTATACAGGATTATAAAAACCTGAAGGAATGAGAATAATACTGCGGAATCGGAAATGAAATTTGAGATAACAAGTAGGATACAAGTACACTTTCTTGAATAATTTTAATAAAATAATAGTCTTGTAATTTTCTTCTGCTATCAAGATTGTCAAACCTAATCTTGTATGAAGGCATTAATTATCCTCAGAATATGAGAATTCGTTATGAGAGGTATTTATGACTATCGTCTCCTATATTATTTCAGTAGTATGCATATCTTTTGCGGCACTCATGGAGACGGCTTCAAAGAAACGTTTTCGCGCCGTAATCTATAGGATAAGACACTTTTGAACATTCTATTACTTTTGGCCGATTTGGTGCATATCGATACTTCTGATACCAACTTTTTTTAAATTTTATTTATTTAACAGAATGAGCTGATTATACAACACTCAGCCAACTTTTCAGTTGTTGGGAGCGAGCAGTTTCAGACGAAAATATGCGAAGGGGGTGGCTACCGCCACCTCCCATTAAACATAGATTGAAGTAGTGCGAATGATAAAGTGAAGGAATACATATTGTTGACTTTTTATGGGAGGACTATTTATTTCATTATCTTATATCAGCCAGTTTCCGGAGGAAGATGTGGAAGGGGAGTCGGTTGGGGAAACGAGTTTCTACGGGAACCTTGACGACAACGGGGAACCTTGTGGAACTCCTGCTGAACTATTTCGTGATGAAGAGACGGTTGAGCCCACTTGTACAATAAATGTGCGGTCTTTAATGAAATTGGATAGGGTGTTGATTAAATATTTCGGTATACCTAGTTTTCTTAGTTTATAAATGATTCCTTCGTACCAGACCCTGTCGAATGCTTCAGCGACATCGAGGAAGACTGCTGATACCAACTACTCAGGAATACAGAATATATTTCTCTATGACCTTCAGCCCTTGGTGCTGGTGGCCATCTTTGTGACGTCACGCTTAGAAGGCTTAGATTCCTCCATCTTATATTTACCCTTTCTATGTATACCGTGGTTTGCGCAAACTGACGAGGTTTGTTTGGATAGTTATTAATTTAATATTTGCTCTCTTGGCAACAACAAGAAGTACTATTAATAGTTGCTCGTTACCGATAAAGATTGCTTCTTATGCGTGTAGTGCATCCATTCATTTAACGTTTTGCCATGGTCTACAAATGTGCACTTAAGTGTGGAGGGATCAACGATGGAAACGGACCACATGGTCTCATGTTTCATTTTCATGATGCCCTTAGGAAAAATTAGGGTGGGGTTTAACATGCGAGTGTTCTCGCACGGGTACACTATTCTTATGTTCTGTTAATTCTAATTACTCGCACTTCTTTTGCTGTAATCTTCCTGGAATTATTTTTACATAAAGAATTATTAAATTATTTAGAAGTTTCTTGATTAGTTAATTGATAATTTAACTAATGAATTAGTAATTTAATTAGTTAAATAGTAATTTAATTAGTTATTTATCAAGACTTATTTAATGTAAGCGACTATTGAAGAGACTTAAGCGTACTTTTTTTGTAATTGTTTGATCTGGACACAAATACATATCCATTGTATGGTCTCCTGACAGAATTAGTTTTATTAAGTCACTTGAAAAATTTAAGAGACGATTTGCATAATTTTTAGAGTTTAAATTAATTGGTAGTTATTCATCTCATTTAGAGTAAGTGGTACTTGTGTTGTAAAATGCTACTTTTGTGAAGTATACACATTGTAAAGTGCTACTCTTGTAAAGTGCCAAAGTCCACTTTACAGTGTGACGAGACAGAGATACAAAGGCCATCCGTAAGATACTCATGTCGAATAAGAGCAAAGTCCGATCTACACATGACATAAGCTAGATCAATGCAAACAATCCAAAGTGACACTTGATGATGGGAAAAAGAAGTCCCTGAAACGTTGTGGTAGCATTCCTTTATTAATAAATGGCATATAAAGTGATGTAAGTGTTGTTCCCTTTATAAACAATATATGGCAACCTAATAAAACAAAATATAGGATATAATATTGTACATACAAAGTAAAAATTAAGGTAGCTAATAAAACCAACTTTATTAATATTATAAACTAGAACTAGATGAATAATATACTATTACAGTGAAATCCTTTAGTCAAGATTTTTGTTTTTACATTGAGGTAAATAAAGGAGATAAGTCCACGGGAATAATTCCTTTAATTGCAAAATAATTAGTGTTCGTCTTTAAATTAAAATGAAACATTTAAATGTTTGCTTAATTTATTTTATATTGTTATAAGCACATTTTACAGTAGTTTAAACTCAAAAACTCTTCGAGTACAACATTTATAAAAAAACTTTCAGAGTTGTTTAAATGCTTTAAATTGCTCTCCTGAAAAATTGTAAAAAGTGGACTAATCCTCTTCATTCCTCCAACACTTATGTATTTGCCCAAGCCCTATTTCCTGGAAATTCTGAATTTATACTACGTGATTCACCGCCAGGGCCGGGAAGCGCGACTGCGAAGTGCCCAATTTGGACTACAATGCGCTGGGCAACCTCTCTTACGATGAAGCGCTCAAGAAAGCGAAGGAAGACAGAGAGAAAGTGGGCACTGTGCCCTGCGAGGACTACACTTTCGCACAGATAGGCACTTCCTGTGTCGAAGAGGTACTACGACGCTTAAGCCGAAGAAGTAAAATACTCAAAATTGATGTTACTCCGAATGTTGGATTAAGCAATCAAAATCAGCGTTCGTTCAATGTTCAAAGTAAAATAGTTTATAATATTATATTTACAATTTTTTATTATTTATCTTTCTAATAAACAAAACAGGAAAACTAATCAAACAAAGCCTAATTTTAAGAAAATAAATAAGAAACCCTTAAAGTGATGTTTTATTTATGTTGAGCTGTGGGATGCAAAGTATAAGATAAAAGGATGAAATTTTGGGAAACTAGAGAATTTACAGGGCTACAATTTGTATTTAACCGTTTATATGAACTGTGTCAGAACATGAGATATTCTTAAAAAACGAAGGAAGAAAGTAATTTTTATCCATTTCCCCCTTTTTGTTGATTTTAAGGGTCAAAATCGGATATAAACGTCTGAAAAAATTCTCGAAACATCTTTATCATCTATCAAAAATCGCATGAATAATCCATGTCAATATTAGTTGGCGTAATGTGTTTAAAAAATTTAAACTTATATAAGAAACTAATTATCACGAGTTCTTTTTTCATTTGTACCAAGTACTCCAGGTAACTTGATTTAACTCTGGCGTAAAACTAGTTTTTTACACTTCAATTACGATTTTCAACATAATTTTTTTTCCCCCGGGGGCTGTCTAATCTTATTCCGCTACACCCTTTGATTATGTTTTATGTTTGACAAAATATTCAAAATTAGCTCTGATATGTTCTTCCACAGGAATTTCAGGGTTGGTAATTTTTGAGTGATGAAATTTATTGTAATTGATTCAAAGCTTTTCATACTTTTCTTTAACATTTTGATTTATAATTGATATTTCAAGGAAGCAAAACACATTTATTAAATTTTCGTGGAAAATATAGAGTAGTTCGACGAGACTCTGTTCTTGTTTGAGAACACCGATAAAGAGTGCTGAGAAACGAGGTACAAAACACAATCTAATTAACTGAATTGTGTACGTAGTTATGATAAGGATACACAGCAACCCAATTTAAACATAATATTATTATTGAAAATTATAAATGTACCATTTTGTATACGCACTTTAATCTTTTCAGGAAAAAAGTAACAATCTACAGTAGTTTTCGAAAGAAAATTTGACAATGTCATAGGGGTTTCTTGTTAAGTACTCCAAATATAAAATATCTTAATTACCCGCGTATCTTACTCAAGAGAAACACATAATGGAAATGTCAAGATTTGCTTATCGAATTTCAACCCAAGAGCTCGTAAGCTGACAGTTATGCGTGACACATTCATTCATTCAATCAAACACACGAGGATAATTCAACAAACCATGTGCACATTCGTTCTATCCGTGTGTAGGTTAACTGTATAGCTTTGTGCTCGTACCAGCCATAAGATGATATCATTCACTTGGCTTATGGTGGGTTTCAGCGTTATCACGTAATGTCCGCATGATATGTTGTGACGTAAACACGGTAACCTCTTTTTCGCACTTTCGTTAACACCAATATCATCTTTGCCACGCAACTACCACACGTTTTGTGAATAATTAATAATAATACCACTAAAAACACCAAAAAGGACGAAGCTTTCGTAATCTACTTTTGTGATCTGAATGTGTACCAAATGCTAAAATTCTTAGACGACTTCCAGAACAACGTAGATGTAATGTTTATCATTGGCGAATAGTTTACCAGTGGATTGAACCATTCAAAAGCAGTCAAAAAGTATGCAGGAATAAAAGAGCAATATGTCCAGCGTCATCCTCTACTGATCTCAATTTTTAGCAAGTTGTGGCCGGATTCTGAATAACCGATGTGTGACTATTGATGAAGTGGCAAACCGTTTGCAGGTTAATCAGATTTTGCATATGAAAACGCCGAGATCGAATGTTGAAAGACTTGATTTGACGACTATTTTGATTCAAGAGTACCTGCATCCACATACCGCCGCCCAAACTCTTCAGTCTTTATCACCGGGAGCGGTGGCTCAGTGCATTAACTGAGACTGCAGCACCTCTGACCGGGAGGTCCCAGGGTCGAGTCCTGACAGCGGCAGGATTTTCGACACTGGCTTTTCAGCTAGGTCGAATTCAGTCGCTGTCTGGAGGAGAATTCTAGCGGCCGACTGCTCTGATCGGTAGTTTTCCGTGGTTTCTCCGGTCAACGCGAAGTGAATGCCGGAGCAGTACCCTACCAAACGGGCCACGGACTGCGCACAATATTTCCTTCCTCTTCCTTATCCTATCCTCTTCCCTTACACGCACACTTACATTAACATGCAGTACACTACCACATGTTCCGGGAGGCCGGTCGGGAGCTTAGAGCTTGTCCCGGCTGGGGCGGTACCTCGCTGGTGGGAGATACTTTGTAGGAGAAAACCCCGTTAGCCGACGGTTGGTCGGCGCCGGATCTGACCGTCCTGCGGGGGAAGACCACTGCCACCTCCCGAGTAAAAACACTCACTACACTTACAGGACTAATGACCGCGGAAGTTGACGCGCTCGGAATCACTAACAATCAATCAATCAATTTATTTCTCGGTGTCAGAGCGTCCTGGCTACGGTTCCAAACTTACATTATGTTTTGTTCATTTAAAGATACTTTAAGAGGCCGCGGGCTTGCCTCACACTTCGTGCATACTGCATAACATGCTGTTCAATCGATTTTTTTCTCAGTGTATAGAAGAAATACATCAAAGCTGATGGACTACGTCCATCACCATGATGGATCAAAAACATTGAAAGACATGGTGCAGATATTAAGAATGGTACTGGTGTCGTTATCAATTAGAAACACTGAATGCAGGTACTTACTGACCTCGTACATACATTCCAGAACGTCGGGTATAAAATTGGCTCTCCACCAACAACAATCTTAATCATCTTTTAAACTGCAATAATATACCTTTTCTCAGATGTGTGTACGAAGATATAGCTTAAAAGAGCCTTAAGCAAGAATTTTCTGACCACAAATTTGAGGTTGTGTTGCAGAGATCGATCCCATACTTTCCCTCCCAGTACTCCAATAAATGGAGATAAAGTAAAAAATATGCTCTCGATCGCCCCAAACTAGAGAAAAATCGAGTTGTGTGGACAAATGGGTTTCTTGTTCTTCTCTTACGCTCCTTCTAGACTAAATCTAGAGAATAGTTTGTCACCTGCCAGTTTCTGAAGCATTTGATTCTCGTTTCTCATTAAGTGTACTCGTACGATGAATTAAATGAATCAAATAGAAATTAACCAACTCACTGTAACAAGAAAATTTTAATCCTTTTTTGGTGTTTTTTTTTTTTGTATTCGTCTTCGCATCCAAATAAGATAGTAGATGTAATAGCGAGTGTATAACGAATAACATCCTTATTAGCATTAATTATGTCGTTTTCTGTGCAGTTTCGTTTGGTCTGCGATCGTGCAGTTCTTTTGCCGACTCTGCAGACGGTGGTGCCCGCGGGGAAGTTGTTAGGATCCCTCTTCATGGGATGGTTTTCTGACGGGTATGTTCAACTTTCTTAAAATTCAAGATCATTACTTGTTTAACAAGCGTTCCTTAACAAAAATAGTATTATTCGACAGTAAATTCACAATAATTTCTTTCAACTAGACAAACTTATATAATATTACATGTCTTTGTAATGTTGCATCTGACATGTGGTTAGGCGGAAGAGCGAGCCTGATGGCCCGAGCCTCGCCATATCAATAAAGGCATTATTATTATTATTATTATTATTATATATTAAACTCAAGGGAAAAATATTTAATGCCATTTGAATACTTAGATCATGTTTAATAGTTAATGTTCCTTTTCTGAATTAAATCACCTTTAAAAATTTACATTAAAATGTAAACAGTCTTTGGACTGGAGTCAGCCACCCAATCAGCACCGTACAAATTGGCGAAATATCCTCCGGCGGCCGCGGGCGTAGTAGGCGCTTGCCCTCCTCGCTGCGCGTCCACCGTTAGAGCGGGCGCGGAGGCCTTTGCAGTTGGCCCTGCCGCAGCCGCGCCCGTTGTTAGGATCCCTCCTCGGCGGCTCCACACATTCGGCTTCGCCGAGCAGCGAGCTAGTGCTCGCCCAATCCCGAGCAGCTGACGCGTTCGGCGAATGTTCGCTCCCTTTGATGAATCCAAAAGACCGAGATGCGGGGGAAGGGCGAGCACCGAATGTTCGTCACTCGGCAAATAGCAAGCATCTCATCCACACTACTCGGGATTCGGCGAGCGGTTGTTCGCTGTTCGCCGAAAAACGAATGTGTGGAGCCACTTTTACACTCATTCATATACTTGGGTTTTTCTAACGTGGCATCTAAGTGGAATATGTAACGAATTTTTTGGTGTCATTCTCGGTCCCGCCGCAAGACGTCGCATGATCGCGACGGTATCAAGCAATTCTGCAGATCAAGCGACTCTAGTGGCACGACCGAAGAAGACGCGAAAAGCCGTGCCCTATTCCATCTGGGAGATACTACCCTCTCTCAGCGACACCTTGAACTAATACATTCAGATTAGGTAATTCAATACAAAATTACCGTATACGTTCACGGTATCCCAAAATATGTTCCGCGCAGCAAAAATATTCAATGAATTCGAAAATTAAATTTATAAATAATGTTAAAATTAACTTAGTGATTAAAAGCAAAATGACTTAGTTTATTTAGTTTTTTATTTCTCATGGATGAAAGTTACTAGCCTGCCAAACGACTGCGGGATCGTCCCTCAATGTTACAAAATATTGTATTGAAACTCCCTGTAAAAAATTAATGTTGAACAGGAAGAATAAATATAAGAAAAAACTGGCATCTTGCGGCCCGGAATGCAATTGTTGCATTCCAATTTGATATTCCCCGATTGCTAGTAATTTTCCTTTCATATAAGATTTAAATCGTATTTTTAAATAAAAAAGAAAACGTAATTGGGCTAATTTTATTTCAAGCTTGCAGTTTGCTTGAAAGATAATACATCAATACATTGAAAGTGTAAATAAATTCTTCGCAACTCGGACAGAAAATATGGATTATCAAATAAGTTTTAAATAATTTCTAAAAGAATAATTTTACAGTATAACAAAAGTTCGAATGTAAGAAACCAACAAAGAAATATGAAATAAAAAATCAAATGCTAACTTACATAGCATCCAACTGCATCGAATCATCTCTCATATATGATCACGCAGGAAATTCGAAACGGGCGACAGTTTCAGGCAAAATTTCACAAAAAATACTCATATTTTCGAAAAATTGAACATGGGTCTATTTGAAGATCTGTTTTTGATTAACACATTTCAGTAAGAAAAAAATTGTATCTTCACCATTTTAGTTGTAGGAAGTCACCGTTGTTTTTTTCTTTTTTTTCTTTCGGTTTTCAAAAAATCAGGCATTTCAACAAACATGAAACTTGCACCATTCTTTTAAGCGTCTTTTGCGCTTTCTAAGGTCCAAATTTAATCAAAACATTTTGTACCTTTTAATAAAAATGGTTTAAAGAAAATAAAACTTGCCTATGTTTGGCGCAAAATTTCGCAAAAAATACTCACATTGTCGAAAAGTTGAACATGACATTATTTGAAGATCTTTTTTTGATGACACATTTCATTACGAAAAAATGTTTATGAAAGGTAATTCCTCGAGTGGTTTGGAAATTGTCGATAAATTCCCGACTCGCGAAGCGAGGAGCGACAATTTCCAAACCACGAGTGAACTTTACTAAGACTATTTCACGAATAAAATTTCATAAATATAATGTACTTTTAATAATTAACATTGTTTTATTCAATTTTTTTTACATCGAACAGAAATATATACATAAGGGCAATTATAAGCAACAAAATAAACATAAGACAAACTTCTTAGTTTGTCTTATGTTTATTTTGTTGCGAAACTACAAAATTACTTGAAAACACAGTTATTGAATTCTCACTCAATCTGTAAAGTTTAAATTCGAAGGAAACGTGTTTTGTTTGCTTATTTTTAAGGAAGATGTTGAATTTGAAGCGCTGCTATGTCTTAATTTATTAATAATTGAAGAATGGTGTTCCTCATTCAGTTGGAGATATGTCTTGAGTGACGATTACATAACCTCTATCTGTATAAGGCGCAAAATTTATTTATTATAAAACCTCCTAGGAGGTGATAATCAATAACTGATAAACATGCATGGTAAAGTCGTCTCTAATTGGCTGGTAGGGTCCCAGTTCTTGCACGATATTGGCTGAAACTTCATGAGTGGAATAGTCTTCATAATTGTAGTTGTAGGTTGCCGAAAAAAATTCTGAATGTTTTCAGTTTTCGAAAAATCAGGCTTTTCAACGAACATTAGACCTGCACCATTCTATTAAGGGTTCTATATGCTATCCGAAATCAAAATGTAATCAAAATTGTGCCGTTTATGGAAAAAAAATTGTTTAAACAAAATTAAAAATGGCCTATAGTTTACCCAAAGTAACGCGAAAATACTCATTTTCGAAAAATTTTACATGACCTTACTTCAAAATCTATCTTAAACGAACACATTTCATTCAGGGAAAAATATCGATTTTTAATATTTTAGTTGAAGGAAGTCGACGGAAATATTTTGAACCTTTGCAGCTTCCGAAAAATCAGGGTTTTCAACGAACATGAGGCAAATACCATTCTTTGAAGCGTACTGTATACTGCCCAATTACAAAGTTTAATCAAAAACGTTGCATCCAGTTTTTGAAAATGTTCAAGGGGCTTCATGTCAAGTACCCCCAAAATTAAAATTTCGGTTTCAAATTAAAGGGCCAGCGACATCAGCTAGATCTATTGTGAAATATCAATTTTGGAGAAAATCGGCAGAACGGTCTACCCGCTACCGTTTTCACAGACGGACGGACGTTTTACTGTCATTCGATATTTAGGTATCAAGAGCTGGATTCTCGCTACACAGAGATTTTTTCCCTAAATTTAACAACTGGATTTATCCACTTTTTCTTCACCTGGGTCCGGCAATAAGAGTTTTCTGCCAAAAATTTGCCGCTTTCCCTCCCGGCATTACATTACTTTCTCTCTACTGCGTAAGCGGTAGCGGGAAAGTAATATGAACGAACATAGTCTTTGTGATTACACCTGTATTATTAGTAGTCAAAGAATTTAGTTACCGATTAATTCAGAAAACGTAGTGTCGAATACATAACCAGTTTATAGCACTTAATACTGTTTAATACTTATTTATTCTTTTGCAGCCTTGGTCGCAAAATAGGTTTCATCATTTCATCTTCTTTTTATATGGCTGCTGCTGCAATCCCCTTCATGTCGCAAGACTATACAGGCCTGTGCGTAGGTCGGTGTTTCATGGGAATTGGAGGGACTGGGTGCTTTTACAGCGGCCTCACTCTCAGTAAGCATTGGTTCAAAGACCTCACTCCCTATTTGCTAGATTTCTAAGATAAACTAGTGGTGCTATAGAATAGTGCAGACTTTTGCACACGATACTTTTCAAAAATCTTTCGCCTACCTTTTTGGTATTACCGTACCTCTCTTCCCAGCTGCTTCCAATTGGTCACTAAAAGAGATTTTTCACTTGTGATTTTTTCGGTTCCCTAATGGTAGAACTAAAATAAAACGTCAAGAGTATTGTAGGAAAGTAAAACATGGTCTGTTGGAAATTCTTTAATCGAAAAATTGTGATCATTCTTGAGAAATGTTCTTTAAGCATTTCTCAAAAGGCGTAATTTTAACTCAATTTTCGCAGAAAACTCACATAGTTTTCGAAAAATGTAATTCAAAATTATTTGAAAGTGAAAAACCTAATGTAAAATATTCATGGGAGAGATTTTATATTTTGTAATTTTTGAAAAATCAAAACGAAGCATGAAAATGGCGTGTATGACATGTACCTCAATGAATTTAGCATAATCCGTACCAAAAATTTGAACAAAAATTTCAAGCCGTTTTTCAGAAAATGCGTTCGAGCGTTTTTGAAAATTCGCGGTTTTGAGCACTTTTTCACATAAAACATTTTGAGTTTCTGAGAAACTTTATCATTTGAACCAAAAACGTCCTTAATGTATATAAATCTTGGTACAACATGAGATATCTATACATTAGGTACTTCAACGGCACGTACTTTCTCTCCTTACAAACAGTTACGTAAAATTATAATACCTCAATTTCTGCCCTTCCCAACGTTTTTTAGTCCTCACGTGTAAAACTCGTTACCAATCGTAACGCATTAGACGCAGGAACTAATAGATCAAAGCTATTAGCTATCAACACAAATTCCACAATCCAAAACTCCCTTCCACTCATTCCCAAACACCGCCCAATAATGAGAATGTATTCTGAGAATTTCATACTGACGTATCGCGGAGTTCCCTTTCTTGAAATGCAACCTGATAACTCCTGAAAGGTTCTGGCAAAAGAAGTACAGAAAATCAATAAAAGTCTTTAACTTCGATATTGTAGTTGTAGGAAGATGCCGAAACAAATCTTGAACTTTTCCAACTTCCAAAAAATAGGGGATTTCAACGAAAATGAAATCTGCACCATTATTTTAGGAGGACTATGTTTAATCAAAAAAATTGAAGCCATATGTTGATATGAAAATTATGAAAATCTGACAGACGGACGTTTTGCCGTCGTGATTGATTGTTAGTAATTCTGGACGCGTCAATTACGGAGGTCATTAGTTCCGTAAGTACATTGCTTGGTCTTTCATCCGGAGATTGCAGTGATCTTACCCCATTGGATGGCGAGATCCGGCGCTGACGTACCGTCGACTAGTGGGGTTTTCCCCAACCAGGTATTTCCCACCAGCGGGGCACCGCCCCAGTAGGGACAAGTTTTAAGTCCCCGACCGGTCTCTCGGCATGTGGTGTAGAGTAGTGCAGTTGTGTGTAAGGAGTGAGGATAGGACAAGGAAGCGGTAGGAAAAATCGCGCGCGGTCCGTGGCCCGTTAGTTTGGGTACTGCTCCGGCATTCGCGTTGTGTTGATCGGAGAAACCACGGAAACTACCGATCAGAACAGCCGGCCGCTAGAAGTCTCCTCCAGACAGCAACTGAATTCGATCTAGCCGAAAAGCTAGTGTCGAAAATCCTGCCGCCGTCGGGACTCGAACCTGGGACCTCCCGTTCAGCGGCGCTGCACTGACATCAGTTGATGCACCGAGTCACCGCACCCTGTTTGGATGTGTGCAACGAAACATTGAGACGCATGCCTTGTTATATAGCTATAAACGCAGGGGCAATTTTGAGCACTTTCTCTAAAAATTGTATTTGAGGCAGCAATAAAGGTGATGATGGTATACCCTGAGTTGTGTTATTTCACGGCCTTCCAACTTCTTTCCCGGTGCTCTTTGATAAAATACTTTAATAACAGCAGGTAAAATCAATCTAGAACCCATACCCTTTCTAAAAAAAAATCACAAAATTTGGTTGAGTAGAAAGCTAAAATTTCGTTCCACACAAAGAACCCTTAGTGTTTTGATTAAATAATATATTTTTTTTACAAATTGCGTAAAATATACGATGTTCTTAGTAATATTCTGTAATATGGAATAAATGATCGGTTACCAACCTGAGGTAACGGTCTCATTTGATAATTCTCCAATATTGTATTGTAATAAACAATTGCAGATGGTACTCTCCAAAAAAGGAGAGTTACAGCTTCATCAAATGAAAGGAATGTAAATTAGAAAAATGCTTTATAAATTGCTTAGCTACTCTGATACCTAATTATGCTAATTGCAAACTGTTTTTATGCAGGTTTCAAAAGTTTCATGTTTCTTCGATTTTTCTATTACGTACTTTAAATTGCTAAACTTCCAATAGAAGATATTCGTTAGGTTATTCGTTATTATTTAGACCCTATCTTCGTCCACGTATACACACCTGCAAATATGCTTAGGAAACAAAACAGCTGTCTACGAAACACATCCCCAAAACTTTCTATATTTGCTATGGAAATCATTCTTGAATTTTTGATTAAATTTTTAAAATTATTTTACGTTTTCACTAACAGATTTGACTTGGAGTGAACTTTCTAGGTCTCTTAATTTATAATTTTTCAATAGGATGTGACCCTAAATGAACTTTTATTAATGAATATGGGTTGTTATGATTTGCAACTATTTGATCACACTGGGATTCAATTCCCGTAATTTCTGTTTCTTACAGACAGATTATCATAGGTAATATCACGAGTGCTTTGGAAATTGTCGATAAATCCATGACTCGCGTAGCAAAATGAGCTAATTATTGAAAATTACTGAAAACCATGTTAAAATCAAATAGGTTATACATAGTTTATTAGACATCGACATAGCGGTCAAAAAGGATACCGCCTCCTACGCAGCTTATTATTGGCCAGTAGGGAGGAGCGGTAAGAAAAATCGGATAGAAAAAGCATAAACCTTCTGAAATACACCGCAGAGATTGGTGTATTTTGTACGTATAGTTAAACACTATTGTTTTTAATTTTACGTGTGAAATAGTCTATTTTTATTTCATTTTCCGCTCAATAAATTGCTGGTGGGAGAGGCCTGGTTAAGGGGAAACCTCACTAGCCGACGGTAGGTCGGCGCCGGATCTCGCCATCCAGCGGGGGAAGATCACCGCCATCTGCCGAGAAAAAAACATTCACTACACTTACGGAACATAACAAAATCATTTGATGAGCTCGGAAACACGAAAAATCAATCAATCAATCAACTCGACACCAACACCCTTGTATGCTCTTCTTATCTCGGGCAGCAGAACGCAAGGCCCTCCGCGGCAATATATACATGAGAAGGGACAATCATGCCAAAGGTGGGGCTCGAACCCGCGACCCTTCAGACCGACCGAGTCTCCTCGCCCATTCAGGATGGCATTTGTAAAATTAAAATGCGATATTAGGCGGATGCAGAAAACTGGTATTCCTCTCCGAGACCCTCAATACCGTCCCCCATCGCTCTGTCATTGAAGTCTGTGGTGTTATTTCGTTACGCGACACTTTCTATGTGTCGTTGCGATATTCAAACGCAATTCTATACTCAATGACCGAGAGCTCACGATGTTCACGCATACGGAGCGACCAGTAGGATGGCTCGTGCTTTGCAATGCTACACGTCCATAAGTGTGACGTCACAAATTGGTTGTGCTGCCTGGATTGCAGGCGCTCTTAGATTTCAAAATGAACTCGTTCATCGATATTTCAGGAATATCTCGAATATTAAATTACTTTAAATGAAAAATCTTAATTATAAACATATGGAAGTATTTTACGATTATCTGAGAGCTGGGCAACCTAAGCACGGTCAATCATCGGAATAAAACGTCTTAACACTAGAACGACGGTCACCGGTCAATTGACCGGTTAGGAGTTTCGAACTGCCGTATTTAGGAAACTAGTATATGTATGAGTTTGATATTACGTGACTTTTATTATTTTAGGCTCCAGAGAAGTCCTATAAATTTGTTTGGAAAAAAAGTTGTGTGGTACTGGAGAAACAAGCGAGCCTACCTAAAACGACGGCTTCCGGTCAATTGACCGTGTATAGTTTTAGCATTTGTGTGTGTGTTACTGACATTCTGACTGCTGTTTGTAAAACATGCCAAATCGCACTCTATAATGAAAACAAAACAAAGAAGTTATGTAACAAATGCAAAAAACGTGTTTGTGGTAAATGTCAAAGTGAACAAACTATTTGCAAGAAATGTGACGGAACCTAAAAGTGAAAGGCTCCGCAAAGATTTGAAAACATGATACTTTTTCTTAAAATTTTTTGTTACTCTGTACGACAACACAAAAGTAAGAAATCTAGTTTTAATTATAGTTTGTAACTAAAAACCAAATATAAATTAGTGGGAAGCGACTTACCTGTTGTAAACGTTAAGATGCACTTACCTGCAAACTTTGACCTGTTCTTCTGATTAGCCATATTTGTACCACCTTCAAGTTTGGCGGTATATTCTTCTTATAGTTCATTCAAAGTATTGTAAAAATTGTGTTTGAAATGTTTTTTAAATGTTTTTGTATTTAAAACCCTAATTTAATTTACTTTTACGGCAATAAAACTAAAAATTTCCATGATATGTCATGATTTACGTTTTTTCCTACTGTTTTGAACGAGCAAAAAGTCACAAGTAAGACCAAACTCAAAAGAAAACAAATTGTTAGGGCTACAATTTACTTCAAAAACATCTATAATATTTACAAATAGTAATAGGGCACATCGCAATTCCTAGACATCGTCACAAACATTTAAAAAAGCCAACCGGTCAATTGACCGGTGGCCGTCGTTCTAGGTAGGCAACCAACTCCCGTCGTTCTAGTGTTAAGGAAATTATTTCGTAAATAACAATTATCCGAGTTGAATTCATTAATACATTTCATCTCACAAGAGAATATGTTCAGCTACGTAATGTTGACGCATCGTGATGTGACACAGAATAGATCATAAGAACTCCATTATATTGTAGATCAATGCAAATGAATTGTTTTTTCGTGTAGGTGTGGAAGTGGCCTCTTTGAAATGGAGAAGTATTCTTGGGGTCCTTTTTAACTTAAGCTATGCAGTAGGAATGGTGACGTTGCCTCTCATGTCAATGTTCATAACGCAGTGGCGCCATCTGCTGTTGGCAGTTACAATGCCAGTTTATCTTCTTTTTGCGTCTATGTGGTAAGTGCAGTAAGTACTCATACGACTCAGTATGAGAAGCCTATGATTGACCAATAAATTGATTAAAAAGTGGCATATATTACGCCAAAAAATATTTAAAATACAACGTGTCACTATATATTTTTAACTAGAAATGCATGTTACACAAAACTTTTATGTGAATGCCTTCTCAAGGGAATTTCTCTCCACAGGATAATTCCTGAGTCCCCTAGGTGGCTTGTAACCAAGGGTAAATACTCAAAAGCGTGGAAAATTCTGAAGAAGGCTGACAAACGCGTGGAGGAGATCTTAGGTGAACCACCGCCCGTAAGACCCTATGCACTGAAATGATTACTAATATCTTAGTGGCCGACAGCAGCAAAAACTACTGCTGAATAGAACCAAACCAAATTATTCTCTCCAATGCAACAAACACACTGCTCAAGAACAACAAATATTAATTACCATTAATTGAATTAAATTCCCTTCTGTAACACTGCAATAAATTAAATATTTTACCAATGATTCATTAATAATGCACACATAGTGTAATATAATTGTTAATATATACTAATATAAGTAATTACAAATATATATAAGCAAGCAGAACTCGGCAGACGTCCTGCTCTGTCTTTTACCCCTTTCACCTTTTTCCCTCCCTTTCTCTCTGTTTCCTTCTCTATTTTTCCCTCTACCCTTCTCTTTTCCCCTCGACTCTTTCTCCTCTCTCTCTCTTGTTGCCTTTCGCACTCCTCTCTCCTATCATGGAATAGATTAAAAGTATTTCCGGAATATCCTCAACTATTTGATACTTTATAAGATTCAATAATTTCTATTAAAGTAATAGTCGATCGCGACTTGTCCTGACTGAGCTTCGGATAAAACACCTATGCGCGAATGTCTATCTTCAGGCGACTTACTATTACCCATCTCACTATTATTTAACTAATACCCCAGTCTATGCTAAAAAAATATTCGCACCGCACCGATTGCTTTTGATGTGTTCAGTTCGGTAGCTTTCGAGAGACTGATTATTTCAACCTTCCCACAGAATCACGGTTTTCAATTCCCTCTTCACACCTTTTGAATGTAATGTATCTGGGGCCGTGTCTCCCTAAATGAACAGCGCTATGACACCAAGCATGGAATACTACACTGTATTTAATGGTTTTCCTAACAATGTATATTCTATGACTCCCGAGCTTGCATACAATTGCATCGTGTTACTAACGCTTGATGCCGTTTTTCTCATTCAAATTAAACCCGAGGTTCCAGGCTTATCACAATTCGTGTGAGAACAAACTAGAGGTACTAGAGAATGGCATAGACTTTCTCGTAGTAAAGTTTTCTAATTTCCTTGGTGCGGACTGGCTTCAAGGTCTTGACCTATCCTCATTCCAGCTGCCATCTGTCATCGCCCAAATTATATTTTTTTTGACATTTTCTCAACTTTTGGATTTCTTAATAGTGAAACTGAAATATTACTTCAAGAATATATTAGAAGAGTAAAACCCCGTCGGAAATAGAAATTTTCATTGAAAAATTTGAAGCCTTTTTAAGAAAATGGAGAATAAGCATTACTGTAAATGCGAAGTTTGACATTCTTTTTCGCAGGAATCTATTGACTTTTCGAAAAAACTTCATTTAAAGCCATTTGAAACACTTTCAATCACAAATGCAATAATGTATACAAATCCATGGAAATGGCATTAACAGCGTGAGAGGTATTTAAAAACATTACATTTGTGTAATTTTTGAAAAAACAAAATGATACACCGAAATAAACTTAACGTCATATTAAACAGTACAATAAAAACTATCTATTGGAAAAAATTGGGAGCCATTTTTGAGAAAATGGCGTTTGAGCGTTTCTAAAAATGCGGAATTTTGCACTCATTTTCAGAGAAAACTGTTGTGTTTCAGAGAAACTTTATTTGACATTATTTAAAGTACATTTACTCATCAATATAATGTGAAGAAATCGCCTCAAAAGTATTATCGACGTGAGAGACAAGTAAAAAATATGTTTTCGTAATTTTTGAAAAAACAAAAGAGTAGATCAATATGGCGTTTATGACATTATAGAGGGTTTGTTTGTCACTAAGTTTACCAAAAATTTGAAGACAAAATTTGGAGCCGCCTTTGAGAAAATCTTGTTGTTTTTTTTTTAATTGCAAATATTGCACGCACTATTGCACGAAAGCTACTAAATTTTACAAAAAATTACATGACATTAATGAACATGGACAACAAATTTCATTTGCATGAAAAGTCTCTATCTTTAATATCGTAGTTGTAAGAAGTTGCTGAAAAAAATTCATACTTTTACAATTTCTGAAAATTCAGAGTTAATCCTGAAAATCGGACTTGTGCCAACTTTATATGTGTATTTAACTGTATTCTTACGAGAAATTTAAAGAAAAAATTTGCAGCCGTTTTTGAGAAAATTTTGAAAGTTGAATCGCAGAGCTTCGGCTCACGCAAAAACCACAGGGGTTTCCTCAATTTGGAAAAAATCCTACGCATAGTTTAGGCGCTAGGTTTTTTCACGTACACCAGACAGACTTTTTGCTTTCAATTGGTTTTTCGGCATCAAGAACTCACACAACGGATTCTGGCTACACCACTAACTACTTCGAGGTTTTTTTTCTTAGTTTAGCAACTGGATTTATCCACTTTTTTATTATCAGGGCCCGGTAATGATTTTTTTTGCCGAAAATCCGCCGTTCTTTCGCGCGGCATTACGTAACTTTCTCTATATTGCATATCTTACTCCGTGTATACGTATATGAGAAAGTAAAATGTATATGAACTGTTATAAACTATCATCAAATAAATTCACATTTTCATTAAAGCACATGTCCCAAACAATGCAATTTACGTGGGAACATATTGAAAAGTAATCTCCACCACGGAAATCATATACCATGAACATAACGAATCAAATTACTACACAAAGAAATTTCAATATGTTCAGAATAAAGACTTACACAATTATATATCTTTTAACACGAGAATTAGAAAACTTTCTCAAATAATGCATCTAGAGAGAGGTTTTATTCTTGGTCAGTTGTTTGCAGAAGAGCGTTTTTCTTTGTTTTAGGACGAGGAAAAAGTATCCGAAAAAATAACTTTTGAAGATGTGAAGAGACAAATCCTGAGAATATTGAAATTAATCTCAAACTTCTGCGTTCACCCTGAACTTATCTTTCGGCTGCTGGACATGGTGGCTGTGTGGTTCTTTGTAAACCTCAATTACTACGTGTTTCCACTTAGCGCCGACACCTTTGGTGTAGACAGGTATTACAGACGTATATTGCAAAAATGTTGTTTGGCTCCACATGCAAACGAAATATTGCATAAAACGTACTTTTACCCAGGGTTGCCAGATGCTTCGTACCAACATCAGCCGTTAGATAGCTGTAAATCAGCCCAATTCCGCCCAATAAGAAACATTCAACTTTCCAAGCGGGAATTTAAATTTGCATGAAAATTGTTGTGTTTGAAGGTTTTTCTGAGTAGTAATCCTATAAAACGCTTGATTTCTTTTATTTTTTTGTTTGTGAACCTTATAATTAATAATTTGTTTAAAAACTTCTACTTTTTGGAATAATAAGTTATATTTTAATACTTAAAAGTTAGTTATGACTTCTTATGGTTACAGCAAATGGTAGGAATACTTTAAGGGATAAATAATTCTTTTAAATACTTTCCCCGCTTTCCCATTTCCCCTCTCCTTGCTCCTTGCCCCCTCCCTTGTAAATATTCGGGTTTAATAGGTAACCATAGAAATGCTTACATATGCATGCTCATTCCCTACAACTTAACGGAAAATGTTGACAGTGACACCGTATTTCCACCAGATGATGAATTTTAAATGGCATGTTCTAAAATTAACTGCAAGTACTACTTATATATTCATGTTGTGCACGACAAAGACGCTATGACTTTTAGAACACACCTCATACTAGAGGTCTAAAAACTATCATTACTCACTTCGCAAAGTAAATTAGAACGCATTAACAAATGATTAATGAAAATTCGTGTTTAAAGTAAAAACTAAAAAATCAAACTAACTGTTGATATCGTTTCAGTTTTTTTTTTTTATTTCATTGTAATATGCCCAAAACCGCACATGTTCTGGTGCATTTCCGTCCATTGGACAATATTCCGGTAAGTCAATTTTTGTCCAGCGAGAGAGACCCATTTTCCAGCCCCAAAAGTGGAATTCCGCCCAACCTGGCAACCCGGCTTCTACATTATATTTATATGTGCCTTGCCAAGGACAAACACATCCTAATTTGTATTTCTCTTACAGCTAACAGCATTCAACGTTCACGCTTCTAATTATCTCTATCGCCACGCGTAGGCAGTCCATCCGAGGTAACTGTTACTGCCACACACGTGCACCTCGCGAGCTATGTGACGTTTCGCCAATTCTCAGTAAATCTTGCGTGCTTACATACGTGCGCCTAAAACTTGCAACCGTTTCTAACAGCCCAAACCTTCCATATTGTTGTAGAACAAAACAAACAGTCGTCTCGGATGCGTTCATTCTATATCCCCGTCTATACTTGGGTTTTTCTGATGTGGCGGCTGAGGGTAATATCTCCAAGATGGAATTCGGCACGATTCTTTGAGTCATTCTGAGTTCTGCCGCACGATATCGCATGATCGCGACCGCATCAAGCAGTGCTGCAGATCAAGCAACTCTGACAGCAGGACTGAGAATGACTCAAAAGTAGTGTCTAATTCTATCTTGGAGATACTATCCTCAACCGCCACGTTAGAAAAACCCAAGTACAGCTGGAATCACAGTGCATCTTCTGCGACGCACACGTCCAGTGGTCTGACAGAAGATGGGTTACATCCGGCGTTTTTTGACTTTATCTCCGAGAGCCACACAGTGCCCCGACGCCTGTCCAAAGTATGGCGCCGCAAGCAGCGGAGCTACCTACCGGAGGTTTCGCATATTACAATTTCCGTTTCATTTGAATTTTGTGTCTTGGAAGAAAAGCACATGGGCTTCATCGAAAAAGCTCCGTATTTTTTTGTAGTGACCTACTTTGTGTGACCCCACGTGGTGGTAAAATTTTTGTATAAACAGCCACGCGTGTTTTATTCTAACTTAAACGTGTTACGTGCATTTTGTTGACGTAAAGGTTCTCGACACGACGCAATGGCACAAATCGAGGAGCTGCTGGGTTCCAAATTGGTCCAATTTGAAGGCAACGGTTTTGAATTAAACTTCAACCAGAGTTTTTGGCTTCCTTCGAAAAGTGGAAAGGTGAGTTAAATGTACCATATGGTTTGTTTATTTATATTATTTTGTTGACTAATTCAGAATTTTTGATATGCAGCTTGCATAAAATTGTTCATTGAAAAGTATATGATGCTTTTAATTTGATCATCCCTTTTCAGATGCAGAGAATGGCTCCGGGCAATTGGGGAATACATCATAGATAAACCCCAATTTGTTTATGATGTGAATGCAAAGAAATGCTTGTTCAGATTCAGCACATATATCGTCTTCTTGATTAGCTAAATTTTCGTGTAAATAGACAGAACCTTTCGTCCTTTCCTTGCTCAGCGCGAGGTTTTAGAAAAAAATACAAGAAACTAGTGAATAGGGTGAAAACGTGAAGTGAAAGGTGCCATTGTATGTAGTCTACAATTAAAAAGTATTGAACAGTTAATATTTAGGTGAAGTAATGTGGTACAGTGAAGTGAAGTGATTTCATTTCTTTCTGTTTGCTTCGCTACTCGAAAACGTTTTACTACAAACCATTCTGACAAACGTTGGTATTTATTTATAGTAACAAGTGTTTTACGTATTAGTAATGGAATAATTAATATACGTATTGAATATTATTACATTGTGGTGTTAGGTACAATTTTTTTATCCATGTTTGTCTGAATATGAGTGAATAGATGCAGGCTGGTGTTATGCGAGGTTTTGTCTTGTATGTTTGTATGTATATTTGTGTAATATGTAAGTTCATTTATCTATATTTAGTATATATGATTTTCATTTGTAGTAAGGAATGTAAATGCATCTCATGTCAGTAGTGCAAAGATATTTGTTTTTATATTGATTTTTTATACATTATTCTTTTATTTGTAATTAGGAATTAAATATCCATTTTTGTTGATTTCAGCAATTTAAACAACTCTGGTGAATTTTTTTTAAGTATGTCATGTTCTTCAATATAATGTAAACCAATATTTACTACTAATTGAGTGTACCATTAAATTATAGAATGTGATTTTGTCAGTGGATTCAATAAATATTTTACTATTTTAACTTCTTTGTCCTTGAGTATACACCTAATTCCTACATTTTCCTAAAATTTTAATACTTTTTATGAATTTTATTGTGAAAATTTAAAACCATTTGATTAGATGATAGAATGTAAAGTTTGAGTGATACAAATTTTCAAATTCTCGCGTAAATTTATTTCAACGAGAAGATGTACAAATAAGCCTTCGTCGGTTAACATGCCGTCTGACCCATACTCTGCGCTCGTCGGTTGCAAAGTTAAGATCAGTTACAACGTGTGTGTTCTATCTCGAGCACCGTAAAAAGCATACGGCATGATTTCTTACGCAAATTCACTTTAATGTGTCACAGCGAGCAATTACTTGTGCTAAGTAGAGTACATTCTAAATTTAATCCAATCATCAAATTATATGTTCATTTTGTATTTGTGCTTGTGACTTTAATGTGCTCAATAATAAACGTATTGCTGTGCAAATACATATCTGCATCTAATGTACAACGAGAGGCAATCCGCACTCTGTGAACACAGATCACCTGAGCTACTTTGGGGCTTGAGACTGTTTTGCATGAAGCTTAAAACCACACATCCACTCAATTGCCTCAAAATGCACAGCGGCCTGAAAAAAACGTTTTGTATTACTGGACAGATACTAGATATTTATGACAGTGCTAAAAGTGGCATTTGTTTTATTTTACGAGTAGGAAGAAGAGTTTCGACATGAGTGATGCAGTTGTACGAGCAAAATAAAATCACCTTTTCCACGTATATCATACATTATGTTTTGCGAGTTACAGACTCTGTAAGGTATCCAAACAAGGTAAACACGCACGTAACAATGACAAAGGTTTTATTGTGAACTTCGTTAGTAACGAATCGTTACGTTTCCGAACATACACTTGTATGAAATCCTTACTAATTATCAGATCACCGGGAGAGAAAAACCAAGTTCAATTTCGTAAAAGCTGTTATCCATACACGCAGCGCGGTCACCAGATACCAGCGGGGCACATTCTGAAGATTCTAACTTCTCCAGACTCACACTGTCGCTCCGTTCCGACACTGAACTCTCGACTGCCACCGGGAGCGGTAACTCAGCGCATGAATTATGTCACTGCAGCGCCTCTGACCGCGAGGTCCTAGGTTCGAGTACTGAGGACGCAGGATTTTCGACACTAGCTTTTCAGCAAGATCGAATTCAGTCGTTGTCTGGAGAAGAATTCTAGCGGCCGGCTGCTCTGATTGGTAGTTTTCCGTGTTTTTTCCAACCAACACTAGGCGAATGCCAGAGCAGTACCCTACCAAATGGGTCTCTGACCGCGCGCGATCTTTCCTTCGTCTTCCTTGTCCTATCCTCTCCCCTTACACACACACACACGCGCGCGCGCGCGCGCACTTATACTAACATGCACTACACTACCACATATTCTTTGAGACTGGTCGGGAGATTAGAGCTTGACCCGGCTGGGCCGGTGCCCCGCTGATGGGAGAGTCCTGGTTAGGGGGAAACCCCACTAGCCGACGGTAGGTCGGCGCCGGATCTCGCCATCCAGCGGGGGATGATCACCGCCATCTCTCTAGAAAAAACATGCACTAAACTTAATGACCAAAGCCGTTGACCCGCCCGGAAACACGAAAAAATAAATAAATAACAAACAAACATTTTAATTAATTAATTAATTAATTAAACGAACTTACGAACGAACGAATGAATGAATGAATGAATAAATAAACAAACAAACAAACCTTCGCCCTCGTGGCGCTTGCGGGCCCGTTAATAGCAGGCGCAGCTGTTAGCCGAAACTCGCTCCCCGGCCTCGGGGTTGCCTCCGGGCCTTTGAACTCCCATATAACGTGTTGGAGACCATTACAGTGGCACGCTCTCCTGTGTCACCTTGTTACAGAAACTAAAATAAGAACTGCTGCCAACGATACTTCAAACGTGCGTGCCTGCTGCGTAATTCACGAGACACAAGCAGGTGCGGAAAGTTACAAAGGAGCGTCAATGTTCGTGCTTTCTTCAGCGGTTTCTTATATGTTGATATTATAAATAATTGAACATTTAGAAAACATATTCACCCACGATATCCCCAGTCTTCCCTCCACCGAAACGGCCCTATATGCAGATGACACAATCCTATTCACATCATTCTCACTAAGATGTCTGTTCTTCCCTTCAAGAATCTGTAAATGAATTCTCCACTTGGTCTTCTAACTGGCAACTTAACTTAAACCCTTCTAAATGCATTGCCAAAACCTTCACCCTAAAACGCATTCCGCCTGCTTCATCCCTATACATATCATCTACTCCCTCAAATGGGCAGATCACAGCACTTCTATCCCTTACCTTGGAGTACTTCTAGACACTCGGCTAACCTGGAAAGCCCATATACGTTCACGCCTAATTCTCGCCTATTCCTCCCTTCGCCAACTATATCCTCTTATTAATAGAAAGTCTTCCCTTAACCTAAAAACCACCATTCACTTATATAAATAACTAGTCCGCCCTGCAATTACGTATGCTGCACCGGTGTGGGGAGGTGCCACCCCCTCAACAATAATGCACATCCAAACCCTACAAAATTAAGTCCTCCGCACTGCCTTAAATGCCCCATGATATATATCTAATGATCAAATTCACAATAATTTGAAATTCCCTACAGTCGCCCAGCACATCGCCCGCCTCTCCGAAATATTCTACAAGCTTCATAACATTCCCTTCCAACCGATTTTCTTACTAGGAAAAACCACTCACCCTCATTTAAACCGCATCCCGTCCAGATTCCCCAAAGATAAATTCGACCCTCCGTAACTCCTACGCTTTATTCCATATCATAAGCACCGTCATCTCACCCATAGCACAAACCACCGCAATAATTCCCAAGCACCCCAACCTGATTTTCTTGTAGAGGAGCCCAGTGGGGTCACCCTCCCTCTTATTTTTGGTCTGTATATTATTGTATACATAATGTAAACAAACAATTCTGTAAAGTGGCAATGTACGCTGTATCAGAAAATATTTGAATAAAAAAAATAAAAATTTAGATAACACTTTTCGTATTTCTCACACATTAGCCAATTTTTATTTGCGAAACTTGGCGAGCCTGTATCTGACGACGCTAGCGCCTCCTTTAGTAGCACCCATGGTGGAAATAACAAGGTGTAGCGCTCCGGAGGATGCGCAGTAGCAGCCAATCACGTTTGAACGCAGGGATGAAGCGAAAACGGCTGGCGCACGTGTTCATTTGCTTCCCGTTTGCGAAGGAGATAGGACGTGTTTGGCAAGGCAGTGCGAAAGCAGTGGAAGATCGTGGTTTTGTTGGCCAAATATTGTAGGTTAGGTCAGGTCATTGTATTTGTTCACAGTTTTGGTATACAAGACCTGAAGTATTTAAACTGCGAGCATTTCTTGAATATCTCGAATGAATTAATATTGAAGGTCTTCACTAAATTAAACGAGTAATTTTAATAACAAATATCGTTATTTTAAATATTTTTCAAATGTCCGCGCCTGCGTAGATAATTTGAATTTGGCGCACAGTTGGCGGGATATAATATTATTGGTCCAGAGTCGGCGGCATGCGCACCGCTACACCTTGTTATTTCCACCATGGTAGCACCCTCAAGCTTTGTCTCCGGTTTTGATGGAGAGATGCAAGGCCCTGGGTTGCTGGAGCGAGTCCCGTGGTAGCTGCCTCCTAGCCTTACTAGTCCCCCTATCTAGGGGCTCTACTGCCTCCCGAGAGCGCGCGCTGCCCCCGGCAAATTTAAATATTCGCCGAACACAACACTTTCGGATTATTTTAATTCAAGTATACAAATCTCTTAATTGCGTTCTATGTTACACTATGGACAGTAGAAGCTGATGCGCTCAGACGAAAATAATTTTGTTTTTGTTGAATTCACAGTTGTATCTGAACATTTGTGAAACGTCTCACTTTTAGCACTAGTGCTAAAATGGAACCATTTGATCGCTGTGAAAGCCCTAAAAGTAACCACTTTTACTAGTGGATGTCTAAAAAACGTATTACAATCGCTCCTTTCTCGCATCTGTTATGATAATTAGTACTATAAATGTTCTGAATATATCGATATAATGAACATTTCATTTGATTCCAATTAAAAATTACTCTTTGTTCTTGTTTTTTGAACAATTCTGCACGCCCCGTTATTTTAAATTTTGCACATGTGTGTAATTCGTCGTTGGTAATTCATTCCCATAACTCGCAATTTACCTTCATAATTCGCAAAATTTAGGCAATTCACTTCTTTAACTCACCTTCAAATAATTTCTTTGAGTTTCTTTAAATACTGTTCCAGGTTTTTCCGAGTCCAATATTTTTAGAGACAAAACAACTTAAATTAACAAAACTTCTTTATTTAAAATAAACAATGTATCATATTTCTATATAATCTTTGTATAAATTAATCCAATCTAATCTATGTTGTAGACGTTGAAGGTAAAGTTGTGGGTTTGAAGGTAAAGCTTTGGAATTAAAATCTTTCAATCACAATAACTTTCATGTAAGTTTGAAGAATGGATAACAAATTAAAATGCTTGAAAAAAAAATTCTTTTGAAAATAATTCAAAGTGAATTTTCTAGGAATGGTTAATGGTTGTTTGTCATTTCATTGAAAAAATAATATTTGTTTTTTGTTATGTTTTGTTTTGACTGTGACAAGCAATTCTGTAAAATGTTTTAAATAGAATTCCTCCGAAATCTGTTGAGGTTCCATACAGAAGGTTAAAAAATAAATAATTTTTTATATTAGCTATGTACTGAACGGGATTGATCATACATCATAAAAATGGCTGGGGCGGAACTAGTATCGGATCTTCGTAACGTATTCTAAACATTTTACTCAGAGTTGAATGAGAGATTCTTCTGTTAACAACAAATATACGCTCAGTATTTCAGTATGACCAATCTTGTTTGTTTGTTTTCTATTTTAGTCACGTATTCAATGTAGTGAATGGATTTATGGAAGCGATTGGATATACCGCCCCCATCCTGCTGTTGAAGTGGTTTCCGCGTCGCCTGTTGGGCTTTGGGCTGCTCGTGATTGCCGGAGCGGCACTGATCATCACTATTCCCATTCCCCGAGGTTAGTGTGGGTAGAACATTTAAATAACTACACTTCTCACTGAACATTAGAAGACGTGCACAGATAGTGAAGTTACATTTATGCCCAGAAGCAAAACAAGGTGCCATCTCAGCATTTTCTCAAAGGATCAGGGAAATTAGATAAAACTTAATCGAGATGGCGATCATTGACCCCTAAACGGAGGAACAATACTTGTTGCAGGTTGTTTGGAATTATACAGTCCAAATGGTAAATAATACATTGAATGTCATTGTTAAAATTAATATTACTTTCCTTTTTGATGCTCGGTATAGTCTCTAATTGTATAGAATCAGTTATGCAGCAGAAAATATTTTACTTAGGTATCGATTTTGTATCGATTTTAATCGTTTAATGTCATCTGTCAAGGTGTTGTAAAATAATGTACATGTATTGTACAATATGAATTTTTTGTAAATGACTTAGATCGTATATATATCTATATCTATATATATATATATATATATATATATATATATATATATATATATATATATATATATATATATATATAGGCGTTTGCTAAAAATATATACCGATCCTTAAGTCATTTTTAACAAAACCATACATGAATCAGAGTATAAGGTTAGGTAGGATCACGAATTATGAAACGTACACAGAATTCATTCTCCTGCACCATCACATGCAGTTTTTAACTGTTTTGACGTAAATAAATAAGAGACAACATATCTGCGTTTTTACAGAGCGCTTCTCAATCATTCAGGCCCGTCACCCGTCACGGTGCATTATCGCAGTGTTACGCGTCTTTCAGTCGTGGCTAGGCGCATGCTCGACCGATCACATACTGCAGATGAAGCGACTGCGATGACCGGAAAGACGAAAACTGCCATAAAGCACCGTTGAGGAGATGAGGAATTGAACGGCAGCCTGTAAAACGCGTGTGAGGTGGAGCGTGTGGTGGCCTTCGATTGGTGCGCTTCGGCTCGCCTTGACAGGCGTGACGTCCCCTACTAGAGTACATGATTGACTATTGATTTTTTCGTGTTTCGGCGCGTCAACTGCTTCAGCATTAGTCCGTTATGTAGTGCATTTTTCGGAGATGGCGGTGATCTTCCCGCTGATGAATCGCGCCGACTTACCGTCGGCTAGTGGGGTTTCCTTAACCGAACTCTCCACCAGCGGGCACCGTCCCAGTCGGGCAAGCTCTAGTCTCGACCGGTCTCCGGGAATATGGCAGTGTGGTATGTTAAATGGTGCGTGGTGTGTGTGTGTGTAAAGGAGAGGATAAGACAGGAAGAGAAGGAATCGCGCGGTCCGTGGCCCGTTTGGTAGTACTGCCAGCATTCGCCTGGTGTTGATCGAGAAACCACGGAAACTACGATCAGCAGCGGCCTAGAATTTCTCCAAACAGCGACTCAATTGAACGTAGCTGAAAAGCTATTCGAAATCCTGCCCCGTGTGGAGTGGAACTAGGACTCTCGGTCTGTGAGGCCGCAGTAACATCAGTTGATGCACTGAGCTACCGCTCCCGGTACTACGAGTACAGAAGGCGGTGGCCCCAGACACTGGGCAGTCCCAGTTTTGTGGAGCGCTGTACGTGAGAAGTCCACCTAGCTGGAGCGAGTCGCTGTGAGGAGCAGCTTGGTCGCCTAGTCGTCCCCTGGACGCCGGGAGCCAATGCGAGTGAAGGGTCCTAAGGGACCTACGCTCGGGCCGAGTCGAGGCGAGATCAATTCTAACATAGTAAATACATGAACCTCCATATGTAGGACCTTTATGCGATTCTCTTTATCTACAATAATAACCTGCAAGGTATAAGTTTCAAATTTGGGAATTAGAGATTCAATGTTTGTAAAGCAAAGGACATCCATTTGAGTTGCTGCTGGCTATCGAAATGAAAACGGATGTGCATCACAGGCGCTTTGTTTGAATTGGTTGAATTGGATATTTTCAAGTAATAGCTGAGGTGTTAGTACCACAGATATTTCAATATTACGTAGATGTTACGTAGCTGTAGTACGTAGCTGCCAATAGTGCGAGAAAATATGTGCTGTTATAGCACCACTAGATTTGAGAAAATTTAGAAAAGTTTGTTGAGACTACATGTAATGTATTCCCAAAAGTCAGAATACCCGTTTTAAATTTGAATTCGTTCATATCAATCCGGAAATATTACTTTTGCCGTCTATGGACTTTTTGGAATGAAGGATCCACAAAATGTAAAATGTGTCTTCCCAACTTGTTATATAAAGCGATTTACTACGTATAGGAAGATTTATTCACTTTTTCGTTACCAGTAATCCAAATATGAGTTTTTCTGTCGAAAAATTACTGATTTTTGCCTCAGCATTACAATATTAACTCCTTGATCATTGTAAGAAGAAAATTTAAAAAACAAATGTGAAGTTCATTTACCGATGCAAATTAGTTTTCTTTAACCTGGGAGCGAAAACGTGTAATTTTCATGTTACTAACCTCAAATTGTTACTGCTATTTGTCGTTCAACTTTATGGTACAATACTGATTCTCAATTATACTTCTCCCTCATACGTCACTTTCAACTTTTACTTCTTATTGACGAAAATAAATTAAATCTAATTATAGAAAAGATATTTGAATGTTAAACAAGTTAGGGAGTGAACAAAGGTCGAAAGGGTATAAGGTAAGGATTGGGTATGTTGAAGCTGAAGTAAGGGCAATCAAACATGGAAGGGGCAGGTAGTCAGGGAGAGGAGGAAAGGTAACGAAAAGTTACAAAAATGACATTGATAGAAAGGGATTACAAAGTAGAGTGAGAAGGAATATTAAGTGGAGATTCTGCAACGTAGCAGCATTAAGAAAGATCAGGAATTTCGGGAGGAGATTACTAAACGAAGTATTGCAGGGATTGCGGAAACGTAGACTGAAGAGGAGAAATAGAGAAATAGAATGGCTGCTGAAAGGTTGTAAATAGAAGATAAAATTTGGTAATGGGGAATGTAAGAAAGCAAATGAAGAAAAACTTACCGGAGTGAAGAATGTCATTAAGGAAGAAAAAAGGATTGGAGGTAGGGGTTGCATGGAAAGTTGTATTGTATGAGTGTGTTGTACTCTTCTCTCCCCTCTGTCTCTCCCTATCTCCTATGTGTGTGTATGCGTGTGTGTGTTGCAACCGCTGCGTGGGTGTGCTTCTAAAGGGACACATTTGTATTCGCTACGGGTAGGGGGACTCAAGGACCTCTCTCTTTCCACTCGCATATACTCACACAAGGAAGCACAATTGCGTCAACAAGACAAAACATTTAGTTTACTAAATAGAATATCACACCTCAAACATAAATACATCTCCCTCAAATCATGACTAAAACGCCTTAGCTTTCGTGTAAAGAGACAAGTGCGTTGAGTTACAGCGCTATAATCTCTTAATGTACTGAACAAATAACGAATGAACTTTTGTGTTAGCTTCTTTTGAAGGTCAGGAGTACTATAGAATATGGTTTACAACCTTATATCTAAACAAATGATTTACTTTCTCGTTACAGCTACCGCGGTAGAGAAGAAGTTACGTAATTTTTGGCAGAAAACTCTTATAATCTATTAACAAAAAATACAATAAATCCAGATGCTAAATTTAGAAAAACCATTATAACACGTGGAATAACCAGAATCTGTTTTGTAACGAAAAATCGATTGTCAGCGAAACGTCTCTCCGTCCGCCCGTCTGCCAACAACGCTAGCGGCTAAACCATGCAAAGTTTCCCAATTTTCGAAAATACGGAGAGTTCCCAGAAAATTATACTATAAGGGGAAAAAAACTTGCTTATATGTTTCGTTTAGGATGCTTCCATCTATTGAAGAAATAAAATTCGTAAGTTCAAGTACACAATATCACGCAACAATGAAAAAGTTCTGCGATTCGCAAATGAGGACCACGGCAGTTAATGGGTTAAATATCGCCATCTTCAGCATTGAAGTTTTTCTTAAAACTTTTTGCATATCTCTGAAATAAGGAGAGTTCGCCAAAATGAGAACAACATAATATTTTTTCCCTTTCCTTCACTCATATGAGGAGAAATTCTAAAGAAAAAATTTTAGAGCATTTTTCAGAATAATTGTTTAAAAAATTAAAATCGCAATTATTTCGGCCCAAAATTAATTACACGAAAAAGACTTATAGTTATGAAAAATCGAACGTAACTGTATTTTAAGATCGGCTTTTAAAGAACAGATTTCATTAAAGAAAAAATATGTATATTCAATATTACAGTCGTAGGAATTTGCCCTCCAAAAATTGCACTTCTGCTAGTTTAGGAAAAATCGGAATTTCAACGAACCATGCACCATTCTTTAAAGCGTTTTTAACCCAAAAAATTTTTATCAGAAAAGTTCGTGTCATTTATGAGAAAAAGTTTGAAAATGCTTTGAGATTAATGTAAAGAACGCTCAAAAATCAAAATATCGGGTTAAACGTTCCACAGCATGTAGTTTAGTTCATCCGGGAACATTAATTTTGTAGGTTGCGATAATCTTCCCCCACTGGATGGCGAGATCCGACACCGATGTACCGTCGACTAGCGGGGTTTCCCTCAACAAAGTATCTCCCACCAGCGGGGCGCCGCCCCAACTGAGACAAGTTCTAAGTCCCAGACCGGTCTCCCCGCATGTATGGTGGTGTAGTGCATATTAGTGTAAGTGTATGTGTAAGGGTGGGACAAAGCAGAGGAAGGAAAGTTCACGCGTGGTTCGTGGCCCATTAGGTAAGGTACTGCTCCGGCATTCGCCTGGTGTTGATCGGAGAAAACACGGAAAACTACCGATCAGAGCAGCCGGCCACTAGAATTCTCCTCCAGACAGCGACTGAATTCACGATGCTGAAAAGCGTAGTCGAAAATCCTGCCGCCGTCACGACTCGAGCCTAGAACCCCCCGGTCAGAGGCACTGCAGTGGCATTCGTTGATGCACTGAGCCGCCGCTCCGGGTCCGGTTCGCTTAACATTACGCGTATCACAGTGAGGCAAAGTTGCAAGTGGCTGGTACTCATTCCAGACAGCATATTCGGTGACACAGGGATACAGATTTTGATCCCATGGAGTAACAGATGTCGCAATTCTGCTATTGATTATGTGAAACTAGTGGTGCAAAAATAGCACGTACTTTCTCGCCGGCAATATCACGCAAAATTATGCAAAAAGTACTCAAATTTTCGAAAAATTGAACATGACGTTATTTCTAAATCTACCTTTAAGGAAGAAATTTTATCAAGGGGAAACTTTTCTATTTTCGTTTTTGTAGTTGTAGAAATACTCCGAAAAAAATTCAAATTTTGCAATTTTCGAAAAATCAAAGTTTTCAACGTAAATACGATCTAAGGCATTCTCGTAAACTTGCTTCACACTATCCAACAACAAAATGTAAAAAAAACGATGGAGCCAGTTTTTTGAAAATTTGAAAAATGTCCCTGGGGTTTCATGTAAAGTACCCCCCAAAATTAAAATATGGGTTTCAAATTCAATGGACCTTGACATCAGTCTGATCGATTGTGGAATATCAATTTTGGAGAAGAAGGCGTGAACGGTTTAACCGCTAGTGTTGTTTACAGACGGGTGGACGTTTTGCCGTCATGCGATTTTTCGGTATCAAGGACCCATAAAACGAATTCTGGCAACAACAGTGTTAGAATATATCTTTCCATAAATTTAGCGACTGGATCCACTTTTTCGTTATCAAGATTTTTTCTGCCGAAAATTCGCCTTTTTTCCGTGCAGAATTACATAACTTTCTCTCCAATCCGTGGCGAGAAAGTAAAAATAGTGCGACGTACTGTATCTGCTTCAATGAAGTTTTCCCATGATGTTTTCAACGATTTTTTCTCTTTGTTGACGATCTAGGGATATTTCCTTTCTGGATGAGCCTCGTGTAACTCAATAGGGTTAACTAATGGTACTACAACAGTACATCATTTTTTCAGTATTTCTAACTGCTTCGCTATACTATACTACTATATAAACCTGCAACGGCGCTTTCAAACAGCCAAAATTTTTCTACCGCACTGAGACTAGAATGCAGGTCCTCTGAGTTTATTCGCCGCGAGCCTTATCTCTACGCTATTAAAAGTCAGTGAGTTTCGAACTCGATGTTGTAGTTTTGAAATGTAACTTTTGCAATTTTCGAAAACACGGAGAGCTCGCCGAAACTGAGAATAATACCATATTCTTTACAGTTCTTTGTTACATATAAAGAGAAATTTTAATGAAAAAGTTAGGGGCAGTTTTTAGAGAAAATATTTCCTTTAGAAATTGCCTAAATTTCAGACACAAATTTCGCGATCTACTCGTTTTTGTTTTTGTTTTTGAAAAAAAAATGTACATGACGTTCTTAGACACCTGATTTTTTAAAACGAATTTTGTCTAACGCATAAATCTCTATCTTCAATTTTGAAACGTACAATTTTTGCAATTTTCGCAAATATGGAGAGTTTGCCGTAAATGTGCCTAGCACCAGTGCCTAGTACCGTCCCTGATACATACGAGGTAAAAATTAAAATAAAAATTTGGCATAGTTTTTGAAAATTCCTACATTTCGCGCGAAAATACAGGAAAACCACACATTTTAAAAAACATGAACATTATCTTATTTCAAGATCGATCTTTAAAAATCATATTTCAGTAATGCCAACATCTCTATTTAAAAATTGTGGTTTTAGGAAGACGCCGAAAATGACACGTTTGCAATAAATTTCACGAAAAAATTGCAATTTTGGAAAAATCTGGAATTTTAAAAATCATGAGCCTTGCACCATTCCTTTAGGCGCCCCTTACGCTATCCGAGCACAAATGTCAATCAAAAAATGTGGTGTCAATTTTGAGGAACTTCTTAAAATGCTTTATGTAAAGTACCCTCAAAATACAAAATATCCCTTTGATACTCCAAAATCGTCAAGTTCGTTCAGATCGATCGGGAAAAATTATTATTGGAGAAAATTGGCTGAATGGTTTAGGCACTAGCGTTGCCCACACGCGGACAGATGAACATTTCGCTGACAATCATTTTTTATGAAAATTTGGGAATTGTCCCAGGGTCTTCACGTATCCCTCTCCCTCCAAATTAAAATATCGGATTCAAATTGAAGGGGCCGCGACATTAGTTAGAGCGATTGGGTAATATCAATTTCCGTGAAAATCCTGCTGACGGTTTAGCCGCTAGCGTTGTTCAGACAGACGGACAGACCTTTTGTCGTTAATCGATTTTTTGGTATAAAGGACCAAGAAAACATTTTGCATACCCCACGTGTTAGAGGAAGTAATTTACTAATATACTCTCCTTACATTCGAAAAAGGCGAGAAAGTAAAAACGTCAAAATATGCCTTGTTCATCGCTAGGCATAACGTTTTAAGTTTTCTTACTGCTCTTTCCGGTTTAATATAACATTTCATCACAATTAAACAGATGCAAAACATTATCCGTCATTATAATGCCAACTATACGTTTCCTCTCTGCCTGACCAAATTCTGCCCATTTTTTCAAGTTAATGTATATTGCAGGAAGAAGCGTGGGTAAAAAAGTAAGACAGATTTCGAAATTATATGTGTGTGTTAACATATTTTTAAAAATGGTTTCTTCTGCAACTCTTTACACTCATTTGTGATTGTATCTGCTTCTTTTTCAGACATTTATTGGATTGATATTCTTGTGTTGATTGTTATCATGATTATCCGGGTCACCAATTCTGCTGTTTTTGCTGTAATAATAGTTCTGACTGCTGAACTATTTCCAACGGAAGAGAGAGCTACTGCTCTTGGAATATGTTCAGCTACGGCACATGTTGCAGGAATGATATCTTCGTTTCTTGTTACATACGAAGAGGTGAGTTTATATTTTTGTGCAAATTATTTTTATCCTGCAATATGAACTGATTCATCGCAGAGGAAATAAGGTATCATGTTCTAATTCTTCATTTTTTTAAAGTATAAATCGATTAAGCAAATTATTATTATGGGAGTTGTTTGCAGATGGATTCTCAGTACACATAATGCGTATTGTCACGTTTCGTTCAAGGTTTCGTTTTGTTAAGTTCGGCAATTGCTGCCATGCATTCATTTTTAATTTTTAATCGTTTATCCTAAAAACGCGAAAAAGAATGTGACGTGCGCGGGAGAATATATACGCTCACTTTTTTTGTGCCTCAGAATTCCTAACCCTTCACACATTTTACTACAGTTGAATAATGAACAAAGGTGTAAACAAAGCATGTCCAAAAACATTTAAAACTACAGTAAACCCCCGTTAGTGCGAAATCGCTTAACACGAATTTCACCGTAACACGAACAAAACTTTTCTCCCGGCCAAGGAATAACTGCAATATGGACGTTTATTATACTCGGATAACACGAATTTATATAACACGAATTCCGATCATTTCGGTCCTTTGAAATTCGTGTTAATGAGGATTTACTGTATAAATTTTCAATCCCGAATAATAGAAAACTTATTTGCGTCTGCGATCGAACCACAGATTTGATTTGTTAGTATTGCTAACAAAATATACCTACCTCCAGCTTTACTGTCTCAACTAGCAAGTAGGTGCTACAACAGAACATACTTTCTTACATTTCTAACTTCGCTATATTATACTACTACATAAACCTGCATTACCCTGCTGTGTTTTCAACCAACAAAATTTGTTTCCGCGCGAAGATTTGAATTATTGTCCTCAGTCCCCCAACGCCGTGGAAACAGTGTAAGTCGCGCTGTCGCTTAAAAATATAATTCTCTCAACCCAATATTCCCCCCATGCAATTTTCTAAAATTCGGAGAAATCAACAAAAATGAAACTTATACCGTTTTCCCGTCCGTTCTTTAATACCTACTATTCCAATACTTTATTTTGTATACTATGTCTTTGTTTAGTACAAGGAAAACTAGTGCTGCTAAAACAACACGTACTTTCTCGTCCATATTTTCAAACAAAATTGCACGAAAAGTACGCGAATTTAAGCAAATCACGCAATATTACGCAAATACCAACGATGCACGATGCGTATTTTAGCGGAAATAAAACTATTAGTTTATTAATAGGTAATTATTATAACCTTCTGTTACCAGTGTGGCGTTAATGGGTTACAAGTAACAATAACATTTAATTCGTATGGGATTCACAATTTGGCAATTAGCATACCGCTAACAAGAAATTGAAAATAGATAAAATCTAGTGGTGGTACAGAATGGCACAGTCTTTCTCGTAGTCAAGTCATCTAATTTTCTTCGGGTGGGCTAGCTTTTACGGTCTTGCCACCCATCTTCTTGGCGGCTGCGATCCATCGCTGCAATAAATTTTCTCAATTTTTCGGTTCCCTAATGGTAGGGTCCAAATGTTACTTTTAAAATATTAAATAAGAGTAACACGTCGTCCTATATGGATATTTTTCTTGGAAAATTTGGAGCCGTTTCGAAGGAAATGGGGTTTAAGCGTTACTGTAATTGCGAAAATCTGAAGCTCTTTTTCACAGGAATCAATTGACTTTCAAAAAATATTATGTGAAGCACATTCACTCTCAAATGCAATAATGCATGCAAATTGCAGGCGCGAGAGGTAAAAAGAATCACATTTGTGCAATTTTTGAAAAAATAAATGAATGCAGCAAATGAACGTCATATTAAACAGTGCACGTCTTTTCGTCATATTAAACAGTGCAATTGACCCAATGCGTTGGAATGTTTCAAGAACAATTTGGAACCATTTTTGAGAAAGTGGTATTTGAGCGTTTCTCGTTTTTTATTCTTGGCCAGCATTTTGGTCTTGCCCCATCCTTTCCCAGCTCCATCTATTGTCTGAAGAATTTTTTTGTTTCTTAATTTTTCCATCCACTAAGAATACACCAGAAATATGACTGAGGACATTTGGGAAGAATAAAATTTGCCGACATATGCAAATTTTTGCAAAGAAAATAAAAATAATCTCTTTTGTATTGTGTTATTTTACTGTGAAACAATGTAGGAATATCAAAATATATCCAAAACGTACTTCTTGAGACTCATTGTTTCTCACAGCACTGCAAATTTCCTTACGTTCTCCTTTAGAGTATTTGTCATATTCAGCAGGTAGATTAACCGTATGATACAAATTAAACTTCATGTGATTAAGCACGTTTTTGTAAACCCAACTTTCGGTTTGCAAACTAGGGAGGTGGTTGGGCATTCGCTTGGAAATGATCAGGGAAAAGTCGGTCTCCGATAGTATTTGACCTACGAACTCGCTTCTGCTCGTAGCTGCCAAAATACTGAACTTGAAATAATTATTTGCATAAAAGATTATTTTACTAATTTTGTAACAAAAAAATTCACTAGTGGTGCTACAGAGTTGCACAGAGTTGTCTGGATTAGATCTTTGCTTTTTGCCCACCCTCTTCCCAGCTGTCATGTATTGCTGCCTGAAGAATAATTCTTCACATTGGAATTTACTTATAAATCTATTTTTTTGGTCTCATTTCTTATGTGCTACATCGAAAGGAACGTGGATTTCGCAAATACGGCAAGGGTGTTCTTCTAGAAATTAAAAAATATATTTATTCTTAATATTTTATGTGCATATTAGAACTAAGAGTTTTCATGTTACGCACTTTTGCTGATTTTGTCGGTTGTGATTGACAATATTGTGTGATTGGAGAATATTGGCAATAAAGATGCACTCTTTGAACGTTTCAATGGAGGATCTTTAGTGATATGAAAGAGGCCATGAAAAACGGACAACATGAAAGAAATGTTTGTGTGTGTTTGATCTCGTGTAAAACTTTATTTCCAATTTTGTCCACGAGTCGCCATTGACATTTTTCGAATTAAGTATTTTTTTGCGCTTTTCCTCAAATATTAATGTTTTTTTCGTTTTTATTCTTATAAACTGTATCATTTTTTCAGGGACCGTTGGGGAAAAGTTTCGCTATACTAGTATGTGGCGCTGCCACCCTAGTAATTGCAGTACTTATACTCCTTGTACCTGAAACGAAAGGAAAACCTTTGATCGACACCATTGAAGAGCTGGAACAAAAAGTTACAGAAGGCGATAGAATATCTTTCCGCAATCTTGTAAGATTTAAATGGGATAACTGATATTGGTTAGAGTGTGATGTGATGAATACGAAATAATAAATGTTTTGTTTCCAATAATATTGGATATAATTTGTGATAAAAATAGCAATCACTTGTAAATGTAGCATGTACTATTTGTAATTACATTATGATTTTGTAGTTGTAATCATTTAAATGAGTTCGAGGAGAAAATTGTAAAGCTCTTCAACGTAAAGCATTTTATGATGAACCGAAGTCTAATTGTTAATTGTTGGGTTATAATGAACACCAAACTTACACCAGAAGAATACTTTTCATTATTAATTAATAGTTATTTCTGTTGCAAATTCTGTGAGTCTCTAATAATTAGGCCAACTCTTTAAAATCACGTCTGAAATACAAAAATTTGTAAAACAAATTTATAATTTTAAACCCTTAAAATCTTTTTTTATCACCTTGGTTTGTAGTTACGCATAATATAATGTGATAAAGATTTTTCAATGAATGACTTTGTCTATTAGATGTCAAACAATTGTATGCGATCGAAGCTCATTATTTGCAAAAATATCGGAAAATTTCGAAACAAATCTGCTAAAATACACTATATTTTCACTAGATTTTAATGAACGTTGCAAGCTGTACCATAGAACAATTCAACCGTAGCTGTACTGCGCAGCCTCCCAAATCTGGAACTATTTATGCCAAAACTTACAATTTTTTATAGAATATGAGGCATAAATGACGGCAACGTGTTAGCGATAATAAGAGTTACAGTGAACTCAGCGAATTAAAAGAATTACATTGAATCAAAGTTGTGGTTCCATTTTGGTATGCTAAACACGTGAAAATATATGAGAATATAGACTTAGTAAGACCGTGTGCACTCCATGACCGTTTAAAATTATTGGTGCTGCAAGAGTACATACATTCTCGCAATGTTTCTAACTTTGGCAAATTTCAATTATTGAGAACGTTCAACAAAACTTGGGTCCACGCCGCCATTGTTATACAAATTCAATGTTCTATCCGTGGAAGAAATGTAAAGAAAAAGTTTTTAGCGGGTTTTGAGCATTTTTAAAAAAATAATTGGCAATAACTTCAAGCAGAAATTACGTGAAAACTAATAGTTTTCCAAAAAATATGCGAGACCGTAATTTTTATAGACCGTCATACGCAGTTTTAACTGTTCTTTGACGTAAAATAAATAAATAAATAGAACATATTTCATTTGAAACGTAAAGTTACTTCTTCAAATGTTTCAGTTTTGCAATCTTAACTATTTGCATTTTTCGAAAAATAGTGTTCGCCGAAAATGAGACGAGCATATATTTTTTACCATCTTATGATACGTACGAGGAGAAATTATAAAGAAAAATGGAGTTGTTTTATGAGATAAAATTGTTTTAAAAAATTGGAAATGCCTGTATTTCACGCAAAAACATCTCAGACTTTCGAAAAATTGTACATGACCTTATTTCAAAATATCTTTATTGAACAGATATTATTTAGATAAAAAAAATGTTTCCAATATGATACTTGTTGAAAGAGGCCGAAAAATGTTGAAATTTTTAAAAAATCAGAGTTTTTAACAAAAATGACCTCCACCATTCCCTTAAACGTCCTTTATTCTATCACAGAACAAAGTTTTATCAAAAAATGGGAGCCACTTTTGGGAAATTTGGAAAACCTTATTGTATGCCCAATCCTTTTTAATGGTTGGTCGATCTCTTTTAGTTAACTTCGGCTTTCGCCTACTATTCCTCCTCACCGATGTTTTACCATGTTTTGAGTCTGTTGTCGTTACCGTGGAACAGGTCGCACGTAAAACGATATGCAGACGCTTTCGTCACAGATGCTCCCGCTACCAGCACTTCAACGATATGCTATCTCTCGAAGTCTGAGAAGTCACACATGTCAACGATCGCTTGTGTTCACCGTCCCAGACAAAAGCCTGCAGTACACTGCAACATAACCTTCAAAACGTGACACGGTAGCGAGAGTTTACACGTCCGCAGTGGCGCCAACATCAAAAAAATGTACTAAATGGCGTGGTCTCTGTAGTATTTGATATTATTTAGTATACACTCCTGTATATACCGGATGTCCGCTGAGGAAACGAGAAAACTTTACATTTTAAGTTTTCTTGGGCTAAAATATGTTCTATAAACGTACAGTCAATTCTTCCTCTCTTAGCGATATTCGCATGGTCAATTTTCGCGTGTACGAGATGTAAAGGGTTTGTATTCGTCAGAGCTTGCGATTGGGAAACTGGAATCAAATAGCTCGTGCGATCCGAATGCGTCACATGAATCAGCGTGCCATTGGGGTTTATTTCGAAAAACTCTGAAACAGAGTCGTCTATGTGTTTACTTTAGAAACAGAGTCGTCTGTGTATTTACTTATGAGTGTACATTTGACTATTGTGACGTGCATTTCACACGAAAATGCCGCGAATTTACAGCAACGAGGAAATACGCAGACATTATTTATATTTACGGTTTTTGTGACGGAAGTGCAGAAAGTGGCATATGAATATCGTAGGCGACTTCCTAATTGTATTATACTGCATAAAGGAATGTTTTTAAAACTCCTTCAGAATGTTGCAAAAAACTGGTTTATTATCTCTGACCTCCGTAGCTGAAACAAGCAAGTGAGCTTATTGTGGCAGAAGCCGAAGAAAATCCACCAACCAGGGTAAGAAGAGACTTCTCGGTTGAGTGTTGCGAAGAGTGCAATATGGAAATTCCTTCACAATTAAGGTTTGTATTCTTAGAAATTTTATAGAATGCAACACATACACCCACAGTGACAGAGAATCGCGTATGCAGATTTGTACTTGACTTTTTCAAAAACTTAATATTTGCAGTCAGATATTATTCATAGAAGAGGCACAGTTTAGGGGAAGTGGAAGGATTAATTCTAGAAATTCATTTACGGGCTCCTCCTAACCCACATGCAACACCGAAAGACGATTTCAAGAAGAAATATTCTTACCTGTATGTTGGTGTAAATTGAATTGTTAGAAATAAAATTAGAGTACCTCACTTCTTTGATGGAATGTTAATCTGGAGTCACTTATTTGATGTTCTTAGAATGAAACTTTTTATCACCTGCTCTTCTATTATTATTATTATTATTATTATTATTATCACTATCACAATTTAACTTGTTTCCACTCGTGCATCTCGGTTACCATGAACAAGAGATACTCGTTCCAACTGTCATAATCAGCACTGGATGCATCAATGTTCAGAAACTTCCTCACGATGTTACATGTGTCTAGTATGACAATCTTTTTCATCTGGATGTATAACCCCTTCTTCAGTTGCAGTTCAGCTAGGGATTCATGTAGGAACTTAGGAATTTCACCAGTGGCGCCTAGAATTATTGGTACAATCGTCACCATTTCCACGTCGCTCCACATTTCCTTTATTTCATTTGCCAGAGGTTGATATTTTAGAATTTTTTCACTTCTTTTCTTTGGGATGTTGTGAGCTAGCGGGACGCGACATCAATCAGATACACCTTTTTGTTTTTCTTGTCATGCCATACAATGTCCGGTTTATTAGATGATACAGACCTATCTGTTATTATGGACCTGTTCCAGTACATTTTGTGATTATTTGTGTCAATGACTGGTTCGGGTGTGTACTTATAGTATGGTGTTCGGTTACCCGTCAAAAGGTTATTATTGTGGCATAGTTTCTGATAAACCACTTTAGAAACGTCGTCATGTCGTTTTGTATATTCTGAGGATGCTAGAGAGCTGCATCCACTGATAATGTGGTCTATATTTTCTCTATGCTCTCCACATAGCCGACATTTGACATCACGAACGTTAGTGTCTTTCAGGATAAATTTACGATAGTTTTAGTTGATACTACTTGGTCCTGAATAGCTACCATGAAACCCTCTGTTTCAGCAAAAAGTTCTTCCAAGCACAGCCATTTAATTGACGACTTACGGTCCATCAGTTCTTCCTCTATCTGGTATGGGTAGCGTCCATGAAGTTGCTTCTCTTTCCAGTTGCTGATTTTCATCTCATTGGTCTGTATTTGCTTTTGTAGGTTCATTTTTTCATCAGACAAATTCAATGGTGTAATTTTCCGGTCAATGTATGTTACAATCCGATGTATCTTGCTTCCATTAGCTTTTTCGTGGAAGTACTGACGCAGTCTCTCCAGTTGTTAGTGATGGAGATTCACGATATCTGACACCTCTTCCTCGTAAAGACCTAGGTAGGTGGAATCTCTCAACTGCGCTTTTAGTGTGGTGACATCTAAATCTGGTGCAAAGTACTCTGCAGTTTGTATTAAATACATCTAGTTCGGTTTGTGTCCATCTGACAATACCAAAGCTGTAGGTCAGCACTGGAATTCCATAGGTATTTATAGCCTTAATTTTCCTGCCAGCACTGAGTTTAGTTTCCAGAATTTTACTCAGACGTGTATTAAATTCCTGGGTAATGTTAGATTTTGTAATTGTTTGGTCAACATTAAATCTTTGTAAATATCCAAGATATTTGTAATATTCCTCAGGATTCATGGCATGAATTCGTTCGTGTTTAGCATTTCCTTCTCCAAGGGTGTAATTCATCTGATGTTGCCACTTTCCTTTCCGCAGTGCATTTACTTTACATTTCTCAACGCCAAAGTGCATTCCAATATCATTGCTAAATTTTGCAGTAGTATCAAGCAAATGATTCAGCTTTTCTCTTGTGGTGCTGAATAATTTTGAGTCGTCCATGTACAGCAGGTGGGATAAGCGTACAAGATCGATTTTGCTTGCCCATTTGATCTTTATTTAACAAAGTCGATAGGGGATTCATAGCAAGGCAGAACCACAGAGCGCTAAGAGAGTCTCCTTGGAAGATTCCTTGTTTAATATGTATGTCTCCTGCATTGACATGATTATTTTGCGTGCAAATGTGCAATCAGGTTGTCCACCTTTGCATCTGTGCCTTTAGAAACGATACAACCAATGGGTCTATTTTGTACATATCAAGCACATCAATTAGCCAGCAGTGAGGTAAGCTGTCGAAGGCTTTTTGATAATCAATATAAGGCTTTTTGATAATCTATATATAACGTCCCTCCTGTTTTCTTCACATGTCCACGGACAGCCGCATCTATAATGAGCTGTTCCTTGCAGCCTTGTGACCCCCCTCTTGCAATCCTTTTGCTGTTCAGCCAGGATGTTATTGTCTTCAAGGTTCTGATAGATATTATCTGTTATTATGGAAGTTAGTAGTTTGGTGTTGTTGTTATTATTATTATTATTATTATTATTATTATTATTATTATTATTATTACCTTCTCTTCTAGAGGATGAGCCTCTCTTGCTGCGTTTCTCTATTTTCTGCACATTGAAGCGCCGCCAAATAAACAAAATATACAAACCTATTATCCATTACTGAATAGTCTGAAGAACGTTTAAGAGAATGGTGCAAGTCTCATGTTGGTTGAAAACTCTGATTTTCAAGAAATTGAAAAAAAATCAAAATTTTTTTCTGAGACTTCCTCCAACTACAATTATGAAGATAAATACATTTTTTTAAATGAAATGTGTTCATGAAAAATAGATCAAAAAATAATTTTATATTCAAATTTTAAAAAACATGAGAATTTTTGCAAAATATTTACAATATTTGCAATGTTAAAAAATAACACAAGCAAGATTTTCTCAAAAACGGCTCCAATTTTTTTCCTTAAATTTTTAGAAGTGGTAGCGTCAAAAGTACCCTATACGATCACATAAACGTCATATTGCTTTATTCTTTTTTTCTTTTATATTACAAAAAATGTAATTTTTTGGACATAGTACATGATCTGTAACCCTTCAGTGGGCGTGTGGAGTACCGCTGTACTCCGCATAATTTTAAATCTTAATTTCTTTTGTATGAGCTCATTCTTGGAGCTGTTCTTCTCGGTAGCTAACTGTTACGAATCGCGTGTCGGAAACTGATGTTATGAAGGCCGCTTATCTCTCTCGCGATAACAGATTTGTGTTGAGTGGAGCACCGTCGTACTCCACGCGCCCACTCACGTCCCTCAGTCGCCTCTTGTGTCAGCAACTGTGCAGTTTGTCCGTCGTTTCTTTCGCGCCTTTCGTGTTTATAAATATTTCTTTTCTTCAAGACTTTGAGATATTTTGTTTATTGTTTGGTGTGTCTAATCTATTGATAAATGACCTTTCTGAAATCCATATTGAAACTCTGGTATTATATTATTTATTATTGACTTAAGCCGTTGTAGAAGTCGTTTTTCAAAGACCCTTGATAAAACCGGCAGAAGAATTATTGATCTGTTTCATGCAGCTTCTGTAACCGCTTTTCCAGGTTTTGCTATGGCTATCAATTGTGCGTACTTCCATATATTCAGATAGTGACTCTCACTTATTATAGCATTAAAGATGTATGTTATGAGTGATAATGCTTCCGTGAGGAATTCTTGTAATATTTTACCGGTTATAAGATCATGTCCAGGGCTTTTAGTAGGGTTTATGTGCTTTTTAATGGTTTCTTCTATTTCATTTAAATTGAACATTTTTGTTGACTGTTGGAGAGGACCCTGTAAAAATTGTATTACCTCATTCTCCAAAATACTTTTTTTTTAATTTGTTGCGTCTACACCTTGACGCAACGCGTCTCCAAGCCCCTTTCTGCCTGAATTTTTGTTTGACTTAAAATTCAGAAAATTTATTGCTGAATTACATATTTTGAGTAAAGAAATACATATCAAGAGCTCGCATGTAGAATTTATTCAAAGAAACAAAATTATTGAGTGTTACATATAAGTAACGCTAGGCAGAAGAACTTACTATACCAAAATTATGTTTCTGTTTTGTTTACTTATCTGTGCCATCTGCATTACACAGTAAGTGAACATTTTACTTTCTGTGGAATGTTACAAAACAATCTATGCACAATCCTATATCACATTTTACACACATTGTTCTTGTGGAACTCTTGCAGTTTGTTGCTGCACATCGCCTTCTTGTCTTGTCTGGTATCATTGTTACCAAATGGTTTCTTTCATCATACCTAAGGTCATCTAGCACCCTTGCACATGCTAATGAGTTTACTGGCCTACCGGGACGTTTTGGGACTGATGCATTTGATGTGAGATAACATGTGGCTATGTAACGCCTGAATTGAAGCTGTGGCATATCTGCACCAGTTTTCCTACAAATCAGCCACGCATTGTGAGCAGATGCATCCAAAAGCCAGGTGAAGATGGGCCACCACCACTTTTTCCCTCTAATGCTGGTTCTGTAAAGTGCTATATTTTCGTCCATTCGGTCTGTACCCCCCCACGTGCTGGCTGTATTGCTGAAATACAAATAGACGTGACACCTGAATCTTCTTTTTTTCTGCACTTGAGTATCTATTTACTGTAAATACAGGTTTTGTTCCGTAGCTGGTAGAAGCAATTGTTACCGCAGAATTATCTAACCATCTCACAATAGTAGTTCCGCAAGTTTTACTGCTCCTAAAATCATATTCGCCTCTCTTCTTCTTTTGCATTACTTTAGATGTTAACAGATGACATTTCTTAGGTAGTCTATTTTCACGAATAGTACCCGTTCCACTGTACCCTCGTATTTTGAGATACACTAACAACGTCAGCCAAGTGAATAAATTGTCAAAATAAATATTGTAAGGCAAATTATGTTTTTCAATGGGTAGAAACCCCAACATCTGTAGCAGTGAAGCTGAACACTTTCCAAATGCTTTCTCGTACACTTCATTTCTACGAGGATCTTTCCCCCAGTAAACCCGAAAATCCACTAGATAACCTTGGCTTGTAGTCAAACACCATGACTTGTAGCCAACACGAATAGGCTTCCCCTTCAAAAATTGTTTACACCCATGTCGGCCGTAATATTTGATCATGCTCTCATCATAATCAAGGTTCTGTTCAGGCTGAAAATGTAAAGTGAATTGTTTTCTTAGTTTATCCATCAGTGCTCTAAGTTTCCACATTTTATCAGATGCATCAATGTGTGTTGTGACATGAATGCACAAATCTCATTATTATTTCAAATCTATCTCTTCTCATTGTGTTGTATACTACGAAATTCCTCATGTCAAGTCCTGAATCCCAGTAACACCTTCTTCTTGGGAGAGGATTGTACCCTGACAGAATAAGTATTCCTATAAAACTTTTCATTTCGTGATGAGTAATTTTTGGATCTGTGCCGTTTTTGAAAAGAGCATAATTCGTTGCTTCGGAAATTAGAAAATGTATTATTTCATCATTCCAAAACAATTCTAAAAGTTCTACAGGAGATAAATTGCGATAAGCACTATAATTGCTTTCTGGAAAGGGATTTTTTTCACTTCTATATCCTCCTTTTCCCAGTCATTATAATCCACTTTTTTAATTGTGGAAAATGGTTTTGTCATTTCTACATTTTCCTCTGTATTTTGAGAAGTGTCTTGTTCCTCCAATTCGTGTTCCTATCCTATCATTATTAGATAAAACAGCTTCTGCTCCTGCTTGCAGCTGTCGAGGACCAAGGTTATCAAACATTCCGCCACTATCTTCCTCGCCAGAATCTTCATCAAATTCGACATTTGGTTCAGGAGGTTCCATAAAAACGTCTACAGCATCTAAATCATCTCTTTCTTCCAAGAGTTGCACGATTTCATGAGCAGAAAGACTTATTAAAGAAAGTGCAGAAAATAAGGTATAATCTGCCTAGCGTTACATATATGTAACGCAAAATATTAACTTCGATTTTGCGCTAAATTCATATCATAGTTCAATATGATTAATAATACAGGCAATTGGAATTAAGATTCTAAATTTATTCAGGAACCTTTAAAAAAATACTTTTTGAAGTACGCCATGACACGGGATATGGAAGCACAGATTCTAATTCAATCAGCTATAAGGAGAAAACGACCCCTGAGAAGTAGAAAGATACTGCTGCTTAATCAACAATAGACGCCAACAAACTGCATGAAGATAAAAATCAAGCTTTGGAAATGATTGCAATATGTTGCCAAACCTACCGTTACATATATGTAACGCTAGGCAGAAATGGGTTAAGGGGCGTTGAGTGCTTTGCACTGGGAAGTAATCCTCCATTAATGTACTTTTTTTAATTTTTGGAGTAATCCTCCATTAATTACTATACTAGTCAAGTCTCGTCACGTCGCAGTCAGTCAGTGCCTTTTATCCCTTCGGCCAGGGGCTCGACGCCGTTAGATCCCTGGGTTCCTGGCCGGTCACCCAACCACGAACCCGCGAATCTCGAATTCACTTAACCTTCGTGACTTCACGGAGCGTAGTAAACTCATTCGGCTAGCAACGCCGGCATTCGTTATTGTTACTTCGTTTATTGGTTTCAATATAGTAGCAAAGTGTTTATCAATACATTTTGCCCTTCAAGACTTCGTGCCCATGTGCTGTCGTCTTTTCTAATAGTGTAGAGATATGTAGTTATGGCCGATTCTTTTTTTTTTCGGGGGGTGCATTTCACACTGAGTAACTGGTTGAAACTGTTGGTGACAAGGATTGTACGTAATTGGAAAATATGATGTTTTGCTACTTTCTTCGTTCTCTTTTTAGCATCTCTGAGTGGTAAGACATGGAATGCTGAAATAAATACAGAATTGTTAGATTTTTATCAGTGGGAGAAACAGCGGTTTGTGGCTTATCTGATAACATATGTTTACATATTTTGATTGTTCCAAATTAACTTGAATACTTTCAACTATAAAGGTTTTAAATAGATTCAGTTATTTTATTATGTATTCGTATAGTTTACATCTTACATTGCTTATGTTGGGTAACATCCTTCAGAAATTTCAAAAACAGATGAGCAGACTAAAATCCGGCAATCTGTGATACAATTGGCGAGCGAGGTGCTGGGTCAATTTAATACATTATATTAGAGTATTATTTTTGTTCTTCAGTCAATTGAAGATTAAAACCTGTTGACATTTGTTAACATCAAACATGCCTGTGTTTTTTATTATATTTAACAACTTACCAAACACTCTCTTCTCTATAATGTTAAACTTAGGTAGAAATAACAACAGACCCCGCATTAATAGACCCCCAAGAGATTTATACAAATCTCTTTAGCTTCTAGGCAGCTCTCTTACCCATCCACCTACTACCTTCTTACTTAACTATATTCTAGTAAAACGTCTTCAAAAAGTGTCAAAACGTCTATCTGTCCGTCCGTCTGTCTGTCCGTCTGTGAACAATGTTAGCTGCTAAACTGCCGTTTTTTCTTTCCTTAAAGATGTTGCTTTATCAATGGCTCAAAATGAAGAACCCATTGGGATATTTTAGAGCTTTCAAGCTTTTGACGTTATTAACCATAACGTCTTGCTCTCAAAATTACCTTCTTATGGAGTTCGTGGTATTGCCCTTGTTGGATAACCTCGTACCTTAAACATCGATCTCAAAGAGTAGAAATACCGTACTGGCACGAAAGGACATTATTTACTTACCTCTCCAATTCGTTGCCAATTGAACATGGGTCACACAAGGTTCGATCTCAGATCCTATCCTCTTTCTGTTGTACAGTAAACGATATGCCCTCATCTATTAAAAATGGAAGAACAGTTCTATTTTCCATGACTGAATTTCTTTGCAAAGAAACAATAAATAGTACAATTTCAGATGTTTCAAATTGGTTTTGTAATAACAAATTAATAGTTAACGAAGGAAAAACTGTCTCAATGCAATTTTGCGTCTCAAATCCTCAATCGTATGCTCCATTGAAAATAAACAATATGCAATTAGCTGATGTTAAGGTAACCAAATTTCTAGGTCTCTCAATTCAATCAAACCTCAAAAGGAATGTACATATAACAGAATTAAACACTAAATTAAGCTCATTATGTTATGCATTCAGAATTCTTTCTAATTCTGTCAGCCTTCATGCAGCTCGTTGCGTGTATTTTGCAAATGTACATTCCCGCCTGAGATATGGCATAATATTCTGGGATGCTCATCCTTTAGTCCCAGACATTTGATTGCAAAGAAATTGTCGAATAATGAAAAATGCCATCCAGTGATCTGCAAGCCTATTTTCAATGAGCTTGGAATTTTACCATTGCCTTGCCTATTTATTTATGAGTCTGTAGTATTTGTCAAAACTGACTTACTAAACGGTGGGAACTTATTTTCATGTAATACTGATTTTTATAGTTATAACACTCGACGTAGAAATCAGCTATATTTCCATAGTGTGTGGTGGCTATTAAAGTCCCCAACATACACTGCTGGATGAGGCAGGAGGGGTAGTGTATGTGGCGTCCATTCAATAGTATATATTACTAATGGTTATATCTCCTACTTTAATAACAACTTCATGGATGCAATGCAGTTGTATGTATATGATTAAATGCAATAATTTGAATAATGATAAGTTTGAAGAATGAATGCAATGACTGAAGATCAATGAACTAATTAATGACAAATTTCATTTTAATGAATGAATAATATCAGATATATATGAATATGATAGGAATGAATGAATAATAATAATAATAAATAATATATGAATATAATAATGATAAATAATAAATAAATAAATAAATAAATAAATAAATAAACCTGATTTTCCAAATTGTAGTTCTCAATCATCAAGGCGGATGTCACTGCGCTGAATTTGAAACTAACATATAATTATCTGACGTTACTTAAGCCATTGAGATATTTTCAAATTTCAAAAAAAATGCATTGTTTATTAAATTTAGTTTATTAGTGAGACGTTTAAAGATAAGAGTCTTTTCGTTGAAAACTATTTTTACTCTTATACGTACGTATATAGAGACTAATACACTAGAATGACAAGTTATAAAGCCGCGAAAAAAATTTTCGGCTAAAAAAGATTAATTAGATAAATGAAAGTATAAATCCTGTTTAATTTGAAAATCTACTAACGTGTTAATAAGACTCATTTGTGTCCTGATCGAACAAATGAAAAATGTCGTCATTCTACGTCTTCGTCGAGTCGATGACTACAGCCCTGAATCCATGCGTTAGGATTTTTCCAAGTTAAAATCCCTCTCCATCTGGCACTAGTTGAAACCTTCAAATTTTGAACATTCTTGAATAAGGTTATCCTGAAGCTCCGACATTTTCAAGTTTTCTAACGCAAATTTTCACTTATATTCTTGTAGAAAGAGTAATACACTTATAAGTGGATGAGTCAATTTTAGTTAACCTAATCGAAAAATCAAATTTAGTTTTCGTCTTCTACATCAAAAATGAAGTTTTCAATGAATTTGTTTCTAATACTCTTTTATAATGTCATAGTTGTTTGAAATGTTAATTTCTGCATCGTCTTTTAAATTTCATTAAATTATTACTTTATTTTTCATCTTTCAATATCTAATAGTTAAATTGTTGGAAGGACTTGAAACTCAAAGAAGCGTGCGCAGATGATTTCTCCTCCATATGTCACATACACACATTCCATTCCACACATTCATTCATTTCACTAAATGAATGAATGAATAAATAAATAAATAAATAAATAAATAAATAAATAAATAAATAAATAAATAAATAAATAAATAAATAAATAAATAAATAAATAAATAAATAAATAAATAAATAAATAAATAAATAAATGAATGAATAAATAAATAAATAAATAAATAAATAAATAAATAAATAAACTGCTGATTTTCTCCAAAATTGATATTCTCCAATCGATCTGGCGGATGTCACTGCGCTTTGAATTTGAAACTAACATATTAATTTTGGGGGTACTTTATATGAAGCCCATGAGATATTTTCCAAATTTTCAAAAAAAAAAATGACTGCATTGTTTTTTATTAAATTTAGTTTTTTATTAGAGTGAGGGACGTTTAAGACAATGGTGCAGGTTTCTTTTTCGTTGAAAACTATAATTTTTACTTTCTTATATACGTACGTATATACAGACTAATACACGTAGAATAGACAAAGTTATGTAAAGCTGCGCGAAAAAACGACGAATTTTCGGCAGAAAAAAATTAATTGCAGGGCACTGATAATGAGAAATTGTATAAATCCTGTTGTTAAATTTAGAGAAAAAATCTACTAACACGTGGTGTAATTAGAATCCCAGTTTTGGTGTCCTTGATGCCGAAAAACAAATTGAAAGCAAATCGTCCGTCTGTCTGACCGTCTGTCTGTCCGAACGTCTGTGAACATTACTAGCGCCTGAACCATGCGTTAGGATTTTTTCCAAATTAAAGAAATCCCTCTCCATCTGGCACTAGTTGAAACTTTCAAATTTTGAAAACCATTCTTTTAAATTAAGGGTTACTTTCCATGAAGCCCCCGGACATTTTCAAAATTTTCTCAAAAACGGCTCCAAATTTTCACTTTATATTTCTTGTAAGAAAAGAGTAAAATACACTTATAAAAGTGGCATAGGTCCAATTTACACAGTTAACCCTGAATTTTCGAAAATTGCAAAAGTTTGAGTTTTTTCGGCGTCTTCCTACAACTATAAAATTGAAGACAGATTTTTTCAAATGAATTTGTTCTCCATAAATACTTCTTTTATTAATGTCATGTAGGTTGTTTGAAAATTGTAGTAGTTTTCGTGCAATAGTGCGTGCAATATTTACAATTTAAAAAAAAAACAAACAAGATTTACTGTAAAACTGTTCAAAATTTTACTGCTGCGTTTACGGCATTCCGTTTCGTTTAAGCTTGCGTCGTGAATGAGGCCTACGAGAGAGCTGAGGCAGGGGTGACCGCTGCGTGGGTGGTACTTCGCCCAGGGTGGGAGTGGGGGTGCGGGTGGGGGAGCAAAGACGCTCACAACAAAAGCGCGCGCCCCGAGGGGGAAGGGGCGGTCGAGTGGTGCGCGCAAATGGCCTTCGGACGTAGCAACGGCTCCCGCGACGTCTGCGAAATATACAGGGAGACACACGGGAGACGAGCGCTTTAGTTCACAAGGCTCATTATCTACCATTTCAGTTATTTGCGAAAAATAATGTCGTCAAGGTCATGTCCATCATTTCGAATGCAGGACTCAAGTCTGTTCTCAAAATTCTCCATCACACGGACTAGCATCTCTGCAGGGATGGCCGCAACTTCTTGAATGATTGCATTCTCCAATTCGTCCTAATTTCGTGGTTTGTGGTTATAGACACAACTTTTGAGGTACCCCCACAGTAAGAAGTCGCACATTGATAAGTCGGGAGATCTGGGAGACCGAGGAACATTGCCAAAACGTGAGATAAAAAAGTGACAAAACGTGTGTTAAATAAGATATCAAATAATGAGCTTTGATTTTGTGAGAGTGAATATGCGTTAATTTTAAAATTGGCTGAGTATTATTTCATTAAAAACCGCCCGTCTTCCGTGTATCACCTGTATTTCAACCACGATATTGTTGGAAGTCATTTTGCTTTAGAACCTCTTTATGTTTTTGAAAGGCTGAAATATCTAGATATTCGTTTTATTGACATTTATATGATCTACGACGGTTAAATAGAGTTATACAGACTTAGTTAAGATACTTATTTTGCTAGGGTACTCATACATAAAATACTCCTTAATATGGAGCATAAAAAGCAAACAACGTTTCATAAGAAAATAATATTACATTCTTGATGTTCATTGCCTATTTGAGTGCAGATCTTCTTGATACGCCTACGAGTTCTAGAGGCCTTAAATCCATGTCATGAAGTGTAACCTGCCCCCATAATCCTAATGTAACATCTTGGCTATTAATGTCCTCAAAATGTACACAACTGAAAAAAAATTACAGTAAAACCTGTTCAAATGGCTACCTCGATTAAGCTGACGTCTCCACTAATCGCCATTTAGTCGTTGATTATACTTTCTCGCATACTACATGCGTAGTGCAGAGGAACTTATGTAATCCTGCAGCAAAATTCGAATATTCTTGTACAGATAAAATTCGTTTTGTAGATCCCCTTTATCGAAAAAGTGGACAATTCTTGTTCCTATCCTATACAGCAAATTACTTCAAAACGTTGTGCAGCATTAATCCACGTTTTGGGGTCCTTGATACCGAGAAATTGTCGTAAAGCAATTTCTCGGTGACAAGGACGTTGTCCCCAAACTTTTGTCCGTTTGTTTATCCGCTCCACAGTCCGTAAGTGTAAAAATCGAGTAGATTTTGCGAAATTTGTGTCTGATATTTATGAAATTTCAAAAACAATTATTTTAACACCAATTTTTTTTTCATTTTAACTTTCTCCTCGTATGTAACAACGAACGATAAAAAAAGAAGGCACTAGTTCCATTTTCAGCTAACTCACCTTATTTTTGGAAATTGCAAAAAATGTGTTGTAAATATTGGGTTGAAACAATTACATTTTTAAGCGTCGGCCTGAGTTTCACATTGTTTTGGCCGCGGCATTACATAACTATGTAAATCTATATATACCTACGTAAACGAGAAAATAAAAATTGATAGCGATCTACCTTCAGATGCCATTTTTCCATCCTACATGGACAGCGTATTGCTACATGTAAATATTGCATTTATTTATAAAAGAGCAGGCAGTCGACATTCTTTATGGTTGATTACCGAAGATAAATTAACCATTTGTATTTTGTTCATTGAAAGCTGGAAAATAAAACATTGTATTTGTAAAGTTCTGTGATATGCATAGTAGTATGTCATTGCAGCGCTTCTGACCGGGAGGTCCTAGGTTCGAGTCCTGATGGTGGCAGGACTTACGACACTAGCTTTTCAGCTAGGTTGCATTCAGTCGCTACCTGGAGGAGAATTCTAGAGGCCAGCTGCTCTAATAGGTAGTTTTCCATCTCCGATCAATAAAAGGCGAATGCCGGAGTAGTACCCTAACAAACGGTCCGCGGACCGCGCGCGATCTTTCCTTCCTCTTCCTTGTCCTATCCTTTGCCCTTACACGCACACTTACACTAATATGCACTACCACATATTCCGGGAGACCGGTCGGGAGCTTAGAGTTTGTCCCGGTTGGGACGGGGCCCCGCTGGTGGGAGAGTCCTGGTTAGGGTGAAACCCCACTAGTCGACTGTAGGTCGGCGTCGGATCTCGCCATCCAGCGGGGGAAGATCACCGCCATCTCCCGAGAAAAAACATGCACTACACTAACGGGAATAAGGACCAAAGCCGTTGACGGGAGCGGTACCTCATTGCATCAACTTATGTCACTGCAGCGCCTCTGACCGGGAGGTCCTAGGTTCGAGTCTTGACGGCGGCAGGATTTTCGACCCTAGCTTTTCAGCTAGGTCGAATTCAGTCGCTGTCTGGAGGAGAATTCTATTTATTTAGCCAAAAACAGTCAAAACCTGTATGTGACGTATGGGGGAGAGCGGCCGGCTGCTCTGATCTGTAGTTTTCCGTGGTTTCTCCAATCAATACCAGGTGAATGCCGAAGCAGTACCCTACCAAACGGGCCACGGACCGCGCGCGATCTTTCCTTCCTCTTTCTTGTCCTATCCTCTCCCCTTACACACACGCTTACACTAACATGCTCTACACTACCACATATTCCGGGAGACCGGTCGGGAGCTGAGAGCTTGTCCTGGCTGGGGCGGTGCCCCGCTGGTGGGAGAGTCCTTAGGGGGGAAATCCCACTAGCCGACGGTAGGTCGACGCCGGATCTCGCCATCCGGCGGGGGAAGATCACCGCCATCTCCCGAGAAACAACGTGTACTACACTAACGGGACTAATGACCAAAGCAGTTGACGTGCCCGGAAACACGACAAAATCAATCAATCAATCAACCAAAGCAGTTGACGCGCCCGGAAACACGAAAAAATCAATCAATCAAAAAAGCTTAGTAGTATCTTATTTGTCACATCGTTATCAATTCGTTATCATCGTATCAATTTTGTCACTTCGTTTTTGCGTGAACAGCGGACACTTATAAACTAAATAATAGATATTTATTTGCACCCAATGCCTGTGAATTTACGTTCTATTTCAATTTATAATTTTTCTACAGCGAGCTACTGGAAAGATCTTCGATTGTTGATCAGGAACTTTTTGCACAGCGTAGTGTTCACATCAATCCATCGATCGCTCTTCACAACTTGTGGATATCCGCGCCTGCGCAAGTCGAACTGCGTGCACAGCGGCTTGAGACTGATGTACGTCGATGACTTTAAAAAGTCACGACCCCAATGTAGCCCTTCCTCCCATTCGTGTCCGTCGCGTGCCCCCCCGGCCCCCAAGGTCTTTGCTCCTCGATGGACGACCCGAGGTGAGTACAGCGATCCACTTCGTATTATTACAGTCGACAGGTTCAACATAGCAACGCACACAACACGCACCGATTCGTAAAATAAGGGCAGTTGATTGCTGCATAAGACTCGTTGAATGCGCGACAGATTGAATGCTCTTGCAAAACGCAACCGACTGTAATGTACGCAACCCTCATGTCATGGATGAGTATGCGGCTGCCTGCCACGAGAGCAAAATTCAGAGAACGAGGGAATATAGTTTAAATACATTTCATAGCAATGATCCTTATTTAAGATATCCTAGCTTGGGCAGTTGATTGCTGCATAAGACTCGTTGAATGCGCGACAGATTGAATGATATTCTAGCTTGCTAGTAGTTAATTTTAGTGGTGTAGGATTTTTAAAAAATTGTTGCCTGGTCGTTGACGCAACGCGTCTTTAACTTTGTTAGGTGTTGAGCGCTTTCCTGGAATAATCCTCCGTTACTAATGGGAAGTAATTACTATATCTTAGTCAATGCTCGCCATGTCGCAGTCGGTCAGTGCTTTTTATCAATTGGGCTAGGCTATCGACGCCGTTAGATAATGGGGTTTCTATAGGCGGTCACCCAACCAGGAACCCGCGAGTCGAATTCCCTTAACCTCCGTGACTTCACGGAGTGTAGTAAATGAACTCGGCTAACGACGCCGGCATGTTCACGTTTTCATAGTTGATATAGCACCATCATATACATTACATTAAAATAAAATGCTTTTTAGGGCCCTTTCCAATGCATTCAAGGTCAGTGGAAGTGTGAAGCGATTGGTAGAACAGCTGGCTGCTCATCTGGCGACTGTTCTTCTCTAAACTTGAACCCCAGTTATATCACGTGTACACTGAATATCTACTTAATGCGGTCGAAAACGCTCTCTGCTGCGATAAATCCCAAGTAAAAAGTTTAAATCCCAAGTGAAATCGTTTCTGCTGCATAACTGTTTCTATACAATTAGAGACTATACTGAGCATCACAAAAAAAGTAACATTAACTTTAACAATTATACAGAATGCATTATTTAATATTTGAAGTGTAAATGTGTATAAACAACCTGTAACAAGTGTTGTATTGCAGCCTCCGGGTCAATGACCCCATCTCGATCAGGTTTTCGTCCAGTTTCCCTGATCCATTAAGCAAATGCTGAGATAGCCCCTTGTTTTGCTTCTGGACATTAATGTAACTTCATTTTCTGTGCACGTATTCTAGAATTCAGTGGGAAATACAATTATTCAAATTATCGTTTCCTTGTTGTCGGGCAGAAGTATTATTCCGAAGGACAACATGGATAAGAGATAAAATTTATTGCCTTTTTATCCTTGAAAATAGATTTTATTACTTGGAGCTTTTTTCCTCCTCCAATTTTAAGTAGTATATGACTTAGTGTAGGGATCACAGAATTTTGAAAATGTGCACACAATTCACTTTTCCCCACAGCACGTCATACGTCAGTTTTAACTGCTTTTGACGTAAAATAAATAAATGAGAGTCAAAACTACATTGCATAATTTTAATTAGGTAATCTTAGCTGCGGGTGTCTGTATTGTATTGTATTGAATACTTTTCATAGTTTTCTCACAATCATCCACGTACAACACTAAGTTGCTTATTTCAAAGTGCTTGGATTCTATCATCTTATATTTCTCAGTTTTCCCAAATTCTGAATACAAATTATATAACATTCAAACAAATTGTGACAATGATTTGTGGCTATATATTTCACAATACAACACCTTTAAAATAGTTGTGATATTTTAACTATTAAAACTAGTAGAGGTAGATAACATACAGAGTTCACAAATATCACGAAGTGATACTAGTTACTTTTTAAATAGTCCGATCGAAACGCTGAAGGAGGTGCAGGGATTTTCCACGCATGGATAACATGAAGCAAAAAGCATGTCACTCTGAAAAGTACAAGATAAATTACATATCATATAATTAAAATGGCGGTACGATAAGAACCTACCTTTCTGGTTAACACTTTAGAGAGTAAAAGCATTTATTGATGGATTATTACGGCTCTTCCGGAAATTGTTCATAATTTTAACGCGAGAATTTAAAAAATAAAGAATCTTTATACTTTAACATTTAGTGGAAACAATAGACATACATGAAATGTAATAAACACACGTATAAATCGCGAAGATGTTAATAATATATATTAAGTCGAAACTTGTACTAACAGAATGTAAAAAAATCTAGTTTTTGTGAGTCTCTATTAATTCAATTGTGTCAAATAATTGATGTCTGTATTAATTTAATTGTTTCTAAAGACAAGAAAGACAGCAAATTAACGACAAAAATATACAGTATTTTTGAAGCAGATACTGAAGATTCATCATTCTGATGAATTCTAAGAAAGTATTAACATGTAAAAGGTTACTTTTTGAACGGTATGGTGTAAAGACACTAGTGGTGCAACAGAATGGCACAGACTTTCTCGTAGTAAAATTTTCTAATTTTGTTTGGAGTGGACTAACTTAAGGGTACTGCTCCATCCTCTTGACAGCTGCCATCTTTCGGTTTCCAGATGACATTTTCTTAACTATTCGGTTTCCGCTTAGTATATCCGAAATATTCCTTTACGAATATTAAAGAAGAGTAAAACCTCGACATAAATGGCAATTTTCGATGAAAATTTGGAGCCGCTTTTAAAAAAATGGCGTTAAAGTGTTACTGTAAATGCGAAATTTGAAGATTTTACTCAGGAATCTAATGAGTTTACGAAAAATATCATTTCGAGTAATTTGATGCACCTTCACTCACAAATACAATAATGTATAGAAATTGCTGGAAATGTTTAAGGGTTTAAAAATTATTTGTGTACATTTTTAAAAAACAAAAGAATTCATCAAAATGAACTTTCCGTCATATTAAACACTGCAACCAGCAATATCTATTGAAGTAGTTAAAATAAAAGATTAGAGCCGTTTTTGAGAAAATTACGTGTTATCTTTTCTGAAAATGCGGAAATTGTAGCTCATCTTCACAAAAAACTGTTGAGTTTTCGAGAAACTTTATATTACATTATTTAAAGCACATAAACTCATAAATACAATAATATGAACAAATTGCCGGTAATGTAAATATTATCAACCCGAGAGACTAGTAAAAAAATGTACATTTTTGTAAACTATCTTTGTTTTGAAAAAACAAAAGAACAGAGCAATGTGGCGTTTATGACATCGTTATAGAGTGCATTTAGCAAAAGTTTCAAGAAAAGAATTGGGTCCGTTTTCGAAAAAATTTAGTTTTTGTTCTTTTTTTTAATTGCTCATATTGCACGCAACATTGCGCGAAAATTACAAAAATTTTCAAAAAATTGAACATGACCTTCATGAAAAAAAACAAAAACAAATATGGAGAGCAAATGTTGCTTGAAGGAAATATCTCTATCTTCCATTTTGTAGTTGTAGGAAGACGCCGAAAAAATTCGGCGTCTAGGGCATCGTTATAAGTGTAGTTTGCTTTATTCTTACAAGAAATTTAAAGATAAAAATGAAGCCGTTCTTGAGAAAATTTTGAACATGACCGGGGGGCTTTATGTAAAGTACCCTCAAATTTTAAGTAATGTTTTTCAAAATTTCAAAACTTCGACTCTAGCCAAATGGATAGGGCTTTCTTCAATTTGGAAAAGATCGTACGAAAAGGCGTTAGTAGTGTTCAGAGACGGACGGACGTTTTGAAGAAAATAGCTTTTTGCTAATAGGAGACCCTAAAACTTGTATTTCCGTTCAAATCTCGAAATCGATTTTCCGCAGCATTACATAACTTTATCTGTACTACGAATAATTACTCCGTATATACGTACGTATAGGAAAAAGTAAAAAATACAAAGGGTGACAGAATTGAAGCTATTGCACAGTTTCATATATTGTAGTACAACAATTAAATATTTCAACATTATATTTTTTTCAATTGTATCAAAATCATTGTATCATATCATTGTATCGTATCATACCTGGTTCCTACAGCGTTGGGAAGCACAGGAGACAGAATTCTACGATATAGGGACACAAATGTTCATTACACGGTACAACAAATGTCTCAATTCTAGTGGTGAATACGTGAAAAAATATGTGTGTGCTGTATTTGCCTCAAAGTTAATCTAAGAAGTGACCAGCGTAGGTGACTCAGGGCATCAATTGACATTGCTGTTGAGCTTCTGATCGGGAGGATCTGGGACTCGAGTCCCGATTGTGCCAGAATTTTCTATACTAATTCGAATTCAGGCGCTGTCTGGATGAGAATTCTTGAGGCCGGCTGCTCTGATCGGTAGTTTTCCGTGGTTTCTCCGATCAACACCAGGCGAATGTCGGAGCAGTACTCTAACAAATGGGCCACGGACCGCGCGCCATCTTTCGTTCCTCTTCCTTGTCCTATCCTCGCTCCTTACACACACTTACACTAATTTACACTACACTACTACACATGCCGGGAGACCGGTCGGGAGTTTAGAGCTAGTCCCGGCTGGGGCGATGCCCCACCGGTGGGAGAGGCCGGGTTAGGGGGAACCCCGCTAGCCGACGGTAGGACGACGGAAGGCCGGATCTCGTAAAGCCAGCGGGAAAAGATCACCTCCCCCGCGATAATACATGCACTACACTTACGGGACTAATGACCTCAGCTGTCAACTCGCCCGGAATCACAAATCAACCAATCAATTAATGAACATCCATGTCGAACATTAAATCACCGATGTAATAATGCATCGAATAAAAATCATCGTTATTTTTAAACATCGATATTTTAAAACATGTGGTTGAGTAACCTATAACGTTAAGTTCGAGGGCAAGAAAATTTAATTAGTCAATGGCCGTGATTATTAACTTATAATTCACGTTTTACTGAAAAAAAATTGAAAATAATATGGGCGCTCGGTGAAAATAATACATCAGCATTTGTTTGATTTGAAAACATAAATGTCGGTGGCACCACCCGGTATTTATATTTTAATTTTTTTTTTTCAAAATTCTTATCATAGGAATTTTTATTCGAAAACAAAACATTGAAAACGTAAAAATATCGAGGATAAAATATCGATGTTAAAAAATGGCTGTAAAATATAAATGTTGAAAATATTGATTTTTCCATTACAACGATATCAATTCCCTTCCATATATGGGCAACAATGTTCGATTCTATTCGATTACGTTCACGCACATGAGGTCCCGCATTCCTCACGTTCTCAGGGGTCACTTTGTTTCGATGTGTGCAGAGGCGAAATGTCAGTGAGTGATAAAGATAAAATATACTGAGAATCATCCGCGGTGAAAGGGCGAATATATGCACGTAAAGCACAAAAGTGCAAATATGCTTTTATGATGGAATATGCAGAAATACGCAATATATTGATTGATAGTATAAATATACTCTAAATGACTCAAAAGGAATTATATTTCTTAAAAGAAGATGCTTTAGTTAACAGAAAATATGTAAATGAATATAAAACACAGCCCAACTCTTATCCAACATCTACATAATTATTTGCATCTAAGTTCACTAAATAAATTCTGCAAAATGAAGCGTTCGTTCAGTGTGCCACCGGGAGAGGTAGTTGGGTGCATCAACTGATGTCACTGCAATGCCTCTGACCAGGAGATCCTGGGGTTGAGTCCCGACACATTTTCGACATTTGGTCGAATTCAGTCGCTGTCGGTATTTTTCCGTGGTTTCTCCTATCAACACCAGGCGAATGCAGGAGCAGTACCCTAACAAACAGGCCACGGACCGCGCGCGATCTTTCATTCCTCTTCCTTGTCCTATCCTCTCCCCTTACACACGCACACTTACACTAAAATGCACTACACTACCACATATTCCGGGAGACCGGTCGGGAGCTTAGAGCTTGTCCCGGCTGGGGCGGTGCCACGCTCATGCGAGAATCCTGGTGGCAGGAAACCCCTCTGGACGACGACAAGTCGGCGCCGGATCTCGCCATCCAGCGGGGAAAGATCACCGTCACCTCCCGATGAAAAAAACATGCACTACATTTTCGGGACTAATTACCCAAGTAGTTGGAGTGCCCGCAATCATTAACAACCAGCACCACTACCACCTCCTATCAGTGCTTCCCAGCAGGTGTGCCGCCCCCAGCGGGCAGCACTACTGTTGTGCCGCCCGCTATGCGGGAGAAACTTATAATGAATAGCACCAGGCCCAAGGTCCCGCTAGATATGTTTTCATAAGACTTTTCATAAACCTTTTTATAATACACGTACATACTACAATCATGTTATTTTTTTCAAAGCAGTAAACATATCATTTCTATTAAATGAAACTGTAATTTCATATTCATTTGTCTGAGTAAATACTTAATTTTAAACTGTTTACAAGTAATGTGATATAATAATCACTAGGGAACGGCATTCATGTAAATACATGTTTTTACAGGAACTAGAAACATGCATTCAATTATATTTTTTAGAGTTTACAAGACATTCTGAATGAATTAGAACTAATTTTATTTTACATATTTTTACATATTTCGATATAATATTTTTACATATTTTACCTATTACGGCATATTTTACTACATTTTAGTATCTTTATACGCCGAAACTGAATATTCCAGACGCGTGTTTGCAATATTTGCTATGGAATCATTTTTCTTACAAATCAAATTGTAATGCTTTTATTTCTTTTCCGCCATATGACCACCATGATTTGTCAAACTTACCCCCTTCCTCCCGGTTACTGCGTTCTTGCGAGTCAAGGATGAGCGGATTTTTATGAACGAAAGTAATCTCAACCACGTGCTTGCTCACGTTTCAAACAACAAATTCGTTACTTGATCGAAAACTAACAAATATTTTATTGAAAATTGTCGCGTTGCTCAATTTGGAGGGTGGGGTACCCCACCACATTTAACCCCTACCCCTCGCGGGATCCATCACTCTCTGTACGGTACTACTATTCACTTGTACACCGGCTCCTCTTAAACATTGTGTTATATACTCTAAACGTATTTTATATTTTGAATAAAATTATTATATATGGTGAAGTCGAGTATACAATTACTTCAGTAGATATAGAACGCACTTTCAGCCGAATACTTGTTATCTGATCAGGGACGTTCTATGGTCGGAGAATGCTTTATAGAATACAATATAATAAATATATAGAAAACAATTAAAAACGATAATGAATTTTTATTTTACATATTTTCTATTTTTTCTTACATGTTTTGAACAAAATAAGTACATATATATGTACTACATATTTTGCGTTTTTTATTACAATTAATTCCGTTCCCTAATAATCACTATTCCACTCGTGAAATGAAAACCAATAGTGTTTAACTGTACATTCAAATGCCCCAATCTGGGCAGTATATCTCAAAAAGTGTAATGCTTTCTCTATCCCATTTTTCTTAGCGCTTCTCCCTACTGGCCAAGGATGAACTGTGACTCATCTGCCTAAGGAGACGATATACGTCGATCGCTATGTCTATGTCTAATAAACCTCGTATGCACTATAACATAACATCTTTGATTTTAACATAGCTTGGAGTTATTTTCAATATTTGTCGCATTTTGGAGCTCTGTTGGACATGATTTCATTCGTGGAATAGTCCTATTAAATATCACTCGTGCTTTGGAAATTCTCGGATAAAGCCCCTTCGCGAGTCGGAGGGGGATTTATCAACAGTTTCCAAAGTATTCGTGGTACCGAGTGATCAGTATAAAACGCAACCCACAGCAGACAGAGCGAAATGCATTGGCAACCATGTTTGGGCATGTCGGATAGCGGCTGGTGGTTTCAAGCAGGTAAACTGATGGGAAGTACGCGTAATACCCTCTCCCACTAACGCCACCCTGAGGAGAAGAGCAGGTGACCGCCGTTTCCACGAATTCAATGAGGACACGCGCCTGCTTGTTTGGCGTCGAAAGAAAATTGAATTGTCAAGAACGACGATTCCTTCGTATATTGTTTAAAAGTGAAATAAACTTGCCATGTAAAATATATATTGACCTCAATATATATTGAGGTCAATTTAATAGTAAACTTTGCTTGTTTTGTTTCATAACAAGATACCTGCTCCAGTACATATGCTCCAGAAATGTTTGTTGTTGTTGTTTTTTGTTATTATTATTATTATTATTATTATTATTATTATTATTATTGAATAAGGTTACTTTAAAAAATATTAAGTAATTAAAGTATAATAAAAATTAATTTCTCAGTTTATTCTGATGCGTATCGTCTTTCACTGTTTCTTTGAAAAACTACAGACCAATTAATCTGTGTCGATAAATGGCACACCACACTCCAATCTTTTTTTAATGTAATGGATCAAACATCAAACACCCCTCCTATCTCACGATAGCACTTCACTAACCGAAATATGGTACTCTTGTTCAGAATAGACTCAGATGAAATTTTTTCTCTGAAAGCTGCCCGGCACTCTTTGAAAGATTGCGTTCGGAAATACTCCACCACAAAACTGCCTTGCTATATGCAGAGGTGCATCGTAAATTAACTATGAAAGAAGGAAGCTATGAATGAAGACGCGGCCTGTTTTCTTTTGAGCAGGTATGACCCACACCACAGGAAGGGGTGAGTGAAATGAAGAGGGTTGCAGTGAATGGAGTGTCGCTGAGATGCAGTCGAAGTAGCTGTCCCAAAAGCAGTGTTGCAAACCTTTCATTTTTCTCCGAGTGCCGTGAACAGCAAGGTTGAGTTTTATACTGATCACCCGGTATTACCTACGATAACGCAATGGTTATTATAAAACCTCATACAACTCAATCAGTGAGTCAAGTTTTGTAAGGCTTGCCAAGGCTTGGGAAACGCCGCCGCCTCAAACGTGTCTTTCAAAAGCGCGCCTGGAAAGTCACAAGGTCGCCGCTAGATAGCGGGGCGGCGCGGCGCGGCGGGGCGCGATGGAGCGCGGCGCGGGTAGTGGGGCGGGTGGGGTGGGGGGCGGCGGACGCCGCGCTTAGGGGAGGGGGGTCGTCCCCACGCGGCCGGGCGCGCCAGCTGGGCGCGCGATCAACAATGCCGCCACGCGGCAGTTGGTGCTCTGCCCACCGCAGCACGCGCACGTGCAGTGCCCGCCTGCCCGCCGCCCAGCGCCGCCCCAACGCGACGCCATGAAGGACGCGGCCTACCAGGAAGTCGCCCGGGAGGTCAGTGCATTGCTCTTTTGCCTTTCGCCCGCGCCACCACTCGCGGCTGCCTCACACGACCACTGAGCGCGGGCACAGCTGGCATGCATTCAGCGTTTCCCCATGCATTCACGATTTCAGATTTATCCATTTTAATGACTGTTTGGTAAGTGCTGAGAAACGTTTTGTAATAAGACATTGTTCGCAAGAAGGCGAGTTGGCATACATTCGTGCGTTCGTGCATGCAATATGTTTCCGGGAGCAGCTTTTACTGAGTGTAACTGTCTGCGTGTGTTTTGTGTGCGTACATCACTTTCACGTGTAAATTATATTAAAAAATTTAATTTGTTTTGAAAATGTTTTGTTTCTGCTTGCGAACAGTGGAGTACTCAACCGACGGGGAAAATATTTTGCCAGAAAGTTATTTTCAATTTGCTCTTCTGGGGTGTCTGATGTTTTGGGACATTCGTGTTTGAAAACATTCATCTCAAGGCTCCCATTCAGTATAAAATCAACCTTTTTGGAAGTAAAATTGAAATAATCGCGGTGAATAAAAGGGAAATAAAAATCAATGAAAGTATTTTATACGATTACATATTGTTTTTACTTTGGTACAGTTCGAGACAATATAGCAAAAGTACAAGCGACAACAATATACAGCGAAGAAAAGATAGTGTGGTGCAGCACATCAAAACATTAACTACGTAATAAAGTTCAAGTTACTTATCAATGAATGCTTAATTGCCGTGTCTTAATTATCTGTAAGTACACCATAGATCTGACAAATCAAAGAATATTAATTTCACTTGCCTTTAGGAGATGATGTAATAATCACATCAGCAAATGTTAAAAACGCGGAACGAGGCTTCATTTATCTTGAGGTGTGTGTTTCGGTATTGCTCCAGTTGGCATATTAAATGAAGTATTCAGAAAATTTGGCTGCCGAGTTTCTTGGCCCTGCAAATATTAATAGAATGACCATTTCTCGTGATTAGTAATGGAAGACGTACCCCGGAAGCTTATGTTATTAGAAAATATTAGCGTTCGTTTTAAAGGAAATTTAGTACAATCTGCTTCTTGGCGAATTTCATATTTTAGTTGAGTTCGCAGTTCAACTAAGAATCACCTACCACCCTAGTGCTCGTGTGTTGAATTCTGGGTTTGCATGAAAGAAATAATTTCTTTGTGAAGAATGCAGTAAGTAATGCCTTGACTAAAAATTCAAATTGTGCCCGCAAAGGGAATTTTCGCTTCGGGACACTTGCAAAAAATGAAGTTGGCGTTCTGCGTGCGACGTGCGTGGAGGCCAGGCCCCGCAGATGGTGCTCTGAAGTGCGCGCCGGAACGACCTCCGCACAAGTGGGTGGGAGTGGAGGGGCAGTGCAGGAGAGGGGAGGAGAAATGTGGACGATGGCGCGTAGATTGAATACCCGCGCCTCTGATGCATCGACACCTCTTAAGAAAAAAAAATTAATTAGGAATATCTAGGCTTTGAAGCTTATTATTCGTTGTTTATTTTCTTCTCTGCATTGCTATCAACATTCCCTTTTCTATTTATGTTCTTTCTAGCCCGTACTTCCTCACAACTTTATAATTTTGTTTAGACCAACAACATTCTACCATGTATAATTTGACTTTACATCAGGAGTGATAACAAATGAAATTATTTACATCTAATATTTTGTTTATTTTTTTATGTTACCTAATATTTTTATTATAGTTTATATATTATTTAGTTCAATAAATAATTGACATTCTCAATATTTTATCGTTTGAATTCCTCTGAAACCTGTTGTGAGACTATAAATATCTACGAAACCAATAAGTAGAGCTATATCGTATATCAAGATTAAAATAACTAGACGTGCTACAATAGCACACACATTCTCGCATTGTCGGGAATATTTTAATGTCTGCCCTCACTTCAGCTGTCTAGAAGTCCAGACAAATTCAGACGAAGCACCTGCGTGCACATCTGCAATTATGATGGTGATTTTGTGCGCAAAGCGCTCGCCCATTGTTGTCGCGTTCGTGCGCGCACACGAACCATTGGAGCCCTCTGGCAGCAGCTTTTGCAACATTTAGTGCTAACCTATTGTTGTGTTGGTACATATTTGCTACTAGAGCGCCCCAAAGCGAAAACCGTTGGTTATATGAGCATTTTTTTCTATAAGAAGGTTTCTATAATAATTCCAATAACCTGGAATAAACCACCGTATACTCGCCACAACTGAGGAGTAAAAAAACAGCATTATAACGCCCGAGTCAGGAGATCCAGATATTCGTCGATAAGCTTTCCCGGATGCACGATTTTACTTTGTCCTATAGACTGTGTATGGCACTTATTAGAGCTCTGTGGTTGGTCAGTGACGGTGGCGCGCGAAATCCAAGTGTCAGCTGCGGCTCGTTCTCGAGAACATAGGTGGTGCTGGCGGCGCTTGTGAGAACACGCGTATTTGTGTTTTGTATCAAGGTTTGTTGATGTACAAATAGAGTTAGGAGTTGATTTTTCAGCTACGATTGATTGATTGATTTTTTTCGTGTTTCCGGGCGCGTCAACTGCGTCGGTCAGTAGTCCCGTTAGTGTAGTGCATGTTTTTCGCGGCAGATGGCGGTGATCTTCCTCCGCTGGATGGCGAGATCCGGCGCCGACCTACCGTCGGTTAGTGGGGTTTCCCCCTAACCAGGACTCTCCCACCAGCGGAGCACCACCCCAGCCGGGACAAGCTCTAACTCCCGGAATATGTGGTAGTGTAGTGCATTTTAGTGTAAGTGTGTGTGTAAGGGGAGAGGATAGGACAAGGAAGAGGGAGAAGAGATCGCGCGCGGTCCGTGGCCCGTTCGGTAGGGTATTGCTCCGGCATTCGCCTGGTGTTGATCAGAGAAACCACGGAAAACTACCGATCAGAGCAGCCGGCCGCTAGAATTCTCCTTCAGACAGCAGCTGAATTCGACCTAGCTGAAAAGCTAGTGTCGAAAATCCTGCCGCCGTCAGGACTCGAACCTAGGACCTCCCGGTTAGAGGCGCTGCAATGACTTCCGTTAATGCACTGATTCAGCTACGAGGGGTGAAATAAATGAGAGATGAGTTGCAACCCGTTTTGTAAACATAAAGCCAAAAATGAATTAAGGTACGGCTATCAGATGAATTGTGTGATGTAACATGTTAATTCAATTACCAAACTTCGACAGACCTTTTTTTTTTATCAAAATTAATATTGAATGAATCATTGTTATGAAGTAATACAACTTAAAGAACCCGATCATCAATGTTCACTTACAACACGTAATATCTTACGTGTATAGTACACGTAAGATATTACGTGTACTATACACGTACAACACGTAATATAGTACTATCGTACTTCTTAACCTTACTATTAAGTGTGCAAAGATTCGTTCCCGTTTGCGGGCCACGTGCAACGAAGGGCCGCTGGCCAGCAGCACGCACCCCCTCCCCGTCTGGCATCCGCTCCCGCGTACCTGCACCGCCTAGCCCTTTGACCGGGGCGTCCACTCTTTCCATCTTTTGTTGAAGGGCTTCCCTTGGTCGCCGCCACTGGCTCCAGCAGAAAGAGCCCTTTCCCTCCCCCTGAGAGCAACCGACCGAGCCCAATTCTGTGAAGTCACAAGAGCACGCCTAAAATGGCACAGATATATTTTTCGTTGAATTAGAAAATGAGAAATATCGCGGAAAAATATGTGCTGATGTAGCACCACTAGTTTGGATACAGGCAGACGATGACGTCAAAGGGATGTTAGACTGCCCAAACCACTTTCTTTCGGACTTTTTGCGAAGGTGCGATCATCCCGTCCCAACCGTTACGGCGTAGTGGGCGCATCCTTGCGGGAAACTGAACTTTTAAAAAATCCCTTCCATGCCGGCCGGCGGTGCCGTAGTGATGCCACATCGACAACAAAACATCGGTGCTACCAAATATCGATGTTCAAAATTAATACATCGATGTTAATCGAAGAAAATCCATCGATTTTAAACGTACTTATTTTAATACCGGTGTAGTTAACTCTAATATGAAGTTCATACGCAAAAATAACCAATTTGATTGGCCGTCTGTATTAATTTATAATTAAAATTTAACCTAAAACAAAGTTCAAAACGCATTTCCTTGTGCAAAATTCCAGAAAACACGACAAAATTCCTGGGTATCAGGATCATCTTGGGCGAGGAATAGTCTGCTCAATGAAGGTAGCGCAGATCACGATCGTGTAGTTCGAACATATTAACAATAATATTATTTCATAACTTTTACAAAATTGTAATAATGGGATTTTTTCATCCACGATCAAAACATCGAAAACGGAAAAGCATCGAGAACAAAACGTCGATGTTCAAAAAACGTAGACTTCTATAATCTATGCGTAAAACATCGACATTTTTTATAGGAACATTGATGTTTTGAAAACATCGGCCTGAGTCCATGGTGCAAAGAGATGGACTGGCTTACGCACCGAATTTTTCTCGTACTCGAACACATTTGTTAACGAACCCGTGACTACAGCAACGCTTCGTTTGAAAAGCCAGACCAGACGCTGGCCGCCATGTTGCATGGAGAGCGTGAAGTCTTGAGAAACATTTTGAAAGTGGTACAAAATGACAATTTGTCACTAACCAAAAATAAGATGAAATATATAAAAGAATTGCTTCGTAAATGTTTCAATGTCTTGCAACGAGGTGATAATTTTCGTATCTGACTGCATTTAAAATTCCCTCTAATGTTGTGACGCAAACTGCTGTCGGAAGCTCATTGACTGATGTCGGAAAAGCCCCCCCCCCCCTCCTGCTGCATGAGTCGCATCCCTCTCGCTCCGAGTGGCGGAGCGACAGGGGTTTCTGTGTTCACTCGGGCTACCGACAGGCTCTAGATAGGCGTGTCTGTGAATTTGATCCACCCCAAACACTAATCTAGAAACAAAGTACTCGACTGTGTTTGTTTATCTCTTCCTCAATATCAGTGTGTATCAGAAATACCAAGATTGATCTTGGTTCCATTTTAGAGTACTATTACAAAACACTGATAAGCGATATACGTAATGATTTCAGACGAATGAGTGTTCGCAACAGGAGATTTCCGTGATTTAGGTCGTGATTTTATATTAAAAGGAAAAGTTATTGATCTTGAGAACGTACGACCAGGCGAATGCCGGAGCAGTACCCTACCAAACGGGCCACGGACCGCGCGCGATCTATCCTTCCTCTTCCTTGTCCTATCTTCTCCCCTTACACACGCACACTTACACTAACATGCACTACACTACCACATATTCCGGGAGACCGGTCGGGAGCTTAGAGCTTGTCCGACTGGGGCGGTGCCCCGCTGGTGGGAGAGTCCTGGTTAGGGGGAAACCCCACTAGCCGACGGTAGGTCGGCGCCGGATCTCGCCAACCGGCGGGGGAAGATCACCGCTATCTCCCGAGAGAAAAAAAACATGCACAACACTAACGGGACTAATGACCGAAGCAGTTGACGCGCCCGGAAACACGGAAAATCAATCAATCAATCAATCACTGGGAACGTACGAGAGTAGACCCTCAACTAGGGAAAGGTGAGAGGTGTCCTGTCCAAGACGTGAGCTCATACTTGTAAAATTATTTTACTTTAGTAATTAAAAACTAAATTTCTTGGTTAAAACATATCCAAGCGTAATCACTTCGCTTCACCGCCGAAGTGGGAATAGTTCTACAAGATACTTGTATCTCGAAATTTCATCTATTTCCCCTTCTCCATATTTTAAAGCACAATTTAATCGCACATCCTTTCAGTTCTTCGCGAATACTTCGAAAACGTTGAGGATCTGACACTTCGAAATCACCTTCGGACGTGTACGCTTTTTTTTAAAACCCCATAGAATTACCAACAAAAGACATTTTGATTATTTCCAATAGAGCATTTAAGTCCGCTCCACAATATCCCTGGAACGGGAACATAAAGAAAGTTAGAAGACGGACATCTCAGGCAGGCGACCACAACACGACGGGAACGGGAAGGATGATCAACATCAGCCTCAGCCCGGGAACGCGAAGCCTCTCGACCAATGAAAGGGCAGCAAATGGCGGCGAAGCTTTCCAGCTGATCGAGCGCGCGAACTGCGCGCGACAGGCGACACTGACCTGAAGCGGAATTGAGACTGTGGCGCGATATTGAGGTTAGAGCGTGCATTTGCGAGTTTGCAGTTTGAGGCGGGTTTTGTTAGTCATTGTTGAGTTTTTTTAGTATTTATTGTACAATTGTTTTTCTATTCATATTAATACTTACAATTAAAACATCACCATTTTTTATAAATGTTTCGTTAAAGTACTTTGGAGCTATTTGTTTATTGACAAAATTTTCGTTTCTCGTAGTTGTATGTTCCGTAAGTTTGTAGTAGTTTTGGCGTTCTTTGTACTTATAGTTATATTTTTCTAATTAATATTCTTTTTATTTATAGTAGCTCACGCAAACACATCAGACAGATGGCAATACAAAGAGTGGACACAGTAGCATAGCGAAGTGCTTTGGTTTCGGCAACTGTTTCTTAAAGTTCTCGTTTTAGCCGCTATTGGCTCATAGCTGTATTCCTCTTTCCGTTGTCGTTTATTATAAAGCGCACGTACCTCCCATTCCCGTCCGCGCCTTCACGTTCCCGTTTCCGTTCGCGGGCTATTGTGGAGTGGCCTTTAGACTTTGAGTCCGTTAGCGGAGGTCCGACGGGAAGAGCCGGATAGCGGGGGGGGGGGGGCAGGGCTGGCGGAGATGTTGGCATGTAAATAAAACTGCTTTCCTTTATACTTGTATATTTTATACGCTTTTTACCCATCCCCAAATTAAGACAATTCCTTTTTTAGACAATCAGAAAGGGGAAACGTCCAAATAAAATTCAGTTTTTTAAACGATATTTTGGAAGTTTTCTATGTTTTTTTCCCATCTTCAGTTTTCTTCAGAAGCACTTCTGCTCACGAATACTATGTACCCAGGTAATATAAATATTAAAGGTGAGGTGAGATATTTAAAAAAAAAATACAATTGCGGACGGACGGAAGTTTCCGATATCAGGGGTCCCTAAACAAACTCTGTCCATCGAAATCGATTGTCCGAAGCATTACATAACTATCTCCATACAACGTATATTAATTACTGCGTATACACTTACGTATATGAAATTAAAAATCACTATCTTCAATATTTTAGTTGTAGAAAGACGCCGAAAAAATTGGTGGAACTTTCGCAGTTTTCGAAAGATCAGGGATTTTAACGAAAACGTTACTTGCACCATTCTGTTAAGCGTCTAATACGCTATCTGTGCACAAAGTTCAATCAAAAAGCTGATTTTGAGAAAATTTTGGAAATTTGTTTTTCGGCGCACAATTACAATATTCTCTCTTCTTATGAAGAAAGGGCGAGAAAGTAAAAGTCGACTGGAAGAGGTTGCTCAGTGCATCAGCTGATGTCACTGCAGTGCCTCTGACCGGTAGGTCCTAGGTTAGAGTTCTTGTCAGCTAGGTCGCTGTCAGTTAGGTTCTTGTCAGCTAGGTCAAATTCAGTCGCTGTCTGGAGGAGAATTCTAGAGGCCGACTGCTATGATCGGTAATTTTCCGTGGTTTCTTCTATCAATACCAGGCGAATGCCGGAGCATTTCCCTACTACGAACAGCGCGCAACCTCAAATACCGAGAGACGTGTCGGGAGCTTGCCCCGGCTGGGGCGGTGCCACGCTGGTGGAAGATGTGTGGTTAGGGAAAACCCCGTTAGTCGACGGAAGGTCGACGCCGGATCTCGCCATCTAGCAGGCGGAGATCGCCACCTCCCGAGAAAACATTAACTACACTTACAGGACTAATGACCTCAGTCGTTGGCCCGGAATCGCTAACAACCAACCTAAAAGTCGATGTTGAATTCATCGTTGTCGCATCTATACCAATCGCCGCGCGAAGGACGCGGTCTGTTGTGCTTCTGCTGCGACTCGAGTGTCTCCGACCGAGTGTTGGTTTTCATTTCATTCAGCCGACGACACACAACTTTCTGTTTAAGTCTGTGTATGATAAATGTAAATAGGGGCTTAAAATGATGTAGGACACAACGCCTTATTAATATCAATCCCTTATTAATAATTAATCTACAACTTTCTATTCGTTCATAAACATTTTTAGATAAACAAAACAACCAGAAGAACACAAACCATGCCCAATTATTGTTAAATAACATCCACAAAAAACAAGAATTAAGGTTACGAAACCAATCAAAACCATTCTTATATGAACAACAGGATAATAAGCAATTAAAGACTTTAAATCAATTTGACGCACACATTCTAAACTCACCGAAGAAAGTCTACTAAACTAATACGAATCCATACAAAATTGCTTTCCTAAAATATTTGTGGATCTAATATTGCTTTCCACGAATTTTAAGGAGAAAAATCTAGCACTCATCCGAGGAACCAAATTAATTCTACAGAGCTGGGAGGTACGATGGGAGTTGAAATTTTTCCGAACGTGTTTTGCACTTTCATGTCTGAGGGGAGAAAATCGATTTTGAGAATCCAATTTTGTTCAGGGTTCCGATTCCTGCAGCAATAATGATGAAGAGTGTGAAAGCGAAAACTTGAAATATTGTGAAATTAGTTGTTGTTCTTTTGACACGTACACTTCCTTAGTTAAAGTTCTTTAAATATGCAGGCAATATTCTTCTGTAGTAAATAACTAGTGCTACAGAATGGCACAGACTTTCTCGTACTACTTAATTTTCAAATTTATTTGGACAGGGGTAAGTTTTTGGGTCGTGCTCCATCCTGACCCCCCCCCCTCTTGCCAACTGCATCTATCGCTGCCCAAACCGCATTTTTTCTGATTTGCTCAATTTTTCGGTTTCCTAGTGGCAGAATCAAAAATCACTTTAAGAATATTATAGAAGAGTAAAACCTCGTCTCAGTGGAAACATTTGTTGAAGAATTCGGAGCCTTTTTTACGAAAATGGCGTTTAAGCGTTATTGTAAATGCAAAATTTGAAGTTCTTTTTCATAGAAAATATGGTGTTTTCGAAGCACTTAATTGCTATTCATTTGAAGCGCTTCCACGCACAAATTCAGTAATGTGTACATAGCGCTTGAAATGTGCATATTAAAGGCGAGAGAGGTTTAAAAATATTACTCTTGTATAATTTTTGAAAATATGAAAGAATACAGCAAAATAAATTTTATGTCATCTTAAACAGTGCAGTTAATACTGTCCGTAAGAAAGATTTGCAACCGTGCGTGAGAAAAAGCGTTTGAGCGTTCCTGATGGATTAATTTTTTCGTGTTTCTGGGCATGTCAACTGCTTTGGTCATTAGTCCCGTTAGTGTAATACATTTTTTTTCTCGGGAGATGGCGGTGATCCTCCCCCGCTGGATGGCGAGATCCGGCGCCGACCTACCGTCGGATAGTGGGGTTTCCCCCTAACCAGGACTCTCCCACCAGCGGGGCACCGCCCCAGCCGAGCAGCAAGCTCTAAGCTCCCGAGCGGTCTCCCGGAATAGTGTAGTGCATGTTAGTGTGTGTGTGTGTGTGTGTGTGTGTATGTGTGTGTAAAGGGAGAGGATAGGACAAGGAAGAGGAAGGACAGATCGCCCAGGCATGTCAAGGTCGCGGGCAAGGTAACAAGCTTACTAGAACTCGCGGGCACTGCGTCCAGAGAAATTGGCGCGAGATTTGAAAGTAAGGGTTTGGACAATTGTACGGCATGGCGGTACGTCACAGGATACCAGCGCCATGACAGTCTTTAGGAAGAGTTGCTTGGCAGTTATTGTCACAAATTTACCTATATTATGTACTATTTGCTCTTAAAGGCAAAGAAATAATCCATTCAAATAAAATAATGCATCGGTCAGATTTAGATTCTCAATTGAGAGAAAAATATTTTAAAAATTTAAACAAAAGTATCTTGATTTGGAAATCCTTTTTACTTGTGAGTGATATAAAAGCATGAACTTGCTACGTTCTGGTTAGAAGGTTTAACAGACAAATATACTTGTCTGTTGAAAGCGCTGTCCGTCCTTACGTGATAATTGTTAACTTACAGATATTTGTTAATTTATTTCACATTGCTAAATGCAATAAATAACTGAATGATTTAATACAACACAACACGAAAACGTGTAGTGAATTCTCCATTCAAACGTTCCGGTCACTTAGCAAAGAAAGGGAGATTCGGTAAGCAAAAAAAATCAAGTAGTAATAGATAGTGAAGAACATGAACATAATACAATTCACGGTTGTTGGTTTGTTTTTGTTTTTTACATTTGTTGCGTCAACGCAACGCTCCTAACCCCTTCTTGGGTATTGAGCGCTATTGGAGTAACTTCCGTTACTTTCTACATTAAATCTGGAGTAATCCTCCGTTACTATAGATATTTCTGTCAGTCGCGTCTCGTCGTGGTCTGTTGTCAAGAGGACCGCCAGGTAGCATCTCCGCGTACGCGCCTCCCGCTACGCGCTCCTGCGTCACTACCCCGCGGCCAGAATTGGGAAGGAATAAGGATAGGGGTACGGTTTAGGACACTTCACAGGGGTTGGACTAGCCCTTGTGAAGCAGCCAAACTCGTTTTGTTGGAACAAATTTCACATGAGATTCGACGGGAAAGGAACCCGGATCTCCTTGGTAAAAGGCTAGCGACTTCGCTCTGCGCCACGAGATGAAGCCTATTTGCCACCTCGCGCCGCTCGAGCTTGCACGTGTACACCTCTTCCTGGATTTTACGGGGAACTCAGCGCGGAGTCCGGGGAAGCTGCCGTGCCCGTAGGAGCGCCGGGCTCCCCAAGCGGGCAAGTAGGTCGTGCGTGCGCGGTGTGACGAGTCTGACGTAAGGGCTCCTCGGCCGCTGACGGTGACGCATCCCGCCGCGGCTTCGTGCCGCGCTCCTTTGCGCGGAGATAAGCGCTCCACACATCGCTGTTTCCGTAGAATCTTGGGCTTCTCCCGACCATGTGTGGTGAAACGCGCTATTACGTCGTAGTATGAACTTGCGAGTGCATAGCGTGTGTCCTGATTGAGTGCCTTTACTGGGTTTTTGTTTTATTTATTTATTTCGTCAAAAACAGTCAAAAACTGTATGTGACGTATGGGGGAGAAAATCATCTGTGCACCCTTTCTTGAGTTTCAGAACCCCTTCCTAACAATTTATCTATTAATAGTTGAAAGATGAAATAATAATAAAATAATAATAATAATAATTATTATAATTATTATTATTAATATTATTATTATAAATTTTAAAAAAGCGAGAAATTAACATCTCCAAAACTAGATATTTTCGTTGCCGAATTATAGAAAACTTATTTCTAACGGTAAACGAACGAACAGATTTGATTTGTCTCTATTGCTAACAAATAGAAACTCACCCTAAGCTTCTACTACCACTACAAGCAAAAGGAAAGCTCAAGAAAACGTGTGCATAGTGAAGCTACATTTACGTCCAGAAGCAAATCAAGGGGCCATCTCAGCATTTGTTCAATGGATCAGGGAAACTGGACAAAAACCCGGTCGAGATGGGGGTCATTGACCCGGAAGCTGAAGTACATTACTTTTTCAGGCATTTAAGTCTTTTTTTTTTTAATTATACAATGCAAATGTAAACTAATTCATTATACTGTAACATTGTTTTGTAAATGTAAACATTATTTTTCATTTTGACGATCAGTTTGTTAGTGTGTTAGTTTTTTGGTTGTCATGCACTGCTGTGAACGAAAATGAAGATACCGAAGTGTTGTTGAAACTGTTTGATTCACATACATTTGAAGATAAACTTTTGATTGAGTGAACATTTTTGCTTTTGATCGGGAAACTACAAATTTTTCTGAGAATTTATTTATTAACTTGGATCTAAAAATTTGCTCTTTGGATCAGATTTTACTCTTCTATAATAATATTAAAAGTGCATTTAAAGTCTACTATTAGGGTCCGAAAAATTGCGAAAATATGAAAAAATGTCCTTTAAGTGACAATTGATTACTGCTGGGAAGAGGATGGAGAAAAACCCAAAAGCTAACTCAGGCGCAAGAGAATAGAAAACTATTAGAGAAAGTCTGTGATATTTTGTTGCTCCACTAGTTACATGATTTCATACGTAGGGTGCATTACGATAGATGACGTTCAGAAGCGAATGCCGGCTTTCAAAAAGTGTATTCATGCTCCAGAAGCAAGAGTTCAAAGTATTGTTTATCGAAATCTATTTAAATAATTAAATTAGTTAAAAAAATTGGGCACCCCGACCGGGATTCGAACCCGGGCCTTCTCGTTTACGCCCAGGTGCTCTAACCACTAAGCTACCGAGACAATCAACACTTTAAACAGTTTTCACGAGCACGATTATCGCTCCTTGTATATATACGGGCAAAGTGGCAATTGTAGAAATCTATTTAATTACTGTAATGAAATATTTAATTAGTCCGGGTTCATTGACATTTTTTTAACTCAAAATCACAAACGTCAATAAAATGTGAGGCAGTTTCCGTAAAGAACTGTTCATTTATTTAGTATTTTCAAATAACAAAAATAAAAGAATTAAATTCAATCTTGTTATTTTTGGAGGCGTAGCAAAGCATTCCAGATATTCTCATATTAAACAAAATGTATATAAAAACAAACCAGCTTCTGTGATCAATGGATATGTAAGCTCTAATGCAATACGTCTGCCGATGAGTCGCCACGTGCGAGAAGTGCTTCTGACACTCGTCTAACCAGTTTCCCCTCCTACGACCTAGTCGAGCTAATCTGCGCGACGCAGAAGTTACGTCGATGAATGTTTTTTCTTCAAATGTTCTTCCTATCTCCGTCTCAAATTCACTTTTATTGAAGAAATCAACTTCTCAATGTCTAGAGCTTTATAGGAACAATATTGTCGCTCCAGGACCAGGACAGTATTTCGCACTTGTTGCAATAAAGTAATTTACACTGATAAAAATATCTAAAAGGAGAATGTGTTGCATTCCATTATAGAAAGTCTAATGACGTATGTATTTTTCCTCTTCAGGAAACGCTAGCGGCTAAACTGTTCAGCCGATTTTCTTCAAAATTGATATTCCTCGATCGATCTGGTGAATGTTGCGGCCCCTTCAATTTGAAACCGATATTTTAATTTTTGTGGGGTACTTTACATGAAGCCTCGAAGACATTTTCGAAAATTTAAAAAAATAGTCATCAATTTTGATTAAATTTTGCTTTTGGATAGTCTGAAGAACGTTGAAGAGAACTGCGCAGGTCTCATGTTGGTTGAAATTCTAATTTTTCGAAAATTGAAAAAATTCAAAATTTTTTTACGTGTCTTTCTACAAATAAAATATTAAAGATTGATATTTTTCCGGTAATGAAATCTGTTCCTTAAAGATTGGTTTTGAAACAAGGTCATACACAATTTTTCGAAAGTTGGTATATTTTTCGCATAATTTTTCGTGAAATATAGGCAATTTTTAATTTTTGTTTAAATAATTTTTTCTCAAAAACGGCGCCATCGTTTTTGATGAAATTGTGTTGGTGGATTGTCTGAGGTAAGAGAATGGTGTAGGTTTCATATTGGTTAAAAACTCCGATCCTTTAAAAATTGAAAAAATTCAAAATATTTTCGGCGTCTTCCTACAACTACAATTCTGAAGATACAATTTTCTTTCTTAAGGAAATATATTCATCAAATACATGTCATAAAATAAGGTGATGTTGAATTTTAGGAAAGTTTTAGTTGTTGTTGTTGGTTTTTTTAAAAAACAGTGTTTTTTTTTTTTTTTTTTTGAGCTTTTGTTATAAATTTTAAAATGAATCTTTTAGAAATTATTTAAAACCGATTTCAAATTGCGTCCTTTAATTGATATGCATCGTGCATCGTTGGTATTCGCGTAATTTTGTGTGATTTGCGTAAATTCACGTACTTTTCGCGCAATTTTGCTTGAAAATACGGGCGAGAAAAAACATGCTGTTTTAGTGTCTCTAGTTTTACCGGTATGATCGTGGAACACTACCACTACATTAGAGAAATAATCTTCGTTCCTAATACACAAAATTTGGGTATTGTATTGAATTAAATACAGTTTTCTGATAGTTTTCGTGTATATATACGATTTCCTCTTCTGTCTGTTTCACGCACAATTACACGAGAACTACTCACATTTTCGAAAAATTGAACGTGACCTTATTTCAAGATCTGTCTTTAAAGAACAGATTGCATTAAGGAAAAAGCTCTACTTTCAAAATTGTAACTGTAGGAAGAAACCGAAAAAAATCCCTTTTGCAATTATCGAAAAATCAGAAATTTCAACCATCGTTAGACCTGCCCCATTCTCTTAAGCGTCCTTTACTCTATCCGAGGACAAAGTTTAATCAAAAAAGTAGGAGCTATATTTGAGAATATTTTGAAAAATTTTTTTGAAGCTTGATGTAAAATACCCTCAAAAACCAAAATATCCTTTGGAAACTCGCAAAGTCCCGAGTTCGTTCAGATCGATCGGGAATATTAATTTTGGAGAAAATCGGCGGAACGATTTTGGTCCTAACGTTGATCACACACAGACAGACTCGGACGGACGGACGTTTTGTTGTCAATCGATTTTTCGGTACCAAGGACCCACAAAACGTGGATTCTGGCTACACTTCGTGTTTGGGAAAATATTTTTCATTATACAGGAAGAATATTTTTCTCCTTTTTCGTTACCAGGGCATAGCAAAGTTTTTCTGCCTAAAATTCGCCATTCTCCGGCGCGGGGAAACAAAACTTTACCTTCTTACGAAGTAAGTGCGAGAAAGTAAAACGTATTTCTTTTTTGTTTTGAAGAAGGGGGAGGAAAACTCAAGTTTCAATAATTACGAGAGAAGCAAAAACTCTTTGAACATTACGAGGCTTTGAAAATAATCATAAAAATTACATAATATCGGCATCTTTCTTTAAAAGTAATGTTCTTTTCCTTAAGTTTTTTAGTTTACTTAATAATTCAATTAATTACGTCAATATATATTTTTGATTACCGTATAGAATGACAAAATGAATGTAAAAAATATTTGTTTATTACTAAAATGTAATGCTTCATTGTAGAAAAAATTGAATTATATTATGACGGTATTGCCTCTTTGCAACATGAACAAAGGAATAATCGGTAGATAAATGTTTTGAAAATAAATTATTTTTTTAATTTTCTTTATTAATCATTCATTGGAACGCTGTTATTTGTCAACGTCATAATATTTGAGAATGGGAAGGAGGTTCAAGAAAAAGTGTATAAGTTCACTGAACAAAGATCATTCTATATTTAGGTAAAATTATTAATGTTTATTACAAGATACACTTCTAAATTTGTTTCTGAAAAACTGGTTCGTCGACCAATTGAGGTTATTTATATAAATCACGTATTATATACATTGAGCAAAGAACATGATAGGTAGGTCTATGTACAACTCTAAATATGTTTATGAAAAATTGGTTCGTCTGTGTGTTAAGGAATTTTCATACTTTGGGCGTGTCTGAGCATGCGGTCTTGCTACCTTATATTAAAGAACTCTTTCTTTGGTAAGCAACAGTTTTGAGGCTAAAATAATATTCTCTTCTTTACGGAGACTGGCGAGTTATTCCATGAACCACGTTAACTATAAATCACAATCCACCAAAATCAAGAAGTTCGGTTTTAATAAAATATTACCAAATATAAAATATTACGCTGAATATGTAGAAACGTGCACTACAGTAAAAATGGCAAAATTCTCTAGGAATGTTCTAATTGGGCTGATCCGTAAAGATATGCGATCGTTTCCAAGTAACAATTGACAAAAAAATAAATGAATGAATGAATGAATAAATAATTTAATTAATGAATTAAATTCTTTTGCACTGAAATCCGGGGGCCGTTTCAAGCCGACTTCCCCGTCCCTTTTATCTTGGAGATACGGTCAATGCTACAGATATCTCTGGTTTCCCCTTCCTTGGCGATAAGCTTCTCTCTCTACCTGCGTCTAAGGGCTCCCGTCCGGTGGCGCTGTGGCACTGTGGTCGGACCGCTTCTGCACCTTCCTTCACAACGGACGTCCCCCTCACCCCTCAGCCACGCTTCACAGTGATCCCCTTTCACTTTGCGTTATACCTGGGAAGGCATAGCCCTCCACTGCATCTCGTTTCTTTCATCGGGTGTTTAGGAAAACATTTTAGTCGCTTGCTTTCATACGAGGTGGCGCAAATAGATGTTCTCACACCAGGCCAGAGAAAAAACGTCCAACACAGGTGAACATGACAGCATCTTCGGTTGATTGAATGTTACTTTTAAACCCTAAGAAACTAGGGTTTGTATTGTTTCTTGTTTAAAGGTACATGTTTCGGCGTTGTTTTGTGCGTTATTAAAATGCCTTCCTCTTGTTGGGTGTTGATCTAATGCTTATGTAAGTAGAGGGGATAATTTACTTTAATTTTGCGTAACTTATATTTAAGTTAATTAATTATATATTTGACTCTTGATAAATTTCAATTAAATTTATTTTAATCCAGATTTTGTTATTGACATTCTGTTAATGTCAGTAACTAATTAAGGCACTAGTTAAGCAGGATATTACGTTAAAAATATTATGAAAGCTGTTAACTTTGTTAAGATATTTATTTTCGATATTTCCCAGACTGTGGTTTGATCTCAAATTACTGTGAAGTATGTTTCCATGGAGTAATCAATTTAAAGTTTAATAATGATTATTAATAATCAGAACTATAAAACTCAAAAGTTAAATTTTCACTGGGAACAGGCAAACTTAAACCTGGTATTTAAATTCGGCGTCGTTAGCCGACTTGCTTATCTGTGCTCCATGGAAGTTAATCAAATTGGGACCCTCGGATTCCTGGACGGTCTGGGAACGCCGGTTACTAAAGGCTCCGAGACCCTGACCGAATGGATAAAAGGCACTGACTGACTGCGACGTGACAAGACAAAATATCAAAAATTTAAGGGTGGATTCCTCCAGATACGCTGAAGGTACAAGAAGGGTTAAGAGAAATGTTCGCGCAAAAAAATTCTAAATTTTAATATTACGGCTCTTCAGTCGACAGTCAATTCATGTTGAATTGACTATTATGCGCACGTTCCTCAGTTGCCATCAGAAAGTAAGGTGGCTTCAGATATGGCGGAACATCGCCACTGTATAGATATTTATCGTTCCATCTCGTTGCTCCGCAACGAGTAGTCCCATGAAAAAGTGCATATATGTTGGTAGCAACCAGACCATTGAGAAACATATGAAGGCTCAGCTTATTGTCCATTCTGACGGTGTATTTTGGGTTTGTCGTGTGAAAGCTCTGTGCATGCTTGTAGCCACAATACATGGACAGAGGAACAATTTACTGGTTATTGTGTTAACTATTGAACAAACAACGATTTTGGTGCAACATGTCCACATCGCGATACGGTCGATAATTTAATAAATGAATTTCATGTTACAATAATGAATTTGGGTTCACGATGCATCAAGTACATGCAGACGATCAATTTTAACAGATGGAAAACAATGAAATCATGGTTATTATGTAGTGTATCCATCTCGATCAGGTTTTTCGTCCAGTTTCCTGATCCATTGAGCAAATGCTGAGATGGCCTTGTTTTGCTTCTGGACATAAATGTAACTTCATTTTCTGTGCACGTCTTCTAGAATTCAGTGGGAAATACAATTATTCAAATTATCGTTTCCATGTTGTCGGCAGGAACTAATAAGAGCCAAAATTTATTGCTTATTTATCTTTGAAAATAGATTTTATTACATGGGAGTTTTTTGTTGTTTTTTTCTCCCTTTCAAAATTCAAAATTTATTGCTTATTTATCCTTGAAAATAGATTTTATTACATGGGAGTTTTTTTGTTTTTTTTTTCTCCCTTTCAAAATTCAAACTTTAAGTAGTATATGACGTAGTGTAGGGATCACAGAATTTTGAAAATGTGCACACAATTCACTTTTCCCATAGCACGTCATACGCAGTTTTTAACTGTTTTCTTTGATGTAAAATAAATAAATAAATAAAAGTGTATTAGTCGAATTTGTGATGATGTATTAGCTTTAAAAGAATTAGTTTTCGCACCTAATATTCTTCAATTTGTAATGACCTTTGCAAGTGATGACTGAGATGTATTAATATGGTCGGAAATAGGGGTTATAATGTTATGTAACCACTACTCATGTGAGAAGCAACGTGCTGTTGTAGTACCTCTAGTTAATCCCGGCTACACATCGCGCTCAGCTGTTCCCGGCATTTCACGGCCCTCTCCAGATCGAGTAAGGAAAACTTGTTATTTTGGAATTCAACTGTATGGAATATTCTCAACGCATTACCTCTTATTTTTTTCCTGCTCCGTGGGCTGCTCCAAACCGGAGGGACAAGGAGGGCATTATCTTCCTAAAAATATGCAAAATTAAAATAATTGTGTTGAGTTAGATAACATACACAGTTTCGAAGATACTGCCTCGTTCATTTGCGTTCAAGGTTTTCCCCTCCACAGGTGCTAGAACATCTGCGTGACTCCTGAATGGAAACTCAACTGAATTGTTTCCTCCTCTGCGAAACGCCGCGTCGCGCCGGTCGGGAAGCACTCCTGCCTTCTCTCTGTCTGCTGACGAAGCCGAAAGTGAAAGTGATGAACTTCGAAGAGGTGGTGAGGGAAACCTGGCCGCGGAAGCAATCGGGCGATTCACACCGCTTAATCGAGATCCGGCAGCCCCAATTGATTGGTTGATTGATTGATTAGTGATTTCTGGCGTGTCAACGGCTAAGGTCATTAGTCCCGTAAGTGTTGTAGGGTTTGGTTTGGTTTGTTTTTTTTCGTGTTTCCAGGCGCGTCAACTGCTTCGGTCATTAGTCCCGTTAATTTAGTGCATGTTTTTTCTCGGGAAATGGCGATGATCTTCCCCCGCTGGATGGCGAGATCCGGCGCCGACCTACCGTCGGCTAGTGGGTTTCCAACGAGGACTCTCCCAACAGCGGGCACCGCCTTAGCCGGGACAAGCTCTAAGCTCCCGACCGGTCGCCCGGAATATGTGGGTGTGTAGTGCCTGTTAGTGTAGTGTGTGTGTAAGAGGAGAGGATAGGACAAGGAAGAGGAAGGAAATATCGCGCGCGGTCCGTGGCCCGTTTGTTAGGGTACTGACTCCGGGATTCGCCTGGGTTGATCGGAGAAACCACGGAAAACTACCAATCAGAGCAGCCGGCCGCTAGAATTCTCCTCCAGACAGCGACTGAATTCGACCTAGCTGAAAAGCTAGTGTCGAAAATCTTGCCGCCGTCAGCACTCGAACCTAGGACCTCCCGGTTAGAGGCGCTGCAGTGACATCAGTTGATGCACTGAGGTGTTGTAGGAGGTGGCGGTGATCATCCCCCGCTAGATGGTGGGATCCGGCACTGATCTCCTGTCGGCTAGTGGGGTATTCCCGATCGGGAGTCTTCCACCAACGGGGCATCACCCCAGCCGGGACCAGCATCGGGAGAGGTGGCCCAGGGCATCAACTGATGTCACTGCAGTGCCTCTGACCTGGAGGTTCTAGGGTCCGAGTCATAGCGGTGGCAGGTTTTTCAACATTAGGTTGTCAGCTAGGTCGAATGTAATCGCTGTCTGAAGGAGAATTGTGGCGGTCGGCTGCTCTGATCGGTAGTTTTCCGTGTTTGTTTCCGATTAACATCAGGAGTAGTACCCTAACAAATGGACCACGTACCGCGGGCGGTCTTTCTTCATTTCTTGTCCTATCACCACCCCTTACTTACACACTCTTTCACTCACATGCACTACACTGCCACTTAATATGACGGAACTGAGCCACGGATTTTTGCCTATTTGTCTATTTTTTTCCTTGAAGGAAAACGCAATATTTTAGGTTACTTATTCATTTTGAGGCATTAGGAGTATTATATGCAAATTTTATAATGCCTATAAATGCCTATTTCACATATAAATGCCTATTTTCTGTTTAAATGCCTAAGTATTGCGTATTCTCATATTTATTTATCAAAATGAAATTATTAATTTAAAAATGTAAAATTTGAGTGTTGTTTTTTTCAATAGTTTACAGAGATATCGAATCCATAAATGTAGGTTCCATTTTACTGCCATCACAGTGCGGGTATTTTGTATTATGAAACACGTGCGAAATCGTTGGTGGTTATTTTTTTACTTCGAATTTTTAAACTCAAAACGGCTCCAAATGTGTTCTTAAAAATTTTTCCTCGTATGAATCAAAGAATGGTATAAAACTCGGCGCAGATTCCATTTCTAGCGAACACTGCGTTTTCGAAAATTGCAACAGTACAATGTTGAATACATTGATTGTGTCTTAACTGAAATAGTTTAAAAAAGTCTGATCTTTAAAAATACCATGTGTATTTTTCTTTAAAACCCAGTGGTTTTTTTTGTAGGATTTCTGCTTAAATTTCATGCAAGTTATAAAAAAAATCAAAAGCCACTATACGTTTGCTTCAATTTTTCCCAAATAATACAAGGGACACTTAAAAAGAATGGCGCAGGTCTCATTTTCGTTGTACTCTGAATTTTTGAAAATTCCAAATTTTGAAATCAATTTTTTGATATAATGCAAGAGAGTACGTGCTGTTAAAACACCACTAGTTACAACATTTTTGTTATGCGTGGTGATTAAAACAAATCGTACAATATTTTCATATGTTCAAATTAAAGGTGAAAAAAATATCATACCGTGCAGAATTAGAATACCAGCTTGCATTTAATGAAATGCAAAATGGTACTGCGATTCAGTCTTTTTTGTTCAAATTGCCCAACAATGGAAGGAAGAAAATATTTTTCCCCCATTACGTCACATACAGTTTTTGAATAAATAAATATCTAAATATCTGAAAATATCTTAAAGGATTCCTGCGAGGTTTTTGTCAGAACAATGGTGAAAGCGAACATTCTATAAAGGTAACTATATTACATTTACTTGAGACATTTTCTACTCAAAAACATAAATAATGACAAGAAAAATATATTAGCGCTTTTTAAGCGCCTATTGTACATTTTTAAGTGTCTATTTTTCCTGCCTATTTCTACAGTTTTTCGTGTCTATAAATTCGCAGCTTAGTCGGTTCACCAGTCGGGATCGCAGAACTTGCCCCGGCTGGGGCGGTGCCCTGCTGGTGGGAGATATCTGGTTAGGGAAAATCCACCAACCGACGGTGGCACGGCGCTGAATTTCGTCAACTAGCAGGGGAAGATCGTTGCCAACTCCCGAGGGAAAAAGCGTGCACTATACTTACGAGGCTAATGACCTTAGCAGTTGACGCGCCCTTAATCACTAATCAACCAATCAGTTAAATAGAAAAATTGTACATTATCTGATTTTAAGATCTCTCTTTGAACAATATATTTTCTTTAGAAAAATAAACCTTTCTATAATATTCAGAAATTGATTTAATAAAAAAATATGGAGTCCTTTTTTAGGAAATTTTGAACATTTTTTTGAAGCTTTCATGTAAAGTACCCCAAAATCAAAATATTCGTTTCAATTTCTCAGGGTTTCGATTTCGTTCAGATCGATTGGAGAAGATCAATTTTGGAGAAAGTGGTCTGGACGGTTTAGGTGTTAGTGTTGACCACAGAGAGGTAGTAAGATGTTACGAAATTAAGTACCCAGAAAACATGGATTCTGACTTCACAACTTCAGAGGAAGTAATTATATACACAGGAACAAGATTTATCCACTTTTTGGTTACCAGGGCCCAGCAATGAGAGTTCTTCCGGCGAAAAATCCAGTTTCTTTTCTCTCGCAGCAAAGCAATAATTTCTCTGTAGAGAACACACTATAGCCGACCTGGATGGCCGAGGTGGCTAAGAGCGAGTACCGACTCAGCGCTTTGGTCCGAAGGGTCGCGGGTTCGAGTCCCGCCTTGGGCATGGCTGTTTGTCCCTTGACTTTGTGTGTGTGTTGTTGCGGAGGGCCTCGCGTTCTGCTGACCCCAGATCAGAGGAGCCCGCAAGTGTGTTGGTGTCTAGTGTATGGTCGAATATGCGTCCCATCGGGACGTAAAGGGTAACCGGCTGTCGGATGGATAAAAACTCTAGAAAGAAGCTATAGTGCGTAAGCAGAACGCGAGAAAGTAAATTATTACCATTGTATAAACACGCTTTGGTTAAAAGTTGTTAAGCAAATCCGCTCATATTTCAGTCAGTGGTGTCCCACTTCGTGGTGTTTCGTTCGTATGCTAGAATGCAATCCGCCATGTACTCGTAAATTGTAAGTGATTGAATTGTCACCGTGTTCGCGTTGAGCTGCGGTCTCCGCTTTCTGTTTGAAGCGCTTGTTCTTGTGCGCGTTCCCCAAGGTGGCACAGGAGGCCTTGAGGCGGCGTGTTGGCGCTGGGCGAGGTCCAAGGAGCACTCCGCCTGCGCTCAGTTAATCGGACTTTGCACACAGGGCGCCCCCGGCCATCATGACTATTTCCTTCTCAGCTTCATAGTCACCTTGTTAAGCACCAATTCATTCCCCTTGACTGTCATATTCCGTTTCCTGTTTTTTAATATCATGAGAAGTGCTTTTGAGAGAATCATGCCTTTAAATCTGCCTTCATTTCGCACACAACTACTCGAAAACTATTCAAATTTTGAAAAAAAAATCCTAAGTTCTCAAGATATAATTTTTAACAATAGATTTATTGCAGAAGAAAAATCTCTATCTTCAGTACAGTACTTGTAGGAAGACGCCGAAAATATTTCGAATTTTTGCAATTTTCGAAACTTCAGATATTTCAACCAACCTGAGACTTGCGCCATTTCAAAAAAAACTTTGGGCAACCAAGGACTGGGTTTAATTAGAACATTTGGAGACGTTTTTGAGAAATTATTGAAAATGTGGCTTCATGTAAAGTACCCCCAAAATTAAAAATAGATTGTTGATTCAAAGTGCCGCGACGTCAGACAGATCGATTGGAGAATATAAATTTCAGTGAAAATCCTGCTTACGCTGTAAGACAGTAGCGTTGTTCTTGGGCGGACTGGACTGGATTGGACAGCACAGGCGCACTGGATTGGACAGCACGTGTGGACGGGCGGACTGCACTGGATTGGACGGGCGGGCTGGACTGGATTGGACAGCACAGGCGCACTGGATTGGACTGGGGGGACTGCACTGGATTGGACGGGCGGACTGGACTGGATTGGACGGGCGGACTGGATTGGATTGGATTGGACGGGTGGACTGGACTGGACTGGATTGGACGGGCGGACTGGATAGGCGTTTTGCCGTAAAGCAACTTGTCGGTATCAAGGATCCGTAAAACATGGATTCTGACAACATATGTTAGAAAAAGTAATTTACTACGTATATGAACATGAATTATCCCCCTTTTTTTTGTATCGGTGACCGACAATGCGAATTTTTCTGTCGAAAGAGGGCCGTTTTTGCTGTAGCATTACATAACTTTCTCTACGCTACGTATGTAGCTAGCGAGAATGAAACGATCCTGCTATAAAAAGTCATAATTGAAATTGGCTTGTAATTTTATTTGCGCCTTGAAAATTGTGTGGTATTACTCCGTCGTTGGGGTTAGATTATGTCTTTTAACGCTAAAGTTAAATGTGTTAGTAACACACATTTCTTTTTCAGTGCAATTTTCTTCCATCATTCTCAAACTTGTAAGTTGATTGATTAATTTTTTCGTTTCCGGGCGCGTCAACTGCTTTGGTCATTAGTCCCGTTAGTGTAGTGCATGTTTTTTCTCGAGAGGTGGCAGTGATTTTCCAACTCATTGGATGGCGAGATCCGGCGCCGACCTACCGTCGGCTAGTGGGGTTACCCCCTAACCAGGACTCTCCCACCAGCGGGGCACCGCCCCAGCCGGGACAAGCTCTAAACTCCCGACCGGTCTCCCGGAATATGTGGTAGTGTAGTGCATGTTAGTGTGAGTGAGTGTGTAAGGGGAGAGGATAGGACAAGGAAGGGGAAGGACAGATTGCGAGCGGTCCGTGACCCATTTGGTATGGTACTGCTCCGGTATTCGCCTGGTGTTGATCAGAGAAACCACGGAAAACTACCGATCAGAGAAGCCGGCCGCTAGAATTCTCCTCCAGACAGCGACTGAATTCGACCTAGCTGAAAAGCTAGTGTCGAAAATCCTGCCGCCGTCAGGATTCGAACCTAGGACCTCCCTGTTAGAGGCGCTGCAGTGGCATCAGTTGATGCACTGAGCTACCGCTCTCGGTCAAACTTGTTAGTCTTGTGTATGTTTTATGGAAATGCATATTTTGTTGGACCTTGTTATCGAAATACGAATAATTATGTTTGTATTAAGTGCGTGAAATGATTGTTTTTAGTATAATAAAGATTTCTTATTACCTTAGGCGTTCATGCAATTTAAAATAAAATTTAAAAAAATAAAAATTGAGTGTGTTGTGCTGAGACAGTTAGGATGAGCCTTGCTTGTAGGACAGTTGCTGCTTTGTCTGGACGTACTCTGTACATCTCTATATGAGCAACATTGCCTAAATCGTTCCCAAACTGGATTTCTCCAATCACTGTGGCAGAACTTGGTGTGCTGCGAATATGAAACATTTGGGGTACTTCGTATGTTTCCCTTAGGACATTTTCAAGAGAAAAGTGATTTCTGTACCGCGTTGTAGTATCAACTGTTTGTTTTCTTGTCAGGACTTTATAGTAGAGACTTAAATACCTTTTTAATGAGATAAAATGCCTTTTAAAATAAGCTTTTGTTTAATTTTCTTAAGAGTTATCATGCAAGAGAATACTAATTTTAAGACAATTGAAATCAGGATAGGAAAGATTACCAGCACGACTGACACATGTGAGAAGATGAAAGGTCAGAAAAGTTATAGTAAACAGGCGTTATCACAGTTTGATTTGTATGACATAATCTGTTGCAACGATTCCTCCATAAGAATCTCAGAAAAAATATAAAACGAGTTTATAGTGTGGAATCCGTCGACTTCTTTTACATACCAATATTTCTGAACTCTGCTTACGTGCTCTTAACCACCAGTAAAATTCTTTCTCTACGACCATTCAAATATACGTATTCCTGTTGTATATTTTATCGATTAATGACATCGATTACACACCTCATGGATTCCAGTTCGGAATCCACGGCCTGTCGACCAATCACATTCCTGGAATTTTTGTAATCCACGGGCAGAATTGCATTCTCTTTACAATTCGCGCTTCTATTGAACCGCAGTAGACTAATGAAAAGATTTCTCGATACTTTTTTCGTTGATCATTCAACAGAAAATTAACCTGGAAGCGACTGTGACAATGAAATTTGTACTCCACCTGAAATTCAGGAAATAGCGAATTCGACAACTTTACTATTATTGCCAGAAAAATCAAGGAAGTATAATGAAAAATTATATAGTACAACATTTATGGCCTGGAGAAACTGGACTGTTTAATGTAATATAATGTAATCCTTATACTTGAGTTTCAAATAAAACAAAATTTATTCAAAATCTATTCTGAATATTTCAAGGAGAAAGAATAGACATCTACTCGTGCATAATGGCCATTATTCTGTCGTAGATAATTATTCGCTCCTACGTCGCTCGTGTCGTAGATGTTTAACATCATTTTGAAAATAAGAATAGAATATTCTTCAACGAGCGTTGAAGAATATTCTATTCTTATTTTCAAAATGATGTTAAACATCTTACGTAAATTACAAATATAAAATTTGTTCATCTACTGAATGGTTCGTCACGAATCTAGATAAAACTGCTTGAATTAAAAACACTTATGTTGCATTGTATTGAAGAATGTGAAACAGACCAAATTTATAGAATTGGGATTTCTTAACGTTGTATCACCTCTTTTACTTTCTCGCGTATTAGGTGCATAGTACAGAAAAAGGTTTGTAACGATCCAGACGCGGCGCCGGTTTTTGGATAGGAAATGTTTAATGGATCCGCAACACCGGAAATGTATTTTCTTATTCTTCTCAAAAGGTATCTGAGCGAGGAAAAAATGAGCGAGGAAAAACTTTTTTCTCATCGTTTTTTGACAGTGCTGAGTTCGAACATGAGATTTGCCACCTTAAAAAACAGAGAAATTTTCAAAAATTCCTTAAAAATTCGCCCTGTTTTTAGTTTTTCGCTTATATCTTCAAAACTATGGGTTTGATCAAAACACTTGTTCTTTACAAAATTAAAGGCGATAAAATTTCCTACAAAATGAATATTTTAACTTTAATTTTCCAAAATACCGTTTAGGCGCTAGAGCGCGCTGGAAAACTGTTACTTTTGGGGCCTCTGGCCGATTCGAGACAATAGCTCTTTCTAGTCATCCTATCTCGCGGATGCGCTGTTTCAGTTTATCGTGCTTGAAAACAACTATTGTGAACAAATTATTGCCATTTTTAAATGATTAACTGTCCGATACTTACGAAATCGGTAATGTAATAATTTTCTTTTTCCTACTTATTCTGATAACCTAAAGCTTGGAATTACGATATTCTGCGCGAGCAATTGCGTCCCTGCTGATTTCGTGAAGGAGAGAGGAGGGAGGAGGCAGGGAGGGTGAAATGAAGGAGGAAAGATGGGTGGGTGGGAGGAAGGAGAGGATGGGAGTAAAAGATCCACAGATTATGGGGTGTAATTTGACTTCTTTTTTAGTGTGTGAAAAATTTTTTTGATGTAAGATCTTAGAGTATTATCTACGTCGGCTCCCAATAAGTGGAAATTTTAAAATATTTTAGTGACATATGGGCGCAATTAAAAAAATATTGAAAACAAAATTTTCTCGAAACGGATGGAAATTAAATGTATTAATTTTTAATGCTTTAATGTATTAAAAATTAATTGTATCATTAAAAAAATATTATACTTGTATTGTATTTTATTTATTTACTGGTAAAATAATTAAATATGAAAAGGTTCATTTGAAAAGGAGTCGTGTGAGTGACACAGAGGCCCAGAAGCCTATGGCTACAATTGTTACACAGGGGGCTACAATTGTTGTCTCACAGAGGGCTGCTTCGTCAATCCAAGCGGATTTTTGATCATTTGTTGTTTAGTGTTATCCTTCCGAATTTTGAAATTCAATTCGTCGTCTTGTCTTGATGTATGCACTAATGGAAAAAATTCTTATCGACAAGAAAAATTTAGACGAATTAATTTTAATTCATTGAGTGTAAAGGTCGGCCAACAAAGAAGGATCACTTTTGCCGAATAGAGCCAAGTTAAATTATGAGGGAAGATAATAAATATCTTTCAAGTTTTTACTTATCTTTATTAATTTTAGTGTGGGTTGAGGAGCTTCGATTTATTGTCTGGGTATGCTAATTTACCATTTCAGATTAAGATTGAAGTAATAACCGATCATGTGATCCCATACGGATGCCATTTCCCGCCATTACATGGAAGGAGCATTTGAATTTCCTTGAGTAACCTTCGTTTAGGGGTGCTTTCCTCACATACAACCTAGGTAAACTAATATAAACAATACCTAAAAAATCACATCTCAGGGGGAATTAAGAAATCAGTGTGTAAACAACGATGTCCTATTAGATTAAATCTTTTTTTTTCTGGACGTCATAGCTTTTATCAAATTGTATCGGCGCCTATTTATCGTGCTTGTTGATAAATGCATGTACTCTACAGAGAGAGTATATAATACGAATAGAGAAGGCTGCCTTTACGACGAGGAAAAACGTAGGTCTTGCAATGCCGGTTTTTCATAGCCTCTCGCACCTGGAGCACCGTTTTTCCTGGGCCGCTTATGCAACCGCCCCCGCGCCTCGCCGGCGCAAACTCCACACGCGATATTTCACGTCGCGTCGCCTCCGCCGCGAAAACAACCCTGACAGCCAGACGGCGGCGGCGGCGGTGGCGGCGGGGGCGGGGACAGGGGCGGCGGCAGTGGCGGCGGTGGCGGCGGCGGGGCGGTGGCGGCGGCGGGGGCGGAGGCGGGGGCGGAGGCGGGGGCAGGGCGCCCGAATGAGGCCGCGACGCGTCGCGACAGCGCTAACAGCAGCGGCCGCGCTTGTTCTCTCCTGCGACGCTAATGGAGCAGGAACAGCTTACGAAAAGCGGCAAAACAAGAGGAGGGGCAACTTCATTTCCACTCAACGTTTTTATTTATTATACTTGGATTTTTGTGACGGGGCGGATGACATTAGGTCATTTTTACACCTCCTGCCTTATCACTGCTATAAAGATTTATTTTATAAGGTCTCTTAAATTATGGGATCCCTTACCTAACCCATATATTTATTTATTTATTTATTTATTTTACGTCAAAAAAACAGTTAAAAACTGCGTATGACGTGCTATGGGGAAAAGTGAATTGTATGCACATTTTGAAAATTCTGTGATACCTACACTTAGTGATATACTACTTAAATTTTGAATTTTTGAAAGGGAGAAAAAAACAAAAAAAACTCCCATGTAATAAAATCTATTTTCAAGGATAAACAAGCAATAAATTTTGAATTTTTAAGGGAGAAAAAAAAAAAACTCCCATGTAATAAAATCTATTTTCAAGGATAAATAAGCAATACATTTTGAATTTTGAAAGGGAGAAAAAACTCCCATGTAATAAAATCTATTTTCAAAGATAAATAAGCAATAAATTTTGGCTCTTATTACTTCCTGCCGCGACAACATGGAAACGATAATTTGAATAATTGTATTTCTCACTGAATTCTAGAAGACGTGCACAGAAAATGAAGTTACATTTATGTCCAGAAGCAAAACAAGGGGTCATCTCAGCATTTTTACGTAAACGATACGTAAACGATTACGTAAACGATAAGCAACTTTACGTAAACGATATGCCCTCGACGATTCGAAACGGAAGAACGGTTCTCTTTGCGGATGATACGAACATCCTTTGCAATAAAGAAACAGTAAATAGTACAATATCAGATGTTTCAAAGTGGTTCCGAAATAACAAATTAATAGTAAACGAAAAGAAAACGGTTTTAATGCAGTTTTCCATTTAAAATAAACAATTCTGAGCTCCATTGAAAATGAACAGTGTACCATTGACTGATGTTAAGGCAACAAAATTTTTAGGTCTCTCAATTCAGTCAAACCTTAAATGGAACGTCCATTTAAATGAATTGAACACAAAATTAAGTTTTTTGTATAATTCGCAAATGTTCATTCCCGCCTGAGATATGGCATAATATTCTGGGGAAATACATATTATAGCTCCCAGACTTTTAGATTACAAAACGAATTGTACGAATAATAACCAAATCTCACCCACGTGATTCATGTAAGCCTCTCTTCATTAATCTAGAAATTCTACCATTACCGTGTCTTTTTATTTACGAATCAGTGGTTTTTGGAAAAAGTGACTTACTCAAGGGCGGGAATATTTTTTCAGAAAATGCCGAAGTCTATTACTATAACACTCGACGTAGAAATCATATTCATCAGGTGACATTATCAAAAATTCAATTTTTTAATTTGCCAGATGACATTAAACGATTAAATTCAATAGAAAAGTTTAAATCCCAAGTGAAATCGTTTCTGCTGCATAACTGTTTCTATACAATTAGAACTATACTGAGCATCAAAGAAAAAATTTTTTAAAAACTAATGTTTTTCCATTTGGACTGTATAAATGAGTATAAACAACCTGTAACAACTATTGTACTATAGCTTCCGGGTCAATGACCCCCATCTCGATCAGGTTTTTCGTCCAGTTTCCCTGATCCATTGAGCAAATGCTGAAATGGCCCCTTGTTTTGCTTCTGGACATAAATATAACTTCATGTTCTGTGCACGTCTTCTAGAATTCAGTGGGAAATACAATTATTCAAATTATCGTTTCCATGTTGTCGCGGCAGGAAGTAATAAGAGCCAAAATGTATTGCTTATTTATCTTTGAAAATATATTTTGTTACATGGGAGTTTTTTTGTTTTTTTCTTTCTCCCTTTCAAAATTCAAAATTTATTGCTTGTTTATCCCTGAAAATAGATTTTACTACATGGGAGTTTTTGTTTTTGTTCTCCCTTTCAAAAATTCAAAATTTAAGTAGTATATGACTTAGTGTAGGGATCACAGAATTTTGAAAATGTGCACACAATTCACTTTTTCCCATAGCACGTCATACGCAGTTTTTAACTGTTTTTTGACGTAAAATAAAAATAAAAATAAAAACTACTTTACGAACGCTTTGACCACCCCAAGGTTAACACGTTCATTGCAATTTGCATGTTCATGCAATTGTAACTGTAGCACGTTGATGTAGCAACCAGTGAGATTTTTCTTTTTTTAATTTGTTGTGTCTACATCTTGACGCAACGCGTCTCCAACCCCCTTAAGGGGCGTTGAGCGCTTTGCACTGGGGAGTAATCCTCCATTAATGTGCTTTTATTCTGGAGTAATCCTCCGTTAGTGTGTAATAATTACTACATTTGTCAAGTCTCGTCACGTCGCAGTCAGTCAGTGTCTTTTATTCCTTCGGCCAGGGGCTCGACGCCATTAGATCTCGGGGTTCCTGGCCGGTCACCCAACCCTGAACCCGCGAGTCTCGAATTCGCTTAACCTTCGTGACTTAACGGAGCGTAGTAAACGAATTCGGCTAGCGCCGCCGGCGTATTGATATGATTGACATTTTTTTCTCCTGGATTGAAGAAACTTCTTGGCTTCGTAAATAATATTGATTTTATTCACGCTTGATGATGCACCCTTTCTGCCTTTCTTACAATTCAAATATATTTAAGTGATAAATTACTTTTTATCGTAAATAAACGAAACTTGAAAAATGGATTTTCATTCAAAAGTTTGAATCAAAATATATTTCTGCATTGAAGTATTCAATGCATTCACGAACATATCGAATGCGTATTTTAGCCTTAAAATATACTGCATAAGCAATAGGCGAGTAAGTAAAACAAAAGTTCATAAATACCATCCACCGGCGGTGGGGGTGGCTGTGGCATTTGCAACACAATCTATCTACGTGGTGTTGGGCATTTGCTACAGCGCGTTGTTGTCAGCGCGGCGTTGTTAACGCAACAATGAACGATTCGTTTGGCATATACATTTCACAATGCACTGATAGCGCGTTGCCAACAATTGGCAAGCAAATATTTCAAATATTTCAAAAGCAAATATTGCAAATATTTCAAAAATCACACAATAGTAATTATTAAATTCTGTACTATAGTATTATAATATTCCCCAAATATGCTTGTTTAACAAGAATTGTACGTTACTTCTTGTCTGAACATGTTAAAATTACGTTTTTACTGTTAAGAAAATTCTTCCAAATTCTCATAACCAATAGAAGAACAAATGCTTGCTTCCAGCTGTATTCAGAATTCAACATGTATATGAGCTAGGGAAGTGATCCCATAATTTAAGAGACCTTTCACAGAATAGACTTCCCTCGTTGTATGTGACAAACATTTTTCAACTGTTTTCGACGTTAAATAACTACATAAATGAAACATAAAGCCTTGTAATGGTTCCACGTCATGTTCAACAATCCTAAGAATTCCAAAGAATTTCAATCTAATATCTCATGAAACTAGGCGCGGGAAATAAAACATTAAATTTCAAAAAGTTTTAAAACCACTCTAAACTACTAATTTTTAAACAGATGTACGTGACCTATTTTAAAGAACTGATTTTTACTTTCTCGTTACTTCTTATGCAGAATAGAGAAAGTATTTTAATGCTGTGAAAAAAACGGCGAATGTTCCACAGAAATACTCTTATTGCGGGCCCTGGTAACGAAAAAGTGGATAAATCTTGTCCCTATATAGTGTTCTTTGTCCCTATATAGTGTTATAACTAGTTTGGGGAATGTCTCGAAAATTGTGCATGGGATCAAGAAAAGTCGGTAATGAAAGTTGTTCGTATCGACAGGGCCCATTCAATGTTGGAAGTGTCGATCAAAATCGACACTTCCACCTCTACCTCCGGGGGTGAAGGCGAGGAAAAATAAAAACAGTTAAATGGGAACCCCTGTTTTTTTTATTGCAGATTCGGATTCTCCTGGAAAAATAAGTAACTTTTGTATTCAAGGTTTTTTCATTTTCGTAAAAGACTGTAAATGCTGTAAACGACAAAAATTAAAATAAGAAAACGTTAAAAAATGAGTTATTTTGGTCAAGTACTCATCCAATCGAAGAAATAAAATATACGAGTTCAATAATTTGCAAGAAGCTACTCAATTTTTCGTCTAAGTTATTGTATATAACTTTTTTCCTGGGTTATTTGAATATAGATTGATGGTAATTTTTTGCGTGACTGCAGGCGACAAAATTGTATTCGTCTCTGTATATGGGTTACTTGATTTAATTTCCTTCATAATGTTCTCAATTTCTTGTATTTCATCCATTTAAATGAATTGAAGACAAAATTATGAGCTTTCATATTGCTCACTGTGTATATTTCGCAAATATTCATTCCCGTCTGAGTTATGGCATAATATTCTGAGGAATTACAACTTATAGGTTCCGATTTTTAGATTACAAAAAAGAATTGTACGAATAATAAGCAAATCCCACTCATGATTCTTGTATTTCTCTCTTTATTAATGTAAGAATTTTACCATTATCTTGTCAATTGGTTTATGAATCAGTGGTTTTTGACAAAATGATTTACTTAAAGGTGGTAATATATTTTCAGCAAACATCGATGACTAATTAGAACAATCGTCATGGTAATCATTTTCATCAGGTGACAGCACAATTACACACTTTGCCAGACGGCATTGAAGGGTTAAAATCAATTCAGAACTTTGTCGCAAGTAAAATCTTTTCTGCTGCATAACTGTTTCTATATTAGAAACTATACCGAGGATCAAAAAGGAAAGTAATATTAATTTTAACAATGATATTTAATATATTATTTTGGACTAAACAACCTGTAAAAAGTATCGTATCTCAGCCTCTGGGTCATTGACCTCCCTCCCCCATCTCGATCAGGTTTTTCGTTCAATTTTCGTGATCCTTTGAGCGAATGGTGAGATGGGCCCTTCTTTTGCTTCTGGACATTAATTGTAACTTCATTATATGTGCATGTCTTCTAGAGTTCAGTGTGAAATGTTCTTCTCTTCCTTTTTATTTGTTGCGTCTACATATTGACGCAACGCGTCTCCAAGACCCTTAAGGGGCGTTGAGCGCTTTGCGCTTGGGAGTAATCCTCTATTATTTTGCGCGGGAGTAATCCGTCATTACCTGTTGAAGTCATTTTACGTCAGGTCGCAGTCACTTGTTAAGAGGACCGCCAGGTAGCATCTCCGCGTACGCGCCTCCTGCTACGCGCTCCTGCGTCCAGAATTGGGAAGGAATAAGGAAAGGAGAAGGGTTTAGGACACTTCGCAGGGGTTGGACTAGCCCTTGTGAAGCAGACAAACTCGTTTTGTAGGAACAAATTTCACATGAGATTCGACGGGAATCGGACCCGCATCTCAGACTTCGCTATGTGCCAGGAACGAAGCTTCAAATTATCGTTCAAATTATTGTTCTCCATGTTGTCGCGGCAGGAAGTATATTCTTAAAAATCTTTTACAAAGAACATGATGAGGGATAAGAGCCCAAACCCACAGCTGATTTGCTCCTGAAAAGAGATTGTATTACATCGGAGTGAATATTTTGTAAACAATTCTTGCCAAAAACGCTCATTTCTTTCTCTATTCAGAATTCAAAATGTAAATGGCTTTGGGTGGGTATCCCAGAATTAAGAAAACGTGTATAAAATACACTTCTCCCCGGAGCTTGATTGATTACTAGTGATTCCGGGGGCGACATCTATGTCCCGTAAGTGTAGTGCACTTTTTGGTCGGGAGGTGGCGATAATTTTTCCGCGCTGGATGGCGTGAAACTGAGCCGACCTACCGTCGTCTAGCGGGGTTTTCCCCAACTAAGTATCTCTCACCAGCGGGGCACCACCCCAGCCGGGACAAGCTCTAAGCTCCCAACCGGTTTCCTGGCATGTGTGGAAGTGTAGGGCATGTAAGTGTAAGGGTGAGGATATGATATGGAATGGGAGGGAAAGATCGCGCGCGGTCTGTGGCCTGTTTGTTAGGATACTGCTCTGGCATTCACCCGGTGTTGATCGGAGAAACCACGGAAAATTACTGATCGGAGCAGCCGGCTGCAAGAATTATCTTGCATACAGCGACAGAACTCGACCTACCTGGAAAGCTAGTGTCGAAAATCCGCCACCGTTGGGATTCGAACCCCAGGATCTCCCGATCAGAGGCACAAGTGACATCAGTCGATGTCTTGAGACACCTCTCCCGGTCTCCGCGTAGCGTGACCGACAGTTTTTTTTTTGTTTTTTGTTTTTTTATACGTAAAATAGAATAATAATTTTAAAAAAATAGAATTGGTGTATTTCTTCCTAGTATATAGCTTCGGTCCTCGCAAAAAGTTTCAAACTGTTTCCAAACATATTTCCTACTTTTTTCCGTGTTCTCTGGAGTACATTATGGAATATTATCATATATTTCTTTCTATGATGCATCATCAAATATTTTTGCAATTTCGTTTAGTTAACAACTCTTTGAATGAGATAATGGAAGATCACGCTTTATTGCACATCGAAACAGGGATTGATAATACTACCACCTCATAACAAAACTGGAACTCAGCTTATGATTGGGCACCAAGGAGGAGGTGTAATTAATTCGATAACGAAAACTGATAATATTTTTGTGAATCACTGCTCTAATTCCGTATGCATTCTTAAACACTATTGGTCTCAATTTCATGAGTGGAATAGTCACTCCAATCAGTTAGAATCGAATCAGCGTAAGGTGTTTTAGTCTTCAGTGTTGAAATGTAACGTGTTAACAGTGGTTGATCTTGTCGATGTGAACTTGATCTTATCAATGTGAACTTCGAAGCGCTACTGTTCAGCAGCAGAACGAGAGTAGTTTTCTCGGTGGTTCAAGATGTCGTTCAGAGAGTGCGCCTGCTTACCGATCTTGGCAGTGATTTCAACATTATAGATGTCCAGAACACGTGACTTTTAGTACTTTCGAGGGCAGCACCGTCGCCTCTGGGTGGCAAGCGGCAGGCTCCCAGAAGTCGTGAGCTTATGGATAAAATAAAATACACGTGTCGATTTTCTTTTAAAATGCCCTGATCTTCGTTGGAGGTTTTCCTCTGCCTATAATTGTTTTGAAACGTTTTTGTTTTCTTAAGGTATTCTTTCTCGCAGTGAAATGTGAATCCTTTCTTTTAAATAAAATATTTTCACGATAACAAAGTTGTGTAGGATAGTGGATTCGTTCAAAGGGGACCAGGAGAGACAAAGTAAGCTTTATTAGGTGCCCGACTGTTCCCAAACATCAGGAATGGAAAATTATAGCGCCGTGAACAAAGAGGACGAATTTCTTCTTTGTAACAAAAAAGTACCTAGTTACAGGTTCCACCCATCTTCGTAATTCGGAATTCACACGTCTAAACTTTTCCTGTCATTCTCCGATGTTTCACGTGAAAACGTATATAGATTTTCTACATTTTTGCAATAATATAAATAACCCATTAAAGAACAGCGCTCAACAAATAAGTTGTCATTTACTTCCATTGCCTGAACGTGATGTACAAACTCAGCATCATAAAATGTAAGATCCACTAAACGCTTGTGGATCTTAAAGAGTTTTTTGTGTAAAAGCTAAGCCCTAATATTTCGGTCACCAAATTAACTGTTTTATTCAGCCACCAGGGCTATCTAGTCGTGTACTAATTGTATTGCAAGGAATGACATCAGATGTTCATTAAAACTTCACAAGCATAATATATTGAAAATACGTTTTATAAAGAATGTAAACATTAAAATAATTGGGAATAACAAGTAATATTTTAAGCACGTGACTTGAATATTGAAAGTCAACAATCAAAATTTGAATTCAGCACAAGAAACAGAAAACTTTTTTTTTTAATGTGATTAAAAGTTCTAGATTTATATTTTTAAATTATAATATATTTATTATAATTATTACATTCAAAAATTAATAGTTAAATTACATTAAATTCTGGTTAACTTAGTGTTGAAAGTTCTTCCACTCCGTGAAAAATCGCGAAAATTATTGGGACTGTTTAAGAACATTGTCGATTTTTTCCAAACAATTATCGAAGTTTAATGTATTTAACACTTCTCTCGATGATGATAATAATAAATATTAATACAAATTTCTAAAATAAATATTTAAAAAGCCGACAGTTTATAAAAATATAGGGAAGTTCCCGGATAGCACAGGGTCTCAAAATTCGTTGGCACTTTTCTTAACTGATGAAAGGGCACGAGGAACCAAATGTTTCGTACATTTTATTTTATTATAAAGTAGCACCTTAGCATCATCGCTAAGATCATGATAATATTTCCATCGAACCGTTTTCAACAAGAAAAGGTAGTGACTTGACGTGTGTTGATAAAATAGTGCTTTTTTAAATTCAATTTGTCGTGGAAATTCGCAGCCAGAACCTACATAAACAGAAAGAAAGCAACTATCATTGTAAATAACAAATGTGATGAGACACACGCACCTCGGCAATAGCATAATAAAGACAAAATCTTAATAATTCTCTAGGAATAGCTTACGCGCACAGCGGAGGTTGCTACCCAACACGTTCCCGCCAAACGATGTGATGTCATTCTGGACATCTCTATTGCTACAGTGCTGCAGTGCGTAGACGATATTTTCTGTTAAGAAACGAACCCCAGAGCAAGAGAGACAATTTTTCCTTGAAATTATACTGTTTTAAAAGCTCGGAAGAAAAAAAATACATGATGATTTAAAAATAAATTACCAAAGGGCCTCTTTGAAGAAACGGTTATTGCAAGTAACGGTTATTGCATGATCCCCATCTCGATCAGGTTTTTCGTCCAGTTTCCCTGATCCATTGAGCGAATGCTGAGATGGCCCCTTGTTTTGCTTCTGGACATAAATGTAACTTCATTTTCTGTGCACGTCTTCTAGAATTCAGTGGGAAATACAATTATTCAAATTATCGTTTCCAGGTTGTCGCGGCGGGAAGTAATAGAGCCAAAATTTATTGCTTATTTATCTTTGAAAATAGATTTTATTACATGGGAGTTTTTGTTTTTTCTCCCTTTCAAAATTTATTGCTTGTTTATCCTTGAAAATAGATTTTATTACATGGGAGTTTTTTTTCTTCCTTTCAAAAATTCAAAATTTCAGTAGTATATGACTTAGTGTAGGGATCACAGAATTTTGAAAATGTGCACACAGTTCACTTTTCCCATAGCACGTCATACGCAGTTTTTAACTTTTTTTTTGACGTAAAATAAATAAATAAGTTGACGGGTATATAATTTCTGTTGCTAATAAACAATTCTATATCTTTTCACAACGTAACATTTTTGCACACTTGACGCATATCTGAATAAGTGTGAACATGTGTCTTGTAAATTATTGCAACTTGACAAATAATACAGACTAAGTATACGTATATCTGAGCCATGAAGATTGTAGGAAGAGACTGAACTGTGGTGTTGGAGGCATGGTGGGGGTATATACAAAACCCGTCGGCATCTCGTCGATTCAACTGAACATCAGCGACACTATGCGGTGAATGAAGGAACTCATCTCGGCTTTTTTCGTCCATTAACCACGCGGTTAGGTGTACTTTGACCAACGGCGTCTACACTTCAGTGTGAGAAAGTAACTGAAGATGGCGTGGGGGTGACACACGAGCTTGGAGTCGTAGGCCGAAAAAAAAAACTTAAAATCGCATGAGCAGTTGCGTTCAAGTGATGCGAAACTTCAACTGCGCATGCGCAGAAGATCGGTAGTGCTTTAACGTTCGAGGGTGCCCAAACTCTAATTACACCGCCTTCACTAGCGCTAAATCTCCTCCTTTACAATCTTCAAGATCTGAGTATGAGTCTGGAAAAAAGACCAAGCATGTACAAATTCAAATACGTAATAAACTAGTGTGCTAACATTGGCACATACTTTTTCGTTTTATTCGTAACGGTTACAAAATACAATATTCATAGATGTGCACAGCCTAAAACCCGACGGGGGGCGGGGACCTCTACATTTCTGGCCCATCTGTCTCCCTCTGGGCCCCTTTTTCTAATTAACTTTTTTATTTATAAATTACCTATTTTACTCGTAAATAAATAAAATATAATCCTAGGTAAATGAAATTATTGGAATAATATAATTAATATCGATGGTCACTAATTTTCTAGAACAAATTTCCCTTAATTTTCCGGTTTTCCAGGATTGTTTCTCTGCTTTATTTTCCGAAGGTGTGTTTCAAAAAGTTCCCATTACTTTTTTTTTCGCGAATTGGTCGTTTAAGACCACGCGGACATATATAAAAAATATACCTCCACTTTCCGAGGCTCAATTACATTTATCCCGTGACAAGTGTATAAGACTCCTCTTTGGGGGGATCAGCATTATGCTGAATCCAATGTTTATTCCCTAGGGTTGCTAGTCCTGGGGGGGATGGGATATGGAATGATGCTGATAATGAAGGATGAATGGACGACACACACTTGCAGACATACACGAACGCACCCATGCCCGAGGCGAGACTCGAATCCACGATCCTTCGAGGATCGCCACGGCACTACTGCATAATTATTATTATTATTATTATTATTATTATTATTATTATTATTATTATTATTATTAGTGTAATTTAAAATACTAATTGATTGGCTGTTATATTGTTTTGGACAGTCATGATATAAAGTAACTAATAGAGTTCAGTTCACCATCAGTTCAGTTTTAGTGATTTCCTTAAATATATGTATAAACACACACACACACACACACACACATGTATAACAGCTTTTAAATAAGAGTCTTTCTTTTAAATCGCGACCTTTCGTTGAAACATCTGTTCCCATCTTTAGGCTGTAATGAAAGACGAATAATTTAATGGTATGGTACATTATATTATGCAATGAGGTCATTGCTAGTCGCCGGACCCAAAACTTCCCTCTGTCACGCCGATTAGGAAGGTCCCTGATTTGACACGGCTCAGCGCAAGACGCGCGAACGCGTGCCAGAAGATTCAAAGATTTACGATTAGGTGCAATTGTCCTCGGGGACAGCCCTTCAGGCAACCGGCGGCCAGTCCACGTGCACGGCTAGGCACCGGAACAAGCAAATTATAGAGATCCCGGCTACTGTTGAAGAGTTCCCGTAGGACCCATATAAGCGTCACGAAGACGGCAGAAAGGACTGCTTTGTTCATCTCCGGTGTACACACGCACAACAAAGACCACCAATCAGGCGCCCAGAAAATGAGGTTAATTTGAAAATACCCTATCGGCTTCCGACTCGCGTCGAATATTTTGAAAACTAAGATTTCGGCCAATAATATTCAAAATTCCAATCACGTGAAGGAGCGATGGGCGAAAACTTGGAAAAGGGTGGGGATGCGACGCAGGAAGCTCGAGAGCGGGGATTTTTGGCAGAAGACGGATAGAAGGCGAGAGAACGAGACAGAATTGAGACTGCAGTGTTGATGAGAGGTAGTGGGAGCAGTGACTTGGGGGTCGACCAACATAGTGCAGGCCGCCCAGTATAAAAAGACAATCAGGAATTTATTCCGATTTCAACGGGCCGGCGTCTCCGGAAGGAATGATTGTGCAGCCGAGTCATTGAGGCTGGCCTGGTGAGGAGTGGGTGGCGTCAGACGACTTCCTCCAATAATCACCGATCGGAGCCAGGAGCACTAGCACCGCACGCACTGCTGCTTCCGGTTGGCTGCGCCTTGCCGTGGTGCGGCTCGCGACAGCGACTGCTTCGGGGACGACTACGGATTGTGCAATCATCGAAAGAGGTGAACGAAAGACTTTCATTTTGTAATCATTCCAAAGACAGTAAAAAATAGGAAAGGTGTCATTTAATGTAAATAACATATAATTTAGTTTAAGGAATTCTTACCAAATTGTATTATAGAATCAAATGCAATAAATGTGTTCTTGCCATTCAGGTGATTGACACTTAAATTACAAAACTTTGTGATTATTGTAAAGTAGTGGTAGTAATAGCAAACCCGTGCATGCCCTCATTCAAGAGTGCCTACCCTTGAGGTTCTCGAATGCCGGTGCCAGTTGACAGGTAAGTGCCCGTTTGGCGCCTTCATTGATAAATTTAACGCGCACACCTGTCAGCTGATTACCGACGCACTTCGGTGTGACGGTATCCCCTTGTGAGGTGCCCAGACCGCGAGCTACGCGCATTGCGCGCATGCGTGTGTTGCCGTGGCGGCAGGATGGGTTCATCACAATTATAATGTTAATAACTATAAACGATATTTTTTAAAATTAAAAACATGTGTTGTTTTTTGAACAAAGTTAGATGGAATAAGACAGAATTCATATTTTAATTTTTTTCCATGATTGTATAGTCTTTATAATTTTGTATGACGATGACGATGATGACGATGACTATCACATTCTGGGAAGCGAGCTCCCAGTCCACCTCCACACACAACAGACAACTGTCAGAGGGCCAACACTCCATCAGTCGCTGGCATTTCAAGGCTCCTCGCGTCGGAAGGAAATTATCTCCCAGGGTGGGACGAAAGCTTCCCTTGTGGGAAATGGCATCTTCTGAGCCGAACTCTTCACGCCGACGACAGGTCGAAAGGCTAATCCCAGGACGCTGCCTTCCAGGGGTACTGACCTCGCTCCTATGACACTAACTGTTTCCTTGTGGGAAATGGCATCTTCTGAGCCGAACTCTTCTGTTTTCTCACGTATACTTTTCTTCAATTAATCAGTAGTACAAATCATATTACGGATAGAAAAATGATTGACACAGTTTAAAAGCTAAAGAAACTTGTACAACCTAATATATAACATGCAATGAAATATATATATATATATATATATATATATATATATATATATATATATATATATATATATATTGTGACATACCGATATGTCACGTTAAAATAAATTAACATTTATTTGGAGACAATATGGTGGAACATGCATTACGAAATATCACGAGAGCTAGAGCATAGCAACGACCGTGAATAAACAATGTAGTATTTGTTTTTTCTAAATGCATTAAGAGATGGGTTGATGCCGAAAGTAGAAACTTTGGGATTGGGCGGAGAAGTTTAGACGGTCAAATGTTATGAAAAAAATGAAGGTAGTTTAATACGAAGTCTTCGAGGGATGAATCATGCAGAAAGATTTGATTCTGCTCTGAAAGGCGCTTCTGAACTGATCGTAGATATTTTCATGTGGAAGCAATATTGAAGTATAAATAGGAACTTTGTCGGGGGTGGTAATCAAGTTCGGACTATGTCATAGGACGTAATCGGGACTGGTAATTTTGATAGTTTGAGAACAGCTTGATAGGGAAGAAGAGGATTTCGTTGGAACTTTGGACCACGGCAAGATCGCAAGATATTTCGACTGAGAAGTCTACGAGGGACATCAACGAAGAAAAGATAAGTTAACCGCGTGTAAAATTGTAAATTGAAAGAGATCATGATCAAAGGCCTAACTTAAATTCATTAAATTGTTTGACAAAAAGTAAAAATAAACATTGTTAAATTTGTTCTTGAGAAAAAGAAAGTGAATTTTCATTTAGTCAATCCAAACAGAAATGAACTAGGAATAGAATCATTCCATTTCAGATTCCCAGCTGCGCTGTATAGTCACGGATCCTATAATCCATTATAGGGTAAAAGGATTATAATTATATCGTGACCCATTGACCCAGCAAGCCGGACGCTAAGATCTTTAGCAGATATAGATGTAGAGAGGGAGGAAAATTTTGGGTATATCTCAAAATGGCGCCTCAACGTGGCATAATTTGTTATAATTTATAACAATTGGTGACACGGATAAATTTAGTCTTATAAATTATAATATAGTGATCCAAAGGAATCTGAAATTTATGGATTGACATTTGAAATTAATTGTTAATTATAAGAAAGGGCCAAGACCATTTCATTGGTGTGATTTAAAATAATTTAATAGAGAGATTTTAATTTGTATTAGAATTCAAAATGGATACTAGGAGCAAAAATTGCGTATGGAGAATGTTAATGTAGATGATATGCGTCTGCTAATACTAACCCGAGGGAGAAATTTCGTGAAATTATTGAGATTGAACCACAAGAAAGGAAATAATGGCTGCACCGTTAGAAAATATGGACCTAATAATTTAATTCTAAGATGTTAGCAGAAATGAACGCAAAACTTGAGCATAATAATACTAAATTAGATGGAATCACTTCAGATATGAATAATAAATTAGAGGGATCACTTCAGATATGAATATTGAATTTGAAAAAATAACGCTAATTGGAAGAATGACATCGGAAATGTCATTAGAATTGAAGAATGTTCGTCCAGGAAATACACGAGGAAATAGTGCAATTACGTGGTGATACATCAGCTGAATTTAACATTATTCATTGTAAAATTGAGTCTCTTAATAATCAAGTCGACCAAATGCAGAGGGAATTAAAAGAATCTGGCGACAAAATTAATCCCTAAGTTAATTATTTACAGGAAAACATTGTGACATCAGGACATTTACATGACCAACAATGCGAAAAGTTGACAATCGTCGAATCGCGTGTAGATAATTTAAATGCAACGCTTCAACATGGCGAAAAAGTAAAACATAGAATCTAAATTAGTTAATTCGGATTGTAAATTAGAAAACGAATACCAGAAGGACTTAGAAACATTAAAATGGTGCAAGAATCTGAATCTGGAAATATATGTCGGACATTAAGGACAAGATTGAACAGTTGAAAACGAATTCATGATGCGTTCACAGGGAAATATACAATGCATGCATCGGCGCTTGTAATGAAGCCACCTAAAATTTCATGGTGATTTGAAAGAACAACCGTGGTCGTTTATTTCAAAATTAGAGAATTATTTTAAGATAAATAATATCCCTGAAAGATTGAAATTGCATATACTAGAAGCTATGTCGCCAAAGCACATCATTGGTTGACCTCTTAGTACCGGAACCGACTAATTATAAGGAATGGAAGGATAAATTCTAAAAGGATATTGGAACGAAAGCATAAGTTTGATCTAAATACAAATTAATGAGTGAAAGGTATAAGAAGGGTGGAGCAGAGATATGTGTGACTTGCAATACGTAAAATAGCAGCAAAAGAAAGCTAAAACAGAAGCTATTTTATAAATTTTCCGTCTGATAAAGGACCTACTGAATTTTAAAATATTAAGCAAGAATGCCGCGATTTTGAATGATGAAAATGGACGGCAAATGGGAACATAACTACAGGAACATGAAGCGTATATGAGGGACGACACATGATTAAATATACTGGTCATAACAGAGATTTGTAAATAGTTGTAAATATTAGGTGTAGGTTTTCTTTGTTATTGTTTTGTTATTATGTGTATTTTGTCAGTTTGTGTAGGGAGTTTAATTTATTGTGTATGTGATTCAATGAAGTTAATAGGAGCAAATATTAGGCAGATACGGCTATTAGAATACCTGATGAAATGGTTATTGTTGGTACATTCCGAAAGGAAAATGTAAATAGTTTTAAGGCAGAGTAACAAGACCTAGTGCAGTGCAAAGTGTAAAGTGTTAATGTCGTTTAGTGTGAAGAAGCAAGAAGAAAGTGTTCAATTTAGTCTTCATTATTAGTTAGGTTGTAGCAACCAAATGACGCTTGAGAGGGAAGTTGCATACCGATATGTACGTTAAATAAATTAACATTTATTTGGAGACTAATATGTGGAACATGCATTACGAAATATCACGAGAGCTAGAGCATAGCAACGACCGTGAATAAACAATGAGTTTTGTTTTCTAAATGCATAAGAGATGGGTTGATGCTGAAAGTAGAAACTTTGGATTGGGCGGAGAAGTTTAGACTGGTCAAATGTTATGAAAATGAAGGGAGTTTAATACGAAGTCTTCGAGGGATGAATCATGCAGAAAGATTTGATTCTGCTCTGAAGAGGCGCTTCTGAACTGATCGTAGATATTTTCTGTTGGAAGCAATATTGAAGTATAAATAGGAACTTGTCGGGAGTGGTAATCGTTCGGGACTATGTCATAGGACGTAATCGGACTGTAATTTTGATGGTTTGAGAACAGCTTGATAGGGGAAGAGGATTTCGTTGGAACTTTGGACTACAAGATCGCAAGATATTTCGACTGAGAAGTCTACGAGGATATCAACGAAGAAAAGATAAGTTAACCGCGGTGTAAATGTAAATTGAAAGAGATCATGATCAAAGGCCTAACTTAAATTCATTAAATTGTTTGACAAAAGTAAAATAAACATTGTTAAATTTGTTCTTGAGAAAGAAAGTGAATTTTCATTTAGTCAATCCAAACAGAAATGAACTAGGAATAGAATCATTCCATTTCAGATTCCCAGCTGCGCTGTATAGTCGAGGATCCTATAACTCATTATAGGTAAAAGGATTATAATTATATCGTGACCATTGACCCAGCAAGCCGGACGCTAAGATCTTTAGCAGATATAGATGTAGAGAGGGAGAAAATTTTATATCTCAATATATATATATATATATATATATATATATATATATATATAATACATACTATTATAAATATAATGTATTATACATACTTCAATCATATTTATAATAGTATGTGTACATATAATAGAATATTTAAAAAAATGTATGTATATATATAATAGAATATGTATAATAGTATGTGTATTGTAACAAAACCATATTTATATTTTGTAACATAGTCTCTTATATTATTTCAATAGTATGAGTATCTTTTGCGGCTCTTACACTCACCCAATCTTTATAAATGAGGTCTCTAAAGAAAGAGAATTTCACGGAGACGTGACGAATTGCACTTTGACTTTAAAAATATGAAGATTTGTTTAAAAAACGCATTTAAAATTTCAAGTCAAATGCAACCCGCAACACTCGGTCGCATTTTTTAACCTACATTGTTAAATAATTCCTAAACGAAGCGTTTTAAGGCCTTAAACACAAAAATTTTGAAGTCAAAGGCCTTAAAGAAACGTTCATCACATAGTAATCTACAGGATATCTTCTTGAACATTGTATTACATTTTTGCTGGTTCGACGCTTCTCGATTCGACCCCCATCTGTTCAGTGCCTGAAGAATCTGCAATTGTATGTAAAATTAAACTAATTATTTGATATTCTTACATGATAAACATTCTCATTGGCACCTTTTTATTTTGAGAGGGCTAGTACGTCAAATAGACCCTGGACAATGTCGAACTTTTCTAAACATATACCAGATATTGGAAAATAGACCCCCGCCACACGAAATCCAAGGAGCTATCAATGAAAATCTATTTAGGAAATCCCACCTGTTGCTTTTACAATTCCCCAAACCATTAACTCAATCCAGTCACCCGACCTCCAATATCAAACAGATTAGAACTACGGAATTGCGCACCGCGATAACTACCAAATTTGTATCCTCCAGATGTCTTTAGCCACGAATAAAGATAACAATAGCACCAATTAAAGATGAGATACGATTGATTTTTATTTTATTTTATTTTTTTGCCAATGGGAACCCCTATCAGAAAAATCTCTTTTACCATCAAATCCTTAAATCATAAGTAATGAATGCAAGTAATGAATCTTGAACCAGGTGCTCAAATTTAACGTTACAATCGCAAGGCCGTAGGAAATTCTTATAGATTAATGAATAGCTGTGATATATGCTTGGCATTTTATAATCTACCGTTTGTATCTTGGGACAATAAATATTTAAAAAAGGTCAGTAGCTTAACCTGAAATTACGGGAACATGTCAAGAGACCCCAAAGCTCTCTTTATCATGTAATAAAATGTACACAACTATAGTAATAATTTTGATTTCACATACATGCTTGTTTCTTCTTTATTTCTAGATTTTTTATTTTCATAGAGATCCGCTTCCATTAATGTTTGCCCCATAAATTTGTTTGAAAATGAAATCAAATTGTAGCATATCCTATTACAAAGCATTCATATACTTATGTTTAATATATTTTGATTATTACTCCACTCGGAACATAAATAATTATTTTGAAGAAAATGAATATGACTTTCTTTGTAGTTTATCGACCCGGTGGCCGAGAACGCTAAGGCAGTAGTGTCGTAGTGATCTCGGACCGAAGGGTCGCGTGTTCTAGTCCCGCCTTCGGGCATGGTTGTATTTGTGTTCGTCCTTTCACCCCTTAGATGTTGATGCGACCTTAAATAACCAATTTTTAAAAAAATATTGCCATTCAATACATATGTAAAGTGTATTGTAATGGATCGCGAATCCTGCTACTCATCTACTAATGTTTTAATATTATGACACTCCTTTAATGGCCCACCTGGTGGCGCCAACTGTAACGATCTCGCTCTTCTACTACCACTACTATCTCCTATTTACTCTTCTTCTTGTACTCGACTTGGGCTGCCAATTTGACAAATTGGGCGCGTCGTTTTTTAACTCGCGTGTTCCTTTTAACCCGGCTTCAACTTTTATTCATGCCCGTCCGCTAGCTAATTTTACAAAACGTCCTATTTTTTTTTTACTTCCTTTGATGGGCGTGAGGCTGTGATTGCCCTATACAGGGCTTGAAACAAAGTACTTAGGCACGCGGGCGTAGGTAGGCATCTAGCTACTTAAAACACAACACATTTTACTGACGAACCTGAAGATGTTCATCATCATTTATTACTTTTTTCTTTAGTAATTCCTATTTTTGCTAATCCCAAACATTACGCACACAAACGGGGTTGCTGCCCTTTAGCGACACACAAAAACACCCCATGGCGGATAAACAATGCAATAACATAAGCAAACAAATATTACACCAAAACAAAAAAATAATACTCATTCACACTGATAAATTGACAACATATACAAAAAAAAATTCATTCACTCCGAATGCGCATTCTGTCGAAATCAGTTATTGAATAACTTATGCTACTACAGAACGTGATCTTTGACAAAAACTCTTCATGAATTTTTTTTTGTTTTCAAAACAAACGAATCAAACAACCAAATAAACATTTATTGCATTCTTGGCTGTCCGGGTGACGCCGCGTTAAGTTATCTGGTGCCGACGTTTCGATCAACATGTCGTGATCTTCATCAGGGCTCGTAATACCTTGTTTATTTATTTATTCGGCACCAGATAACTTAACGCGGCGTCACCCGGACAGCCAAGAATGTAATATTGACTCTGGCCGCGGAAGCCTACGACTTCAAATAAACATTTATCTGTCACTTCCCTTTCGTCCACTTGATGCTGCGACACGCGGTGTACATCACCGTCGTCCGTTGGCTATCTCTGCACACAGCGCCGCTTCTCCCAGTTTTTATAAAATCGCACCTTTTTACCGCGTTGCACTGCCGAGAAATTCCACCAATCGCTTAGCGGAAATTATTTAGTCTTATTTCGTCAACTCCCGCGACGAACGAACGTTATTAGTTACGCGAATAATATCGCGATTGCATCTCCAGCTACCGTCCGCGACACACGAAATTAGTGTTAAATCACTTCTTTGTCCGGTTGAAACACCAATAAAATGTTATGTGCTCGTTGCGCAAAAAAATTTAAAAAGTTCATTACGCGAACTTCGCCTCCGACCGACCACAATACTGCACATCTGAGACCCAGCGCTTCTACTCCTCTTCTTTTCTGCCCATTGTTGTCCGGATCTTTTATTTACTTCTGGCGAACATCCGCCGATCGCTCGTCCGTAGCCACAAATGACATTATAAAACTTTTCTTTAATTCGTGCTCGTCAGCGTTATTATGCTTCGTCATCGCTTCCCACTATTATTTCTTGTTTCTTCGCTAATTATTATACTATTTCCCTTTTCTTCCTTAGTCTCATTTCATTAAATTCTATTAATTTCTATCCTCTTACATCGTGATGTAAACTGTGACGTAGCGCGATGCGTCTTTGTTCCGTGTTTATTTCAATTATACAAAATTAATTTTAATTTTGACGCGCTTCCTCGGTACTTCTCGAAACTGCGAGTGTTTCCATAATTTTCCATAAATTTTGCCCCATCATTTCCGAAAGTCTCATCTTCATGCCTTCACGCGTTTTCTTGATATTTAATAAAATTACTCTTTTGCCTTAAGCTTTGCAATAGCAACAATGGTTCTCGTATTCTAGTTTAATCACCAAAAACACAATTCCAATTCTGTCCAAACCTCCTGAGCCTCTGACTCAATTTTCATGATTCCACCTTCTACTAGTTCCGAAAATGATGTATAATTGAGTGTTATGTCTATTTCCATTTTCTATCACGCATTTGTTTAATTTAATAAAAATATTTATGCGCGATGTCGCCGTCTTTTGTCTTCTCAAATCTAAATCTTGGTATTTTCCTGCCAAGTTTATACACTTTAAACCCAAAACTGTTCCGAGGGATTATAGATCATTACAGTATTATGTACTGAACTATGTATGTTCTGTAAAAAACATTTAATAAAAAAAGTTGTAGTTGAAGTATACGTAGTTAACTTAAAAGAACGTATGAGGGGGAGATTTTCTTTTTAATAAAGAGCCCCTTTGGGTCTACTGCCCCAGAATTTTTGTTTTCTCTGAGCCACCGGTTTGCTTATCGGAAACAGTCGAAGTTTTCCATTGTCAATTTTTTAAATGAATACTCGTATTCGCAAGAGCAAAGTTTACTAAAATTCGCAATAATTAGCTTTCTAATATCGTTTTCTAGCAAAAAAACTATTATTTAGTAACAAAACTACCATTGCCGTGTGATCGTAGCGTGAAATTGAATGTTTTGTTTGTTTATTTTTTGCCTGAAGATGTGTTCGTGGATTCAATTCTTTATGCTTGTGAGGGGACTATGAATCAACTGCATGTACTGAGCATGAGGTCTCCGCCGGGTACTTGCATGGAAAGTTTTTATTTGTGCTTTGCAAAAAGATAAATTTAGAAATTACAGTTGCTCGGCTCGTCCATTTTTGGGCATAGCAAGTTTTATTAAAAATTATGGATTAAAATGCTTGTTGAGATTGTCTTATTACAAAATTAGGTTTAATTATCAGTCTGATTTATCACGTCGCAGCAATTAATGAAATGCCTGGAAGAGAGTACTCATTGTAATTCACAGCAATTAACCAATGTACTTGTAGGTGCATTGAAGCCATAAAAGACGGGTGTTTTTTTCTAGAATTATTCCACGATAATCTAGCGGTAACCAGCTAAGAATTGTGCTTATCGATTTGTCTTACCTATACGATACAAGTGAGTACGTGCTTTTTTGATTGCTGAAGTATCGGCCCATGGTGGAAAGGTATGGGTGGGCTACTCTGACGCACCGAATTTTGCTCGTTCTGCGCAGCATCAGTTTGCGTCACGAACCACACGGCATAAAGTGACAATTGTCAATAATAGCCAACTAAAAATAACCCGATGAAGGGGTTAAAGATGCTATATTTGAAAGAAATTCTTTATATATCTCTTTCTATGACTTGTAACGAGGTGATAATTATGGTATCTGGCTGCATTTAAAATTCCCGTTAATAATGTGACGCAAACTGGAGCTTGAAGCTGATTTGTTGAAATCTGATGGGATGCGCAAGAGCCCCCCTCCCCGTAGAGGCCAGGACAGCTCCGCAGCGCGAAATGCGCCTCTAGTGTAGAGCCTGTTTGGGTCGCAGCCAGCCCACCGCTCGCTCCATGAAAGTAGTGAAGCTTCAACAGCACGTACTTCCTCGTAGACTCGGTATTGTTTATTTTATCGATACGTGCGGAAACGTAGCGATAAAACTAGAATTTTCGGTGGTTGAATACATTGAGTTAATGCCTGTTTTGTTTGTCTTGTATCACAGTACCAACCTCAAGGATAGTAAAAGTGAAATGTTAATTCATGTAGCCAACATAAAAAATTGATTGATGTTTTCGTGTTTCCGGCCGTGTCAACAGCTTTGGTCATTAGTCCCGTTAGTGTAGTGCATGTTTTTTTCTCGGGAGATGGCGGTGATCTTTCCTCGCTAAATGGCGAGATCCGGCGCCAACCTACAGTCGGCTAGTGGGATTTCCCCCTAACCTGGACTCTTCCACCAGCGGGGCACCGCCCCAGTCGGGACGAGCTCTTAGCTACCGACCGGTCTCCAGGAATATGTGGTAGTGTAGTGCATGTTAGTGTAAGTGTGCGTGTAAGGGGAGAGGATAGCACAAGGAAGAGGAAGGACAGATCACGCGCGGTCCATGGCCCGTTTGGTAGGGTACTGCTCCGGCATTCCCCTGGTGTTGATCGGAGAAACCACGGAAAACTACCGATTAGAGCAGCCGGCCGCTAGAATTCTCCTCCAGACAGCGACTGAATTCGACCTAGCTGAAAAGCTAGTGTCGAAAATCTTGCCGCCGTCCAGGACCTACCGGTCAGAGGCGCTGTAGTGACATCAGTTGATGCATTGAGCTACCGCTCCCGGTCGTAGACTTTTGTAATGGTTAAATAATCTACTACTAATTTCGAGTAAATTTCCGGAAAACATTGCCAGTGTATCAGACTCTGACCTAGAAGTCCTAAAATTTGAGTCAGTTTCCTGGAACTCTAAATTTTCGAAAATTTCAAATTTAGAAATAATGCCAGAGAATACGTGCTGATGAGCACAACTACTTGGCCTCTAATAACATAAATTATCCAATAAAAATCGTCTGCTTTAACAAAATTCCGCAATTCCCCCCCCCCCCCACACTCCTCAACAGTTCGCTATAAGAACCCATTGACATACAGCTTGTACTAAGCCGAGGACAGCTCGCTGCCTCATTTTCACGACTGGTCAAACAGCACTAGTTATAGTTAATAGATTAGCGCTAAATATTTTCCTGATTGGAAGGAGGTACAGTTTCCAGTCATTTGTTTTTATTTCTTTCTGGTTAATGGTGACTGACCACTCACCATGATTCTGTCAACAGAGGCGCTCCTGATACAATTACAGAAACATTCAGATGCCAACTGCAATATAAACACTCTACTATAATTGTTTGTTTTGTGTCGCGAATTGGCCGTCCTAGGACCACGCGAACGCACCACTTGTACCAACCGAATCCCAGTCCTATTCTCCCGGGGGCAAGGGCACGTGACCATTTTGGGAGGGATCAACACCTTACGCCGAATCCATTCTTACACACCGGAGTTGTAAGCCCTGGGGAGGGGGTGAAGTATGGAAGTAGATGATGATGATGATGATGATGATGATGAGGATGAGGATGAGGATGAAGGGTGAATGTACCACGCAAACATAGACACAAACACACACAACCATGCCCGAGAAGGGATACGAATTCACGATCCTTCGCTCCAAGCACTACTGCCTTAGCGATCTTGACAACCCGGATCGGCTATAATTGTTTATTATTATTATTATTATTATTATTATTATTATTATTATTATTATTATTATTATTATTATTATTATTATTTTTTTTATTTTTCTCAACGTCTTTTTGGTTATTCTTTACAAATTCTGTGCTAGCGAACGCAAGAATTCATAAACTTTCCCAAATATTTACAGATACATACACTAGAGATCGTGCAGAAATTATATAGTATTTATTCTTAAATAGTATATAGTATACTACATACTTATTTTCAGTTATTAACATAGTATTTACCCTCTTTTAGGAGTTTCAAAACTTTTTCACAATATGGCAACTGTCTGGGATGACTGATTTTTTAGTTCGTGATGCACTCTGTTTGGTACTTTTAGTCATAGTAGTTTCGATTTCAGTTGTTTGGGGATGACTCCGGTGGCCAATATGAGAGTGGTAGAATGGTGATGACTTCCTTTTTCCAGAGGCGTTTAATTTATACGTCTAGATCCATGTATTTTGTTGCCTTTTCTTGAATTTTGTTTCGTAGACTATGCGTATTGAGTATTGAAACATCAATGAGAAAGATTTATCTGATCTAAAATCCGTTGTCACATTACAAACATTGCACCCACTTAGACCAGTGCGTCGGCCCACTGCTGAGACGGTCTTGAAAGAAAGAGACTGGCATGTATAGAGATGGCAGCCCTGTTAAGAAGACGAGGCACAAAAATATGCGTGATTGAGAATGACAGTATTTGGAGTTCTACGGACACTGGAAAAAACAAATTTTGGGATTGAATTCCCTATCGAACTTTGTCTATATTGATGGAAGAGGTTAGAATCTCGCAGGGTATGAATCATTCCAAGAGATGATGAAACATTTAGATCAAATAAAATTAATTATGTTCTTCTATAGTTCTTATTCGGATGTGGCCAAGTCACCGAAAACAACCTCGAATAGATGAAATTTTAAAGGAAAATAGCGAGTGATTCAAAAATGTTTTTTAAATCTCCGGCGAAAATATAAAGAAAATATAAAATAAGAAAGTGTATTCGTGCTTAGGAGAAAAACCGCCGAATTAATAGAGCATACAGTGTATCTTTTGTAGCCTGGTCCAAGGGGAAGGTTCATTTCCTAATTTGGTCAATAAATGGAGCTTATGTGCGAAAGGTCCGATCAAGGTATATAAAGAAATGCTTCACAGTGTTTCTTACAGGCAGAAACATGTTTGGTAACGTGAATTTGATACAAATATGCTTTTTTTGTGAAATGGCATTGTTTATTTTATCGCTACGTCCGGAAACGTAGCGATAAAACTATAATTTTCGGTGGTTGAATACATTGAGTTGATGCCTGTTTTGCTTGTCTTGTATCACAGTACCAACTGCACGGATAGTAAAAGTGAAATGTTAATTCATGGAGCCAACATAAAAGAGCTAGCGTATGCACGTACAACGAATACTCACGAGTGGAATGGCGTCATATTTAAGTTCATTTTCTTTCTGTATTCAAAATGCAAGTATTATATGGCTTAGGGTAGGGATCACAGAATTTTTGAAAACGTGCACAGAGTTCTTGTATCCCCATAGCACGTTACACACAGTTTTAACTGTTTTGGCATAAAATAAATAAAAAGAAATATGTCATCAAACTTATGGGGCGCATTGACGCTTTGCTCGTCGTGACCAATTTCATGATGAGGCTCCAGATTTCGGTCTAGGCGATTATCATAAAACATCCCTGACTCTGTCTTACGTATAATTTCCAACTCATCTTATTCCAACGTAATTTTTAGCAGAATATTTCTGTCCCACTAGTCGCTTCGTTACGCTTGTTGAAGTTCAGAGCGACACTCGGCCTTCGCGATGCAAATAAATCAGCCTTGAACCTGTCCAAAGCGTAATTGACATTGAATATTGTGAGACGCAAGTCTTTGTTGACGGCTCTTAATTTCTCTTTTGGTCTCCAAAAATATTTACTAAGCTTAAGCAATACCTTGCTATTAAACGCCATATTGCGCTGCACCTCAATCGCCCTACAGTTGACAACAGATTTCATCAGAAGGAATGCAAATGCTTCTTATTCCAGTAAGTAAGGAAAAAACAGCCTAATTTTCTATTTTTTTCCTCCGAGGATATATTATCAAGACATTGCAATATATTTATAAGTTCGAAGTCAAGAAAATTTAATTTCATAAAGTAAACACATAGACCTTTTTACAAACATAATTGAGGAGGTGGAGTCCAAAACCAACCAAGTCAATTTTTTATTTCTAAGTTATCCCTGCTTATAAGTGGTTGATTAATTTAACAAGATATAAATAGAAATGAAGTATTTCCAAAAATTACTTAGTTAAGAAGTAATTAAACAGAAAACACTGATTTTTTTTCCAAATCGTGCTTAGTCATGTATTTAAAGACATGAAAATCTCTTCTGCTGGAAAAAAGCATATTTTGACTTAGTGGGTTTTGGCATCCACCTCTTCAATTGTTCTAAATCGAGTTTTCCTAATGTAGAGCAACGAACATCATGCTCAGGCCTAGAGAACGCGAGAGCGCTTATGTAAGAATGTTTTGCTGAGGCGAAGCTTTGGAACGAACGTTGATGTCTCCGACCTGGAGGGCTAAAAGTGATTTCTCGCCAGAAACACGCTGGCGCACCGCCCACTGTGACGTCACATGTCCAGTGCGAAGTGACCGCTTTGAGGCTTTCGTTTCACTGGGCGTCGCGGCGTCGGCGCCCGCCCTGAGGGCTGCAAGCGAGACGCCCCCTGAGGCTGCTTCACAAATCAAGAGCGCGCTTGAAATGTACACAATTATTGCGTTCGGTTCTTTTGAACGCGGTGCGGTTGCGCATGAACAAAACATTTCGTTCCCGGCTCTGAATGCCACTTCAGTAGCCACAGAAATCAGGGAGGTATCCCACTAACACCTGTCAGCGATTAAGCAAGGTGCACCACCGTTAGGGTTGTCAAAAGGCGGGATCCTTTAGACACATCACTTTAGAAAACGCAGATTGCTACATCAGCACATGCTTTCTCGTATTATTAGTAAAGAATTATTACCTGAACCTGCAAAATTGTTTCCAACCAGAAAAAATATTCTCTACTCGTCGAGATTCGAACACATGTCTATGGCTTTAATGCTACACCACGCAATCGCTCGGCCGAACTCACTTGGCCGACCCTTAAAAATATTATGGTCTCTCCATATATTTCTAAATTATGCAATTTTCTAAAATTCAGAGGGTAAAATGAAAGAAAATGAGACTCTCCCCATTATTTTAAGCATCTTAGTTGATTCTCTTACTTAAGAGGCTAAATTGTCACTATATAACTCAAATTTACTCGAAAATCACTTATATTTAGAACTAGTGATGCTCTAACAACCCTTTTTCTCGTATTGTACCTGAATTTCCCATTTTTGAGAATTCAGTCTTAAACGAAAATCAATCTCGGTTCATTCTTTTAGGCGTCACTTGTTGAATCCATGGTTAAAATGGCAAGAAAATATTGGAATGGTTCATAATTTTTTCTTATCTATTGCATCAACTTCAAGTTGTACTTTTAGGAAACTACTTTTTTTCTCTAAACATTATACATAATCTTACGTAAGGATCTGATTTTGTAAAATAGATTTCATTTAAGACAAAAATCTCTATCTTCAATATTGTTCTTTATGTTCACTGTTTGCGATTTTCGAAAATATAGTTGGACGAGTGGATGTTTTGCCGGACGCTTTGTCGTAAACAACTTTATTGTCAAGGTCGCATGAATTCTGTCTACACAACGTGTTAGTGAAAGTAATATTCATGTAAGAACAATAACTATCCTCTTTTCCGGTATCAGGGAACTTCAATACGAATACTTCTTCTCCAGAAATACCGCTGTTTTCGGTGCATCATTACATATTTTTCTGTATACTACATTCGTAGTGTGCAAGAAAGTAAATCGTGTATATGAAAGGTTTAGATTCCCTACTGAGCAATATACGCATTAAGGAAGATATCTTTAGCTTCAATATTGAAGGTGTAGGGTAGATTTGAAAGACCCAACTTTTGCAATTTTCGAAATTTTTGAGGTATTATTGAAGATGGGGTCTATGTCATTGTATTAAGCAAGCTTTGCTCTATTGGAACAAAAAATGAATACATTTGAAATCTATTTTGGAAAAAATCTTTTTTACGTGTATTTTACAAAATGATCCCGATTTCACTCAAAATACGCTAAAATTACTAATATTTTCAAAAAATTGAACGTGATATTATTTTTAGATTTTTTAAAAATTTACGAGGTTTGTAACTTTAATGGTAACTACTATTTATTTACAACTGATACGAAAGAGATACATGTTATCAAGTTTTATTGTCCTTCAAAAGAATCACCAGCTCTGTGTGTAACTCGTTGCCAGCGATGTGTGAGTCTTGGGATACTTTTATCTGCATCTGCTCTTCTGAGATCGAATGGAACGGTCTACTGCCTGAAGAACCTCTGCAACCGATCTGGAGCGTATGTCACGCAGTGGTTCCTTCATCTTAGGAATCAAGTCTTAATCACAAGGGCTTAAGTCCGAGGAGCACGGGGGATGGTACAACACTTCCCAACCGAATCCGATCGAACAAATGAGCGACAGATTGCGCTATATGCGGCCGAGCATTGTCGTGCAAAATGATGGGTGGGTTTCGGAGAAAGTCGCCGCTTCTTTGGCAAAGTTGGTCGCAGTTTTTTTATTTATTTATTTATTTTACGTCAAAAAAGCAGTTAAAAACTGCGTATGACGTGCTATGGGGAAAAGTGAATTGTGTGCACATTTTCAAAATTCTTTGATCCCTACACTAAGTCATATACTACTTAAAATTGGAAGGAAAAAAAAAGCTCCCATGTAATAAAATCTATTTTCAAGGATAAAAAGGCAATAAATTTTGGCTTTTATTTATGTTGTCCTTCGGAATAATACTTCCTGCCGCGACAACATGGAAACGATAATTTGAATGATTGTATTTCCCACTGAATTCTAGAAGACGTGCACAGAAAATGAAGTTACATTTATGTCCAGAAGCAAAACAAGGGGCCATCTCAGCATTTGCTCAATGGATCAGGGAAACTTGACGAAAAACCTGATCGAGATGGGGAGTTTGTGTTCCAAAAATTAACAGCATTATGTATTGACAGTCTGCTACAGGGGAATTGTATGCGTTCGGATAACGTCATCAAAGTTGTACAATAAAATCGCCATAACTTTCACACCTCCGGGATTCTGACTAACTCATCGTGATGCAACTTTTCTCAAGCCCAGGTGTTCCTTCAGAATATGAAGCACAGTCGTATGCGTTAATTCTGTCTCTTGGGCCAGCATACAAATCGTAAGACGTTAATCACTGTTCACTAACGCATTCGCTGCTTCCTCACTGACGCTTGGACGATGCGTATCTGTCACATATTGGCGTCCCACCCTGAAGGCTTTTACCCAACTTCCTACTGTTCTGAGCGTAGGCTTCCGCGGCCGGAATTGGAACTTGGCTATCCGGGAGACGCCGGGTCCAGGGCACAGATGCCGACGTTTCGGTCGCCATTCTGCGACCTTCATCAGGGCGTAGTATTGCGTAATACTACGCCCTGATAAGGTCGCAGAATGGCGACCGAAACGTCGGCACCTGTGCCCTGGACGCGGCGTCTCCCGGATAGCCAAGTAAGTTCCTACTGTTCTGTAAGGCAATGCAGAGTCCTCGCAAGCATCTTGAAGACCTTGATGACACTGACGCGCTTTACGACCTCTGGCACATCCAGTCTTTATCCAGCTCCGTTGATTCCTGTTTCGAAAACATCTTGGCCCACATTGCATCAGACCGCCTGCTAACATGATACTCTGTTCTCCTCGCCAGTGTCCATATTCACTATTTAAGTTCGAACCTTCGGATATTTTTATTTGCAATTTTTGACATGAACATTTAGTTAATTTGTCTAATGTTATATTATTTGGAAAGAGTATTCGTTCATGGACGACATTCCATAAATAAACGTTATTCAGTAGATTAAGAGCTGCCCTCAAACATTCTTACAATCGAGTAACCTGTGGAACCGGCCGGTTAGACACCTTTCGGTTCACAGTCGAGACAAATGAGTCATTCGAGGCGCCTCGGTTTCCGGTGTAAAACTTGACTTATTTACAGATTCAACCAGATTATTAGAAAGGGTACCCCGGAATAAGATGGTAAAATGTGTACCTTAACCAAATGACGTATAAGTGATTGTGTTATAATTATAACATAAAAATAATATTTTTGAAACGTTTCTTAGCCCTCGTCCCACTATCCACAGCCTTCTACAAAAAATTTCTTAAAAATTTTAATTATTTTTTTTATTTTCTAACTGCAGTTCGGTTGTCGAAAAAATGTGAAAAAAAATCAAAACAATTTGTGTTTTAAGAGGAACGTTCGAGATTTTTTTCGAGCCTGGTCCATGGTTTTAAGACCCAATAAAAAATATTTTTTGTTATTCTTTTTTCAAAAATATTTTTTATATTTGAATTTGGGTCTGAAAAAATATAAAAAAATATTTTTATGATAGTATAAATTGTCTTCATATTTATCATATTTTTTTGGTGAGATAAAATAGTGTTAAGTTGCCGAAAAATTAAAAGTTAAAAGAACACTTTTTGGCTGTATAGGGGTGTGTGTGGTGGGACGGGGCTAAGAAACCTTTCAAAAAGAGTATTTTTATGTTATAATTAGAATGTAACTTATACGTCATTTGGTTTTGGAGAACTTTTTACCATCTTATTCGTGAGTACCCTTTCTTCATAAACGTGCTTTTGCATTTTTGAGGAAACTAAAAGGTGTTTTGAGTGAAATATGTCACAGTAATTCACTCGATTGCTCTCTACAAAGCAAATCGACTGGCACAGCCGGTTCTCTGGAGGATATTCTGAAGAATTGTAGAAAGCATGTTTACTTTCTCTTATACATACATATATACGGAAGAATGCACGTAGTATAAAGTTACGTAATGCTGGGGAAAATCGATTTCGAATTTCAACGGAAACATACATTTTGGGGTCTCCTGATACCGAAAAAGGGTTTTTTCAAAACGTCCGTCCGTCTGTCTAACGGGCTGTCTCTGTTCGTCTGCAAACACCACTACCGACTAAACCATTCGTCGGTCGATCTGGTTCGACTTGAGGCGCTGCGATTTTCATTAACATTCTTTAAAAATTGGGGGTACTTTTCATGAAGACCAACGGACCTTTTCAAATTTTCTAAAAAATGACTATAATTTTTGTCTGTACATTTTTTTAACAATCGAGTAAAATATACGAATTTTCTTCCATGCAAATTTCAATAGTTTGAATTTTCTGACTTCATCCTACAACTACAAAATTGAAGATAGAGATTTTTCCTTGAAACAAAATTTGTCTCCATATTTAGTCCTTTCTTTAAGGTCATGTACATATTTTGAAAACTAATAGTTTTCGCGCAATATTGCATGCAATATTGAAATAACAAAAACGTTTTTTTCGAAAGCAGCTCCTTTAAAAAAAAAACTTTTGCTAGGAATAGTGCTAAATATATCCTATAAGAGGACATAAACGACATTCCGCTCTTTTCTTGAATTTTTTCAAAAATTACAAAAATGTAATTTTTTGACTAGTCTCTCATGTCGTTAATATTGGCGGCGATTTGTTCGCATTAATCCGTTTATGAAGACATGTACTTCAAATGATGTCTTAAAAACTTTGTGGAAAAAAACATTCTGTGAAAATGAGCTCAAATTTCCGTATTTTCAGAAACGCTCAAACGCCATTTTATCCAAAAGGGCTCAAATTTGTTTCTTAAAACTGTTTGTATGGGTTGCATTACTTACGATGACACAATGGTCATTGCGCTGTATTCTTTCGTCTGTTTGTTTTTCAAAAATTAAACAAATGTATTTTTTGATAAATCTATCAGGCCGTTTCAGGCCGCAAATTTCCAGCACTTTGTAAACGCTTTTGCATTTATGAGTGGAAGTGCATCCAATGACTTCCAAAGAAGATTTTCGAAAACTCAATATTTTCTGCGAAAATGACCTTCAAATTTCACAATTACAGTAACGCTCAAAGGCAATTTTCATAAAAACGGCTCCAAAGTTTTCAAAGAAAATTGCCATTTAGGGCGAGATTTTTATTATTCTTTAATATTCTTACTGTAATATTTCGTTTCTACTATTAGAAAACCGAAAAAGTGAGAAATTTTTGAAAAAAATGTTCATTGAGCGGCGATGGATGGCAGCTGGGAAATTATTCTTTAATATTCTTACTGAGTAAAGATGTGTTGGGGTGTGCAACACTATTTCTAAAATTATCGTGAGGTCCGTAATAAGTTCATTATAATGGAAATTTGAACGTTTAAAGAGAAAGTAAAACAGACTTAAATATAATTTGTGATAAGAAATCTATTTTCATGATAAAGAAGCAAATAAATATTTAATTTCAACAGAAGAAAATAAACCTACAACAACTAACCTCAGACTCCATTTAAAAATCTATTTTCAATTTTGATTGAGATAATTAAACATATTTTGAATAAAGAAAAAAATAAACATAAAAACTTCATGCAATAAATCTATTTATCAAGACTAATAAGAAATTTTAAATTTAGTTTTATTACTGACTGACAAAGGAAAACCAAAATTGAATAATTGTATTCCACTGAATCTGGTAGAGTGACATAAAAATTATTTAATGTACAGAAGCAAAACAGAAGCCATCAGCATTTTGCCAAAGGATCAGAAACTGACAAAAACCTGATCGAGAGTATGTCTGTCACTGAATTTCTAACTTAGACCAAAGACAGAAAACATGAAATTCTGTGCCACTCTGTAGTACCACTACTTTTGATGGTTTTGTTGTATGGAGTATTGGGTAGGCAACACGTCATAGAACCGTCTAAAATGTATCGTGAGGAGTGACAAACAAGTAATAGAGTTCTCGGATGTATAATGGAAATGATACACGTTAAAAAGAAGACAATGTCAAAAATTGCATGACTTCAGTAAATATAATGTTGTGATGACACTGAATTATTCATTTCTTCATCGATACTACGAGGAAGTGCAAGCAGCGTGGGCAGCGAGATAGCGTTTACATATCAGGTTTCAACACAACTACGAGTACAATGGTGAAACGCTACGAGTTACAATTCTGTAACCTACGATCTTTCCGGCATTTAAACGAATCAATATGACTTAAGTCTTCTGATTGACGATAATTAAACATTATTTTGTAATAAAACAAAAAATTAAACATGTATTTTAAGTGACACTTTTTCATGCAATATTCTATTCATTCTATTCTATTCAACGACTAGGGTAACTGTAATGTTTAAAATTTAGTTTTATTACTGACTGGCAAAGTAAAAACCAAAAATTGAAATACCACCGGAAGCCCCACTCCAAGCTGGTTGAGTGACATAAAACATATTTAGAGTGGTTGGGGAACGAGAAATGCTGCTGAACAGAATCACACAGAGTGATTTTCCAAAAAGTATCTCGCACACTGCTAAAAAACAGCGAGTAAAGTAGTCTCGTATAACACTGTAATAATTTAAGTCTTTTAACAATAAACAATCTTCACTATTGCTGCAATAACATAGTACAGTATGTGACTTGCTGTCGTATAACGACAGCTGTGTCTTAAGCGGTGGCGCACTGAATGTGAGAATATAGTCGGTGTTACGCGCATTGTGAGAATAGGCAGAATAACAGTAATTGTGTGATTCTGTCTGCAATTATTATTTGTATTTTTCAGTCAAAATCAAAATGGTTTCGTTGTTTTTGAATTTCTCTTATCAAGGTTACGTTTACCTGTCACATGGCCACGCGCCGCTTAGAGATCTTTTAATTTCTGCACGCTTTAGAAATTAGTTTAGAATTTATGTGTGTGTGTATGTATATATATATGTATATATATATATATATATATATATATATATATATAATTTATTTATATACTACATAACATATACATATTAAATACAATAATATATGGGGCTACGCATTATTACAGAAAGCAGTAATTTACAATCTAGAGAGAAGGTCTCAAAGATGATGTTCAAGTTGTCTAATTGTTTCACTGTTGTCTAGTAGATTGATGTCGTTATCTATTGAGACGATAGTGTAATCTTCGTAGATCTTTTGCAGTTTTTTCTTTCTTCTTCGTATTTGGCAACTGTAAGCATTTATGTATTGTTGTGTCAGTTACGATCCACAGGCATTTACAATTTTTATTCCTCGTAATTGTAGGCCGAATGACAAGACTGGTTTTAATAATGGACTAAAAAAAAAGTTCGTTTTTTGTGTTTAGAAATGATATTCTTCCTAGTAGCCAGATTAATTTGAGAAATTTTAGGTGTAATAATTTTCCTTTCAACTGTTATCTTTTAGGCTCTTCTGCTGGTCATGGCACGGAGCAGATCGCGCTCCACTGAGTAGTCTTGGTTCACAACTGTGGTGACTGATGTGACTGGGCGATGTGATTTAATTGTGTTTTTCAGCAGTGATAGTTGGTGATATTATTTATTGTTCAATAAGTAAAACAACTACCAACAGAGCCGGCCCGGTGGCCGAGATCGCTAAGGCAGTAGTGTCGTAGTGATCTCGGACCGAAGGGTCGCGGGTTCGAGTCCCGCCTCGGGCATGGTTGTATTTGTGTTCGTCCTTTCACCCCTTATCATCAATCACCATATCGTTTCATCCATATAGTTACCATACCGTTAACAGCAATAGTGGTCGCTAATGACCTTAGATGTTGAAGCGACCTTAAATAAACCAATTTAAAAAAAAACTACCAACAGATAGTGCAACGATTTATCTGTGAGAAATTACTGTGGGTGAATAGTGCCCCCGCTGGGGAGGCTGTCTTGAAACCTCAGGGTTAATTAAGCAGTCATTGGAAGTGACCAATGAAAATCCAAACAGCGGTGAATTCTACGGACAGGGATTCCCATCTTCATCATCATCATCAGTGCGCGCCTTTCTGCAATCATCGCCTCCACAAGCGGGTGAACATTAGGAAAAATCATTACAAAACGTGAATCTAAACGGCAACGTGTGCTCCGAATCTAACAAGAGGAAATTTTCGATTATGACAGTGGAACGGAGGGAAATATTCGGTATAACGTACCAGTAAGTTCACGTTATGAATTGCTTAGAAATTTAGACAATCGGGATAATTTTGCAAGTGATGAAACTGTAAAAATTACATCAATATTCATTCATAATGTTAACGACGACGGATATCTACTTCTAGTTAGTGATATTAGAAAAGTAGCCAAAAACGAGTGTACTCTTAAACAACAAAAATACTTTTATCAAGTGATCTTTGTAACAATTGAAGACTAGGTTACAGAGGTTACAGAATTTAGTGATCCAATCAAAACCCAGGCCAAAATTTTTAGTCTTTGTAAACCAAAGTTACCTCGCCCACTAGCATTAAATAACACTACCATTCTACCATGGCTTCCATTCGATACACCAGTGAAATATCTTGAGGTCCACATTGATAGCAAGTTAACTTGAAAAAAACACAGTGAAGTAATAACCAATGCAACATATGCCAAAATATCAAGACTATGTCCATTAATTAACTTCCGCTCAGCCTTAAATTTGGAATGTGTTATTTTAATATTTAAATGCATGATTAGACCATCACTCACATACTCGTATACCTATCCGGTCTAGAATAACACAGCTAAAACCAACATTGAAAAACTTCAAGTAATACAGAACAAATTTTTACGAAAATATGCAAAGGCTCTTTGGTTCATCTTGAATACACATATTCAAAGGGAATTTCAAATAGAACCCCCAAAATGAACATAAAAGAAACAAACTGTGGTGAAGTTTTTACACTTCTTCCATCCTCTTCTTACAGTATAAAATTCACAATGGAGAAAACATTAAACAGTCCCAAAAGAATACGCTCACGATATTCCAAGAACATGTTAAACCCCCCATAAACGATCACTATAATATATGATAAATATGTAAATTTTCATCCCAATATAATGATAATTTCTGAATGTATGTATGGAGAGTATTTATATTTAAGAATGTATAATGTATTGCAAAGTTTGTTTACTGTATGTGAAATTGTTTACATGTATGTATTAGAAATATAAGGATGAAATCGTGTAAATTAGCTGGTAGTAAGCTACAAGAGTGAGAGGTTGCAAGCTCAAATGTTATGAATTAGGAAAAAAAATACAAACCCATGAAAGGCAAAACTGCCGAACAGGCAGAAAACAAATTTAAAAAACTGTTATATTTTGACGCGAGTCTTCTATCCAAAGTAGGTTCAAAGTATTAGATAGATTTATTAAAGTTCGCTTTGAGCTAATGCTCGTGGCAAACATTATTACAATTAGATATACAATTACAAAACTATTACGAATATTTACAAATATACTTACAATTAGAATTAGAGATTAATATCCTAGTTATAATTAATTTTGAGTTATCTATATGTTGACTTATAGCTTTTCTAACACTTCACTTCACTCCACTTCACTTCACTTCATTTCACTGCGCTGCACTACACTACACTCCCCTCCCCTTCCGTGCCCCCACCACACTACACTTCACTTCACTTCACTGAATAAGAGACATGACTATATTATTAATAATACTAACGATTATAATAATGAGAATAATAATAATAATAATAATAATAATAAAAGTCCCAGTGCTAATAATGAAGAATTAAGTATACATAGAATTAAGTATATTTTTGAATTTCACTACATTAGAAGGAAGAGTCTCTAGTCCTTTTGCAGGTAGTTTGTTCCAATCTACTCTAGTACGATTCACAAAGGAGAACTTGCCTACATCAGTTCTTTGCTTTCTACATCGTATTTTCCAGGGATGGTCTCCTCTACTTTTATAATCAGGTTTCTGTAATCTTTTACTGATGTCTGCCCATGCTGAGTCCCCTTTGTATGTCTTGTACATTACGCATAAACGCGCCGTTCCCGTCTCTTAGATAAGGGTTCCCATTCATCTCGTTCATCAACGCGTCCATGATTTACAAACTTTCCGGCCCGTTTTTGAATTTTATCTAACGCCTCGATTTGCCCTTTCTGTACGGGTCCCAGCAGGCCGATGGCCGAATCGGCCCAGCAGGCCGATTTTGAAGAATAGAGGGGAATAGAATAGAATCGTTTTGGGGAATAGGCTGCAATCCGAATTTTATAGGTGAGCACGTATCGTGCTTCAAACTGAAGTTGAATAACACATACTTTTTGTCATTAATCTCGAGGAGCAAGCATGTCTGCTATTGTGAATGAATTGCAGATGTTTCCTTCGAGAAACATGATGATTCTGCTGAATATTCACTTGGATCTAAGGTAGCTGTGTCGTCCACACAAGTTGCTGCCAATGCATTTTAGTTTGTTGGGATGTCGGCGGTTGACTGTAAGTGAAGAAAGACTGTAAGCACGCTGCTCTGGACTCAAAGCGAGTTCTGAAATTTTTCATTTGGATTTTATTTATATATACCTTACCAATATTTATTTTTTAAAGATTGATTTTATCAAGAGAAAAACTATCTTGAAAAATGAAGTTGTAGGAGGTGGTCGAAAAACTTATTATTTTTTTAGAATTATCAAGACTGCAGTGCTTAGAATGAAATTCGGGGCTGCGTTATTTTAAGTATTTCTTTTTTATTAGAGGAAATAAAATCAAGACCTTTGGAAGTATTTTTCAGACAGTTTTGAAAATTTCGTAGGGACTTCAATTAAAGTAGGTATCCGAAACAATTTAACAGATTCGCGTTTCAAATCAGAGGAGTCGGGTCATCACTCAAGTCGATCACGGAATATCCATTTTGCCTACCTTACTCTTTTGCGCCGATGGTTGAAAGTCTTAACTCTCATTATTTCCAACACGCAGTTTTCCGAAAAGTGAGGCCTGCGTCATTATTTTAAGCGTCTCTTGTTTTATCCGTGAAAAAAATTCGAGAGAAAATTTGTTGATTTTATTGCTGAAAAAAATCTCGTCTTCAATTTTATGGCGTTGAAATGTTAACCTTTTGCAATTTTCGAAAATATAGAGTTGGCCGGAAGCGAGACTAACACCACCTTTTTACTTTTACAGCCTCGAATTATTGCTAGAGGAATATCAATTTTGGAGAAAATCCGATGAATGGATTTGGCGATAGCGTTGACAGACAGACGATTTGCCGTCATCGATTTTTCGATATCAAGGACCCACAAAACATTGATTCTAACTACACAATTTTCTATATGCTACATTAAATAGCATACACTTCCCACTTAAAGTCGTGGTAACTAAGTATGTTCTAGGCATTGTCGCATCTCCTGGGTTCCCTAGACTTCCCCACGGGACCAAAAAGTTCATTTTCTGCATTTATTGCCTGCAGTGCTAAATTGCTCCATTGTAATTTACAAATTGTGTGTAAATCTTAATAGAGCATCTGAGAGCAATTAACGAGATAGTCAGTAAACCTCCTCGAGACATGATCCTCAACGTCTTGAGGGCACTGACTGTTGATCGTGGCATAGCCCCAGAGGTTCCAACCACCACAGGCAGGATTCTGGCGTTGGGCAGTCCATGAAGTTGGGCTGCCAGGGGAATGACTGGTTGGTACTTTACCACTTTTTCCTCCCCTGCTTTTAGAAGGTTAGACCCATCCTCCTGGCGGACTTTTTATTACCACGTCAGGTTTGAGTTTAACCCCTTCGGCAACGGAGAAAGTGGCTTCCGTGGACACCACAGTGTCTGATTTCCGGAGCATCTTCCCCTCTATGAAGTTCTTTATCTCGTCATGACGCTATATTCTAGCTGGTCTCGTAAAAATGCATTGACTGAGGATGTGATTCATTGTTTCTACCGCTGTATTGCACTTCCTGCAGTATACATCCTCTCTGAACCTTCCTCTACTAAGAGTAGTTTTATTGGCAGCGGTATTTGATCTCAACTGGAGAGCAGTGATAAAAAGACCAGGTTTCAGAAGATTATAGTCAAAGTTAGAGGAAGTAATTTACTACACATAAGAACGAGATTTATCCACTTTTTCATTACAATGGATAGACAATGAGAGTTTTCTTTAAAAACTAGCAGTTTTTCGGCGTACGATTTCATTTTCTTCTCTTCTTATGTAGTAAGGGCGAGAAAGTAAGACAGCATAAAGTACTTCAAAGTATGGGGATTTTATTGGTATTTATATTAACTTTTCGTCCCTTGCTAAGAACCTGATGAAGTCGCGCAATGATTTATGGTGATACTTGTAGAAGGGATTAACTTCCTTGTTAAAGAGGTCTACGTACAATGAAGAGATAAATCATTATCAATCGGTACAAACGTTCAAGAACGTGTGATATTAACCAACAGAAATAAATACCCTTGTTTGTTCAAAATACCTGAGAATGCTTTCTCCTTGCTACAAACCATGCGAATTTACTTTCCTCTCCCACCTCCTTTTACAATTTTATAATTTCTTTGGATGGATTTACAAATATGAACAACTCGAAAAACATTCAAAACAGCAGTTAACCAGAGATCTTCGCTAGGTAACTGTTATGAAACGTACTAAATTAGCCTTATCCACGCTGCTACCGATGATTATGATGATAATGATTATGATGATTGATGATAATGACTATGATGATAATGATATGATGATAATGACTATGATGATAATGACTATGATGATATGACTATGAGATGATGACTATGATGATGATGACTATGATGATGATGACTATGATGATGATGACTATGATGATGATGACTATGATGATGATGACTATGATGATGATAATGATGATGATGATAATGATGATGATGATAATGATGATGATGATAATGATGATGATGATTCTAAAGTAATTATAATCCACATCAAAATTTACGATGTAATAAGACTTCTCTCCCTTTCAACAAAGATATACGTTCTTCAAAGATAAATATTCTTGAAAATCTCCAAGAATTGAAACGTTTCAAGATCCTAAACGTACGTTGAGAACCTATTCAAAAAAGCATAACTAAGTATGAGCATCATTCTTGAACATCACTATGATCAGCATGAGCATCACTAAGACTGAGCATCATTCTTTTCGACCTCTGCGTGTGAGGAAGAATTGTGACGCCCGTGAAGGGCACGGAGAATGTTGTCCGCGCAGCCTCCGCGAGAGGCGCACTGTGTGGCGGTGGCGACGGCCGAAAGCCTTAGGGCCGTAATTGCCGCAAGCAGATCAATTGGCAGGCGCGCCCCGGATTCTTCAGGCAGTTGGGGCTTCTCCTGCGGTGGCGTCGCGGCCGCGGGCCACGTGCGCGTTGACGCTCTGCGCCCCAGGGGCCCCGCCCCCGCCTCCGCCACGCTCCCGCCCCTCCTCCCGCCCCCGCCACGCTCCCGTCCCCGCCTCACCCCGCCCTCCCGCCCCGCCCGCCCCCGACCCCGCCCGCCCCGCCCCGCCCCCGCCAAGCCCCCGCCAAGTCCCCGCCGACGCTCCAGCCAGGGCGCGTCCTCCCGCTCTCTGGAACGCTCTTGAAGGGCGCGGTACAACAAGAGGCTATCCCACGTTTTGTTTTGTAAAAATTAGTTATTAGCATTATACAAAACACCGGGAGCGGTAGCTCAGTGCTTGGTAGAATTCAGTCGCTGTCTAGAGGAGAATTCTGGCGGCCGGCTGCTTTGATCGGTAGTTTTCCGTGGTTTCTCCGATCAACACCAGGCGAATGCCGGAGCATTACCCTACCAAACGGCCCACGGACCGCGCGCGATCTGCCCTTCCTCTTCCATGTCCTATCCTCTTCTCTTACACACATACACACACACACACTTACACTAATATGCACTACACTACCACATATTCCGGGAGACCGGACGGGAGCTTAGAGCTTGCCCCGGAAGAGGCGGTGCCCCGCTGGTGGGAGAGTCCTGGTTAGGGGGAAACCCCACTAGCCGACGGTAGGTCGGCGCCGGATCTCGTCATCCAGCGGGGGAAGATCACCGCCATCTCCCGAGAAAAAAACATGCACTACACTAACGGGACTAATGACCGAAGCAGTTGACGCGCTCGGAAACACGAAAAAAGCAATCAATCAATCAATCATTATACAAAACCTCAAATATTATTCTTTTAGTGTAATATATTTAAATTCAATACAGACTTACATATAAGTGTACTGTGTTTAAAAGCTTAAAAATGTATTGAGTTATAGGAGTGACGTTCAGGTAAAATCCTGATTATGTCAGAACAATGTCAATGCGGGATAGCACCTTGTTCTACTGAGTCCTTCAATTGTAGCGGTCGATTGCTCTGATCGGGAATTTCCCCTGGTTTCTCCGATCAACACTAGGCGAGCAGTAGTTCCGTAACAAATAGGAGACGGTCCGCGCTCCTTCCTCTTTCTATGCCCTATCCTTACCCCTTACAAACACGCGCGCGCGGCACACACACACACACTCTACCACACACACACACACACGCACACAGACACACACATGCACTTGACTTCACATGCAGACATGGCGGGAGAATAGATCTTGTGTGTGTGGGTGTGGGTGTGGGTGGGTGGGTGGGTGGGTGGTTGGGTGTGCGTGAGTGCGCGCGCCCGGAAGGGAAGTACGTGCTTTTCAATACCACCAGTTTAGCTACAAAATCGTTCATCATCGTGCACATATTTATCGAAAGGCGCTAATCTTTCGGAAAATGTTGAGGATAAATGAGTATGACTAGCGTCATTCTGTTCATGAGCTCCTTCTAAACACGAACATTTAAACGTTAGCTTCACTGTCTCAAGCCTACATGATTCATCGTGGGTTTACATACAATGGTAGATTATAACCAACCAGATAATGCAGTTCGTGCCGAAGTCCAAAAATGTATTCAACTTTGTTGCCTGTTCTGAGTGCAAATGCTTCTTAGTAAAAGTTTACCTACTGCAAAGAAGAAACGAGACATATTTACGTACTAGACAACTTGTAGTCATTTTAATGCAGTTTAGAAACTGGCCGATGCAAATGAAGGTGAACGAATTATGTGGAAGTATTTAAACAAACATTAAGTCCTTCTCGCAGTCTTGTAGGAGATTAACATTATTGAATTTTAAAATGTGAAGACAGAAAATGATCTCACTCAACTGAATAATTCATTCCGAATTTATGCAATGCAATCGACAGGTTTAAGTGCATTGAACCACATAATTGAGTAATACTTCAAAACCTATTGCGGTTGAAGCAACAATTCCTCGTATTTACACTTGAGTATCCATTTTAGTAGATCCTGCGTTTTTGTTTTTTTTTTTTCAGGAATATGGCACATGGAAATGTTATCACTTCAATGCAGTGACAAAGTTCTAGTCGAATCTCGAATAGGTTTCCTCCACCGCGCATCCTCTTCGAAGACATCCACTGCACCAGACATCCACTGCACCACCGATTTTGCCTCGAAAAAGGTCAAAAACCGTTTTCTTTGAATATGTCTAATACACCTAGGCTCTAGTTAAAACATACATTTTCGACCTCTCGGACCCTGTGTTAACTTCGGAAGTCCTAAAAACCGGTATTTTTTCGACTTTATTTCAGATTTTTTTCTCTATAACTCTTGAAGCTTAAGATTGGCGGAAAAATTGTTGATATCATTTTTAAAGACATTAAAATTTCTTACAACTTTTGTATGAAACATTTATTTCTAAACCGTTTGCCGACCTGGATGGCCGCGGTGGCTAGAGCGTGTGCCGATTCAGCGCCTCGGTCGGAAGGGTCGCGGGTTCGAGTCCCGCCGTGGGCATGGTTGTTTGTTCCTTGTCTTTCATGGGTGTGTTGTCGCGGAAGGCATTGTGAGTCTGCTGACCACAGACAGAGGAGCACGCAAGTGTGTCAGTTTCTAGAGTAAAGGTTAACGTGTGTCCCCCATAAGGGACTTAGAGGAACCCGACGCAACCGAAATCGTTATCTCCTGAAAGCTGGAAAAATCCACAGAGCAAACATTCTAAGCGAGCTTCATATTTTCATTTATTCTTCTTTTTTTCGAAATGCGCCAAAGAATACTCATGTTTATGATGTTACTAGGAATATTCGATCAAATTGACGAGACAAAATCAAACTCCCATATTAATAAAATTTTATAATGAATAGTTGAGAGACAATTTAATTTATTTAATTGAAGGTTTTTTCATTTACTTCTCTTTCGATGGTATTTTTAATATATACTTTCATAATTTATTATTTTATTAAATAATTTTGTACTATGGCGTATGTTCTTTGTAATGAATGTGTATTTCTGGTTTATACTACTAATCGATAGTTAATATAATTGAACCTTACAGAGCCTTTCCAATTGAGCTCCTGGTGCTGCGCATTTCGTATCGCGGCCTCCGCAGATGTCGAGTCGGAAGCGCGGCGCCACCATGCCCCGCCCCCCGCCCTAAATAATTTTGTACTATGGCGTATGTTCTTTGTCCTGCCTGTGTCTTTCTGCCCCGCCCTCCCGCCCCGCCCCGCCCCGCCCCGCCCGCCCGCCCCGCCCGCCCCGCCCGCCCCTGCCCGCCCTGCCCCGCCCCGCCCGCCCCTGCCGCCCGCCCCTGCCCTTCACGCCCTGCGGGTATCCTCCTAACCAGGACTCTCCCACCAACGGAGCACCGCCAAGTCGGGACAAGCTCTAGCTCCCGACCGGTCTCCCGGAATATGTAGTGTAGTGCATGTTAGGGTAAATGTGTGTAAGGAGAGGATAGGACAAGGAAGAGGAAGGGCAGTTCGCGCGCGGTCCGTGGCCCGTTTGGTAGGGTACTGCTCTGACATTCGCCTAGTGTTGATCGGAGAATCCACGGAAAACTGCCGATCAGAGCAGCCGGCCGCTAGAATTCTTCTCCAGACAGCAGCTGAATTCGACCTAGCTGAAAAGCTAGTATCGAAAATCCTGCCGCTGTCAGGGCTGGAACCTGGACCTCCGGTTAGAGGCGCTGCAGTGACATCAGTTGATGCACTGAGCTCCCGCTACCAGTCGCTGCGAAACTAAACTGCACTGCACTGCCAAATGGCATGTCAACAGAACCGCGTTTCATTGTCACTCACTCTATCTAATTTTTTATTGCTTATGGGAAGGTTCTACCCGAAAAAATATTTTTGGCAGCATATTCTTCAACCATAAACAATGTTATTAAAAACGTTTATGCTAAGTGTCGGTTGAAAAATTGTCTAAACTTCATACAAAACTACGAAAACTACATATTTTTGATAATTTGTACATGATATTTGTACATTTCAGTATCAATCTTCAAAGAACAATGTCATAAAGAAAATTGTTCTTCAATATTGTGGTTGTAGGAGACGTGGCAAAAATTTCGAACTTTTGTTCTTTTCGATAAACCAGAGATTTCAACGAAAATGAGACCAAAGAAATTCTTTTGAGCGTTATTTACCCTATTAGTGAATAATGTTTTATCAATTAAAATTTTGAAAGTTCAAGTTCTTTTAAATCAATCGCGAAATATCAATTTTGGGAAAATAAAGTTAAGAGTTTACGCAGGCGCACTGACGGATTGGCTGACTGACGGACGGGTTGACTGAACGGGAGGGCTGGAGGGCCAGCGGGCGGATGATTTTCGGTATCAATGATCCACAACACGGCGCGTTAGAGGAAGTAATTTACTACGAGTTTATACATGAACACATTTTATCCACTTCTTCATTATCGGTGCCCGGCAATAGAGTTTTCTGTAGAAAATTCGCCGTTTCCCAGCGCATGATTACAATACTTTCTCTTATTATGAAGCAAGGGTGAGAAAAAAAAAACCTACGCATGTGGATATTATCGACGTGACAGATATTACAAAAAGTACATTTGTGTAATTTTGAAATATCAAAAATAAAAATAAAAAGACGTTTATGTCGTGTTATTCAATGCATTTATCTATATCAGTACATGAAGTCGAAAAGAAAAAACTTGGAGTCATTTTTGAGAAAATATTGTTCGCGCTTTTCTGGAAAGGCAAAATTTTGAGCAAATTTTCATAGAAAAAATTGAGTTTTCGCGAAACTTTATAGGACATCGTTCCAAACACGTCTACTCACAAATGCTATAATGTATACGAATTGCCTGTAATGTAAATATTAACGACATAAGAGAGAGAAAAAATTAATTTGTGCAATTTTTTATTAAACAAAGGACAGCAAAATTACGTTGATGTATCGTTTGTACGCATTTCTCACTTTCTCCAAGTTATGAGAATATCTCATTTTTAATATTTTTTAATACTGCACAAATTTCACTCAAAATTTCGCGAAAATTACTAAAATTTTCAAAACGGTGAACATGCCATTAAGTAATAAACTCACTGTCGAGAACAAATTTTATTTGATGAAAAAAATCGCTAACTTTAATAATGTAGTTTTAAAAAGACGCCGAAGAAAACCTAATATTTTCAATTTTCGAAAAGTCAGAGCTAACAGTGAAAATCGGTCCTATGTCATCTTTATAAATGTATGACACCCTGTTCTTACGAAAACTTTAAAGATAGAATTTGGAGAGATTTTTGACAAAATCTTGGAAATCCTAGGGTTTTATGTAAACTATCAAAACGTTAAAATATTATTTTAAAAATCGCAGAGCTTCCAGTCGCGCAAGACTGATTTCTTGTAGTATATGTACTCTTGACTTGTTGTGTATGTTAAATCTATTTATATAGATTGTACTCTATTGAAATGGGAATTGATTGATTGCTTCTCTGTACAGTCCAGAGTGATTGAAGTAATGTAATGCTATTGCACGGTTCAGGCAATGGAACGAGGAGTGTGCTAGTAGTTATGGCAAAAAGAGCGATATTTAAGTGAAATTGGAAAGGAGTTGGAGTCTTGCATTGAGGCGATCAAAAAGAGCGATGGATGGGATGGGAATGTATGAGTGGGATGGGAAGGTGAAGGGGTGATGGGATAAGTGATGGGATGGGGGAAGTGATGGATGGGATGGGAAGTGATGGATGGGAAGTAGGATGGTGATGGAGAGTGTTGGAGAGAGAAGAGAAAGTGATGGAAGGAAGAGCGCGGGCCGCCTCCAGCGCCGCGCGCGGGGCGTCACAGTTCTAATCGTGGCACGGCGGGCGGCGCGTGGGGCGGGGGGCGGGGACGAGGCCAGGGGCCAGGGGGCGACCGCCCGCCCGCCCGCGTGCGCGCGCGCGCTGCCAGTGCGGCAGTGACGAGCGTCCAGCCAACAGTGCGACCGCCGGCGCCCCCGCCCCGTCGCCATGTTGGACGAACAGAAAAAGGTATCTTTTTAATACCCTTTCAGTGTTTTTCGCTAAACATGCGCTAAAACGTGCTCTGTAAATTATATTATTACATCTTAACTCAGTTTTGCATATTTTTTACACACACTTCATTAATCAGGCATTTTACTTTTAACTACATCGCGCAATGAAATTTCGAAGACTAGTGTCAGTAGATTTAGTAGTTTCCGAAGTGGAACGTGTTTCGCTAAATATATTTTACAATACATTAGAACCTCGTTTAAACTCGATTCCGAGAACCGTACAGCAGCAAAGTTCCTTCAACGAAAATCTTTTTTCGCATCTTGATTCGCTCACGTGTGTTGGGGAAGCCGCCGCCTTCACGACTTCTGAGAATTCAAGTCACGCGTTCAGTGTTATTAATATTTAAATGGATTCGACTGCAAAATACTCCAAACAGTTGTCATTTTTCAGTTAAATTTCGTGCACGGTTCAAAAACAGAAAATTGATATTAGCTATAATGTATACCAAAACGAAATAGAAAATTAAAAAAAAAAACTTATTAAAGTAAATATGTAACGGCTAACTTTTTCAAGGAAAATGTACAGTATAATTAGTGGTTTGAAGAAATATTATGATTATTTAAAAACATACACAATATGAAAAATAATTTTCATCATAAAATGATGATTTAATAATTGGAAATTTAGTTTCTCCTGTCCGTATGGACAGTATACTTTCTGGCTACGGGGGGATTTCTAATGCATTGAAATTCAACAAATTTCCCGTTCAAAATGCGTAGTACGAAGGTAAGAAACACAAATTTGTAGCCCTCGTAACTTTTCTTTTTCGACATGGCATGCATTCGGTGTCGCTCATTGATGCAACTTCAGTTGATTCAAACTCAACCTACAAGCTTCTGGCAGAGCAGCTTCATTCTTAAACTCCTTTCATGATCTACTGAAGCCTTCCAGAATAAATGGAATGTTGCGTGGTGATGCGTCATGGCGCTGACTGCGTATCTCAGAAGTATTTTCATCGACCTTCTCTCGTTGTAACATAAGGTTATCAATAAAAAAAGTTTAATGATACAAACAACTACAGGCGATACACGACAATTCATGAATTGGCATACATTAATGTTGGGATCTAATCATCCTAGCAAATAAGGCAATATATGTGAATCGATACTCTCCTCAATGATTAATTCTGCACGTACTTTTGCAAGTGCACTATACAGAAAGTGTTAAATTGATTTTTCACAGTATTAGGTACTATCACTCTTTGAGTTTAGGAAAGAGGGGTTGAAAGTCGATGGAAGATGGACAGCAGATTGTTAGAAGCCCCAGATGGAGCAATTCAACAATCGTCAATCGAGGTCTCGCTCCTAATGTCCTTTGAGATGGACAGAAATCGAGACAAGTTTGGTTGAGCTACCGTACTCCGCTCTAGTCCCCGTAGAACGATTCTTCAAATAATAATAATAATAATAATAATAATAATAATAATAATAATAATAATAATAATAATTCATTATTATTATTATTATTATTATTTAATATTATTTTTTGTTGTTGTTGTTGTTTTGTTGTTGTGTTTAATAATATAATGATATTGCATTTTACGCTGGAGATTTTGCGGTGGAGTTTGCGATGCATACGACAATACTCGTAGCGCAGAGAACATTAGATCTGAAAATAAAGTGAGAGAAGGACACTGCACCATCAAGGCTTGAAAAGCCCTTTTTGTTTTGTGGACACATCAGCACCAAAATGAGAGCGCGCTATTTGCTCCTTAGCCGCTCGCCAAGTCTTGCTTTGCGAATCCCACCCATTATTTATGTTGGAGTGATCCCTATTCCGACTGAAGTACTGAGTCGTTTTAGAAAACTAAGGGTTTTTTAAAAGGTTTTTCTACGGACCACGATATAGTGACTGAAATTGTGTTACGCGCCATTCATATTTAGTAAGTAATCACTGAAATATTGCGCCCAGAAGCAACCCGCAAGACGTTACAACCGTCTACCACCGTGCGTAACTTGTGCATTTTAAAACCTTAAAACCAGTTTTTCGTGGCCCTGCGGGGCACAAATTTTGTTTTTATTTCTTAATCTAAAAAATGAGACATTTTAGAACTTTTATTCCAAGATTAGCGTTTAAGAGAAAGATATTTCATTCCATATTTGCGTTTGTGTACGTAAAAACATAATAGTAGTAATTTATGTTTGTGTACGTAAAATCATATCAATAATAATAATAATAATAATAATAATAATAATAATAATAATTGTAATAATTACGTACACGATATTACTTTTTACAGAAGTGGGTAGGATAATCATTTTTCACTTTATGTAGCATTTCACCTAAACAAAGGCATTGTGGAGGCTATATTTGATTTTTAAAAGAATTTTCTCTGTTGATATTGACGGTTATAGTATTTCAGAATACTTTCTACATAGTATTTCTGTATATTAGTATTGTTTGCGGTTACAATGTTTCAGTACCCTTTCACGAGCACAGATGTGCGAAATTTTTCCACGTGTCCAGCTATTTCATAATCTACTCTCTTTCTCGGAAAACATTGTAGTACTAGTAGTGTAAGAATATATGGTTCTGGAAATGTCTGGAAAGATCCAGTGTGAGAAGTAGTGTGGTCCAAAAGGGCCACGAAGTTAATCTGGTTCTATAAAGAGAATCAGAGTACTATGAAGATTCTATTTTCAGACGTCAAAATATTTCCAACTTCGCGGACTCCATCCTGGTGGAAATGGTGTCAACATGGGGTCAAAATACTTAGTACAGCTTCGAGAATATAATGGAAGTTGTGTGCAATGTTATGGATAAGATTTACACACTGTAAAAGAACCTCACAATTACTCTGTACTAATTGACAAAACTGGGTGACCATGAATTCATTGCAATTTGCGGCTGGGCAGAAGAGCGGACCTGACTGAAATCCATTCCTTTGAATTCCCTTTCATTCGATTCGATTGTTTCAGATTCTCGGAAATAACGACACTTGTCTGAACACTTTATCAGGGATTGATCAATTTTTCACTGAGAAATGGTAACGCAGTAGTTCCCAATCTCAAATTTCTCATGCGCAGTGAAGGGTCAGTTTTCCGAGAATTCACTTATAACAAGATAGAGCATATTAAACAAAAGATTTCAGAGGAACATGGTATTTTTATTTGGAATAGGAAATTAACCGTTATATGAAGGGTTAATTTCCCCTTAAGCAGAAAATTTGTAGGTGTAAAATTAACAAGTAGATAAAATTTTCTGACTTATTTTTGTATATTTTGAGGAATTCAATGTATTCATATTGTTGGAATATAATTCTTTAATAATAAATGCATGAACATTCATGCATAATAAATATGATACGGAATAAGGAGTAAACTGATATTTCATTCAACACAGAAATCATTGGAGAATCTTTCTCCAATTTCTTATATTCGAAATAGAATATGATGTCTCACATTCTAAAGAAACTGAACCTACTCAACTTCCTAATTTCAGTGTTTTATGATTCTGGCTTTCTTATCTGTCAGTCTTTAGTTCAAAATAGCCAAATATATTAATTTTTCAAAAATTAATTAGAATAGGTCTTGATAATATTAATTTATCTACCAATGTGTAATAAAATGCCGACATTCACTCATCAAAAGGATTTGAACATTTTAGGTAAAAGTAAATCCTTGTTCAGAAGTTGGCAAAGGATTTTATTAATGACGAATATGGAGCCAAAGTAAATACATTTTTACATCATGTAAACTTACTTGCATCGGATGGTATTCGTTATCTTCAAGAAAGGTGAATTAGTTTCCGAAAGCTTAATTAGATTAAAATGTTTAAAACCTTTATTTTCACTTCTTTCAGACAATGTCCATAAATTCCCACACACACACAAACACGCACGCACATGACACAGTATCAGTGTTGCCAACGTGAAATATAATTATAGCGTACGGAGTGAAAATTGACTTTGGGTACTGGAGCTTAATTGATCAACGCCTCCTACATAAATGTATTTAGGTGGCGTTGGTTTAATTCCCAACATACTCATTATGATCGCAGCGCCATAACACGAAAAAACGTCTTTGCAAATTTCTTTGAATCTAATGGCCGGGGCCGAAAACAAGTTACCAGTTCCCCATCAGAAGACCGAGACACGTCGAAAGACACCTCATATGTCTCGATTGGTTCAAGGGAAGTGGTCTAACCGTGAGTGACGGATCCGCACACTCGCACATACGAACGCTCGGAGTTACTCAAATACTGTTGAGAATTTGTTAGGACAAATATTGTATCGCCAATGTTAATGATAATTTTGCAATGGCACCTTTTAGATAGTTCTCAAAGTTATCTCATTCGGCACAAAGGAGGTAGTATTCCTCGATATTAAAGGATTAATGATCAAAACGTGGATTAGGATAAGCTGCTGCAGATTAGATCCAAAGCGATTGCAGCTCCGTTTCTATCTGGGGTTTCGACCTTCATTTGTTTCTCAGATGAATAGGAACGAAATAGTAGAACTTCCTGTAAAAAGCAATTGAAGTATGATAAAGGGAATCACGGAAGTGTAATCGCTGAGAAGAAGTATAGTTCAACCTGTTTTCTTGATGTTAATGGACCGATGAAATGGTAGAAAATTAGAGCAAGTTTTAGTGTAGTTTTATGGTGTGTTAGTTTATGGATCGCTGGACACAAATATCAAGTTTGCCAAGAAGAATTTTTCCTTTGTTTTTAAGCAAAAATGTGAAAAATGTCCCAAACTTTTTTTAGTTATTTCAAAATAACTAAAAAAGTCCATTATTCGTAAATATTGACCCTTCATGAAATAAAAGAATGAGAGGTTTTACATAATGGCACAGACTTTCTTGTAGTAAAGTTTTGTAATTTCCTTGGTGTTGATTGGTACTGTACAGCCTTGTCCCTCCTTGCCTGCTTCCATCTATTGCGGACCAAAGAAAATTGTTTTTAATTTTTGGCAACTTCTCGGTTCCCAAATAATAGAACCTAAATTATATTTTAATTATATTAAAGAAGGCTATAACGTCGACCTAAATTGCTACTTTCATTGAAAAATTTGAAGCCGTTTTTAAGAAAATGGCGATTAAGCATTACTGTAAATACGAAATTGAAGTTCTTTTTCACAGAAATCTACTAAATTTTCGAAACACATCATTTGAAGTACTTCCACTAACAAATGTAGTAATCTATACAAATCGATGGAAATGTGCATTATAATGGCGTGAGAGATATTTCAAAAAATTAAATTTGTGTAATTTGTGAAAAAACAAAAGAATACAGCAAAATTAACTTTACGTCATATTAAACAGTGCAATTAGCACTATCCATTGGAAAACTTGAAGAAAAAATTTGGAACCCGTTTGCGTTTCTGATAATGTGGAATTTAGTGCTCAATTTTACAGAAAACTGTTGAGTTTTCGAGAAACTTTATTTCACATTATTTAAAGCACTGGTACTCATAAATCTAATAAATTGAAGAAATCGCCTGTAGTGTAAATATTTCCGACGTGAGAGACAAGTAAAAAAAAATTTTTGTAATTTTAGAAAAAAATAGAGCAATATGGTGTTTATGCATCTAATACAGTGCAATTAACACTATCCATGCCAAAAATTGAAAGAAAAAATTGGTTTTTGAGAAAAATTTTTTTAAAAAATTCCAAATATTTCACGCTCTATTGCACGAAAACTACTAAAGTTTTCAAAAAAGTGTGTTGATCTTAACGGAAGAACTATTTAAGAACAACAAATTTCATTTGAAGGAAAATTCTGTGTCTTCAATTATATAGTTGTAGGAAGACGCCGAAACAAAAATCAAACTTTTGCAATTTTCGAAAATTCAAGAGTTAACCGTGAAAATGTGACCTATACCACCACTATAAGTGATTGATTGATTGATTTTTTCGTGTTTCCGGGCGCGTCAACTGCTCTGATCATTAGTCCCGTTCGTGTAGTGGATGTTTTTTTTTTCTTTCTTGGGAGATGGCGGTGGTCTTCCCCCACTGGATGGCGAGATCCGGCGCCGACCTACCGTCGGCTTGTGGGGTTTCCCTCTAACCTGGACTCTCCCACCAGCGGGGCACGCCTCAGCGGGACAAGCTCTAAGCTCCCGATCGGTCTCCCGGGATATGTGGTAGTGTAAGTGCATATTAGTGTAAGTGTGTGTGTAAAGGGGAGAGGATAAGACAAGGAAGAGGAAGGACAGATCGCGCGCGGTCCGTGACCCGTTTGTTAGGGTACTGCTCCGGCATTCGCCTGGTGTTGATCGGAGAAACCACGGAAAACTACCAATCAGAGCAGCCGGCCGCTAGAATTCTCCTCCAGACAGCGACTGAATTTGACCTAGCTGAAAAGCTAGTGTCGAAAATCCTGCCGCCGCCAGGACTCGAACCTAGGACCTCCCGGTGAGAGGCGCTGCAGTGCACTATAAGTGTATTTTACTCTGTTCTTACAATAAATTTAAAGAAAGGATTTGGAACCGATTTGGAGCAAATTTTTAAAATGTCCGTAGGGTTTTATGTAAAGCGCCCTTAAATTTTAAAGAACGTTTTTCAAAATCTCAAAAGCTTCAACTAGAGCCAGATGTACAGGTGTCTCTTCAATTTGTAAAAGATCGTACGAATTCTTTAGGCGCTAGGTTTGTTCACATACGACAGACGGACGGACGGACGGACGGACGTTTTTGAAAAAAAAACACATTTTCGGTATCAGGGAGATTTGGTATATGCGAGAGTTGCACATCCTATGTGTTCTATATTTTCCGTCCACACGTTACATCTGTGGCATTTATCAGATTGGACCTTGGGATCTTTTTGAACTTGTTTTCTTTAGTTTCGAGTGGGAATAACTTCATCTTGAATGGCTAGCATGAAACCCTCGGTTTAATCATATAAATTTGTATCTGCTAGCTATTTTACAGAATCTAAGAAGTCTAAGGATTTTGCTCAGTTTCCCTTGAACATTTGAGCAAATGCTGAGTTGCCCCCCTTGCTGGATTTCTGAACAGTAAGTGTAACTTCACTCTGTCCAAGTCTTCGTGAGCTCCCTTTTGCTAGACATGAGGAATGGAGGGTTAATAATTGTTAACAGTGTATTCAAAATCAAAATTGAATGTCGCTTCCAGTTCTTTTACATAGAGGTGAACATTTTTCATATTCTTATATTAAAATGCTGCTTTTTACCTTTTCTCATAATAGTGTGTGGTAAGAGAAAGTTAAAGGTGGGGCTCAGGAAGACATGGGCACCTGCATACATCATATCTGACTCGTCATACACGATTGAAATTGTATATGTCTCAATAACTATTATTAATAATAATAATGATAATAATGATAATAATGATAATATAATAATAATAATAAGGAAGAAGAATATTAATATTTTGGAACCCTATGGACTGCTCCTTCACCGACGCATACTTTTGTTACTGGTCTCCATAGACGTATGCTACATATGTACAAATGGCATTAGCGAATCTTTTATTACTACCACTTATATATTATAATGTTTCTGATTGTTGCAATAATCTAATGTCTTATAGAATAATTGAAATAATTGAAGGTGTTGTCGTTGTCAACAATAGTATTTATTTCACAAATAGCAGCTTTCGATGACTTAGCCATCATCATCAGTTTTCTGTTGTCTGGGAGCCACAAAAAGAACTGCGCCAAAAAGGCATTCAATCATTTCAATTATGTAAAGGTCAACTACACCTCACCACTGAATCAATATATTATAGAATATCCAGGTTCTCTTCCATTGGATCGTCAGGTACAATCTTGTTCTGTTCCAGCTCATAACTAGTCTTTCAGATCATTTTTAGAAGCGATTGCCATACTGTCGCAACTCCTCTTGCACTTCAGACACAATACCCGCCTTCTTGCAGTCACTGTATTTGCAGTTTTTCGACCATTTGCAGGAAACAAATGTCAACAAAGAGGGGGGGAGCAGGTGGTAACATCCTTTTATCACAGTCGTGAGGTCGGTTTTCGCTTTTTTCCGTTACCAATGTTCGACAACAATCCATTGCTGAAACTGATGATAAATTTTTAAAGCGTTGCTGTGTTCTCGCTGTAGATAGTGGCAGTGCAACAATCTTTGCCTTATTACTCAGCCTAAACTGGTTGAGTGAAGGTGCGTTCTTTCCTCTATATAGTCCAGTCATTAATTATATGATCCAGGAACAAGTTCTGGAAGTTTTGTTTTTTTTACAACGGATGTGTGTTTTGGGGGATCTGTATTCAAAATTTATGTTTAACATCTCGATAAAGGTCGTCTTTACAGAGGAAATTCCAAAAATCCTTAAAAATCGAACTTTTTTCAGCATATGGCTTATATATACAAAACAATGTGTTTTATCGAAACAGTTATTATTTCAAAATTAAAAGTTGATATTTGCTACTTAATTCGTATTTCAACTTGATTATTCTGAAAAGCAGTTTAGTCGCTAGAGCGCTCTGAAAAAACGGTGGCATCTTGGCCCTCTGCCCAAAAGAATAGCTGCCTCCCCTCTGACACGCGGCGGCGATCTACTTTCACTGTACCTTGCTTGAAAACGACTACTGCGAGCGAATTATGGCGTTGTTAAATGATTAACACTTCTATAGTCGCGGAATCAGTAGGGACGTATTTACTTTCACGGAGTATCTGTAACCAGCATACGAGAGAAAACGTACGTAACCAAAATACCAGAAGAAGAAAAATAAGGAGACAATACATTCTGAATATTACAATATGTTGTTCAACGAACATTTACTCCTATAATACGTTTTTAAATGCGCAAAATTATGAAGTAATGGATAAAACTATTAAGGAAATCGTAGGTATGAAAAATCTTTAACCAAATAGTCAACTTGCATTGGAGTATTGTTCCAATTATAGGTTTCTAATTAAATTGCCGTGTTGAAAAATGCGTGAAAAACGTTTTACGTACTACGCGAGCTGAAACGTTGAAACCTATTCTACAGGGAAAATATACAATGTAATGTAATTAAAAACTATATAATTTTCTGCTCTGTAGTCACACATTTTATCAGCTCCGTCTCAAAGGTCACGTTGGTTCTGGTACAAAACTTAGTCATAAACTGGGAAAGAATTTGTGTAGTATGACAAAATTATTATAAAAAGTAGACTTTCAGTTGTTGCGTACGAAAGGAAAGAAGAGACAAGAGATAAGCGGTATTTGGAAGTATTAATGTTTGAAGTATCAACCGCTGACACTGATAAGGTTAGTTCAGTTTTTTTCGCTTGGTTCTGGAACTGGCTGGTCCAGACTCGAGGGAGTCGTCTGGTTGGGCAACTTGAAGTGTGGATGGTGGTTCCTCGACTAGAAAATATTTTTATAGTGAAAATATGAAAAGTGATTTTATAATTCAATAGTAATGCTGTAATAGTAGTTTATGTCAATTAGTTTATAATGTAAAGCTTTATTGCATGAGTACATTTTTGAAACAGCGACGTTAGAGGAGTTTTCAAACTTAAATGCAATAGCAACATTATAAACGAGTTCTCTGCTTTTGTATAACATTGTATTGAAGCAGATAATTTCAGAGCTGGGCCTTGTAGAATGGTCATTGGATCAAGCGGAGTGATTTTCACTCTACTGCCGAGAATTCATAACTGCCCATTTCCACAGATACAGTTGGTAGAAATCCCTCGGACTGTATTGTATTCAGCTTCCGTGCGGGGGAGACCGAAAAATTGAGTGACGGCAAAACGTCTGTCTGTCCTTGTCTGTGAACAACGCTAGCTGCTAAACCGTTCAGCCGATGTTTTCCAAAATTGATGTTTCTACATCGATCTGGCTGATGTTGCGTCCCTTTTGAATTTGAAACCGATACTTTAATTTTGGGGTAATTTGCCTAATCCCTGGGACATTTTAAATTTTCAAAAAAATGGCTCCTACGTTTTTGGTTAAATGTTGATGGATAGTGTGAAGAACATAAGAGAACTGTGTTGATCTGACGTTCGTTGAAAACCCTGATTTTTCGAAAATCGCATATGTTCACAATTTTTTCGGAGTCTTCCTACAACTAAAATATTAATGATTGAGATTTTTTCCTGTATGAAATCTCTTTGTTAAAGATAGATTTTGAAATAAGGTCTTGTACAGATTTTTGAAAATTAGAGTACTTATCGCGTAATATTGCGTGAAAATACGGCCGAGAAAGTACTACATTAGTAGACATTTTCATTATGAAAAATAGGTCTATATTTTCTCTCACCACAACAATATTCTTATGAGCTCAATCCACGGACCGGGAGCGGTAGCTCAGTGCATCAACTGATGTCACTGCAGCGCCTCTGACGGTCCTAGGTTCGAGTCCTGACGGCGGCAGGATTTTCGACACTAGCTCTTCAGTTAGGTCGAATTCATTCGCTGTCTGGAGGAGAATTCTAGCGGCCGCCTGCTCTGATCGGTAGTTTTCCGTGGTTTCTACGATCAACACCAAGCGAATGCCGGAGCAGTACCCTACCAAACGGGCCACGGACCGCGCGCGATTTATCCTTCCTCTTCCTTGTCCTATCTTCTCTCCTTACACACACACTTACACTAACATGCACTACACTATCACATATTGCGGGAGACCGGTCGGGAGCTTAGAGCTTGTCCCGGCTGGGGCGGTGCCCTTCTAATGGGAGAGTCCTGGTTAGGGAGAAACCCCACTAGCCGACGGTAGGTCGGCGCCGATCTTGCCATCCAGCGGGGGAAGATCCATCTCCGCCATCTCCCGAGAAAAAACATGCACTACACTCACGGGACTAATGACCAAAGCAGTTGACGCGCCCGGAAACACGAAAAATCAATGAATCAATCAAGCCAAGGATACAGCCGTTCGCACAATTACTGTATGTCTCTCCGGATGCTCTCTTGCAGACAATTCTGAAAACCTATACATCTTCTCAGTAAATATCAATCTCGTTCTCTATCATATGCCTTTTTTCATTGCAGCTTTACATATTCGGGTAGGACTATGGCGCGTCCGAGGTTAAGAATGAAGTTCGGTCTCTTCGGCGGAAGTTTAGCACTAAATTAGTTTTTTCTGGAACCTTCCCTATTTTATGAAGGCGTATTTTCTTCCCTTTCCTCAAATCTAAGATTATTCTTATGAGACTCCAATATACAGGAAACATTTCTGTTAAGCTTCTCACGTGCTTTGCGCTTCGAAATGTCATTAAAGAAATATTAATTTTAAAGTGCGTCACTATTTCAATGCAATATCCAAAATCCATGCCAACTACATGCAGCTGTAAGCTTGTTCCCTTATTAACAGTAGAGAGATAATAAGTTTTAATTGCCGAACAATTATTTTAAATTCTTTTGACGACAAAATAAGTCGACAACTGACCTGATTCACGGAAACCGGATCAAACTGACCTGATTCACGGAAACCGGATCAAACTGACCTGATTCACGGAAACCGGATCAAACTGACCTGATTCACGGAAACCGGATCAAACTGACCTGATTCACGGAAACCGGATCAAACTGACCTGATTCACGGAAACCGGATCAAACTGACCTGATTCACGAAAACCGAACCGGAACCATAGACATATAGTACTATACGTACTATATGTCTATATTACTATATGTGTATGACCGGAACAAACTGATCTGATTCACGAGAACTGAGCTGCCTCGCGCCGGGAGAGCGGAGTCGTCTCTCGATAGGTATTGAGTACGAATCCCGTTCGAAAATATCCACTTCACATTTATTCACCTGAAAAGATGTATCACATTCTTAATTAATTTAGCAAAGAAAAAGAAATTCATTTAAAAAATGTAAATTAATAAATTTACGACCTAAAAATCAAAAGCAAGGAAAGTAAATGAACTTTCCTTGCTTTTGACTTAACTTTGATGTGATTAAAATCATGTTGTACGATGAATAATACGATAAAATTTAAAAAACTCCTACATTTAGTCGTAAAGATGAATTATTCATTGAAGCTCGAACTGGTGTAGATACGGCTACCACAATTTTCAGCAGAACCTCCCAAACGTAATTCAGACGGGCTGTGACATACGCCTATCCTGGCCTACCCTGCGCTCGCCGAGCGCAAACCTCCGAGATGACGTCACACGCACAGAAGGCGTGGCAAGTGCCGGCGCTCCGTTTCACCATTATATTTACGCCATGATTAAAACCATACACCACCATATACCTATAACAACAGCAGGCGAACGAACATATAACCAACCGGGACGCGTACTTTCTGAGCACAGTGTGATAAGGCAACAGAAGCACGTGGCACCGTGGTTGTGGCTGATCCAACAGCCGAACGTATCGCTTCCTACAAAAATTAATACATTCTAAAGATATTCACCTTCATCAAATCATATACTATAGTATGGTTTTTGAAAGAATATGATTTGCCATTGTTTCTCCATAGCCAATTACAGCATTATCGGTTAATTACTGACACTGATATTTTGTTTTCACGTCAGCGATTGGCTTAATAATCACATAACTAATCATAGATAAAACCAGAGAAAATCACATTATTTCAAAACCGCACAGTGTATAACCATAAGATATTTTTGTGATAAGATGGAATCGGTGATGTCTGGTAATTCCTTACCACCGTGATGTAGTTATTTCATCTAGAGTAAATATTTTGAAATTATATTTATGAAATTATTTGGTTCAAAATGTTTGTTTCTTATCTCCTATGTGATCTTTAGTTTATTCCTACTCTTGCGTCATAATTTGGAGCATATCAAAAAAACGTATTGTTGATACAAATATTCGTTGCGAATATGTTATTGAACAGAACGTATTTGTTATGTATAATGCAAGTTTTCTTTACTTGTTTCTCTCTTATTTTTGTTACCCGAGACTGGATTTTACTGATACTCGCACTAGTAAAACGACCCTAATGATTCCGCAAGTATCTATCGGTTAATCACTTAACAATGCCAGTAATTCGCTTTCAATTGTTTTCAAGAATTATTCAGTGAAATATTATATTCTTAGATCGCCATCGTAAGATTCGAGGACAAGAGAGATATTTTATCATTTTGGCTAGAGAGCCAAAAGTCACCGTTTTCTGCGCTCTTACTTCAGCGTCCATTCAGCGCGCGATACTTGAAAATACACCAGCTTAGCCTACATTTGTATCAAGGAGAGCTTATACTGTGTATTACAGGTTAGGCAAATTTAAATACAATGCGAAAGCAATGTAACAGCAATCATCTTCTTAGTAGCATTAGAGTTTTTGAATAACTATTTTATAGGCAGCTAGATGAGGGTACTTGGTCAGTCAGAAAGACCTTCATTACAGTTTTGAATAATATTTTAGAGGCAGCTAGATGAGGTACTGGTCAGTCAGAAAGAACTTCATTAGAGTTTTGAATAATATTTTATAGGCAGCTAGATGAGGTACTTGGTCAGTCAGAAAGAACTTCATTAGAGTTTTGAATAATATTTTATAGGCAGCTAGATGAGGGTACTTGGTCAGTCAGAAAGAACTTCATTACAGTTTTGAATAATATTTTAGAGGCAGCTAGATGAGGTACTTGTCATTCAGAAAGACCTTCATTACAGTTTTGAATAATATTTTAGAGGCAGCTAGATGAGGGTACTTGGTCAGTCAGAAAGAACTTCATTAGAGTTTTTGAATAATATTTTATAGGCAGCTAGATGAGGTACTTGGTCAGTCAGAAAGACCTTCATTACAGTTTTTGAATAATATTTTAGAGGCAGCTAGATGAGGTACTTGGTCAGTCAGAAAGAACTTCATTAGAGTTTTTTAATAATATTTTAGAGGCAGCTAGATGAGGGTACTTGGTCAGTCAGAAAGAACTTCATTAGAGTTTTTTAATAATATTTTAGAGGCAGCTAGATGAGGGTACTTGGTCAGTCAGAAAGAACTTCATTAGAGTTTTGAATAATATTTTATAGGCAGCTAGATGAGGTACTTGCTCATTCAGAAAGAACTTCATTAGAGTTTTGAATAGTATTTTATAGGCAGCTAGATGAGGGTACTTGGTCAGTCAGAAAGAACTTCATTAGAGTTTTTGAATAATACTTTAGAGGCAGCTAGATGAGGTATTGGTCAGTCAGAAAAACTTCATTAGAGTTTTGAATAATATTTTAGAAGCAGCTAGATAAGGGTACTTGGTCAGTCAGAAAGAACTTCATTAGAGTTTTGAATAATATTTTATAGGCAGCTAGATAAGGTACTTGGTCAGTCTGAAAGAACTTCATTAGAGTTTTTGAATAATATTTTAGAGGCAGCAACATGAGGGTACTTGGTCAGTCAGAAAGAACTTCATTAGAGTTTTGAATAATATTTTATAGGCAGCTAGATGAGGGTACTTGGTCAGTCAGAAAGAACTTCATTAGAGTTTTTGAATAATATTTTAGAAGCAGCTAGATAAGGTACTTGGTCAGTCAGAAAGAACTTCATTAGAGTTTTGAATAATATTTTATAGGCAGCTAGATGTGGTACTTGGTCAGTCAGAAAGAACTTCATTAGAGTTTTTGAATAATATTTTAGAGGCAGCTAGATGAGGTACTTGGTCAGTCAGAAAGAACTTCATTAGAGTTTTTGAATAATATTTTATAGGCAGCTAGATGAGGGTACTTGGTCATTCAGAAAGACCTTCATTAGAGTTTTTTAATAATATTTTAGAGGCAGCTAGATGAGGGTACTTGGTCAGTCAGAAAGAACTTCATTAGAGTTTTGAATAATATTTATAGGCAGCTAGATGAGGTACTTGGTCAGTCAGAAAGACCTTCATTACAGTTTTGAATAATATTTTAGAGGCAGCTAGATGAGGTACTTGGTCAGTCAGAAAGAACTTCATTAGAGTTTTGAATAATATTTTAGAGGCAGATAGATGAGGGTACTTGGTCAGTCAGAAAGAATTTCATTAGAGTTTTTAAATAGTATTTTAGAGGCAGCTAGATGAGGGTACTTGGTCAGTCAGAAAGAACTTCATTAGAGTTTTTGAATAATATTTTAGAGGCAGCTAGATGAGGGTACTTGTCAGTCAGAAAAACTTCATTAGAGTTTTGAATAATATTTTAGAAGCAGCTAGATAAGGTATTGGTCAGTCAGAAAGAACTTCATTAGAGTTTTTGAATAATATTTTATAGGCAGCTAGATAAGGTACTTGGTCAGTCTGAAAGTACTTCATTAGAGTTTTTGAATAATATTTTAGAGGCAGCAACATGAGGTACTTGGTCAGTCAGAAAGACCTTCATTAGAGTTTTGAATAATATTTTATAGGCAGCTAGATGAGGGTACTTGGTCAGTCAGAAAGAACTTCATTAGAGTTTTTGAATAATATTTTAGAAGCAGCTAGATAAGTAGCTTGGTCAGTCAGAAAGAACTTCATTAGAGTTTTTGAATAATATTTTATAGGCAGCTAGATGTGGTACTTGGTCAGTCAGAAAGAACTTCATTAGAGTTTTGAATAATATTTATAGGCAGCTAGATGAGGGTACTTGGTCAGTCAGAAAGAACTTCATTAGAGTTTTGAATAATATTTTAGAAGCAGCTAGATAAGGGTACTTGGTCAGTCAGAAAGAACTTCATTAGAGTTTTTGAATAATATTTTATAGGCAGCTAGATGTGGGTACTTGGTCAGTCAGAAAGAACTTCATTAGAGTTTTTTAATAATATTTTATAGGCAGCTAGATGAGGGTACTTGGTCAGTCAGAAAGAACTTCATTAGAGTTTTTTAATAATATTTTAGAGGCAGCTAGATGAGGGTACTTGGTCAGTCAGAAAGAACTTCATTAGAGTTTTTTAATAATATTTTAGAGGCAGCTAGATGAGGGTACTTGGTCAGTCAGAAAGAACTTCATTAGAGTTTTTGAATAATATTTTAGAGGCAGCTAGATGAGGGTACTCGGTCAGTCAGAAAGAACTTCATTAGAGTTTTTTAATAATATTTTAGAGGCAGCTAGATGAGGGTACTTGGTCAGTCAGAAAGAACTTCATTAGAGTTTTTTAATAATATTTTATAGGCAGCTAGATGAGGGTACTTGGTCAGTCATTTTCCAGTGCTTGATCAGTACGAAGTTCTTTCATAACAACTCATTGGGTGTAAGAGTGAATGCGATCGGCAATTGTATCTCTTGTAACTGCAAACGGAAAATTGAGGTAAAGAATTTTGGAGTTTCTCGAGTTTCAACAGGGGCACATTTGCATGCATGCAGAGAGCTCTCAATATTACCAACAGATATACTATATCCTCACCAACTACAATCATGGTCTGATTTGTTGGATCTAAGGAAAAACCTGCGTTAAATTCCGTGGTAGTAGCGGAGATCTTGACTATTCCATACTAATTAAGTATTAAAGTTGTATTCATTATCAGGATGTCCTTCGCTTGTTTGCATGTTATTCATGCTAATATAATTTAACCAGCATTGCTATTAGCCTTCTTTTATTAGGGTTAGCAAGAAAATTGTCTTTAAATGTCATTTGCGTCATTGTGCCGTCAATTACTATGTACGCAAGTTCTCTAGAAATTTTAATTCGCTAAATACTTTTTGTACCAACTTCTACGCCCTCAGGCTCGCCATGAAAAAAACTAATGTTTGTTATTGATATTTTGACATATATTCAACATAATTGTCAGGAATATAATAATGTGTCAAACCCTTTCATTAGTAACGTTTTGGACTTCGACACGAAATTGCTTATTATTAGTTTGAATACTTTATAGAAAGCGGAGTTGGTCTCATTCCTTAAACCATTGGCAAATGAGGAAATTAATACTTGATCGCAGATCGAACACTCATACTGGCCACTCGAACTTCTTAACAACGACAGATCTTTCACCAAGAGCTAGTATTGATAGAAATCAACTTGTACATTCGTATTGCATTGCTCATTACTGCAAGTAGTTGTACTGTCACTAAGTTTGAATTTGAAGTTGCCAAATAATCACTTAACTCTGTTGACGCCCTTACTGCAAATTCTGCAAGTAGTTGTACTGTCACTAAGTTTGAATTTGAAAGTTGCCAAATAATTTTTTATCTTTGCCCCAACATTGTTGATCCGTTTTACCCTTTAAGTGCTTCGGCTCTAAGTACAGATCTGAATAATAAAATGTAACACAATTTTCCATCTGTTACAATCATGTTGCACAGACGTCATTCCCATAGGTTTTTTTGCCACACTTCAGGGGAGTTATTTTGAAAAAACGAAAAAAGTCCTGATTTTTGTTGAGGAAACGTGTTTTCAAGCAAACAAAACTTATATTCGTATTCAGCGATCCCAAAAAAAGTATAGAATCCAAATATCAAAATTACACCAAAACTTTTCGCTATTTGCCTCTTTTGAGCATTATTTGATTGGACTACAGTTTTATTCGATAGCGCGCTCTGTAAGAGCAGCTGTAGTAAATACCTTCACCGTTCTAAGATAGTGGTTGTTTTACGAACTTAGTTACCAGAATTACATCGTCGTGAAGAAAATATCTGAACAGTGAGAGCGAGGAAAATTAATAATCTGTTATTTATTGGGAGACATTCAACCACAATTTTCAATGTCTCCGTCTTAAGTTCTTCTTCGACAAACACTGATCTAAAAGTATTATCATAATAGTTTTTCTTAGCTAACCCCTCATGGAGTTCATTTTACTGGTTTGGTACAACACTTTTTTTAGTACCTAGAATTCCAAAATTTTTATTCATTCGGTCTGGAAGTGTTAATAAACAATCCAATTTAAAGGACAATTCATATACTCTTTCTGTTTTTGTGATGTCAATAGGGATTTTGTCTCTTGCAAAAACTCTCACAGTAATATTTAATTGAACACGAATATCTTAAAAGGCAGCAAAAGGATCACACTATTTTATTGTCTGGAAGATGCATATTTAAAGTTATAGAAATGACAAACAGGCACGTAGGTACCTAATTAACGCTAGAGTTAATATGCTTTTTTTGTTTTGTTTTGGAAAAAGAGTTAATTAATACCAGTGTGTATTTAGAATAAGTGTTTGTTGTATTTTAGCAATTAATTTCCTCTTTTACTCATTCAAATTCAATCGGTTACGAAAAATCAGATCGGTATTGAATTTGTGTTGCCCAAACGAGGAAGACGACGCCAATTAGCAAAGCAAGAAATTCAGAAATAAATTAGCGCTTTCGACCAGAATTTGTAACAAAATATTCGCTTCGAGTAAAATAATCTATTTTCAAAAGCAAATCAGCTATAGATTTGAGTTATCCCTCATCATGTCCTTCGTGAAGGAATATACTACATCCGCGACAACATGGCGAACGATAAATTGAATAACTATATTTCCAATTGAACTGTACAAGACGTGAACAGATAATGAAGTTCCTTTTATGCCCCGAAGAAAATCAAGGGGCTACCTCAGCATTTGCTCAAGGGATCAGGGAAACTGGACGAAAAACCTGAACGAGATAGCGGTCGTTGACACAGAAGCTGAGATACAATACTTATTACAGACTGTTTAGAATTATAAAGTCCAAATGGTAAGTAATACATTAAACATCATTGTTAAAATTAACATTAATTTCCTTTTTGATGCTCGGAATAGCCTCTAATTGTATAGTTCAACAATGTCATCGATTTTTTGACACTCATTGATGCCAAAATAAATTGAGTGCGTGGTCGGTGAGTAGCATGTAGAAATGATTGGCAGTAATCGTTTGTTAATTTGTGCTGGAACCATTCTATTCCTTTTTAATTTTTATCATTCCGTCAACTGCAGAATATTCGCATAAAATCAGTGTACACGTATTTATATAGCTAGAATGCAAGAAAAGTACACTTCCATTTTAAGAAATCTTATTTCCTAGCATGTGATTCAAATTAAGGGAATTGCGGGCTCATTTGGCAGTGGGAAAAAAAATCGCAGAAGGAAGCGGTCTTCCGTGACTGTTTGTGAAAAACTTCCGTGAAACTGTTTTAGAATCTGTCAAAATAATCGGCCACAGGCCTTGTGCCTCGCGAATGCGCTGAGAACCAACGGCCGAGCCTCCCACGGTTCACATTTTCTATGAATAGATGCACGTTATAAATACCTCCACCTGACGGAGTTTATTCGGAGTTGATATTCAGTTCGTCGCACTAGATTTCGTCTTGTTCAATTGCGTATTTTATATTACAATCAGATAAATACTCTAACAGTGGAGTTTCTTAGTTATTTGGCACAAAATTAAATGTCTAAAAATTTTATTGCAAAACGTAGAATACAGATGGGAAATGAAAGATTGTTTTGTAAAACAATAATTTCAGATATTTTGTGATAATTATTGTTATAAGATATACTATTAGTCTTCATGCTCATCTTTTTGTGCGTTTTTAAACCCAAGCTTCGAAATGTAAACAAATTGTAAAATCGGACCATTAATATGTTGAGACGGCTCCACACATTCGGTTTTGGCGAGTAGCGAGCGACCGATCGCTCGCCGAATCCCGAGTAGTGTGAATGAGTTGCTTGCTATTTGCCGAGTGACGAACATTCGGTGCTAGCCCTACTCACCTCACGTCGGTCTTTTGGACACAGCAAAGGAAGTGAACATTCGCCCAGCACATGAGCTGCTCAGAATTGGGGGAGCTATCGCTCGCTACTCGACGAATACCGAATGTGTGGAGCCGCCATTATGTGAATGTACATTGGAATTATACGAATATTATCAAGTATCAAAAATACACATACGAGCCTGTTAATATTGTTGTTGACTAGTGTTCAGGCTCTACAAACGTAATCAAGAAGTCCTCATGCATACATGTGTACATGTACATTTATTTGAACTGCAATTGGGTATGACCCGGTGGCAGTTAAATAACAATAATTACAATAAAATAACAGTAATAATAATAATAATAATAATAATAATAATAATAATAATAATAATAATAATAAAGGAGTACAGTACAAGCCGAGGATGCAATAATCATACTATCACTAATATTAAGTATTATAACAATTATTTCAACTCTGTCATGATATCCAATAATTATATGTTGGTGATGAAAATTTACAAGTACAAAATACATTTTTCTATGTTCTGAATCTAATAAATTTGTACTGACCAGCACTTCATAGCACTTCACAGCACTTACTCATTTAATATCTATTACTCTCCTCTTGTACTAAGGTATTTCTAAAACTTCGGACACTTGAGGAAAAGCTTTGAAAATTGCTGCGGGTAAACTGTTCCAATCTCTCTTTGTTGTTTTCTGCGGGTAAGCTGTTCCAATATCTGAATTTTTTCCTTGTTCGAATTTTGTGGGAACATCTAAATTATTGTTGAGCATTTTCTACTTTTTTATTTATTTCATTTCCAATGTTTCGTTACAAGACACTAGGCAAATCAGCTATATGTTTTTGTAAGGGTAATTGAAATGGAAGACATTGGGTTAGCGGATTCACTTTTCAATTGGACTAGGCAGAAGCGTGTAATACTCCCAAAAAATTTATTCTTTTTTTTAACTCTCAAATTTGCCGTCATGTACGGACATGAGTACCTAAGTATATCAGGCTATAACAGGCTTTATCCAAGCGTTAATATCTGTAACGGTTAGGTACAATTATATAATTGTCATGAATGTACTAAATTTCAACCATCGCTTGCTAAATTATCTTCATTAAACTGCGAGTAAAATGACACACTATGTCCATTTCTTAACAAGACTATTTCCTAAGGAAATTTGACGTTACTAGTGTACCCGTGGGAGAACTCTCGCATGTTAAATTCCACCCTTTTCCTTATCTTTCATTTTCCATATTAAGAGGGGAAATTGTAAACGAAATGTGTTTATTTGTTTAAAAAATAAAAAGGTAACTTTCAATGTACTTATAGAATTTGAAATTTAAAAAAAATTGAATTAATGTTTGAAACAAATTTTGAATAAAGGTTTATTCAGTATCATAGAAACGTTCTTGGAACAATTCACACTTCCTTAAAAATATTTGAAGTAATTATTAACCTTCCTTGACAGTTAGCTTTTCGTCTTCCTTCAGAATTACAAAAATATTACAAAAGCATTTTGATCTTGTGAGAGCTACGTAAAATTGTCCACACGGAAATATAGGATCGGACAAGCACAACTCTACTCTTTGGAATACTATTTACCTTTATAACCAAACTGAGAGGTACACCTGTGCAATTTAATCGCCTAAAATATAATGTAATTAGTTTAATTTCACTTACATTTGCAGATTCTACACGTTTCTGAATATGTCGGGTAGTATTGAGAAGCGCCGGACTAGCAAAATGATATCGTAGAACCTCTCTTCCTATAAATTACGGTGTGATGAACGTTTCTTTGAGGCCTTTGGCAACAGAATTTTAGCATTTAAGACTCTATAACGCTTCATTTAGAAGTTATTTGATGATATAGATTCAAAAATGCTGACGGGTGTGGCGGGTTGCATTTAACACGAATATTTAGATGCAATTTTTTAAACAAATCCTTCATATTTTTTTAAGTCGCGTCTCTGCGAACTTCTCTTTCTTTAGAGACCTCATTTATAAAGACTGGTTGCCTGTGAGAACCGAAAAAGCATCTATACTAGTGGAAGAGTAGGAGACGATTTGCTGCATGTATAGTCGCGTTTGTAAAAGCTGAATATATATTTCTGAATAACAGGACTGAATAAAGTTTAATTCTGAATAACAGGATTTACTGTCATGGTAACAACATTCAACATTTCAATTTTACGTAGTTCCCGCACCAGTTAATTGTAAGATCTCGTGTCGTAATGAAGACGATTAAGATGCTTTATTTTGGGGGGATATTTTACATGAAGCCCCGGTAACATATTACATTTTCAAAATTGGAAAAAGGTTGAAATTTTTTGTTCATATAGAATAAAATGCATTTATAAGTATGGTATAGTTTCGCTTTTCATTAAAGCCTCTGACATATAGATAATAGCAAGAAGACTACTATCGAAACGCTAAGAATTTCCGGTTAGAAAAAAATGAGCTTTCCGCCCTCGATTGTACAAAAATATTGTACACCATCATTACTAGCTTGTCTTTACTAAATAATTAATTACCTAATCATTCGTGTGTGTATGAACTGTCTGACCTGTTGCTATCGAAATGGATAATTTCCTGAGTACGAGTGTGTAATAAGGAGGAATTCGCAGATGTTCACGACAGTTATCGATGTGAAAAAATTATTTTCTCTCTTAAAGAGAGATCGGAGGTTATCTTCAAAGTTGAGAGGAGTCTTATTTGACATCTTATTATTTGTCTTCGTTCGCGAGAGCAAGTAAATTCCCCAGCGTGCGTCAATAATCTCAACACAAAAAGAATCGGAAACCATATCTCCGCTTTTCGCTCCTCGCTATCTAGCACTGTCGGCAACCTTCGGCTTTACTTTGCCGATTGAATTTTAATGCTTCGTAGATCAGGGTAGATTAAAGGAATATCTCATAATAACTACAAATGTAGTTAAATGTTGAAACTGTAAAAGTAGTAATGTGTTAATACCTTGCCTGAATTTGCGTATTACTATAGTAGTAGTATTTTTATCTTATTTCTGCAAAAACAATATTAATTATTGGTAATGGTAATAATAATAATAAGGTAGTAATAATAATAACGGTAATAATAATAATAACGGTAATAATAATAATAATAACGGTAATAATAATACAATAACAAATTATTTTAATTCATTTTACTATTGTTTAAATTTTGCGTTTAAAAATGTTGTAGAATCGTATCGAAATTATCACATCGTTTTATTTCGATATGCAATCCTCAGTCGGCCTGGCCTGGGGATGGATGGTTTGATAGCAGGGTGTTGATAAGAGTCACAGCGCCGCTGCCAAGCTCTAAGCTCACGACGCGTTTGGTAGTATAGTGCGTATGAGTACATATGTGCGAGTGGGTGAGAAGAGTAAAAGGAACTGAAAGGAAACATCGCGCACGGTCCATGGCCCGTTTGTTTAGAGTACTGCTTCGGCATTCGCCGGGTATTGATCGAAAAAGCTCGGAAAACTATCGATCAGAGCAGCCGGGCTCTAGAATTCTCCTCCGAAGAGCGATTGAGTTCGACCAAGATAACAAACTAGGGTCGAAAATTCAGCCACCGCCGGGACTCGAACCTATGTCCTCCCGGTCAGAGGCACTGCAGTAATGTCAGCTGATGCCCTGAGCCACCTCTCCCGATGCTGGTCCCGGCTGGGGGGGTGCCCCGCCGGTGGGAGATACATGATTAGGAAAAACCCCGCTAGCCGTCAGATCGGCGCCGGATCTCATCCTTCAGCGGAGGAAGATCACAGCCACCTCCCGAGGAGAAGACCTGCATGGGCCGTGAGCCGCAAAAACGTGCAGGGGGCCTGGGCCGTGCGCATTCGCCCCCGAGGGCCGTGGATCGCGGCCGCCGCCGCCGCCGTCGCCGCTGGACAGCCCTGCCGCGGGGCGGCGCGCCGTTCATTGAATGGCGCGCCACTTACGCAACAGCCGCGCGGGGGGCGGGGCGGGGGGCGGGGCGGGGGGCGGTGGGGGCGGGGCTGCTATTTCGGGGCGCCGCGTGCGCGCGTGCACGCTTACAGTGGTTCTGCATCCATGCTGCGGCCACCGCTCCAACGGCCGGCTGAGCCAACACTACCCTGGTGCCCTCGGCCACTCTCAGGGCTCCAGTTCCGAAGGGGGCGGACTTCTCTCACCAGCGAATAAATGCTGCTCTAATCGGTAGTTTTCAAAGGTGTTCATACGATCAACACCAGGCGAATGCCGGAGCAGTACCCTAACAAACGGGCCACGGACCGCATAGGATCTTTCCTTTGCTTGTTGTCCTCCCCTCACTCTTAAACACAATTACACTCACATGAACTATACTATGGTATATGTCTGGAGACTAGTCGGGAACGTAGAGCTTGTCCCGGCTGGGGCAGTGCCCCGCTGATGGGAGATACCTGGTTGAGGAAAACCTTGCAACCACACTGGATCTCGCCATCCAGCGGGGGAAGATCACACCTTCCCAAGGAAAAGCACTACACTTACTGGACTAAAGATCTTAGCAGTAAACGCACCCAGAATGACTAAAACCTGTGCGACTTCAGTTGATTAATTAGTTTTATGAAAAGTACATATTGCATGAGTATTATTTTATAAAAGACATTACGTTGAGATTTTTGCACGTTCGATTTATAAGCTAAATATACTTCGTCTAGGTACATTCCTAAACTCCGTGAATCATTTTCATTTGAACGTTAGAATTTTCAATAAATGAAATACGTACTGATTTCTTTCAAATTTATAGCGATTCGATAGATGAGTTTTTCAAGAGATGGCTGAAGTATTAGAAGGAGAATATTTGTGGTGTTATAATATTACGTAATCGTTACCAACAATACGTTGGAGAATGTGCTGTTGTCGTGCCCCTAATTTTTGAATGTAAAGCACTAAGCTGCGTTAAAAATTCTACCCCGGGAATACGCCAAAGTTTTTCTGCTGGCGGGCACTTTCCTTGGGTGAACGCAGCGTCGCCACACAGAGCGCCAGGCGCAGGCGCCAACCGCTGTGAGGCTCCAGAGCAGCGCAGACACATAGAAGGAAACGCTGCTCGCGATGTGTTCTCTATGTTCTATAACCATATCCTACCCTTTGTGCGGATTAATAGGGCATTTCAGGTGATTTTATATCATTTGAATTCGCTATTGCTAAATATATACTTCATAGGTGTGCTGAGAAATAACACCTGTGTATTTACAATACATATGCAGTAAACCCTCGTTAGCACGAATTCGCTTTACACGAATTTCGCCGTAATACGAACAAAATTTTGGTCCCGGCAAGGGATTACAGTAAAATGGTCATTTGTAATAATCGGATAATACGAATTTTTATAACACGAACTCCGATTATTACGGTCTCTGGGAATTCGCGTTAAAGAGGGTTTACTGTATATTGTTGTTTTAAAAATACATACATTTCACTTTTTATTCTTGGCATGTGAAACGTTTTGACGAGGTTATCACTTAAACATTGATAGTACGTATCATAATTAGTTGTAAAATTGTTTGATTCTATTGCTGAATTAAGTCATTTTTTTCTAAAACAAATGTGTACCACAGTTCCCCTCCTTTTTTTTACACTCCACAAACAATACATAGCCTTCCTCCACTTCACTTTGACTTTCTCTCTCCCCTCTCCTCTCTCTCTCTCTCTCTCTCTCTCTCTACACCACACACACACACACACACACACACTCATACACTCTACACTCATACACACTCACACAATTCTACCATATCCCTACTAACTGTTTCTCTTTCCAACGATGTAGTACCAAAAGCTTCATCCTAATCAAATGCATCATGTGTCTAAACATTTATAACAAACTTCTATAAAATGCATCAATAGAAATAAGGTTGGGATGTACATTTTTCTGTATTGCGTATTCACTTTTTAATTATGTATAGAAAAAGTAATTTTATACATCTAAACTAATTTTTCTGTACTTTCCTTGTTTTTAGACTTCACCAATTCCAAAACTAATTATGTATAATTTTGTAATTATGGAAATCTAAGCGTATCTGTACCTGAAGATGACAGAAACCTGGGCGAAACATCATACATGCCAAGAATAGAAAGTGAAATATGTGTCTGTAATATGTTTTCAAAGTAATAATAATAATAATAATAATAATAATAATAATAATAATAATAATAAAACTCCCTTTAAATAATAAAGATCTTTAGTTTTTTAAATAAACCTATTTATCTTATAAACAGTTCACAATATATAGCGACAGTCGTTTCTGGTGGGTTTCCCTGACGCAAGAGCTGCGCGCCGCGAGCGCAAACGACGCGACGGCGCAGAGGAGCGTCGTTGGCGCCTGCAGATGCCTGCCACCCGAGGTGCCAGCGCTGCGAGCAAATATTGGCACCGGTCGGCCACGCTTCATTCTCTTCACTCGCCCCAAATCAATTCTCCTCTCTGCAGCTCGCGAACGTCCTCCTGGCGAATCCAGTCGTTGCCACAGCAAAAACTCTCATAGGAGGAAAGCCAAGCCATTCCGATGCAATGAGATTGTCCCCAATATCTGTTGAAAAAAGTCCTTGAACCGGATGGGCGATGCGCCGTGGAGCTCCATCAGGGGTATCAAGGAACTTACCCCTTATCTGCCTAGCGTACCCATAGATGTACCCATAGATGCATCTTGCCCATAGATGTACGAAGATGCACGAAGCTGTAGATAGTTTAAACCGTCACCGTTAAAAAGTTGCAGAAATACAATTAGAACTTCGTGTTGTTTTACATCTCATCCTAAAAGGTGTCACTATGTTAATTTCAAAATTTTGATGGAAAATAGTTTTAATATACTTTTTAAATTATAAAATGGAGTTATGAAGTTTTTTAAAATAATAATTCAGGCAGTTAATGTCGCTGTGCAATACACTTTTAGAAATTCCGGGCACGCCTTGTATTCTTCGATTAAACCATTAGGTCCGTTGACACATAATCAGTTGTGGCGCTGTCATCCTATCGGAAGCTTAAACGTCACCATAGTGACGTAACTATAGTGACGTTCAAGCTTCCGATTCGATGTGAACGTCACAGCTGATTAGGTGTCAACGGACTCAATGTTTTAATCGAAGTATAGTCTGACGGACGTTACGTCCACAAATCTCATGCATTTTTTATGATGTAGCAACACTTCTAATAGTGTTTCAATGAAACTTATTATTCATTATTTCTCTTCGCCCTCTTTCCCATAATGTTCACATTACCTTTCCTGTAAGAGCGATTACACGATTTGAAAATAGAGACAGTTAAATCGCGTTAAGGAAAGTTTAATCGTAACCTTGTACTTACTCTTTATTTGGGCACAATAAAACCAACAATAATGTAACAAATATCTGTGTTATCTTGTAACTCTCGATAAACGGTTTATATTGTATGCATTTCCGGAATCTGTGAAGATAAAGAAGAAGAATAAATAATAAAAAATACTTAAATTGCACACGCTGAATCGATGAAAGTTCACTCAAACTTCCGAGTCAGCACAGTTGATGTATACCAGTGAATTGATTCATTTCTGATAATATTCAGCCTACAGAAATATGGTCAAACGCATGCGTGCAACATTCAAAGCTTAATATGGTAAAATGAGCTTAAAAGTCCATCTTTTGCATTACCATCTGCTGTGGTACTAGAAAACTTGAAAGCTTTCGAGAAAGAGCGCGGCGTGAGATTCCACGAAGTTGTAAAAAGGCTCCAGAATGGCAGCCCCAGTATTTAGGCGTGAAAACGAAACGACATTTATAGAAAATAACAGGAAAATGTATTGTAAATAATAAGTAACTACTCATTAGCGTTAAAACACAATTTTTTTGTCATCCACAAATAAAAATGAAAATGGAAGAGTGTACAGTCGACTCCCGTGGTACTGAACCTCTGGGAACTTACATTTTTGTCGACTATATTAGTTCACTGTATCCGATAATCTAAAAAAAAAGTATATTTTCGCGGAAATAGTCCAATCGTCGCGAATTCAACATTGCAATTCCTTTGTACGTTCTTCACACTGATACATCGTTGATACATTGTTCACCACTCTAAATGGCCAGGTGGAATGTTATCACTCTCAAAATCCTCTAGCACTGTTGCAGCACATTTTACCTTCTCGCCTTACTACTTAACGTAGTAAATACAAAGTATTGTAAAATCAAAGTATTGTAACAAAGTATTGTGCTTCGTAAATCGGCGATTTTTCGACAGAAAAACTCTTATTGTCAGGTCCTGGTTCCCAAAAGGTGGATAAATCTTCCTTCCGTGGAGCCAGGATCCACGTTTTGCGGATTCTTGATAACGAAAAATCGATTAACGGCCAAACACCTGCCCGTCCGTATATGATACTCGCTAGCGCATAAACCGTTCAGACGATTTTCTCCAAAATTTATATTCTCCGATCAATCTGAACGAACTCGAGATTCTTCCAGTTTGAAACGGATATTTCGATTTTTAGGGCTACTTGACGTGAAACATCCATATTTTCAAAATTTTCTCAAACTTTTTTTTATTTATCCTTGTCTTCGGATAGCGTAAATAACTCAAAAATTACGCAGACCTTATGCTCGTTGAAATCTTAGAATTTTCGGAAATTGCAAAAGTTCCAATTTTTCGGGGTCTTTCTACACCTACAATATTAAGAAAATGCGATATTTTCCTGTGCGAAATCTGTTCTTCAAAGGCAAATCCTGAAAAACATCGTGTACAATTTCTCAAAAATGAGAGTATTTTTCGCATAATTGTGCTCTTTTAATGCGGGCAAGGATTATCTGGAGTCAAGTTGAAGGCACCTGGATGAGGACTTAGAATTCCTTCCTGGACCTCTGGATCTGGAATGAACTCATTTGTTGAGACGGAGCGCGAACTAGTCGTGTGTCATTTAGGAGCGTGCATGAAACAGAAATTACAATTGCAGAAGTAGCTTGTGCTATAATAGTTATTACTGATGTAGAAATAGAAATCTTGATTTTATCCATTCGACTGCTAATGACATTACATAAGAGAACTGGAATCGCTGATATGCATATGCATATGAGAACTCCTGGGAATAATTCCCGCGAAATGTCAGTCTTCGTCCCAGTAGTTAGTTATTTGAACTCCTACTACAATACATTGACCAATCAACAGAAGTTCTCACGGTTTGGTCTCTTTTAAATTCTATTGTTCTATTTATTAATGTTCTCTGTCTTTCTCTCTGTTCGTCTGTCTTTTTGTCTGTCTGTCCGTCTGTCCGTCTGTCCATCCGTCTGCTCTCTGCTTTTGTCTTCCGCTGTGTCTTTTTGTCTCTCCGTCTGCCTATCTGTTCTTTTGTCTGTCTGTATTTTTGTCTGTCCATCTGCCTTTCTGTCTCTCCGTCTGTCTGAGTTTGCCTCTCTTCCGTCTGTCTGTCCGTCTGTCTGAGTTTGCCTCTGTCCGTCTGTCTGAGTTTGCCTCTGTCCGTCTGTCTGAGTTTGCCTCTGTCCGTCTGTCTGAGTTTGCCTCTGTCCGTCTGTCTGAGTTTGCCTCTGTCCGTCTGTCTGAGTTTGCCTCTGTCCGTCTGTCTGAGTTTGCCTCTGTCCGTCTGTCTGAGTTTGCCTCTGTCCGTCTGTCTGAGTTTGCCTCTGTCCGTCTGTCTGAGTTTGCCTCTGTCCGTCTGTCAGAGTTTGCCTCTGTCAGAGTTTGCCTCTGTCAGATTTGCCTCTGTCAGAGTTTGCCTCTGTCAGAGTTTGCCTCTGTCAGAGTTTGCCTCTGTCAGAGTTTGCCTCTGTCAGAGTTTGCTCTGTCAGAGTTTGCCTCTGTCAGAGTTTGCCTCTGTCAGAGTTTGCCTCTGTCAGAGTTTGCCTCTGTCAGGTTTGCCTCTGTCAGAGTTTGCCTCTGTCAGAGTTTGCCTCTGTCAGAGTTTGCCTCTGTCAGAGTTTGCCTCTGTCAGAGTTTGCCTCTGTCAGAGTTTGCCTCTGTCAGAGTTTGCCTCTGTCAGAGTTTGCCTCTGTCAGAGTTTGCCTCTGTCAGAGTTTGCCTCTGTCAGAAAAAATATTCCACTCTCGTGCACCTTTACATGTTTTCGTTGTTTTTAGACCTAATCCAAACCGGTAGCGGTAGCTCAGTGCATCAACTGATGTCACTGCAGCGCCTCTAACCGGGAGGTCCTAGGTTCGAGTCCTGACGGCGGCAGGATTTTCGACACTAGCTTTTCATCTAGGTCTAATTCAGCTGTTGTCTGGAGAAGAATTCTAGCGGCCGGCTGCCTTGATCGGTAGTTTTCCGTGGTTTGTCTGATCAACACCAGGCGAATGCCGGAGCAGTACCCTACCAAACGGGCCACGGACCGCGCGCGATCTGTCCCTCCTCTTCCTTGTCCTATCTTCTCCCCTTACACACACACTTCCACCAACATGCACTACACTACCACATATTCCGGGAGACCGGTCGGGAGCTTAGAGCTTGTCCCGGTTGAGGCAGTGCCCCGCTGGTGGCAGAGAGTCCTGGTTAGGGGGAAACCCCACTAGCTCACGGTAGGTCGGTGCCGGATCTCGCCATCCAGCGGGGGACGATCACCGCCATCTCCCGAGAGAAAAACATGACTACACTAACGGGACTAATGACCGAAGCAGTTGACGCGCCCGGAAACACGAAGAAATCAATCAACCTAATCCAATGTTTTCTATTTATTTTGGACGCATCTGATAGGACCGTCACAACATTGAATATTACAGAAAATAATCAGTTGAGATACCACGATCGCTTTTTTTTTCAGTGTACACTTGGCTCTAAACAAATAGATCATGCATTAATTATATTATATCTTACATTACAATGGAAGAACATACAATATATAATATAATAAACTGTTTTATTCAACATTATTCGTATACTTTCACATTTTCAAAAAATTGTAAACGCGCAGTTCTTGGTCTCTAACACACTGTATATTCACGCTAGAACCATAGACAAAAACATATATAATTCTTTACTTTAAACTTGAACTTCCGGACCACACAAAAAATAGTCTGACTTGTTTGAATCTGTACGTTTCGCAGCATTGATATATTTCTTCATTTTTGAAGGTCTGTAAATGGAAATAATTTTATAACATGGACAACGGCCTAAAGTTTTGGTTTGGCGACTACTCTTTCATAGATTACAAGGAATGCAGAAAAAACAAAAACAAATGAATTTTATCGATCCACGGAACAACAAAACTTTTCGTGAGAAGCACCTATTGTACGTCATTTGAAATATTTAAGAACGCTAGGAAATTTGCAATGGAAAGAATTAATTTAATCATAATATGTGTTAATTCTAGTGAGATGACTCGTGAATTTAAGAACGAAACTGTTAAATTTCTAAGTAGATAACATTTAAAACCAATATTATTGAAAGATACTATATTTATACGGGATATTCACAGCAACACTGAACAATATCCATCGCGTTTTATAATATGGAATTAGAGATCACCAATTTACTAATGTATTTTATTAGCTCAGCACAATAAATTATTGTTAGTTTAATTATTATTAAATTTCTTCTCAAAATACAAAAAGTAAATTGCTTCTGAAATAAATTTAAAGATTCGCGAACCGAAATGTTTTTAAGACTTTGCCCCAACATTGGGGGGCGGTTGCCCTCAATTCCGTCTCTCGCAATATGGCGTTTCTCATCGTATCCGTTTGCACTAACATTACCTAAAATTAGCGGACACACATACACACAAAAACACATACACACAAAAACACATACACACACACACAAAAACACACAAAAACACACGCATACACACAAAAACACACACATACACACAAAAACACACAAAAACACACACATACACACAAAAACACACAAAAACACACACATACACACAAAAACACACAAATACACACAAAAACACACAAATACACACAAAAACACACACATACACACAAAAACACACACACACAGAAACACACACACACACAGAAACACACACACACACAGAAACACACACACACAGAAACACACTCACACAGAAACACACTCACACAGAAACACACACACACACACACAGGGGTCTAAGGGGAGAAACACGGCGAAGTAAATTTCGTCTTGACTCAGCTGTTGTCTGGACATGAATGCTTTCTGGCATATCTCCACAGGTTCAAGCTGAAGGATACCCCATTCCGTCCACTATGTGAACCTGCTGTTGAAGACGCCGAGCAGTCCTCTGCCAGTAGATAGGCCAGGGCCTGTTCTTATTTGAATTATATTTGAATTTCAAATTGAATTCAAAATTTTGAATTCGAATTCAAATTCCGCCATGTGGGGCCCTCCGTGGGCCAATAGCGTCGAAGGGCGCAAAGGCGCGGCGCGCGAAATCTACAGGACAGAACCGGCAATCATTAACATGCTTTGTGTGTAAACGAAACGGTTTCATCTGAACGTTTTTGCCAGAGCTTTTGTGTGTTTTAGCGTTTGTGTGTTTCTGCGTTTGTGTTTCTCGAAATGCCCCAATTTAGGCGTTGTTGGGTACCCAATTGCTGATAACCAAATAGAAGGAGGAACAGCAATTTTAAGTTTCAAGAGATCCTGACAGGTAAGCGATATGAAATGCTTAGCATGGTTCTATATCACTTTTTTTCATGTACTATTTAGTGACGTAGTAAATTAACTATGTCACTAAATAATACGAAATTAATTTATATAATGTAATTATTTGCGAGGATATTGTAAACACAATTATTATGAACATCCAATGTAATAAGTCATGAAAGCACTGGTTGATTTAATAGTCATGTAATTGATAAGTTATAATAGCTATATTAACATTTACAAGGATTTTGATATAACTATAATAGCTCAATAATACTTTACTAATTTTATTACAGGTGTATGAAATGTGGAAGAAGGCAATTAGACCTGACTTCACATCTAGCCCTTGGGAAATTCTCATAAGGTTGAGATATGTATGTATGGAGCACTTCATGCTGGAAATGTAACTACTGCAGGCAGACTAGCACATAATGTGAGCCTATAATTTTGCTGATGTGTGTCCTGAGTTTCCAGAGGGTGCACTCAGGTCATTATAGAAGGTTTACCACAACAAAGGTGTGCACACGTTTTTATTATTATTATTATTATTATTATTATTATTATTATTATTATTATTATTATTATTATTATTATTATTATTATTATTATTATTATGAGCAACTAGAAGGTGTAATAAGAAAACTTTTTTCATTTTTCATTTAATTAAACATCCTTATTTCATTTGCAGGATCTGCTCGGCATGTAGTGGACAACATTTCTCCTGAGTTCCTCGGTTGCGAAATGAAGAGAAAAAATCCTTAAAACACGTGGTGTAATGAATCTCGGTTTCAGGGATCTGATGCCGAAACCAACTGGCAGCGAAACGTCTGTAGTATGTGAACAAATGCATAGCGCCTAAACCATGCGTAGAATTTTTTCAAATTGAAGAAACCCCGTCAATATGTATCTAGTAGAAGGTTAGAAATTTTAAAACCTTCCTTAGTTTTGGGGAACTTTATATGAAGCCGTAAGAAATGATTCAATTTTCTCAAAAATGGCTCCAAATTTTTTCTTTAAATTTCTTGTAAGAATAGAGTAAAATACACTTATAAAGGTGGCAAAGGTCCAATTTTCATGATTAACTCTGAATTTTCAGAAATTTTAAAAGTGTGCGTTTTTATCATCAACTTCTTACAATTACAATATTGAAGTTAGAGACTTTTCCTTCGAATTAAATTTGATGTGCATAAATAGTTCTTCATTTAAGGTGTGAAGATTGTTTTGTAAATATTAGTAGTTTTTGTGCAATTGTGGGTGAACTATTTGAATTTTAAAATGACAAAAATGATTTTCTCGAAAACGGCTCTTTTTTTTTCTGAACAGTATTATATTTATGAGTACATGCGCTTTAAATAATGTCAAGTAAATTTTCTCGAAATCCCATTTACTTTTATTCAAACAGCTCAAAATTACTCGTTTTCAGAATAGCTTTCTAAACACCATTTTCTCAAAAGGTATTTCAATTTCTTCTTTAAACTATTTCAACGAATAGTGGTAATGGTACTGTTTAATATAATATAATGTAAATGTCTATTTTTGCGTATTCTTTTGTTTTCCCAAAATCTGCACAAATGTTTTTATTTCTTTCAATATCTCATGCCAGTAATATGTACATTTCATGGATATATTATTGAATTTAGAGGAAGTTCTTCAAATTACTTCAAATGAAGTTTTTCGAAAACTCAATAGATTCCTGTGAAAAAGAGCTCAATTTTCGCATTTACAGTAACGCATAACGCCGTTTTTAAATTGCTTCAAATTTTTCAATGAAATTGCTATTTAAGACAAGGTTTTAGCCTTCTTTAATACTCTTAAAATAATATTTCGGTTCTATTTGGTAATCGAAAAGTTGAGAAAATGGCAAAAAAATGTATTTTGAGCGGTGATAGATGCCAGCTGGCAAGAGGATGAGGGAAGACCATAGAGCCGGTCCACTCCAAAGGAAATTAGAAAACTTAACTTCGAGATAGGCTGTGCTATTCTGTAGCACTTCCTGCCACATATGTAATTTAGTAATCCAAACTGCAGGACCACTTGCTTGTAGACATGTACCAAATTGAAGTTTTTTGGGATTCAATTTAATAAATAACAAATTGTATTTTTGAGTGATAATCATTTGGTGTTTCTGTTGCGTTAATCTCAGGTTTTTTGGCCCACTATCTGCCTTGTGAACTATGTATAAGTCTTTGTGTAACAGTTTGGCATTTTTACCAGGAAGCATTAGCTATTTTCAAACATATTTCTGATGGTTCTTGAGATGTCTGTTGGGTAATCTCCTGAGTATGATAAGTGCTTTATTTAGTTATATTGTTTTGCAGAAATTGTGTGCGTTAGTCACATAACATGATTGGGAAAGACATAAAAATATTTTTTAGTAATTGAAAACGTTTAATACCTGTATCAAAATGTTGAGTAATTCTGATATATTATCGACCTTTTGGATTTTCATCATCCACGATCCATTGAGCAACTAGCCATGCTTTTGGACAACATGTAGCCTGTAATATCGGAATATTAGTGAAACCACTAAGTCCCTAAAACTCTGCTTTGAGATTAATGGCTGAAGTAGAATCATGTAATTTTTTTACTTGTTCATCACTTGTACTAGAGAGGTAAAACATTTTTCTTAATGCAGTTTAATGTATAATATTGTTTTTTTGAAGAAAGCAAGCAAAAATATAGATTTTAGACTTATGTTTGTGCAGATGCAAGTTTCTGTTTATTTATGAAACTTATCAATAATATTCATTTGTATTGAAATTTAGTATAATTTTGATAATAGCCTGAAATTTGGACAGTGTTGATAGCTGGAATGTCATTTTAATAATGATGCAATATTAAAGAAGTAATGGTCACTAGTTATATTTGGACAATTGTCAAAATTCATGGTTTCAATATTTAGTCAATGGCAAAGTAAAATAATCTTTATGTCTGATTACTTGCTCACATTTATTTTGTAAAAAATTGTATTATTGTTTATATTGTGTATGACTATTTACATAATTTAGAAATAAATATTGTGTTTATAAAATAACTTTTATTTTGCACTACCTGACAATAATTCCATTCAGTGATTTAGATCTCCAAATCCTAATATTTTAGTCTTCTTAATTGCCCAGCGTATTTACATAAAAATACTGTATTCATTTGACTTCATTTGAAAACAACTTCATTTTAAATGTCCTGTCGTCAACACGCGCCACCCTCCATTGGTAGAACGCCCTTCGACGCTATTGGTCAATCAGCCCAGATGGCGGCTTCTCCATGAAAATTAGAAATTTGAATAAGAGCCGGATTAACATTGAGTGCCGTCTCTATTAGTATACTCTGACGCCGAGCATGTGTTCTTCCAGTGCCCGCGATACCATCTGGCAGCGACGGCACGTTATGAGGTACTCGATCGACCTGCTGACACCCGAAGCAATGGTTAGTGGATACTGTCTCAGAAAACCAACTGGGATGCGGTGAGCGCATATACGCAGACCATAATAGCTGAGCTCAGGAGAATAGAAGGGAAAGAAGGGAAGTCGATTGATCTTCCTTGATTCTTCCTACGTTTTATGAAGAGAAGTGGCTTGTGACTACTTACTCTAATCCACTCCCATGATGTACGCCTAACGGCGGTTCCATGGGAGGATGAGGAGAAAGGTGGTTTTAGTGGGTAAAAATCTCACACTGTCATGTGGTACGCTCAGCATCGTAGTCTTTAAAGATTTTACCTACCGTCGTGAAATAAAACAGACACGGACAGACACGGACAGACACGGACAGACACGAACAGACACGAACAGACACGAACAGACACGAACAGACACGAACAGACACGGACAGACACGGACAGACACGGACACACGGACAGACACGGACAGACACGGACAGACACGGACAGACACGGACAGACACGGACAGACAGACAGACACGGACAGACACGGACAGACACGGACAACCGACAATCGTTTGGCTTTCAAAAGGTTTTTTCAGCATGAAGGACACATAAAATGATTCACACCACGTCTTAATGGATTTTTTTCTAATTTAGCAATTGGATTTATCAACTTTCTCGTTATCAGAGCCCGGCAATGAATTTTTTTCAGCCGCACATTCGTTTCTTTCGCACATCAATACGTAACTTTCTCCATACTACGTGTATTACTCTATACTCCGTATATACGTACGTATACGAGAAAGTAAAAAGTGGATAAATCCAGTTGCTAAATTAATAAAAAATATCCTCTATCATGTGAAATACCCAGAATCCATTTTTTGTAGGTCCTAAAAACAATTGAAAGCAAAACGTCTTTTCGTCAGTCCGTGAACACTACAAGCGCCTAAACCGGGTGTAGGATTTTTTCCAAATTGAAGTAAATCCTACCCATCTCGAACTAGTTGAAACTTTGAAATTTTGAAAACATTCTTTAAAATTGTGTAAAAGATGTACTTTACCTGAAGATCACTGGACAATTTCTTAACTTTTCCAAAACGTTCCTAATTTTATCTTAAATTTTGTCTCAGAATACAGTGAAATAAATTATAAAAGGGTATAGGTCAGATTTTCACAGTTAACTCTGAAATTTCGGAAATTTTATAAGTGCAAATTATTTCCGGTGTCTTCCTGCAACCACAAAATTAAAAATAAGGTTTTTTGCTTAAAATAAAATGTTTTGATCATAATCAGGTCCTTTAATAAAGTTATGTAAATTTTTTGAACATTTTGTGGTTTCAGCAATATGGCGTGCAAAATTTGCAATTTAAAAAGTACAAAAACAAGATTTTCTCAAAACTGCTCCAAATTTTTTCTTTAAATTTTTGGTATGGATAGTGCTAAATGCACTGTATAAGATGACAAACAATTATAGTGCTCTATTCTTTTGTTTTTTCAAAATTTACACAAATGTAATTTTTTGACTTGTCTCTCACGTCGTTGATATTTATGCAACAAAAATTTGTTAACATTATGGTTTTTGTGAGTCCATGTGCTATAAATAATGTTTTATAAAATTTCTTGAAAACTCGTCAGTTTTCTGTGAAAATTAACTTCAATGTCCGCATTGATAAACGCTTAAATGCCATTTTCTCAAAAATTACTTCACATTTTCTCTTCAGACATTTCGAATGGATAGTTCTAATTGCACTATTTAAACTGACGTAAAGTTAATTTTGGTGTATTATTTTGTTGTTTAAAAATTACACAAATATAATTTTTGGGGCCATTTCACTGCTAAGTCGTTATTATATACACATTTCCATTTGTGTATATTTCATTTGTAAGTGAAGATGCTTGAATGACGTTATTAATGTTCATTAAATGAAGTTTTACAAAAACTCAATAAATTCCAGTAAACAGAGCTTCAAATTTCGCATTTACAGTAATGCTTAATTGTCATTTTCTTAAACATGGCTCTATATTTTTCAATGAAAATTTCTATTCAGAACGAGGTGTTACTCTTCTTTAATATTCTTGAAGTAACATTTCGGTTCTACTATTATAAAACCGAAAAGATGAGAACTTGTAAAAAAATGTACTTTAAGCGACGACAGATACCAGCTGGCCAGAGAATGGACAAGACAGTAAAGGCAGTCCACACCAAGGAAATTAGAACACTTTGCTACAAGACCATCTGTACCATTCTGTAGCACTACTAGTGACTTTCTCGTACACGTACGTATATGGGGGGGGTAATACACGTAGTATAGAAAAAGTTATGTAATGGTGGGCGAAAAAACGGCGAATTTTCGGCAGAAAAAATTCATTGCCGGGCTCCTGTAAGGAAAATGTGCATAAAATCAGTTGCTAATCTTAAAACTTAATCTTAAAAAATCTTATTACATGGCCATGGCGACGAAAAAGTGGATAAATACAGATACTAAATTTAAAAAGAAACACTCAAACACGTGATGTAACCAGAATACATATTTTGTGGATCTTTGATACCGAAAAATTCTAATGACTGCAAAACGTTTGACCATTTGTCCGTCTGTGAAAAACGCTAGCATCTAAATCGTTCAGCCAAGTTTTTCCAAAATTCGTATTTCTGAATCGATCTTGCTGAGGTTGTGGCACCTTGAATTTCAAACCGTTATTTTAATTTTGTGATTACTTTACAAAAAGCCCCTGGGATATTTTCAAAATGTTCCAAACAACCAATGGCTACAACGTTTTTGATACAACGATTTTCAGTGGATAGTGTGAAGGGTAGTTTAGAGAACGGCGCAGATCTCAATGTTCGTTGAGAACCCTGATATTCGAACATAGAAAATTTTCAAATGTTTTCCGGACTCATCCTACAACTACAATTATGTAAATAGTGTTTTACTTTCGTATACGCATGAATATACAGAATAGTAACCGCAGCTTAGAGAAAGTTATGAAAGCCAGCTGAAAATCGCGGAATTTGGCACAAAAAAATAATTGCCGGGCACTGACAACAAAAAGGTGAATAAATGCAGTTGCTAAAGTAAGAAAAAAATCCCGGGCATGGGTCCAATTTTCAGAATTAATTGTGAATTTTCGGAAATTGTAAAATTAGGCATTTCTTTTCAACATCTTAAAACTATAGTATTGAAGATAGAGAGTTTTCCTTCCAAGGAAATTTGATGTCAATATTTTTTTTTCATTAAGATCAAATAAATATTTTTGTAAATATTGAAGGTTTCCATGCAAACGTGCAGGCAATATTTGCAATTTTAAAAATTACAAAATCGAGATTTCCTCAAAAACCGCTCCAAATTGTTTCTTTAAATTTTTGGTATGATTAATGCCAAACGAACCTCTATTCTTTATATGACATTATTTAAAGGGCGTGTACTAATAAATACAATAATTTGACGAAATCTCCTCCAGTGCAAATATGACCGACATGCGAGACAAGTCAAAAAATTCACAATTTTTGTAATATTTGAAAACACAAAAGTATAGAGTAATATGGAGTTTATGTCATCGTATGAGGTTCGTCAAGAAATAATCTTACCAACAATTTAAAGATAAACAGTATTGTCTCTCCTTGCATGCTTCTATTTATTGCAGCTCAAAGAACATTTTTTGAAACTTTTGCAACTTTTCGGTTTTCAAACTAAATTATATTTTAAGAATATTAAAGAATTTGAGCAGTTTTTTATGAAAATGGCGTTAAGCATTACTGTAAATGCGAAATTTAAGCTCATTTTTACAGGAAACTATTGAGTATTCGAAAAACGTGATTTAAAGTAATTTCAAGAACTTTTACTATACATTTGTGTAAATTTTGGAAAAACAAAAGAATTCTCAACAATGAACATTATGTCATAAAACAATGCCATTGCCGCTATCTGTTGAAAAAGTTTGAAGAAAAAATTTGCAGTCATTTTTTAGAAAAATGGCGTTTCCGCTTTTCTGAAAACGCGTAATTTTGAGCTCTTTTGAACAAAAGACTGTTGAGTTTTCGAGAAACTTTATTTGATATTATTTAAAGCACATGTACTCATAAATACAGTAACGTGAAGAAATCGCCTTTAATATAAATATCACCGACGTGAGAGACAAGTAAATAAAATTAAATTTTTGTAAGTTTTGAAATAACATAAGAATAGAGCAATATGGCGTTTATGTCATCATATACGTTTCGTTTGGCACTAACCTGCCAAAAATTTAAAGAAAAAATAAGAAAAAGATTTTGAGGAAATCGTGTTTTTGTCTGTTTTAAAATTGCAAATATTGCACGCACTATTGCAAGAAACTACTAAAATTTTCATTTAAAAAAAATTCATTTCAAAGAAATATACACGACCTTAATGAAAGAACTATTTATGAACAACAAATTTCATTGGAAGGAAAAGTCTCTGTGTTAAATATTGTAATTGTAAGAATTTCCGAAAGTAATTCATACATTTACAATTTCCGAAAAATCAGAGTTAATCGGACTTATGCCATCTTTATAATTTGTGTATTTAATTCATTTCTTACAAGAAATTTAAAGACAAAATTTGGTGCCATTTTTTAGAAAATTTTGAAAATGTCCCTAGAGCTTCATATAAAATCCCCCAAAAATTAACGAATGTTTTTAAATTGGCAGAAGTTCGGTTCACGCAAGAACGACACGGGTCTTCAATGTGGAAAACACCATACCCATGATTTTGGCGTGAATTTTGTTCAGATACACTAGACGGACGGATGTTTTGCTTTCAATTGGGTTTTCGGCATCGTGGGCTTCTGGGATACTGGCTACACAACGTGTTAGATGATTTTGTTTCTTCATTTAGCAACTGGATTTATCAATTTTTCCGTTGTCATGGCTCAGCAATGAATTGTTTTGTGCCGAAAATCCGCGTCTTTTTCACGCAGCATTACATTACTTTCTCTATACTATGTATATTACTCCGTTCAACGTACCAATCCGAGAAAGTAAAAATTAAGAAAAAAATTATATCTTTGGTACGCTTATGCCCTACTGGCCATTAATGGGTTAAGTGCATTCTATAAGAACCAGTTTATTGTTATGCTTTTACACTAATAAACAAACTAGTATCTTCCCAAACCTATAAGGTGCCACTATCTACAGAAGACCAGTGACGTAATTTTTAAACTCCGATGCTTCAACGTTTTTCTGTTTTATGTTTTTTCACCATGCTACTTAACTAGAAAACAGGAGGTTTTTTTGAAGCTGTGGTAAAAATTGACGATTTTTCTTCCGAGAACCCATATTAGGGGACCATAATATCGAAAAATTGGATACATCTTATGGCAAATGACTACCTCTAACACATTGTGTAGTGCGAACGCACCTTTCAGAGTCCTTGAAAGCGAACAGTTGGTTGACCAGAAAACATTCGTCCGTTCGTTCTTCCTCATATCGGCGAAATTGGCAAAAAGTGCGCAGATAGTGCAATATTTGTAAAGGAGCATTTTACGAACGTTATCTTAAGTTGTTTTTTGTGATATCTACGTCAACAAAAATGTTTTATATACTGCTGTTCTGCTGTTTACTTCATTGAATGGGTAATGGCGACCGTGTGCACAGTTCTGTTGGCAGTCGCCCTATGTTCTACATGTGCTCTTTAATAAGTTGTGCGGTACCTTGCTAACGAGTACCGGTGTTAAAAACACCAGTTTTGATTTAGGCATGTTCTACTTCCTAGACCGCAACTCAAGCCATCTAAACCAGCGAAATTTTTAGATTCTGCGGTACCAATGCATAGATGTATAGATGAAAATACCATAAGCTTACTGCGCTTGTGAGTAGTTTTCGAGGGAGTAACTTTTTCTCCAAACTTTCCGTACTAAAAATACTAATTGCATTGTTCAAGAAAACAAAAGTATACAGCAAAACTAATTTTGTTCCATATTTTCTTAATTACACAATTGTATTTTTTTAACATCCATCACGCCATAAATATGCACAATTCAAGGGATTTGAATACATTTTTGCATTCGTGCTTCAAATGACATGAAATAAAGTTTTTCAAAAAAACTCAAAAGATTTCTAGAAGTAGAGCTTCAATTTTGCATTTACACTAGAACTTAAACAAAAGTTTTCTTAAAAACGGCCTGAATTTTTGTAATTGAAAATTTCCTATGCGATCTTTTTATTATTTTGAAGTAATTTTGAGTTTACCATTAAAAACTGGAAAAATTGGAAAAACTTTCAGAAAAAATACTTCGTGACAGTAGATGGCAGCCAGTATGGGCATTCAGAAGTCCGAAAAGCTAACTCAGACCAAAGATATTGGGTAACTCCACGGTCCGAGAATGTCCAGCCCTGCGCAGCGCTCGCGACCCCACCCACCCACGCCACACCCTTCAAAAAGGCGGGCGGCGCCTCGGGCCAGCGCAGCCGCCCGTCGACCGCCCACGCACACGCCCGCGTCCAGCCATGGCTCCGCTTCACGTCCTCGCCTCGCACCCTCAAGACGCCACAGGTACGCCCACTGCACTTCACGCTCGCGCCTGCCCGACGAGCGGGGCGTCTCGTCACACCAGCCCATTCAACCCAGCGTTGCAGCTTCACCCCAGTGCGATGAAACATCTGCCGAGAGCAGACTGATTCACTGAACGCTTAACGGGGACGAATTTTTAACGGGAGTAATCGCTTAGGATGTGCCGACAGGATAAGGATGTTTTAAAATACACACAGTGAGATAATATAATTACTTAATAAAAGGTGAAGATTTAAAGTGAAGTATACGAGTATGTAATGCCACCCTTCAACATATTTTAGACGGTTAATTATTATTTAATGGTCATTATATTTTATACTCATTACTTTACTCGGTAATGTAATAACGTATATCAAATTATAAAGAAAACACTTTTCTAAATTTCCAATCAAATAACTTATCAATTTGTAAAGAAGAAGGTGAAGAAAAGGTTACACAAACGAGAAGGTAATGATAAAGTGGCTATCAAGACTTTAGTGATGTTTGCTAAAATTGTTAACTGATTAATTATGTTTAATTTTATTTCACCCTGATATCACATTTTCAGTTTAGGAGTCATTATTACGTAATATTTGACTCCATGTACGTAAGTACAACAACTTTTTCCTTTCAAAAATGCTGTTCAAACTCTCAGTAATTAAACACTCATGGATACCATCGTTTATAATTGTGAATGTGTTCATTGGACATGGTAGTCTTAGAGTCCGAACCTTCAGCGCACTATGTAAATCTGAGAGTCTTTGAGCTCCAACTTAGACTTTGTGAGCCTTAGATGCTACGCAAGTTAAGGTCTCTCAGCCTTGAGCAAAATGGGACAGAGCGGATGAACCTTATGACGTTCACTGTCCTATGGTCCATATGTGGTTCACAAGACACAAAACCCATGGTTTGGCTACGTCCATGAACCACTTGTTGGTCACAGACATTTACAATTTTTATGGCAAACCTTTCCATTGAACTCCCTGTAATTGCACAGATTTTGGCGTGGACTTGTTAGGACGGTCATAGAATTTAGAAATGCACCCAGACATATGAAAAAAGTTTGAGAATTATTTTTATATTTGAGAATATTACAGTACAATTTTCTTTCAGTCGGGCAGGTTTAGACGTGGAGAGAGATTTGATGTTCTCCTAGACACGGAAAGTGCTACCACGTCAGAGTCTGGGGTCCTAAACATTCTTCGCGCCCATGGTGCCTACCGGCGAGGGCTACATCTTGGTGCCTGACTGCGATGGCAACGTCCACGTTGTGAACCTGACGAACGTGCAGCCAGAAGACACCCCAACGCCCTCTTTTCAACGGAGAGGATGTCGCCCTCATGCTCTACACGAGGTGAGTACTCCAATCGTAGTCTCCAAGAAGTTGCCAGCGATTCCTAAAAGCACACAACTGATCATTTGCTCGTGTTTCAGGAACAATCCATCTACACCTGAGTACATCCTCGAATCTGATCCGTCGAAGTCTCCCAGCTTTAACCCCGCCAACCCCACGCGCTTTGTCATTCATGGTTGGACGTCCAGCCACAAACAGATGGTCCCCATCTGTCAAGGTAATCCGCACTCTGCACGTGCGTTTGCAGAATTCGTAGCATAAGAATAGCTGCGATTTTAAGCATTTACCTCTTGTTCAATTTCATTTATTTGGCCACAAAGTTTTGACAGACTACCTATTACAAAAATTCTATTATAAATTTATACACATGTATACAGAATTTGTCTAAGTAGAGCGATGAGCTGGGAACCTATTTTCCCATGTTTCAGTCAAGACAATTTAAAACAAACAAAAAATATAAAGAAACCAAGATAATACATATTTGCAACAGGCGGAAATGCTCATTCAGCATGGCAGTTGTGAACAGTATTGATCATGTTTAACTGCAACCATGTTTTAATTGCCATGCCAGACTTGCGTTTGCAGAAGATGTATATTACTTTGATTTCTTTTTTATATTTATTTGTTTTAAATTGTCTAGCCTGGGGATAGGGAAATATGAGTTCCCCAAAACGTCGCTCTATAGTTTGCAGATAAATTCTGAATATACGTGTATAAATTCATAACAGAATCTTCGTAATAAGCTGACAGTCAAAAATCTTGTGATCGAATACATGCAACTGAGTTGAAGTGAACGACATACAATCCTTTGCATGTGAAATTTATCTGTTGTTCGCTCCGCAGCTTATATGAACACCACCAAGGACTACAACGTCGTGTTGGTCGACTGGCACAACCTCGCTTGTTGCGATTATGGCACCTCCAAGCTCTACTCCCGGTGCGTGGGAGAATACTTGGCGCAGGTGATCAAGCATCTCGTAGCTGACCGCGGACTCAGCCTGATGACTTGTGCATCATCGGGCACAGCCTGCGCCCAGGCCGCAGGCGTCGCCGGCAACCGCCTCGGCGGACTCGCCGGGTGTATTTGCGGTGAGTCATTGGCGCGCCTCTTTGACTACGATTCTTTCTGGATGTATGGTGCGAAGCTCATTGGATAAACTTTATTAGGGAGAATGTCCGAAAGTTACCATATGTTGGCTTTAAGGGTGGCTCCACACATTCATTTTTCTGCGAGTAGCTAGCAACCGCTCGCCGAATCACAAGTCGTGTGGATGAGTTGCTTGCAATTCGTAGAGTGATGAACACTCGGTGCTCGTCCTATCCACCGCGTGTCGGGCTTTTGGACACACGAATGGAAGCGAACATTCGCCGAACACGTCAGCTGCTCGGGATTGGGCGAGCAGTAGCTCGCTGCTCGGCGAATGCCGAATGTGTGGATCCGCTTTAAGAACATTGCTAGAATTAATGTTAGTTGAAGGAACCACAGATCCAGTAACATTACGAGGTTGGCAAGATTGTATTGTTAAAAGGATATAACACATCCATAAAAATACTCCCAACCGCATTAATATGCAAATGTAATTACAGTATCTGAAACTTCGCTTCATAGGAGCGTTATATACGTATATCGTCCATTACCTTTATTGAAAATATTACTTGGAGAATATTAATATGCAATAACTCTCATATGCCAGCTTCTAATACAATGTATTCACAAAGGTTTTTTCATGAAATGGCTTCATGAAATGGCTTCATAAAATAGTTCATATAATGTTGTTCAAAAATTAAATTCTTTTAGAAGCAACACTTCGCCTGCACTCGTAAAAGGCAATATAATTTATTAAATTTTACGTTTTGGAGCAATAATTTCGATAAGAGACGTGAAAATGATTAATTAGAAATCAGTATCGGCAGTTCATTGGATTATTCGTTACATTTCAATTACGAGATATTATTTTTTCAATTTTATTTTTCACACCTTGTATTACAAAATGGCTGGCTGCGACACAATGCATTTAATATTTAAGATGGTGAAGATACACATTTGGGGACCGATTTTCAAAATGATACTCTACACCTGTCTCAAAAAGTTGTCCCTGGAGAAAAATGAGCGAGAGATGCCATTTGCTGAGAGGATAGGTGAGGCTTAACCGCTGCTGCCATCGGCACTGGTCATTGTCGTAGGTCTGGATGCCGCGGCACCTCTCTTCGGCACCACCTCTGAGAAGAATCGGCTGGACCCCTCGGACGCCAAGTGCGTGCAGGGCATCCACACCAACGCCGGCTGCCTCGGCTGGAAAGATCCGCTGGGCCATGTCGACTTCTACCCCAACGGCGGCTCCTACCAGTGTGGCTGCTTCCCCGACGTCTGCGGTAAGTTGATTGATTGTCAGTGATTCCGGGCGCGTCAACTGCTACGGTCATTAGTCCCGTAAGTGTAGTGCATACTCCCCCATCTGGTGGTGACGGTTATCTTTTCCCACTGGATGGCGAGATCCAGCCCCGACCTATCGTCAACTAGCGAGGATTTTCCGTACCAAGTGTCTCCCATCAGCGGGGCACCGCACCAGCCGGGAAAAGATCTAAGCTCCCGACCGGACTCCCGGCTTGTGTGGTAGTGTAGTGTATGTGTGTTAGTGTGTGAGAGGGTTGAGGATAGGTCAACGGAGGGGAAGGCGGTCCGTGGACCGTTTTTTAGAGTGCTGTTCCGGCATTCACTTGATGTTCACGAAAAACTACCGATCAGAGGAAGCGGCCGCTAGAGTTCTCCTCCTCCAGACAGTGACTGAATATGATTTAGCTCAGAAGCTAATGTCGAAAATTGTGCCACTGTCTGAACTCGAAAGAAGGACCTCCAAGTCAGAGGCACTGCAGTGACATCAGTCGAAGCCCTGATCCATTTTTCTCGTCACTCGTGGTATGCGCTCCTGGGTCGCCTGTGCGCCCTGTATCCGTCGCTCTGGTCTCTCGAACTCGATACCTTTGCAGTGATTCTTATCCTCTCTTTTGGGCCATTCTTTCAGCTCCTCGTTGATAAAACGTGTTTTCCGCACCCGTCCCTTCAAAATTTTAGTTACATTGTACAGTCCCTTGTCAACCTCGATGGTCGAGGTGGCAAGATCGTTTGTTGACTCAGCGCGTCGATCGGCGGGGTCGCGGGTTCGACTCCCGCCGTGGGCATTGTTGTTTGTTCCTTGTCTTTCATGTCAGTGTGTTGTCGCGGAAGGCCTTGTTATTCTGCTGACCAAAGAACGAGGATCCTGCAAGTATGTCTAGTGTAAGAGGTTGATAAGTGCCCCCGTGAGGGACGTAGAGGGTAACCAGGGCAGGTAGACGAAATCGGCATTTCCTGAAAGCTGCAAAAAGGAGGAAGGAAGAAAATTAATGCTCTGAATCATTATTGATCATCAATCAACGTTTTCCTTTAATAAATTCATGACAATAAATTTAAAAAAGTTAATGTATCTATCGAACGTAAAGTTAAAAATATTACATAATACCCAAGTAGTTAGATATGAATTATTTTACTTCCAGGGAGAAAAATGTATTCTCCATGCACACTTCTAAATAACTAGATGTCTGCGAAATGACTATACTTAATTTCATACAAATCAAAGACTGTATTGGTGTGTCGATATCGCAAAAACCGTCAACTTTCATTTTCGTATTTCTTTGATTTCGACTTCATATGACGTTTGGTACCGCAGAAATTCATTTTTTCTTTCCATATAGTCTGCGATTATTGCTGCTTACAAAAACTTTGGAAATACAGTATGAATCCTCGGTTTAAACACGTGAATTACGAAGAATTATTGTGCATTAGATTGAAAAGCTACTTATTGCATGAATATTTTTAGCAGTTTTACATAAGAAATAAAATGTTTTTATGCAAAATAAATTACGTGAATTCATAACACGACCTATGACATTTTGAAGTCAATTTCATGCAAAGAAAGGGATAGTTTTATTCCATATTGTGTAGGCTATATGAAAGAGAAAAAGAGAATATTTTTATTTATTTATTTATTTATTTATTAATTTTACGTCAAAAACAGTTAAAAATTGCGTATGACGTGCTATGGGGAAAAGTGAATTGTGTGCACATTTTCAAAATTCTGTGATCCTTACACTAAGTCATATACTACTTGAATTTTTGAAATGGGAGAAAAAAAACTCCCATGTAATAAAATTTATTTTCAAGGATAAACAAGCAATAAATTTTGAATTTTGAAAGGGAGAAAAAAAAACAAAAAAAAACTTCCATGTAATAAAATCTATTTTCAGGGATAAATAAGCAATAAATTTTGAATTTTGAAAGGGAGAAAAAAAACAAAGAAACTCCCATGTAATAAAATCTATTTTCAAAGATAAATAAGCAATAAATTTTGGCTCTTATTACTCTGATGTCACCTCGACACGTGTTGTCTGCGTCTGTTCGCACAACCGCGCCGTCGACTACTACGCCGAGCTGGTGGTGTCAAGTAAACTTCCTGGCGCCAAGTGCGACAACTACCTTTTAACATGAGAACAGAAATGATGCTGCAACAACTCTCATGCAACCAAGGGCGAATGGACAAACTTTTCGTAAGTAAATTGCTAACGTAATTGGCTAATGGCAGTGGAATTATTCTGTTGCTTTTTCTAAATCCACGGGTTACACTTTTTCAGTCAGCCTAACTGACTTTCATTTGTTTTAATTCATATATACAACCATTTAATAGGGTACAATGGCACATTATCGTTCATAAAGCCGATGCGTTCAAACGAAACGTATTTGGTAATTTCGAAATCTCAGGATGTTAACGATCATGAGACCTGTACCAAAATTAAAATGTTGGTTTAAATTCAAGCAGCCGCAACATCGGCTACATCCATTGCAAATCTCAATTTTGTAGAAAATCGGCTGAACGGTTTCACCGCTAGCATGGGTCACATTCGGACGGACAGACGACGGATAGACATTTTGCCGGCATTCAATTTTTCGATATCAAAGACCCACAAAACATTGATTTTGACAACACTAGCTGATAGAGGAAGTTCACTACGAAGACCCGATAATAAGAGCTTTTCTGCTGAAAATTTCGCAGTTTTTCCCGCAGCATTACATTACTTTCTCTGTACTGTGTAAGATATAGCGGAGAAAATAACCAAAATGTCTCACTACCTTAGATCGCGAAACCAGGAGGTCGTGTTACAGAAACTTTCACGAAGGTGGGAGTTCCTTTGGAATAAATCGAGAAAAGTAGAGATGGAACAAATCACGATTCATAACAGAAATATTTTATGTAATTGTAGAAAAAAAGTGTTGTATATACTTCGTTAGTGAAATTATTATTTTTCTATCTCGATTGAGGATTTTGCCGAAGACTTTTCGGTCTCGTCAAAAAAGCCATCTCTGACTGTGGAAAAATAAAACTTAACGACTTTATACAAAAGTAACTATTGGCATGCTGCTTTGTGTAAATATTTCCAAGGCATTAAATTTCACAATGAAAGAACGTTTTTAATTAACAAGATATATTTATTGATCAATAAATTAGTAAATGAATAATGTAAAGTCTAATTACTACAGATCGGAGATAAGTTTCTAAACATTTGTAGGTCTCTAACAGGAAATAATAGCTAATAAATATTTATTTGACGTGAATCAAATGTTACAGAAAAATTAAAGAACATCAAAACGTAAAAATTTCCCTGAGAATTGTTACAGAGAGTTGTTATTTTCCAAGTTCCATTTTCGTGTTTCTGATGTATTCTCGTCGATTATCGTATTTGCTGGTGCATAAGAAACACCGGAGTATAGGACGCACCCCTTTCTTCAAGAATTATTTCCTTCTTTAATGTTAAATTTTATACTTGATTATTATTTTATTAAAGGAATAGGAATTTGACCTGTAAAAAGCAATGACCTTTTCTTCATATTCTTCCGGGAGTCTTTACGATATTCTTCTAGTACCCATGGAAAGACTGTGATTTACACCATGACGTTGACCCAACGAAATTTTCGACATTATTTCTTCTTGCAATATTTTTAGCTTCTGTATAAAACAATTTTGTAGAAATACAAGTTCCTGTTTTTCATAGTACAAAAATGTTACTTTTGTAGTGCTATATACTAGGCATTGAAACAGTTGCAAAAATGCTCATCCGTTGTATAACACACATCCCGTTTTTAACGAGTTTCTGAAGGCAAAAGTGCGTCTTATTCATCGGCAAATACGATAAATCGCTTTTCACCTATAGCATTGACCTCTATAATTGATACAGTCCCATGTTACTGGCTTTTCTAAATCAACAAAGACTTCTTTGAATTCCATAGCAATAACTAAACAAACTTTCAACTATTTGTTTACAAAGATCTTGCTAAGTCATTATCTTTTTGTTGCAGGGTTCCTGGCAGCTTCTACCTCAACACGAACCCGAAATCTCCTTACGCCCAGGGCGACACCGGCCTGTAAACAATGATTTCGTTTAATGAACGGACATTTATATATATATTGACAAAATTATTTTGTTAATTGTGTGAATATATTGGAATATACACTTAAATGCATATTTTTTATTTTATTTCATTTTTTGAAAAACTGTCTACCTATCTTCTTTCGTTGCAATCTTTCGAAGAAACAAAAATATTATAATTTTTATTTATATTTAACAAAACGCAAAAAACACTATACTATATTTCCATAGTATATGTGGAAACAGAGATAATAGGTAATAATCGTAACTGGTTTGATAGAAAACTACCTCGAGACAAACATGTAGGGAACCCGGCGCTAGCCGTGCTACAACTTAGCTCAGAGTTGCTCAAATTGCCAGCTAGTTAAGGCAAAGAAGTAGAACACAGACAAGTGTCTGAATTGGACCACGGCATTTGTAGCCTAAGAGTATTTGGATCGTGTAAGATAGGACAAATACTTGGCAGCACTGACGTGGTAAGGCATTGCTTGTAACAACATGTCTGTGTATATGCATATTTGTCACGAGTATCCTGTCTTGGCGCATTTCTGGTGGGTATCCCAATAATAAGAAACAATATAAATCAATCATACATTGAAACGCCGTTGAGACAGTAACCCCACCGCCACCTCGCAAGTTTGCCCGGGTGGACACAGCATAGAACATGGGATGGTATGTCTGAGTCTGCGTTTTATTTACTTCCTCGAAAATGGTGCATTTATCAACCAGGCCCTCCGACCACACACCACTAACTCTACCTTGTGATTGAGACTGGAATGAACGTGTTATACACTAAACAGAAAATGTCGTGGGTGAAATTATTGCTTTAATATTACAAAAAAATCAAATGCGTCACAATAATGGACTGAAAATCACAATGCATCCTTGAATTACTCTATTGAATTGTTTAACTTACTGTAATTACATTAATTTCTATTTTAATTACAGCCAGACAAACATAATTTTCCCAACCCGCATCCAATTTCTTCCGGAAATTATTTCACGAATTACTTCAAGCCCAAATGAGAGTGGTATAGCTGTTGGCTAAGAGCATCAACCGATGTCACCAATCACTGAATCACTCAATCAATCAATCGTCTACGGTACAGGAAACTGGAGACCAGAACACACATTCGTCGGCGAGCACTCTATAATGGAGGTTATTCTTGAGGTCGATGTTCCACAGAAAACATGGAAACATATTTAGCAAAATAGCCCTGAGTTAATGTCCTGATGTTCATGGAGTTAACCTTATAATTACATCTCAGTAGGGATGAAAACCTAAATGCCACTCCTGTATAATTATTTATCAGGCTATCTACAGGAAGTGCCTAAAAGAAAACTCGCGCATCAGTTCACCCAGGAGTCTAGAAATAATCAACAAACTCAATATTCCGTTCGTGTTTTAAACACTAGTACAATCTCGAAAATACGTTCCAAGCGGAAGCGGAAAGTTCGTCATACCAGCCTGGATTAGCATCGCCAAAATTATGTAATTTTCTTAGGTTGTTTTAAACAATTGAAATGGGATTAGTCATTATCAATAATAGTATTTATTTCAAAATAGCAGCTTTCGATGGTTTAGATTAACACTTTCATCAGTCATCAGTTTTTTGATACAAGAAAATATAAAATTAGAATTAACATTGTTACCTAATTTAAAAACATCTTCAGAAATGAAAGGAGAAGAATTAAAGAAAAGATATAAAATAATTTATGTAATTTAAAACATCTTAAGAAATGAAAGGAGAAGAATTAAAGAAAGGAAAGGAAAGAAGGGACGGAGAGTTATATCTTTATGTATTATAGTAGTTTTAAATTTAAGCAAGAAAATGAATGAAAATATAGTACATGTACAATTTTGAGAGAGAAAATACGAAAAGTAAGTTGAGCTTCTGTTGTCTGGGAGCCACAAAAACGACTACGCGGGCTCGGGCGTGCCTCGCAGCTTAAGTACCGGCTGTGGGGTGGAGGAGGAGGGTTAATGGCCTGGGTGCGGTGTGCTGTGTTGTGTCACCCCCGAAGAGTGTGGTGTGAGGGTGGTGTCAAAAAAGTAATTTTAGCAGAGGAATGTGCTTCATTCATCTCAATAGTAACCTATTAACAACATAAACTACAACCCCTCCTCTCTGCTGGGATGGCATTACAGATGTGAGTATATTATTTAATTTTTGTAGAACAATTTTTAGCTAAGTTACAGAATATTTACAATTTCCTTATTATCTATTACAAAAAAAATTAAATACGGTACCTTGCAACATCATTGCTTCTCATACGTGTGTTTTTTGGTAACATTATTCTTGAACAGTGTTGTTTTCATTTTCTTTTATATTAGCCCTGAGGATGGAAATAAAAGTTTCCGAAACGTTGGCAAACAACTAGCTGAAAATTTTCTGACTGCCTTGTTAACTCGCTTCAACATTAATTTATGGTCGTAAAGTAATTCCCATTGCTAACATAATGAAAAATTTCTGAAGTTTTTATTTCCCCCCGTATCCATTCGTATCTACGGAGATATATACGTAGTACAAGAAAAATTTATGTACTGCTGCGGCAAATCGATTTCTAGATTTCAACGAAAATACACGTTTTGGGGTCCCCTGGTACCAAAAAAGTGTTTTTTTTCAAAACATCCGTTCGTCCGTCGTATGTGAACAAGTCTAGCGCCTAAACTACACGTACGATCTTTTCCAAATTGAAGGAACCCCTATCCATCGAGCTCTAGGTTGAAGCTTCGAAATTTGGAAAACCATTTCCCAAAATTTGCATGCTCGTGTATGTAAGTAAGAGGATAGGACAAGGAAGAGGAAGGAAAGATCACGCGTGGTCCGTGGCCCGTTTGTTGGGGTACTGCCCGGCATTCGCCTGATGTTGATCGAAGAAACTACGGAAAATTACTAATCAGAGCAGCTGGCCGCTAGAACTCTCCTCCAGACAGCCGACTACCCTTTCATACATTACAAGGATTGCTAAAAGAAATGAATTTTATCGCACCGCGGAACAACAAAACATTTCGTGAGAAGCACCTATTGTTCGGCATTTGAAATATTTAAGAACGCTAGGAAATTTGGTAATGAAATAATTTATTTAATCATAATATATGTTTATTCTAGTGAGATGACTCGTGAATTTAAGCACGAAACTGTTAAATTTCTAAGTAAATAACATTTAAAACCAATATAATTGAAAGATACTATATTTATACGGGATATTCACAGTAACACTGAACAATATCCATCGCGTTTTATAATACGGAATTAGAGATAACCAATTTATTAATGTATTTTATTAGCTCAGCATAAAAAAATTATTGTTAGTTTTCTTTCTCAAAATACAAAAAGGAAATTTCTTCTGAAATAAATTTAAAGATTCATGAACCCAACATTATATAAGGCTTTGTCTGAACATTGGGGGCAAAGGCCCCCTCTCACCTCCAAGGCCTCAGGCAATATGGCGTTTATAAGCCATCGTATCCGTTTGCACTAACATTACCTAAAACTAGCGGACACACGCACAAACAGACAGAGACACACACACACACACACACAAACAGACAGACAGAGACACACCTTGGGGTCCAAGGGGATGTGATGCGATTACAAGTCTCTCGGAAGAGAGTCTCCTAGCCTCTCCATTCTAACTCCGCTCTCACCTTCAAGAGGTGGACCCTGTCGAGTCGAGTAACCCGTGCCAAGGCTGTGGTAGCCAATCCCACCGACGGTATGATCGACCAACAGACGAGAGAAAGGGTTCTGATGTCTCCTGTCGGAATGGCATGTAACCGCCGTACTGAGCGCCCTGAAAGTATGTCGGGATACGGTCTGTTTGGTTACAAATTTTGGCCCAGGGTAAAGGGGTGAAACTGGGGGACCCTGTAACCCCTAAGCGACGTAACCCAGGTGGCGGACAGGGGAGGAATCTCTAGATATAGAGGTCAAGAGGCAAATGAAAATACCTCACGGACCAACAGGCGGGGAAGGACACTCTCAGTCAAAACTAATATGGAAGGTCTTTTGGGATCTCAGTTTACGGTACCTGGATCCACAGTACCGGCGTCTGTTGGGAGGAGCAAGCGGCCCCAGGCGTCGTCAACCAGCGCGACCGCAGTACTTCAGCAGGACCACTGGCCGCTGTAGTATCCTCGGTTACTAGTGATGATCTTGCGAAACAACAGGCATTGTGTAACCTTGAGAAGAAAATAACTGAGCTTCTCAATTTTAAGCGTTTCGCCATAATGTTCATGTATTCGATCCATACGCATCTTTAACGAGGTGGTAGCACTGGCAAAAGGAGGATCACCCAGACCAGATCCACAGTGCAACAAAACTACTGCGAAGGGAAGAGGCCTTCTCAGACGTCCTCTGGAGAAGGTGGCCGCGGGAGTACTAGTAACGAGAAGCGATCCTTCGCGAAACCGAACCCCAGGTGCTCGCTGCAAGGGAAAGAGTCTGCGAAAAACGGATATAATCCGGGCAGAAATACCTTTACATAATACGTTATTGTGATATGTAAACTGAACTTTTTACAAAAAAATTGTATTACATTTATTATTTTTTGCAAAGCAGAGGTAGAACATAATGACTGTAAAGTATACAATATACTGTATTTTAGCATACTGAAAAATTGATTTCTTTTATCTTCCGAAGCCGTATTGTGTTGAACATTTTTGTATTTCTTCTTCTTTGCCATCTGACCAATCGAATTCTGCAACTTCATTACTAAATTCCTGATTGGAGTCTTCGGTAAGGAGTATTTTGATCAACGTGTCATCGAGCCTTCAAATTTGGCCCTGTAAAGTGTTGAAATAAACTTAACAATCACCTGTGAGTCTCGTACTTACAATTCAAATTCCGAGGTTTCTCTAAATTGTATTTTTCTAAAACAAAATGTTACATTTGACGGAGACCAATAATACAATACCGGTCTAATGGTGAGTTCTGCGACGAATATACGAGTATTGAGTAATGAAAATCATTCAACGTTTCAACATATCGCTCCATGCATTTACAGATTTTACCTATGACATTATTCGTTATCCAGTTTTACGATGCTCAAACTGAAGGTTATACAACAAAGAGCCAAGTCCGCAGCCTCTGGGATATCCCCAGTCGACGCAAGACAATGTAGCAGTGAATGAAGGCATATAAAGGTGAATAAAGGCGTAAGAACTCACACAAGTAGTGTCCAAGATATTTTTTCAAAAGAGAACGACTCAGGTCAGGGGTTGACTCAGACAATCTCTGTCATAGTCAACAATGACCCTCATAAATCTTAAAATGTATTAGCTCAATCGTTAAGGTTTGATAAATCGGTAGTACCGTTAATACAGCTTCACTGATAAACACTTCGTATCCTTCATATCTTTCCACGTTGTATTTGAATACTGAGCATGCCTCGGATCTGTGTCTACTTTCAGTTCACGTTTTCAGAGTTCTCACATTAATTTGCTTTACTGTGTCGATGAGTTTTCATCAATTTTGCATATCAGTCGGACAAGATAAGATATTCAGGAGCTTATCTCAGCGAGTCACGAAACAGATCGCTATCGCATACGTAAAGAATGTAAACTATGTTTTATTGTAGCCTTGATACTGAAGCAATTCGAAATAAATTAGACCTTGGTCATATCATATTGTACATTGGAAAATTTGAAGTGAAAACAAAACAATTGCCGCGGCACATTACTGTAAATAAATCAATGTTATGCTAGTATAACCATGGCAACTCGTGCTAGGCTTAGAAAAAAAGGAAAAGAGAGTATTGCAAGCGGTGCCGGCGCTATAGAGTTTTCTAACGTGGCCGATGATATTAGGTCATTTTTACACCTCCTGCCCTATGAAATGAATCTTTTTAACAGTGGTAAGCACATGGCAGAGGCCATGAGTGCCGTTGAGAAAGGCGTTCGCGAATAAATTGAAATATTCATTTAAAAGGCAGGAGGTGTAAAAATGACCTAATGTCATCGGCCACGTTAGAAAAACCCAAGTATAGGCATGGGCAGACCGGACGATCGCCCGGGGCCCCGCATGACAAGGGGCACGATGATGGGATGGATGGTTTAGTTAGTACTCGAGAAAATCATTATCGTAATTTTATAAGTCTCGGTACAGCAGTCTGATATTTTATAACATTTTCAATTAATTGTTTACCTTAAATAGTAATTGTAGACATTACTTATAAGACTACGAAATTAATCAAATTACGCTAACATTAAAATAGGTCCTACTGAAATTCAGCTCATCATGGAAATTGTATTATTTAATCACGAAATACTTTCACTTAAAATTACGATTATTATTATTATTATTATTATTATTTTTTAAAATTTTTAAAATTCATTTCCAAAACCTTTTTTGGCTTAAACGTTGTAATTTTTATTATTTATTGAAATAAGATAACTCAGAGACTTGACACAACTTTCACACTTTTATTTTTTTCGAGAGGGGAGGGCACTACGTTACAGTATTGCCCCGGGCCCAAAATGGTCTAGCACCCGGCACTGATTGCAATTCAAATCAAAGCATTATTTGTGTATCAAGAATTGAATGGAGAGATACTAATGAGTATAGTCTTCAGTCAATGATAATAATGTATCCAACAAATTAACTTATGTATGAACAGATTGTAAATAAACGTTTAATTTGAAAAAAAAAAATAGTGGGGCGTAGTCACACGCGACCGGAGTCAATATATTCTTAGCTGTTCAGGAGACGCTGCATCCTAACCGCAGTTGCAAAATTTCGGGCGTCATGCGGCGATCTTCCTCTAGGCGCAATGCATTTCCAACCAAGAATATAAGAATGTCGTGATTGTGTAAGAAACGGCAGAGCGTTGCCGAGCCGCTGAAAACGTATTTTTACTTGCTCCCTGCTTTGGGAAAAGTCCTTCAAAAACATATTCATTTCAAATAAATTCGAATGGCGGAGCAGTACCCTACCAAACGGGCCACGGACAGCGCGCGATCTTTCCTTCCTCCTCCTTGTCCTATCCTCTCCCCTTACACACACACTTACTCTAACATGCACTACACTAACACATATTCCGGGAGACCGGTCCGGAGCTTAGAGCTTGTCCCGTCAGGGGCGGTGGCCCGCTAGTGGGAGAGTTCTGGTTAGGGGGAAACCCCACTAGCCAACGGTAGGTCGGCGCCGGATCTTTCCATCCAGCGGGGGAAGATCACCACCATTTCCCGAGGAAAACAACAATATGCACTACATTTACGGGACTAATGACCTAAGCTGTTGACGTTCCGAATCACTAATAACCAACCAACCAAATCAAATAAATTCATTTGTTTAATTAATTATTACTTTCATTAAATGATTAACTTGTTTAAAGGCTGAGCTGCACGGAACGTTTTGTCGTACACAAAACTCCACCCCATCGCGCTTTAGTACAGGGTTGTTGAACTGGCGGCCCGCGGTGCCATTTATTGTGGTCCGCGAAGGGGTATTTGTCAAAATCTCATGCATTCATGTCGGGCGAGAACATTGTGCGCCTAGTGCACGCGCCCTACTGGGATCAACATCCTCTTAATGTAAAAATTAGTTGTTTAGATTTTAAAAAATTTTCTAGTCAATTCAGAAATTCAAAATCATCCCACAATTCTTGAGTATATTTCATATACATTATTTGGAAAATTCGAGTACTTTTCGCGTAATTTTGCGTGAAAGTACGGGCGAGAATGTGGGTGCTGTTTTAACACCACTATTTTTACGTGAGTAATCAGAAGATGGACTACAGTGATCGGTGGATCGTGATCGTGATACCTATTATTTTATCAAGATTGTGATAACTATTGGTTAAACTAATGCAGTTATCGGTGGACATCGGCATGAAGAGAAATTTGCCTTTCCTCATTGTACTTAATGCAATTAACAACAAAATAGCCCTAGGATTTATACACTCGTATAGTCAAATAGATTTAAAAATATGCTGACATGAAGCCTGTTGAATATATATTTTTCACAACGTTTTACTCATCTATTCTTTAGGAGATTAAATCTGTATGTTTAAAAAGTAATATAACTCGATGCCGAAGGAATTTATTTATATTCGTTTGTTTTTCTGTTATAAAGATCCCTCTTTCATTTCTAATATTCAATAAATCTTTTCAAAGGTGTCATTAGAAAGATAATCTCACAGGACGTTGACAAATATAGTTAGTTCACATCAATTTTATGAAAGCAAGGTCGTGATAAAAATGAAGTACCGTGGGGATATTCCACTAGAATCCACTTTCAATCTCATTTAATTTAAAAATCGAAAAGGTTAATATTACATTCTTATATTAATAATATTATTGTTATTATTATAAAATGCACACTACATCATTTACCATTATTTTTCAATGTATTCCGTTTCCCATAAAGCTGGAACTCTTCATTTGATGTGTTTTCGCTTGTAAACTGACGAGATACACCCTCCCTTTCATGTCTATTTTGGGATAATTAAAAAATACGTACTCATTATTTTTTTTCTAAACTCTTCCCTCTTTTGTAACATTTAATTGTGCTCTACCACATCCCACTGACTTTAACGCTTTATTTCCAGTTCGCCTCTACTCATCACTTGCTGATTTACCGAGAGATAAGTTCCCTTTATTTGAAAATTTTGAAAAAATTAAGGCTTCGCGTAAAGTACTCCCAAAATCCAAAATATCCATTTCAAACCCGCAGAGCCTCGAGTAGATTTAAATTGATCGAGGAATATCAATTTTGGAGAATATAGGCTCAAGCGTTGACCACATACCGACACGGAAAGACCGACGCCATCAATCGATTTTTCAGTATCAAGGACTCACAAAACGAATTTTGACTACAGAACGAAATTACGTTTATTAAATATACGGAAAAAAGATTTATCTCCTTTTTCGTCATCAATGTCCGACAGAAAGGATTTTTTCTGTCGGAAAATCGCCGTTTTCCAGCGCACGATTACAATACTTCTCTTCTTACGAAGTAAAGCGTGAAAATAAAACTAGTGGTGCTACATACATTAGCACGTAATTCTTCGCATTTATTCTAAATTTACATTTCCAAAAAATGAGAAAGTTGAACGAAAATGAGATTCGGGCCATTGTTTTAAGCGTCCCTTCTTCAGTCCTTGGAAAAAAATGAAGAAAAATTTGAAACGGTTTTCGAGAAAATAATTTGTTGAAACTGTTGTACTTCAAATTGCTTGAATTTCAAGAACAAATCACGCCAAAAGTATTAGTTTTTTCAAAAAAATTGTTCGTTACCTGCTTTAAAGAGCTGTTTTTTTTAAACAGACGTTATCTGACGCAAAAATCGTTATCTTAAATTTTGTAGTTTTGAAACGTCTACCTTCTGCAATTTTCGCAAAAACAGTTCGCCGCCAATGGGACTAGCAACATACTTTACCTACTTTACCGTCCCTTAATACATATGAGGAAATAATTCAAAGAAAACATTTGGAGCGATTTTTTTTTAGAAAAAAATTAAATAAAAATTGCCTCTATTTCGCGCAAAATTAAAAGAAAATTACTTATATTTTCGAAAATTTGAACTAGGCTTTATTTAATGGTCCGTTTTTAAAATCAGATTTCATTGAGAAAAAATCTCTATCCTCAATATTATAGTTGTAGGAAGACGCCTAAAACATTGCAGTTTTGCAATTTTCAAAAAATCTGGGATTTCAAGGAAGATTAGTCCTGTTCTGAGAACATGAGTCCCATTCTCTTCAGCGTCCTGGTATCCGAGAACACAGTTTAATCAAAATATTTGAAGTCTTTTTGAGAAAAGTTTGAAAATGTTTTTGAGGCTTCATGTAAAGTACCCTCGAAAATCAAAAGATCTGATTGAACTAGAGTTCATTCAGATCGATCGAGGAATATCAATTTTGGAAAAATCGGCAGAACGGTTTAGACTCAATGTTATATATATATATATATATATATATATATATATATATATATATATATATATATATATATATATATATATATATATATATATATATATATAACATCAGGACTAATCCACTTTTTCTCTACCTGTGCCCAACTATAAAATTTTTTCAGCCGAAAGTCCCCCGTTTTCCGGTGCACGATTACGTAACTTTCTCTTCTTAAAGAAGTAAGTGTGAGAAAGTAAATGCAAAACGTTTTTAATATGAAATATTTTATTTTATTTTTTTTTTTATTTTTTTTTAATTTGTTGCGTCCACTCCTTGACGCAACGCGTCTCCAAGACGCCTTCAGGGGCGTTGAGCGCTTTTTGCCCTTGGGAGTAATCCTCCATTAATGGGCATTATTATTTTTAATATTAGTCCAGTCTCGTCACGTCGCAGTCAGTCAGTGCCTTTTATCCCTTCGGCCAGGGCTCGACGCCGTTAGATCCCGGGGTTCCTGGCCGGTCACCCAACCACGAACCCGCGAGTCTCGAATGCGCTTAACCTTCGTGACTTCACGGAGCGTAGTAAACGCATTCGGCTAGCGACGCCGGCTTATCAATACGAATACCTTTTCTGGGCATTTCCTATCCTAATTTTCGCGCAATGAGATTATACCCCCTTCTGTCCGCCCTGCTCGATCTATTTACCCAACCTGCACCGCCCACCCTTCTATGGATCGCCCTCTCCTGCATTAGATACATCCTAATTAATTTTAAATGGCAACTCTTTCTGACCACCGCTTCTAGAAATCCTAGAGGAGTTTTACCCTCGCGGCACTTTAACGTATTCGTAAACGAACTGCGGAGAATGTGATGCTGCAAAAATTCAACCTCGAAATTTTGACGGAAATATGCGTTTTTATCGACCTGATATGCAAAAAGTGTTTTCTTGAAAAAAATATGTCCCCCTGTGTGTAATCAGTACCAGTGACTCAACCAATATTTTGAAAACACAAGAAATCCCCCTCGCTTTCCTATGTAGTAGGTTGGGTTACCTCTTATCTGAACTGCAAGCGAGGAGCAGTTACTCTTAGCTCTCTTCTCATATCAGACAACAAAAGAAAGGCTCTCCACGGCAATGTTTACAGAAGTTCGTCGAACGGAACTACTTGAATTCGCTTAGTCATTCTCTGTTCAGAGGGGTAGAAAATGTTGCACGGTTATCTGCGGCGTATTAATTAAAACTATTCTCTTAGTCAGGGTTGGGCAATATTTAAATACTTGTATTGGAAATATTTATTTTAAATACATTTTGTATTTGAAGAATTGTATTTTTTAGTTTTTTGGAAATGTATTTTGGATACACATTTAAATACATAAAATAGATATTACTTAAAAAAAGAAATACTTAAAATACTTTCATAAAAATAAAATTCGTGGATCGTATTTTTGCATTCATTTCAAAGTTCGTAAAACTATTAATCCAGATATGTCTGAAATTTCTTTGTTTACTTTCATTGAATTTTGATTTAATTACATTAAGAATGCATGTATATTTTAGTTACTGTTCAGAGAGAATATAGCCGAATAAAGCGGTGAAAAGTGCTCCAAAACCAAATCGATAAACGCGATGCTCTTAAGAAAGAGAATATAAAATGACGTAAATTCACAAAAATCAGCCTCCTAGGGCTATCTGTTGCAGAGATTCAACGAAAAACGTGTTTTGCATGTTTTATTTTTTCTCGGCTTCTATAGTGTGTATCAGGTTGAATAAAAATGCAGAGACGGGGAAACATAGTTGAATTTGAAGGTATTTTTGTCAACGGATTTTGACGCCAAATTCATTGAGAATAAACATCTTTTTGAAATTGATTTTCGATGTGATAACGTTGGAATACTGTCTCAATTTTTCCCCTAAAATGGTTTTATAGCACTCTATAACATATATTTTTTCAGATTTTTAAACAATGGGGACGGCAGTGAAAAAATTAAAACAAATTTTTTCAAATGTGAAATTTTAAGCTCTTTTTAATACGAATCTATTGAGTTTTCGAAAAACTACCTTTGAAATCATTTGAAGCACTTCCACTCACAAATATAATAATGCATTCACTAGCCGTCGATGGAAATGTGCATATTAATGACGTGAGATTTTTTTTAATTACATTTCTGTAATTTTTGAAAAAGCAAAAGAATACACAAAAATGAACTTAAGGGCATATTAAAAAGTGCAATAACCACTATCCATTGGAAAAATTTGAAGAAACAATTTAGACCCATTTTGGGGAAAATGGCGTTTGAGCGTTTCTGAAAATGCGGAATGTTGAGCTCATTTTTACAGAAAAGCTTTGAATTTTCAAAAAACTTTATTTTACAGACAGACGGACGGACGAAAGGACGTTTTGAAAAAAAAAACACTTTTCGGTATCCGGGGCCCCAAAAACGTGTACTTCCGTTGAAATCTCGAAATCGATTTTCCGCAGCATTACATAACTTTATACTACTTATATCCGTATGTATTCGAGAAAGTAAAAATGAAATGTGTACGGTTTATTTATTTATTTATTTATTTTACGTCAAAAAACAGTTGAAACTGCGTATGACGTGCTATGGGGAGAAGTGAATTCTGTGCACATTTTCAAATTCTGTAATCCCTACACTGAGTCATATACTACATAAATTTTGGAAAAAAAAAGAGCTCTCATGTAATAAAATCTATTTTCAAGGATCATGTCCTTCGTCAAGGAATAATACTACCTTCCGCGACAACATGGAACGATAATTTGAATAACTATATTTCCCACTGAATTCTAGAAGATGTGCACAGATAATGAAGTTACATTTATGTCCAGAAGCAAAACAAGGGGCCATCTCAGCATTTGCTCAATGGATCAGGGAAACTGGACCTTCACCTGATTGCGCCTTCACTTTACCGCTATCTTGGACCTGTAGAATGAAAAAAGTGTTTTTTGTTCTTTATCAATTTTGTTCGACAAGAGAGTATGATTAATGGATCAGCGTAACTCCATTTTTCATTAAACACTTTAAAAGAGTATCTTCCAAGCTTTCTTACCCTCGAAATTTCCCATAGACAGCTAAAACACTTTCAAAATGCAAAAAACAAAACTCTAAAAAACATATTAACAGGGTTAGAATAAACGTGTCACGTTCTGCTAATTAGAAAATAATCCCCTACCGATTTCGAATCGATTTTCTCAAACCACGTATTTTTAACCTTTGTGCGTTTGCAACACGTTTCTTAAACCTCTTCGGCATTGAGCACATTGAAGTAATCCAAACTTCTTTTTTTGCCTCGCCGGTATTGTGCTATCGTTTAGAGTAGTATAAACAAATCCAAAAATAAAATGTTTATATGATCACTTTGTGAGAGTTTTCCAACCCTTCACCTTTCCTATTATAATCTGTCATTTCTAACCGGCCCTGGTGATAGAAGAGCTAGCGTATAAGGCAAGTATCTTGCTTAGACGCCCACCTTCATCCCTGCGTTTTTATTGTGGCATGGGGTACGTCCCTAGAACCTCCTGTAATATCATTCTACTCTTAATCCCTTGCGGCGACCGGTAAATGTCCGAGTGATCTGGGTGCGATCTCTCTATTACGACAATGAATCTGGATCCTTCACTCCCACGCGGATGACACAAATACCGAGGTAGGATTTTTTTTGTGTGTGTAGACATGCCCCGGATCTGCTACTGATCATTAACACCGTCGTTTCATACAGTCGACACTGATTATGTGAACACCTGGAGACTCACATTTTTGGTACATTATATCAGATTATGTCAAAATTAAATATAATTTCTCCACAATTATTGATTCTATTAATATAGGATGCAGTAATAACCACGAACTGAAAATTTAAAAAATTTTTGTCCTTAAAATTCAATTATTTCAATTGTTTGTTTCGTGAATTGTTCATTAGTCTCTAAGGATCGTAATGCAGTCTTGGCACCCTTCAATACCACTTCCACTGTTAGAACACCGTCCCACTCTCCGAAGGTCCTTTTAATAGCATTGAGATACTTTCGGTAGCAGCATGGCGCAAGCAGCTAATGAAAGTGATCGCTTTTCCGCGCGGCGCGAGGGGTCACCAGGCTGTGACAGTCGCATACTTCTTGACGCCTACGTAGAACGCGCATTGTCCCGTGAAATATCAATTAACAATCAAGATTGAAATTAATTATCAAGTTTTAAACTGAAGCAAGCAATTGCGCGTCGCTCCGCCAAGTTGCTCTCCACGTAGGACACAGCATTTGTTTCCGCAGTGAAACTGAGTGGCGTAAGGTCATCGGTAAAGACCCCATTCCAGGGCCGCCACCTTCACCTCTGCGGAGACTTCTTCGATCCGAAGAACGGAATCTTATGCTTATTTGTAGTATAAGAGAAACGGGACCAATGCCTTAAGTCCACTATAACCGAGGGTTCACTATATCCGAGTTCAGTGGCGAATTCTCCGATACACCGTGTATACCTATGTAGTAATTCGAAGTGTATAAGAAATATTTCATAAATTTGGTAATCTTCTAAACATTTATTGAGATTTTGAAAGCTTTAAAACAGATAAAAAAAAACTTTTTGTTCCAGACAGTCAGTCTTCCACGTTCGTAAGAGCTACGAAGGGGCGGTAGAGTGAGAAGTTTCAAACAGTTCTTAATGCTGACCAGAGACTTCGCTAGCCCAAGCGAATGCACCGCATGCCAGCCGCGATAACCTTTGGTTCCTCATGTTTCAAGGGCGGGGAGAGGGGAGGATGCGCGCCTGGACGGTCGGTAGAAATATTGCGTTGAACAGTCCTTCTCTGACCGTTCGTAAGTTACGCATCTCTCAAGCTATTGTGAAATTGGAGTGTGTTAATGATCCAGAAGTTAGTGGTTTGTTAATTGTCCCACAGAACAATTATTAAAGCCAGACGTTCATACTAATGGGATTTCAGAAAAGCTTAAAATAAAAGGCAACGGTAGAGGTAGCTTTCATAAAGTGCGGTATACTTTAAATAATGTTCAGGATTCGCCACTGTCCGAGTTTACTTTAACCGGAGTCGACTGTTTTTTGGGGGTAGAATTCTCAAACGGACCTTCGTCGGCCCCTTTCACAACAGCTATACTGTTTGTTTTGTTTTTGTTTTTTTTTTTACAGAGCTGCCTCCCAATTCCACTCAAAGCCCGTCACCATTGGTGGCATTATGGCACGGTTTTCGCGTCTTTCTCTGTCGTGCCGCTAGTGTCACATTCTCGCGACCGTATCACGCGGTGCTGCAGATGAAGCGACTCTAGCGGCACAACCGGGGAATACGCGAAAGCCGTCCTGCCACCAAGGGTTGAGCTGGTAATCGAGTTTAAACAGAAAGCGTTGTTTGCCGCAGGCTGCGGCGAAGCCCTCGTCGGCGCCGAGCGAGCCCCCGGGGCCCGGGGCCTCGCTGCCGCCTTACGCGTCGTCTTCCCATCCGCAGCGCGTGGACCGCCGCCGCCCGCGCCCCGGCAGAGCCGGCGCAGCGGACGTCCCCGGCGGCGCCCCCCGGCCGACGGGCCAGCAAGGGCGCCCCGCCGCGGTGCGCAGGCCCTCGGCGGACCCCTGACGCGCGGGGGCTGGCGTATTGTCCACGCCCTTTTCGAGCCCTTGCGTCGCTCCTCGCGCGAGGAGTGCGGGTTGGTTGTTTGACGGGAAATTTTTTACCAAATTTTAGTTCGTTTTTCGATGCAAAATAGTTTCTATTACAAGGCAGCCAACATTTCTGGTTATCCCTTTTGTCTACAACGCTCGTTGCCATCATTTATTCTTATTTCAACTAATGTTGGCAAAGGGTGAGGTAGGTATTCAGGCTCAAGAAAACGTGCGCGTTTTCCAAAAAAAAGGGGCCGCTTTGACAGCTGCTTGGCTACGTAACTGCAAGTTATGTCCATCACTGAATTCGTCAGGTTCGCTTACGTTAGCTCCTGAAGTGGGTTTCTTTACTATCTCTTGCAATGCCATCGACCTACGTGTCATCATTCGTTTCCCGACATGTCAAACTAGTCCCTTCTTAGAGTAACTCCTCTGGCTCTGATTTACACAGATTGGCACTTTTTAAAATTTGGAGTTGGAGGGGGGGACTTTATTTAATCGAGGCTTTGTTACGACTTATTTTTGGTATTAGAGTCTCGATTGGATGACATGGTCCCCCTTTTCCCTTTTACATCGTGCCCTTGAAGTACCACTCTCTTTAAATTGAGTAGCACAGTATTCGGAATCCCCGAGTTCGGAATATTAACGCGTTCGTAAGCTTTCCCGTTAAAATGCACGTAATTTGTCCTGCGTCAGTTGGTCATTAGTATGGTGGGCATCTTCCTACATAGATAACAGTTAATCTCGCAGAGATATAAAATCTTTCTTTCAAAATTCCAAGGAAAACTGAAGATTAATTTTAAAATAAATGATGTATTGATTCTGGTTGTAGAATTCCGAGATATCTGCACACTCGACGAACGTTAAAATGCGAGCATTTTTAGTCTTTGAACAGTCGAGGCCCAGATATTTCGGCAAATTTCCAATACTGTACTATATTTGCACTGATTTCAAAGGTTTGCAAGTGCACTCATTTCCAGAAATTGCCACGCAGATCGGTTTTAGTCAGATTCCGTCTCACAGAAACCCAAAATAAATAAAAAAAATTACAAGCTTTCCTTAAATAATAATCCTTATTACAAAACTCTCAAGGCCTTCCTGCGATGTCAAATTAACGAACCTTCCAGGTTTATCTCAAGCAATCATTTCAGTAAAAGTTCATGAAGTTAGTACGTGAAATTTTTGCATTTTAGGCGTGTTTCATTTAATCTATTTTTCAAAATGTTAGTCTTTATGCGTACGTTTCACTACAATATTTCGATATAAATTCTAATGTAACTTGCATATACCAATATAAAAATGTGCTTTTTCCCTATTGGTGAAATAGCACCTTCCCGGCAGCGCGAAGATATAGTTGAAGGAGAAGCCTATACGGCAGTTCAACAGAGGATCTCCTTCGGTTGTGCAGCTCCATTGAACGTTTTCCCTCTCCTCGTTGAAATGAACACCGTGATATACTGACGATTAATACACGGGAGGAAAGGCAGACAGCTCATTCTCAGAGCGATTCAGATAGTGAAAAGCTGCCATTATTTAAAGAAAATGTCCTCATAGCTATCAAATAAAAAATTTCAAAAATACAATTAAAATGTTCCCTTAAATATCAAAACAATGTTTTCTGGTAATCACATTTGAAAGAGGGAAAATATGACTGTTTTCCTTCCCCTTTTCCCCTCCCCCTGTAAAACCGCACTGATACAGAATCCTCCTCTTAATAGTTACTTCATTCCGTGAAAATGTAGGGAAAGGGCAGGCACGGACAACCACAAGGTGACAAAATGATACGGGAGAGACATTTCGGACATGGATGACCCGAGAAAAGTTTATTATTAAAAATACGTGTTTCGAACTACTTCGGTCTACGGAATTTGATAAGTCTTCGGTGTTTTCTAAAATTCAACGCAGTGCACCGTAACACGAATAAGAAACAGTATTTTGATCACTCACTTCAATATTCTTGAAAGCGGAATATAATTACTCATATCACAGTATCTATTTAGTACACGAGATATTCCTGCACTTTGTCTTGCTGTCAACGCTGTAACAAAGTGGTGGATGTTTTAACACAATAATGAACGCCTCCCCACATATTTTGTTGAAATAAATTCGAGTAATAATTAAAATGTTTGAAGTTCCGATTTACGTACTGTCACTAGAATGTGCATTAAAAGCAAGAAAATACAAAAGAGACCTGGGATTTTAAAATTATATTTAAAGTTGACGTGTGATAGAAAAAGGTTTCAGAAATGTTCCTCTTAATCTACTATGCTACTTTAATGTACTAATTGTTGGAACCTATAAAAATAAAGACTGATGGCAAAACTCTTACACTTCACAATTACAATATGTAATTCGTAAAGAAAATAATTTTGTTTTTTTTCATCCATTAAAATCACAGAAGTGCAATAAATAAAACATTATGATTCATATTCATACTATGTTAATAATATTATATATAATAAATGAACTGTTTATTTTTATAAACCAATCTCTTAATTATTGTCTTGTGTACTTTTTTTACTATTTGTAGAAGACCTTTACATCACTATGACTGTAAAATTACAAAATGGAAAGGACAACAAACCATTAACAGACAATTTCACTTGATGTCACTGAGTGATGAATTTTACAAGGAACTACACATCTTTCACATTCATCTCAATAGTTTCTAAATCCATTTATGGTGGTCATGAATCCCTTCTCAGAGCAAGAACCTAATTGTGAACACACAAGTGAAATAACTACACAACATCATAAAAGCAGTTACAAACATTTCAATGCCTTAAATAATAAATGATGACTTAACTGAAATATAAATAAAATTATATTTAAAGTAAAATATTTTTAATAATAACTTCAATTTTAAAATCCAATTAGAGCTGTAACTATAAATGTAGTTTCTTGTATAACTGTGATTGATACATAATTATAACATTGCAAATTGTACCCAACTAATTTTTCACCCATCTTGTGAAAGGTCTTTACAAAGAAGTGTGGAAGATTGAAATTTGAAGATTTCAATTTCAAACTTTCCTCAGTCAGCTATTATGGTCAGTGGCGAATCGTGAACATTATTCTAAGCATACCGCACTTTATGGTAGCTACCTCTACCGTTGTTTTTTATTTTGAGCTTTTCTGAAATTCCGTCCTAATAATTATCCTATAAGACAATTCACAAACCACGAACGTCTGGATCATTAACACACTCCTTTTGACAAATGCTTGAGAGAAAACGTAACACGAACGACCAGAGGACTGTTCACCGCAATATTTTTCAGTGACTGAATACTCTCTCCCCCTCTGAAACAGGCCCTGGTTATCGCGGCTCGCATCGAGCCTTCGCCTGCGCTAGAATTCTCTGGACAGCATTAACACCCGTCTGAAATTTCTTACTCGACCGCACTTCATGGCGGCGGATGCGGAAAAGGGTTCGGGTCTCCCTAGCAAAACAGTTATTTTTCGCGTCTGTTTTAAAACTTTCAAAATCTCTAATTTTTTACAGGATTACCAAATTTATGATCTATTTATTATACATTTCGAATAACTAAGTACACCGGCGGTATACGCAGTGTACCGGAGAATTCGCCACTGATTACAGTACATCAACCTTCTTGGAAAATTGAAATCAAAGAGCAATATAAGTATCGAATCGCAGTAAAAAGTGTTTAGCTCAAATAGGACAAAATTCCCTTAATAATAATAATAATAAATATACAAGTTTGATTTTCATTAAAATGTTTGAAATGCCAAAAATCACTTTATTATTATTATTTGTGGGTAAGGAGACCCTTTTGGGTTCAAGAAAACTGAAATGAGAAAGTATTTGCTACTGTACCTCACTATATAATACTTCAAAACATCAATCGATGTAATCATTCAAACTATCAATTACATTTACCCTACTTTATATATATATATATATATATATATATATATATATATATATATATATATATATATATATATATATATATATAAATGACTTAATTTTGGATTTTATTTATTACATTCTGATCTATGTACAATCTGTGTGTATCTTTATAGATAAAATGAGTTAAGAATCCAGAAAGACTATATTAACACTTTAAAATAAAGGAAACATTTGTAGGACAAAATAAATTTATGAATTTTCCATAGATAATATATCAAAAAACATGAAACTTTTAAAATTAAATTTTAATGTTTCTCTGTTGCAAATATATTGTTTTTTAAAAAAAATTTTATTGCTTTTGTTACTGGAAAATGAGTCTAACATTTGGGCGAGATATGCTGTGCAGAATGCACTTTTGCTTGGAACGGAGTCAAAACAAAGGTAACCATTAAGAAAACTAAATAATTTTTCTTTAAAACAATTGTCTACAAATCACATGGTGGATTTCAAAATATCAAACTGTTCTCAATTACTGCTCATCAAGTGAAATGATTTTACTTCAGTTTGATAAAAACATGTATGTTTTAATGCAATGCAGTGAAACCTGACTCAAGCAGTCATTATGGTTCCAAGAAAATTAGCCATTCAGAGAATAGCTGCTTAATCCAAGGTTATAAGGTTACGAAGTGAACACCAGCACAAATTGGAAATCTGTTTGAAATAACATTTCGCCTCTACATTATTTAATTTTACATTAAATTAAAAAACTACACTTAACAATAAACTTAATTGATAAAATACAGATAAACGTTTTTACAAAAGGACTTTATTCTTCAATTTTTTCCCCAAAATATGTCAAATAGAGTAGTTTGATTAAGAGGTTTACATCTCTCTTTGGCTGCATGGATTTCAAAACTTCTCAAAAGAATGCCCTCTGTTTTTATAACTTTATTAATTTGTGTCATCCCCAATTAAACATGTTAGCAAGTTTTCGATCTGAAATTCTCTTCTTGTTTTTTAGAATAACTTTCATTCTCCCAGCTAGTATCAATCTCTCTTATGATGAAACTCACTCATTGTCTTCTCTGGACCTAACAAGTAAATTATACTTCAAAATGGAATTCCTATTTAGTACTCTCCATTTAGAAGTTCACAAATGACTTTTGTGTCAATTTCACTCAAGTGGCATGCTTCACAAAGCATGTAACATAAGATACTTACAGAAACTGGACATTTCAAATTCACCAAATAAAATGTATCTGAATAACTATTTTAATGTTCAGTCCTGACAATACTTTCACAAAATATAGTACGATATTTATAATAAGCCAAAAGCATTCATTAGAAGTTCTGATGAATTACTTTAAAAAGAACATTGTAAATTAATATTAATGTACAAAATAACATACTTGTTTAATATCAAGTTCTCTCAAGAACACTGTCTGGGAATTATTGTTTCTATTTTTTGATATCAAGATTAAAATTTTGTATTGCTGAACTGCATCATACTTGAGTCAAACAAAATCTTTTACAAGAAAAAAACTTTTTCTTGTAATAAAACATCATGTCAAAGCAACTATAAAATATATTTAATTTCAGGTTACATAAAGCAACCAATTTTACTGTATATCTACATGTAATCAATGTTGTTAACATGTGGATCAAGGACATTTTTTCTCAATCAGGTTTTCATTTTGTTTCCCTTCATCCATTAATCCTACAACAAACTGAGCACACCCCTTTTCTTGCTGAATGTATTTTTGTCTCTTAAATATCAGATTCACACTAGTATTCTTTTCAACATAAATAGCTCAACTAAAAGGATAATATATTGAAAAACTTTCACACAATAATTCACACCTCTAAAATTCTAAAATCTTTAAGCAGAAGAATATTATTGAAGTCCTGTTCAAGATGATATTTACAATCCTTGACCAGAACATGACATAGATGCACAAAATGTTTCAAATGAAATCATACTGCAAATCTTTAATTTATAAATTTCATTTCATTTCTAAAGGAGAGAATTACTATGGTTTATTAAGTTTATTGCAAATAATGATCAGAACGAATTGGAATCATTTATACAGAGAATAACAGGTATTTAAAGGATGAGAGATACAACAAAACCTGCCTTTAATCTTTAGAGATACTAGAGCCTCCACAACATTGCCATGGTGTTCTCTTAAATCGTTCTGCAAGGCCTCTGGAAATTTCCATTTTCTCTCATCTGTAAAATAAAATCCACAAATTACTAATATCTCTCAAGCTAGAAATGTAAAATTAAAATGCTTTAAAATGAACCCTTTCGATGATATTACATGATAATCACATGTCTTACGAAAAAATGTCATTGAAAAACATAAGCAAATTTCTAGAACAATGAAGGAATAAAAATAAAGAAAATCTCTTAAATATTCATCACAAATGTATATTAGCTCATAAATTAAATTTAACAAAAATTAAAATTCAATGGCAAATTGTTGATTATAATTCCAACACACTGACAAAAACTTATTACCTTCTTGTAGGATGAATATGTAAAAAAAAAAGTTTGTTTACTTTAATAATCACATACAAAATTTTTCTTTTGAATAGGATTCAAAATATGACTTATTGATTATATTTTGTTATTGAAACTTGGCTTAATAAACCAGATAAATTTCAACAAACATGTCTGTACAAGAACATATAATTATAAATAAACACGTTTTGCAAAAATTCCATGTTGGCAGAGAAACGTTTTCTTCAGTTTTGACACTGATTTTCATGGAAAGGTGCCTTTCCTTTTATATGATATACAGTTCAGAATATGTATTTAATTTATTACTCGTTTGCAGCCACACATTGCACGATACAGACATACAGCATTCTTTGTGCCAACAAATTATAGCACAATTTTACATGTCATACAATGCCATCAGCAGTACTTACTATTAGATCAACATCCTCCTTCTTAATAGAAACTTTAAGAAGTTCACGTTCTTTGGCCATCTTTTCAGCAGCTTCTTTATTTCTTCTATCACCGATAATAGTCATGGCCTAAATTTACACATCAATTATTAATTGGACAAAATCAAAATAATCTAAAATACAAGGAGACTTGATTATTTACCCCTGATAAATCGGCAGAACAAATTTCTTTTTCTTCTGCATAATCAGTAACTTTTTCAAGATCAGCGGCTCCACTATCATATTTCGGGGTTTTTCTTCTGGCTTTCTCTTGCGTGACATCGCCCGAATCTCCCCAATATCCCCATTTGCTTCATCTTCGGGCACTCGATTACTCCTATCACCTGCCATGCTCAACTTTTCCACTGGCTCCGACCACCTCTTTCGCACCCGCACTGGCTGATTCGGCTGCGTCCTTATTGCTGCCTGATTCTTCGAAAATTCTGCTTGCAATTTCACCACAGAAGAGATATACTCCTTGCCACAGAACACTTATTTCAACTCATAACCAAGGAATATACAAGAGAATAACCCAGAGTATAAACACAAAGTATAACACAGAGTTTAAACCAGTGTCGACAATTTTCCATATGGATTCTTTGGTAGACGTGATCAGTTGTAACAATCTACGAAAAGTTATCATGAAAATCGGCAAGCCATACTTCCTAAAATGCAGGCATAATGCATTAATAACATAACACTATTTAGTCAAAATAAAACAACTAAGGTCTATGAAAATTGAACATTGCAAAAATTTTTTAAATATTATTACATATTTATGAAATATTGAAATAGTTATGATGGCAGCATTGGTGTGTCTCTTGTGGGCCTTCTTTGCTGGTTTGCACAACAAAGAAATCGTAATTTGAACACGATTTGAGAAAGAGGTTATATAGTTATGAAAACTATATAGTGAACTATCATATGTGTTTCATCTAAATAATATTTATGTGAATTGCGAGAAGAGTGAATAAACGTTTCGTAAAATGCCATTGCCGCAGTTTTTACGTTATCGCTTAGCCAAAAGAGGAATAATCCACGGAGAAGATGCTGGTAATTGTTCTTAGCATTAAAACATTAAATTTGTTTCAAAAACGGATATTAATAGGCTAGTGATACCAGATATACCCTTTAAAGAAGGTAGCCTTTTTATCTTTTTCTCAATAGTCCCCTCTATTGTACTATATTCTCAATTTCTATATAGCATTTTAACCTTGGCCTAAAATGCAAGTTATTGAAAATTATAGTAATTTTCCAAACAAATATTTCACTGTTTCTAAAAGGTATCTTCTGTTTCTCGCTGTATACTGTTTTAATGTACATTTTTTAACCATGATTCGTGTCTATGAAATAAAAATAATAAAACATATTGAAAATTCTGTTTGTTAATAAATTCATAAAGGTCAGATCGTTTGTGTATTCGACTGTCATGTACAGATCCGGGTCACTAAGCATCTACACCAGTGTACTCTCTTCACTTGCATTGCTTGTATCTTGAAGGTTTATGCTTAAGAAGTTCTTGCGATTTATTTATTCATCACCATGATAAGTAAGTTTCTTTATTAGGACGCGAATGCAATCTATAACGGCAATTGCACATGGAAAGTGATATCTTTCTGCCTACTGTTCCCGAACATAGTTCATATGCGTTGGAAACTTAATCCATTCGTGAGCGTTCTCTAAAATTTTATTCATTACAAATGTTACAGTTTTGCAAACAGTTGTTCGGTGAACGCCTTCTTCTCTCGCTACACCTGCTTGGAAATCAGGGTTGCTAACAAAGCGAATATCTGCATCTTCTGCAGTGCCACATTACCGCGTAAGCAGACTGAGCAATTGCTTAGGACCCCGTCAAATTGGAGCCCCTTCAAAAGCAGAGATTTATTGATGTTTGTTAACATTTATAAACAAATTAGCAATGTTATCTAACTAATTATATTTGCTTATTTCCACTTATAATATTAATATTTTTGAGCTCAAAAATATCAATTTTTCAGTCTTTCAAACTTCGGGGTATTAAATGTTCTACCCAAAAGTAAGATTATTCAAACCAACCGAACTTTTGTTTAAGTTCAAGTTTATTATTAGCTTACAGCGCTGCTATTGGTATTCTCCCAATTTCATGTTTAAACTTGACGAAACACTAACATGCATTGTAGATAGAGGATAAAAGACGTTCGTTTATTATTGAAATATACTAGTCCAAATAGCTATTCCGTACACTGATATACCGTCAGCGTCCAATCTGTACACAAAATATGTCATGTATTGAAACATGCCAACAAACTACTCACAATTATTGGGCGTTTCGTCGTAACCCGTTTCCGAATTTATGTTAACATGGGCGCCAGGAAAAAGGTTACGATAATATTTTTAGCTATTATTGCTTCAAAGAAAACTAAATATTGCCCCGCTAGCTGGATCGATGGGTTGCGTCTGAAATAATCGCAATTACCTGTTGATAGCCGATTACCCGATCTGCCATACATACAGGCTGGCGAGGAATCTGAAAATAAATATTTTATCTAGCTACTTATTAGCTCGAATTGGCCAATGAAAATTGTTTGTTTGTTGTTTTTGTTGTTTTTTCAAAAAGAAACTTAGGATTTATTACTTATTGCAGCAAATACTATCCTTTGGTCACTTATTGTATTCGAATCTTTATACTGCACTATACTTTGCGCGCTCTTGATCGACGTCGCCACGAAGGACCATCTTCTCTTCTTCCCGGTGATGCGAATTCCAGAGTCGAAGTACCGCGTTCTTCTTTCCTGTTCTTCCACGCAAACGTTGCCGAGCCACTGATCACTTTTCGCTAAATATTCGTAATTTTAGTTCGATTAAACTTGCAAAATAATACCCAGTTCTTTACGAATTACCAGCGGAAATATTTAAAGTTCCACAAGTTAATTACTCGTACAGAATATTTCTGAGTCCTATCATATACAACTTCTCACAAGTTCTAATTTCCGCGTGTTGTAAAAATAATTAAAGTTCAAACTGTTCGTGAGCTATACTTTTAACACTATCCGCGAGCGACCCACACAGCGTCACCACATATAACAGAATGTCTATTTTCTTATTACTGCTCACATCCCTCCAAACCTCGGCTTTCCTTTATACTGTTTTGTCTAAAGAAATCAGACATACTTCCGCAGTAGTAGACTATCGTTGCTCTCTCCAACCAATCTCCAAATCGTTTTTAAATCTGACTAGCCACGCCGTCACTTTCAATGCCAGTTGAATATTTATTTTATCTTGACAACGACAGATTGCCGTTGCAGACGCCATGTTCCTGTTTAATTGCCTACTTGTTTCCGCATTTACGACAAATAACATTTAAAAAATGATCCACATATTGGTATGTCACAGTATTTATAGCGACAAAGTACTTAAAAAGTGTAGGTCCTATATATGCCCTATATACGAATGCCATAGACCTATATATGCCCTATGGGACCTATAAATTAAACAGTTTGTAAGCATACCATATATAGGTCCCATATCAAAAAAGATAGGAAATATATTTAATAAATATTACTTTAAGGTAGCTTACAAAACACACAACACACTACAAACTTTATTTCTCAGTAACAAAACCCCCATGAAGGAAAAAAGTGGAGTCTACATATTAAAATGTAATAGTTGCAATTCTGCATATGTGGGACAAACAGGTAGGAAGTTTTCCTGTAGGCTAGAGGAACACCTCAGATCCTGGAGACTGAAACAAGATCATTCCACATTTGCCAACCACCTTATTCAAAATAATCACTCTTTCGACCCTGATACAAATTTCAAAATTCTACATTTCGAAAAGAAAGGTACCAAATTAAATATTTTGGAAAATTTAGAAATCTTAAAATTATGCAAAAATCCCAACCTTTTATGCCTCAATGAACAATCCATAGTAAAATCCAGCCCCATCATAAATTTATTAATTGACTAGTTTTACCATCCTTTTATTTCCTCCCTCACCTTCCCGCAGTCTGCATTCGTACAGCGTACGAACAAAATGGCGTCATATTTTGACGACTCTCTATGAACTTATGTGTTTAATCTGTGATACTTGGGTAAGTACTAATTTTAAATAATTATTTTATTGTTCATTAGTTGATATATGATTTTGTATTTAGGTTGATGTTGATAATGTGTAATTTGTTTATGTACTTAAAATTGTAGAACCAGTGAGGATGGGAATAGTGTTCCCGAAACACGTGTTTGGCTAAATATAATCATATTAAAATTATAATTAATACTATTGTAGTAGATACCTCATTGACCACAGAGAGTTGTGTTTTATGTATCTACTATACATGCGAATAGTCAAGTGCAAACCGAAAGTATTAATTAATGTGTTTTAATTGATTAATAAATGAAATGCATAAATATTGTATTCATTTTTTAGTAAAGTTATATTGAAATTTGTCATAAATTTAGAAACAACACGATAAAAATCCTATTTAGATAGATTTAAATTTAATATTAGAAATTTCATTCACATGTATACATTTGGATAAAAAAATTGATCAGTATAAATATTTACTGCTTAGAGCCCCGCGGTCTGGTAATCTGGCTCTGATCTTCTGAACGGCTGATAGCGCTCCACCTCCCGTTTCGTGTGACTCGCCCAGGAAATAAGTAGCTGCCCAATTCACATTTCCTTGATTTAACTGATGTAAGAAAAAACAATCACTTTCGGCACGTTCCATGTGCTTGGAGTAACGTTAGCGAGATCGAATATGCATAAAGAAACAATTAAAAAAAATAAAAACAAACTTCAAGAATGTTAAGACACTCGTCTGGCACACTAGAAAATAATCAGTTTTTGCTTCAAAAATAAAGCTTTCGCTGATATTTATTCACGCCTTTTCAAGCATTTGTTAGAACATTTAGCTTTAGCTACTAGAAAATGCTTTTGCTAAAAAGTGTTAGCTTTTGTTGATTTTTTATTTAGCTAAAACAAATCTTTTGTTTAACACGGGAGTGCTTGCAATAGATCTGCGAGATCCAAGGCACTGCCACTTTTTGTTCTTGAATTATTGCGATGCATTAGTCGTCTGATATTTCATGTATTCCTTTATTGTACATTTGTGAGGTCACCTGACCTTTTATTTTTATCCTTTCGCTGAATCACTTCCCGTGAGCATGTAGAAACTTGATCGCTGCGTTGCACAATATCTGTCATACACGTCGGATGCAATGGCATCGGTGAATTGTGAGCTCTTGGCCTGAGCGGTACGTATCATGGGATTATTTTCAGCCGTGCCTACAACAAGTGCCTATTCAGAAAATGTAATAATTTGTCTTATCTACAATTGACTGTCATATTTTTTTACTAAAGAGAAAGAAGATGAGCAGGATATGTCACTTGAGAAATGAAAAAATGCGAAGATTGCAAAATGGAAAAAAGACAAAAACTTTAAATATTTTTGTGAAAAAGTTAATTTATATATGGTTAGAACGTCTCAAAATAATTTATGGAAATAGTATTTAATATTATTTAATAGGATTATAAGATGTTTAATAATTTTTGCGTTTACCTTGTCAATTTTTACCTTTCTCCCCAAACGTATTCAGACAAGAATTCTGCAGTATAAAATTCATTAACAATTGCATTGGGAAACATGTACAAACCGAATGAAATAAGTATTTCCGTAAATGGACCTTCAGATCACTCGCATTGACAAAAAGTTGCAGCTATATCCGAGAGATACGTTGCGGGCTGACTTTCTATCGTGTGAGTAAAGACGGGGGCGTGTCCGGCGTGCCGCAGGACTCGGTGCGGCTGCTGCAGGGGCTGTACATCGAGGGCGCGTCCTGGAGCACGGAGACGGGCTACCTGGCGCGCTCCAAGCCCAAGGTGCTGGTGGAGGAGCTGCCCTTCCTGCGCGTCAAGCCCATCGAGCTGCGCAACCTCAAGCTGCTGGTGGGTGCTCTGGCAGATGGCAGATGGCGACTCCGGTTCACTCTATCCGATGAATTCAAAATTCAATAGAATTTCTCTACAATTATTAATGTTATTGATATAGAGATAGAGCAAATTACATTAACAGCACGAACTGAAAGTTTCATTATCTTTATTTGTCCTTAAAAATCAATTATTTTCAATTGTCTATTTCTTACTTCATTAGTAATGTTTCTAGATCCTTCTCCAGAATTGGTGCTCTCTCAATACTAGATTCTACATGGTCCTCTGTGTCTAAGTATCGTAAAGCAGTCTTGACACCGTTCGATGCCTCTTGCGCTGTTGGAATTCCGTCCCGCTCTCCGAAGGCCCTTTTATTGGCCTAATTTCATAGGAGATGCTTTCGGTAGACTGTGGCAGTCGCGTGTTTCCTGTCGCCTACGTAGAACTGAACGCGCTTTGTACCGCGGAATCTCGAGTAACATCAAGCTTGAGACTGAAGCAAGCAATCGCGCGTCGCCGCCGCCAGTTGCAGCCCGCGCAGAACACGTCTTTTGTTTCCACAGCGAAACTGAGTGGCTTAAGGTGCCGATTCCTGACCCCTTCCTTTATCTCAGGGGAAATTTCTATTATAAACTTTGGCCGACGAAGTTTTTTCATGCTGTCTAGTGTTGGAATTTGTGGCATCGAGGCGATATATATTTTCCAGGAGGGAATTAATTTCCAGGACGTTCTATTTCCAAAGTTCACTATAGCCGAGGTTCACAATAAACTGCGTCGTCTTATGCTTATTTGTATTGTAAGTGAAACGGGAGCAGTGACTAAGTAAGTTCACTATAGCCGAGTTCACTATAACCGGAGTCGACTGTAGTTTTATTGTAATTACTATTCGAGCGATTACGATTGGCTCGAGAAGGTCAGCCTCGAGCACCGTAAGTTCGAGCGCTATGGGACTCTCAGGTCGGGGCAACTTCTCTGTCGCTTTGCCTCTTGAGGAAGGGGTACGTGACGTGTGCGATGCCTTTCAGGCTAATATTCCATTTATTCAAGGTAGTATTACAGTTAGAGAGCCGCATGACGTTCCAGTTTCAGTCTCGAGCGCCGTAGGCTCGAGCGTCCTGCGTTCTCGGAAATAGAGGCCAGAGCGATGGCCCTGCCGCTTCGCCTGTTCTGAAAGGGATAGGTGACATGTGGAATAGAGTTGCAGAATTACGTAAGCAACAAAAATGGAGAACCTTTCAGGTTAATATTCCATTTATTATTATTATGTGTGTATACCTTTTTACAATTGACACCCAAAAACATTCGTCTCCGGAGCATACCCTATTATAAGTATAATTGTTATTGATGCCAATGTGTGTGTGTGTGTGTGCAGAACACGCTGCGCACGCCCGTGTACACGACGTCGCTGCGGCGCAACGCCATGGGCCAGGGGCTGGTGTTCGAGGCGGACCTGGCCACCAAGGAGCACGTCAGCCACTGGGTGCTGCAGGGCGTCTGCCTCGTGCTCAACACCGACTGAAATACATTGCACGTGGAAATATATTTACCGCTTTGTCCATATCATTTCGTGTATTTCACACTACGCCGCCACGATTGATCGATTGGTGATTCCGAGCGTGTCAACTGCCAAGATCATTAGTCGCAAAAGTGTAGTGCATGCTTTTTTTTATTGCGGAAGGAGGCTGTTATCTTCCCCACTGGATGGTGTGATCCAACGCCGACCTACCGTGGCTAGGGAGATTTTCCCAAACCAGGTATCTCCAACCAGCGGGGCACCGCCCCAGCCGGGACAAGCTCTAAGCTCCCGATCGTCTCCCGGAATATGTGGTAGTGCAGTGCATGTTAGTGTAAGTGTGAGTGTAGGGGGTGAGGATAGGACAAGTAACGGGAAGGAAAGATCGCGCGCGGTCCGGGGCCTGTTTGTTAGGGTACTGCTACGGCTTTCGCCTGGTGTTGATAGGAGAAACCATGGAAAACTACCGAACAGAGTAGCCGGCCGCTAGAATTCCACACCAGACAGCGACAGAACTCGGCCTAGCTGACAAGCTAGTGTCGTAAATCCTGGCATCGTCGGGGGTGGGTGCCTAGGACCTCCCGGTGAGAATCACTGCAGTGACATCAGTTGATGCCCTGAGCCACCTCTTGGCGCTCCGTGTCTACACGTCATGGAATCTTCCCTTCGCCCGCGGGATTCCGCGTGGAGGCGGACGGCGTCCGCAGCAGCGAACACATTCTATTTCCCTTCCCCCGCGTTCCAACGCTGCCTAGGGTCAGGGTTGCCGCATTAGACGGAATTCGGTGGTGTAAAGGTTTGCGGTGGTTAAAGGTTCGGCTGACGGTCATGTATGTGTAACGGTCATCATATCTGACTGTTATATCCAAGTTTCGCGTTTTCAATCCCGATCAAAGGCGTGGATTTCTAAGGGTGAAAAAATCCTTCGTACGCCTTCCTTTGGAGGAGAAGTAAACCAAGCAGTCCCGTGTTGTAGATTGTAAAAAGATTTTCAAGCCTAACTAAAGCCTCTGAACAAAATTCGGAACGCCTATTTCATTGCCAGAGTTACACCTCCCGTCTCTGCCAGACGGTAAAAGGAGCGTAACGAAATTTGCGTGGTCAGGCGGAAGTGCAGGCCTCATGGCCTGAGTCTTACCACCCAAAGTCACTTTATACATCGGTGTGACAGAAATTCAATTTCTAGCCAATACAAGAGAGGGGAGGCGTATTAATGATTCATCGTAAATTCAACAGTTCAATTATTCCAACAAATAGTAATACTACCGAACTATTATTTATACATGTTAAACCTACATGCCTTGATTTGATAGTTATCGCTGTTTATTTTCCCCCAAAATCTTCACTCGATAAGTATTTGGAATTTACTTCTAATCTAGAATCCACTTTTGAAAATAATCCCTCATCGAAATTCTTGATAACGGGTGGCTTTCAAATTGTGATAATGTTCACTGTAATTTCTTCAGCGCTAGAATATTGAATTGACAATGAAGTCTGCAAATACAACACACAATGAATTATATCATTTTAGTACTATCGAATTTAATAGCTAGCTCTAAAATCCACGACTTAATTTTACTAACGCGCCTGGTGTAACAGAATCAAATGGTCCTATCGTCCCCCTTGCGATTACTATCATCCTGCACTCGAATTTGTATTGCGTATTGAAGAGAGTAGTTCGCCACTTGAAGCTTCAGTCGTCAAATGTAACAACAATCTTGCCGCTTTTATATCCATTAGTAACGATTTGAGCTACTTTGATTAAGTATCTTACTTTACAATTCACTCCATTGAATCATCTATTGAGTGTTTGTACAATTATTACTTTATATATATGTAATGTATCTGTTTTTCTATTAGTTAGAAATAGTAACACGAATTTGTTACTCTACCCAATAACAAGTTTCTTTTATTACTTCGCCTGCAAAAAAGGTATAACACAATCACTTATTCTAATCATTAATCTTACCTGCAATAACAAAGAAACAACATTCAATGTTATTATTCAATTTGCAATTTCTTGATAAAGCATAGTCTTTTGAAGCCTTATGTCGTCTCTGAATCAATGCTTTTTTCAACATCCACGCGTCGTTTCGAGATCTGCGCTATCGATCCGCTCATCATTCGATTTAAGCGCCAAACTCAATTGGAGTTAGGGATACCTCCTTGCATATGTGCGACGCCCCACCTACCTGTGTAGTGCCGGCTAGCTCAGGTGACGAGTGAAACCTGAAATTTAGGTTGTGGACGGACGTGGCTTACGTGACAGAGGTCAATTGAAAGAAAGTTTAAAGACAAAAATGTAAATTTAATGAAATTAAAAAATGGTAAATTGACATTATTATCACGAACTCAGTTTTTTTAAACCCTTGTTTTTCATACGATCTTAAAACTAATACGATCAAATTACTTAAAACAAATAAAGCAAAAAGATGCATAACAAATAAAAAGAAAAAAGGGGCCAATGCACGGCCTGCACCTTCTGAATGTTGACAACAGTCCAGGTAAGCCTGAAGGGCGTAATGAATGTTGTTTTGTCTGTCGGGCTCGACAGATTATTAGAATCACCGCTGCGGCAGGAGGACGCGCTGGGGTGAACGGCCTCCAAACAGGCAGCACAGCTGGGCTCCTTTCTTCCTGACGGCACGCCCTTTAGGGGGTGGAGGTGCGATTCCTCTCGCAGCCTGCTCCCATTCAAGAGAGTAAGAGTTAACCACGGCATCAGCTGGGACGTCGGCAGTAGCGATGACGACAGATCGGTGACGACAGATCGTAATTTTCATGTCGCGTAACTTGCGATACACGGCATGAGCGTAAACGAGCAGAGAAACAAATAACGTACTGGAATAAAGTTCTTTTTTTCTCAATCCTAATGACACGCGGTGCGATAATGCCACCACAAATCGCACTCCTAATCATGCTACTTCGCGCTATCCTAGCGCCTACCCAACTCGGATGACCTCCGCGTCCCACCCGTACAACGCCAGGCGTCACCGCCTCTGTCCGCACGACTTGGGCGTCCCGCGCCTCTGTCCAAGACCTCCCCGCTTCTACTGTCTGCCTCAGCGCGTCTCAGCGCTTGCAGACCTCTTTCCCCCCAATTTCCATGAATGTTCTAGGAAGTTTCTACAGAAATTTTTGGAAGACGATGTTGTTACTGGCCGAAAGTTACTACGCCGAAAATAATATTGCTCAATCAGATTACGCGTCTTGTCGGTAATTTGATGGAATTTTCCAGAACGCTCTCTCTCTCGCACACTTCCTGTAAACAAACGCAGGCGGTCGCCGCGCCCGCCCGCGTGGAGCCTGGTCGGTGGTCCCTGAGGGTTTTTCGGAGGCGTTATCTAAACACTACACCCCCTTGCTCGGCGACGCTGGGAGCGGCGTAGATGGCCGTGCGAAGTAGTTTAGGTCGCACCCGGTTAGGGCACTTACGCTTCACGAACAGTAATAACAAAAATAAATGTATTTATTTTTTAATCCAATATTCGGTTACATCATTTGCCCTCCCTTCGGATAGAGATAAAATCGGAGTTTTTTGAAGAATTTTAATTTTGAAAATTAAGAGTTTATCTCGTTGAAAAAAACAAAAAAAACGTTACCGAATATTAGATTCATAACTGGTGAATAATTAAAAGAAAAAATGAATCAAAACAACATTCAATATTCAAGAAAAAAATTTGCGCAACCCTTTACTCAAATAAAAGCAAAAAAAGAACTATTAACTACTATTTAATCAGAATAAAATAATTAAAATCAAAATTCTTCCAATTTTCTCAACGACACGAAGACCGCAAACTGTGCCGGAGCCCAAGGTACCGAAGAATTATGTCAGAGATTGTCAATCAGTGGTTTAAATAAAATCTACAGAATAGTTTAACCTTTAAATGGTCGCAAATTATAAAAATTGTAACTTCCTGGGAGCCCATCAGAATCTTTTTAAGAGGCATACATTTGGGCACGGAATCGTTTCAATAACAAATGGTCAGTAAATAGAGGAAAAATTTATGGAATAATCAGCAGGCTGATCACTGCTCTAGGGGTCTGACAAGTACTTTGTCACCTACGTGAAAGTGGTAGGAGGTTCTTTACGAAAGGCTACCTCTTCCTGGCATTCTTTTCCAGACGTACGTCAACCCGTTGTACAAAAATCCGTGAATTTTCTGTCGTCTGGGTGAATTAAGAATTTGCCAATACGAGCTTGAAAAATCTAAAGCCGAAAAAATCTTTGTTTTATTAAATTTTACATAAAATTTCATCAGTGTTCTAGGAGTGCCTCGTTTTCTAGGATAGTAACCTCGTTGATCCGTCAGAACATCTAAACAAATCACTTACCCCCGTCTTTTTCTTTTACCACTACAATAGGGTTCAAATAAGCTGTTACAGATCTTTCAATTATACCCTCCTTCGCATAGTTTTAACAGTTTGATCTACTTCCCTCATCGACTGTGGAATGGGATAATTTTCATTTTAAAGGTGAATCATCAGTGACCCGAATTCAAGAAAGCAAAAGTCTTTAATAGGACGTACAGGACGATCAAAAACATTTACATATTTGAGAAGCATTCTTTTGGCTACAGGACCGTTCGTGGTCAGAAAAGTCATTATGCGGCACGACTTATGACCCCCACTCACGTCATCCCCATACTCCAGGACGCGCATGAAATGCCAGTTTCTATTTGTCATCACCGTCGTCATGATTACAATTTCCCTATTCTCACCAAACTCACAAGATTCCTAGAAAAATCCACTACTCCATTATTTTCCGTAAAAATCAACCCCAAGTATTACGTCGTAATTCAGATCCTCTATGATCAAACATGGCACATCAAATAAAATTTCCCGATTTTAAAAGCAAAGCCTGCATAGTAATTGGTTTACTTTTTCTTTCCTACTCAATAACAAACATTTAATAGTGGGCAGAGTTGGTATTGGATGCGCTCTCGCTTAATAGTTTCGAGTAGAGACTTCCTAGAAATTGCACTGATTTCACTGCCAGTGTCTATCAAGCTTGAACACTAAGATTTTCAATAAGAAACTCCACAACCGGACATTTTCTCGCTCGTTCTCAGCAGGTTCATTCAAGTCGTCGTTTAGGTCAAAAAAGGCATAATTGGCCCCAATACGAGTGAATATTGGTATCTCTGAGATAATTCGTTTGGAACCCAGATACCCAGAAAGCCAAACAGTTCTAGTTTGTGGACTCAGTCTTGGAATCTGATGTCGGCCACTGGTTGTGTTATTATTACGGTCATTTGGTTGGTGGCGGACGGGTTGTTCACATTCCTCTGACCCTGATCATCACGGCGCTTTGACTGCCTGTTCCGATTATCTTCCTCAGGCGAAAACCTGTGATTTCGGTCCCAATTCTCTTCATAAGGGTTTGACCGCGTTCTGTAAAATTGCTTAGCAATTCTTGAAATGATCAAGATTGTCAAATCGTACACTGTTAATAAGGTTTTGCACGTAAGTGGAAAGTGTGCGGTTAGGAGCCAGATAATCTTTATCATCTGTCGTCGGATCACATAGTTTAATAGCCAAATTTTTTCCATGGCGCGTAATCTAAATATGATTGTTTCTTCCTTATCCCATCTACTCTCGGAATTTTTTCTCTCGAACTCGTAACGTCGCTGCTCTCACAGTGGCGTGAAGAAAACGAGTTCGGAATTTATCGTAAGTCTGCAGAAGAGTGTTAACGCAGTGAGCCAGTGTGCGGCGTTACCCCGTAAAAGTTCACCATAAATCTTATTGGTTTTAAGTGAGAGCAGTACCGCCTTTGTCAAATTCATATAATTTTCGGCTGATCCAAAAAACTTTCAGTTTTCGTCCGATTTCCAGAAAAGCAAAAGATTCTGAGGAGGAGCCACGAAAATTTAATCCAGAACCAACAGACGCGTTCGTAATTGGATGATTTTCCATTTCTTTTTGTACTTCTTCCTTTACCAAGTTAATCACATTTTTATCTATTTCTTTCTTTAGTTTAGTTCCCTTTCCTGAAACTTTCCTCACTACTATCACCTATCTTTTCAATTTTCTCTACCCTTTCATGAATTTGACTAACTTCAGAGTGATTTTGTTTCCAACCGAGTGAATTGCCGTTCATTTCATCGTAACCCCGGCAATGTTTCCATTTACTGACTCACAACACGCCTCTATTTTATTTATCGCATGCTCGTAATTTCTGGTGAATTTCAGACTGTAGGTTTTAAATTTTCTTTCGTTTCAGTCATAGATTCCCCAATTCTTGACCTAGCTTCTCAACAGTGTTCTCAATTTCTCCGCACCTACCCTCGAGTTGATTTTTCAGTGATCCGATTTCATGGTCGAACTTCTCTTCAATTTACAAGTTTTGCGGATTGGTTATCTAAACAGTTATCTAATCTATCAAATCTTTCTGACACTTTTCTCGTGTTCTGAAAGTAACAAATTAATTTTCTCGTCATTTCCCCATACTTCCCAATCCTGGTTCTTTAATTCGATTTTTAAATTTTCGCAATTCTCTGCTTGTTTCGTTAGAGCTCGCATGAGATCACTTAAGGTGTTCATGCGCAGACTGATCCCCTGAGCTGTCATCCCTCCCGTCTACACCCGATTCGTCAGCATTTTTGAATAACTTTATGCGATTTTGCAGTTTTTCTTGAAACGCGCACACGATTTCCACAACACAAGACAAAAAAATAGTAACACTCACAAACAGAATACAAATCCAACTGATATCATTAACAGTCCACAAATAATTAACCTCGTAGCAACGTCCTTCCATCCATTTCTTGCTTAATATTATAAAAAAAATTCAAATTTAATTTGTCGTGCAGCAATACACAGTAATTCAAAGTAACAATATTTATTTTAAGACAAATTAAATTTGAGGGCGTTTTACTAGGGTATCAAAGATACTAATTCAGGCCCCACTTGGGAAAACCATTTGCGACCCTTTACTTAAATAAAAACTAATACGATCAAATTGCACTTAAAACAAATAAAGCAAAAAAAGAGATGCGCTAACAAATAAAAAGAAAAAGGGCCAATGCGCGGCCTGCACCCCTTCTGAATGTTGACAGTCCAGGTAAGCCTGAAGGGCGTAATGAATGTTGTTTTGTCTGTCGGAGCTCGACAGATTATTAGAATCACCGCTGCGCGGCAGGAGGACGCGCTGGGGTGAACGGCCTCCAAACAGGCAACACAGCTGGGCTCCTTTTCTTCTGGACGGCACGCCCTTTAGGGGCAGAGGGGTGAATTCCCTCTCGCAGCCTGCTCCCGATGAAGTAGAGTTGACCGACATCAGCTGGGACGTCGGCAGTAGCGGTGACGACAGATCGGTGACGACAGATCGTAATTTTCGTAATCGCGTAACTTGCGCGATACACGGCGCGGGCAATAAACGAGCAGAGAAACAAATAACATTTAGATAAAGTTCTTTTTTTCACTCCAGTCTATTGTTGCGCGGTGCGATATCCTCACAAATCACTCTAATCATCGCTACTTCGCGCTATCCTGGCGCCTACGCAACTCGGATGACCTCGCGTCCCACACCCGTACAACATGAGCGTCCCCGCCTCTGTCCGCGACTTGGGCGTCCCCGCGCCTCTCTGTCCAAAGACCTCCCGCTTCTGTATTGCCCTCCAGCGTCTCAGCGCCACGAACCTCTCCCCCAATTTCCGCGAATGTTCTAGAAGTTCTACAGGAAATTTTTGGAAGACGATGTTGTTACTGGCCGAAAGTTACTACGCCGAAAATAATATTGCTCCAATCAGATTACGCGTCTTGTCGGTAATTTTGATGAATTTTCAAGAACGCTCTCTCGCACACTTCCTGTAAGCAAACGCGGAGCGGTCGCCGCGCCCGCCCGCGTGGAGCCTGGTCGGTGGTCCTGAGGGGTTTTCAGGCGTTAATCTGACACTACACCCCCTTGCTCGGCGACGCTAAGGGCAGCGTAGATGGCCGTGCGAAGTGATTTGAGTCGCACCCGGTTGAGGCACGCACGCTTCTGAACAGTAATAACAAAATAAATGTATTTATTTTTTTAATGTATTCGGTTACGTCACAATATATATATGGCGGAAAATAATGGCATGAGCATAAATAGCTCTAAAAGCAAAACCGTCACTTTTGGCAGAGGTTATAATTACAGCGTAACAAATTACCGTTTAAGTAACGACATTATTCCGAGAGTTTCTTCATGCAAGTATCTAGGTATCCATTTCGATAGTAAATTAAGCTGGAAAAGTCACGCATGCGGAATTTTGTTGTAGGAAAAGAGATCTCTTCATTTGTAATGCGCATCTTAAAAAGAAATTACAGTAAACGCTGAAGGAAATTGCTTTATTTATCCCTTGTTCGTCGATAATGGAAGATGGAGCAATTTATTTGGGGATCCACTGATATGCAGAGTAAAAATTTGGAAAGGATTCAGCGTATAGTAGCTAAATTTACTTTCAGGGACAAGAAAACGACAGAATTGAGATTCATTTCAGAAACAGGCGAACATTGGCAAGACTTTGCGCTTTGTATAAAACTTATGGCAGTCATCCGGCTTGAAGAAATTGTTAAAAAGTGTTAATGTTAAAAAAAAAGGCATAGGACCAGATTCAGTACCTGCGTTACTTCTAAAATCTTGTAATACCAATTTTACACCGATCCACATGCACTTTTTGTTGTCATTGGAAGAAGCTTCTCCTCTTCAGATATGGAAAAAAAGCTTCATAACTCCGATACAAAAAGCTCAAATTAGATCTTACATGAAAAATTAAAGGCTTATAGCAATTATGAATATTATTCCAAAACTCCTTGAATCCATAACTAAAAAATTAAGATTCAAATTAAAAAACCTTGTTATTGAGGAACAACATGGATTCAGACATAAGAGATCTACCACTTAATTTAATGATACTACCACATTTCATTACTGATAAAATTGACAATAATTCACAAGTCAATGTTATTTATTTGGATTTCACCAAAGCATTTGATATGGTAAACCACAATGTACAATACAAAATTGTCAAATTGAGGCATTCATGGTGCTCTTTTACTTTGGTTGAGTAACTACCTGACAGATAGAACCTTGAATCTTAGATATTTATCATTTTTATTGAGAGACATTGATGTATCATCGGGAGTTCCCCAGGGCTGACACCTTGGACCTCTCCTATTTTCATTATTTATTAATGATTTAAAACTATTCCTCCCAAATTGTAAGTTTTTATTATTTGCAGATTACTTAAAAATTTTAGAGAAATAAAAAATGTCAACAATTGTGAAGAGTTACAGGAATGCCTGGATAATGCTTTAAACTGAAGTAACCTGAATGTACTTAAATTTAATATACAGAAATGTAAAGCTATAAAATTTACTAAACTTAAAAATCCAGTTGATTATCCATATACTATAAACAATACAGTACTAGAATCAGTCAATGAATTTAAAGATTTAGGAGTTATATTTGATCCCAAACTGAAATTTGACAAACATATTGATTATATTATCAACAAAGCTAATCGCATGTTAGGTTTTATCATAAGAACTACATCAGATTTTCAAAATCCATTTACAATGAGAATTTTGTATTTAACCTTAGTAAGACCAATACTTCTTTATTCATCTCAGAACTGGTCTCCTTACTATAATATTTATATAAAGAAATTAGAAACTGTACAACACAATTTTTTTAACTTCATGGCTTGGAAACTAAAATTAGCATCACCTACATTTACACATAACTAAACTGATATATCATTATACCTTCAAATTAGTTCTCTTGAATCATTCAGGAATTATATTGACATTGTATTTTTATAGAAACTGATAAATAATACTACAGATAGCATTGAATTATTATCATTAATCGAATGGAAAATACTGTTATGCACCTCAAGAAAAACTTTCAATCAAAGGTACTATATTCCCATTTATAAATCTAACTTGCAATTCAATTCACCAATATGGCAAATGTGTAAAACTGCAAACAACTGCAATATTGATTTACGTCGTTCTTCGATTAAAACCTTTATAAATCATGCAAGTTCATTTTATTTGAACGACTTCAATTGATAGCTATGTTTATATTTTATGTTATGTTCACCTTATATGATCTTTATACTGTAAAATTGGGCAATTGCCTGTTTGTTGTAAATAAATAAATAAATATTGCACGTACTGACTCATCCTTTTGTGGACATAGAAAGTTACACGAAAAAGTATTCTCATTAAAAAATAACTCTTTTAAATTTTTGTTTTGTAACAAAATGGGGTTTAATTATCATCAATCTGATGAATCAAGTTGAAGTAATTCACATACCAAAAAGAGTAGTGTTTCACCAATGCACGAAAGCATGCGTTTCCCTAGAACTCTTCTCGAGTACCCTGGAGGAAATCAATTAAGAATTATGCTGATTGAGTCTTATCAAGAGGAACGAAATGAGCTATCGACCACCTTTTTAGGTGGCGTAAGTCACCCAATATATGTTGTAGTTGGGTTTTAAAAACATCTTTTTTTGGGGGAAATTTCTTAGAATCTTTTGGATGAATCTGCAAAAATATTGAGTTCCCCACTAAGAGACCAAGATGCATCAAATTACATGTCATTTGTTTTGAAAGTTGGATTGAAAGTAGTCTAAACATGAGTATTGGTCAGATGCAAGTTATTCGATGGCTTGGTGCACAAACTTTGTAGGTCCACTCATGGACATTTCTGATTTAATATTATTTTTGAAGACTTCTGGTTCATATCTACCTAGTGTACATAATTGAATGATCATATAAGAGGGATCTTACTTTTTTCCAGAAAGTAAATAATGTTGTTTATCCTTTACGAACTTTTAAGTTTGGTTGTCTCAAAACTAGAAATTCTGGAAATAGATGTGTGCTCTAAGCCATCAATATGTAAGATATAATACATTACAATATACAAGATATAATACATAGTATTTACCTATTGCAGAATATATGAAATACATCTAAAAAAAGTGTCTTGTCAACTACAGAAAGAAAATGGAATACAAGGAAGAGGCACATACAGCATAGGTGCTGCCCATATATACTTCAAATACACTTTGTATTTAAATAACTGTATTTTTGAGTTTTTTGAACATGCATTTTAAAAATGTATTTAAATACATCTCTAAAATGCATGTCAAAACTCAAAATACAGATATTCAAATATAAAATGGATTTAAAACAAGTGTTTCAAATACAAGTATTTAAATACTGCCCAATCCGGCATGATTTAGGTCGTAGCCTCAGCCCAACTTTTTCCACCACAGGTCGTAAGGTTTTGGGGTATATTTTAATGAGTCATATTTTCTAAACCAATAAACAGAGAAACAAGATTTTTTTTTCTTTGCATTGTTAGTTTAAAATATTTTTTAATATAAATAACAAGAAATTGAGTTCAAAACAAACTTTAACATGTTTATTTTAGTTAAGTTCTTACAAATTCTGTTTGGAGGAATTATTTGAACATTATACACTTACATTAGTGACTATTGCAATAATGAAGAAAACATTAATTTTTATTCATAATAATTGGCTTTGGTGTGGTAATTTTTAAAAGTGCTGCTTTGATGTCACTGCCGAGGGCATGCACATCCGTGTACTCCAAAACTATTTAATACCACTTAAATGGCAGCAAATAAAATCTAGCTTTTTTTTTAGGTACTTTATTTATGTAGAAACCTCAATAAATGTGATATAAGCAGTTATTCTATGGGCGCATGCCTGTATATTCTATGGGCATCATAATTTAAGGCGACTTACAAGGAGTTATACAGTATTAATCGCATACCCGTAGATTCTACAGGCATCGTAATTTACGGTGACCTATAGATTCTATGGGCAGTGACGTGAATGAGCTAAAGATGCAACGGGTAGTGCAGTACACAAGCCAACATCACTAGCCACAAATACTTTCAATTGGGAACAATCAGCTGCAGTGCAATCCTTAAAACCAAACTCATGTAGTAGGAGCCTCCCAGAGGGAAGCAAACTTAAAATGTAAATAAAAAATATCAAATGACATCAGCTTCTTCTAAGAGTTGCATAAATTCAAATACACTTCAAGGTCCATATAAAGGTCACAGTTGGATCCTCAAACACAATTGGATAACACAGGTCAACAAAAAATGGTTTCAAAAATATTTTTAATCTTAATGAATGATTTTACAGTTTTTGAGTGCTGAATCCACATCCTGAACTCTCTTTGTTTCTATCACTCTACAGTTTAGTTACAATTTGATCTATTAAGATAGCAGGAAAATGTGCTCTGTGCTGATAAAAGTGAAAAGTAAGTGACCAACAGAACTTTATTTAAACATAGAAAATGGCTTTATATTCTTAACGTTACATTCTACAAAGGCTTTACGTGTCCACTGACATATATTTTCTTTGTCCTTTCTTTAAAGCTCCTGATAAAGCTATTACTCCTATGCGCCATTTGCTGACTCTCTTTGTGAAGTGACCAACAGTAATGTCCCATCATGTTGGCGTTCCAGTGTCCCCGATAACGTTTCTCCATCACTTTTAGATGTTAACGAAAATGCTCACCTTGTTCTTCACTTATATCACTGAAATTGTCCAGAAAGAATTGTAAATTACTTTAAAAAGTGAACTTTGAGACTCATTAAATGTCCCAATTTTTTGAAAGCATCCAACATATTGGCAACACTTGCTTGACAGTTTGGGTCTTTCTTTGCCTAGGAACTTATTTTCAACGATGTTTAAATGCATATAAATGTGGTTCAAGTTGGGGATCAAATATCATTTTCCTAATATCAGACCCAACGAAGATTTAATTTTGCTTCAGACAATTGCGGAAACTTTTCACAAGGTACATTGAAACACTGTCCATCTTTAGGTAAGGTCTTCACAAATTGTTTCATGAAGCCTAATTTCATGTGCATTGGAGGCAGTGGAATCTTGTTTTGATCTATCAGATGTTCCCATAGTATGTTCTTTTCTCCTGGCTTTAAAGACTTTCTAGCAGACCAATTATTTTTAAACCAATGCTGAACTCATGCCTTACTATCAGTCACATGGAAGGAAGAATTTAGTAAAAGTACCACAACCTGAAAGCATGCATGTTATTTTAGAGTCACCACATATTGCCATCCATGAGCAGAGTAGTTTTGTTGTTTCTAAAACTACACTGAGGTTTTTCTCTTGTTCTTTCCTTGTACCAAGTAGGCAACAGGTAATGATGCAAAGATGTTACCGTTGTTTAATAGAACTGTTTTTAAACTAGTTTTAGAGGAATTGATAAACAGCCGCCATTCTTCCTTTTTGTTTTCAATTCCAAACTCATTCACTAGACCAGCAATATACTAAATCCTGTTCTTGTTTGAAAACATGAGCAAATTACTGATCTTTTTTCCTGTACACGTGAATTGAAGTTCCAGCTGCTAACTAGTTATTTCCTTGAGTCTGGAGCCAAGCAGTTCAGCTTTGTTAAACCCAAATCATTTAGCTCAGTTAGAGTAAACACGTGAGGTACCACACTGTTTATAGGACACAAACTCATCAACAGGTTCATCTGTATCACAGGGTGATTCATCACTTGACATATTATATAGATTAACAGTTGCAATAGCCACAGGTGGTTCAGAAAGACCCAGACTATGGCCGAATTTCAGATGCTGGGTTAGGGTACGGAATTCCTTTTTGGTTTTTTATTTGTAACCAGTAACATCAATGCAACAAAAGTAGCAATCATCTGAATGTTTCCATGGCTCCCTCCATACCATTGGAATGGCAAATCTAAAGGTATACTACCATGTATTACCCTCTATCATCCTAATACTTTCTCCGTCTAACTTCCTGCATCTCATATGTTTCTGGAGTCTCAGAGCGAAGCGAAGTGGTTCCAACTGTGCACATTTGCATCGTGTGTTTGTGTGTAATACTTGAATTGTATGAGGAGGAGATTGTTCCAAAGGCGTTTGTGCATTCTCAACTCTAACCCTTTCATGTGATTTGAATGTTTTTGTCATTGCACTTTCCTTCAAATTTTGAGGGGGTGATCAAGAAACATAAAAAAAAACATATTAACATGTAACATATCTATATGTGATATACTAAACTATATTTATTGCTATTTCTTACCAAGTTTGCATAATGCCTAAAGCAATATTACTATACCTACTTGGGATGGTTGTGGGTTGATAACATCTTGAGCTTGCAACCTTAAATATTTCTCCTTTCATTCAGAAATATCATTTGGACACATTTTAATTATGAAATAATAATTGTGTGTGGGTTCAGCTTAGATAAAATGTGTTAACCCTTTACTACAACAATCAGGGCATTAGAACAGTTACCAGAAACAAATTGAGAACGTCAACACTGATAGTAGGCCACCTCCTATTCGGGAGGCGTACCATGTACTTTTACAAATATATTTCCAAAATCAATATAACGATATCTTCAATATAAAATAAATCACAGAAAAAATTCTTTCTTACACATATAAACCCCTTAAAGCCCACATGTGAAGTTCTATCTATACTGCCCCACTAGTGGCAGTACCACTAGCATAAAATAAGTGTAGACTGCCACTAGCTGAACACTGTAATCAACCTAATTGATTAACTCCATTGCGTTATATCACTTGGGCTTTAAGGAGGATCCTATTTTATTGCATTTCAATGCAATCTCTTCAAGTCTTATTCTGAATCAAAATTTGAAGAGACAAGGTGGTTTCTTATTGCAAAGAGTCCATTTGGCTGGAAATTCTCTTCAAATCTGAAAACAAGAAAACACATTTATACATAGAATCAATGGAAAGTAAAAGTATGTTAGAGGATAAATCTCTGCCTTATCTGTCAATAATTCGCTACTCTTCTTTTCTATCCCCTTACACTCTCTACCCATTTAAGCTCATGTCCATATAAAAAGTAAAAGATGGGACACATTTTTTTTTCAAGACAATGAGTAGAAGATTTATTTCCTTTAGTAAATATCTACACTTTCTAGTTGATGGTTCAAGAAAAATGATATAATGCTTAAAATTGAGCCCAGATGAAAATGAGGTTATTCTATATTTTTCTGAAATCAAGTAACTTGAATTAACTGATATTATTTTTAGACTATGATGGCTGACGGACAGCATACTAGATTCCCGTGGTGTGGTCGTGGGTTTGATTCCTGGTCGAGACAAAAATAGTTGCAGCTTTTATTTCAAATCATCTCAGTTTCTGAAGCTGTGACAAAGACGAGCTTAGGCAGGTCAAGTTTGCTAGTTATAGGAAGGGAATATGTTAAGTTCACCACATGTCTCTCTTACACCTCAAGTGTGGGAATTAAACAAAGCCCTGGCAGACACTGTTGGACTATTGACCCAAAATGCCAAATAAATACATAGTTATTAATTAATGGTTAATACTTCTTTTAGGGTATGACTCTCATTCACTGTGAACTGTTCGAAAGATTCAATTCTAAACACAGCTCTCTTTCTTCACAACGTGTTTGCAACTGCACAGTTTGAATACTGGAGGCCGCAATGGAGGTTTTGAAAGGGTGTATCTTTGGTGATATGTGAAAAGATGAGGCTGTTAACACTAGAATGGCGGCAGGGGTCAAAATGACACCTACCATCAGTTGTTTCTTCAATACTAAATTCAGTTTTTAAGTGTTTTCTTTCAAACATTGTGACTTTTCTAATTTTTATTCTCTTTATGATGATATAGTTGGAATATATAAAATATTATTTTTTAAAGTTTTATCATGTGATATCCCTAGAACAGCAGGATTGGTGTTGGTTCAGTCTAATCATTTCATTGTCATGAAAATATTACAGTATCACAATTTTAGAAGATATCCCTTACCTCCACGAATGATGTGATATCTATTGTCGTACAGCTGGAAACTATAATGTTCTACAACGCCACAAAATATGGTGTAGATTTAGTAGACCAAATAACTCGGAAATATAGCACCAAATCAGCATGTAGGAGATGACCGATGCATGTTTTCTATAATATATTGGACATGGTGGCAATCAATGCTTGGATTATGTACAATCATGTAACTAATGAAAAGATGAAAAGGAAAAAGTTCATTCTCCAACTGTCTAGTGAATTGAAGGGAGGGGATTTTTCAGATGATGTACCCAAAGGAGGCAGAAGGGACTGTAGTACCAGGGTCATCCAAAAAGCGAAAGAAGTGCCAGATCGGCTTAGGCAAAGCAATAAAACTAGTGATTTGTGTGAGAAGTGTCATAAAGCCATTTGTGGAAAAGGTGCCAAAAATATTAGAAATCAGATGCAAAAAATGGATTTAGATATTTAAGATGCTTTTTAAATGTGTAAGAAAAATATGCTCACCAAAATAAAGCTCTATTTTGAAAAACAATTCGAATTTCAATACATTGTATTCATGGTGTCAAAATGACCCTTTCGCTGTTCTAGGTATATAAGATTCGCTGCCAGTTCTAGTGTTAATCTTATAAAAAGATGCCAAAAATATGATCTTTTGCGAAGCATGAATGTCCAAGCACTTGTGTGTTAATCACTCCATAAACTTTAAGGATCCTGAGAGTGATGCTCACACAAATACGATAGAAGGCTCATGTAGTGCTATTTAAAGGACGTCAACTCTCCAAATTTTGTCGACATTCTTGCCTCAGAACGTAACAGTGTGTACGTCTTACGTGGCATATTTTAAAAAACAAATCAATTGATTTAATTTTGTGCATAATTGACTTATTGGCGATTTATGTTGAGAACAACAGAAATTTGTTTGCAATATCACAATTTATTTAAAAAAAATAATATCCTAAAAACAATACGTTGAAATATGCAAGTACTGCAATATGCATAAAACAATTTTGCGTTTTCTCTTGAGGCAAATTCTTACAAGAAACAAACATCGCTAATTAAAAGTGGAAGGAAAACGCTCTAGAATCCACATTCTCAAGCGCAAAGTTTCTTTTTGAAAATGAGGTGACTTCCTTAATTGCAGCGTAATTTATGGGGATGTCGTTTTTTCTTTCCCGTGGAGCGCCGATATTCAATTTCCCGGCCGATCACTTCGTCCTCTGAATAACGATAAGATACGCGATCTCGTGGGGCGAGGCGGGGCGGGGCGGCTGCCGGAGGCGGGCGGATGACAGGTCTGTTTGCTGAAGAGCCGGCAGATGGGCGACGCGCCCATCGATCGCCACGCCTCATTGCGCGCGCTCATCACCCGCCCACGCCGCCCAACCCCCTCCCCCCCCGCGCCACCCGCGCCGCCCGCGCCGTACCCGCCCCGCACCGACTTGCCCCGACTCGCCCCGCCCGCCCGCCCCGCCCGCGCCAGCCCGCGCCAGCCCGCGCCACTCCGTGCCACCCCGCGCCACCCCGAGCCATACCGAGCCATACCCAGCCATACCGCGCCATACCGAGCCACACCGCGCCACACCGCGCCACACCGCCCCGCCCGCCCCGCCCCGCCGCGCAGGCCGCGCTGCTCCTCCTGCGCCGTCCCGCCCGCCCCGCGCCACCCCGCGCCGCACCGCCCCACCCCTTCCCGCCCTCCCCGCCCCGCGCCAACGGAATGACTGCGTGAGGACGGCAGCCGCACCGCCCACGGCCATGGGAGCGTCACAATGTGCGCCGGAGGGCCATAAATCTCCAGAGCTCAGGGGAGGTGACGCATCATTTTTTCCTGCAGGAGAATCACCATCACTAGAAGGCGGATATTAATGACCTAAAACATCACCAAATAATGCATTCCAAAACTACTACGTTTCGTAGCTATCTGTCTGTACTTTGCGCGACAGCTCGCGTACGGCCCATGGCCTACCAGCAGTGTCCCGGCCTTGCGGCCATGGGTTAAGGGAGTACGTCTGGTTAGCACGAACACATCCCCAAGCCGTATTCAGGTCTTCTGGGTCTGAGAAATGTTTTCTCATCGTCACACAGCAACATGTACCGGTACATTGCAAGGAAAATGCATATTATAATCTTAACACGACCGGGAATCGAACCCAGGGTCGCGTTATGGTGAGCGAACAGACGGACCAGTGAACTAACCCGCGAGGGTGAATCATCAATAAAGACAGATTAAAATAAGTTGGTAATTGACAGTTGTGCTTGTGATGCTGTTGCTTTAAACAATAGGAGAGTATGATTTGGTTACTTTTATAAGTATTCCAAGTGTTTTATTTTCGTGTCCCCGAAACACGTGCTCAGTGGTACGCAACCTGTCAACGTCACTTCTTTCCACTCGCAACTGTCAATCGCCAACTTTTTTTAATCAGACCATACGGGCGGATTTTAATGACTTTAAACATCTCCAAATAATGTATTCCAAAACTAGCATATTTGGTGAGCGAGCACAGTTTTATTTATCTGAACATTATTTCTTTAACAACAAATTATAAGGTTCTAAAAATAGCGTACAAATAAATAAAAACAGTAATAATTTACTGAGATGAATATTTGTTATTTATTTACTAATTTTCTTTGGAAGAGGATAACTACTTTTATATTTTGTTCAAACTAGTGTACCCGGAGAGTATCATTGTTAGGAGGCAAATTTAGATGACCTAAACCATCGCCGAGAATGATCAATAAAATGCTCTTAAATTTTTTTTAAAATGCCTTAAAAAAAAAACAAAGAAAAATGACGAAAAAATTTAATTATAACCGGGCAGATGAACAATTCAAGCTGTTGGATATGTTACTAATGTAATCAAGGCTTATTCCTTTCGTTCAAGTGAGCTAAGTTTACAAACGTTTGGTTTGGACTGAACGTTTGGTTATCGTGAAATCTGCAGAACCGACAATGGTGCTGAAGGCGTCACAGGAATTTTAGATTACACACAACTGCTGCCACTACAATTTTTGGGCAAAGCAATTGAATAAGCTACTCAGGAATTCTGTGAAGAACCTTTGTTGCACCTCGTAAATATTAGCAAATATCTTAAAAATGATATTAAAAGCGATGAAATCCGTCAAAAATGACAAAAAATGTAAAAAAGACTGATTAGTCGAAATAGAAGAAAAATGTAAATCGTCATATAAAATGGATAATTTCCTTTTGTCAAACCCTAAAATGAATTTATATACTAAAACGCGTTTTAAAGTGAAAAGAAAAAGACATTTCATGAAAATCCGCCCCCTAATCATATTATATCTATATATTATTTCTAAAATTTTATTAAAAATCCATTTTCCGGATAAAACAATCAATCTCAGCAAGGAAGATGTTTTAAAACTGGAAGTCCCTTTTGTCTGCAGGTGTAGTTCACATTTTTGTATATGTTATTTAAACTTTTTGTATGTCGATATCACGCCCAACCTGGCGGTAAGGCGGGTAGTATCGGAGTCAGGCAAAGCAGCACAGGGCGAGGAGGGTGGCAAGGAGCAGGGTGGGTTTGAGCAGTTCGGTGCAATGCACAGCAGGACAGGTCAGGGCAGCCCAGAGCAAGCCCGGGGAGACCAGGGCAGAGCAGGGCATGCCACGTCAGGCCAGACTAGATAAAGGATACACTATAGACAAAATGCATTAAATTTCCTGTCTGAATATCCGGATATGGTAAATGAATATCCGGACAAGTACGAAGATTCGGCTTTAAACTTCCCGTGCCATTTAATATAGTTCTGACCATAATTGTGGGGCAGTATGAAATTCACATGATTAGATATCTCTCTCGAATGATGACAATCCTATATAACAAATGAATTCCATGTAACATTCAAAAGGGCCCACCCTGCATGATGGTTGAAAGGCATGGATGAGTCAATTTACGGCAATGATCCGAATAATAAAAATATCTCATGCCAACTAGCTTGTACCGTTTCTAGCACTGAACATTTGTACTAATATTCTGCAAGTTTAGTATTCACATCAATCTAGAACTACCTGTGCGATAGAGAGAGCAATAACGATACTCCAACAGCGAAGGCACCACTGACCGTGCACGCATTGTGACGTAAAAGAGGCCCCTGTGGAACAGTGTCAGACTCAAATGGATCTGATTAGCAGGATACGTACAATCGCGTTTATATCGCATCTCACTCATGCATATGGCATTCATAAAGGTGCTTTACTACTTAGAGCTTTCCTAAAAAAATAACAAACAAACTTTATCTATTCGAATGCGTCGTGAATCCTATCCAATTACTTAGATTTCCTCTCAAATACATAATTATATTCGTTACAATCTAGAAAAAAAATACTGAATCAATACAATACATATACATATACACAATATAAACCGTTAACTAGAAGATATTCCGGAGAATCTTACGTAGGTATGTACCTTTCAATTTATGGGAACAGGAATCAAATTATATTCTGTATAAATTAGTCACTGTATAAAAATATGGTGGTTAGATTGGATTCCTGAAGGATCCTTCTTTTTTCTCAACCTATCAATCCACTACTATTCCGTCATCATTAATTCTGTCATCACCAATCAATACGCCTCTTGAACCACGCATGAGATAATTGCTGACTGTGAAAATCGTGTTAGTTAATAATATTCACTAAGTGATACAAAAAATAAGGTACATTATTTATAGCGCTTATTATATTAATAAGCGCTTTAAAACATCCGATGCTATCTGTACTGATTTTGTTTTTACTTGTCGCTATGATGCAGGTCAGTATCGTTATTGTACTATAATTGTCTGTCACTGCTGCATTTGATTACAACTTTTACAGAGAAAATCCACTACATTATTTTATGAAGTTAAATGTATATGCATCCTCCATGCTGCTACGAGTAGCGAAACATGTAACCTGCATATGGAATTGCATATGCCATTATGGTACTTTTATTGCCGAAGAATTAATAATTTTTTAAAATTAATTTTAGGACTTATGTATGAACTTAGTACCTAGCAATTACAACTCAGACGTTTTTAGAGAGTTCATTAATGGAAAAGAACAAATATTCTGTATTATTTTACTTTGTTTTAATTTCATGACAATTGTCTAACATCAATGCAGTCTCCACGAAACAATTTCAGACTAACACAATCAATTGAAGTACGTACGGAACGTGTTCCAGATCGGCGTGTCAACATGACACTACACAGTTCGCTATTTTTTTAAAATTTATTTTCTTCCTGTTCGGCAGTTTTGCCTTTCAGGGGTTTGTACATTTTTATTTTTAATACATAACGTTTGGGCATTCACATTTGAGCATACAACCTCTCACTCTTGTATCTTACTACCAGCTAATTTACAGGATTTAATACTTATATTTGTAATACTCACAAGTAAACAATTTGACATACAATACACAAATTTTACATACATTATACATTCTTAAATCTAGATACACTCCATACATACATTGAGATGAAGATTTACATATTTAATACATTATGGGGGTTTAAACATGTCTTTGGGATATCGAGAGCGAATTCTTTTGGGATTGTTTAAAGTTTTTCCCATTGTGAATTTTGTACTGCAAGGAGAGGATGAAAGAAGAGTAAAAAATTGTTACAGTTTTTCTTATATGTTCAATTAGGGGTTCAACAGTTCGCTGTTGAGGCAGATAGTTGTGTAAGTAGTGGGCCGGGAGGTTTCCGTTGTGAACATCAAATTAAAATTACTCATATTCAAAGTTAAAATCCTCCTAATTTTAAAACCATTATTTCAGAGAATTCATATTCTCTGGCTTTCAAAAATTGTAACTAAAAATATGAATACATGTCTTTTAAATAATTTGCACTTTGGGTTAACTTACCTACAAATCAAGGAATTTTTTAAAAAGAAAAATGGTCAGAATTCTAATAAACTATTAATTATTACACAGGCGTCGCAACAATAGCAGTAATTTATCCAGTCAGAAGCTTATCATACAAAACCTGTTATTTGTGTGATTTGAGCTCTTTAGTAATTGTTTTTTTCATTAAAATGCACACAATTATTCAAAATTCATTCGCACTCTTTCGTCTTTGCTAATTTTGTCAACGGAAACTACTTCATTTTCTCGAGGAAAAAAAAAGCGCAGTACGAAACAGCCCATGAGAAAGCATTTCAGAGAAATGGAGTAATCACAGAAAATACGACATGCAGCGTCCTTCTCGCAACCCCTTTCGTTTGCTCCTCCGAGAGACGGCGCTCCGCTCCTGCCGCACTGCTCCTAAAGGAGCAGAGCGAGAACGCAGCGACCGATCCTCTCTCCCCAGCCTCGCGTTCCGGCGACCGTGGCCTCGCTCTCCGCCCGCTCCTCTTCGCGCACTCCGTTTGATTGATTGATTGTTAGTGATTCCGGGCGCGTCAACTAACAAGGTCATTAATCCCATAAGTGTAGTTCATGTTTTTATCGGGAGGAGGCGGTGATCTTCCCCACTGGATGGCGATATTCGGCGCCGACCTACAGTCGACTAGCGGGGCTTTCCTCAACCAGGTACCTCCCACCAGCGGGGCACTGCACCAGCCAGGACAAGATCTAAGTCCCCAACCAGTCTCTCGGCATGTGTGGTAGTGTAGTGCACGTTAGTGAAAGTATGTGTGTCAGGGGTGAGGATAAGAAAGGGAAGAGAAAGGAAAGATCGAGTGCGGTCCGCGGCTCGTTTGTTAGGATACTGCTCCGGCATTCGCCTGGTGTTGATCGGAGAAACCACGAAAAACTACCGATCAGAGCAGCCGGCCGCGAGAATTCTCCTCCAGACAGCGACTGAATTCGACCTAGCTCACAAGCAAGTGTCGAAAATTCTGCCGCCTTCGGGACTCGAACCTAAGACCTCCCGGTCAGAGGCCCTGCAGTGACATCAGTTGATGCACTGAGACACCGCTCCCGGTGCGCACTCCGAGAAACTACTTCATTTTTCGAGGAAAAAGCGCAACTAGACCTGCGTCGCTCCATGGCAGGATTATTTCTTCGCGCAAAGATAGCGTTGCGGAAATAGATGAGGTGGCAGTCTCATGTGGAGGTGCAGATACCAATCAAATGTGTGGCTTAATTAATTTGTTTATTCAGTGCTGGACTGATGAGTAAGTATTGAGTGTTTTCGGGCTATGGTTGTTAGTCCCGTAAGTGTAGTGCATGTTGTATCCCTTGAGGTGGTGGCATTTCTCCTCCTTTGAACCAGCATAGGTAGCTCAGGGCATCAATAGATGATATTGTAGTGCTTGTGAACGGGAGGTCCTAGTGTTCGAGTTTCAATGGTTCGACATTAGCTAGTCAGCTGGGTGGAATTCAGCGCCTGTCTGAAGGAGAAATCTAGCGGCCGATTGCTCTGATCGGTGGATTTTTGCGGATTCTCCGAGTAACACTAAGCGAATGCCGGAGCAGTATCCCACAAACGGGCCACGGATAGCGAGCAATCTTTTCTTCCCCTTCTTTGTCGTATCCTCACCCCTTACTTACACTTTCACGCACTAAACTACCAACACACAACTGGGAGACCAGTCGCGAGCTTAAAGATTGTCACGACTTGGGCGATTTCCCGCTGTTGGGAGGTACTACATTGGGGGAAAACTTCGTAATTAGGCGGGTAGATCGGCACCGGATTTTGCCATCTAGCAGGGAAAGATAGCCATAGCCTCCTCCCGCGATAAAAGAATGCACTACGCTTACGGGAATAACGACTTTCAGAACCAGCGCCGTCGAAATCACTATTTAGTCAAGCTATCACCTCCCTATAAATGATGAGATCCGGCGGCGATATACAGAACGACATGGAGAGTTTTCCTTCTCCAGGTATCTCCCATCAGCAGGGTACCACCCCAACCGTGACAAGCTTCTGTCTGGTCTCATGACATGTGCCATGGCGCAGCGCCCACTCGGAGGCCTGCGCTGCTTTATGGGAGGATTCTTTCTCCTCGCAAAGACTGCGACGTGGAAGCCATGGAAAGCGGAACACTTATATGGAGATGTGGGAGCTAATTAAATGCGTGGTTCTAAATTAATTGTTTATTGTAATGACCCGTTGGGTAGCCACTACAGAAGAGGGTTTACAGTCACACACGGAGTGCATCCGTAATTGGTGAATGTTAGGGCGCACACACGAAATTTGTTTAGTGGGCGCCAAGCGTGCATCTTACCTGCCATCCGGCTCCGGAATTCAGAACCCCAGGGCTTGGGTGCTCTGGATCGAAGGGATGCATTACGTTTACTAGTTATTTTAATAATACACAGATATGGAATTTTATGTGTAATCGGTCTTAAGTGGCGGGAATACATTTATTGGCCAATAGAATGGTCTTAAGTACAATTTAAAATTACTATTTGCTTAACAATCTCCAGCCCTGAACTGTTGTAAATGGAGATGGACAAATTCACAGAAATAATGGTGATGATCGTATTACCTCATTTCGGTGGGATTGAGCTCGTGAAGGAGGGCCCCATGGGAGTCTGTTTTTGTATGAAGCATGCCCTTTTGTGGTGAAGGGTGGCGAGAGCCGGGTAGCATCAACGTGTGCATGACGAAATGCTCGGGAAAGCGCGCCTGCGCTGTGGGGCAAACTAACGTGATAGAGGGGTCTGTCACACGGTGCGACTCGTCGCTATATGCAGGACTGGACTGATGAGATTCTCGATTTAATATTTTTTTATTTCAATTCACAACTTTTGAAGATGACTTCTAAATTAAAATCAGTTGATACTAGCGCGTTTGTTGTGCTAACCTATCTTTATAATATTTTTTATCACATCTCAAGGGTAAAAAAGTAATTCAGAGTAGCACAAAATTTACACTCTTTACAACGTGTTTCGCTCTAAAGATTTGTGTTGGTTCAATAAATATTTATTATTGTAATATAGCTACGCCTTCGTATACACATGATTGTTCTACACGTGATAGTTAATCGTCTTAAATTAATCTTCTCATTTCGCTTCAGGTTCTAAACATATGCCCATACCTTGCTCACGAATAAGGAGAATGAATAACTAGTGGAGCTACAACAGCACATAATTTCTCACATTATTTCCAAATTTACAATTTTCGAAAATTCAGAAAGATCAATGAAAATGAGATCCGAGCCGTTCTTTTAAGCGTCCCTTTTCCATCCGTGGAAAAACGTTTGATGAAAAAACTCGAAGCGTTTTTTTAAAATATTTTTTTGGAAGTTGCATAAGTTTTAGACATAAATTACACGAAATCTGCTAGGTTTTTCGAATAATTGTATGTGATCTTTAATCGTGACTGTGAAGACCTAATTTGTCACCACAGACTTTGTGTAAAGTAAAAACTTCTATATTCAATTTTGTAGTTTCGAGATACTAACTTTTTCGCGGGAAATGGGATTAGCACCAAATATTTTTACCGCTACTTGACACCTATGAGAAGAATATTCAAAGAAAAAATGGTGCCGCTTTAGCGAAAAAAATTGTTAACAATCAAAATTGACTAAATTTCGTACAAAATTACAGGACAACTAATCACATTTTCGAAAAATCCATCATGACTTTATTAAAAGATTTGTTTTTAAAGTGCAGATTTCATTAAGGAGAAAACTCTCTATCTTCAATATTGTAGTTGTAAGAAAACACCCACAAAATGGTACTTTTGCAATTTGAAAAAAATATGGAATTTTAATGAACATGAAACCAGTACTATTCTCTAATGCTTCCTTTACGCTGTCTGACAAAATTTAATAAAAAAATTGGTTCCATTTTTGAGAAATTTTTGAAATAATGAAAATCATGTAAAGTAATCAATAATGTAATGTAACAAAAATCAAAATATCCCATTGTAACTCCCAAAGTCTTGAGTTCGTTCAGATCGATCGGGGAATGTGAATTTTGAAGAAAATCGGCTTACCAGTTCAGTCGCTAGTGTTGATCACAGACGGACAGATCGACAAACAGGCAGACGGACGTTTTGCTTTCATTCTATTTTTCGGTTTCAAGGACCCCAAGACATGAATTCTGGTTACACCACGTGTCAGTGGAAGTGTTTTGAATTTCATCCGCTTTTCCGTTACCAGGGCCCGCCAATAAGATTTTCTGCCTAAATTTTGACGTTTTCAGGCAGGTCCGCTTCGGCACGGTTACATAACTTTCCCGTCTTACGACGTAAGTGCGAGAAAGTGAAAAGTACTAGAATAAATGTGAAGGTTAGTCAACGAATGTATGACTGAAGATTAATTAACTTTTCGTTTGCGCCAATTTTTAATTGAAAATATATATCTAAAAAAGCAGTTTGTGTTGCCTTGCTCTTTTCTTTCATTGCTTTTCTCTTTTATGTTGCGCAGCAAACAAACAAATAAACAATTCTTTAAAATATGCGATGATTTTTTGTCGAAAAGGACTTTTCGGTGACGTAAAAAATTGTAATGAGAAATCTACACACCAGTGCTATTTTTGAAAAAACTGTTTCCTAAACTAACGTATTCTCACTCAGCAATGGAAGTCACTAGACTATTTTATTTTGACATCATTTGACATCTCCGAAACAAAAAAACAAGCCAGAAATACAACATTATCATAAACAATTTCTATTCTGCCTTACGTTAGAGCATCGTGGATCTATTTCGCCCGTCGTTGTCTTAGAGCATGTCTGTCGTTGGCTTTCCCGTCACGTCGTCACCCAGCGGCGCTGAACCATCTCGCCGGCGGCGGCGGCGCGGGGCTGGCGCCGGGCGCCCCGCCTCCGCCTTCCTCCGACTAGACCGCACGCAACGAAAGGGTGTTAGTCCACCCATGAATTAATCTGCATAATTTGAGCGCGCGCTGGATCTCCTTTTTCTGACGAGGGCCTCGTCTTGGAACGCGAGGTCTGGGCTGCCGCCCCGCCCTGCCCCTCGCCACCCGTCCGTTCCCAGCCACATTCCGCACCGCTCCGTTCCGTCCTGCCCCATTTCGTTCCGGCCCGTTTCTTCCCTCCCCGTTTCGTCCCGTTCCGCCCCGGTCCGTCGCGCCTCATTCCGTTCCACCCGTTCCGACCCGCACCGTTCGTCCGCTACCCCTCCATTCTCGTCCGGTCCTATCCCGTCCCTTCCGTTCTGATCCCTTGCGTTCTGTCCCAACTCCACGGCTCGCCCGCGCCTACCCTTCCCCACAAACTCCGACCACAGTGCGACCTCCGCTGTGCCCTTCCACGCCACGCCTCCTTGGAAATGCGCCGCTCGGCAGCCGCTCGCCGCAACCATTTTGGTGGCCGAGGGACGAACGTTTAAGCGGAATACTTTGATGAAACACGAAGATTAAAATTATTTAGCCTAGTGTAATATAATGTCTCCCATGTTTTTGTTATCTTTTGGCCGAAGAAATACTTATATTATTTCCAGTCGGTTGAAATATTTCAGGATGATTTAAGTATTTTTTCCCTTATTTTTGAATGCATACGTTCCCTGTAAACATGTTTCTTGATGAACTTGGTATGTATTCATTTATTAATATTTTCAGAGTATTTTTTGATTTCAAGAAAATGCAAAAGTTCGTCATTGAATCTTTAAAAAATATTTCACTTCTGAAGTGGGTCAGAAGATAGTCATGCGTATCATTTCTTACTATGAATGGAGTAGACAATTCTTAATTATTGTCTGAACAAGTTGAAGCAAAGCTTCTCAATTTTTCAGGAGCTTAAGTTGGAACGTTAAAAATATTTACTGATGGAACGTATGTGACATGTAATAAGAAATGTGAACACTGAGGTATCGACATCAGAAGCAGTTGCATTCCATCAAAGCTAGTTCGTTGAGCTTTTGATTTCAATGAATTCATACTCATTGTATTAAAGACTAAATGTTCACTATTAGTAATTTTCATCGCTGATTTCCAAAAAATTAATTATATTAGTCGTTGTAGTTCATGAATTAATATTAACATTTGCGTTGTTAATCCATCTCATTTACACCTACAAACGTATAATAATAACAACTTGTTTTCATTTTAACTTAATATTTGTTTTCTTTTTTATCTTTATAGACTCAATAAAAGCCGGAAAACACGTTGCTTATATATCTTAAAGGTACTAATTTGTGAACGGCTACTTTCCGGGTCTGAAAGGAAATTTTGTCCAATTTCGCCCCGGCGTGGACCGCCCCCGCGTCCGACCAAAAACAAAGGCGCAGCGCTAACGAGGTGCAGGGCGCGCGAGCGAAGCGCTGAGCGGGCGATCGCGGCGCCTTCCTTCCGCGAAGGCCAGCTCAGCGAGGGGCGGGGCGGGGATTACGTGAGGGTCCGCGGTCGCCCTCGCCGCCTGGGGGCGCCCCGTCGCGGCGCTCGCAGCCAGCGATCCCCCAGGGAGCGGCGGCGGTGACTACGGCGGCGGTGGTGGCGGAGGTTGTGGTGGGGGGGGGGGGGGCGGGGAGGGGGGTGGGGCCGGGGCGGGGTGGCGGTGGTGGCGTTGGTAACGGTGGCGGTGGCGGCAGAGTGACGGTGGCGGCGGTGGCGGGTATGACAGGGCGGCGGCGGGGCGATAACGTGGCGCCGCCTGGCTGCGAGGGAGGAAAGCGCCCGCCCCGCCCCCTCGCTCCGCGAGCCGCTCCCTCGCCCTCGCCACACACTTGGGGGAGATAACGAACTAGGCGAGCGGTCGGCTCTGCATTCCTGGAAGGTTGGGAGTCGGCCCTACCTGGGATGACGCTGTTTTAAACAGCAGTTATTCTGTCTTTGGCTGGTATTAGCGGATCATGGGTGGTGAGTTATTTGAAAACACTGCGATCGTCGCGGCCCCAATCGAGAACGTATGAAACTTCAATTGCACAACAATATTATGCTTTAGAAATCATATTCATCTATGTGTTATATTGATATATTTCTTGTATCCAGCATGTCTTCTCATCAATACGTTTATCCTGGTACCATAGCTCTTTCATTTATTTTATCTTACATATTACTTACATTTTATCTTTTTATTTACGTGCGCTGGCGAATTTCGAATAGTATGAAAACCAGCACAGTTGCAGATATATAATATTATACATTTAATAGAATTTTATCAGTTAAAAGGCTTGAATTTTATGGAAAAGAAAAAACTAAAAATCTCATTACTAAAAAACGAGAAAAGCCAGTAAGCGTGAATTGTCGCTACACAAATCAATATGCAACTAACGAACTACTTCATGACGTTTGACCAAATATTCGTTCTTTTTTTAAACTTTTTTTATTTTTATTTTAGGTCGCATCAACTGCAAGGTCATTAGCGACCACACCAATTACAATGTCGGTTTGTTTTGTTTTTTTCGTGTGTCCGGGCGCGTCAACTGCTTCGGTCATTAGTCCCGTTAGTGCAGTGCATGTTTTTTCTCTGGAGATGCCGGTGATCTTCCCTCGCTGGATGGCGAGATCCGGCGCCGACCTACCGTCAGCTAGTGGGGTTTCCCCCTAACCAGAACTCTCCCACCAGCGGGGCGCCGTCCCAGTCGAGACAAGCTCTAAGCTCCCGACCGGTCTCCCGGAATATGTGGTAGAGTAGTGCGTGTTAGAGTGTGTGTGTGAAAGGGGAGAGGATAGGACAAGGAAGAGGAAGGACAGATCACGCGCGGTCCGTGGCCCGTTTGGTAGGGTACTGCTCCGGCATTCGCCTGGTGTTGATGTGAGAAACCACGGAAAACTACCGATCAGAGCAGCCGGCCGCTAGAATTCTCCTCCAGACAGCAGCTGAATTCGATCTAGCTGAAAAGCTAGTGTCGAAAATCCTGCCGCCGCCAGGACTCGAACCTAGGACCTCCCGGTTAGACCAATTACAATATCCAATACGCAAGTTTAAAGTTAGATCTCCAATTCAACTCTTCGTTGTTGTTGGGTGCCTAAGTGCGGCCGTGGGAGGCGAATCGCGTGGTCGCCTGCGCCGTGGCTGCGCAGGTGCTGGGCGGGCGCTCTCCTCCGCTGCGCCTGCGAGCGGCCTCTTGATCCAGCTGCCCTCGGCGGCGCGCGCCCTCAAAGGCGTAGACGCGCCCGCAATGAAGTTGCCTAATCAAATTCATCCCATCGAATAATAGCTTCCAAACTTCCACGCGCCGACCTCCCATCGGCTTCGACTTTGAACTCAATTTTGCTCTGTACCCTTCCTCTAGATCGATCCATATTGGATGCACGAGAACAGACAATTAGTCGCAATATTATTTAACTCTCAATGAATTCCTTTATGAAGTTTAAAATGTTATTATTCAGAGACTTTATGAAAAATGTTTTAAAAGAACATATTTTTTACCACAAACTGTATAATTGCATTTATGCGTTGACTGCCATTTACGCAGTAATGAAATGTGATTTCTGTATTTTATTCAAAATGCAAGTTATCGAGAAAACAAAATTCGTTTAGAGTTTTGTTTCTAAAATGAAATGAAATTACACAGCGATTTCACTTTTCATCAGCTTTAATTACAATAACACTGCTTAATAGATAGACTCTTCTGCTTTCTGCTCAACTTTCGTATTGTGTGTTCGATTAAGAAATATAGAACTGTGAGGGCAATCATGTGTTCTGAATGATTATGACATGTTCGACTTGATTGTTAAATTTGTGATAGTTTAGACCGTAACTAAAAGAAATGGTGTTATTCAGTAATTTAAACTATTTCAATAATCATCTTATGATACAAAATGAACTCGTCCAACGCTCATCAAGTTTTACAAGTTTAAAAGTTTGGTTAAAATTACCGCTTAAATTACAAAAACGACATTGCAGGATAATATTTATTGTGAATGTGAGAATGACGTTTAATTTCAAGAACTGATCCAACTCTTCAGGATTCGGATTTCAATTTATTCAGATTCTCTCACTGAATATTTTTGTTGGCTTTGCGTTCATCTGATAGTATCTATTCTTGGAATTATTTTATTCGTGGAACTGTAGAATGCCTAACTGTTAATTCATATCGTTAGAAACTCTTGTTCATGATGTATTCATGAACTAGCACTTCGGTGTAATGCAAAACTGTCTGTTTGCATGCCTAGTCACGTTCGCTTTCATCGGTATTGTCAGCGCATAAACACGCAGTCATTTCGCGGTAATAACCCGTGTTCCGACCGATCCGTAGCAAATGCACGCTGTCCTGCATCGAACCCCGCTGGGCATTAATTCGTCCAACTCGCTCGAACTGCAACGAAACTGCGTGTCGACGTAGCATACACATTGATTAGTCGATTCTTTATTGACTCGATAGAAAATCACGATCGTCAGCCGGTTGCTCCAGCTTATTCGAGGGATTCGTCCGTTACAGTGCCCACTCAGCTTATGAGCGCTCTAAACAAACGAGGAAGAGAGGGTTATCCATCACGTGACTGCTGCTGACGAGGGCGCCGGGCGCGGGCCGCCGTCGATGAGGGGGACAGCGACGAAGATGGAGCGGGTGCGGCCGTCCGCCGTCTTCCGCCTTCCGCCTTTGCCCGTCTTCCCGGCGCCCAGTGGGCCCAAAGCATGGCCTCCTCTACTTAGCAGCGCTTCGACTAGCGGAGGAGGCCATGCTTAAACGAACTCGCGGCGCAGAGGGCCACGACTCGCGTTGATTCCACCTTCCGCCTTTGCTCGTCTTCCCGGCGCCCAGTGGGCCCAAAGCATGGCCTCCTCTACTTAGCAGCGCTTCTTGACTAGCGGAGGAGGCCATGCTTAAACGAACTCGCGGCGCAGAGGGCCACGACTCGCGTTGATTCCGCCTTCCGCCTTTGCTCGTCTTCCCGGCGCCCAGTGGGCCCAAAGCATGGCCTCTCTACTTAGCAGCGCTTCTGACTAGCGAGGAGGCCATGCTTAAACGAACTCGCGGCGCAGAGGCCACGACTCGCGTTGATTCCGCCTTCCGCCTTTGCTCGTCTTCCCGGCGCCCAGTGGGCCCAAAGCATGGCCTCCTCTACTTAGCAGCGCTTCTTGACTAGCGGAGGAGGCCATGCTTAAACGAACTCGCGGCGCAGAGGGCCACGACTCGCGTTGATTCCGCCTTCCGCCTTTGCTCGTCTTCCCGGCGCCCAGTGGGCCCAAAGCATGGCCTCCTCTACTTAGCAGCACTTCTTGACTAGCGGAGGAGGCCATGCTTAAACGAACTCGCGGCGCAGAGGGCCACGACTCGCGTTGATTCCCCTTCCGCCTTGCTCGTCTTCCCGGCGCCCAGTGGCCCAAAGCATGGCCTCTCTACTAGCAGCGCTTCGACTAGCGGAGGAGCCATGCTTAACGATGCGCGCAGGCACGACTGCGTGATCACCTTCCGCCTTGCTCGTCTTCGGGCCATGCAAGCATGCCTCTCTTGCAGCGCCTAGCGGAGGAGGCCTGCAACGAACTCGCGGCGCAGGGCCACGACTCGCGTTGATTCCGCCTTCGCCTTGCTCTCTCCGGCGCCCAGTGGGCCCAAAGCATGGCCTCCTCTACTTAGCAGCCTTCTGACTAGCGGAGGAGGCCATGCTTAAACGAACTCGCGGCGCAGAGGGCCACGACTCGCGTTGATTCCACCTTCCGCCTTGCTCGTTTGGGCCCTGAAGCATCTCCGCAGGCTCTGCCAGTGAAGAGCCCAGAGGCAGATGCTATCGGGGCATAAGCATCTCCTCTATTAGCAGCACTTCTGACTAGCGGAGGAGGCCATGCTTAAACGCACTCGCGGCGCAGAGGGCCAGACTCGCGTTGATTCGCTGCGTCTTCGGCCCAGTGAACCATTCTACAGCAGCGCTGATAGCGGAGAGCCTGCTTAAGAACTGCGCGAAGGCCAGATCCGTGATTCCGCTTCCGCCTTGCCCGGCGCGCCAGTGGCCAAGCATGATTCCAGTAGCAGCACTTACTAGCAGGAGGCCTCAATGAACCGCGCCAGAGCCAGACGCTGATCAGTTAAACTGATGTCAAGGTCGAAAGTGAGTCCGTGCGTGTAAACGAACACCTCCTCAGAAGAGAGTACTAGGAAGTCAAAGTCACTCTGAACGATTTTATACTCTAAACATGAAATACGATTAGTCGGGATTTAAATAAATTAATATAAAAATGTTTTCGCTTATTTGTATGTTTACTTACATACGAACATTATTGTTTTAAACGCTGTAGTAAATTTGAACCTTCTTCACTAACGACGTTTTCATATTCTATCTTATGTTTCATGCCGTAGTGTTTTATATGTTATACTTCTTTATTTGAAGTAATTGATTACACACGAAACCTTTTGCTTGAGTACCAATATATTCACATAGGAACACTTCCTCCCAATCTATTGATCAATAAATTTTAAATCGCTGGAACACCCTGCTGCAGGTTTCTAGAACGCCATCATCTATCGGAAAACGTCTGGGTTGCTACTTATAGTTTCCTTTCCCTACACTAGTTTCGCTGAGAAGCTCGTGGCATATCACCGTGGCACAAAGAATGCCACCAGTAGGAGATCTTGATCACTGATTTGAATCCATCCAAAATTAAAATGAGCAACATTCAGAGCGCACCATGAGAGGGGCTCATGGAATTTCATACCCAGAAGTCAATGATACATATTCCAAAAATAAAGATTTTAATAATTTTCAATACTAATCTCTCTCTCTCTCTCTCTCTCTCTCTCTATATATATATATATATATATATATATATATATATATATATATATACACACACACACACTGTATGCCAACAAATTAAAATACATTTTTAATTCAGCATAAATCAAAACTTCTTTGAAAGGAAACACCAAGCCGACTGAACAGTATTATTCCCCCTCTCCGAGAAAAATCCCAGGTTCGCTACTAATAACATTAATGAACAAGAAAACTAATGAACTAATCAGAAGTATCGTCACCAATTCCATTAGAGTCTGGAAGTTTGAGAAAATATTATCTTATTATTTTTATGATTGCAAGACTTTCAACAATCGTTTAAGTGCTTTTGAAATTATTTTAGATTATTATTTAATCTTGTCTTCCTATTTTAGCCTTTTATCATAATTTTCCTCTTGGCACTGATCTTGATCAATTCTGAAACCTGGACATCTGCAAGACTAGACAACACGTGGGCACTGTCGCGTTGTTTTCCTCTGCAAACAGAGATGCGATATGTCTGGCAATGTTATGTTCAAATTATAAAATGAAGTGTTGAAATCCACAAGAAGTGTTAAAAACGCGAGACAATACTCAGTTAAGGTTTTTAGATTACTTTCATTGATGTAACAGGCTTTCTTCGTCCTGAGGAATCTCATTCCGCGCTTGGATATGGCTATCAACTTCTTTCGAAGTTATTTAGACTACATATATCTTTATGGTCCTTTACTTTGCACTCTCCGTGGTAAATGAACAGTTTGCCCTCATATTAAAGCGCAATTTCAATTTCATGTTTAGATATTACGTTTTTCCCTCAGTATGTTTTTTTAATTAATTTCCTTCAATTTTTAAAGATTCTTCATCTTACTGACGTTATTCATTTTCATATGGTAGATTTCAGCAATTTTTTGATTAAAATCTGTTTCTTTGAGGCCCATTGTAGCTGTTCCTCAATGCTTCTTTTAGAGTTGAGTTCATCAAGTGGCGTAGCCAGAATCGTTGGGAAACTTCCTACTGAACCGACATTCTGGCAGGTATGGCCTTAGCGCTTTATATCCTTTAATCTTGTTTTCAGATTTCTTAAAGTGGGTTCTGCATTCGACAAGTGGATTGTTAAATAACAAAGTGGGTTTCCCCATTCCAGATGTAATTTTATTGTGAGAGACGAAGTAGGAGCCATTTAGAATAATTCAGAGGAGTGTTAATAAAAGAGAAATATGAAATTGCTTTTTTAACAACTGACACTTTAACAATTTATTTGCTGGGTTACGGTCTAAAATTAGATTTTTTTATAAACGAATTTAACACGATTATTTTAGATAGCCATATTTATTTAACTTTGCATAATATTCCCGACTTAAAAATCTCTTTTCCACGTCGTACTTTTGTTTCCCCGGCTTTTCCACGGCGTTTCTACGATATCAAACTCTATCTCTCTCTCTTGACGGACACCAAGAGCTTGCGTGTTTCATTCTTGACGTACCGTGACGAAACAACAAAAGTACTTTTACTCATTTCGAGAAATTCAAATCGATCTAAGAAGGGCATCAAACTTTTCGCAGAATGATATATGTTAAATACTAAAGCAAGTCTTAAGAGTTGTCAGTCAGAATTTTGAGATTATTCACAACTCCTGTTTATTCACTTTTTTCACAATGATGTAGTACATATGAACAACTTCTATGTAGACGAACAACATTAAATAAGATTTCTATATCATATTTTAATATTTATCGTGTGTCATCTTTAATAAACAAAAAAGATTTCAAACAGATAAAGCCCATGTAGTACCTTTTAACTTTACATAAATCATTGAAGATAATTAAATAAGATATTCTGGATAAGTTATTACGTATATTCACAGAATATCTCAGAATAAAGATCACAAATTATCTTCGATCCCCCAACATGCCACAAAATTTTGTAATATTTATTCAGAGTTATGATGTATAACAAGCTCATTCTTATTGTCAGTCTCTCTCTCTCTCTCTCTCTCTCTCTCTCTCTCTCTCTCTCTCTCTCTCTCATACACACTCATATACGTGCGCGCTTCTACAATTAAAAAACTATGCAGACTATTGAAGACGTCTTCAGAAGAAATCTTCAGAAGGTAATCTGGGCGTTTCAAATATATAAAAGAATTTTAGAGTGAATCTATTTCCAATTATTAACTTACGTTCTCTTACTTTCTAAGAAACTATCAACAGATATTTATGAAAGTACTGCAAAACGAATAAAATTTTCATTGAGTTACTACTGATTAATTCGTTTTTATTCTTGACAATTCTTCGTTTGGTTGTATTAAGTGTAATTAAGCTTTAAAAGTACCTTGTTTCTGCATTTCGAACTATTCGTATGAATAAATGAGCTGAAGTAATCCTATATTTGAAACGCAGGGAATTATGTTCTCTTCAGATCATTTTTGCACACACGAATACGATAAATATCTACTGCGTTTTGTCTTTTAATTTGTGTATTTGATAGGAATATACCCTTATCACGGTAGTTCTTATTTACACATGGTCATGACAAACCCACAATTACCATGACATTACCACGAACAAAAAAAAACATTTTTGTTGTTATTTACTGAATATATTTCTTTTCTCTCTTAATTGTTGTTATGAACAAATTAGCTTCCTTTCTAATAATTCTATTTACATTAAATGTCGATAATGTATATCAAATGTAAAATATACGTTAATTTGTTTATTTCATTAATTGAAACGGCTGGCTCAAACTTTTGATTATAGAAAAATATTCTATTTAAAATGCAGACAAACAATAATACTATCCAATATCCTTTCCATGTTTTACAATTTCCTAAGTTTATTTCATTGTATAGTATTTTATGAAAAGTTAGTTTATAGGGTAATTGTTTTGTAACGAGCAGTATACGTTCTCTATAACAAATTTCGTTGTAACGAAAACTCCCTAAGGCATAGACATTAAGCGAGTTTTGTTGATTTACATGTAACCTATCTGTATTAAGACACTCGGTTCATACAATAATAACTTTCTGTAGCATTAGTACTCGGTCTCTCGAGTTTTATTATAAAGGTTCCATGTTATCTAGAGTGGATTATACACTTTTTCTACATTTATTCCGTACATTCAGCATTTACCCTTCATACCGCTAACTTTTAAGCATGCCTTTGCTTTATATTTCTTCTTGTCATTACACTCGAACAATTTTGCTTCGAAATTCCCCTTGCTTACAAGGCCTGCTGTGTGGATTTTATCGTGCTACATAAAACCCAACGAGAAACGTGGTACTGTTGGTACTCGCGAGGGATAGATTAGCAGAGCGATTGAAAGTTTTCGTGGTAGATCACAAACTGACTGTGTACATTCATCGTGAATACTCGGCTCGCTTTCTAAAATAGCCACTGCGGAGTTCTATACGATAGCGTTTGCTTCATTGATTGAACTTCGTGGCTCAGTCCCGCGCTCTCACAGTTTTTCGGTAGAGAGCATTACATGGGTTTGCGCGTGCGCCTTGGCCCACAGAACCAGCAGACCTACCTCTCCTGTTAATGCCGAGGCCACAGGGTGAAAATTATTGAGTAGAGTTTTGGTTCAATTGAGTTAAGTACAGTAACTATGAGTTAAATTCCTACATTTTATTTTAGTAAAACGACTGAAGTAAAATGTCACCTCCTGAATGGAAAAAAAGCCCTGGGAAAAATAGCTTGTTAAAAATTTTGTGTATTTTTAATCGGATGCAATTAACTGACGTAACTTATATTTACAGAAACATAAGTACAGGCAATAATTCGTAAACCGGATTCCTAAATACACCAATGCAGAAAAATATTTTTAGATGCCTTTTTATTTCTTTGAATAAATAAGTAAGCACGATGATAAAAACAAACGTTTTAGGCCCAATAACTTTGTGACTAAGTAACACGTATTTAAGTATTTACTGTTACTTGTTTACTATTACAATGATTTCGTTCGTTAAGATTCCAATTTGTTTTAAAATTCCCTTAATGCATCACGCTGCACGTGGCAGAATTTATAAAACTTTTATGAATTAAAAGTACGCATTATGAAATCAATTGCCCTTTTCCCAAGGTCAAGCAGAGATTAAACATTCGAGAATTTTTACTACTAATTCTAGAAAGTAAAACCAACACAGTTTCATTTAAAAACCAAAATAGTTGTTAATAAAAAGTATCTCTCTGTAAATCTATAGTGAACAATAAATGTATGTTACATTAATGACTTACCTCTTTAATTGGGTATTTTTGGGAAATTCATATATCGATATCATGGACAATTTGTTCATTATTGGGAGTTCTATTGGGAGGAACTGAAAGAAAATAATTTTGTAAGGATTTGGACAGCTTTAACTCTATGTTCTGGATACAATATGGATGAGCTTCCATGTTTATTCTAATGCTTCATTTACTTTCTGGACTTATGTACACGCTCAACACTAGTCACTAGTTCCGCGCGACCACAATATCCTGTTTGCGCTTCTGCATGTGGCGAGGAGTACTGAACATGATAGGAAAGGAAATAAAATATCTTGAAGAGTTCTGTTCGTTACGCCCACAGGCGTGCGCAGGGCAAACACGAGGGGGCGAACTGCATTTGTGAGCCGTCTTTGTCATTGAACGTATTAGCTACTTATGACTTATTTACTAGTAAATTAATAAAACATACTACAACTACAATGAAATTTTAACTCTATTGGTACATAATAGAATATAGAGAGAAGGTAAACGGCGTAAAATGGAATATAGCACGTTTGGTTGATGACGCCGTGTTTCCGGGCGCGTCGACTGCTTCGGTCATAAGTCCTGTTAGTGTAGTGCATGTTTTTTTTCCGGAGATGGCGGTGATCTTCCCGCTGGATGGTGAGATCCGGCGCCGACTTACCGTCGGCTAGCGGGGTTTCTCAACCAGGACTCTCTCCCACCAGCGGGCACCGGCCCAGCCGGGACAAGTTCTACGTCACGGACTACTCTCCCGATATGTGTGATAGTGTAGTGCATGTTAGTGTAAGTGTCTGTGTAAAGGAAAGAGAAAAATCGCGCGCGGTCCGTGGCCCGTTTTGTAGGGTACTGCTCCGGCATTCGCCTGGTGTTGATCGGAGAAACCACGGAAAACTACCGATGAGAGCAGCCGGCCGCTAGAATTCTCCTCCAGGCACCGACTGAATTCGACCTCGCTGAAAAGCTAGTGTTGAAAATCCTGCCGCCGCCGTGGGGAGAGGGAACCTAGGACCTCCCGTTCAGAAGCGCTGCAGTGTCATCAGTTGATGCACTGAGCTACCGCTCCCGGGTGCAGTGTTTGGAAGATGCCAAATGCATGAGTGAAAGAAAAGAGAAAGGAATAGAAGTGCACGGGCGGAGGAATTATTGAAGGGGAGAGCGAGAAGATAAACTAGTGGTGCTACAAAATGGCAAAGACGTTTTTTCGCACTAGTACTACGTTAGTTTTCTGGGCTAGGTTTTCGGTTTTGTCTCACCCTCTCCTCAGCTGCCATCTATCACCGTCCAAACTACATTTTTTTCACATTTTTCAAATTTTCGATTCCCTGGTAAAAATGGTAGAACTGAAACATGTCTTTAAGCATATTATTGAAAAGAAAAACGTTGTCTTTGTGAATATTCGAAATTCATTATTTGGAAAATTTCTTTGAAAAATGTGAAACCGTGTTTGAGAAAATGTTGTTTAAACAATTCTGTAAAGTAATTTTATGCTCATTTTCACAGAAAACGTTTAAGCTTTGGAGAACTTCATAGGAAATCATTTGAAGCTCTTGATCACAAATACAACAAATGTATACAAACCGTTGGAAATATAAATATAAACTGCGTGGAGAGTGTATTTAAATGCAATATAATATTTGAAAAAAGAATACGTCAAATCTGTACGTGCATTGATTTTATGTTTTTTATTACATTTTACCATCCGTTCAAAAGTTAAAAGAATTGGAGCTGTTTTTGAGAAAATGACGTTCGAGCGTGTCAAAAATGCAGAACATTGATCTCATCTTTACAGAAAATGGGCCGAGTACCTGCCTGGAAATAAGGTAATATGAATACGCTTTTTAAAGGCATAATTATAACTTTAAGAAATGAAATCCGCAGGTTATGGAACAACTTTCTTTTGACGTTCGAGAGTTGACATTGCGCGAGAAAAAACGGTGGTCAGCTGTTCCGGTTCCATCTAGCTCCCTCTGATTCTCCTGCCGCAATGCAATGTGATATGCAACTTCGTGCTGTAAAATAATACGTCAATATTTGTGACGTAAATGCATGATTATGATCGATTTCTGCAACAGAAAAGGTCGTTTATTTATTGCTTTTTTGTTTTTGTGTGTGTGCGGTGTGTGTGTGTGTGTGTGTGTGTGTGTGTGTGTGTGTGTGCAATATAGAATCCTGCATAGATGAAAAAGCATCCGTAAACTTTTAATTTATTTATTTATTGTCGCATCAACTACATGGCTAGCGAGCAGGTATATGTTGCTACTGATTACATTGTTAAGGCAGTTATACAAGGATACAGTCCGTTGTATATACAGTTTAGATTTCTGAAAAATTCGATGAGGATACAGCACAAAATTATACCATAGGTGCAATATACCACGAAAAATAAAATGCACACAAAAACATAATGATTATAATATAATTACATGATTACAATAGTAATTACAGAAGGTGCAGTGAAAAGGGTTTTCATTCCTTGTTATGTTATTGATTTCTTTTTGTTTAATTGTACTTCCTGTAATAGGCTTTTTCTGAATTCCTGGGATTTGGTGCATTCAATATTTGAATACATATACTTTATTGGGACTCTAGTATACTGATTAGAATAGACTCTTCACTCAAGTAGATAATGTATTGAATCAACAATATATGTAATACATATTATATTGAATAGTTTACAAACTTGGGCTATGTGCATTTGAACATTGTTATGCATTGTGCGCCAAATACGTATGCATAAGTGTACACCCAAACTTGCATGTACATTAATTGCTCCTTATTATGTACATTATTCCATTTGTATTTCGTCAAAAAGTTTGGTATGTTTGCAGAATTCTATAACTTTGTTTTTTGGTATATAGGGGAGTCAAGGATTGAATCGAAATTCGTTCCTTGCAGATGTGTTTGTATTTGTTGTGAAAATTGAGGACATTGAGAGCTATAAACGTTGTTATTCTTATAAAAAAGGTTTGGTTATAAAAATGTAAGAACAGAAAAAATATTTGTCTTATATATAGGCTAAGATACTATATAGCACAGTAATTTCACCCTATAGTTTATGTTATACCTACATTTTCCTTATAACTGACTTTATCAGGAAATAGCGATGTATTAAAGTGGAGGTCGTTTTAACATTGATAAGCTGTAATGATGTTTTTATTGTTTTCGATGTTTCATCTGTAGATGGCAAATTCCTGTAATCACAATTTTGAAAGCAAATGATTAAATAAAATGGATGGTGTGCTACTGTCTTGGGTCTGAGATCAAAACTGGATGGGATGATTATGTCCTAAGTCAAAATAAAATCCTAGGCGTAGTTGCAAGACGACTATAGGTCCTGGTTTTGAGCAGCCAGTTTAATTTTTACTTTTTCTTCTAAACTCAGTAGCGTATTCAAAGGCCTAGAGAAAAATTAAAACAGCAAAAGTGAAAATAAGGAATACAAGAAAAATTGTAGAAACGTCTACAATTGTATTGATAATGTAGCTGCGTTTTCTGTTCTTAGTCTTTTAATTACGAATGGGAATCATGATTTTTTATTATTTTTTTCAAAATTTAAGTAGTATATGACTTAGTGTAAGGATCACAGAATTTTGAAAATGTGCACACAATTCACTTTTCCCCATAGCACGTCATACGCAGTTTTAACTGTTTTCTGACGTAAAATAAATTTTAAAAAATAAAAATAAATGGCATGGAACTACATGTGCCTGTGTCCTTATACGCAGGCTCAATTCAGCAGTGCGTTTGCATTCCCTACCTCAAGTACAATTAGCTGCATGAAGAGTGAATGCAAGCTCAGAATTTGCCTGATGGAATTAAGAGAACATGAAGGGGTGATAACCCCACCAAGGGCGAAATCACGCTTGCTCAAGTTCAAATGAAAGTTCGGAAAAAACATTTTGCCGTTTGAGAACACTCATAGAAGCCAACCCGAAAACTTAGCTCAGACCTAAGAAATTAGAAAACTACCCAGTACGAGTATAGAAAGTATCTTGACATACTGAATCATAAGTAATCTCAACTAATGTTGGCAAACAAATTTATTTTTCCGCAAAAAATACTCAAATCTTCGAAAACTTGTACTTTACCTTATTTCAAAATTTATCTTTAAGGAACAGATTTCATTAATGGAACAGATCTCTATCTTTAATTTTTTTAGTTGTAAGAAGACTCCGAAAAAGTTCTGAACTTGCAATGCAATTTTCGAAAAATCAAGGTTTTCGACGTACATGAAACCTACATCATTTTCTGAAACGTCTTTCACATTATCCAACAACAAAATTTAATCAAAAATGTCGGAGCGATTTGTTTGAAAAATATCACCGCTTCCTGTAAAGTACTTCCAAAATTAAAATATCAGATTCAAATTGAAGGGACATCAGGCAGAATAATTGGGGAATATCGGTGTTGGAGAAAATCGGCTGAACGCTTTATGCACTCGCGTTGTGACAAACGTTTTGTTGTCATTCGACTTTTCGGTATCAAGGACACTCAAAACGTGGATTCTGGCTACATCACGTGTTAGAGGATTTTTTTTCTTCTACATTTACTAACTGGATTGGTCCACTTTTTTGTTACCACAGCTCAGTAGTAAAGACTTTTTCTGCCGAAAATTTACCATTTTTTTTTCGCGCAGGATTACATAACTTTCTTTCTACTGTGTAAGCGCCCGTGGTTTTGAGAATCGTCCAGAAAGGAAGTTCTAATAAAACATTTTTTTTAATTTTCAGCCGATTACTTGAAATTTTAATGATATGAAATTCCATACATTTCATTATAAAAAATGAAACTAAATACAAATTTTTGATGTGAAGATCTTTGCAGGACTAGTTTAAATTATCTGAAAGAGATATGAAGTTTAACCAAGATTAAATACCTAGTAGAAAGACAGGAAGCTTGAGAGAACAAGACCTGAGTGATCTTAAGGCGGTGACTGAAACTGATGCTTGAATTTCTAGTATAATGCTCCTAGCAAATGTAATTTGAAGCTACTGTTCTTTCACTCGTAGCTGGCGAGTTGAGCTTGACTGCAGAGGGGTAAGCGAGCGTGGAGCTCGTGCTCGCCAGGAGGCGCCCTGGTCGCGCCCCACGCAACGTTGTGCTTCCTTCTGCCCGCGTTGCCTGGGCTCCTGCTGACTCTTTCGCCTTTCCTCGACGCAGCATCCCCATGATAAGGCCCAAGGTAGCCCCTTCAGGAGCGGCCAGCCAAGTGACGATCACCGCCCGGAAGAAGTCCATGACGTAACCCGCTGCGCGATAGGCCAAGTCCCTATCTTTTCGGGAAACATCATACACGGTGTACATTTCAAAATATTCTGATATTGTTGTGTGTAGTTAACTGTCACAACTTTCAGTGAGGCAGCGTTCAATACTCGGAAAGAAGTACCAGTTTAATATATAGTTTCATTCTTGTAAATAAAAAAGAGGAAATAATATTTGTAGTTTATTACTATTCTGAGTGTCATACGCAGTTTTAACTGTTTTGACGTAAAGTAAACAAAAATAAATAGTGTTTTGGAGAATAATCAAATCTTGTCTTACGCTTTAGCGTCCACTGTAGTGCCACTTCTGTTTCTGTTCTCTCGTGTTTGTCCATTGTCCGTCGCAGTTTGTGCCGTGGGAGGGTGGTTTCCCTCCGTGTGTCTTTGACCCAGGGGGATCTGGTCCTCCTCTCGGCGAAGTACAGAGTTCCCCCGCTTGAGGTACTGCACCTTTCTCAAAGTCGTACCACAAGGCAGATAATGCTACTCATCACTAGACAGCATACAGGACCATAATAGAACAGCGCCGTTCCAGATTTCATAAAAGAATCGTCAGTACATAGCTGTAACTGAGTAGAAAAAATATGAGTAGAAAAATGTTAGAATTACCGGAAAATCAAAATCCTAATTCAATAAATGATATGGGTATAAATATTTTTTCTAAAATAATATATGAACTATAAACGTCATTCAGTCTTGTTGAAGCATCGCTGTGTCTATAATTGTTGTACATAGATAATGAATAGTTTTTTGATATCCATCGAATGTTATCACATTTTTAATCCGCTTTACCGTATGCTTAATGCATGTGGATGTGTTTGTGGGTGCATGGTATGAAAAGTGTTTCTTGTTATGGCTCGTGTCCGATATTTTTATGCTTTGCAGAAATATTTTTTTTGGGGGGTAGTGCAATTTATTTATTTAGTCGAAAACTGTATGTGACGTATGGGGGAGAAAATCATCTGCGCACGCTTTCTTGAGTTTCAGAGTCCCTTCCCAACAATTTAACTATTAATAGCTGAAAGATGAATAATAATAATAATAATAATAATAATAATAATAATAATAATAATAATAATAAATTTAAAGAAGCGAGAGATTAACATGGGATAACGAATGAGCAATTGATAACGAAAGAGTAGACTGTATGAAAAGGTGAAATTGCACAAACAGCTGAAACCTAGGCGAGTCAATAAGATGGTTACAATGGAATCGATGGTACGGAATCCTTCAAACATGCACATTCATATGCAATTAAGGTGAAAGAATATTTCTTCACTATTGGTGCATCGCGTCTCCTACTAGATAAAAATCTTCTTCTTCTTCTTACAGCTTGTCCGGGCTGGGACAGTGCCCCGCTGGTGGGAGAGTCCTGGTTAGGGGGAACCCCACTAGCCGACGGTAGGTCGGCGCCGGATCTCGCCATCTAGCGAGCGAAGATCACCGCCATCTCCCGAGAAAAAACATGCACTACACTAACGGTACTAATGACCAAAGCAGTTGACGCGCCCGAAACACGAAGAAACCAATCAATCCATCACGATAATCGTCTCGTACTTACTCGCTCCACGTACAAGTGGTTCAATGAAGCACGTTCAATTTCCATAAGCGATGGGGTGTACCATGGTGAGTATCTATCCTCGGTTGAGTAAACAAAACGGAACACGTTATTGTGAGGCACTGCAGGCAGCCCTGCCGACTGCTGAAATCGCTATGAACTTCTTTCCGCTTTCATTACTCAAGTGTGGTATGCGTTTGCCAGAAGAAAGAGAAGTCGTAGTTATTTACGGGATACGTTTATTCTGTTAGCAATGTGTATACCAAGGTACAGAGTTCTTTCCTTTCTGAAAATCCAAGAGCGATGGGAAAGAACACAAAATCGCTCGCAATAATGATCGAATGTTTCGATGCGAGTGCTGAAAGACTAAAGAATCTCTTTCTGTTCCCTTTATTAAAGCGTTCCCTGTGAAGAAACAAATTAAAACAATGGTGCTACCATCGCACGCAGGTTTTTACCATACATCGGTTACATAATATTATAATAAAGCAACCCGGAGCGGTAGCTCTGTGCATCAATTGATGTCACTCCAGCGCCTCTGACCCGGAGGTCCTTGGTTCGAGTCCTGACGGCGGCAGGATTTTCGACACTAGCTTTTCAGCTAGGTCGAATTCAGTCGCTGCCTGGAGGAGAATTCTAGCGGCCGGCTACTCTGATCGGTAGTTTTCCGTGGTTTCTCCGATCAACACCAGGCGAATGCCGGAGTAGTACCCTAACAAACGGGCCACGGACCGCGCGCGATCTTTCCTTCCCATTCCTTGTCCTATCCCTCTCCTTTACACACACACACACACACACCAACATGCCCTACACTACCACATACTCCGGGAGACCGGTCGGGAGCTTAGAGCTTGTCCCAGCTAGGGCGGTGCCCCGCTGGTGGGAGAGTCCTGGTTTGGGGGAAACCCCACTAGCCGACGGTAGGTCGGCGCCCGATCTCGCCATCCAGTGGGGGAAGATCACCGCCATCTCGGAAGAAAAACATGCACTACACTAACGACTAATGACCAGCTGCTGACGTGCCCGGAAACACGACAAAGCCTGGCGCATGACGCGCGGAACTTATTATTTGAAGCTAATTGGATGAACGTAAACTGACAAATGAACACGGCCATAATACCGCGAGAAAATTACTGCTCAACAAGAAGTAATTCTAAGAATTTCAAACCGCCTTGTTTTCATTGAATTGCGATCTCGCCAAATCGGGGAGTCCGGGTTCGATTCCGGGCCGGCCATCCTGACCGGGATTTTCGTGGTTTCCCTCGGTCACAAGGCGAATGCTGGGATGGTTCAAAAGCCCACGATTACCTCTCATCATCATCATCATCATCATCATCATCATCATCCTATCACCTCATAACTAAGGCTGCAAATAACCCTTTGTATTACTAAGGATACACGAAAAGAAGCTGTTTGCCGTAATGGCACACGTTAACGTTCCTCCGGGATAGAATATGTCTGACTCGGAAGAGAACGTAGTGCAACAGAAATGGCCGATACACAAATATTAATAATAATAAATCATAACATATGATAAAAATATTATAGACTGGAACTATTTAATCTTACATCTATCAATAATATATTAAAAATAAACTAGTGGTCCCAACTACACGTACTTTCTCTCCCTATTTTCCCGCAAAATTGCTCGAAAAGTACCCAAATTTTCGAAAAATTTTACATGATTATATTTCAAAATTTATATTTAGGAACAATTTTACTAAGGGAAAATCTGTGTCTTTAATAATTTAGTTGTAGAAAGGTTCCCAAAAAAGTTAGAACTTTTGCAGTTTTCTAAAAATCTAGGTTACAGCAAACATGAGATGCAGCATTCTCTTAAACCTCCTTCACACTGTGCAACAACAAAATTTAATTTAAAAAAAAATTGGAACCTTTTTTTGAAAATTTTGAAAATGTTCCTTGGGTTTCATGTCACGTACTCCGCCAAATTAAAATATGTTTCAAAATCAAGGAGCCCCAACAACAGCCAAATCGATTGGGGAATATCAATTTTGAAGAAAATCGGATCACGGTTTAGCCGCTAGCGATGTTCACAAACAAGGGACAGACGTTTTACCGTCAATCTATTTTTCGATATCAAGGACCCACAAAACTGGCAACACCACGTTTTAAAGGATTTTTTCTAAATTTATCCACTGGAATTATCCATTTTTTCGTTACGAGGGCCCGGAAATGAGAATTTTTCTGCCGAAAATTCGCCGTTTTTTCGCGCAGTATTACAAAATTTTCTCTCTACGGTGTAAGTGGTAGTGAGAAAGTAAAAAGGAAAGCGTGAGCTGTGGGAACAACTGACTGTATTTCGTTTAGAATATAATATCTTCTTCGTACCTGAAGCCCCTCGCCATGTTGGCACACAGGGCCGTCAGCCAAAACCAGGCAGCAGTCAGCACGAAGTACATCGACAGAGCTGCACATAGAAGACAGCCTCATTAGTGAAATGTTTCTCCATGCACAGGAAATCGTAACTCACATATTCCAAAAAGAAACATTTTCACAAACAGCGAAAAACACATGCATGCGTCGTGTTTATTCCCATCATCTGTAAGTTAATACTATTTACTAGAGCAATGGCAAAAAGAGATTTATATTGTGAATCGCGTTAACTTCTTGTACACGTACGTAAGTACGGAGTAATATTTATTTTGTATTTATTTTAGTATTTATTTTTATGTCAAAAAACAGTTAAAACTGCGTATGACGTGCCATGGGAAAAAGTGAATTGTGTGCACATTTTCAAAAATCTGTGATCCCTACAATAAGTCATATATACTACTTGAATTTGAAGGAAAAATCATGGCCAAAATCTATTTTCAAGAATGAATAAGCAATACATTTTGAATCCTTGTCTATCATGGCCTTCGTCAAAGAATAATACTTCTGCCGCGACAACATGGAAACGATAATTTGAATAATTGTATTTCATCGAATTCCCCAGAAGACGCACGAAACGTAGAAGTTAAATTTGGCGTCCAGAAGCAAACAAGGGGCCATCTCAGCATTTGCTCAATGATCAGGGAAACTGACGAAAAACCTGATCGAGATAAATGGTTGACCCGGAGGCTGCACACAATACGGCAGGCTGTTTATACATTCAGTACAGTTCAAATGTTAAATAATGCATTCGGTATAATTGTTAAAATTAATGTTACTTTTCTTGTGATGCTCAGTATAGTCTCTAATTGTATAGAAACAGTTATGCAGCAGAAACGATTTCACTTGGGATTTAAACATTTTCTATCGAATTTATTCGTTTAATGTCATCTGGCAAAGTGTTGTAAAACCATTTACATGTATTGTACTTGAATTTTTTGTAGTGAGCTGTCGATACTGTCACTGATGAATGATTTCTACGTCGAGTGTTGTAGTAATAGTCATTCGCATTTTCTGAAAATATATTCCCGCCCTTAAGCAAGTCATTTTTGACAAAAACCAGTGATTCGTAAATCAACAGACAAGGTAATGGTAAAATTCCTAGATTAACGAAGAGAGGTTTACAAGAATCACGTGGGTGGGATTTGGTTATTATTCGCACAATTCTTTTTTGTAATCTAAATGTCTGGGAGCTATAAGATGTATTTCCCCAGAATATTATGCCAAATCTCAGGCGGGAATGATCATTCGCGAAATATACACAACGAGCAGTATGAAGGCTGACTGAATTTGCAAGAATTCTGAACGCGTAGCATAATGAACTTAATTTGTGTTTAATTCATTTAAATGGACGTTCCATTTAAGGTTTGATTGAATTATATAACCTAAAATGTTGTTACCTTAACATCAGTCAATGGTCACTTTCATTTTCAATGGAGCACAGAATGGTTTATTTGATATGGAAATATATGGAACGGAAATATTGGAAGTGGATGTAAGGAAAAAGGTAATTCTGTGAGAAATTTATTAAGATATTGTATGAGAAATACATCTTTTGGAAATACACAGAAACAGCAATGCTTTTAAACGTCTGTCAATCTGTGTGTTCGTCAGTACGTCCGCCGTCCCTTCGTCCGTCCGTCCCTATTCATCTCCTCAGTCTGTCTCTCCTTCCTGTCCATTTATGCGTTCCGTCGTCCCGTCCATTCCACAGTCTGGTCCGTCCGTCTCCTACAGGCTTTTGAATTTTTTGTGCCTGGAAGACCCTAGTGAGATCGGCAATTCTCGAGTGCATTGGTTAAAGAGATTAGCCACTGTTGCCGGACTTGTTCACATTTATATCAAGTTATTTGCAAAACAAATATTCTACGGGTTTCTAGGTTGATTTGGCAGTATTTTTATTATATTCACATTGCTTTGGTTTTATTAATACTTGAGTTCAAATTATCCTGATCGTTTTTCATGATTTTAGCCTGCCTTATGACTTTCGTAACAATGTTTCTGTATTTTTGTGCTAGATACAAATCTTGAGATACGTCATGACGTTTAGAAATAAAGCAAGTAGAGAGTACGTTTATTTTTACAAGATGTTCTAATTCAGATCCAAGTATTACTTTTTCCTGTAGTGATTTTTCCTGTGCTTCCTGTGTGATGAGACACTCATAGAGTGAGAATAATATGCTGATTTGCGTTTCCAGTTATGAACTGCAGAAATGCACAAGAACGAGGAACCAGCAACACATAAATTCGAATGGCAGCTGACGTTCATGAACAATGAAATACGAGAGTAATAACAATTAAAGAGACAAATTGGTCTGGTAGAAATAAACGTTTATTTTACAAAACATGACTTTTCCTACTTTTTAATATAATTCCATCAACATTTATGCACTTGTCCCAACGGGTTACCAGCTTTTTTATAACGGCTGCAAAGAACTCTTTATCTTGGTGTTTGAACCAATTTCCCACAAATGTTTTGCCTTTCTCGTTATCCTGAAATTTCTTCCCACGGAATGTCTCCTTCAGTGGTCCACACAAATGGAAATTATATTTTAGTTTAATCGGGGTCTGTATGGGATGAGCCAGTACCTCCCAACTCATTTTACCGGAAGCGGTAGCTCAGTGCTTTAACTGCCGTCACTGCAGCGCCTCTGACCGGGAGGTCCTAGGTTCGAGTCCTGACAGCGGCAGGGGACACTAGCTCTTCAGGTAGGTCAAATTCAGTCGCCATCTGGAGGAGGAATTCCCAACGGCCGGCTGTTCTGTTCGGTGAAGCTCGTGGTTTCAAGATCACCAGGTGAATGCCGGAGTAGCTACCGAAACGGGCCACGCACAGCGCGCGATCTTTCCTTCATCCTCCTTGTCTTGTCTTATTCTCTTCCCTTACACACACACTAACATGCACTACACTACCACATATTCCGGGAGATCGGTTGGGAGCTTAGAGCTTGTCCCGCCTGGGGCGGTGCCCCGCTGGTGGGAGAGTCCTAGTTAGGGGAAAACCCCGACTAGTTAGCTTCTAGGCCCCAGTTAGGGAAAACTAGCCGACGGTAGGTCGCCACTGATCTCGCATCCAGCGGGAAATATCACAGCTATCTCCTGAGAGAAAATACAGCTGCAATTACGCTTACGGACTAATGACCAAAGTTGCTGATTTACCCGGAAACACAATCAACCAAACGAATGGTTGATGGCTCACGGTTTTGTTGAGGTGTGAGAACGCACGTAGTTCTTTCCTTGGGAATCACTTTCCTGAGATCCCCGGACGGTTCTTCCCAAGACTGTTATCACCTTATTCAAAAGCATATCTGGAGCAGTATTGACTGCCATTGACTGGAAGTTATTCAAGATAATGAACGAATGAACGAATGCCTTATTTTACGTGGCGAGACTCAGGCCATGAGGCCTGCTCTTCCGCCTGACCACGCAAATTTCTGTTATATGCGAAGGTTTAGAGTATATAAATATACTCACCAAAATTCTTGCATACAATCTGAAGATCTGGCGGAATGGACTCTTTCACTTCTGCGTCGAAACGGTCACTCAGTGCGATGTAGTACGAAATCTGCCTGATATTAAAAGCAAGCAGGTGGCAGCGTGGCTAGCAAGGCAACGTCCGTGGATCTTCCGTCGCATGTGCTTGTCGCATGCAACAGACAACAGCGACACCGACAACAGCAACGCAGAGATAATGCACAGCGGACGCAACAGCCAGTAGACGCCTCTGGTGATGCGAGAGAATTCGCAGTAGAAGAACCCTTCTTCTATGCGCTACTGCCGGTACGGTAGTAGTCAAAGCATGTCGTTCAGGTGGTGGAATTGAAGAAATGGCACCCGTAATTGGCGAGTCCACTGACTATACCTGTCCTCAAAGCGGCAACTGTCGGGCGCGCTCGCACAAATCATAGACATCATAGGGAACTTGAATCGGGAATCTGCCAGGAGGATTTAGGAGTCTGGCAACCAGATTCTGAGCAGTTGAGTTCGTACTTCCAGTGTCCATCATTACCCTCGACGAGTTGAGCTGTCTCGGCAGCACCTGTTCGCGCATTCCCTTCCTGCATATCGTCTTAAACTGCATGGCGAAAGCGGCCGCAGGGGGCGGTGCTGCATCCACATTAACAAGGCGGCCTCCCTGAAAACCTCCTTCTTGGTTTGGGCTGCGACAAGATGGCGCCCTGAGAAAGGCAACGGTGTTCATCGGGAGGAGCTCTTTCCAAGCAGATGCGATTCAAATTCAGGAAGACGAGTTCACTGAAGCGATATCCTTAAAGATAAGCATTTTATTTATTTTTAGCATCACGCCGCTGATGTTGTGCATCGGGAAGTCCAGGGGCGGGAGCCAGTGCTGCATCCACTCACTGCGTTCAGCGAGATCTTCGTCCAGAAGTACGGAGGTCGCTGGGCGGAGTCGTTCCGCGGCCAATCAGCCTTCGGCACGACATTCCGTCAGCAGCGAGCATCTGGTGAGCGTCGCAACACTTCTTTGCGCATGCCATCGTACAACTGCGCCTGCGCGCGGCGTCACCGCCAGGAGCGCCAGCATCAGCGCGGGAATGCGGATTTGTGCGCATCGGCGACGAGTGGCGCTCAGGTCGAATGAATTTATCGTTTGAGAGACGAGAGAGCAGTGGTTGTCTACTAAGGCTTTCCTGTTGTGGGAGAGATGGCCAATCCGGACGAGTGGTGGTCGATGGATCATCTTCATAAGATCACGAGAAGTAGAATGGTGGTCCAATACGTCTGCCGGAGAGAAGACCAAGTCTGACGAGTGGCACTGGAGGTCGAATGAATATCTTCTTTGATAAGATCAAGAGAAGTAGAATGGTTGTCCACTAAAGTTCCCCTCACCGAAGAGAAGACCGAAATCTGACGAGTGCCACTGGAGGTCGAATGAATATCTTTTTTGATAAGATCACGAGAAGTAGAATGGTTGTCCACTAAGGTTCCCCTCGCCGGAGAGAAGACCGAAGTCTGACGAGTGGCACTGGAGGTCGAATGAATATCTTCTCGATAAGAGCACGAGAAGGAATGGTTGTCCATCAAGGTTCCTCGCCGGAGAGAAGACTCGAAGTCTGACGAGGGTAATTCGGAGGTCGAACAGAATATCTTTTTTGATAAGATCACGAGAAGTAGAATGGTTGTCCATCAAGGTTCCTCGCCGGAGAGAGAAGACTGAAGTCTGACGAGTGGCACTGAGGTCGAATGAACATCTTCTTTGATAAGATCACGAGAAGTAGAATGGTTGTCCACTAAGGTTCCTCGCCGGAGAGAAGACCGAAGTCTGACGAGTGGCACTGGAGGCTGAATGAACATCTTTTTTGATAAGATCACGAGAAGTAGAATGGTTGTCCACTAAGGTCTCTGCCGGAGAGAAGACCGGTGTCTGACGAGTGGCACCTCTGAGGTCGAATGAATATCTTTTGATAAGATCACGAGAAGTAGAAATGGTTGTCTACCAAGGTTCCTCGCCGGAGAGAAGACTGAAGTCTGACGAGTGGCAACGGAGGTCGAATGAACATCTGATAAGATCACGAGAAGTAGAATGGTTGTTCACTACGTTCCCTCGCCGGAGAGAAGACTGAAGTCTGACGAGTGGTACTGAGGTCGAATGAACATCTTTGATGGATCACGAGAAGCAGAATGGTTCACTAAGGTTCCCTCGCCGGAGAGAGAAGACTGAAGTCTGACGAGTGGCACTGGGAGGTCGAATGAATATCTTTTTGATAAGATCACGAGAAGTAGAATGGTTGTCTCACCAAGGTCTCTCGCCGGAGAGAAGACTGAAGTCTGACGAGTGGCACTGGAGGTCGAATGAATATCTTTTGATAAGATCACGAGAAGTAGAATGGTTGTCCAAGGTTCCTCGCCGGAGAGAAGACCGGAAGTCTGACGAGTGGCACTGAGGTCGAATGAATATTCTTTTTGATAAGATCACGAGAAGCAGAATGGTTGTTCACTGCTGTTCCCCGCCGGAGAGAAGACTGAAGTCTGACGAGTGGCACCGGAGGTCGAATGAATATCTTTTGATAAGATCACGAGAAGTAGAATGGTTTGTTCACCAAGGTTCCTCGCCGGAGAGAAGACCAAGTCTGACGAGTGGCACTGGAGGCGAATGAATATCTTCTTCTTGATAAGATCAATGAGAAGTAGAATGGTTGGTCCACCGCTGTTCTCGCCGGAGAGAAGACCGAAGTCTGACGAGTGGCACTGGAGGTCGAATGAATATCTGATAAGATCACGAGAAGTAGAGAATGGTTGTCCACTGGGCGTTCCTCGCCGGAGAGAAGACCGGAAGTCTGACGAGTGGGTAATTCGAGGTCGGAATGAATATCTTTTTGATAAGATCACGAGAAGTAGAATGGTTGTTCACTAAGGTTCCTCGCCGGAGAGAAGACCAAAGCCCACGAGTGGCAATTCGAGGCCTGTTCGAATATCTTTTTGATAAGATCACGAGAAGTAGAATGGTTGTTCACTAATTCCTCGCCGGAGAGAGTAGCACCGTAAGTCTGACGAGTGGCAATTCGGAGGTCGAATACCTTTTGATAAGATCACGAGAAGTAGAATGGTTGTCCACTAAGGTCTCTCGCCGGAGAGAAGACCAAAAGTCTGACGAGTGGCACTTGGAGGTCGAATGAATATCTTTTGATAAGATCACGAGAAGTAGAATGGCTTGTTCACTAAGGTTCCTCGCCGGAGAGAAAGACCGATGTCTGATGAGTGGCACTGAGGTCGAACGAATATCTTCTTTTATAAGATCACGAGAAGTAGAATGGTTGTCCACTAAGGTTCCCCGCCGGAGAGAAGACTGAAGTCTGACGAGTGGCAATTCGGAGGTCGAATGAATATCTTCTTTGATAAGAGCACGAGAAATAGAATGGTGGTCCACTAAGATGTCCCCTCGCCGGAGAGGAGAGCGAAGACGGACGAGTGGCGCTGGAGGTCGAATGAATATCTTCTTTGATAAGAGCACGACAAATAGAATGGTTAATCCACTGTTCCTCGCCGGAGAGAGAAGACTGATGTCTGACGAGTGGCACTCGGAGGTCGAATGAATATCTTTATAAGATCACGAGAAGTAGAATGGTTGTCCACTAAGGTTCTCGCCGGAGAGAAGACTGAAGTCTGACGAGTGGCACTGGAGGTCGAATCGAATATCTTCTTTCGATAAGAGCACGAGGAATAGAATGGTTGTCCACTACGTCTTCTCGCCGGAGAGAAGACCGAAGTCTGACGAGTGGCACTGGAGGTCGAATGAATATCTTTTGATAAGATCACGAGAAGTAGAATGGTTGTCCACTACGTTCCTCGCCGGAGAGAAGACCAAGTCTGACGAGTGGCACTGAGGTCTGTTGAATATTTTTGATAAGATTACGATAAAGTAGAATGGTTGTCCACTAAGGTTCCCCTCCGAGAGAAGACCGAAGTCTGACGAGTGGCACTGGGAGGTCAAGAATGAATATCTTCTTTTATATGATCACTGAGCAGTGGAATATTGTTCACCAAAGGCCTCGCCGGAGAGAAGACCAGTTCGATGAGTGGCACTGAGGTCGAATGAATATCTTTTTGATAAGATCACGAGAAGTAGAATGGTTGTCCACTGGCTGTCTCCCCTGCCGGAGAGAAGACCAGTCTGACGAGTGGTACTGGAGGTCGAATGAATATCTTGATAAGATCACGAGAAGTAGAATCGGTTGTCCACCAAGGTTCCCTCGCCGGAGAGAAGACCAAAGTCTGACGAGCGGTACTGGAGGTCGAATGAATATCTTTTTGATAAGACTACGAGAAGTAGAATGGTTGTTCACTACACCTCTCGCCGGAGAAGACCGAAGTCTGACGAGGTACTGGAGGTCGAATGAATATCTTTTGATAAGATCACGAGAAGTAGAATGGTTGTCCACTAAGGTTCCTCGCCGGAGAGAAGACCAAGTCCGACGAGGAAACACTGGAGGTCGAATGAATATCTTTGATAAGACTACGAGGCGCAGAATGGTTTGTCCACTGGTTCCCCGCCGGAGAGAAGACCGAAGTCTGACGAGTGGCACTGGAGGTCGAATGAATATCTTCTTTATAAGATCACGAGAAGTAGAATGGTTGTTCACTGCTGTTCCTCGCCGGAGAGAAGACCTAGTCTGACGAGTGGCACTCCGGAGGTCGGAATGAATATCTTCTTTTATAAGATCACGAGATGCAGAATGGTTGTCCACTACAATCTCGCCGGAGAAGACTGAAGTCTGACGAGTGGCACTGGAGGTCGAATGAATATCTTTTTTGATAAGATCACGAGAAGTAGAATGGTTGTCCACTAAGGTTCCCCTCGCCGGAGAGAAAACCGAAGCCTGACGAGTGGCACTGGAGGTCGAATGAATATCTTCTTGATAAGAGCACGAGAAGTAGACTTATTGTCCACTGGTTCCTGCCGGAGAGAAGACCGAAGTCTGACGAGTGGCACTGGAGGTCGAATGAATATCTTCTTTGATAAGATCACGAGAAGTAGAACGTTATTCACTTCAAGGTTCCTGGCGGAGAGAAGACCAAGTCCGACGAGCGGCAATGATAATGAACGAATATCTTCTTTGATAAGATCACGAGAAGTAGAATGGCTTGTCCACTAAGGTTCCTCGGCGGAGAAGACTAAGTCTGACGAGTGGCAATTGGAGGTCGAATGAATATCTTCTTTGATAAGATCAATATAGCGAACGCTTGTTCACTCAAGGTCTTCGCCGGAGAGAAGACCAAGTCTGGATGAGTGGCACTGAGGTCGAATGAATATCTTTTTAATAAGATCACGAGAAGTAGAATGGTTGACCACTCAAGGTTCCCGCCGGAGAGAATGATCAAGTCTGACGAGTGGCACTGGAGGTCGAATGAATATCTTCTTTGATAAGATCACGAGAAGTAGAATGCTTGTCCACTAAGGTTCCCCTCGGCGGAGAGAAGACCGAAGTCTGACGAGTGGCACTGGAGGTCGAATGAATATCTTCTTTGATAAGAGCACGAGAAATAGAATGGTGGTCCACTGAGATGTCCCCTCGCCGGAGAGGAGAGCGAAGACGGACGAGTGGCGCTGGAGGTCGAATGAATATCTTCTTTGATAAGAGCACGAGAAATAGAATGGTGGTCCACTAAGATGTCCCCTGGCCGGAGAGGAGAGCGAAGACGGACGAGTGGCTCCTGGTGGTTGAGCGTGCTCTGGTGATGCGAATAGATGCGATGTTGGCTGTTGTAATCATTAATTGTACTCGGAACAGGGATGAAAATAGAAGAACCAGGTTGAATACAAGAAAGAACAACTGCGAATGTCGTAGAGAAAAGGAAACGCGTCCGCTGTTTATAGCATCGTTTTTCTAAAACTGAGGGACGAACTCTAAGAGGGCGATGATCAACACTTCCCGCCAGATGTCACTGCATTTCCTGCATCTTGTCGGCTGATAGTTGAGGATGTGGTCTTGAGCTAAAAACAGGCTCCCGTTGAAGGAATCAAAATCCCATTGCGCCAGTGACTCGCAACGAGAGATAAGCGGTTGGACGAAAAATCCGAATCTGAGCTTGTGCCTGAATTTCTGCCCATGGCGTCATTATCTAGACTTCACTCCAGCAAAGCTGATGACACCGAAGTTGAATCATTGAATCGAGCGGTGGAAATTTTGAGAAAAAATACGTTTGACCAAAAGTATTGGTCCAATGTCATCTACAGCACAGGCCCCTTTCGTCTCGACAGCCTCGATTAAATTGGGTTTTCACAAAGGTTCAAGATCTCCACATTTTCTCTCATACAAATTTTGTCACTCTTTTTCGTATTGTAAGATATGGAAACTAGATTCTGAAACAAATAAAATTAAATTTCTAATAGCTGATTGAAATTTAATTAAAAATTGTTATTAGAGCACGTATCAGCCGAAGACAGTTTCAATTGGCCCACGAATTTATTTTTCATTTTGACGACAATAGATCTAAAATCTTGCCTTAAAATTATCATTTAAAAAAATTATTTCGAATTGTTTCGTCTGTCATTGATTTTCGCCGTTTAATACGTTGCTTCTAATTCTATTTAGAAGCTCATCGTTTCGAATCTTTTCAATTCGATTTAGAAACAGTTTCCCAACAGCTGTAAGTCTGTTGCCATCACCATCGCTGTTTTCAATGTCGTTAGCAAGAGATTGTCCCTTTGGGCGAAGAGATTGTAGGATATATGACCGTCCGCCCGTCTGTCTCTTCTGCCTGCCCGAGCTCTTGCCTGCCCACCCCCTGTTCCGTCTGCCAGTCCGCCTGATCCTCTGCCCGTCCGCCCGCCCTTCCCCGCCCGCCCGCCCGCCCGTCCGTCCGTCCGTCCGTCCGTCCGTCCGTCCGTCCGTCCGTCCGTCTGTCTGTCTCGTCCGTCTGTCCGTCTGTCTGTCTGTCCGACTGTCTGTCCGTCTGTCCGTCCGTCCGTCTGTCCGTCCGTCCGTCCGTCCGTCCGTCCGTCGGTCCGTCCGTCCGACTGTCCGTCCGTCCGTCCGTCCGTCCGTCCGTCGTCCGTCCGCTCCGTCCGTCCGTCCGTCCGCCCGATCGCCCGCCCGATCGCCCGCCCGCCCGATCACACGCCCGATCACCCGCCCGATCACACGCCCGATCACACGCCCGATCACCCGCCCGATCACACGCCCGATCACACGCCCGATCACCCGCTCACACGCCCGATCACACGCCCGATCGCCCGCCCGCTCGCCCGCCCGCCCGATCGCCCGCCCGCCCGCCTGCTCGATCGCCCGCCCACTCATCCGTCCGCCCGATCGCCCGCCCGTCCGCCCGCCCGCCCGCCCGCCCGCCCGATCGCCCGCCCATTCATCCGTCCGCCCGATCGCCCGCCTGCCCGCTCGCCTGCTCGCCCGCTCGCCCGCTCGCCCGCTCTCGCCCGCTCGCCCGCTCCGCCCGCTCTCCGCCCGCCCGCCTGCTCGCCCGCTCGCCCGCTCGCTCACTCGCCCGCTCGCTCACTCGCCCGCTCGCCCGCTCGCCAAAAATCGTTTGATGTCTGAAAGTACGCAATTTTGATCTCACCCCTTTGGCCTAGGGTCTGAAGGGCATGATCTTTAGAGAGCGTTAGTACTAGCTCAATGAATAATAATAATAATAATAATACACAATAATAATAATAACAATAATAATAATAATAATAATATTGTCTCTTTATTAGTGGCGAGGCCTCCAGATCATTAGGCCTGCCTCCTGCCTAACCTGTGCTTTTAGAATGGTATCGAGCATTGGATTAGCAATTTGGCCATATTCGCTAGGGCGATTCTCCTCTTTGTTCCTGTGCAGGGAGATATGTCTCACTTTATGCCGCTGCAGTCCTTCCTGACCGGAGGTCCTAGGGTGCGAGTCCCATGGTGGTAGAATTTGTACTCTACGTACAGTTAGGTCAATTGATTGATTGATTGATTTTTTCGTGATTCCGCGCGTCAACCGCTCGGTCATTAGTCCCAAGTTAGTAGTGTATGTTTTTCCCGAGATGGCGGTGATCTTCCCCTGCCGCATGGTTATATCCGGCGTTAACCTGGTCATCGTATTAGTAAGCTTTCTCTCAACTAGGATTTCATTGCGTACGCCTTAGCCGCGACAAGCCTCTAAGCCTGGACCGTTCCGGAATAAGGGTAGTGTAGTATGCGTTAGTGTGGCGTGTAAGGTAGAGTGGATAGGACATGAATAGGAAGGACAGATCGCGCAGGAATTGTGGTTTCGTTTGCAGGGCAATCGTTCGGCACCGGGCCTGGTGTTGATCGGAGAAACCACGGAAAACTACCGATCAGAGCAGCCAGTCACTAGAATTCTCCTCCAGACAGCGACTGAATTCGACCTAGCTGGAAAGCTAGTGTCGAAAATCCTGCCGCCGTGGGAGTGGGAATCTAGGACCTCCCGGTTAGAGGCGCTGCAGTGGCATCAGTTGATGCACTGAGCTACCGCTTCCGGTGATGAGAATTCTATCGACCGATTACTCTGATCGGTAGTTTTCCGTGGTTTCTCCGATCAACACCAGAGAAATGTCGGAGCAGAACCCTAGCAAACGGGCCTTCTCCTTTCCTTCAAATCTTTCTTCCTCTCTTGTCTCCATCTCACCGTGCTTTCATACACGTTAATTAGCAGGCACTACACTATCACATTTGTCGGAAGACAGATCCAGCGTAGATTTGTCCCTGCCAGGGCGGTGCCCCGCTGGGTGGGGATACCCGTTGAGGGAAAACTCAAACCGACTGGTAGAACTGCACAGCTAAAAAGCTGAATCCATCGGGACAACTTTCGAAAAACGTCACTGTCGGATGAGAACGTACATTTACTCGGTTTAGGGCAGTTTGATTCGTTTTATGTTCGCAAAAGTTGTTACAACTGTCACACAAATACCCTGAAATATATTACCTTCAAGCGGTAGGGACATTTTTTAAAATTTAAGTTTGTACGAAACAATGACTACTTCGTAGATACATTCAAAGCCATCCAAGTGAAATTGTGTTAGTTTTACGAGTGTTACAAAGATTTGCATTTTGCGTTTTGGTGCCTTTCGTTCTTGCGTTTTATCGTTCAATTATTTATTTAGTAGTACTAGGCGTTTTGAGTTTTATTCTTATTTTCCAATTGTTTTCTTAGTAATACACAAAGTTAATTGAAATATGCTTATAGTAGTTCATTATTTGTTGCTGTTAAGTGTCCTTTTAGTATTTCTTTGTTTTAAATTAATTATATTAAATTTATTATTATTTTCTGAATTTATTTTGTAATTATAACTGAAAATAATGGTAAGCTTAATAAATATCTGGGTCTATACTAATACTGAACTCTTTGAAGATAAATATCGTTTTCAAAAAGACTGTCTCTGGTAACAATGGATAAGTTATTGAAAACTTACTTACACTAACGATGATTTTCATTATTTTTTTGAACTTACTTTTAAAAGCTAATGAATAATTGAACAGATAAATTAAATGGATGTATTTGCATTGATATTGACATAGCTGGACTGTTACGAACATTTCATTAGCTCACTTAAAAACTACCATGTATATCAGGTTAATTAACTTCAATAATTGTGGTATTTATTTGCGTTGAATAAAACTTATTACTACCACTTCAAAACGTCAAGGAACTGTTGATACACATCTCAAAAAGCATTAATAAATATAGAAGTATGACCAGTGCAGATAACTTTTGAGGCTGTATTTTTCATCTTGCACTTGACTAATTTTTAACACTTCTTAAGCTCGCAATAGCTGATAATGATAAATTTTAATTAACTTAATAATTATTCACAGAGTTAATATCTGCCATAGATGAACATCCTTTCTAAATCTACCGAAAAACGAAATATGTATTATTGAACAGTGGACAAGACTCGAGACTGGCAAGGAGGATTGCGGGGAATGAGACAACAACAAAACAAAAGCGAGAGATTTCGATCAGAGTTATAGTTTCATAAGTTGGCTATTCGACAGGAAATCTTCAAGCCGCCATACTATGAATTTAGTGCGGCCTGATACACGGCCTGGAGTCTAGGTCCGCGCCGGATCTCGCCAGCTGTCAGGGGAAGATCACCGCCACCTGACGACGAGAAACCATGAGCCAAATATCGGGACTAATAACCTAGCGTCCGGACTCACAATCGGTCTTTTGTTTGTATCGGAAGAGATATTTTAAAAATAGAATGCATGCAGCAATGCGTTTGCAGCTCTCCCATTTAGGAAGACCACGAGCCGCAATCCGTGGTCAGAAGAGTCCTCTCCGCCACTAAATGGTTTTATTGCCTTTCACTTCGCTGGTGGAGTAGAGAAAAAGTTGTTGCTGAATGCTGCGCGAAAAAACGGTAAACGTTCGGCTGAAAACTCTTATTACAGAGACTTGGTAACGGAAAATTAATTAAATCCATTTGCTAAATTTAGAAAATAAACCCTCTAACACTTTGTGTAAACAGAATTCATGGTTTGTGAATCCTTGATACCGAAAAATCCAATGACGGCAAAACGTCTGTCTGTCCGTCTGTAACAATGCTAGCGGCTAAACTGTTCAGCCGATTTTCTCCAAAATTGATATTCCCAATCGATCTGGCTGGCATCGCGGCCCTTTGAATTTGAAACCGATATTTCAATTTTGGAGAGTACTTTACATGAAGCCCCTGGAACATTTTCCATATTTTCAAAAAAAATGGCTCCGATTTTGTTTAAATTTTGTTGCTGGATAGTGTGAAGGACGTTTAAGAGAATGGTGCTGATCTCATGTTCGTTGAAAACCCTGATTTTTCGAAAATTGCAAATTTTCAAATTGCCAATTTTTTTCAACGTCATCCTACAGCTAAATACATAGAGATTTTCCCCAAAGAAATGTGTCTTTAAAGATTGAATTTGAAGGTTACGTACATTTAGAGATTTTTTGCGTAATTTTGCGTGAAAGTACGGTTTAGAAAGCAGGCGTTGTTTTAGCACCACTAGCCTTCAATCCCAGGTTACTTGACACGGCCCTCCAGCACGTAGCCGCGTATTTTCTGCGCCTGTAATTTGAAGCTAGATTTTTCTATTTTTATTTATTTATTTATTTAACGTCAAAATAAACAGTTAAAAACTGCGTATGACGTGCTATGGGGAAAAGTGAATTGTGTGCACATTTTCAAAATTCTGTGATCTAAGTCATATACTACTAAATTTTGAATTTTGAAAGGAGAAAAAACAAAAACTTCTATGTAGTAAAATCTATTTTCACATAAACAAGCAATAAATTTTGAATTTTGAAAAGGAGAAAAGAAACAAAAACTCCTATGTAATAAAATCTATTTTCAAGGATAAATAAGCAATAAATTTTGAATTTTGAAAGGGAGAAAAAAACAACAAAAACTCCCATGTAATAAAATCTATTTTCAAGGATAAATAAGCAATAAATTTTGGCTCTTATTAATTCCTGCCGCGACAACATGGAAACGATAATTTGAATAATTGTATTTCCTACTGAATTCTAGAAGACGTGCACAGAAAATGAAGTTACATTTATGTCCAGAAGCAAAACAAGGGGCCATCTCAGCATTTGCTCAATGGATCAGGGAAACTGGACGAAAAACCTGATCGAGATGGGGCTCATTGACCCGGAAGCTGTAGTACAATAGTTGTTACAGGTTGTTTATACTCATTTATACAGTCCAAATGCTAAATAATGCATTATGTATCATTGTTAAAATTAATGTTACTTTTCTTGTGATGCTCAGTATAGTCTCTAATTGTATAGAAACAGTAAGAGTATTGTACAGAAACAGTTTTAGTGCAATCTATTTCTGAATATTAGATCTTTAAATAATTTCATAATTTTTTTCCGAAATAGAAGAAGTTATCACATATTTGAGAGAATGATATTCTCCCCCATACGTCACATACAGTTTTTGACTTTTTGACTAAATAAATAAATTTAATTGCATTGTATATAAGAGAAAACATGCAATTAATTTTTAATCTAGCAGTTTTAAAGGATATAACAACAATTTCTTTTGTTTTCAAACGTGATGAACGTACGGCATTAATCACAGTTTTTCCTACGTTAAAATGTGTCTTTATTCCTCCAAGGTTTAGTGGCACTTTTATCCCTCAGGAATTGAAGTAACAACCAATCGGGATAAAGGTAAACAAACCCACCAGCTCGACTCCCAGTATCATTACAGTCTGAGAAAGACGGAGAATTTTGATATATCCTAAATCTAATCGAATACATATAGGTAAGTTAAAATCTAACCTTCAATAGTAAATATTGAATGTCACTAGCTTCTGTAAAAAACCTGTAAAATTCAAACTTTACAAAAGTCTTAGTTTTTTCGGCTAGTAGTCTTTTTCATGTCTCTTCAAAAATACTAACAAAATCAATTAAAACCTGAAAAAACGTATCGTCAACACTTTTTCTAGAGAAATACGTACGTACCTACTTAGAGATATCAACATTTTCCTTGGCACGTAACGTAGCCATTGAAATATATCTCCAGTGTAGCCATTGAAATATACTTCTTCTGAAAGTTTTCTTACTTTCGTGTCATTTATCCTTTTGCAGAAACGTGCATACTCCTTTTCGAAGATATGCCTCAGTTTTTCAGAGAATAATTTTAACACATCACATTCCGCTTCTCTCAAATCATTAGACATTAGTAGATCTTCATCTTTAGAAATAAAGAAAAATATGAGTCGTTTGATTAAAAAATTCCTACATTCTTCCTTGCAGAACGCAATCCAGCTGAACAGAGCCATCTGAAGGTGACCCCGAGAAGAATGCCCCTCGTCTAGTTCACTGCTTCGTCCATCTTGAAATATTGAGAATATAAAGAAATATTGTTTGAAAATAATAGTACATTATGAAACGATGATGTAATGATGGGTACTAATACACGAGTGTGATATTACGATACGAGGGAGTATCGTAAACTTCACACGTATCAATACCATTATAATTCTGAGTTTCATACAGTACTCTTTTCTCTGACTTGTGCTAATTTTTATAAGCCAAACTTTATATGAATCGTTTCCTGTGGCAGTTGACATCCTGGATTCAGCCAAGGCCACGAAGGACAGCTCAGCTACCTGTGTCTCAGATGGTTTGGTGTTCCATCAGCATGCGAGAGAGTACAAACGTTGCAGTCATTTCGACTCACCGTTTTCACTTTTCTCTTATTTCTGGAGGTGCCAACTCCATCTTTGATTCACTAGACATTTGGCAGGTTTTTAAGGGTAACCATACGGCAGCCACATAAAACACAAAATCACTTGCATTCAGATCTTAACGTCAGTCAAATGTTTCCTCCGATAATTACCACTGCGCTATTTATTTATTTATTTATTTTACGTCAAAAACAGTTAAAATCATGCATGACGCTATGGGGAAAGTGACCAGGGAAAAGTGCATTTTCAAAATTCTGTGATCCCTACACTAAGTCATATACTACTTAAATTTTGAATTTTGAAAGGGAGAAAAAAAACTCCCATGTAGTAAAATTTATTTTCAAGGATAAATAAGCAATAAATTTTGAATTTTGAAAGGGAGAAAAACAAAACTCCTGTGTAATAAAAATCTATTTTCTTCAAGGATGAATAAGCAATAAACTTTGGCTCTAGATATTTCCAGCCATGACAACATGGAACGATAATTGAATAATTGTATTTCACTGAAGACGCACAAATGAAGCACATTTATGTCCAGAAGTGTTGCGACCATCTCAGCATTTGCTCAATGGATCAGGAAACTGACGAAAAACCTGATCGATGGGAGCCGCTAGTCAACAGATCAATGTGAAATTACGGTTCAATTTATTTTGAAATAACATTGCACGTAAAATGACTAATAATTTAAAAATTACAACTGACAAACTGAGTAGCGGAAAAAAATATTGTCTCAAAGTCGCCACAAGAACGACAAGTTATTATAAAGCGAAACCCGCTGTCTGGGAAAAAATACCTGGGGCTACAAAGAAAAGACGCTTTGACTTAAGTGATATCTGGAGGTGCTTACTCCACTTCCAATGCACTAATGCTCTAAACTAAGGAATTAATAGCTTTTAAAGGTACAACACGGCATCCACACATAACACAAAATCACTTACGTTCAGATCTTGCCGATCAGCCAAATGTTCCCTCCAATAACTGCTACTGCGCTAGTCAAATAGGATCAAAGTGAAACTACGATCCAATTTATTTTAAATAATATTCCACGTAAAAATGACTAATAATAAAAGAAATTAAAACTGACAAGCATAATATAATATTAAATGCAATTTTAATGTACACAATCGAACGAAACATTCACTAGAAAGATTCTCAATGATTAATTAAGTGTAAATACTTGGTTTGTAAACTTCTCTGTGATTGGTTAAAAAACCTGTATCATAATGAAATTTGTCTCGTAATGAGTATCATTATGCCACGGGTTGCGGCCATCAAATGACAGAATTATACAATGGGTGTAGAAACAGATTTGTATATGATAGTGGGTTTACCTGAACTTTATTTACCCGGAGATTTTATAGCCCTCTGCCGCTTTCTGCCTGAACCCAACCAATCTTCCAGAACAAAGCTCCATTTGAACACTTTTTTGCATAACCAACTGTTGCTGTTATTGCTGTTATTATTAAGGCTAATACATATTATTATTTGACCCATTACACTTCATTCAGCACAGCTTTCAGGTTTGCAGCCTATGAAATGAATATTCTAAACTACTAATCTAGCTACTAATCTAAACTACTAATCCTTCATTGTTTTGATATCTCAGCGCTAGAAACAATGGTCCCTGCCTGACATTCATTATTTACATTGACTTTAAACAAAATACATTGAAAACTAACAAAATTACTTGACTTTTGGGGTATCGCCACAAGGAACCTCTTAATTAGATATATTTTTTAAAATACAACACAATGAATTTTAAATGACCATATTCAATCTACCCACGTTATAGAAAAAAATATCTACAAAATTATGGAGGATTAGCAGATCAGTAGCTGTGACGAGTTTTAATTCTGGGAAAGGAATTTGAAGTTTTGCCAAGATTAAATATTCTAGCACAAGGCTGTAAGGAAGCTTTCAGTATAAACTTCATAGTCATTTTAAAATCAATTTTAGTTGTTTCTAATAGAAAGTTTTTCTAAATGTACTTCTGAATAAACTATTAATTTTATTTACGGCAAAAATACATTATTTTTGATGCGTTTACGTTCGCGTATACACAGAAAACATGAATACATTTAATTCAACAAAGAAAGCAAATTTTTCTTAATACTTTTAAATTTAGAGCCTATGTATTTTCTGCGCTTGTATGTTGTTTTTTTCAGTGGATAGTTGACTTGAATATTTTCATATATAGTTACCAGTACTATAAGAGACAGTCAAAGAGTTGTACTCTAGATTATTATGAAAGTATGTGTATATATTATATATAATTATATATAATATATATACACATACTGTATTTCTGAGGTTCAGGGTCTAAGTTTCTGAATTTCGTGTCTAGGGTACAAACAGCACGACTGTCTCTTATAGTACTGGTAACGTATATGAAATATTCAAAATCATTATCACTTGAATATATATATATATATATATATATATATATATATATATATATATATATATATATATATATATATATATACAGAAATAATATGTCTGGGTAATCAATGCTTCAAACGTCAGGTATACTGCCAGCAATTTAAACCACTGTCTTCTTTCACCTCGTAGGGTGGCGAGCTGAGCTTCTGACCGCAGAGGGGTAAGCGGAGCGTGTGCGCTCGTGCTCGCCAGAGGCGCCCTGGTCGCGGCTCCTCTACGCAACGCCAGCTCCTTCCGCCCGCGTTGCCCGCTCCCGCTGACTTCTTCTTCGCCTCCCCGACGCAGCATCCCCGGCGATAAGGCCCAAGTAGCCCCCTTCAGGAGCGGCCAGCCAAGTGACGATCACCGCCCGGAAGAAGTCCATGACGTAACCCGCTACCCGATAGGGTAAGTCGGTATCGATTCGAGAATAATAATCATCGTATCCTATAGCCAATAAATGCTTAGGAACTGTGTGTAGACAAATCACGCTATAAATTCAGTGAGAAGTTCAATACCTCCGGAAGTACCAGCTTAATGTATAGTCGAATTCTGGTAACAAAAGAAACGAGATAATATTTGCATTGTCCCAAATTCCTACTGCTTCAAGAAATTGGATCCACCATGTTCATGGGTTGCGTCGACTGTAGTGTTCCTTCTGTTTCACTCCTGTGGTGTCTGTCCATTGGCCGTCGCAGTGTGCCGTGGGAGGTTGCTCTCCGTGTGTCTTCTTTTTGAAGCAGGGGGATCTTGTCCTCATCTCGGCGAAGTACAGAGTTGCCTCGCTTGAGATACTGCACCTTCCTCAAAGTCACCACGAGGCAGATAATGTTACTCATCAGTAAACAGCACACAGGGCCATACTAGAACAGCGCGGTCTCCAAATTCTATAAAAGGAACCCTAATAATATCTGAACATCAAAGCATAGAAAAATTATTGTTTTATAGAATTATCTGAAAACCAAAATCTCAGTTCAATAAATGAAATTGGTATAAAGATTTTCTCGGAAGTAATATAAGAAATATAAACATCTTTTGATTTTATTGAATCAACGCAGTTTTTCTAATTGTATATTGAGAATTTAATTTTTTTGAAAATTCGTTTTGTTTTCACGTACTGATTTAGTTTTACTTTCTCGCTACTACTTACCCAGTATAGATAAAAAGTATGTCGTTGGAATGTCGTTGGAAATCTTTGCATTTCGTCATGAGAAATCTTAAAAAATTCAATACGAACTCAAAAGAATTTGTGGGTGTCTCTTTTGTTAAATCGGTAATGAGATACGGTGCTAATTGTTGCAGATTTGATTTTTCTGTATTGCTAACAAAATAGAAACTCACCCTAAGCTCTACTACCACTACAAGGAAAAGGAAAGCTCAACAAAACGTGCGCATGGTGAAGCTACATTTACGTCCAGAAGCAAATCAAGGGGCCATCTCAGTATTTGCTCAATGGACCAGGGAAACTGGGCAAAAACCCCATCGAGATGGGGGTCGTTGACCCGGAAGCTGGAGTCTGCGGACTTGGTTACAGGCATTTAATTATTTTTTATAAATTATACAATGCAAATGCAAAACTAATTCATTATACTATATCTGGTTTTGTTAAAGCATACATTATTTTTCTTTTGGCGATCAGTATAGTCTGTAATTGTATAGAAACAGTTTAAGTGTTAAAAAGATTTTACTTTTAACTTAAATTTGTTTACCAATTTTAATTGTTTAATTTCAGAGTACAGAGTAGGACTTAAAAATAATATAGAGGGGATACAAAAGAGCGGCAAAATACATATTTTGGAGGAATATACCGGCGCATTCAACACAGAAGAAACTAGTGGTGCTACATAATGACACACACTTTCTCGTAGTAAAGTTTTTTTCGAAAAGAATTTGTTTGGTGTGAACTAGCTTTACGGGCTTTCCCCATCCACTTGCCTGATGCCATCTATCGTCACGAAAAGAACTTTTTTTTACATTTTCTCAACTTTAGGTTTTCTAATAGTAGAACCGAAATATTACTTTAAGAAAATTAAAGAAAAGTAAAACTCCTTGTCGTAAATGACGACTTTATTGAACAACTTGAAGCCTTTTAAGAGAATGGTGATTAATCATTACTTGTGTTAAGTGAGTTTTACAAAAACTTCCTTAGAAGTCATTTGAGGTAATTTCACTCACAAATGCAATTATGTATACGAATCGTTGTATATTAACGGCGTGAGAGATATTTCAAAAAATTCTACTTTTGTAATTTTTATAAAAATTGAGCGAATATCTTAAAATAAACTATATAACATACTAAACAGTGCAGTTAGCACAATCCGTTGGAAAAGGAAAAATTTGGAGCCATTTTTTAGATAATGCTGATTAAGTGTAACTGAAACTGTGAATTTTGAGCTCATTTTTGGTAGAAAACTGTTGAGTTTAAAACTTTATATGACAATATTTAATGCACATGTACTCAAATGGGTTAATGTGAACTGCCATGAAATATTAATATTATCGAGAGATATGTCACAAAAATTACATTTCTGAAATTTTTGAAAAAAAAAAGAATGAAGCGATATAGTGTGTATGTCAACTTGTAGAATGCATTTAGCACTGTCCCTACCAAAAGTTTAAAGAAACAATTGGAGCTGTTTTTGAAAATAAAATGTTTTTGTATTTTTTTAAATTGCAAATATTGCATGCAATATTGCGCGAAAACTAATTTAATTTTCAAAACATCTACAGGACTTTATGAAAAGAACTGAAAGAATCTCTATCTTTAATTCTTGTGTAATTGCAGAATGCTCGAAGAACTGGAGCATCTGAAATTTTAGAAAATTCAGTGTTAACTGTGAAAATTGGACCTATGCCACCTTCGTACATGTATTTTACTCTATTCTTACAAGAATTTTAAAGAAAAATTTGAAGTCGTTTTTGAGAAAATTTTGAAATGTTTGGGTGGTTATTTGTAAAGTACCCTAAATTTTAAATAAAACTAACAACATATACATACATTGTACATTCTGCCTGCTGACTCCTAACCTGCTGATTTTCCGTATTTATTTATTTATTTATTTTACGTCAAAAAACAGTTAAAACGGCGTATGACGTGCTAAGGGGAAAAGTGAATTGTGTGCACATTTTCAAAATTCTGTGATCCCTACACTAAGTCATATACTACTTAAATTTTGAATTTTGAAAGGGAGAAAAAAACAACAAAAACTCCCATGTAATAAAATCTATTTTCAAGGATATAAGCAATAAATTTTGAATTTTGAAAGGAGAAAACAAAAACTCCCATGTAATATGTACCTATTTTCATAATAAAATCTATTTTCGTATACTGATTTGTTCCCATTTTTATATTTACCTCGGTCGAAAAGTGGTTCAACGTACACGTTCAGTTCCATAAGCGATGGGGTACCAGGCTGGCGTCTCCTGCCATTTTGGTTGAGTGCGAACAAGATGGAATACGTTATTGTGAGCACTGCAGGCAGCCCCAAGCGAAGGCCGAAATCGCCAGAACTTCTTCCGCTTCCTCATTGAAGCGTGTATTGTGCAACCCCAGAAGAAAGAGAAGTAAGAAGTATTTGCGGCATAAGTAGATTTCGACAGCGATGGGGTATGCCTAGGTATAGATTTCACTTTCATTTCTGTTACTCCGAGAGTGATTGGAAAGGAAAGGCAAATGGTCACCAATAATAGCAACTCCAATGCGAAAGTCGAAAGACAGAAGAATCTGTTTCTGCTTCCTTTATTCTCGCATGTGCAATTTATAGAAGAAACCGGAATAAAACGTACGTTTTCACATTAGAATTTGGTTACTAATGGTCATTAATCGCAATATTTCTACCTATATTATCTGATCTCAGATAAGTTTTGCAAAGCATTACTACGGCATGTGGTGCAAAATCTTGTTGTTTGGAAACTAATACTTCAACACAATTTTAGGACACAAATTTGTAGACGAATATTTAATATTCGCCAGTCAAGAGTTGTGTCATATATCGCGAGAAACGTTACTGATGACAAATCATTCTTTTCAAATTTCACATTTCCGTGTTGCTCTTGTCATATTGCGATCTGATACCTTCTGAAAGACTCTCGTTTGGAAAAGAAGGGCGGGAAAATCAAATTTACAAATATAATAATAATAATAATAATAATAATAATAATAATAATAATACACAATTTATTTCTGAAAAGAATATGCTTGGTGGTAGCTTAACACAAATATAACTAAAGGTGATCCAGAATGGCACAGACTTTCGTAGCAATTTTTTTCTATCCCCATCTCTCTAGCAAATCTCTCCTTCTCTTTCTCTCTCTCTCTCTCTCTCTCTCTCTCTCTCTCGGAAGATGGCGGTTATCTTCCCCGCTTGATGGCGAGATCCGGCGCTGACCTACCGTCGACGAGCGGAGTTTTCCCTTACCAGGTACCTCCCACCTGCAGGATATCGCTCGAACCTGGACAAACTCTAAGCCCCTCACTGGTCTCCCGGAATATGTGGTAGTGTAGTATGTTAGTGTAAGTGTGTGTGTAAGGGAAGAGGATAGGACAATGAAGGGGAAGGACAGCTCGCGCGCGGTCCTTGGCCCGTTTGTTAGGGTACTGCTCCGGCATTCGCCTGGTGTTGATCGGAGAAATCACGGAAAGCTACCGATCAGAGCAGTTGGCCGCTAGAATTCTCCTCCTCACAGCGACTGAATTCGACCTAGCTGAAAAGCTAGTGTCGAAAATCCTGCCGACGACGTCGGGACTCCAACGTAAGGCCTCGGGGTCTGAGGCATTGCAGTGACATCAGTTGATGCACTGAGCCACCTCTCCCGGTAAGATTGAATCGTAATCCGAAAAAAAACAATTTCACAAACAGGGAAAATTGTTTTGTACGCGAGTCATGTTGGTACCAGGACGATCAGTCGACATATCCGTCCGATTTCACATAAACGTCTTTATAACACATATTCAGATATTTAGAAAAAATGTTATTGTAGCTAATTTGAACTTCACTAGATATTCACAAGAAAAGAAATTCACTCACGTAGTCGAAAATTGTTGTGCATTTAAAAACTTAAAAATTCAATTGTCCTATTTTGATGTAATAACGGAGTGAAAAATAAAATTTGGTGTTTCTGTGATTTATGGAACATTACGACTCAGCTTAGGAGGGAAATGGGGTGCAGTGTACACATGACAAGACGCGTTAGACAAGTGCGTTTGTTACATCACTCAGAAACTTACAATCCAAGTACTGGAAATATCTTGAGAAAATGATACTTAAGAAGAATCTTAAAATATCTTCTTTAATACGAGTCATACAAGAGTGCATCACCCAAATGCTTCGTACGTAATCGGAATATCTTGCGGTATGATTTGTTTATTTTCTTTGTCCAGTCTGTCACTAATAGTGATGTAATACCAAATCTGTCCGATATTGTGCCAAGCAGGCAGGCAGCGTGGCTAGCAAAGCATCCTCCATGGATGTTTCTGTCGCACGCTCTTGCTACATGCTACAGATACGAGCACGCCAGTCAACAGCAGAGCGGAGAGAAGCACAGCGGACGCAGCAGCCAGTAACGCCTTCTGGAGATTCGCGAGCGTCGCAGTAGAAGACCTTCCCATAAAAGCGTTGCTGTTCCGCGTAGCCGCCAACGTCAGCCCGGAGGAGAACTGGAGGTTGTTGAAAACTCACGTGGCGCGCTCTCCACTCCGCGTACTTCGAATGGCAGGAGACGGGCGTTCTCGCACAACACACCAACATCTATGTGGGGAAACTCTGATCGAAGGCTGCGAGGGAGGACTATTCGGCGTCCAAGTCTCTCAAATCGATCGTCAGCCCAGTGTCCTTCACTCCCCTCCGCAGTCGGTCGCCAAGGCAGCACCTTCTCGCGCATTCGTCGTCATTGCATTGCGTTCGACTCCGCATCGCAAAAGGGTCCCAGCGGCGCAGAGCTGGTGTCGACGCAGTAACGCGCCTCCTGTGCCCTCCCGGCTTGGGTCTGGCGATGGTCTGTCCTCGCTGCTCTTCCAGGAAGACGATGGTGCTCCTAGACAGACCGCCACCGAGCGCAACTGTTTCCCAAAGGGACGACGCGTTTACTGGAGAGACAACTCCTCCTTCGATCAGCATGTCGCACGACACTGATCGGATGTTCTCCAGCGCCAGACCGGGCGGCAGCCAGCGCCTCACCCATTCGCTGTCCAGAGGAGGGATAATTATCTGCCGGTAATAGCTTCTTTTTCTGATTGAGAAATTTCCCGCCAATGAGCTTTACGCACGATTCTCCATCAGCTGACAGACTTGCAGCTCTTCGCAGCACTTGTTTACAATTACTACATGTTTTTATTACTAGCCTGCGGTTGCCAGTAGAAGAGGTAACGATCAGAGCGAGATTAGAGACGAATGCATCGCGCAGGAGTGGAGCTGGAGGTTGAGTCAATATCACTGCGATAACACCTCCAGCAACGGAGTCTTTGTCCATTAAGTTGTGCTCCCCGCCGGTGAGAAGAGCGAAGACGGACGAGTGGTGCTGGTGCTTGAGCGAACCTGTCCCTTGATAGCACCTCGAGCAGCGTAGTCTTTGTTCACTAAGATTTTCCCTCGCAAGAGAGAAAAAAGCGAAGACGGACGAGTGGTGCTGGTGCTTGGAGCGAACCTGTCCCTTGATAGCACTCGAGCAGCGAAGTCTTTGTTCACTAAGATTTTCCTCGCAAGAGAGAAAAGAAGACGGACGAGTGGTGCTGGTGCTTGAGCTGAACCTGTCCTTGATAGCACCGAGCAGCGTAGTCTTTGTTCACTAAGATTTTCCTCGCAAGAGAGAAAAGCGAAGACGGACGAGTGGTGCTTGGTGCTTGAGCGAACCTGTCCCTTGACAGCACCTTTGAGCAGCGTAGTCTTTGTTCACTATGATTTTCCTCGCAAGAGAGAAGAGCGGGAAGACGGACGAGTGGTGCTGGTGCTTGAGCGGGAATCCTGTCCCTTTGATAGCACCTCGAGCAGCGTAGTCTTTGTTCACTAAGATTTTCCCTCGCAAGAGAGAAAAGCGAAGACGGACGAGTGGTGCTGGTGCTTGAGCGAACCTGTCCCTTGATAGCACCTCGAGCAGCGTAGTCTTTGTTCACTAAGATTTTCCCTCGCAAGAGAGAAAAGCGAAGACGGACGAGTGGTGCTGGTGCTTGAGCGAACCTGTCCCTTGATAGCACCTCGAGCAGCGTAGTGTTTGTCCACTAAGATTTTCCCTCGCAAGAGAGAAGAGCGAAGACGGATGAGTGGTGCTGGTGCTTGCGCTGAACCTGTCTCTTTGATAGCACTCTCGACAGCGTAGCCTTAAGTCTACTAAGATTTTCCTCGCAAGAGAGAAAAGCGAAGACGGACGAGTGGCGCGGTGTTTGAGCGAACTCTGTCCTTGATAGCACTCGAGCAGCGTAGCGTCTTTGTTCACTAAGATTTTCCTCGCAAGAGAGAAAAGCGCGAAGACGGACGAGGTGCTGGTGCTTTGAGCGAACCTGTCCCTTTGATAGCACCTCGAGCAGCGTAAATCTTTGTTCACTAAGATTTTCGCAAGAGAGAAAAGCGAAGATGGGCGAGTGGTGCTGGTGCTGGAGCGAACTTGTCCTTGATAGCACCTCGGAGCAGCGCGTAGTCTTTGTTCACTATGATTTTCCTCGCAAGAGAGAAAAGCAAGACGGACGAGTGGTGCTGGTGCTTGAGTGAACCTGTCCTTGATAGCACCTCGAGCAGCGTAGTCTTTGTTCATCAAGATTCTCCTCTCGCAAGAGAAAAGCGAAGACGGACGAGTGGTGCTGGTGCTTGAGCGAACCTGTCCCTTGATAGCACTCGAGCAGCGTGCAGCGTTTGGTCCACCAAGATTTTCCCCTCGCAAGAGAGAAGAGCGAAGACGGGACGAGTGGTGCTGGTGCTGAGCGAACCTGTCCCTTGATAGCACCTCGAGCAGCGGTCTCGGTTCACTAAGATTTTCCTCGCAAGAGAGAAAAAGGAAGACGGACGAGTGGTGCCGGTGCTTGAGCGAACTTGTCCCTGATAGCACCTCGAGCAGCGTAGTCTTTGTTCTAAGATTTTCCTCGCAAGAGAGAAAAAGCGAAGACGGACGAGTGGTGCTGGTGCTTGAGCGAACTCTGTCCCTTGATAGCACCTCGAGCAGCGTAGTTCTTTGTTCACTAAGATTTTCCTCGCAAGGAGAGAAAGCGAAGACGACGAGTGGTGCTGGTGCTTGGAGCGAACCTGTCCTCAGATAGCACCTCGAGCAGCGTAGTCTTGTTCACTATGATTTCCTCGCAAGAGAGAAAAGGAAGATTTACGAGTGTGGTGCTGCTGGTGCTTGAGCGAACCTGTCCCTGATAGCACTCCTCGAGCAGCGTAGTCTTTGTTCACTAAGATTTCCCCTAAAGAGAGTAGCGCGAAGACGGACGAGTGGTGCTGGTGTTGAGCGAATCTGTCCCTTGATAGCACTCGAGCAGCGTAGTCTTTGTTCACTAAGATTTTCCTCGCAAGAGAGAAAGCGAAGACGGACGAGTGGTGCTGGTGCTTGAGCGAACCTGTCCTCGATAGCACCCTCGAGCAGCGTAGTGTTTGTCCACCAAGATTTTCCTCGCAAGAGAGAAGAGCGAAGACGGACGAGGTGCTGGTGCTTGAGCGAACTCTGTCCCTGATAGCACCGAGCAGCGTAGTCTTGTTCACTAAGATTTTCCCTCGCAAGAGAGAAAGCGAAGACGGACGAGCAGCTGGTGCTTGATGCCAACTCTGTCCTTGATAGCACCTCGAGCAGCGTAGTCTTTGTTCACTAAGATTTTCCTCGCAAGAGAGAAAAAGCGAAGATTTGACGAGTGGTGCTGGTGCTTGAGCTAACCTGTCCCTGATAGCACTCGAGCAGCGTAGTCTTTGTTCATTACCAAGATTTTCTCGCCGCAAGAGAAAAGCGAAGACGGGCGAGTGGTGCTGGTGCTTGAGCCGAACTCCGTCCCTTGATAGCAATTCGAGCAGCGTAGTCTTGAGCCCACTATGATTTTCCCCTCGCAGAGAGAAAAGCGAAGACGGACGAGGCTAGTGCTTGAGCGAACTCCAACTCTTGATAGCACTCGAGCAGCGTAGTTCGTTCACTAAGATTTTCCTCGCAAGAGAGAAAAAGCTGGCGATTTGACGAGTGGCGCTGGTGCTTGAGCGAACTCTGTCCCTGATAGCACTCGAGCAGCGTAGTGTTTGTCCACTAAGATTTTCCTCGCAAGTAGAGAAGAGCGAAGACGACGAGTGGTGCTGGTGCTTGAGCAACTCAACCTTGATAGCACTCTCGAGCAGCGTAGTCTTTTGTTCACTAAGATTTTCCTCGCAAGTGAGAGAAAAGCGAAGACGGACGAGTGGTGCTGTGCTTGAGCGAACCTGTCCCTTGATAGCACTGAGCAGCGTAGTCTTTGTTCACTTCAAGATTTTCCTCGCAAGAGAGGAGAGCGAAGACGGACGAGTGGCGCTGGAGGTCGAATGAATATCTTCTTTGATAAGAGCACGACAAATAGAATGGTGGTCCACTAAGATGTCCCCTCGCCGGAGAGGAGAGCGAAGACGGACGAGTGGCGCTGCGCTTGAGCGAACCTGTCCCTTGATAGCACCTCGAGCAGCGTAGTCTTTGTTCACTAAGATTTTCCTCGCGTTATATAGTGCCGAAGACGGACGAGTGGTGCTGGTGCTTGGAGCGAATCTGTCCCTGATAGCACTCGAGCAGCGTAGTTCTTTGTTCACTAAGATTCTTCTCTAAGAGAGAAGAGCCAAGACGGACGAGCAGCTGGCGCTTGAGCAACCTGTCCCTTTGATAGCACCTCGAGCAGCGTAGTCTTTGTCCACTAAGATTTTCTCGCCGCAGAGAAGAGCGAAGACGGACGAGTGGTGCTGGGGCTTGAGCGAACCTGTCCCTTGATAGCACCTCGAGCAGCGTAGTCTTTGTCCACTAAGATTTTCCCTCGCAAGAGAGAAGAGCGAAGACGGACGAGTGGTGCTGGTGCTTGAGCGAACCTGTCCCTTGATAGCACCTCGAGCAACGGAGTCCTTGCCCACTAAGATTTCTCCTCGCCGGAGAGAAGAGCGAAGATGGACGAGTGGTGCTGGTGGTTGAGCAAACCTGTCCCTTGATAGCACCTCGAGCAACGGAGTCTTTGTCCACTCAAGATTTCTCCTCGCCGGAGAGTGCGATCGAAGACGGACGAGTGGCGCTAGTGGCTGAGCAAACACGCAAAAAGCATATGCGAAATTTGCGCAACTTGGCTGTATTCTTTAATTTATTGAATATACCTGAAAGTTGTAGCAGATGTGGATGTTGCAGTCAAATGCGAGACACGTCCGCTAGTCGATGACGACCGTTTGGTTTCCTAAACTTAATGTTATGATGAGTAAATGGGTTGTGTCCTGTCCGTCAGACCACAGAACTTCCTGCGTTTTCTCGGTTGACATTCGAGGATGTGGTTTTCAAATAAAAGCATATCACTTCTCCGAGAGCACCTGGTGAAGGAAATGGACATGTAGACGCCAGGAAATGCTAGATTTGTTTTTTCATTTCTTAGTTACTAATGAGGATCTACCTGATAGGCAGCACAGTACACGCGTCCGTCGGAGACGCGTTTATCTCCAGTCGCGTCGATCGCGAGCGCGCGTGGCCCAGGATTGAAGTGCGCCGATAAATCATGCGCCCTGCGCCAGGATCGGCAGAGGTCATTAAAAGCATTAACATGTCACTACATAATTATCATCTTCATTCAAATTCAGACATAATAGAATGCTCAAAAAGGATGCTTTATCAGAGCGCACTGGGCAATACAGGTAATAGGATTATCATATGAAAGATTATCCGTGTCTAGAATTATTCAGACACTAGGAATATTCGGAGACAGCTAGATAATCCAAAACATCAGGATTGTAGTGCATTCATAATAGTTCGAGATAATTCTCCATAATAGAATTAAACACTTGGATTTGTCGAGAGAGTATTGTTCTAATCGTCGGATTCTCGGAAATATTGGAATTATTCAAGTTTTTAGATTTCAAGATTTATTTTCTATCTCTGGTTATCACGGTTTATTTACGTTAAAATTATTAAAATAGTATTATGATTATAAGTATCTGGTCATTTAGATTAATTAATGTCAGAATATTTATTTTATTTATTTAGTCAAAACTAGCCAAAACTGTATGTGATGTATGGAGGAGAAAGACATATATTCTAAGGGATAGGATTAACCATGTTAGAAGGATTTTATGAACATATTTACATGAGATAGTTCAATGTCTGAAAATAAAAAATAAAGTAAAATTGTTCGAGATATACATTTTCGAAACAATAGAATTATTCGAGTAATTTAATATATGAAGCATTGAAATTATTTATCCATTCCGTCCTATTTGGCATATTTGAGTAATAATTGCTTTGTAAATCATACAGAGCATTATGAATTATATTCCCCTACTAGATTTACATATTGGTTATTAATATTAGTGAGGTTATTAAAATTATAGTAATTAGTAGTATATGGTCTAGCTCCAGGGTTCGATTAATACTTTGTTCTTAACATGATATTTAAGACCGAATATGGAAAATATTCGATCTTGAATATATAATGTAATAAGAAAGAAATGTCCAACTCTCAGAGTTACAAAGGAGAGGTTGAAAAATAGAACTTTGTAATCGTGAAACTCAAAATTACAAAAAGAGCGAACTTAAAAACAATAACCCAAAATAATTCTAAAGGTCTTATATTTTAAAATTGCATTATAAAAATCTGCAGCTCTATTATAGAAGCTGACAAATTAAAACATTGCTTTATTCATTTTTGGACTTTTAGAATTTTTGAAATAAATGAAATACCAAATTATTAAGTGAAACTTGCTTTTTTTGAGGAAACATTTTTTTAAAATTGAAGCTCTTGTGGGGTACGTCTTGTTTACGTACTTTTTAATTGATTCTATTTAACTCAAAATTACGCGAAAAAATATATTTTGACGCAACATCTTCTATTTTAAATAATTAATTTTAGCGATGTCATTTTAAAATCTTCACAATGTGGTTGTATGAGGGATACAAAAAATATTTCACTTTTCAATTTTTTTAATATTCAGGGATGTAAAAGAATATCCGAACAAAACGCTACTTAAGTCATTAGTGTAGATTCATGTATTCGAAAACATTGGAACGAGGTTTGAGAAAAATTTAGAAAATGATATCTGACTTTTAAAGTTTCTCGTAAAAATTAACTGCCCGTTTCCAATTCATGGTTTCACGATATCACCATCGATCGATAGAGAGTATCAAATTTTGGCGAAAATCCCGTTTAGAATGGGGTATGGCTCGCGGGTGCATGCGACCCTCCTGCTTGGCCTATGTGGCCCACAAGGTGTGTGGATTTTATCGAATTGTTTTTTTTACCAGCACAATGCCGTTTAGTATAGAAATTAATTTTATTTTATGACATAAGGAAATGACACTTCTTATGTCTTTTCGACATTTTTCGTCGATTTCATCTATTAAGTCATTTTTTACATTTTTCGTCATTTTTAATGAATTTTTCGCCGATTTCATCGATTTTAATGTCATTTAAATGGTACTTGCTTCAAATAATATTTACGAGATGCAAAAATGTTCTCCACAGAATTCCTGAGCGCCTATTCGATTTCTTCGCTCAGAAATTGTAATGTCAGCCGTTGTATGTAATCTAAGTTTCCTGGGACGCCTTTCAGCGCTTTGTCGGGTCAGCCGATTTGGGTACAACCAAAGACAGAGATTTCCTGGTTTAGAACAGTAAACCAAAGTACAAGGTTTGCAATACAAGGAATGAAATACAAAACGTAAGATGTTCTTACAAAACTAGGAAATTTTAATAGTTAGAAATAAATCATAATTAAAAGAAAACTGAGCAGTTTCTGAAACGATTTAGGGAAAAAGATCAATGATTCTGTTCTGTCACCCTACTTGTAAATGTTTTCGAAGTAATATTTTATTATTAATTGCAACATAAAATGTAATTCAAATGAAAAATTATTCTCCTTGGATTTCTAATCTAAAAAATGTGGTAATTGTTTGAAACAAAATTACAGAAATGTTTATTAGGGACGACTATTGGGCTCTAGTAATTTATAAATATATATTTTTATTTTAAAACAATATTATAGTATTTTGCATCCAAAATTATCATCCGTTTAGGAGTTTTGATATGATTAGAAAGCAGGTATTAAAATAATAAGTCATTTTTCAATTCATAATTACCCAGGAACTATAAAGATTAAGAATGGAAGAAGTTGACAAATGACTTCCATTTAATATTTCATTTTACAGCAAACATAAAATCCAATGTACATAGGCTCGAACCTCTGAATCATTAATAGAATAATGTGAATTATTGACCAATTGTTAAAATTTATCAAAAGTTTGCAGATTGCTTCTAGTCTGGTAAAGTCCCAGTTGATGCACACACCACTGTAACCACCGCAGAAATAATGTTTAACACTATAACCTCCTTATGATTCGAAATTTGCGCTCTTTCTCAGTTGCCCTGATTTTCTACAGTAACGCCAACGATAGAATAGTATCGAGTAGCTGTATAAAATGGATTCAAATGAAAATAGTTATTTACTACGAATAATAAATAAGCAGTCAATTAGATGAAATTACGTCATTGCAACAAGATAGATATCGTACCAATCCATCGTTATTTGGAAGCGCCATGTTTTCACGGAGTATCGCGATGGCAGCGCTGCTGTCTCAGAAGTGCAGATGCTAGCAACATTTTCACTTTATTTCAGCGCAGTGGAACGCACGGACATGAGGCCATCTTAACAATAGAAGTACTTTTCACAACTGACGGCTAAATCAGTTTGCTTGGTTGTGTGGAGAATTCCTATTGCACCTGAGAGAGCTTCAAAAGTGTTTGTAGGAGAAAACTAAAAGTACGCGTATTATCTTATCGGTAAATATGAGTGTAAATAAAAACTCGAAGCAAAAATTCACTGCAACCGTTCAATCGCTCATGGCGCTGCTGTTCAGCAGAGCTTGTAGACAGGACTGAGTCTATAACATATTTTACGTGTTTATTTTCTAATATTAAAAATACAATATATTGATGTAAGTACACGCACGCACAAGCATTTGATTTCAGTAATGCGCTTACGAGAACACGTCGTTTATACGAATGCTGATCGCCAGACGTTCGTTAAATTTGTTCTGAATGAAACAATGTTCGATTCTAGCTTAGTTAGGGCAATTGGATAACGAAAGGCCGATGGAATCAAATATTTGTACTCGGGTGACAATCCATTTTCAAGATTAAAATGCGGCGCATTAATTACGACAGCTACATCATCTTGGTAATAACATTTCTCGAGATAAACTCGTCTGATTTAATTGTTACACGGTCATTTTATGTTCTTAACCTTTCTGCGAAAATTGAATCGGAATAAAATAATGTTCGGCATGAATGAGCTTTAAAATTGCATGCAATAATTATTTCTTACGTGGGGGCAACAGTCAAAAGGAGTGTGAGTCAAATTAGTAAAACAAATTAAATAATAAAAACGGCTATTCTCCAACATAGTTTGCAGGTAGGTGCTATAGTATATTCAATGAATTTGATAAATAAAATTTCTAAATTGAAGAACTGTAAATTAGTATTAAAGAATTAAAATTATTTATTATCATAAACTCTAGCATTACCAAAAGCAAGGTTCTAATGAACAGCATGACCTTAATTTTTTAGTTTTCAATTTTAGATATTGATATTTTCTGTTTTATGGTTATATTTTAATGTAATAGGTTGTTTTTTTAAATGGAAATGTAATAGGTTTTATCATTTGTCAAATAGTGAGTAAAAGTCGCTATTTCTTCATTTACTGAGCGACAAATCTAATAAGCATGTTGATTTCAACAAGCACTTATCAAAATCATCAAAAAATATCAAATTCAAGCGGTCAACTCCTTCATTGGTAATACATGGGACTTTTAAACATTGGTATTGCCAGGGTAAAATATAGAAGTAGATTTATTCCCAATATTAACGGGTTATCTCTAGTCATATATTTATTTACGTAACTTGTATTCTTAAAATACGACGAATGGTTACCATTTCATATATTTTCATGATACTGTTATATTGCATTTAGGTGGTTACTTACTTATTGGTATGAAGTTTGAAACATTCTACGTCATAGAAATCGGTCTAATCTTAATTTTTTTGTTAAAATTTGTAAAAGGTTACCACACATTGAAATACAAAAATTAGGATCCCACGATTTAAATAAAATGATGAAAAAATGTGTAGTTTAAATCAGATGGCACAAGTTGGGCATAATAGATTTGAATGATTGAACTGGCGTCACTAGGCCGAATTCCTAAACTACGCACCGTGAAGTTACGGAGGTTGCTGAATCTAGACATCACGGGTCTGGTTGTACTGTAAACACTGGCAGTAACGCCACGCTGCAATGTCCGGTTTATTTTCTATACTCATAAATGGACAAAACATTTATTTTAAAACAATTAGAGAATTTTATTCCACAGATTCAATGGAAGTGACACGTGCGTTAAGATTTAATAATAATTTGTAATAAGATTACTAAACATTTACCATTTGGATTGTATAATTCTAACAATATGTAGCAAGTATTGTATCGCAGCTTCTGAGTCAATGACCTCCAACTCGATCAGGCTTTTCGTCCAGTTTCCCTGCTCCAATGAGCTCAGATGGACCCTTGTTTTGCTTCTGTACATAAATGTTAACTTCATTATCTGAGTACGACTTCTAGAATTCAGTGGGATATATAGTTATTCAAATTATTGTTTCCATGTTGTTTGGGGCAGAAAGCATTATTCCTTGGCGAAGGACATAATGATAAGAGCCTAAAAATTTATTGCTTATTTATCTCTTGAAAATATATTTTATTACATCGGAATTCAAAATTCAAGTAGTATTAGGGTAGGGATCTCAGAATTTTGAAAACGTGCACAGAATTCACTTCTTTCCATAGCATGTCACACATAGATTTTAACTCTTTTTGACATAAAAATAAATAAATAAATAAATAGATGCTTGTTGGTTCGGGAGACGTCGCGCCCTGGACAGTTTGCCATGACGTTTCGGCCGTCATGCCGCGGCCTTCCGGGAGCGAAATGCCACTGGCATGGCGAGGAAGGTCATGGCGTGAAGCAGCTTTCCAGCACTCGTTTGACGCTGAAGTTGGTCTAACGTTTCGTTTGCCGACTATTGTCATTGGCGGACGTGCCTGAAGCGCAAATATGTTATGGTATTCATGGCTAAGTACTTACATTTAGAGAACGCATTAAATACAAACATGTTTTAATTTGTTCTGCATCAATTTTTTCTGGAATATGTGGAGATTAGCCTCTTGGCGATACACAATGTTTTGAGCGTGGGCCTGTAGCTGGGCAGTTGAAAGAGGGTTATTTATTATCTAGGCACTCATTTTGTTAGAAAATGCAGAGATCCTAAATAAATATTTTAATGTGTAGCTTGTATTGCCTCTTGCGTATAGACAGTATGAGATGTTTTATTTTTGAAGTAATTGACTGTGAATCTAAGGTAAACTTGACATTCTACAATTTTTATATTGAGGTAGGTTAAATCTGCATTTTAAAAATAAAATGTTGACAGAATGCCAGAAAAGGGAAAATACGAAGAAAAATAAATAGAAACAGACATTAGGGACAGTAGTCAGTCATTAAACAGCAAGAAAGAAGAGTTTGAGAAAATATTTAAATATTAGAAAAAATAATAAATTACATTAATAAAAGTTCCATTGTTAGTGTAGATAAGAAAATTTCGATAGCTTAGTTACTGGTGACAAATTAGCATCGGACTCGGGCAAGCAGTAAATAATTAGAACATGTGGAAGAGCAGAAACAAGCTGGTAGATAGGATGAAAATTCGCGTCAGAATTTGTCTCGATTCGATGGACGGAGGACGTGTGGCCGTGACTGGTACAAGAAATTGTTTGTAAAATTTTAATTTACAATATGCCGTGATCCGATATAAATGATTTACATTGAATTGTAAGGAAGTTAACAGTAGAAAAATGAACGTGATTATAGACGGACTTAATGGCGAAATTGTGTCATGTACAAATAGAATTAGACGACAGATTTGGTGAAAATCCAAAGTGATACGTAAAATTAGTTGGATTTTTAAGTAATAGTGCGGAATGGACGGCGCTTAATCGATAAATGGAACTTCTAATGCCAAGAAAGCAGGTTTTCAAAGCAACAGATATGTTAAGTAATTAAGAATTAAAACTTCTACATATTGAACAGTTCAAGGCCAAGAATATCTTAGACTGCTGGCCAGCTAAAAGCCGAATCCATCGGACAACTTTTGAAAAAATGTCACTGTCGGATGAGAACATACATTTATACTCGATTTAGGTAGTTTTGATTCGTTTTATAAGTTACGCAAAGTTGTTGCTATATTTCCTTAAAATGATTTTAATTTAAAATTTTTAAATTCGAGACATGAAAAATTTTTAAAAAAATTTTTTCCCAAACTGTATAATTGCATTTATGCGTTGACTGTCATTTACGCAGTAATGAAATGTGATTTCTGTATTTTATTCAAATGCAAGTTACGAGAAAACAAAATTCGTTTAGAGTTTTGTTTCTAAAATAAATGATATTATACAGCGATTTCACTTTTCATCAGCTTTAATTACAATAACACTGCTTAATAGATAGACTCTTCTGCTTTCTGCTCAACTTTCGTATTGTGTGTTCGATTAAGAAATATAGAACTGTGAGGGGCAATCATGTGTACTGAATGATTAAGACATGTTCGACTTGATTGCTACATCTGTGATAGTTTAGACCGTAACTAAAAGAAATCGTGTTATTCAGTAATTTAAACTATTTCAATAATCATCTTATGATACAAAATGAACTCGTCCAACGCTCATCAAGTTTTACAAGTTTAAAAGTTTGGTTAAAATTACCGCTTAAATTACAAAAACGACATTGCAGGATAATATTTCTTGTAGATGTGAGAATGACGTTTAATTTCAGAACTGATCCAACTCTTCAGGATTCGAATTTCATTTTATTCAGATTCGCTCACTGAATATTTTGTTGAATTTGCGTTCATCTGATAGTTATCTATTCTTGGAATTATTTTATTGTTGGAACTGTAGAATGCCAACTGCTCATTCACATCGTTAGAAACTCTTGTTCACGATGTTTCATGAAAGCACTTCGGTGTAATGCAAAACTGTCTGTTTGTATGCCTAGTCAGTTCGCTTTCATCGGTATTGTCAGCGCATAAACACGCAGTCATTTCGCGGTAATAACCCATGTTCCGACCGATCCGTAGCAAATGCACGCTGTCCTGCATCGAACCCCGCTGGGCATTGAATTCGTCAACTCGCTCGAACTGCAACGAAACTGCGTGTCGACGTAGCATACAATTGATTAGTCGATTCTTTATTGACTCGATAGAAAATCACGATCGTCAGCCGGTTGCTCCAGCTTATTCGAGGATTCGTCCGTTACAGTGCCCTCAGCTTATGAGCGCTCTAAACAAACGAGGAGAGAGGGTTATCCATCACGTGACTGCTGCTGACGAGGGCGCCGGGCGCGGGCCGCCGTCGATGAGGACAGCGACGAAGATGGAGCGGTGCGGCCGTCCGCCGTCTTCCGCCTTCCGCCATTGCCCGTCTTCCCGGCGCCCAGTGGGCCCAAAGCATGGCCTCCTCTACAGCAGCGCTTCGGCTAGCGGAGGCCGTGGCAAACGCACTCGCGGCGCAGAGGGCCGACTCGCGTTGATTCGCCTTTGCCCGTCTTCCCGGCGCCCAGTGGGCCCAAGCATGGCCTCCTCTACTTAGCAGCGCTCAGCTAGCGGAGGAGGCCTGCTAAGCGCCTCGCGGCGCAGAGGGCCACGACTCGCGTTGATTCCGCCTTTGCCCGTCTTCCCGGCGCCCAGTGGGCCCAAACCATGGCCTCCTCTACTTAGCAGCGCTTCTCGCTAGCGGAGGAGGCCGTAGCCAAGCACTCGCGGCGCAGAGGGCCACGACTCGCGTTGATTCCGCCTTTGCCCGTCTTCCCGGCGCCCAGTGGGCTAAGCATGGCCTCCTCTCTTAGCAGCGCTTCGGACTAGCGGAGAGGCCATGGCAAACGACTCCGGCGAGAGGCCACGACTCGCGTTGATTCCACCTTCCGCCTTTGCCGGCTTCCCGGCGCCCAGTGGGCCCAAAGCATGATCTCCTCTAGTTAGCAGCATCTTGACTAGCGGAGGAGGCCATGCTTAAACGAACTCGCGGCGCAGAGGGCCATGACTCGCGTTGATTCAAAGTATTTAAACTAGATGTCAAGGTCGATGCCACCAGTGGGAGTCCGTGGCGCTGGTAGCACAACGAAATCACCCCTCCTCGCCAGAAGAGAGTACTAGGAAGTCAAAGTCACTCTGAACGATTTTATACTCTAAACATGAAATACGATTAGTCGGGATTTAAATAAATTAATATTACATAGAACATTATTTTTTAAACGCTGTAGTAAATTTGAACCTTCTTCACTAACGACGTTTTCATATTCTATCTTATGTTTCATGCCGTAGTGTTTTATATGTTATACTTCTTTATTTGAAGTAATTGATTACACACGAAACCTTTTGCTTGAGTACCAATATATTCACATAGGAACACTTCCTCCCAATCTATTGATCAATAAATTTTAAATCGCTGGAACACCCTGCTGCAGGTTTCTAGAACGCCATCATCTATCGGAAAACGTCTGGGTTGCTACTTATAGTTTCCTTTCCCTACACTAGTTTCGCTGAGAAGCTCGTGGCATATCACCGTGGCACAAAGAATGCCACCAGTAGGAGATCTTGATCACTGATTTGAACCATCCAAAAATTAAAATGAGCAACATTCAGAGGCGCACCCATGAGAGGGGGCTCATGGAATTTCATACCCCCAGAAGTCAATGATACATATTCCAAAATAAAGATTTTAATAATTTTCAATACTAATCTCTCTCTCTCTCTCTCTCTCTCTCTCATATATATATATATATATATATATATATATATATATATATATACACACACTGTATCCAACAAATTAAAATACATTTTTAATTCAGCATAATCAAAACTTCTTTGAAAGGAAACACCAAGCCGACTGAACAGTATTATTCCCCCTCTCCGAGAAAAATCCCAGGTTCGCTACTAATAACATTAATGAACAAGAAAACTAATGAACTAATCAGAAGTATCGTCACCAATTCCATTAGAGTCTGGAAGTTTGAGAAAATATTATCTTATTATTTTTATGATTGCAAGACTTTCAACAATCGTTTAAGTGTTTTGAAATTATTTTAGATTATTATTTAATCTTGTCTTCCTATTTAGCTTTTATCATAATTTTCCTCTTGGCACTGATCTTGATCAATTCTGAAACCTGGACATCTGCAAGACTAGACACGTGGGCACTGTCGCGTTGTTTTCCTCTGCAAACAGAGATGCGATATGTCTGGCAATGTTATGTTCAAATTATAAATGAAGTGTTGAAATCCACAAGAAGTGTTAAAACGCGAGACAATACTCAGTTAAGTTTTGAGATTACTTTCATTGATGTAACAGGCTTTCTTCGTCCTGAGGAATCTCATTCCGCGCTTGGATATGACTATCAACTTCTTTCGAAATTATTTAGACTACATATATCTTCATTTTTTATTGTTCACTTGTTACATATTACAGGCAGTTTTCCCTTATTGAGTTATTGAATTAGAATAAATGCATGTCTGAATGCTATTTGAGTGAATAATACTCAAATTTGTTGATAAATACTCAAACATTTTGTCTGTCTATTTTTCTTAAGTAAATGCCTGAACTTTCAGACTCTAATTTATCAGTCAACTCAATACATTATATAAAAATCCAGTTACCAGATACGCCGACGGCTAACCAAGGTGGCTAAGAGCATGTACCGACTCAGCGTTTGAGTCTGAAAAAAAACATTCGAATCCGCCTTGGGCATGGTTGTTTGTCCGTTGTCTCTCATGTAGTATGTTGTCGCGGAGGGCCTCCCATTATGCTGACCTCGGATCAGAGGAGCTCGCAAAGTGTGTTGGTGTCTAGTGTATGGTCAATATGCGTCCCATCGGTACGTAATGGGTAACCGGAAGTCGGCTGGATAATGCCATAGAAAAAATGATCAGGTACGTTTCAACAGTCATTTCCATTGGAATAGTTACTAAGCAGGTCTCTGCCAACATACCAACATCACCTCTTAATTCCTGACTCACCGGTCCGGTGTTTTCTCTTGAACAGCGTCAATTTCGTGGATTTATTCTTCGCCCTATTCTCCATCTTACACAAAAAATATAAATAACTACCCCAATTAAAAAGTTTCTATTTACTTACAATATTAAATTTCATAATAAAATGTATCAACTGTCATGTGCTGATCAATCAGTGAAGATGATGACAGACGTCTCACATTACAAATAAAAAAAATAGCGTCATTTTACAATTAAAGTCATGAGTATTTGAACAAAACATACAAAATATGAAACACGCTGCCTTTACTCAATCGCTTAAGGCGCATGCCGGAATGGTCCTTACTTTGCACTCCCCGTGGTAAATGAACAGTTTGCCCTCATATTAAAGCGCAATTTCAATTTCATGTTTAGATATTACGTTTTTCCCTCAGTATGAAATTCAGTATAAATACTGTATATTCTGTTAGGTTTTAACCTTAACGTTTTTCATATTGTCATATTAATATTCTCTTTTTCTACAAATTTCTTCATAATATGCGTCTTTTCTTTATATAATTAAAATGACTTCGGATCAAAACCACACTATTTTATTTCAAGCAGTTAACAGCTTTCCCAGCCTTGCAATGTTCATTAAAGCATTCTTCATCTTACTGACGTTATTCATTTTCATATGGTAGATTTCAGCAATTTTTTGATTAAAATCTGTTTCTTTGAGGCCCATTGTAGCTGTTCCTCAATGCTTCTTTTAGAGTTGAGTTCATCAAGTGGCGTAGCCAGAATCGTTGGGAAACTTCCTACTGAACCGACATTCTGGCAGGTATGGCCTTAGCGCTTTATATCCTTTAATCTTGTTTTCAGATTTCTTAAAATTAGGTTCTGCATTCGACAAGTGGATTGTTAAATAACAAAGTGGGTTTCTCCATTCCAGAAGTAATTTTATTGTGAGAGACAAGTAAGGCATTAGAATAATTCAGAGAAGTGTTAATAAAGAAATATAGAAATTGCTTTTAACAACTGACACTTAACAATTTATTTGCTGGGTTACGGTCTAAAATGAGATTTTTTTATAAAGCGAATTTAACACGATTATTTTAGATAGCCATATTTATTTAACGTTTGCATAATATTCCCGACTTAAAAATCTCTTTTCCACGTCGTACTTTTGTTTCCCGGTTTTTCACGGCGTTTCTCGATATCAAACTCTATCTCTCTCTTGACGGACACCAGGCTTGCGTGTTTCATTCTTGACGTACCGTGACGAAACAACAAAGTATTTTTACTCATTTCGAGAAATTCAAATCGATCAAAGAGGGCATCAAACTTTTCGCAGAATGATATATGAGCACGTAACTTTTAACCAAAAGTACTAAAGCAAGTCTTAAGAGTTGTCAGTCAAATTTTGAGATTATTCACAACTCCTGTTTATTCCTTTTTCACAATGATGTAGTACATATGAACAACTTCTATGTCGACGAACAACATTAAATAAAATTTCTATATCATATTTTAATATTTATTCACAGAATATCTCAGAATAAAGATCACAAATTATCTTCGATCCCCCAACATGCCACAAAATTTTGTAATATTTATTCAGAGTTATGATGTATAACAAGCTCATTCTTATTGTCAGTCTCTCCTCTTTCACTCTCTCTCTCTCTCTCTCTCTCTCTCTCTCTCTCTCTCTCTCTCTCTCTCTCTCTCTCTCTCTCATACACCTCCTATACGTGCCTTCTACAATTAAAAAACTATGCAGACTATTGAAGACGTTCAGAAGAAATCTTAGAAGGTAATCTGGCGTTTCAAATATATAAAAAATTTTAGAGTGAATCTATTTCCAATTATTAACTTACGTTCTCTTACTTTCTAGAAACTATCAACAGATATTTAAGAAAGTACTCCCAAAACGAATAAAATTTTCATTGAGTTACTCTGATTAATTTGTTTTTATTCTTGACAATTCTTCGTTTGGTTGTATTAAGTGTAATTAAGCTTTAAAAGTACCTTGTTTCTGCATTTCGAACTATTCGTATGAATAAATGAGCTGAAGTAATCCTATATTTGAAACGCAGGGAATTATGTTCTCTTCAGATCATTTTTGCACACACGAATACGATAAATATCTACTGCGTTTTGTCTTTTAATTTGTGTATTTGATAGGAATATACCCTTATCACATTAGTTCTTATTTACAAAATGTTCATGCAAACCACAATTCCCTGACATTACCACAAAAAAAAAACCATTTTTGTTGTTATTTACTGAACATATTTCTTTTCTCTCTTAATTGTTGTTATGAACAAATTAGCTTCCTTTCTAATAATTCTATTTACATTAAATGTCATAATGTATATCAAATGAAATATACGTTAATTTTTTTATTTCATTAATTGAAACGGCGTGGCTCAAACTTGTTGATTATAGAAAAATATTCTAAATGCAGACAAACAATAATACTATCCAATATCCTTTCCATGTTTACAATTTCCTAAGTTTATTTCATTGTATAGTATTTTATGAAAAGTTAGTTTATAGGGTAATTGTTTGTAACGAGCAGTATACGTTCTCTATAACAAATTTCGTTGTAACGAAAACTCCTAAGAGCATACACATTAAGCGAGTTTTGTTGATTTACATGTAACCTATCTGTATTAAGACACTCGGTTCATACATACATACATACATTTATTTGAACTGCAATTGGTATGACCCGGTGGCAGTTAATTCAATAATTACATAATAATAACACTTAACATTAATAATAACAACAATAATAATAATAATAACGATATTAATAATAATAACAATAATACAGTACAAGCCGAACATACAGTACAAGCCGAACATGCAATAATCATACTATCACTAATATTAAGTATTATAACAAATATTTCAACTCGTATGATATATAATAATTATAATTATATGTCGGTGATGCTAAAATTTAATACAAGCTACATAAATATTGGCTAAATTTATTGTTTTAATTCATTGATCGCGTTCACTACAATTAACTGCACGACACTGCACTGCACAACACTACACTACACTACACTACATACACTACACTGTTTTTGCTTTAGTTACACTGACCAGCACTACATCGCACTTCACCGCACTTCACAGCATTTCACCGCCTTCACCGCACTTCACAGCACTTCACAGCACTTACTCTTTTTAATGTCTATTACTATCATATTGTTCTAACTTATTTCTAAAACTTGGACACTTAGAGGAAGGCTTTGAAATTGCTGCGGTAACTTTCCAATCTTTAATTGTTCTGTTAAAAAAGGAAAATTTCCCAAGATCTGAATTTTGTTTCCTTGTTCGAATTTTGTGAGTGTGATCCTTCGGCCGAAAAAATTTGGTTTTCTAGTCTACCGAATTTCCTTCCAAGCTGTTTGACCTACTATGATTTATAAAGAGCGCAAAGCCTCGCCCTTGTTCTTCTCATTTCTAGAGGTTCCATGCCTTTTATCGCGTTAGTTCTGAGGAAAACTTATTCGCTTTCTCTGTATTCTATCTAGATTTTCCGGTGCGACTTTCTGTATGGATCCCAACATGCCCTCCGTATTCCATGAGAGGCAAACCCAGCGAAAAATATGCTAATTTTTTTGCGTTTGCAGAGCTTTTCTTTAGAATTCGCATTACAAAATGCAAAGACTTCCACTTTTTCCCTAACTACCGGGATTTATATGCTTCCCCACCTAATTTACTATCTATATGAATGCCTAAATACTTGCATGATGAGACTCTTGGGATGATGACCTCACCTAAACGATAGTCTGGTTCCTCATAATTTCGTCCCCGCCCGAACGTTATTTTTTTGCTTTTCGATCCGTTAATTTCCCCATGTCATTTTTTCAGCCCAATCACGTAAATGTTCTAAATCCTGCTGTAATATTTGTTCGTCAGCGCTACTTTTGATTTTTCGGTATATAACACAATCGTCTGCAAATAAACGCACCTTGATTGTATGTTAACGTGGAGATCATTTACGTACGCTAAGAAAATAATGGCCCTATGACACTTCCTGTGGAAACCCCCTGAGTAACAATAACCGTAGTCGAAACGGAGTGCCAATTCAAAACTTTTGTTTCCTGTCTCTAAGAAATTCGCTTACCCTTCACGACTCTAGCATCAATTCCTGAAGTTAATAATTTCCTGATAAGTGGGTTATGCGGTACTACGTCGAATGCTCGCAAAGTCGATTACGATTGCATCCACCCTCCACCCGCGTCAACTCGTCAGCTAGATCTTGCAAAGAGAAACGATTTGGCTTTCCACGAATATTTACTTCTAAACCCATGCTGCCCGTGAAAAACCCAGTTCCTTTTCCCATTCCGGCGAATGTACCCGGCTATTAAATGCTCCATTATTTTGCATACTACTGATGTGAGCGATCTGGTCTATAATTACAAACTTTCTTTTTATCACCTTTTTTTGAAAATAAGGCCCACTATAGCTGTCTTCCAATCGTCTGGTAGACTTGCATTATTGATTGAAACATTGAATAATCTTAACAAATCGGCAATACTGCCTCCCCACCGGTTTAAAAAAATCTGTCGAGATCCGTCTGGTCCGCGTGATTTACCGTTTTCAGTGATTTTATACGTTTGCGGGTTCCATGCATGAAGCTTGAACTGGTTTTCTATTGGAAAATAATGAACTTGCTCCTGCGCCCTTTTTGGTTTGAATATTGATACAAATACGCGTTGAACGCATTTGCTTTCGTTTTGGTCGCCGTGCAATGGCGCGTTATCTCGTCTAGAATTTCCTGAATTTCTTCCTTATTCCCCGGCGTCTGCGGACATATTTTAAAAGTCTGACCAATTATTTCTTCCTGTCTCAAAATATTTCTTAAAATAATTCATGCGCAATTTTCTTTTTTTTTCTAATTCCCTGTAAATTTTTAAAAGTTATCATGTCAGCAATTCTGCGATGTCTCCTATTAAATGCTAGTCTAACTTTCTTTAAACGCCGTACCGCCCCGTTATAATATTCAGGATCAGGATTACTTTCAGTATTTTGCAAGGAACAACTATCTAAAACTGTTCTACGATTGTTTTAAAAACCCCCATTGTTCCTCCATACCCCCTTCTGTTCTTAGAAAGTAGTCGTATTTTTCCCTTAGAAACTACGTAAACCTTCGACGTTTGCTTTTTTATATTGCCTGACTATCGTTCCTTTCACCTTAGGTGCGTGATTACATTTGTTTGTACTTCTACCATCACTGCTTTGTGGTCGCTAATCCCTGAAAGACGTCCGCAAGAAAGGAACATTTCTGCAAGTGAACGGAAAATGTCCCAAAAATTTCGCTCTGCCGCGTGGGTTGGTCGAAACCCGCGTTAAACCCTGCTCCATACTAGTCGATTGACGCGCTTTTTAATTTTCCTGTCGCATACCTCTCTTTCCCGTTAGCGTCGGGAAAGTTTGGTCGCCAGCGACAAGAATAGAACGACCGCTTCTGTTTTCCACCCTATCCACCGATTTCATCTAAAATTTCAAACCGTCGTTTGGCGGCCTGTAACAATTTATATTTTCCACGGAATTATCTAGTACGTCAATTTCCATTCCTAAAATTTCAAAGTTGTTACTAAACCAACTATTCCCAACTATTAACGAGGGCTTGACGCAGAAAAACGCCCCGCCTCTTGTTTTCTATCTCTTCGATATAATTTATAACCGTAATGTAAATTCAGAATTAGCTACCTCATCTGTTTAAACCCCGATTCTGTCCTATCACTATATCTGGATCATGTATCAACTAAGTTCCAAAACTCAATGGTTTTATTAATTATACTTCGACAGTTTACCTGCAATAATCTTGAAAGCCCTTCCTCACCTGAACATCTCTGGTCGCCGCCGTCGTCGCCGCCGTCGCCGCCGCCGTCGTCGCCGTCGTCGTGCCGCCTCGCCCGTCGCCGCCGTCGCCGCCGTCGCCGCCGTCGCCGCTCGCGCCGTCGCCGCCGTCGCCGCCTCGCCGCCGTCGCCGCCGTCGCCGCCGTCGCCGCCGTCTCCGCCGTCGCCGCCGAGCCGCCGTCGCCCGCCGTCCGCCGTCGCCGCCGTCGCCGCCGTCGCCGCCGTCGCCGCCGTCGCCGCCGTCGCCGCCGTCGCCGCCTCGCCGCCGTCGTCGCCGCCGCCGCCGCTGTCGTCTCCGCGGTCTCCGCTTTCTCCACCGTCACACGTCACCGCTGAATCTTCCGCCACCAGAGGCGAAACCCTCAGCCTCCGCTCTATCGCCATTGCCCGCCATTCGACCGCAGGGCTGGGTCAACGGACATTCACAGCGTCAACGGGCGACCGGAGGCGTGTGCAGAACTCAAACAACTCTGGTGAGGGCCACTGAGTGCCGCCCCGCCCTCCGGTTGAGGTGGACGCCGTCCCGACCTAGGGCGCTCTCCGAGATCCACCCGTTTGGATCCACAAGGTGAATCCGAGCGCTTTTGCCACATAGTCCATGTCGCGATTACCCTAGCGACTTACGGGACCAAACATCCCGGCGGCGAATGACACCCTTTGCACTATCGGGCGGATGGAAGCGCTTTTTCGCTGCTACCCAAGTTCGTAGATCTCGCCCGTTAGGTAGTCCCAAAAGAGCGACATCTCCGAAGGTTGTTAGAGCCTCCGTGAAAGATGACGTGTCCGGTGCTTCCACATCGCTGGCTTCTATTTGCAATTTCAATTGCTCAACGCGGATTCCCGGAAGCATTTTACCTGTAGGTTTGCGTGACCCACGTGACGCACAATAAGTCACCGAACACAACACACTTTTTGGGGCCCCCACCCTCACGGTTTTTTTTTGCCGCCCTCACAACAGATGCGTACGTTGCTGATAATGTTGCCGTCGCCGCCGTAGCCACAGCCGGGGCCGGCGGCGCGGCCTCGGGGCCCGGGGAAGGGTCACCTCAGCTCGCCCGGACTGCTGTGGTCGGCTGTGCCACCGTCACTGCCTCTTCCGTTGCGGCCGCTGCTGTCACCTCCATCTCTGTCACCCTTGTTGCTGCCTTCAGATTTTGCAGCTCCGTTGAGTGGCAGAAGTTTCGCCGTCACCTTCAGGAATTCCTGTCGGAGACGCCAGTTCATCGCGCAGCCCACCCACGCCGTTACAACACTCGACGCACCCCCACGGAACATCTCTGGTGCGCCGTCGCGTGGACCCCGGGCCAGGATTCATCTCGACGCCCCAATGATTAGCAGCGTTGCTTGACAAGCAACGCAAAGCCAAACTAGAGAAGGAGCAGCAACGCTCCCTTTCCAGCACGCACGCCACGCGGGCGGCCACCCCCGATGCGGGCCGTACGCCCGCAAGTCGCAGCCCATTATCCCTATCCTGGGCGAGAGCGATCCCAAACACGTCCGCTCGCTACAACGTCCCGACGCAGACTTGCAACGTCCAGACGCAGACTGACAACGTCAGACGCAGACATACAATAATCATACAAATTTAAAACAATACATTACATGCATTGCATCAATACTACAATAAAGTTCATACAATAAACTTTCTGTAACATTAGTACTCGGTCTCTCGAGTTTTATTATAAAGGTTCCATGTTATCTAGAGTGGATTATACTTTTTACATTTATTCCGTACATTCAGCATTTACCCTTCATACCGCTAACTTTTAAGCATGCCTTGCTTTATATTTCTTCTTGTCATTACCTCGAACAATTTTGTGAAATTCCCCTTGCTTACAAGGCCAGCTGTGTGGATTTTATCGTGCTACAAAACCCAACGAGAACTGGCACTGTTGGTGTGCGAGGGATAGATTAGAGGCGATTGAAAGTTTTCGTGGTGATCACAAACTGACTGTACATTCATCGTGAATACTGGTGCTTTCAAAATACTGCGAGTTCTATACGATGGGGTTTGTTTCATTGATTGAACTTCGTGACTCAGTCCGCGCTCTCCAGTTTTTCGGTGAGAGCATTACATGGTTGCGCGTGCCCTCCACTAGAACCAGCAGACCTACCTCTCCTGTTAACGCCGAGGTCACAGGGTGAAAAATTTTCGAGTAGAGTTTTTGGGTTCCCAAATTGAGTTAAGTACAGTAAAAGCTAAATTCCTACATTTTAATTTAGTAAAACGACTGAAGTAAAAAGTCAACTCCTGAATGGAAAAAAGCCTGAAAAAATAGATTGTTTAAAATTTTGTTTCTTTTAATCGGATGCAATTAACTGACGTAACTTTATATTTAAGAAACATAAGTCAGGCAATTCATAAACTGGATTCCAAAATACCAATTCAGAAAAATGTTTTTAGATGCATTTTATTTCTTTGAAAAAAAAAGTAGCACGATTAAAAACTACGTTTTTTGACTAGTACTCCGTCTTAACTCCCAATAACTTGTGACTAGTACCTCCGTCTTACTATTTGAAAGTTATTCTATCTGATGAGACGCATACACGAAATATAATTAGTGATAACCACAAAGTAAAAAATTTAAATTTATGGTTTAGAATCCTCCATTAAAAAAAAAACCAACATAAAGTTAATAAAATTTTTAAATAACAGTAATCACATAGATACACATCAAAGCATGATCACTTATTACTTACAAATTAATGAATAGCGTTTACAGTGTTTAATAATAATAATAATAATAATAATAATAATAATAATAAAATTGTCTTTATTTGTGGCGAGGCTGAGGCCTTAAGACCTGCTCCTTGGCCAAACCACTTTAATTAATTTACAATTTTAAAAATTACAGTTGAGGCGTTCTGATGTAGTTAACTGGCTTTTCATGTCGCAGAAGAAAAAGAAATCAATTTGTGACTACCATCTACATCAATATGTGTCTGTGTGAGCCAAATGAATTTATTGTCATTTTTGTTTATTCTTGAAATTTTTCAAAATGGAAAGACATTATGTAAGGAACATTCTTTAAAAAAATGAGATAAAAAAGAGCTCCCACTTATTCCACTTAGAATCAATAATTCAAAATTCGCCCGAAATGTCAGTTGTCATTACCCGACTTGCCTCAGCTGTGAATAATAAACAAAAAAGTGGGTGTTATTTTACATTTACGTCTGGGATGCAGTACTAGGGATCATTCCGGCATATGCCTTAAGCGATTGAGTAAACCCAGAAAAAAAACTCAATCAGGATGGCGGCTTAAGGCCGAAATATTGAGAGGAAGAAATATCAGGGCTGAGAGTGAAAAACAAAAGAAAAGGGGAAGAGAAGAAAATGGAGATGGACAAGAGGAGATAATAAAGAAATGATAATGAAAAGGATACGGGGGGATCAGAAGGGAAAATATAGTACATAATTTTACAATTACATAACAACAGGTAGTGCTTGATGACATATACAATACATAATCTCAATCAAAAACATGAAAAATTACCACATTAATCATTAGGTAAAGGCACTTACGAAAGGATATCTTACAGTAGAAAATACAGAAAGTGTCAATAAAATACGAGTAATAGTGTGACTACTGATTTTCTTTGTAACAATAATAGTAATAAAATATATAAATAATCATAAAGGTGACAAACATCATAATTTCAGAAACATTTGTAAGCTGTAGTATTTTCTTATTTTACATTTAGAAATCTATTACATTATAGTAACAAAGTTGTATTTTAGATATAGCTATGTCATTTCTCTAATTTTAAACATTGTATCAGCAGTAATATGATTATTTTTTTCTGTATCCTGAAGTAGGAAAGGAGGAAGATGGCCAGGAGTAAAGGAGTGGGAAGAAATACTTTCGAAAATGTGACTTAAAAAGACGATCTAACAGGGAGGATGATATGTAATAAAGGGATCATGGTCATTGCTCCAGAAAATAATTAAGATAAAATTGCGAATAGAACAGAGAGCGTGTGTAAACTACATTTCAATGTTTTTCATCCAGACACCAAGTTGAGTTTTGAATTTTCTAAAGTTGCTAATTCTCTTAAAATGTGTAGGTAGTGAGTTCCAGTTTCAATTACTGTGACAGTGTAAGATTTACTGCACAGCAGTAATGCCGAACGCGATCGCTCTAGTGTTAGCATTTTGAAGTTCTTAGACATGTGTGTTTGAAGGCCGTTGTACAAGATTTTATGGAGAAACAAGAGGCTATGCAATATTCTTCTTTTTTCAATAGAACTAATTTTTGTCTGTCTGTAGTATGCAGATACGTGATCGTACTTACAAAGATCGAATATGAAACGAATGCATGCGTTTTGTGCTGCTTGCAAACTTCCGTTATTGCTTGGTTTTTAAGTCAGTGAGCAAGAAATCACAGTAATCGAAATGGGGCATAATTAGTTAAGTAATCAGGTTCATACGTGTGTTTATAGGAAGTAGTTATCGTATCGAATATGAAACGAATGCATGCGTTTTGTGCTGTTTGCAACTTCCGTTGTTGCTTGGTTTTTAAGTCAGTGAGCAAGAAATCACAGTAATCGAAATGGGGCATAATTAGTTAAGTAATCAGGTTCATACGTGTGTTTATAGGAAGTAGTTCTCGTACGCGTTTTAGGGAGTGGAGGTCTTTGAAGACTTTTTGACAAATCTTACATGCGTAGTCCAGCTGAGAGTGCTGTCTATATGAATTCCTAGGTTCTTTACGTCGTTACACCAGGGTAGAGGGGAGCCATTTATACTAATGGATGGAAGGGTTTTCTCTAATTTGTTGATGGCGTTGCGGGAGCCTATCAGTAAGCTTTGGGATTTATTTGGGTTTAGTAAAAGTCGTAGGGATGCGGTCCATTTATTGAGAGCATTTGGGTCCTCATTTATTTTCTGACCTAAAGAGTTAAGCTCCAACGGATGTCCGCTGACATATAGTTATAATAATAATAATAATAATAATAATAATAATAATAATAATAATAATAATGCCTTTATTGATATGGCGAGGCTCAGGCCATCAGGCCCGCTCTTCCGCCTAACCATGTCAGATGCATACAAGAGATGTGTATATACAAATGTAAATATATTTAAGATTGTAAGTAGTTAGTAGGAAACCAGAAGTATAATTTAAGTGCAGCTTTAAAAGATAAATAAAATATTAAATAGACACGAAATGCCCAGCAAATTTTTGCTGTTGAATTATAAATTAATGAACGGACGTTAAAAATAATTTGGGTTGAATAACCGTGCGCGCTACGCGGCGGCCTGGTATTCACGAGCGACTGTAATCTTTTAATGCAGAAACCTGCCACCTCACTCGCCGCTCGACCCTGGAGGAAAACCCGCTAGTCGGGGAAAACCCACCAGGCAGGCTGCGTCCTAATACAATAGTAACTAAGCTAAAATGAAGTGACAGGTTTTGGGGATGTTTTCCTCAGCTGCTGGCCATGCTGCACGGGATCGTCTTCTTGCTCTAATCCACCTCTGCTCCTATGGATGAAAATACATTTCCGGCAGTATCAAACAAATCAAACATTTTCAACAAGTACATTACCCTTATTTCTAAACATATTAGTCACTTTTTTAGCATTCCTAAAAGGAGGTAAAACTGACATTGGATTTGACACTCGAATATCTACAGTAATGTAAATTGTATAATGATATATTCTATTTTGTAAGTAAGTCATTCAGGTGTTTCTTAAAATACGTTAATGAGGAGCAGTTTTTAATATTGAGAGGCAATTTATTCCACTCTCGGGCTACCGTGATTACGAATGATTTATTGTAGTAGTTTGTTTCACTTTTTGGAATACAGAGTAACTGAGATTTCTGAAATCTAGAGGATTTAATATATGCAAATAATTTGTTAAATATGACGAGGAATCCATTTTAGCATCTTAAATAAAAAACAAAAGGCTGTGATACAAACGCCTATCCTTTAGTGTTAGTATTTTGTTCAATTTATAAACTCTGGAGATATGATCATATTTTTTTATATTATAAATGAATCAGGCACGACATTTTGAGCTCTTTGCAGAGTTTGAGCGAGTTGAATCTTTAAATTGTTGTACACAATATCACCGTAGTCACAATATCACCGTAGTCAAAACACAACAGAGTTTTTACTAACATTTCCTTCGTATTTGTGAGGAGACATTTGTCGGTCATCTGAGGACTGCAAAAGATGCATAAACCTTGCGACAGACATTTCGGATCTGGTATTCCCAGCTTGGTGAAGTCATCAAAAATTAAGCTGAGTTTTCACTTGTGAATGACGAACTACAACATTGTCTATAAGCACATCAGGAATAGATAAACATTTAAGTTTCTTATGCATTTGGGAAGAGCCAATTATGATGGTTTGTGATTTTGTAGGATTTAAATTGAATCCATTTTTCATTGCCCATTTTACTATATAGTTGAAGGTCATCTGCGTACATTTTATAGCGACAGTATTTAAGACATTTTCCTACGTCGTTTACGTAAATTAAGAATGTTAAGGGTCCTGGAACTGTTCCCTGTGCAATAAATACCCCGAGCGGTTCTAATGCCACTGGATCGGTTTTCACCTGATTCTACTTGTTGACGACCTGAAATATATTGTGAGAACCACCATATCGTGGGTTTAGCGAAGCCCAATGCTATCATTTTCTCTAACAGGATATCATGATCGACCGAGTCAAATGCTTTACTGAAATCTAAGAGAATAAGTATTATTAATTTACCATCAGTAGCGATTCTGGCTCTTTCAATTAAGCAAAGTTCCTGTACTTCTGTAATCGGAAACCATGTTTGATGTTCATAAGTTTTTGCTGTCTAAACTAGTTCGTAATTTGATGTCATGCAATTTTTCCCCATGCTTTAGAAATTGTAGGTAGAATACTAATGAGTCTGTACTCAAGGGATTTGTTGATTGAAGAGGGATGGACAGAGGCAGTTTTCAAGAGGTGGATAAGTTCCATATGAGAGAGAAATTTATTATATCTGTTACAATGGGATATATTATTTCAGCACAATGTTTCAGTAATTTGGCATTAATATTGTCTACTCCGGAGGCGCTTGATTTTAGACTCTTAATAGTTTTAAGGACGTCAATATGACTTGTACACGCGAAGAAAAATTCTCCTGGAGTATTTCTAGAATGGAACTGTAAATTTGATAGAGTCATGTTTTTTAATGAACTATCGAAATAGGCAGCCATATTAGCGAAACGTTGGTTTAGGGAGTCTAGAGGTATATCAATTTGAAGCGGTTATAAATGATCTGCCTGTACCAAGCGTGCGTAGTTTCATATTTGTTTCGAGTCGCCATTTGGCTGCCAAAACTTTGTGGTAATATTTACATTTAGCGATTTTCAATCTTTGTGAAACAACATTTCTTAATTTTTTGTATTTTATTCTGTCGTTTTCGCATTTCGAATTTCGAAAACTTTTGAAGGCAGCATCCCTTTGTTTCGTTAAGGAACGTATTTCATCTGTTATCCAAGGTGCCGGGGGACGTGTTACTGAAGCTTTCCTTACAGGTATGTGTCGATTAATCAGTTCCGTCAATTGATGAGTAAAAGTATTTACTTTTCTATCTAATAGACTTTCTTGAGAGACAAGATGCCCAGGGCATAGACATACCATCAGAGAGAAATAATTGAATTGAATCTTTTGAGTGTAAGTATTTGAAACTGTTGGTGTATATCTAGGGCATTTCTATTGTATGAGATGTATATGAGATCGTGTTTAGATATTCCAGGAGCTGGTGATTGGTAGCGAATTTACACTGTGTGATTCTAGTACAACGATATGATCTATCCAAGTATCTGTACTGATTGTATGGTGGGTTGCATTTAGTTGTAAGATAGAAAGATTCATTTCGCCAAAAATACGTTTGAATTTGTCGACATGCGATGTAGATTTCAGAAGATTACAATTGAAATCGCCCATCAGTATTACGTTATTGTATTTACTTGAGCAAAGCGCAATTTCTTTGTCGATAGCTTCGATATTCCCTGTTTTCGGAGGACAGTACACTACGCCTAGGGCACATTTTTTGTTAAATATTGAAATTTTAATAAAGTTATTCGTTATTCTGATTAACGTTATCTGCTGATGAAGTTATATATTTATAAGTGAGATCATCGCGAAGGTAAATACCGACACCACCTCCCTGAGACGCGATATGTGGGTTCCGGTCACTTCTAAGAAAACTGTATCCAGGAATTGTGACAAGTGTTGTAGCAAGTGACATCTTTAGCCTCGTTTCGCTAATAAGGAGAGCATGAAAACGGTGGGTAGAAATTAATTCTCGCACTTCATCAAGATTACAATATAACGATTGAGCATTTACGTGAGCTACAAATAAAGTTCGCGATGAAGATTTTGATATGGAGGCGTAAGTATTACGAGTAAGTGTTATTAGTTGATTGCATAGTCCAGGTAATAGGGAAAGCTGTAGGGGTGGATTCACGCTGTATTGTATGCTTTCCAGAAAGGTTGTAGAGAAAGATGAAAGAAGAAAAGATGCTTAAAGGGGTGGGGAGGAAGGATCCTTGGAAATTCCAAGTAAAGGGAGTGTTAAGCTGTGGGGTAGAGGTGGGGAGCGCTCTTACTTAGGCGGAAATAGCCTGCAAGTCGGCAGTTGTCTGCGCGCGGGCTTTCCTGCTATCTGTTTTAATGACTATTGTGCCATCTTCCGTCCAGACGTTCCGCATACCAAAATTTATCTATATTATATAGGAAAGCCTCCAGTCGGGATCTTGTGAGGTCTTCTCGTATTGTGACACCGGTGTTCTTCAATTGTCTTTTCTCCCGAAAGACTTCACGGCGCTTCCTGTAACTTACAAATTATACAATGAGCGGTCGTGTTTTTCCTGCGTTCTTGGGTCCTTGACATCTATGAATGTCGTTCAGGCTCAAATATACACTTCTCTGTTTTGCCACATCAAGAGCAAGTTGATCTGGATTTTCATTATCTTTTTCCTTGACTCCGAAGATCCGCAAGGAATTCCGCCGCGTATACATCTCAAGTTGATTTGTTCTCACGCCGAGCTCTGCTTCCAGATTTTTAATTTCCCTGTATCGGTCTTCAATTTCCCTGCGCAAATAATTTATTAAATCGGTGTTAAAATTCATGCTTTCCTCTAACTGCTTGGCGACCATTCCAGTGAGGACCGCCGCACACTGGTTTCATCGCGGCAAAAACCTGGCCATAATTGCAAAATTCAAAGTGCGCGTTTGGAATTCTGACTTATCAAATCTCGTTCGGAAGACATTGGAGCATACTAAGCAGCTTCAGAAATTGTTTCTGATCATTTTTATCTTCCACACGGTGACATCGTTGCCGTTGCTCGAATAATAAATCGTTGAGTTCTTTATTGATATTACGTAAATTAAAAAGGGTTACATTTTTTGTAGGATTCTTTTGTATTTCCGAATATAAGACACTTATATTTCTCTCGTTAAGTATATTTTAGAAAAATTGTATAATATTTTTATATATGATGCGGTTGAATTCTAAACCATGTAGCATAACAAAGTTAGTCGTTTATATTGTAGATTATATTTTTTGTCACGTAGTCCTGCCTCAATTATTATTTTTTTATTTATCAATTAGAATGTGCTTAATCGGAATATAACACAAATTTAGCTGCACATGTCTTGCATCATTTGTTTTAAAGCGACTATACTAATGCTGCATATTAGATTATAACACTAGATCCCTTTGATGGTTTCTTCGATGCAGGAATTGATTTTACCCAAAATAATTTTTTACTTCTCCTTTGAATAATTCACACTAGCGTAAAATTAATAATATGCATTTTTGGAGGGATTAAATAATAATAATATTACGTATGACGCACAGATTTTAGTGTATTTTAAGGATTCTTCTTTCTTGACGCAACAAACAAAACTGTAATTAACTAGGTGTATTCAGATTCAATGTGGTCACCTCAGTATTGTTGACTAATTGCCAGTTCAAGGTATTCATGGTAGAAATATTAAATAAAATATTGTTTATTCAATAAAGTATACGACGAAATTAGAATCTGTATACCTCAAATACTGGGTTCCCAACAGATGGGTGACATTTGTTTGAATATATATCGAGGGCTTCAGATTTTTCTTTTTTGTACGGATAGTGCCTAACGGACAGATGCTGTAGCATAATGCCACTATCATGTCTTCTGTTTTTAAAATTAAATATAATTTTTTTTTAAAATGTCTCTCATGACGTCAATGTTACATTACAGGCATTTTCATATACATTATCACATTTGTGAGTACAATTGCCGCAATCAGTTTTTATGACGTTTCTCGAAATCTTAATGAATCAAGAAATTAAAAACTGTCTTAAATAACATTTACTTACAATCGATTTCTTTCACCAAATCCGATATTTCCTTTTGAAGCAGCTATTTTTGAATTTCACTGCTTAATTTTTTGTATTTAGTATTCCAAAAATAGTACTTAACCATATTTCTGCGCATATTTGCTTCATTTCAAGCTTCAATTCTGAATTTTGGTATTTCATTCGATAATCAGGAAAATGAGCGATCTCAAGAACTTAATTATACTTGACTACGCATTGTACTCATTTTATGAGACAGTTAGCCATTTGAAGCTGCCATTTTGAATTTTGAAATTTCATTATGATATTTGAAATCAATGACCTTCAGAGCCCCATATGTATATTTACACTGTGCATTTTCTATTTATTTTTAAATGAGTGGATCCACTTGCGTTTGATGGCGCCATTTTGAATTTTGAAATTTCATGTGTTATTCTATTCATTGACCTCAAGCCCCTTGATGCCAATTTTTACGCCAAATCAACTTGTTTGCAATTATGACTAAGTTTTAGGCCCGACTAAACCAGTGTGCGCCGCCAAGGAGTTGAGGAAGGCAGGGCATTTAACAACTTCCTGAACAATTAAATTTATTTCTACTTGCAGGTTGTTTTGATTACTCTTAGTAGTTCCTCTGGTATTCGATGCCATGCTGACAAGTGAAGAATAAAGAGAGAAAAAACTACCCAAATTAAATTAAATAAGTATAAGTAGAGGTTAAAAGGTGAGATTCACAAAATATTAGAGGACAATTCTAAGCCACGTTAAAGGAAATAAATATGAAAGAATTACTAAATTTATTATTATTATTATTATTATTATTATTATTATTATTATTGTTATTGTTATTATTATTATTATTATCGTCAACGTCATCGTCATCATCATCATCATCATGGTCATCGTCATCATTTTCACTTATGAAAATATATCTTCTTATTCACTGTCAGGGATTAGACTAATAGCCTGTCCCGTCTTCACTCCAACTATCTTTTCCTTGGATGTACTATTTCTCTTCTTTCTACAGGTTTATAAGATAATATTGATTTTGTTATTCTTGTATTATCCATTGTATTTATATGTTGTATTCAGTGTTATTTATTTTCTTTAATACAGTAATTCATGGAATATATGTTTAGATCAGAACGAATCTCATTTCTCAGATCAAGCAATCTTTCACTCTCCTTATGACAATATATTTAACTAAATTTATTTTCTTTAAAGAGAAAAGAAATCCAACAAGAACAACAACAAAATTTCTTTTCTTGTTTCATGACATATATTTTGTTTTATTTCATAGTTGTTCTTTTTCTGAACAGATCCCTGAAATGACAGAAAACAAGTGTGGAGGCTTCCATCTTCTTCCCACCTCAACTTTCTACGCAATACCGTGGCAGAATTGGAATTTATTCTTTACAGAAGAAAGTTCGGAAGAAACAATGAAAATGATTGGTAAAAATTTAGCTGTTCATGTGTGGAATGCTCTAAGTCACAATACTACTGTTGACACCTCTTCAAAGCAGCCTTATGCCCAAATTGCACGCAGAGTGTGTCCCAACGTTGTTGCAGCTATGGGTGACACAATGTAGAGTGAGTTCTTATCTGTGAGTTCCTCCTGTGAGTTCTTATCTGTGATATATATACTGTGCCATTTTAATGGAATATGTGTTAATTGAAAAGAATAGTAAGTAAATGATTAAGAGTTGCAGGGTTTTGATAATTTTAAATAACATTTCAAAATTAGTTTTATAACCAAATCTTAATTAGTTTACTGTAGATCCATCCTAATGCCTAATTGAATTTTTGATCTCCAAAGCTCACTGAAGTATTACTTTTCAAAAATGCACAAGAAACTTACTTAATAAGAGCATATTTATTTTCAAAACCTCAGGTTTGATATATATTTTATTATTATATTTAAGAAAGAACTTGTGTAAACAAGAGAACAATATTTCTGTGAGGAAAAATCTTTGTTTTCTTATGACCATTTACAAATACAACATTCCAAATGGTATATCTCAATTGCTTTGTATAATGTTATTTTGTAAGCTCAAAATACATATTTTTAATTAGCACATACATTTAGTTATCAATGTAAAGAGAAAGGAAAAAGTGCCTGCTGATAGTTTTAATATGCCTAATGCAAATTGTACCTTTGTTCAAGAAAATAGTTATACTGAAAATCGTGACTAATCTTTTTTCTTTTTTGATGTAACTTTTATTTAAACAAGATCATATTTGCAGTAATATTTGTGTAATCTTGCATTTGTTTTTCTTGTGTTTTTGTTGATTATAAAATAGTTGTTTAAAAATGTGTGTCCCAATTGGCATTATAGTGTAAACAAAAGTTCCTCCAAATTCAAATCCTGCAATTCTTGAACAGTTCCTAAGGGACCACTGGAAGGGGAAGATACAACTTTCAGAGCAATTTGTTGTTGCTTTTGAAAATCCGTGTATTTTTAAAAGCAGTGAGGCATGTATTAAGCCAAATTATTTATGCACCATTAGAATTCTTAATGAAGACAAGAATTGACATGGAATTTCTTCTGAAGGAAGCCATACTTGTAATGGTTATTTATTTGTTAATGTCAAATTATAGTCTTCATAAAAAATGTTCTATTAATAATGCAATGATTTTCCATGTACAGTACTTTTCTGAGGTACATATATTATTTCAATGTATTTGGTTTCAAATAGGTTTTGGGTGGAAAAAACGTAGAAGGCTGGGAAGGCTTACTTTTTGGTGTGTCATTGTAATTACAATGAATCTGTATATCAAAATTGATAAGCAAAACATTCAAAGCCTTCTACTCATGTATGTGACATTTATTAATACTAGAAGTATTATTTAGTAAAGATTACTTTTGTTTGTTTATCTAATTAATATTTTGTTCTTTCTAATTGTAGTGAAGAAATTGCAATATGGAGTGATATTGATGTCAACATTAAGTTAATTTATCTCTTCAGTTCCTATCATAAATGTAATGATATTCTTGATCAAATCTCCTAATAAAATAGGCTACACTGGTGAGAATATCAATGAGAAGATTTGGAAATTTAATTTTGAGAGTGCCTTTGTAGTTTTAGACTGGGAGCCATTAAGAAAATGCACGTATGATGAGCTCAAAGCTAAAACATTTTTAAGAAGTTGACCAGTGGTTTGAGGAACAGGGAAACACTACTTAGAGATGCTGAAAAGGTATGGCATGGTCATAATTGGCAATGAAAAAGTATTTTCTACCATTAGAGTAAAACATTAGCTTTGAGCTCATAATACAAGAGAGCATTAAAAAAATAATGCTTTGAATTCAATATGGTGTACAGTTTGAGACGGCACATTGGTATGGCATACAACTCCTTCAGACTTTAGCTATCTAATGAACAATATACAACAAGAATTAGCTGTGTACTCCTTGCCCAATGGTATAGCTTTTTTGACACATTAAAAAAGTAGTACAGCACAACATGGACACCTACAGGCTGCCATACTTGTGTTTCCCTGTTCCTCATAACACTGGCTAACTTCTAAAAAAAGTTTTAGCTTTGAGCTTATCATAAGTGGATTTTCTTGTTGGCTCCTGGTCTATTTTATCATAATGTAATTCAATATGAAATGTGAAGTAAACATTGTAGATCAGTACAAAAGTCTCTTTCCTATTTACTGCTTTTATTGTTTGTTTAATGAAGATAATTTCAGGGAAACTCTACTACACTTTTGTGTATCAGTGTCTAATGTCTGTGTATTGACACTAAAACACTTTGATAAACTAAATTTTTGGAAGACTTCGACAGATGTTAAATACACATGATATTATATATAAAACTATTCAATATCACACTCTTTATACCATTGAATTACCAAATTTAATCTAGTGTGTCAAGTAAGATGAACAATATTATTCCCCACTTTTTGTTATACATAATGGTTTTCTAGTCCAAAATACTAGTAGCATTTTCAGAAAAATGAAAATTTCTATGAATCAATTTTGAATCTATAAGCAATCATTCGCATGGACTTATATTGTTAGAGTGCCTGGTTAGCACTGAATTCAGTTTAGCAAAGGGAAGATCTAAATTCAGCTAAGTAACCACTTAATATATAATATTAATTGTTAATGGAAATTGATCGTATGACAAAACATTTCATAATTTAAATTAGCATTTAATTGTGTAATCACTGAGAGCAAAAGATATTTTTACTCATTTATAGGTGGTAATCCCTACTGTTTGTCAATTATGGATAAATCCCAACCGATTGTTAATCTTTGTAGATTTTTTTCCCCAGAAGAATTAAATGCTGTATAACATCCACAATATTTCTGTAATTTCAGTTATGTACTTATATACTGTGATTCCTTTGTTGGAAAATCAATAAAAATGAAGATATGTTTAAATAAAACAGAAAGAAATGTGATCATATTTAAATCTTTTCATCTCTTGGAGTTCATTACATCAAAATATGAAAAATTCGGCATTCCTTATTCTTTGTTTAAATATTATATAAATTATCACAGTTTATATAATTTTGAAGTAAAAAAGGTTTTCTTCTTATTAAATAATATCTACCTACTGTATTTATCATGTATTCTAAGCAGACTTTACCTCCTGTTTTTACCTCCTGACTTTACCTCCTGTCCTGAATTTGTCCAATGATATTCCCTAGATACATAATTTTGCTACTTGTTCCACTATTTTTACATCTATAACAATTTTAACCCTTCTCATTTCTTTGCCTTGGAATGCCATAGTTTTAGTCTTATTTGTCGAGAGTTTCATGTTGTATGTTAGGGCTATTTTATGAAGTTCATTTGCTGCCCTCTGTAAATCATCTTCCGATTCCATTGTTAGGATCATATTGTCTGCATAGAGAATCAGTTGGGACATCTGTCTTTCCTGTAAATTTATACTGGTTTTAACTTTTTGTTTCCAATTTTTGATCATGTGGTTGACACATATGTTAAACAAGTTATATAGCCCACACCCCTGTCTCAGACCTCTGGTTGTTCTAAAAGTCTCTGTATTGCTTCCATCATTCATTCTTACCTTAATCTGAGAGTCTGTATACAGACTTTGGATTCCTTTTATTATGTCTGTAGGAACCTCTTCATCATTCAGAATTTCCCACATTTTGTTTCTGTTCACCCTGTCATAGGCTTTCTCAAAGTCTATAAAGAAGAGGAAAGTTGGAAGGTTCACTTCATTTCTTTTGTCCAGAATTGTCAGTAGCATCAACAGAAAATAGCATCTTTTGTACTTCTGCCCTTTCTAAATTCATTTTGTTCTTCTCCCAGGAATTTTTGGCTGTATTCATTTAGTCTATTGCTTAAGATATTTAATAAGATAAGATAAGCAAAACGTTTTGAAACTGTAGACAGGAGAGTAATCCCTCTATAGTTGTTGCAATTTGTTTTTGATCCTTTCTGTGTAAATTTATCACCACACCTATTTGCCTTTCTCTTAGCATTCTCACGCTTTGTTAAGTAGTTTCATTAGGATCATTTTGAGATCATTTCCTCCATATTTTAGAAGTTCTATTGGCATTTCATCCACAACAGGATTTTTCCTATTTTTGGGTTTCTTTAGTACTGCTTCTTGTTCTTCTATTGTGATTTCCTGTACTCTACTTTATTTAATAATATCAGTATCATTTCTGCTTATACTTGGCATTCTGTTGCTATTCCAAGTCTTGTGTAATGGTTTACCCACTTCCACTTTGGGATTAGGTTCAAATTGATTTTGTCCCTTGTGTCCGATCTCAGCACTCTTACTATTTTGAAACTCTGAGGACCTGTGATATTCCTCTCTAGGATTATCACAAATTTTCTTCCATCTTCACTTTTAACACACTGTGTTATTCTTCCTGTCAGTGCTCTATATCTTTTATATTCAGTTTAGTCTTCTGTACTAGATGTTTGAAGATATTTTTGATGTGTTTTCTTTTTTTTTGGGGTATGGTTTCTTGAATTTCATTATTTCAAGTTCTTACTCATTTCTCCTTCTAAAAACCTATTGCTTCCTTGGCTGTGAGTGATACTGTTTTTTTCAGTGTTGTCCAGATCAAGTCAGTAGTGTGTGTACTCACCATCTGTAATTTCTCTGTAAGTTGATTTTCACATAAATGTCTGATACTTTCTTCCTCTAGTAAATAAGTTTTCAACTTTGGAGCTGATTTAATTTTCTGGCTTCTCTTCTTAATTTCTTGTTGTTTGAATTTAAGTTTTGTTTCTAGTCGATAGTGATCTGCATCTAGTTCTTTACCTTTGAAAACTTTTGTATTCCTTACTTTATTGAATTCTTTACTTCATTCACTATTGCATAGTCAATAATTGATGTAGTTCCTATGGCTTCCCATGTAAATTTATGTTTTTCTTTTTGTTTAAAAAATGAATTTGTTATTCTTAGATTGTTAAAGACACAGAAATCAGTAAGCTATGCTCTTATTCAAATATATTAATCTAAAAACAATAAAAAAAACATTTAGAACATAATAGAGACCCAATACAATGTCTGAAATTATCATTCCTTCCAAGTATTGTTGCTATGTTTAAAATTACTAAATCAAAAAGAACATTTTATTTTTTTAAATTTTATTTATATATATATATATATATATATATATATATATATATTATAGACAATTGCCTAATTACAACCATTAGTTGATTCATATATAAGAACATTAACTAAAATTGTTTAGTAATATGTTTTAGGATTGATAAGTTGTACAATATAAATTTAAATTCTTAGAATTTGCCATTTGATACATCTCCTACAATGGTGCATTGCAAAATAATGACATTTGTAGAAATGGAATGTTAAAAAAGTATCATCTGTAAATCGTAGTTTATGTTTAGATGTCCAAGGAATATGAGATGCAGCTCACAGAATCAATGTTGTGATTCACAAGGTGTTACAACAAAAGGATTTCGTACTAATCTCTGTGTGATTTCAAGGAGCTAATACTCAAGCTTGGTGCGATTTGATAGTAGTTGTGCAAAAATCTAGGAAAAGGAATTCTGAGTTTATAAGCTGCAAATATGGGAAATGATTTTGATAAGTTTCCATCTAAGATATATGAGTCTGATATATTGGGGACCGAATTTGGGATCCACAATAGGTCTAACTAATGTCAAATATAATATTTTTACAGTTTTTATGTCTAAAAACTCACAAGTTATAGAATTGGATTTCTTGATTTTCTGTAGAAGATAATTTACTTTTTCCAACATCTTCAACTCTTAGTCTCTTCAACTGACATCACCTCAACAAAGAATTGAGTTTCAATTGTAAATCAATAACCTGATATGTGATTTATTGTTCTATATATTTTTAGATCATCAAAAATGAGAGAAATTTGAAATTTGGGAGCAAAGAGTTAATTGGGAGAAAAAAGTAGTGGCTCTAAATGGGATCCCTCAGGAACACCAGATGTAACAAATATTTATGTTTTATGATAAATATTTATGTAACAATGATTTATAAAACATGTTTTGTATTTTTCCTGTTAAATAGTTTTGGGAAATCAAAAAAAAAGAAACAAACATACCAAGAGGGAATGGATGCCAAATTTTTCCAAGGTATGTAATAAGAGATAATTTATGATATCATAAGCTTTTGAAAAAGCAGTATAAATGACATCTTCCTCTTCAGACATTTCTAAATTTTCAGGTAAATAATGTGGAACACCATTAAATTAGTTATGCAATAAACATGCATTACATCATGTTACACAAATTAAATATACATTAGAATTCAGTTTCATTTTGAAACGAGTATTAATTGAGTTCTCCCTACAAATTCACAACCAGATACGTTTTTGTACAAATTAAATTGTTTATGTACAGCACCTTTCTTCAAGACCAGCAGCACACCACTAATAAATTCAATATATCCATGAAGAATATCTTCACTCCATTAAGAATATCTTAATGATTGTTAGCATTGCCAATCCTTTCAAGTTCATTCCAAATGATTTTCCTTTGGATGCTCCAAACAATGTTGGTATCAACTTTGATCAAATCCTATCAACTTGATCAAATCATTCCTCTTCATCACATAACTTTTATGTAACAACAATCTTTTGCCTCAGTTAACATCAAACTGACATAAAAGTCTTGTCTAAACGTCATCATGTCGTTTCTTGCAACTCGAACTTGTTTTCTTTGTTTTTCTTTATTGTGAAGTTCCAAAGAATTATGACCCATTTACAAACTCTTTAAGTGTTTTAATGGTGTTTTCCAAAATATATATTCTACTATTGATCTGCTTATACTAGCAGTTCTACAAATTTGAAAGACATGTCTTTATTTTGGAAAATCAAGAAAGAGAAAGAAACAAGAAGCCATAAGGCATTCTCAAAATTTATTTCAGAAACAAGTACTGAACACTAAATTTAATAGTAAAATTTCCATTTTCAATAAAAAAATTGAATTTTGAAAAATTACAAATGTTGAGATGTTTTTTCAACCTTTTGGGATCCTTTTCTATAAATGCTGGAAATTTTATTCATTCATGATACAATTCATTCTAAGATTTGAAGTGATATCCCATAATATCTAAATCGTTTTCAGGTACATATTCAATGAAATAATGTTTTTTCAAAATAATGTTTACTCAAACTTTTCTGAAAAACAGTTCAAAATGTATTTTTAACCTGTGAATGATACGTATTAAAAATTGAATATACCGGGAAACAAATACACTTACACACTTTACTCAGTACACTTCAGTGACATCCCTACAGATGGTATCAATTGTGGTAATGAATACCCTTCTTTTAGTGATCCCTTGATGAAATGAATGACTATAATTTTGTTTAAGAAAAATAAAAAAGGATTCAGGAAAAACTTGGGTAATTTCATAACATTGATTATTTCATTCATCATGCAATTCAGCTCTAAACAAAGCCAAAACAAAACCCGTCGAGGTGGGTTGAACCACGTCATGACGGGGATGCAGAGAGGTTTCTCAAGTTTTCCTTTCTTTCGCCAGTCATTTTTCTTCTCCCCATTGTTCATTCTCGTTCTTTTATAACATCCTGTTTATTTTCTTCTTCCTCTTCTATTTCACTAGCCACCTCTGTATGCTGAACGCCCACCCACGTGTTTGCCGTGCATGGCGACCCGCCTCGGAGGGAATGTGTGTAAAGGCTGTTGAGGAGTCTGTTTGTTTCCCCACTACTCACCTTGTGCTACGTTCTGCTTTGCACTTAGAGATACGTTGTTTATGTATTTTGGGGAACATTCCTTGTAGGCTTCAACACGCTTGCTTTGGCCTCGGACTCTTCTAGACGGGCGGTCGGGAGCTAACCCACTCCCGATCAATTGGCTTGGACTACGTCTTGTACTGAACTCCAGGGTGAGCGGGGGGATCCCCGACGGTGCAGCGCTGTGGTAACCCCCCACTCTATCTCCGTGGCAACCCTGGTACTCCCATGGAGTGTTCCCTTGTTGATCTCCGTGGTGGGTGGAGACCACGGGGATTAACTCAATATCCATCTTCATGGATTCTAAACCTTCTCCCCCGCCCTCTTCCGCAAGGAGGAGGCGATGTCCGGAACGAACTATTACTTTAAACAGTTTCTTTTCGAAATAAGAAGATAGACCAATGAAGCCTAGATTTTTCCTCATGGCATGCGCTGAGGAAGAAAAATCATTTAAAATGGTTAGTGCTGTCGATTGGCGCGCGCTATTAAGAGAGACTTATGGAAAACTACAAGATGTGGTGCGACAAAGGAATGGTACCATTCTCTTTGAAGCACGATCGGATGAGCAGATAGACAATATCATGAAAATCAAACAGACTGCCGGCCTCCGAGTGGAAGTGACCACTCACCCACCTTTGTAAGGGAGTGGTCAATCACGAGGATTTTTCTGCAGACAGTCAGGAAGAACTAGTCTCTTTTTTTAAGAGCCAGGTTGTGACCGACGTCTACAGGATCAAGAGGAGGGAGCATGGGCGAGAAATCCCCACTTCCACTCTTATTCTGACTTTCAATCTTCCAACACTCCCTCGAAGAATCTAGTGCGGTTTTTATAACCTTCACGTGCGGCAATACGTATCTAACCCTTTGCGGTGTTTCAAGTGCCAGAGATTCGGCCATACACAACAGCAGTGCATGGCAGATAACCGGTGTGCGGGAAAACGATGCACGAACCTACTCCTTGCGCCACTGCACCACACTGTGTTAATTGCGAAAGTGACCACCCGGCAAACTTTAAGCAATGGTCCTACCTTTCTGAGAGAACGAGAGAGATCCAGAAGATTAGACCCGTCGAGGTGGGTCAGTCCACGTCCTGACGGGAGGGCTCTCAAGTATTCCTTTCTTTCACAAATCATTTTTCTTCTCCAATGGTTCATTCTCATTCTTTTATAACATCCTGTTGGTAGGACCCCATATGTCGGTTCCATTGATTTTTGAGAAGCACCCGAGAACGTCAAGTTACGATAAGTTGCAATTATAGTGTTGCCGAATTGCAAGAGATCGCGCCAGCAGTAATGGTATCCCTTGCGAGAATTTATTAAAGTTTCTGAAGGCACTCGCGTACAAGAGAACGAGAACCAATCAAAAATCAACCAAATATCAGCACTAGCGCAAAGCACCGCTACGAAAATCTCTCTCTTTTGCTGCCGACCGCCGATCTGGACACATCGGAATTGTTCGTGCTGGACGGAGAGAATTCGCCGTATTTCGACGATAAGAAGCTTGAAAAATGTAATTCGTCTCATCATGTTAAAATAACGATACCATGTATGACAGAATTGAGAATTTTAAATCATGAATATTCTGATAAATTCACGTGAACGTATTACGCAGAAATATACTATTTTTCTATCAACGAGGAAATAATATATTTCAACGTTCAAGAACGTATACTGAAGTAGAAAGCATGTGCTATAGGAAATGTTTCTTTCTATTTCCAGCTTTTTTTGTTTTTGTCTCTTGTGTAGCTTGCCACGTAAGAAATTCATTACGCGAAGATATTGCAGTCAGATTGTATAAAATTCGAAGGACTGTGGTAGCGATTCACCAGAGCACGTGTTCACCGAAGCAGGAGGTTGCCGCGACCTTGAAAGGATCTGGGACGCCGTCGCCGCTCCGAGCTGTGGAAATATTTCTTCGAGACGACGTTTTTGCGAGTTAGAAAACTTCGCTAGAAATTAAAAAGAACTGTTTAAAGTAAAATTATTATACAGACATAATTTACCTCACCTACAGACGTAGATAGTGAAATGAAAATTATATTAAAATCATTTAAACGTAATCTTTACAATATTACATTAATAAAAGGAATTCTTATAAAAAAATTGTAGCTAATTCTTGTAAAAGATTGCCAAAAACCTATTTATTTCATTTTCTATTATCGATAATATTTGTTCTTGTAGTGTGTGTTTTTCAATTTATTGTTTATCATTTTCAAATTGTTCAAAACCAATATTAGTAAAGAGTTATTATTAACTACTTGCATTCATTGCATAACGACATTTCTTTCTTGCTAATCTCAAGTGTATAATGTAATAACCTACGTGAAAGTGAAACAACGTCTTGTATATATTTCATTCACCATTCAAGTGACAATTTCTTTAAAAGTGTATGTAAAGGGTATTTTGGTATGTGATTCTTTTTCAGTATTTTGTATTTCCATGTATTATAGTCCGATGTACAATTATTTTATTGTGTTTTTTTGTGAAGTGAAGGTTAATATAATTTTATGTAGTGTTTATGCAAGTGTTAAAACGCAACTGCAGTTGTTAGGTAATCACGTAATTGCTAAAGGTAGACCAAGTGATAGAAATTTTCAATGCAATGTGTCAATGCTAGATTAGAATTGTATTAAACTATTTAACAGGGATATATTCAGAACGCTGCTCGTAGTTAAAAGATTAACTTGCCTATGTTTCTTTTATTACAAAAGCAGGTTAAAAGACGAACCGACTTCCGTAGGACAGTTAGGACATTTAAAACCATTCCTAATTTTTGGTGTGATATTGTCATAACAAGTCACAGGTCAAGTAATACTACCAGGCTACTTGAATGACCCGCTGTATGCTTTTTAGAGAATAGTGAAAAGGTAGAGCGGTCACACCCTTCCCCAAAGGGTCTTCTTAAAAATGGTCAAATGATCACAGCTCGAGACGCCATTGTAGAGGAATTTGCTCGAGACGCCATTGTAGAGGAACTTGCCACTCACTATGAAAGTATGTCGAGTTCGGCAAACTATGTTCCCAACTTCCTCTTGCTTAAAGAAAGAATGGAAACCGCACTTCAGTTTTCCAGACCGAGCACATGAGGATTACAATACTCCTTTCTCAATGTATGACATGCGCTCTGCTCTGATGCTTGCGAAAAGTACCACACCAGGTCCAGACGAAATTCACAATTTAATGCTGCAACATCTTCCCGAAACAGCCGCGCAATTTCTTCTCCGGCTCTATAACTGGATTCGATATAGAAAAGACCTACGATACCACTTGGAGGCACGGCATTCTGCAAACCCTGCACTCTTGAGGATTTAAGGGGAAGCTTGCTCTATTCCTCCAAAACTTCTTTTCGAACAGATCCTTCCGTGTTCGTGTGGGTGACAGGCTTTCCATGATACCGTCTTTGAAATAAACATTTCCCCAAGGATCAGTCACTCTGTTTGCCATCGCGTCGACTGTGCGTGGTCCTGTAAAAACATCGTTGTTTTGTGGATGATTTTGTCATCTTCTGTTCATCCAGCAGCATCAGTGCTTGATCCAGAAGCAGCTCAAAATTGCTGAACCAGGTTCTATGAATGGAGCACGTCAACGGGCTGTTTTTCTGCCACTAAATGTATCGGTTTGCATTTCTGTAGGATATACCATTTGCACAGCAATTTAGCAGTCCTTTACCCGAGAGGAAATCTGCTTCCATTTGCGGAATCTGGCACATTCCTGGGGCTCACTTTTGACAAGTCACTCACGTGGCATGCTCATATCCGTAGACTAGAAACCAGATGTGTCTCCTCCCTTAATCTTCTTCGAATTCTGAATGGCACATCATGGGGTGCCGACCGCACAACCCTATTGCGGTTATATAGATCATTGCCTTATATAGATCCTGTCGCGAAGGTGTCCAATGATCGCGACCGTATCAAGCAGTGCTGCAGATCAAGCGACCCTAGCTGTACCGAGAAAGATGCGAAAAACCGAGTCATATTCCATCTTGGAAATAAAACCCTCAGATGCCTCGTTAGAAAAAACCAAGTATAGTGATGTTCACAGACTCAAGACGGTCGGACGGACATTTTGGAAAACGGACACTTTTTAGGTATCTATGACCCACAATTTCTGAATTCTGACTTCATAACGTGTTAGAGGGCATAATTTACATATTAGAATAGGATTTATCCACTTTTTCTGTACACACCTGTTTCTGCCCCACAATACGAGTTTTCAATCCAAAAATCGCCGCTTTTTATCGCAGCATTACATAACTTTCTCTATACGATGGATATTATCTCGTATTATATACTTATATTAAATAATAAAAAAATTAAAATTAAGATTATTAAAAAAATTACAATCTTAATTTTTGTCTGGAGTACAGACAAATAGTTATTTATGCACTAAGGAATGATCATCATATTCTACTAATAATAAATATTCTCTTGATGTTGTGTTTCTCCTTTTTACAAGTACTTTCTCGCCTTACGAAATACTTCGTAAGAAGAGAAAGGAATGTAATGTTCGCCGGAAAACGGCGAATTTTCGACAGAAATACTCTTATTGCTGGGTCCTGGTAAAGAAAAATATAAATACCATGATGGGCAACCTGCCGCCGGCAACACGCATGCGCCCGGCGCGCACAACAGATCTAGTTTTATACAAAGGAAATATGCGCGATTGCGTCATTAATCAGCTGACGGGTGTGCGCGTTAAATTTATCAATGAGGCGCCAAACGGGCACTTGCCTGTCAGCAGCGGCGTTCCGAGGTGCCTCAAGGGTAGGCACTCTTGAATGAGGGCATGCACGGGGTTGCTATTACTACCACTACTTTACAATAATCACAAAAGTTTTGTAACTTTAAGTGTCAATCACCTGAATAGCAAGAACACATTTATTGCATTTGATTCTATAATACAATTTGGGTAAGAATTCATAAACTAAATTATATGTTATTTACATTAAATGACACCTTTCTATTTTACTGTCTTTGGAATGATTGCAAATGAAAGTCTCGTTCACCTCTTTCGATGATTGCACAATCCGTAGTCGTCCCCGAAGCGATCGCTGTCGCGAGCCACACCACGGCAAGGCGCAGCCTACGACCGGAAGCAACAGCGCGTGCGGTGATGGTGCTCTGGCTCCGGTGGTGATTATTGGAGAATCGTCTGACGCCACCCACTCCTCCACCAGGCCAGCCTCAATGACTCGGCCTGCACAATCATTCCTTCGGAGGCGCCGGCCCGTTGAAATCAGATAAATTCCTGATTATCTTTTTATAATGGGCGGCCTGCACTATGTTGGTCGACCCCAAGTCCTGCTCCACTACCTCTCATCAACACTTGCAGTCTCAATTCTCTCGTTCTCTCGCCTTCCTATCCGTCTTCTGCAAAAATCCGCTGCTCTCGAGCTTCCTGTAAATCGCATCCCCACCCTTTTTTCCAAGTTTCGCCATCGCTCCTTCACGTGATTGGAATTTTGAATATTATTGGCGAAATCTTAGTTTTCAAAAATATTCGACATGAGTCGAAGCCGATAGGGTATTTTTCAAATTAACCTCATTTTCTGGGCGCCTGATTGGTGGTCTTTGTTGTGCGTGTGTGTACACCGGGATGAACAAAGCAGTCCTTTCTCTGCCGTCTTCGTGACGCTTATATCGGGTCCTACAGGAACTCTTCAGCAGTAGCCGGGGATCCTCTATAATTTGTTGTTCCAGTGCCTAGCCATTGCACGTGGAGTGGCCGCCGGTTGCCTGAAGAGCTGTCCCCGAGGACAATTGCACCTAATCGTAAATCTTTTTGAATCTTCTGGCACGCGTTCGCGCGTCTGCATGAGCCGTGTCAAATCCAGGGACCTTCTAATCAGCGTGACAGAGGAAGTTTTAGGTCAACGACTAGCAACCTCATTGCAATACTGTTGCTAAGTTTAAAAAAAATTCTCTAATACGTGGTGTAGCCAGAATCCATGTTTTGTGGGTCTTTGATACCGAAAAATCGATTGCCGCTATAACATTTCTGTCTGTCTGTTTGTCTGCCTATCTGTGGTCAACGCTAGCGCCTAAACCGTTCAAACGATTTTTTTCAAACTTGATATTCCCTAATTTATTTGAACACATTTGGAGGTTTCAAACGGATATTTTGATTTTTGAGGGTATTTTACGTGAAGATTAAGACACATTTTCAAAATTTTCTCGAAAATAGCACCAAATTTGTTGATCAAATGGTGCCTTCGGATAGCTTTATAAGGATGCTGGAATTTTTGAAAATTATAAAAGTGCATTTTTTGGCCATCATTCTACAACTATAATATTGAAGATAGAGATTTTTTACTTAGTGAAATCTGTTCCTTAAAAACGGTTCTTTAAATAAATTCATCTTAAATTTTTCGAAAATATGAGTTTTCGTGTAATTTTGCGTATAATGTAGGCATTTTTTCTCAATAACCGCTCCAAACTTTTCTTTAAATTTTCTATATGTACAAAGGACGATAATAAAAGTTCCACTAGTTCCATTTTGGCTATAACTTGGCTTTTTCGAAAATTTCAGACTTCACATTTCAAAACTACAAAATAGGAGATATCGATTTGTGCCTTAAATAAAATCTGCTGTAAAATATCAGCTCTGTAAAAAAAGATCATGTACAATTTTTTGAAAAAAAAACTTAAAAAAAAGGGGACTCCCAGATAAGATGGTAAAAAGTTCCTCAAAACCAAATGACATATGAGGGGTTACATTATAATTCTAACATAAAAATTATATTTTTGAAAGTTTTCTTAACACCCGTCCCACCACCCACATCCCTCTATGACCAAAAACGTGTTTTTTTAAATTTTATTTCTTTCGGCACCTTAGCTCTTTTTTATCTGACAGAACAAATATGATATATAAGAAGACAATTTATACTATCAGAAAAAATATCCGGGGGTACCCCTTGAAAATAAATATTTATGCGTAATTTGCGCTTCAAATTTACGCAATTTCTAAAAAAAATATTTTCGCAAACACCGATCAAAATTTATTCTCGTATGTAATAAAGTATAGTAAAAACTAGTGGTACTAGAAAATGGCACATATTTTCACGCACTAATTAGTTTTCTAATCTCTTTAGTCTGGACAAGCTTTTCGGTTATGCCTTCTTATCTGCCATCTTTTGCCCAAAGGACATTTGTTTTACATTGTCTTGAAGACTATTATAGAAGTGCTATACCCCTGTCCAACCCGGATGGCGGAGGTGGTTGAATGGTGTGTACGAATTCAGCGCTTCGGTGCAAATGATCGCGGGATCGTGTCACGCCCAGTGCTTTTAATTTGTCACTTACTATCTCCCATGAATGTGTTGTTGCAGAAAACTATTGAGAAGTTGAAAAACTTAAATCAAATTCATTTGGAGAAGCCCTTCTACTCCCATATACAACCAATGCATGTAAATAAACCGGAAGTGTCTGTATGCGATTTTCGGATTTTCAACTTTCAAACATTTTTCAAATTTCTTATTCGATTTCTAAAACGTATGTCTCGTCAAATAAATTGTTTTTCTGTGCATCTGTATGAACCGATTTAAGTAAACTATCAACATAAAATTTTAATTCATTGCGCATAAACACTACCCATATCCCTAACGGTTTCGAAATTATTATAACTTTCTCGCTTTACTAAGTACTTCGTAAGAGGAGAAAGTTATGTAATCGTGCACCGGAAACGGCGAATTTTCGGAAGAAAAACGTATTGCAGGACCCTGGAAACGAAAAAGTGGATAAATCTGGTTGATTCATTTAGAAGAACTGGTGATGTTATAGAATGACATGGACTTTCTCGCACTACTTAGTGTTCTAATCTTAGTCTGGACTGGATTTTCGGCTATGGCTTATTCTCTTCCCAGCTCCATTCTTTTGCAGCCCAAAGGAAATTTTTTTTTCGTATTTCTCAATTTTTCGGCTCCCTTATGGTAGAACTTAAACAATCATGTCTCTAAGAATAGTATCCATGTATAGTATTTGAGTAATCCCGAGTGTGCGATTGTGCGGTTTCGTCACTCGCGGATGGATCACTTCAGGTAAACCAATCGAGACATATGAGGTGTCATTGGACGCGTCTCCTGATGGGGAAATGATAATTTCTTTTTGAATCAGAGATTCAAAGAAACTTACAAAAACGTGCTTTTGCGTGTTTTAGCGCTGCAATCTTAGTGGGTAGATGGACAATTAAACCAATACCACCAATGTTGAGGCTGCAAAACAGCTTGAGATTTTTGGGAAAGCATCATAATTTGGTTTTCATAATTTTTATTGGTATATTTTTTCTTCAATTTTTTAAAGAAAGGAGAGAAGCCCAAATTATTTTTGGGTACTCTCGTATTCCTTTACATGTGTTTTAGACAATATTCAATTGCTAGAGAAGAAATTCGTGTAGTTTAGGTTTTATAACAACGCAAATATTGAAGATCAGAAAAAATGATAGTATTGTATACTATTGACAGTTATCCTTTTTAATAACGAGACTAGCCCAAAATCATTTGGGAGTGTCGTGTTTGCCAAGATGTGTACAATTACTAATTATTTCTTTATTTATATTCGTTTGGTATTTTAGAGTTTTTATTGTGGAAGAAAAAAAGTGGTCAAAAAAATTCATATAGTTCGCTCGTGAATTTTCCATTTTTTGAATAAAATGGAGAGAAGCCCAAAATTATTTATGGATAATGTCGAATTCCTTTGAATATAATTGATACAATATTGGTTGCTGTGAGCGAAATTCGAGTAGTATAGGATTTATAACAACTCATAGTATGATGGAAAAAAAGTTGGGACTGTTTTGATAACTTTTCCCTTTTTTCCCAAGAGCAACATGACAAGCCCTAAATTATTTCAGAGACAAATCTTATTTCCCCATATGTGTACAATTATTAGTAAATACTTTATTTACTTTTTAAAGGATTTCCCATATTTAAGGATATTTGGAAAGAATGTATCACAATATATTTTTCGGCATATCGAGTTTCTTTTTATTTGCTACGTTGTATTTAATTAAAATTAGATTTATTGTACACAATCGTCGCGTAAATTGGAGTTTATATAAAGAATAATATTAAAGTATACAATAATTCTAAAATTAGCTGAGATTTTGCGATTGCTTCTAATGGATGGAATTGTGGTGTGAATTTTTCCTATATATTTTCCCCAGAAGTTTGGCTAAATGTCTTTTTGTTATTGTTACTATTTTATGACTTTTGACCATAGCAATCACTAAACTGGCGTTGTTTTAGTAGTAGCTGGCATTTTGGCGTTGTTTTAGTAGATTTTCATTTTGCCTTTTCATTTTGCCTATTTTAGCTTCTGATGCCTATTTGTCCATTTGTCTTATTTTTGCCCTTTTCTCCCTTTACGTCATTATTTTGCTTATTTTCTTCTGGCAGAGATTTCGATCAAGCTGGTATATACTTACTAAGCAACACGAAGACAGGTCGTATTTTCTCTTTCTGCGGAAGCAGAGACTGTAAATAATGATTTTCAATTTTTTTTCACTGATGCCGACAGTCTTTAATTGCTCACGAAGAATCCCATCCTACTTTTGACCCTCGAATCCCTTTTGAGGACAGCTCTCTGTTTATCATATACCCTTCTCAGTGCTGGCGATTACACAAGTGCTAAGAACGAAAAATCTTATTTTGTTTTCACTGATGCCATTTCATGATTCAAAAGGGAATCCACAATATCATTTCGAAGAGACAGCGTCACGAATGAAACAAATTCATTGCCATAATACCCGATGGTCATCTGGCATCAAGATTAAAAGAAATGATCGTTTCTTTAAACGTTAATGTTAAACGTTAGTCTTTACACGTTGGAGCTTTCAGTAAATGTGAATTTTAAAGTTAGAATTAAAATGTGAATCAAGTTTGAGTCAACTGACTCAAGTTTGTGGCAGGTAGCGGCAAAATAAAAATTTATTGTAATTTGTTAAGGTAGGGCGCGCGAACTTCATACTGAGGTCCCATAATCCACTGCTAACACCATGAAGCGCCCAACCAGGCGGGAAATTTATAGTTCTATAGTCTGTCGGGACAAAAGTGTTAATAGGTGTTCTTTATGTAACACTATTGCTACTGTTACGAATACATAAAATTATTTTTCACCGTGTCTCCAAGTGTATTTTAAGTTCATTCTTAAATTCGTCATTTTGTTTTAAATGAATTCTTACAGTCAAATAAATCCATAACTGTTCTCTTAATAATTATGTCTTCAAACAGAAATTAAACAGTTATAGGCGATTCAGAAAGCAGTATAGCAGAATGCCCGCTAAAACGTTTCAGTTTTGCTGCCAACTCACCTTCAAAAACCGCTCAAACTTCGTACTTTGTTTTTAAATTGTTGAAATAGTATGAAATAGTAAATGAACGAATACTATTATGATCAAAGTTGTAGATATGACAATTACATATTAATCATTTCTAGCTTCTCCTTTCACATTCGAATAAACGTGTAAACGTGTGGGAATACAAAAGTTCCCAACGTTTATTGCTAATTCCATGGAATACAAAAACCAACTAAGAATTTCCAAATATCTTTCTGAATTCTTTATCGACCCTCCATTACTTTATCAGAAAAGATTAAATCCATTTTCCTTGATTTTCCTTTACTCCTTCAATTAATCTAGATTTTACAAATATTCCACATTGAGATTTACCCTCATCTGCTGTTTTCTCGTACTTTCTTCACTTTCAAGAAAAATTCATTCATAATCAATTTTTTTCACAGATGGTTCAAAACAAGAAAGTGGTACTGGAGGTTCTATAACTTTATATCACCCTCAACTTACTTATTTTACTCGTTTACAAGACTTTTCTATTTTCTCCTGTGAAACTTGGGCACTAAAGCATTAGATATCTTTTTACAAAACAGAATTATGACAATTTGATTATTTTCACAGATTCATTATCAGTCATATCTGTTCCGTCCACGCCACAAACGCCCTTGGCGGCAGGTCATTGTTTCCCCCTTCAGACGCTCGCCGCACCCACCGCGGGCATCCGGCGCTCCCACCGCTAGCCACCCTCACCGCCGCCTCCCCTACCCCGGCTGCCGCCAACGCGTCCCCCGAAGGACCGGTAGCCTCTACCCCCAAAACGGCACTCGCCGACAGGTCGCCGTCTCTGCCGGAATAAAAAATCTCTCCGCGACAGACAACGCAAGCCCGGCCCGGCCCGGCGCCATCTGCTTTCTCGCGAGTGTAACGTAATCCCACTGCCTTCGGCAGGGGTGCAGACTGCGTCCAACGCAGACGGACTTTCAGTCCGTACGTGTTCCGGCAGCCAGATTCTGTGCTGTGCTCCCATAAGGCGCTGCATCCGCGCCCTACCGTCGACGGACCTTGTGGGAGCGCGCATTCATTTGCACCTCGCCAGTGCAACGCCTTGGGCACATCACTTCAGGCACACCGTCTCACGCACCCCGCATCAGGCACCCCGCATCAGGCACCCCGCCTCAGGCACACCGCTGCAGGCATACCGCCTCAGGCACACCGCCGCAGGCACACCTCCTCACATTTCATGGTCATTGCAACCAGTGTATAGTGTAAACTTAATAATAAATAGTATGTGCAATGTGAGTGAGTTGATTTCAGACAACCCCTGCTTCTTCCCTCAACCAGCGTCCTCCCTCTCTCCCCCTCCGGGCGGCTCACGGCGCGGCGCGGCGAAAGCTTGTTATTGTACAGAGAAGGTCCCGTTCAGTCCGCGAAAGTAACCCTCTCCCTTCCTGGCTATTCTTCCCTTTCTCTGTACAATATCTTCTATTCAAAATAAAAGATCAAAAAATATTTTATTCAAGAAATCTGAGAACATCTTCTATCCTTCTCCTATATCCTATCCTATCCTATCTATCCTATAATTGTAATGTCACTGTTTCGTTGATTCCTTCCCAAAACGCAAAGAAATCTTCTAAACTCCCTTTGCCCAATAACTCCATTTCTGTTTCCCTTGAAGACTTATACAAACTTCTGTTATCAATTTTACGACTTGGGGATTTGAAATGGAAATCAAAATATTCAAAATTACGTCAAGTTAGGAATTCAGTACTACATCCTTCTCTTTTCCTCTTCAACTTCGAAAGAAAACATCGAGTTATTTTATCAAGACCCCGAATTAGCCCCCGTCGAGGTGGGTTGGTCCACGTCCTGACGGGGGGATGCAGAGAGGGCTCTCAAGTATTCTTTTCTTTCACCAGACATTTTCTTCTCCCATATATCATTCTCGTTCCTTTATTACATCCTTTCTCTTTTCTTCTCCCTCTTCTATTTCACTAGCCACCTCTGTTTGCTGAACGCCCACCCATGGGTTTGCCGCGCATGGCGACCCGTGTCGGAGGGAATGTGTGTCCTGGCGGTTGAGGAGTCTGTTTGTTTCCCCACTACTTACCTTGTGCTACATTCTGCTTTCCACGCGGGATACGTTGTTTTACGTATTTTGGGAACATTCCTTGTAGGCTTCAACACGCTTGCTGGCCTCAGTCTCTTCTAGACGAGCGGTCAGGAGCTAACCACTCCCGATCAATCAGTTTAAGACTAGGTCTTGTATGCTGAACTCCAGGAGTGAGCGGGGATACACGGTGGTGCAGCGCTGTGCTATTCCCCACTATATCTCCGTGGCCCTGTACTCCGATGGGTGTGTCCTTGTTTGAGCTCCGTGGTGGAGTGGGGACCACGGGGATAGACTCAATATCATCTTCAGATTTACAAGCCTTCTCCCCGCCCTCTTCCGCAAGGAAGGGCGATAATCAGAGAGAACTATTGATTTAAATAGTTTCTTTTACCAAAAGAGGAAGACAAACCGAAGAAGCCTAGATTCTCCTCATGGCATGCGCTGAGAAGGAAAAACATTCAAATCTGTCAGTGCTGTTCGTTTGGCGCGCGCCGCAGAAACCTTTGGAAAGGTGCAAGCTGTAGTGCGACAAAGGAATGGTGCCATTCTCTTTGAAGCACGTACAGATAACCGGTTGTAAAATTATGAACACTAAACCCAGATTGCCGGCCTCCAGGCGGATGTGACCACACACCCTACACTGAACCTCTGTAAGGGAGTGGTCAACCACGAAGACTTTTCAGTGGAGAGTGAGGAAGAACTAGTTTCGTTTTTTAAAGACCAAGGCGTGACTGATGTGTATAGAATCAAGAGGAGGAGGATGGGCGAGAAATCCCCCTTCCCTCTTTGTTTCTGACCTTTAATCTTCTTCTCTCCTAAGGAAGATCTCGTGCAGTTTTTATAACCTCCACGTCCGACAGTACGTCCCCTAACCCTTTAAAGGGTGCTTCAAATGCCAGAGGTTTGTACACACAGCAGCGGTGCGCTGGCGGGCACCCAGTGTGGTAAGTGCAGGAGATCTACGCACGAACCTGAACCTGCGCCATTGCCACATTGTATTAACTGCGAAGGTGACCATCGGGCCAATCACAAGCAATGTCCAACCTTTTGAGAGAGGGCAATCCAGAAGATCGAGCTGCTGAAGGTATCATTTCCCGAGGCCAAACGTCAGTACTATCAAAGGAACCCGTTGATCTGTCTGCTCCTTCTCCGCCGCTGTGAGTTAGGACTCAGGGATAGCAGCCCAGGTTGTCAAGCAGACGAGCTATCCCCAAAGTTGATTTCGCTTGTCAGGTGTCTCCACTGAACCTCCCTGTGGATACCTCACCCCTGCAGGGTGGAAGAGTGATTATCCTGACAAAATACAAGACAATTGAAAAAAGAGCTTAGCCTTCGTAGAAGACCAAACCTCTTTCTAATGTTTCAATGGAAGTTGTGTAACCGCTCAGACGTTTACATCACGAAAATATAAATTTATTTTCGTTTAATACATCTATCGGTACCTATTAGACCAGGAAGTTGGGTAATCGACAGATTACGCCGATGATGGAAGAAAATTCTTTCCAACACGCCGATTCTCAAGTAGTTCACGAGACAATAGTAGCGCTCGTAAAAAATTCGCAAGCGCAGATGACAGGAAATATTCAGTCATAGGAACGACCGAAGGACCAATAAATTTAGTAGGCAAGATTTACTGAAGTTTAACCTACTCAAGGAGATTCGGACATTTTCTTTCGTGAATGAAGAGCGACTGAAACGGTACCCTCAGAGAAATGGTTAAGCAACGGATCACGTCACTCAGGGAAATACCGACTACTGAAGCGTTTAGAATAAGGTAATCTATTTGATTATTATAATAACTTGCTTAAAGAATAACGAATATATTATGCATAAGGTATAGTATAATTGAATGGAGAACAATTAATAAACGAATAAGATTTATATGCTGCGTCAGGAACCAGCAGTCGGAAACGCGCATAAGCTGAATGAGTAATTTATAGTATGGAAATAGTACTATGAATATATTTTATTTCAGCTTTTAAAACTATCGGCGGATTTATTGAATCCCGAGTTGACCACGCTTCATTCGGCGTACATAGCAACGTCTACTGAAGAAAGGAAAGGAAAGTGGAAAAGCAGTCGCAAACACCCCAATTTTGTATTGGACGTAATTGGAGGGCACATAGGAAATTCTTCGCGGCCGCTTCAGAGCGCTTCGGACGACCTCGAAAACGTCGAGCTGTCGCCGCACGAGAGTTCCTGTGAGTTTATCTGATTCAATCCAGATTATAGAATTGGTGCTAGCCAGATTGCGAGCTTTTACTGACTATGCTAGTTCATGAGGTTAGTGCCTGTAATCATATACAATTTCCGTAAAAGAAAATTTAAATTCTGTGTCGAACCAGCTAGAGTTATAGATTCGTTACTGAATTCAGATACATGAAAAGGACTATTAAGTTTAGATATAATTTTCTGTGTTCGATTTATATAATGATGTTTCATGTTAAGTGATTGTTCATATAATGTTGCATGTGAAATAACGGAGAGAGATTCTTGTTCTGGAAATAAGATATGCACTTGAGTAACGAGTTACCAGTATGGTAATAACAAAAGTACTTGATTATAAATTTGAATTTTTTGTATACTGAAGATCTCAGTAAATCAAACAAATCTAACTTTAGGTGATCATCAATAAACTAAATATCGTGTAGCTGGAGAGATTACAAATTATTGTTTTTGAACAAACCAAACTGTTCTGTTTCGTGTAAAACGTTGGAATATTTCAGGATTTAATAGGTTTTCTTTGTATAGTGTAATATTATGTGTATACTCTTTTATGTGTTTTTCCAGCAGGAATTGTGTAATGGTATTCATTATGTAAAGAGGTTATCACTGGGAATTTTTTCTTTCTCTGTGAATTTGTGCTCATTTGTGCTAGTATTCCTTGAAAACAGTCAAAGGATTTTAAATTACTCAATTCAGCAAAGGTTTCGTGACATTTTGTTCACCAGTTTTGTTTCAAATCTGATTAGCAAGGTACTCTCAGACAAATTCAGGTGTACAGTGTAATTCTTTTAAATGAGAATATATTTATCGGTTATTGTTTTAAAACATACGACTATGATGTTCTTATTGAAATCCCAGTGCATATGTCAGGACCCCTATCCTCAGGAAGGAAGTCAGCTGAACTTTCTTCATGTAGATATTATGATTTATCATCAATTGAGTCGACAAAGAGTAATTAGGGATTATTACTCAAGGTGCCTACCTCCTCCCAAAATCGAGGTAATTCTATCTGAGAGGTCGGACAGGCTTAGATTTGACGACGAATCCAATCCAGTGGTTGGTGACTGTTAGTTTGCTCACCATCCACGCCCTACCGACAGGGAGGAGGGTTCGCTCCTTTTGAAAAAGTAAGGAGGTGACAGTTGATAGACGAACACCTACTTCAGACCCGGTCAATAGAAACCAAAAGGCAACAACACCAAACGAAACTCGCACTGAGCGAGCACCCAGACCCTCTGGCAATGTCAAGGAGGTTTCGTCCTCGGATGAAACTCCCGTTGGGGCGGAACCCCGAGCATCCGGCTCCCAACGCCGGAGGAAAAAAACTTAATTATTCTCCATGGCTCTTATGTCATGGAACGTAAATGGTTACTCCTCGCGGCGGGACGATCTCAAGCTGTTGTTGTCCCGTCACAATAGTCTTGTAATCTGTCTCCAAGAAACTCATCTTACTCCGAGCCGTCCCCTGTCTCTTCATGGTTTTTCCCCCTACATGTTCGATGTGGATGATGGCATCCGTGCTCATGGCGGAGTCCCTTCATTGGTTCATGATTCGCTGCTGTCTTCAGAGGTACCTCTTCAGACCGACTTCCAAGCAGTGTGTGTGTGCAGGTGCACCTTCCATCCTCACACGCTCACTGTTTGCAATATCTACATCCATCAGGACTGGTGTATCTGTTCATAGACACTGGGTCTGATCAGTCAACTGCCCTCCATTTGTGATAGTCGGGGATGTAAATGCCCCTGATCCTCTCTAGGGCTCTTCCGCACTTGTCGAGGAAGGCAGTGTATTAGAGTCGGTTATAGACTCAGCGAACCTGGTTATTCAATTCCGGTGAACCAGCACTTTGCCATCGCCACAGAAACTCAAGCACGTGTATCGATCCCAGCACTCTGCAGCCCTTCTCTTGCAACCGCTCTGCAATGGTCCATCCTAGATTACCTGTACGCAAGCGACCATTACCCATTATAGTCCACATTGATGGGCTAGCCCGTGGGTTGGCGCGCCCCCCTCAGTGGTGTGTCGGGCGTGCTGACTGGCTGACATTCCAAGCGAACGTCAGTGTATCGGAGGAGGAGTTTGTCAGTGTGGAAGAAATGGCAGCACATTTAACAAACGTATTTTGAGCTGCGGAAATTGCAATCCCCAAGTCGACGGTAAATCGCGACACCCTTTCGTCCGTGGTGGAACTCGGATTGCTCAAAGGACTGTTGATGCTCGCAGAGAAAGATTTGGCGAGATTAAAACCTATCCAACCGCGGATAATTTAATCAGTACAAAGGTGCAGAGCAAGGCGGGGAGAACCGTTTAAAAGTATAAATGCATCATGGAGGACATACGTCTCCTCTTTGAATTTACCGCAAACGCCACACCATGTCTGGTATGGAAGGTGCGTCACATCAAAGGTTATCACAGCTCGAGACGCCATTGCAGAGGTACTTGCCCTCATTAGCAAAACATGTCGGGTTCGGCAAACTATGCTCCAAACTTCATTCTTCTCAAGAAAGAATGGAAAACCGCCTTTAGATTTTTTCTTGAAACACATGAGGACTATAATACCCATTTCTCCATGTTTGCTTAATGAGTTCTCTAATGCTTGCCAAAAGAACCTCACCAGGTCCAGACCTAATTCGCAACAATGCTGCCATCTTCCCGAAATGGCCATGCAATTTCTTCTCCGACTCTTCTTCCTATTTGGGAAGAACACACCATCCCTACCCAACTTTGGCGACCATCATCGTCCTAGTTCCCAAAGAAGGCAAAGATCGATCACTGCCAATCAATTTATCGACCTATCTCTCTCTGAAGCTGCGTTTGCAAAGTTCTGGAACATGGTGAATCAGCGTCTGGTCTCGACCTTGGGTATAAAAATCTGTTGACGCCAATCCAAAGCGGGTTTGAAAACCGTTCAGCAACAAGACCACCTCGCTTCGTTGGCCAGCAGCTGTTTGTACATCGTTCGTCTTGAGCAACATCTTGTAGTATATTATTCACGACATAGAAAGGCCTACGACACCACCTGGGCGCATGGCATTCTGCAAACCCTGCACTCTTGAGGATTTGAGAAACATCTATTCCTTCAAGCTTCCTTTCAGACAGATCCTTCCGTGTTCGTGTGGGTGATAGTCACCGTCTTGAAAATGGTATCCCAAAGGATCGGTCTAGTGTCACTGTATTTGCCATCACCATCAATGGTATAGCGGCGACCGTGCGGAACCTGTAAAAGGCGTCGTTGTTTGTGGACGACTTTGCCATCTTCTGTTCATCAGCATCAGTGTGATACAGAGGCAACTCAAATGGTGCTTAACAAGCTCCACGATGGAACACGTCAACGGGCATTGAATTTCTCTGCTACTAAATGTACTTGTTTGCATTTTGTAGGATATTCCATTGCATATCAGCGGTTCTTTACTTGGGAATCAGCTTCCATTCGTTGAATCTGCTAAGTTCCTGGGGCTTACATTTGATAAGTCCCTAACGTGGCGTGCTCATATCGGTGGATTACAAACCAGATGTCTCTCCCCTTAATCTTCTTCGAATGCTGAATGGTACATCATGGGGTGCCGACCGCACTACCCTACTGCGGTTATATAGATCACTCATCCGCTCAGTTTTGGATTACGGTAGTGAAGTGTATGGCTCGGCAGCTCCCTCCACTCTGCGACCCATCAATAGTATACACCACGCTGGTATCTGTCAACTGGTGCGTATCGCACCAGCGAATTGAGTGCCTTCTAGCCGAGGCTGGTGAGCCTCATACAAAAAGAGGCGGGATATCTTATTAACATCTTACGGTGCTTTACCATCAGGACTTCCTAATCATCCTTGTGTAAATAATTACCCATCCTAAGTATGAAACATCCTATATTCTTCGAACATCGCTGCCTCACCCTCCGGAGTATTCGATTGCGAAATCTTTTGCGTGACAGCAATGTTGATCTTTCCCCTGCTGATCTTAAGTCACCCCATTCCCCCTTGGGAAACTCCTCCGTCGAATATTGATCTCAGACTATTACCAGGTTTACCAAATGCATTTTCAGGACATGAGGATAGCCTATCCAGATCATGTATTCTTATACACAGATGGTTCATCGTGCAATGGCACAGTGGCATGTAGTTTTTACTGTATTAGAGCCACCAAATCATATCGGCTACATTCTCAGTGCAGTATCTTCACTGCTGAAATGTATGCAATTCTTGAAGCCCTATAATACATCGAGTCAGCGAGTTTGCGCCGAGTAGTTCTCTGTTCTGATTCTCTCAGCTCACTACAAGCTGTCTCCCGTTCTTCATCAGACTACAGCGCAATCAGTTTCAAAACCTCATCCATCGCCTTTTGTCTCTACTATGACCTGAGTACTAAGTTGGTCCCAGGCCATGTAGGAATCGTGAAACAGAGATGGCTGATCAGACATGGCAAAAATCGGCGCTGAAGTACGTGTTATTCCTTTTGTACCATCGTCACAAGAGATTAAAAACTGCTTTAAAACGATCCATCTTTAGAGCCCGCGTGGCAAACAGAGGTGCACAATAGCACCTATAAACTAAGTGCAATAAAGGACTCTGTTAATTCTTGGCGTTCCTCATTGCAGATCTTCTAGGCGCAGGAGATTAAGCCCCCACCCGTCTTCATGTGGATACTGCTACTTTTCTCACAGTTTCCTCCTTCGAGGTAGTCTCCTCCTACCTGTGATGGATGCAGGGCGGATCTTTCTGTGGAACACGTCCTCCTGCAGTATTTGAAATTTGTTGGCAGTCGACGAGGCAACTCTCTACGAAGGTGCTCAGGAATAACTATTCTGCGCTCTCAAAGCTTTTTGTTTTCTGAGAGAAAGCGGAATATATAATTTTATCGACATATAAAGGGCAATAAATATTTTCTCTGCCCCAGATTTGTTTTAAATTTGTCTTGTTTACCTGAAATTTTTATGCGTAATGGATAGTTTCCTTTAGGGTATATACGAGCTTTTAAATTAGCTGGAAGTTGCACAGCAACCCTTTTAACAAACTTTAATTGATTTTTAAATTACTTTGACATGGGCGCCAATGACAATAGTATTTGACGCGCACGGTATCACTAAACAATCAATCAATCAATCAACCGACTTAGCCGTTTTAGTTAGTTCTATTTTGTTCGAGTATTATGGTGTTTTCGAATCAGACAGACATTCACAATTCACAGAACACACAAACGAATTGTTAACTGACCTCAGATTCCCACTGTGGCACTGATGCGCGACACGGTTCGTTATTTTTGCCCGTTGGTGTCATTACAGTACCTTGAACACGTGGCGAGCCCCCGTCGCCGACATCAACCTTACGTGCGTTTTGTTTCTCCCTCCGCTGATTTCTCACTTTCCAGTTCCTTTCCCTGTATTTCGCACCATTCGACATTACAACTTTGGCATCCCGTTCACTCTTTTACCTCGTTCTTTCACTTCTCTAACTAATTTTTCCGGTCACCTGTACGCCTTCACACCTTCTATCACTTATATCACTATCCTTCCATCTCTTCATCTTGTGTATTCTATCACTTCCATCTCTTCCATCTTGTGTCTTCTACGCTGTTGTTTTGTGCAGGGCACGGTCCGGATGATGTGAGGTTGTAATTATTTACAACTTGGTGCCTCCATTCTTCACTCGATCACGTTCGGTTAATCATGAAGCTTACCTCATAAGGTCCCTCATATAGCGGAAAAAATTTCGCGTATAATTTAAGTCTGGGGTTCGAAACTTTGGGGACCCGTAGCAGCACGGACTGTCCCTGCGTAAACTGATATGTCTTTTTGTTGAATTTGCGCTCTGCGCCCGCGCTATTCAAACTACACTTTTTGCAGAAACGCGGCGCGTTTCAATATATATATATATATATATATATATATATATATATATATATATACACACACTCGTATATACAGACACACACACAGGATGCGTCACCAGAATCCGGACAAATTTAAATTTAAATTTTCGGCCATATCGAAGTTCCGCCAGAGGACGTTGTTGTAGCACTACATGTAGTAAATTATCGCAGTTTCAAAATGGCCACGAGGTTAAAACAAAGTGCGGAATATGATAGAAGAGCTGCAATTGTCGAAGGCCTCCGCGCTGGCCGCTCAGCTACAGAGATAATTAACTTTTTTAACTATCCAAAACTACAGTTTATGATGTGACAAAATACCGGGCTTCAGTACAGTCAAATGAAGATTCCTGCGTACCGGCGTGAAAGCGTCACTCAAAAGACCGCATTGTGAGGACGCTAGAAGTTGTTGAAAGAGCTCAAGCGCCGATTTCCGTAAATCCAAGGCAATCATTGCGATCATTGGCAACAATTATTAGTGTAAGCGAACCAACAATGCGTAGGATTGCCGAAGAAGATCTTCGATACAAATCCTACACGTTGAAGGTAAGACAAATGCTCTCCGAGGCTGCTAGGACAAAAAGAGTCAGTCGCTGCAATTTGCTTTTGACTTTATTGAAAAATGATGCCGCGGGACGAATCAGATTCTTTTCTGATGAGAAGATTTTTACGGTTGACGAAAAAACCAACCGAAGAAATGATCGCTGGCTCGCACATGATCCAGAGGATGTCCCCATTGTTGCCAAAACAAAATTTCCCGCCAGTGTCCATGTGTTAAGTGTTGTGTCCAGCGAGGGTCACGTCATGCCCCCACATTTTTTTAAAAACAAAGAAACTGTAACAAAGGAAGTTTATCTCAACGTTATTTCCATTGTTGTGAAGCCTTGGATGGAAACAGTAGCGTCTGGAAAGCCGTATGTTTTTCAACAAGATGGTGCACCGGCTCATACGAGCCATTTGGTTCAGAACTGGATGTCAGACAATTTGGACATGTTTTGGTCAAAGGAATTTTGGCCTCCAAACAGTCCCGATTTAAATCCTTTAGATTATTACGTATGGAGCATAGTTGAAGGTGTCCAACAAGTCTCGACATCCAAATGTGACGTCATTACGGTCCGCCATTGAGGCAGCATTCGCCGACATGGACTCGGATACGTTGCGTCGTGCATGCGGCCGCTTCAGACAAAGATTGGAGGCTGTTATTGAAGCAAAAGGAGGTTATATTGAATGATTGTTGTCTTTAGATGTTCCCCGTGGACCATGTCAAAGGATTTTGTATTATATTTAATATTTTGCTAATAAAGTTTTGTTTAAAAATGAGTTCTGTTTGTCGAATATATATATATATATATATATATATATATATATATATACTATATATATATATATATATATATATATATAAACGTTTCTCAGTAAGAAAAATAAAATTAACGTGCTTCTTATATAAATGAATCTATTTGTGATTGTTTTAAATTGTTAAAATACAATGCCATTAAATATTGTTATATAATTAAATGTGTATATTTTCATATAATGTAAAATTGTAAAACAGTTTTTGATCGCTTATGACCGTATGAGTTGCAGAGCGATTTAAAATAAATTAAATAAAACTTACTTTAAGAACATTATAATACGATTATTATATTACATTGTATGCCATTTCCTTCTTGATAAATTATGTGTCCAGAGGCAGGATTCCAGATCCTTTATGGGAGACAAGGTCCCCAGATAGATGTTAAAACGTTCTCCTAAACCAAAATAGCATATAGTAGTTATACTATTATTGTAACGTGAAATAAGCTTTTTGAAGGTTTTCTTGGCCCCCGTTCCACCACCCATATCCTCTACAGCGAGAAGTTTTTTTTAAATTGTATTGTTTTGGACAACTTAACAGTTATACCTGGTTGAAAAATATGAAAAATAAAGAAAATAATGTATACTATCAGAATATCATTTTCTTTCTCGCTACCGCTTACGCAATAGAGAGAAAGTTATGTAATGCTGCGAGAAAAAACGGCGAATTTTGGGCAGAAAAGTCTTATTCCCGGGCTCGGATAGCGAAAAAGTGCATAAAGTCTGTTGCTAAATTTAGAAAAAAAATCGTCTAACATGTGGTGTACACAGAATCCCTGTTTTGTGGGTCCTCGATACCGAAAAACCGATTGACGGTAAAACGTCCGTCATTCTGTCCGTCCTTCCGTCTGATGTATGTGAAGAACACTGCTTTTCTAAACCCTGCGTAGGATTTTCCCTAATTTAGAAATCCCAGTCGATCTGGGCACGATTCGAAGCTCGGATGGTTTTGAAGAACATGCATTAACATTTTGGGATACTTTACATGAAGCCCCTGTACATTTTCAAAATTTTCTCAAAAATAGCTCAATTTTTTTCTTTAAATATCTTGTAAGAATAGAGTAAAATATACTTATAAATAGAGACCGAAAAATATGTAGTATCAAACGTCGAAATATGTACATAAATATGTAATGAAAATAGTAAGAATATTGAAACATACCCCTAACTGCTACAATTATTGGTCGATTCGTCGTAACCCGTTTCCAAATTTCTAATGACATGGGCGCCAGGAAAAAGGTTACGATAATATTTTAACTCTTATGAAAAACTGAATATTTACCCGCTAGCTGGGTCGATGGGCCACGTCAGAAATAATCGCTATTATCTATTAATAGCCGATTACCCGATCTGCCATCTATACAGAATGTCGAGGAATCTGAAAACAGAGATTTGATCTAGCTACTTATTAGTTTGAATTGGCCAATGAAAATAATTTTATCTTTCTTTCAAGAGAAACTTAATGTTTATTTCTATCAATGTAGCAAATTAAAATGTGAAAAATTTACATTGATAACTTTCTTAGTCATATCCTGGTTCGAACCTTATACGGTGATTCTGGTCTTCGCGTGCTCTTGATTGGTGGTTCCTCGAAGAAACGCCTTCCCCTCCTCTTTGAAGCTCCGAAGTCCCGAAGTCCAATTACCACGAATTCCTCTTCTCTTCTTTAAAAACGAACACCGCCGATTCACCGCTTCGCACCACTCAAATATTTGTTCCAGCTCCGCATATTATGTCGATGCCCGTTCTCACCGTATAACTATCAGTGCTTTTATGATTACACCGCAAAACAAATCTTGCGTTCTATCTTCCGTTTATAGCAAGAAAATAGAGGCAAAGTCCGGTATCGTTTGTGAACCGCATACATTTATCAGTTCAGAATGATTAAAGGTTCGTTCGCGAAAAACTCAGAAGTCTATTTTGATGCACAGCAAAATATTCGACACGTTCCCCAAATCTTAGAAGTATCACAAGTTCACTTCTGGTTCTGCTACGAAAATATTCATATGTCCCTCAAGTCCGATTCTTGCTCTACCACACGAAAATATTTCAAAGTCCCAACATGCACAAATTAATCTATTCACGAGCGTACTGCTCAGCGTCACGACATGCGACCGACTGAATTTTTTCCTCCCTTTTAAAACCCACAATGCCTCGCCTTTCTTTTATTTGACAAAATGCCCAAACTTCCGATTTAATAATCAATCGCCTCCACGGTCAGAAGAATGTTTGTTTATCGTGACAACAACCACGACGTCGTTACTAAGGCGCCATATTGCCTATTTGCCTAACCATTTTCCAACCCATTTACGACAAATATTCTGTAAATAAACATGTCCCCATATTGGTATGTCACAATATGTAACAAATATGTAATATCGGATATAATAAGTAATATCAAAATACACTTGTTACAAAACACAATTACATAATAGGAAATGAAACTTTTAAAAACATTCCTGAAAAAAAAATTAAAAAGAAAACTAACGCTTCAAAATTATTTGAAGAACACTAGTATATTTTTTAAATTTATGTAGTATAAAAGGACGTAGGTAGTGTATTTAAAACTACCTTATCTTTCTTTAAAGCATTTATTCCGATCCGGGATGTGACATATACTGTAATATATTCACATATCATAGGCTGCGGATTTAAATTAATTTTAATACTGAGAACAATTGTTTTAAAAATAAATTATTTTTCACACTGCACCACAAGATACTTCTCTAAATGTTCAGGAGTTAAATTTTGGCGCCGATCTGAAAGGATGTTTTTGTATGAAGAAAAATATCTTTCAACGTCACACGATGTTACTGGGACGATTTTTAGTAGAGGAACGTGTTTTGGTGAAATTTCTTCTGAAATGTCCTGTTCATTTCCTCACAATATATTGTGAACTTTCAATAATGTATCATATCCTTGATTTTTCTGCAATACTGCATTCAACTTGTTAAACACTTTCTCACCAACATCTCCTCCCACAGCCTTTAAGTATTTCTTGTTTTTTGTAACAATATCCGTCGATTCCTTTAGAGACATACCAACAGTTTCAAGCACTACAATCAGCAATCCAGCAGAAATTACTGTCTGTAAGCAATTTCCTTAATGACACTTTAACATCCTGAAAGATACTTGGTGCATCACACCACAGAAGAATCAGAAAGGAATCGATAACAGACCACGTCCCCTGTAGATGTGCGCTATAAAGGAGCCAGGAGCTTCCAACCATGCCCCCATCATTGTTGCTTACGCTCAGGAGGAAAAGCCCACACCAGATAATAGTTCTCCTTAAATAAACTATCTGGGGTCTGTAGGAGTATCTACCACAATAATAAGTTATATAATTTTAATATGCTTATCACATTAGTAAACACGTATTTCCGGGAACACACTTCCCATTTCTTTTGATGGAGTCTACAATTATAATTACATATTAAATTAACACATGTATCAACATCAACCTAAATACATAATCATATATAAACTAATGAACAATAAAATAATTATTTAATATTAGTACTTACCCAAGTGACACAGATTAAACACATAAATTCATAGTGAGTCGTCAAAGCATGACGCCATTTCATTCGTACGCTGTAGAATGCAGACTGCAGGAAGGTGAGGGAGGAAATGAAAGGATAGTAAAATCTAGTCAACAAATAAATTTATGATGGGTCTGGATTTTACTATGAATTGTTCATTGAGGCATAAAAGGTTGGGATTTTTGCACAATTTTAAGATTTTTGAATTTTCCAAAATATTTAATTGCTTACCTTTATATTCGAAATGTAGAATTTTGAAATTTGTAGTCGGGTCGAAAGAGTGATTATTTTGAATAAGGTGGTTGGCCAATGTGGAATGATCTTGTTTCAGTCTCCAAGATCTGATGTGTTCCTCTAGCCTACAGGAAAACGTCCTACCTGTTTATCCTATGCAGAATTACAACTATTACATTTTAATAAGTAGACTCCACTTTTTTCCTTCATGGGTACAGGGAGTTTGTTGCTGCGTAATAAAGTTTGTAGTGTGTTGTGAGTTTTAAACTACCTTAAGATTATATTTATTAAATATATTTCCTATATTTTTAGATATGGGACTTATGAGCTATGCTTACAAACTGTTTATTTCAGTGAATAGATTTTGTGGAAGGCCTTGTTAATTAATAATTTCATTTCATTTTTTCTTATTAAATTTTTTTATGGAGGGGTTATAACCATTGTTTTGTCTATTTGGCAAGTATGTTCCCTTCATCAAATTCTAATTTTTGACATGAGACATTGAATAATCTGTGATCCATGAATGAAAGACTAAAATTTATATTTGATAACAACGGTTTGAGTTGTAGGGTATGATCAAATCTGACTTTGGTGAACTCTAAAAATTTTAAAATATGTCTATTGTTTTTATATAAATGGATTACAAGTCTAGAAAGTTTAGGGTATGGTTCTATTTCTAATTCCATTTCAAGATTAGAATTTGAATTAAAAAGAATTTAGGAAATCAAGTGGTTTAATTGTCTGGTTGTACATGTCCAAAGGCAAATCATATCATCAACATATTTAAAATAATACATGATATTCTTTAGCAAGGGATAATTACTATTAAATAAGTTATGTTCCAAGTGGTCCATAAAAATTTCAGCAAATAAAGGAGACATGTTAGAGCCCATAACCAAACCTTCAGTTTGTTTGTAAATTGTGTTGTTAAATTAAAAATAGTTATGTACAATCTAATACTCTAAAATTTATGTAAAATCTATTTTTACATTAAAAGTGGATTTGGAATTCATGATCTGTTTAATGTAAATATCTTGTACTTCAGAAGGTGGTATATTGGTGAACAAATTATTCACATCAAATGAAAATAATTTGGCATTGTTCGGTATTTCCTACTATTGTGGTAGATACCTCATTGACCCCAGATATTTATCATGGAGTACCAAAAATCTCCGCTGCCACCACAGAATTTAGTTGTCTATGGGCCGGTTTCACCAACCGGAGTCAAGAAGATGATCCTGAGTTGATCCGGGTCAACCTTAGTTTGATCCCGCTGTACGTTTCTCCACGCACTTGAAAGGAATCAACGTGTCTGACTCGGATCAAATTTGATCCGTCAATTAATCCTTCGCCAACCGACGGATCGCGACCGGATCAGGAATTATTTCTCGGCGAACGCCAGCAACTGCTCGTCTCGCTATCTGTTTTCATTGCTTCTTTTAGTGAATGCCTGTAGTTTGGGTGCGATTCAGTTCCAGAAGTATTTAAGCGTATGTGAGATAGTGTGTAATTGTTTGTTAGGCAAAATGTATGTGTTTTAAGAGAATTATAAATTAAAGTAAGGTTAACATAATTGTAGGTTAGATTACTCGGTATTGAAGAGTAAAATTTAAATATATTTTGGCATTCGGTTATTGTAGATTATGAATAACATTAGTAAAATAGCCTTTTGTTGGTTTTAGTGTATAAGGCGATATTTTCCATATTTATCTGATTTTGTGATATTTTGGTGCCAATTAGCGTGGATAGTTTTTATTAAATATTTATTAGCGTAGTGATTCTTTGAATTTTGTTCTTATTAGGTTACATTTAGTCGCCGTTCATGTCCTTTCGTTGATTGAGAATAGTTATAGATTTCCATGCGATAAGTATGTTATATAATACAACCTTGTGCAGAATCATGTGATTCAAATGCATTATTTTTGTTTTCCCAAGCAATAGATTTGAGAATAATATTGAATATAACAAAAGTTCACCCACCTTTTCATTAATTATTAATGATAGAATGTTTTCCTTTCAGAAATGACAGTATTGCTCCAATGGCACAGCTACTCTGTGCATTAAGGTTTTATGCCACAAATTTTGATTTGTTAACAGCCGGTGACTACTGTGGATTTAGCAAATCCATTGCTTATCGCATTGTGAAGAGAGTGACATGTGCTATAGCAGAACTATACCCATTATTTGTACAATTTTCAGAGAGTGGATCAGGAATTTTCCAACACTAAATTGGATTTTTATTCAATTGCCTCATTTCCTAATGTGCTGGGGGCAATTGATTGTACCCATGTGAGTGCTCACCTGGTGGTGACAATGTCTGAAACGTTTAGAAATAGGAAAGTATTTTTCTGCAAATGTCAAGCAATATGCATCGCCAATGGAGTTCTAACAGGTGTTTATGGAGACAGTGCCTTCTTGGCGATGCAGGATATGCATGCTCGAGGTATCTGTGTACCTGGTGATCCTGCCCAAGCAGAACATCTGTACAGCAGGTCACATAAGAACAAGAAGACGTCGTGGAAAGAACCTTTAGTCTGGAAGGAGATTTCCTGTATTGGCAATGGGTCTAAGACTCACATTGCAGAATAGTTTGCCAGTAATTGTAGCTACCTGATTTTTCCATATTTCTTTTCAACATTATCATCCTCACAGCATGCATCTCCTCATACCTCTTATTTTCTTCTTGCATTGCAAATATTTTGTACTCCTGTAGACATTTGCTTATCCTTCCATTCTTGCTTTCTTTTATTTTCATTGTTGTAAAGCTGCTCCCATGGCCAACAGTGTTTTCACCCTAAGCATCCTCAGCAGTCTGTTGTAGCTGAGGACGCCTCTGGAGCACCAACAGGAGCAGGGGTGTCGGCAGCTGCGGAACTGACTTGGCAGCAGTGGCTGCGGGGCTGACTGTGATGAGGCAGGGAGTGGCTGCGGAACTGACTGTGACTGAGGCAGGGGTGGCTGCGGAGCCCGGCTGTGACTGAGGCAGGTGGCTGCGATTGAAGCTGCCGACTGAGGCAGGGAGTGGCTGGGCTGACTGTGACTGAGGCAGGGTGGCTGGAGTTGACTGTGACTGAGGCAGGGTGGCTGGACCTGACTGTGACTGAGGCCCAGGGTGGCTGCAATTTGACTGTGACTGAGGCAGGGGTGGCTGCAGGTTGACTGTACGAGCTGAGGCAGGGGTGGCTGCGGACCTGACTGGCTGTGACTGGTGGGGTGGCTGCGGGCCCGGCTGTGACTGAGGCGGGGTGGCTGAGGCGGGGTGGCTGAGGCGGGGTGGCTGAGGCGGGGTGGCTGAGGCGGGGTGGCTGAGGCTGCTGACTGAGGGAGGTGGCGCGGGCTGACTGTATGACTGAGGCAGGGGTGGCTGCAGGCTGACTGTGACTGAGGCAGGGGTGGCTGTGGGCCTGGCTGTGACAGAGCAGGGGGTGGCTGCAGGCTGACTGTGACTGAGCAGGGGTGGCTGGAGCTGACTGTGACTGAGGCAGGGGTGGCTGTAGCAGAGGTGGCTGTGGCGGTAAAGCTTCTTGATTAGTAGTGGCTGCTAACAAGCAATCTGAGCTGCAAAGGGGACACACAAATTGTCCTCCAGCAAAAGCGCTGAACCCTGCTCAATCTCCGTTCAGTAGTAGCGATGGTTCTGAAGTGGTCTGTAAATTACAAAAAGAAAGTCGAGAATGTTTATTTGCTAGTTGAATGCTGATTAAACTTATGAAATACATTTAGAGTTGCAATTTTTGCATTCCCGTTAACGTTAACGTGTAATCAAGGAACCTAGATGACCTATCACACCGTTTCCAAATGAAAACACTTTAGCATCCTAAACATTTGCAAAGCAAAATTATGGAATTAAACAGTTACTTTTCTTTATTAAGAAAATCTAGAATATACTGCAACAAAATGTCTCACTTTTGAGAATGTGTTATGGGTATAAAGTATTTGTGGAGTAATTTGTGCAAGTAGAACCTAAAGTTCTGCATTATTCACAGAAAACAAATTAGCTCATTTATATAATCCTTTACAAGACTCTCTGAATAAGCACTCCCTTTATAGATGATCCCCAAACAAATAAATAGGTGAGATTATTAATACAACAATTCGTGCATCTGTATTTTAAGTGTTTAAATGCTCCAAGCAATGGTAATTGCAGAGTGCTTATTGACTTACAAGAATGCAGCTGCATTTACTTTAGAATTAAGATGCTGTTTCCTGGTGCTTTAGATCCTATCTACCATGTTTACCGATTTAACACTTAACAAGCCCTAATTCACAATTATTGCCGATTATACAAGTGCTTGTTATATTCACAACTCAACAGTCAGTTTTACAGTGAACTGTAACACCACCTTTGCAACATGAATTATTCATTACTGTTTTGCCTCTGCAGGTTCCTTGTATTCCAACTCATTAACTTCATTGAGCTCTGAAAATGAACGATAATAAAAATTTAGCATTAATGGTAGCGTATCTTTAATGCTGCAGGCAACATTATGGAAATCAGCCTGATGCGATCATACTTTAAACATTTTTAAACAATTAAATACGTATACTATCAACTACGAAAATGATCCTGGTTGGTGAAACTGGCCCTATAAGTTTGCACGCGCAACGGAGCTTTCCCACACACTTTCTTCGTGCTTGAAATAATCATTTTCACTTTAGGAAAAGCTCGTATTTCCTCGGCAATTCATTGACGTCCGTGTGCTAAACAAGTGACATAGATTAAATTAGGATAAAACACTTTCAGCGAAACAGCTGCTTTCTTCATGTATGCTGCAGTATCTGAATACATTACAAGTACCCTGCTTACCTTTACTCCATCACTCCACAATAACTTTAACCCATCATTCACAAATCTCTAAGTTGTCGCAAAATGTGTGCGTTTTAAACCTTTGCTTGCTAAGATATGTTGATTAGAAGCGTTCTCGGAACAGAGTTTTTCAATTATCAAACTTGCCTTGTGATGACCATAACATCTGTTTATTTCTCAGCGGCAATGTACACAAATAGATCGCCAACATCAGTTCTAATGTATTAGAAGCGTTTATTGATATAGCCGAAATACGGATCCAAATATTATCGTATCCGAATATTTTTTGCGAAGGGTTGATTCTTCCGGAACAGCTCGCCCGCAATATTTTTCAAGAAACGATCTATATGCAGGAACTTGCAATTTATTCAACGGAATATTGGCAATTATTATAGCCCGAAACATATCCTTGAAAAAATCATTTTCTGTGCTTCCTGGTTTCATTTGTGTCAACAACACTTGCTTCTTTGAATTGTTCAGCTGTTTGTTTTTAGCGTGAAGTGCACTTAAAGCATGTTGCTGAAGTTGTGACTTCATGGAGAATCCAATGTTTTTATTGCACACTTTGCACCACACAACTTTCCCGTCTGTAGTAAACATTTTATCTATTGCTATCCAGGACCGTGGTTTACCAGCCAGACGTAAAGCTACCGATCTCTACCACCAGCAAACAATCACTGTAGCGTGTAGCATTCTCATCCAATGGGTGTGCACGTGCCAATCATTTCTGGAGTGAGTTAAGATCACGAGCGCTCAGTGATGCTTTTCACAACTAAAATGACCCTCAGCGACCTGGGACCTATGATCTCAGTCCTTTGACCTTTCTAAAAGATGGCAGCTGGAAGCAGACGCGCGAGACTGAGAACTGACCACGTCTTCACGTACTAGAAGTTCGCGTTAACTACTGCAATACCTATAATAGAAATAATAACGATTTTTAAAAATACAACTTTTTTAATAAAACATATGTAATAAAATTGAGAAAGTATTTTTGTAAAAATATTGAAATATGTAAAATAGTAAACAGTGTTAAATATGTCAAAATACAAGTATGTAACGAAAACATGGGTGTGTGTTGAGTCGGTGATGATTTGCCAAGATTACAAATTAGAGAACAACAAGGATTGAAGATAAAACCTGTATAATTATAAAAATCCGGTCTCTAGCAGCAAAGGTGGCATATCCCAGTATCCAATGTTCACTGTTAAACCCCTGAATTTTTCGATAATTGTAAAGGATTTAGTTTTTCTAGGCTGATGACTTTCTAGCTACAAAGTGAAGATGAATGTTTTTACTTCAAATGAATTGTCCTTCATTAGATCTTTCATTAAGGTCATATACAATGTTTTTTTTGAAACATTTAGTAGTTTTCGGCCAACATTGTGTGCATTATGTGCCAGCAATGTTAAACTAGTGGTACTACAGAAAGGTACAGATTTTCTCGAATTAGTTTTCTAATAATCCTTGTTAAGGGCTAGCTTGCTTTACGGTCTTGCCCCATCGTCTTGCCAGCTGCCATCTATCGCTGCCCTTAATATTTTTAGATTTTCTCAATTTTCCATGTTCTCCATTAATGCTGACTTAATTATTTTTTATTTACTTTTTGCGCTTCTTTTCTCAACTTTTAGCTTTATTAATATGGTACAACCGAAGGGTGCTAAGAATATTCAGAAGAGTAAAACCGTGTCTTAAACCTAAATTTTTATTGAACAATTTAGTGTTTTAACAAAATGTCGATCAAGCATTATTACTGTAATGCGAAATTAAGATCTGTTTTTCTCAGCAATGTATTGAGTTTTCGCAAAACTTCCTTTGAAGTCATTGGAGGCACTTTAACTCGCAAATGCAATAGTGTTTACTAATGGCTGGAAATTTGCATATTAACGTGAGAGATATTTTCAAAAAAATATTTGTATAATAGTAAAAAATGAATACAGCGAAATGAACTTATTAATGAATTTTTTTGACTTGTTTCTCACGTCGGAAATATTTGCATTAGCGACGATTTGTTTACGTTATATTTACGAGTAAACGTACTTTAAACAAGGTCATATAATTTTTTTCCAAAACTCCAAAGTTTTTTGTGATACCGACCATTCAACATTTTCGGAAACGCTTAAATGTAATTTTCGCAAAAACGGCTGCAAATTGTTTCTTCAAACAATAAAGTCATAAAAGTCATTTTTGTGTTTTCTTTTGTGTGTTTTTAAATTACAAATGTAATTTTTACATATCATGACAATCTTTATGTATCTTTCCATCTCGATTTGTGTACGTTATTACATTGTGAGTGGAGGTTTGAAATTACTTTTTGCCAAATGAAGTTTTTCAAAAACTGAAAAGAGTTTCAAATTTCGCATTTCCAGTAACGCTTAAACGATATTTTCTTAAAAATTACTCCAATGTTTTCAATTACTCCAAGGTTATAAGGCGAATTTTACTCTTCTTTAATATTCTTAAAGTAATCTTTCGGTTCTACCATTAGGAAATTGAAAAAATGAAATTAAAAAAAATGTATTTGGGCGGTGATAGATTGCAGCTGGTAAGAGAATGGGGCAAGATTGTAAGGCTGTCCCAGTCCAAAGAAATTAGAAAACTAACAAGAACAAGAAAGTCTGTGCCATTGTGTAGAACCACTAGTTTCGATTGCTGAGCTGTAGTTATGAAATAGAAACACTTTTTTACCATTTCCCCGTCTTCAATATCCTAATGCCACTGAAAATGGCTTCAACAAGTTCTGTGCATTTCTTTGGAGTTCATTATCAGTTTGTAATGAAAATTGTTCTTTGGTCGAAAAAAATTAAATTTTTTATTATAATAGTGGAGCCGACATTATGATTAAAAGAATAGATTCGCGTTTATAATATCAGAAAAGTGGTAATATAATATCATTGAATATAACCAAAATAATCAGTTAAGTTTCGTTTTTTGCCTCAGTGTTCACTTGGCATCAAACCATACATGTATTAGTTACATTATCTTACGTACCTGGTATAATGAGAAATACAGACTTACAATGTATAATATAATAAACCGTTTTACTCAGTATCATTCGTAACCGCTTTCTCGTATTTAAAAAAAATGCAATCGCGGAGTTTATGGTCTCTAAACACATTGTATGTTCACGCTAGAACAATCGAATCGTAGAAAAGTTACCCAGTCGGTGCCTTTTTTGAATCCGTGCATTTTGCAGCGTTAGCAAATGTCTTTAAAAGATATATGTTTAAAGAAAATCGTTATACTATAAGGACAACGGCCTAAATTTTTCAGTTTGCCGACTATGCTTTCATCGCACCGCGGACCACGAAACCTTGTTTCATGAAATCGCCCTATTTTTTCGGCATTTGGAAATATTAAAGAACGCTAGGAGATTTGTAATGGAAGGAGTTGTTTAATCATAATATATTTTTAATTCAGTGTTATGAATCGTGATTTTAGGCACGAAACTGTTATATTTCTAAGTAGTAACGTTTAAAGCAATATAATTGAAGATAATTTATTAGTACGGGATATAAACAGTAACGCTTAATAGTATTACGTGCGTTTTAAATATGAACTAATTCGCAATTTATTATTAATGTATTTTATTATCTCAGCTTAAATTACTGTTCTCTTAGTTATTATTAAATTTATTCTCAAAATACAGAAAAAAGTATCTGATTTACGATATAAATTTTACCATCTACAAAATAAAATATTTTAAAATAATTTGTCCCAACATTGAGAACAGGGCAGTTGCCTCACCTTGCCCCCTGAATCAGCCTCATATGTGTGTGAAATTTATCTGCCTGCTAATCAGAGAGCAATGTGTTACAATACCGCCTCAAACAAAGCGCGGGAAATTCGAATTTACCATTTCGATTTTTTTATATTTTCAAAATCTGGAGAGTGCGCCGAAAATGGGACCAGCACCTCTTTTGTTTACGTTCTTTGCCACGTAAAAATCCTACGTTTCACACAACATTAAGCAAAAACACTCATATTTTCAACAAAGTTAACAGTGACCTGATTTGAAGATCTGTTTTTGATGAACGCAGATTATAAAATTATCTTCATGGTATGAATTTAATGGGAGACGACAAAAAATTGAATTTTTGCATTTTCGAAAAATCAGGGATTTCAACGAAACGGACCTATGTCATTCTCTTAAGCGTATATTTCGCTATATTACAACAAATTTAATAACAAAATTCTGGTGCTTTTTACAATTTTTTTAAAATGTACCATGTAATGCTGCCTAAGAATTAAAATATCATTTTGAAATTAAATGGGCACCAAATCAGCCAGATTGATTGAATATCAATTTTGGAGAAAATCATCAGAATGGTTTTCACAGTAGCTTTCACCACACAGACAGACATTTTGTCGTCAATCGATTTTTCAGTTGTAGGACTCTCAAAAGGGAATTCTGACTACACGTGTTAGAAAAATGTGGGACAAGATTTATCTACTTTTTTCGTTACCAGGGTCCGCCAATGTGGAAATTTGTGTGGAAATTTTGCCGTTTTTCGCGCAGCATTACAAAACTTTCTCTATATTGAAAAAAACAGGTGCGAGAAAGTAAAAATACATATAGTTCCATTTAAAACGTCAAAGCTGAATACATTTCTTGGAAACTAAAAATATTTCAAACAATATCTCTGAGGCATATTACTTGCCCCATGATTTTGCATTATTGAGCGAAAACCGCATTTCCATATTGTGACCCGTTTAGAAATGATGGAAGTGGCCCATAGTTGGTGGGACATTTCCGAGATATCGGAGTTACATACATTTGCGTCTGATTACAAAGCAACTCCGCAAGCGCACATATTCGTAAGGTACGTGAAATGTCCTCTTCGGCTTCAGAACGTGACCTGCCGAACATCTCTCAATAAGATGTTCCCTAAGAGAGGAGAAATATGACATATGTTATAATAAATATAATATTTGGACTATAGATTCTATTATTATATGAAAATTACCGCTACTTGTTCATTGAAAAATCATGATTATTTTCTATCCCTCTAATGCACTAGACGCGAATAAAATTTATACTGAAACACCTGTAGACAAAGTTATGTAATTCTAAAAAAAATGGATGTTCATATGTAAACGGAAATACACTTTTTCGGGGTCCTTAATACCAAAAAAGATTTTCCAAGTTTTGTCTGTCCATCTATGACAATACTGACATCTAGATTCATAGATTTCTTTAAATTGACGTCTTGTCTATAAAATATTTCAGTTAAATAGATGAATTCTTTAACGAAGTAAGTAAGCTATCGAAGTGTACGAAGAACCGAGATAGTGAAAAAAGCTGAACAGGCGGAAAGGCAAAATTAACAGCAGAGACGCTATTGCAAGTCACGTGTTATCTCAGAGTCACATTGCCTAGTTAGTTCGTCAGTCGCGCACTTACGCAGCGCTACTATCGGAGCCGATGTCTGTGTCCAACACCTAGTGGTGTGCTGGCAGCGGTGGCGAGAGGCAGAAACAAAAGACTGTGAGTGAATGCGTAGCCAGCCAAATAAGCAGTAAATTTTTACTATTTTATTCTTCGTGTCAGGTAGGCATAGTGATTGCAAACAGTTCGTTTTCTGTGAAGCATAGAAATTCTGTGCAGTTTCGGCATCTGGAATGTACGCCAAATAAATTCTTGAGAAATTAAATTCCTAACCGATGCTATATTTAACATACAAGTATCCTTCCAACTATGGACAACCCCCATAACTTCTAAACTGTTCATGATATCGAAGGGCAGTTTTAACTCAACAATGCGGAATCATGGGGCAAGTAATATGCTGTAGTGCTATTGTTCCTAATATTGTTCGTTTTCGAGAAATTTAAGCATCTTTGATTTTTTAAATAGAACTATATATTTTTCTTATCAGCAATGGATAGATCATAAAAGGATGAATACAATGATGTATCATATGTTAGTATTTCGATAGAAATTTATAATTTATAAAATTTGACATACGGACATGTGATTTTAAATTAAAAGTAACAGTCTCTGACCGGGAGCGGTAGCTCAGTTCATCAACTAATGTCACTGCAGTGCCTCTGACCGGGAGGTCCTAGGTTCGAGTCTTGACGGCGCGGCGGCAGGATTTTCGACACTAGCTTTTCAGCTAGGTCGAATTCAGTCGCTGTCTGGAGGAGAATTCTAGCGGCCGGCTGCTCTGATCGGTAGTTTTCCGTAGTTTCTCCGATCTACACCAAGCGAATGTCTGAGAAGTACCCTACAAAACGCGCCACGGACAGCGCGCGAGCGTTCCTTCCTCTTCCTTGTCCTATCTTCTCCCCTTACCTTACACTAACGCCTGCACTACACTACATATTCCGGGGCAGTCAGGAGCTTAGAGCTTGTCCCGGCTGGGGCGGTGCCCCGCTGGTGGGAGAGTCCTGGTTAGGGGGAAACCCCTCTAGCCGACGGTAAGTCGGCGCCGGATCTCGCCATCCAGCGGAGGAAGATCACCGCTATCTCCCGAGGAAAAACATGCACTACACTTACGGGGCTAATAAACAAAGTCGTTGACGCGCACGGAAACACAAAAATTCAATGAAGAGCAGTCAGCGCCGCGAAGGCCACCTTTCCTGAAGGCAACAGTTGCGAGGTCTGCTACAGGAAATATTGTCCGTTTAGTTTAAAATCACATGTCAGAAAATCTGGTACATAAATACTAACTCATGATACATTGTCATACTCTTTCATAATCTATACACATTGATGAGGAATGTTGCCTGTTATATATCAGGAGCGTTAAGTAGATGGTTTTCCCCGAGGGCGACTTCCAATTCCGAGAGCCTCTGGCTTGAGGCCTGATTTTAGGTTCTTTTGTCTCAGTGAAAAGACGCATTTTACTCGTCATGACGTCAGATAAACAAAACAGTGTGAATCTAATCACTGTTGCATAATCGTTATTGGACTGATTTGTTCGTACAAAATTAACGAATACTGTGAAATTCCTACAGAAATTCTCGCAGAAGCTAAAAAAAACTACGGACAGCGGTTTCCAGTAAAATAGCGAAAAATATGTGAAAATGTTTATGGTGTATTTGAGAGATATAACAGTGTGAATAAGTGTAAATTGCGTTGATGAATAGTACATTATGAAACGATGATGTACGTTATGAAACGATGATGGAGTGATAATACACAGACGTGATATTGATACGAGCGAGGTACGAGCATCGTAAACTTCACACAGTGTAGTAACATCAGTTTCTGCAGTACCCCCTTTCTACCGGCTTGTAAGTTAAATTTTTACATTGAATCGTTTCGTGGCTTTTGGTTGACGTGTAGGTTTCAGCCAAGGCCTCCTAGCGGACAGCTACCGTACCTGCCGCAGGTGGCTTCAGTTTACCAGTGCGAGAGTTGCTCTTACAATAATTCCGAGGTCATCATTTTCGCTTTTTCTCTTATTTCTGAAGGTGTCAATTCCCCCTCTGATTCATTAAATTTTTTAAAACTAAAGAATTATCCGGTTTTAAAGGACAAACTTACGGCAGCAACATATAAAACACCATAACTTGCGTTCTATTCTTAACGTCAGTCAAATGTTCCCTCTACCATACCACTGCGCTAGTCAAATAGGATCAAAGTGAAATTACGATACAATTTGTTTTATATAATATTCCTCGTGCAAATTATTGATAATAAAAGAAATTAAAACTGACAAACATAATATAACATTAAATGCAATTTTAATGTGCGCAATCGAACAAAACATTTACTAAAACGATTCTCAACGATTAATGAAGTATCAATACTTAATTTGTAAGCTTCTATGAGATTGGTCAAGAACCTGTATCATAATGAGTATCATTATGCAACGGGTTGGAGCCATCAAATGACATAATTATACAATGGGAGTAGAAAAAACAGTACTTTTAGGTCATTTGCTTGTATTGCGAAAAGTTACTTAGAATATGTCATAATACCAAAAAATAACATTTCAAAGATGCTTACTCGATGTCATATACGTCTTATTACTGCAGTAGTACTGCTGCTCAAGAAGCCATGCTAGGTCTCTAAAAGAAAAGTGATACGTGACAATGAAGTATAGTGGCAATTGTGCTATATTCATGGGAACATTCGAAAATTGCAAGTTTCATATCATTAAAAAAAATAAGATTTATAACGAGTTATTTTAATTATTTGAGCATTATACCATGTATTTATTGTATTTGATTGCATCGTAACTTTAATAAATTGAATTCATAAAAATGTTGTATGTGTTGTGTTGGTATTCGAGTGGGCCATAAAGTATTCGAAAAACCCGAGGGCATAAAAAAATCAGAAAGGCCCGCAAGGATATTAACAACACGTTACGTGTTTTGTTTGAAGTCTGTAAACACACAACAATGAAATAGTAATCCATAATGATTATTTTATGTATCTCGGGCGTTAAGTAGATGTTCTTGCCCCGTGGGCGACTTCCAAATACCAGGGCCTCTAACCCGAGGGGTTGGAAGTCGCCTGAGAACCACTAATGTTTGCCCGTGCTACATACACGATTTTATGATTTACTAGTTCGTTGCTGAATCAAACGAGAATTCGAAACATTTTATATTTTTTCTTGCGTCTAAAGCGAAAAGATGCATTGTATTAGTCATGTGTCAATATGACGTCAGATAAACAAAACAGAGTTTGTATCTAGTTACTATTGCATAATCGTTATTGGACTGATTTGTTCGTACAAAATTAACGAATACTGTGAAGTTCCCACGGAAATTCTCGCAGAAGCTAAAAAAACTACGGACAGCGGTTTCCAGTAAATATCGAAAAATATGAAAGTATTAATGGTGTATTTGGGAGTTATATAAGTGCAAATTGAGTTGATGAAACGGTACTATTAGGTAATTTTCTATTATTGTCATGAGTTGTTTAGAATATTTCGTAACATCCAGATATAACATTTCGAGGATGTTAGCCAATGTGCCTCATATCTTACATATCTTATTATTACTACGTAGTAGTTCTGTTATTCAAGAAGCGTAAGTGTCCCAAAAAATGTGATATGTAGCAGTGAAATATGAGTGATTGGTGGCAAATGTGTATTCACGGGAACGTTCCAAAATTGCAATATTCATGCCAATTAAGCAAAATACGTTTATGACGAGTTATTTTATTTGAGCATTATACCATTTATTTATTGTATTTGCTTGTATTGCAACTTTAAAAAATCGAATTCATACAAATATATATGTTGTGTTAGTAATAGAGCGGGCCATAAAGTATTAAAAAGGCCCGAGGGCATAAAGAATGAGAAAAGCCCTCGAGGATATTAACAATACCTTTACGTGTTTTGTTTGAGGTCCGTAAACACACAGCAATGAACTAGTTAACCATAATATATTTAATTGCATTTAAAAAATCAAAGATGATTAAATTTGTCGAAAACTAAAAATGTTTCAAACAAAATCTCTACGACATATTACTTTCCCCATGATTCTGCCTTGTTGAGTGAAAACTGCACCTCAATATCGTAAACCGTTGAGAATTAATAGGTGGACCACAGTTGATGAGACACATGTATATTGAATAATACTAAATAAATGGCTAGATGTGGCGTCGCCGACACTTTAAACTTTCTTCAGTTGTTTGACTTTTCTTCTTGTTTTTTCTTTCTTCGGTTCAGAGTTCTCTTTGTTCAGTTTAGATGTCTTCTCAGCCTTGCGAAATAACCACTTAAATTTTTCAATTATTTTGTGATATTGAGCACAATTTCTACCTTTGGCTTTCTAAACTTAGGTAATGTAAATGTTTAATAAAACTGTATTTATCAAGATTTATTTCGAAATGTTTTTCTTTCAATTTGTCGTACTACTTACTTTTAAAATCAATTTGAAAACCACACGACGTTGTTGGCAAGCACGCCTCTATCTGTTGCACCTCCGGGTCACTTTATCGTCTTCTCGATCTTCTTTGAAAACATAACGTTGATCCCAGACGCAGCGACCGGCTCGATGACAGCGCTATGCTCTTCTCGGAGACGTGCACCAACGGCCGTCTGATACGGCAACTCAATAGACCCTTCACTCATTTAGATCATTTTCCGGGAATGGAAATCATTCATTCTCGTATTCTTTGTTTTATAAAACTTCTTCTACGTCTTCCTCTACGTCTACCACTTTCTCTACACCTTCATCTCTGCCTTCCTCAGCGACCTCTGCGCCTTTCTCGTCTTGCCCCTTCGTCTATCTCTTCGTCTTCATCTTCGTAAGTATTTTGAGGTACTGGAGGTTAATCAACACCACAACGCCACATACAGAGAGATATATTTAGGTGAACGTGGTTTAATGCTCGGCATACTCATCAAGATCGCAGCGCCAAAACACAAAAAACACGTTTTTGGAAATATCTGAGAATAATTTGGCCGGATTCGAAAACATATTACCAGTCCTCATCAGGAGATCAAGATGCGTCGACTCACACCTTGTATGTCTTGATTGGTGCCCGGGAAATGCTCTAACCGTGAATGACGGAACCGCACATCCGCACACTCGAGGATTTACTCAATTACTATATAGGGATAAGAAAAATGGAATAATGGGAATATGAGTTTCGATAATTATTTTCTGTTACGTTTCGCGATTTCATATTGCTCAAAATCACCCCAGAGCTATGTTGCGTCAGAGCAACTGACAAGGCGTTTATAACGGGTTTATAATACCGTCATTTATGTCCACATTAACAAATCTCAGCCAGGACTTCTAAAACTCATTACCAATCGTAACGCAAAAGGCGCAAATATTAATTCGTTTAAAAATAATATATCAACACAAATTCGAGAATACAAAACTCTGTTCCGTACACCCAGGAATACCCACCTACAAAGTGAAGTTATCCTGAGAAAATGAAAATTGCGTTTCGCGGCGTTCCATTGTTGCATTGCGACGTGGTAACTCTTGAATGATTACACCAAAAGAAGTGCAGTAAATGGACTCAGCAGTATTTTTTCACAAATGATTCGTTTATTGCAAGTTGTAGCATTTCATTTGTTATACTATATGAGAGTACATGTGGTTATCGTTTTAAAAGCGGGGATTCTGATTCGATGTTGTTGACGTAATTACATGAAGAAATAAAAGAAATCATCTTCGTCAACTTAAAATGTTTATTTAGAACCGGCTTTCGACAGCTTTGCCGTCATCGTCAGTTTACAAAAACAAACAAAATAAAATATAAATGTTTTATTTTCTATTTACTTGGTATTTTATTTATATTTTTGTCTGTATTTGTAGACTGATGAAGGCAAAGCTGTCGAAAGCCGGCTCTCTAAATAAATATATTAAGTTGTCGCAGATGACTTCTTTTATTTCTTCATAATAATATTATTTATTATTTAGTCAAAATGATAAAAAAAGTATGTGACGTATGGGGGAAAAAATCATCTGCACACGCTTTCTTGCGTTTCAGGACCCCTTCCCAACAATTTAACTATTAATAGTTAAAAGATGAAAAAATAATAGTAATAAGAATAATAATAGTAATAATAATAGTAATAATAATAATAGTAATAATAATAATAATAATAATAATAATAATAATAATAATAATAATATACATTTAAAAAGCCAGAGATTAACATTTCAAAAACTAGATATTTTCGTTTCCGAAATATAGAAAACTTATTTGTAACGGTAAAGCAGGAGCAAAGACAAGATTTGATTTTCTGTAATTGTTAACAAAATAAAACTCACCTAAGCTCTACCACCTGCAAGCAAAGAAAAGTTCAACAATACGTGCGCATAGTGAAGCTACATTTAGTCCAGAAGCAAATCAAGGGTCATCTCGCGCATTTGCTCAATGGATCAAACTGGACAAAAACCCGATCGAGATGGGGTCATTGACCCGGAGACTAAAGTACATTACTTGTTACGGGCATTTAAGCCTTTTTTTAAAATTATACTATGCAAATGTAAACTAATTCATTTTACTATATCATTGTTTTGTTAATGTAAACATTATTTTTCTTTTTGACGATCAGTATAGTCTCTAATTGTATAGAAACATTTTTGCAGCAGAAGAGATTTTACTTTTAACTTAAATTTGTGTACCAATTTTATTTGTTTAATTTCATCTAGCAATGCGTTGTAAAGTAAAGAACATGTAGTGTATGTGGATTTCTTGTAGTGAGATGTTGATACTGACACTTGATGAAGATTACTACGTCGAGTGTTGTAACTATAAATATCAGTATTACATGAAAATAAGTCCCCACCGTTAAGTAAGCCAGTTTTGACAAATACTACAAATTCGTAAATAAATAGGCAAGGCAATGGTAAGATTCCAAGCTCAATGAAAAGAGACTTGCACGGATCACGGGGTGGGATTTTTTCGTTATTCGGATTCTTTTGCAATCTAAATGTCTGGGCACTAAAGTATGAGCTTCTTCAGAATATTATGCCATATCTCAGGCGGGAATGTACATTTGCAAAATACACGCAACGAGCTGCATAAAGGCTGACAGAATTAGAAAGAATTCTGAATACATAACATAATGAGCTTAATTTAGTGTTTAATTCTGTTATATGTACATTCCATTTGAGGTTTGATTGAATTCAGAGACCTAGAAATTTTGTTACCTTAACGTATTTAATTGCATGTTCATTTCAATGGAGCATACGATTGCCGATTTGAAACGCAAAATTGTATTGAGACGAATTTTCCTTCGTTAACTATTAATTTTACAAAACCAATTTGAAACTTCTGAAATTGTACTATTTATTGTTACTTTTTGGCAAAGAACATTCGTGTCATCGGCAAACAAAACTGTTCTTCCATTTTAATAGATGAGGGCATTGGTTTCGTACAACAGAAAGAGGATAGGATCTAAGATCGAACCATGTGGGGCCCCATGTTCAATTGGCAAAGAATTGGAAAGATAAGTAAATAATATTCTTTCATGCCAGTACGGTATTTCTACTCTTTGAGATCGATATTTAAGGTACGAGGTTATCCAATCTAGGGCAATACCACGAATTCCATAAGGTAAGTTTGAGAGTAAGATGTTATGGTTAGTACCGTCAAAAGCTTTCGAAAGATCTAAAAATATCCCAATGGGTTCTTCATTTTGGTTCATTGATGAAGCAACATTTTTAAGGAAAGAAAAAAAAGGCAGTTTCCGTAGATTTGATTTCCCTGAAACCGTGTTATTGAGTCTGAAAACGCTTCACGTTTTCCTAGAGTAAAGATTTCCATTCGCGTATAGAAAATCCTCTAATATTTTTGAGAAAACTGACAAAAGAGAAATTGGCTGGTAATTTTGAATTTCATTATTGTTCCCTTTTTTAAAAAGTGGCTTAATTATTCCTATTTTGAAAATATCTGGAAATATTCCTGTGCACAAGGAAGCATTGAAAATGTGAGTTAGTGGGTGTATAATGGCAGGTGCACACGTTTTTAATAAACAATCCGGAAATTCATCTAAACCAGATGAATATTTATTCAAAATGTCCTCATTATTTTTCATTATTTTTGCCTGAACTATTATTAGCCTTAAAATTCTCTTATATTCTCGGAAGTAGACGTGGAAACCGGGTGATACGTTATGATGTTTAGAAATAAAGTAGAACGAACGTTTGTTTTTAGACGATGTTCGAATTCCTTGTGTGATCCAAGTATTACTTTTTCGTGAAATGTTTAATTTTCTCTTTTTAAAAGGAAAGCAGGCGTTAGAGAGAAATGAAGGCTTTGAGAAAAATAAATTATATTTTTCATTTGTGTCAATAGCGTTATAAACTGCCTCCCATGATTCCTTCATACGTAGTATAGAGAAAGTTATGTAATGCTGCGGAAAATCGATTTCGAGATTTCAACGGAAATACGTTTTGGGGTCCCCTGATCCCGGAAATGTGTGTGTGTCTGTTTGTCTGTCTGTCTGTCTGTTTGTCTGTCTGTCTGTCTGTCTGTCTGTCTGTCTGTCTGTCTGTCTGTCTGTCTGTCTGTCTGTCCGTCCGTCTGTAAACACTACTTGCGCTTAAACCATCTGTACGAACTTTTCCAAATAGAAGAATCTTCAGTCGAAATGGCTCTAGTTGAAGCTTTGAGATTTAGAAAAACATTCTTTAAAATTTGGGGGTACTTTACATTAAGCCTCTCGGACATTTTCCAAATTTTCTCAAAAACAGCTCCAAATGTTTTCTTTAAATTTCTTGTGAGAATAGAGTCAAGTACTCTTATAAGATAGCATAGTACGATTTTCGCGATTAACACTCAATTTTCGAAAACTGCAAAAGTTTGAATTTTTCGGTGTCTTCCTAAAACTACAAAATTAAAGATAGAGATTGTTTCTTCAAATGAAATTTGTTCCCCATAATTAGGTCTTTTAATAATGCCATGTAGAGGTTTTTGAAAACTTTATTAGTTTCCGCGCAATATGGAATTAATATATCGAATAGAATGAAACTGTATTAAGAATGTAGTATCGAATGTAATAGGTATTGGGTTTCTTTGTCGCCGCGTGAAATGCTAGAGTTGCTGCTAAACACGTCGTCATCGACCATTTAACAGGGAGCTGCGCTACTCTGTAATTATGCTTCGTAGTATCAAGAATCACCGAATTGGCAAACATGTAATAGAATGTCCAAGAAGTACAGAAGGGAGTGAGACATGTTTCTTAGACATTTGGACTCCAAATTTCAAGATTTATGGCTCTAGAACGCTTCGTTTAGGAGTTATTTAACAAAATAATTTAAGAATTCTGCCCAAGTGATGCGGGTTGCATTTGACATGCATATTTAGATTTTTTTAAAACAAATCTTGATATTTTTAATCCATTTATGCCCAGTGTTGCATTTTCGAAACAAGGTGCAACAATGCATACTGTAACGCACATCTGCAGGGATCCGCTGCGCGGATCGCATCTGCCTGCGCCACCCGAGCTGGATGGTTCCGGGGTATTCGCGGGTCGCGAGTTCCAGAAAGGCAGGCTAGGTGGGCGCCAGCTAGATATAATTGCCGCAGCCGGCGCCCGCTAATCAGTCTGAAGTGGATTGATTAATTGATTTTTCGTGTTTCCGGGCGCGTCAACTGCTTTGGTCATTAGTCCTGTTAGTGTAGTGCATGTTTTTCCTTTTTTCTCGGGAGATGGCGGTGATCTCCCCGCTGGATGGCGAGATCCGGCGCCGACCTACCGTCGGCTAGTGGGGTTTCCCCCTAACCAGGACTCTCCCACCAGCGGGGCACCACCCCAGCCGGGACAAGCTCTAAGCCCCCGACTGATCTCCCGGAATATGTGGTAGTGTAGTGCATGTTAGTGCAAGTGTGTGTGTAAGGGGAGAGGATAGGACAAGGAAGAGGAAGGAAAGATCGCGTGCGGTTCGTGGCCCGTTCGTTAGAGTACTGCTCCGGCATTCGCCTGGTGTTGATCGGAGAAACCACGGAAAACTACCGATCAGAGCAGCCGGTCGCTAGAATTCTCCTCCAGACAGCGACCGAATTCGACCTAGCTGAAAAGCTAGTGTCGAAAATCCTGCCGTTGTCAGGATTCGAAGCTAGGACCTCCCGGTCAGAGGCGCTGCAGTGGCATCAGTTGATGCACTGAGCTACCGGTCCCGGTTCTGAAGTGGAAGTTGAGCTTTGAAGAGTGTGCATTGCGGTGAACAGCAGTGCAGTTGATTGTGCTCAGTGACGTGAACTGAGGCCAGCGCCGTGAACTGTGGTCAGCGCATTAAACTGTGGTCAGTGCATCGGACGGTGTGGTGAGTGCTTTGGACTGTGCGACAGTGCAAAGAAGTGAACAGTGAAAATAAATAATCAAGAGAAGTGTGCCGTATAAAGAAATAACCAAGTGAAGAACACTAGGACTGTGAAGACTATCTGTACATAAATCAAGAATTTTTAGTGTATCTTTAAGAAACAAAATAAACGTTTTTCGTTAAATCTGTGTTTTAGCTCACTACATAAAATCGTAACAACTGGTGTCAGGTGCGAGGGTTCAAATAGCATAACGTGTGGTGAATGAAAACCCTTCGTCAATGTGAGTTTCACAAAAGTTTTACGGGTCCTGAAAGTGACGGAATTGAAAAAGGAGTTTGAAGAGAGGGAACAAGACACTACCGGAACGGAGGCAATATTATAAGACCGTCATGCTAACGCGATAAAGGCAGCAGGAGAGGACCCAGAGAAGTTTCTATTCGTGACAACCGGAAACTTTTTCGGAACTATTCAAAATATTCAGAGAGGAATATTCTAGAATATTAGAAGAAATGTTAACAGAAAATTGCCAAATTTTTGAAGGAAAGCTAACAACATTCCAGAATTTTAGAACTGATTGAAAATTCCAAAACTTTAGAAGGAATATTGACCGAAAATTCCAGAATTCTGGAATTTCTGCTTCTGAAAATTCTATTAGAAAACCGGGAACAAAAAATAATCCAGAAAAATAAATTGGTCCAAGAAGATAAATTTTTGAAGAATGAAGAAAAAATAGATGAGAAGTTTTTGAAGATCGAAGAAAAATTACTAGCTCTGTTAAAAGAGAAGCTGAAGGTTTTTAATCCTCAACGGCAAAAGCAAATATAAACATCGTACAGGAACCACTGGAAATGGTGAGAGTGGCACCGTTCAGGACCACAGGGAAAGGCACTGAGTGAAACCACCTACATTTGATGCTTCATGATAAAATTATTTGAAACAATTCAAGACCGCTGCAACGGTAAATGACGACTGACGATTCGCGACAGATTGTGCTACGGCCCTTATTTTGGCTTTGCGTTGCAACACCGTTCACATTCTCGCGGATTCTGTGGTATAACGGTTAGTGTATAGGACTGTTGTACCCGAGTTTGTGGGTTCAAACCCGATCGAAGCCGTGGATTTTTAAGGGTGAAAAAATCCTTCGTACGCCTTCCTTCGGAGGGGAAGGAAAGCCGGCTGTCCCACGTAGTATATTTACTGCATGTAAAAGATCCTCAAGCCTAAATGAAGCCTCTGAGCAAAATTGAGTTCCGTCTGTTTCGTCGCCCGAGCAATAATTTCTTTCTCCGCTAGATGGTGAAAAGAGCGTAGCGAAATTTGTGTGGTTAAATGGAAGAGAAAGCCTGATTGCCCGTGTCTCGCCACGTAAAAGAAAGCATGAACTAACTTCTAGAGACAATACCGACCTAAGAACAGGAAACTTCGGGCAAATAGTCAAGAGACTCATAACACGGTACGGGCAAGCACACTTAGAAGACATGTATTTTTCCCAGGTAAGGAATCGTGTTCAGAAGCCTGGAGACAGTCTTCAAGAACTGGAGGCTGATGTTTCTAGTTTTAGTGCGCTTTTCCGGACCCTGATGCCTCAGAGAGTTCCTCAGCACACATCCGCGATGCTTTATTGAAGCGCTCCATGATGCAGAAACCCAGCAGGCATTAAGAGCTGGCTAGGCCGAAAAACTTTATCCTGACGCATTAAGTCAGAAGCACTAGACTTCTAGGCCATAATACGAGCATCGAAACGTGCCGTCGAGTGCGAGCATTGCAGCCCACGACGTAGATACATATGTAAAAAGTATTTTGGCAATGGTGGAGATGTTGTTAGACGCACGTATTCGGTGGCAAAGGCGACAACCAGGATGTCGGAATTGTGGGGAATTAAGTCACGTGTAAAGTCGATATGACCGTCCACTGAAGCAACAAGGGGAGCATCAGTCTGTTTATAAACGCAGCAGTCAACAGAGAAACTAAAGCAGGTTGATGGAAAGGGGCAGCTATTTACCTGTGAAACAAGAGCCTCACCTTACGGAGTACACGTCGCGTCCATTTGACACCGTTCTGACCGTGTTTACATAGATGCACTCGTAAATGGAAGACCATGCGTCTTACTTCTGGATATTGGTGCAACAAAGAGCATTATAAGAACTGATTTTTCCACGCCATCTTATCTTATGCCATCCAAGTGGACGCTTCGAAGTCACTGGTGAGTCGGCGAATGTTGTTGGAGAGATGGATGCCCTCCTTGCCATTTGAATTGCTGCTTTCAATCGCCCACTGGTCGTTGACAAAAAGGAAGAAGAAATTTTAGGAATGGGTATCATGACGACATATGGGTGTTAGTTGGATTTACAACGGGGTGTGATAAGACTCAACAAAGTGGAAGTTGTTCTACATTCGCGTAACATTATCGTGAATGTTATCACGGCTTACGACGTAGTCTTCACGGAGCGTAGCGAGATGTTTATAGGAGATTCGAAGGGCCGTGCTAGAAAGGAGACGTGACGTTTGTAAGTTACGTTGAAATAGTGAAATATTATTTAATTACGTTATCATTTTTCAGTTGAATACATATCAGACACTTCATTTTGGACCCTCATTACTGATATACATTAATTCTCCCCTTTGGGGAGGTTGTATAAGAAACGTACTAGTGTCATAACTAGACCTACAATACCATGCAAAATGGCAATAGTCAAAACTGTAATGAAGCTGCTACACCCTACGACATGAACTCTCAGCATTCTATATCGCAAAATATGAATTTTCAACATCATTCAAATTCTTCCTACCAGCCATATTCCATTAAATTGCCTCAAGATCCTTTCAAATAGAATGGCAATTGTCTAAATTATAATGAAGATGATACACTAGGAATCAACATAAACTTTCAACATTCACAAAATATGGATTTTCAAGATTTTGTAAATTCTTCTCATACATCAACGTCTACCCCTCAAGACTCTCTCATCATGGAGAAATGCAAACAGTGATCTATCTCCGCGAGCCTATAGAGATCTAACAACATCACCTCGCATCAACACCACCTTCAAACATCAAATCCGGCAAAACGTATGCGGTCATCAAAACCCACGTACTCAGTGCGTACGCATTCTCATTACGAAATTTTAAATCAAATTTGTGAAACTGAAAATGAACCACAAGAATTACCAGAAGTCAAAATATCATGGAATTATTATTTATAGGAAAGAACTATCAATTATTAATTCAAGACGTCTCCAAAATTGTACTGGTGAATTCTCTACTAAATCTCGCAACAATGAAATAAAAATCTTTTTCACAACTATCGAAGACTTCAGAAATTATCGTAAATTCTGTGAAACGAACAATATTCAATTTGATACCTACCATGAGTGCTTTCCAGTGACGCTAAAAAACATTCCTACGTTAATCGCGGAAATAGACATTTTCAAAAAACTGACTCATTTGAAATTCCCTATAATAAGTGTTAGAAGACTTTATGGCAAATTCAAACATCCTCATCCATCATTGTATAATTACTGTACAACCAAAAACTAAACGCTTTTCTCCTGTCCAACTGTCAAGATTTGGTCACTCCCAGGCAAACAACAAACTATCTCCCAGATTTGTAAAATGTAACCAAAATCATCATTACTCTTTTTGCCAGAAATCGTCAAATACTCCTCCGATTTGTGCTAATTGCAACCAAAATCATACTGCTTCTTATAAAGGATATCCTTACCACAAACAAATTCTGAACAACAAAATTTCTCAATTTAATAACTAACTACCCTCAAGCCACTGCATAATCCTATAAACAATAATGCACATACTAAATTATATACTTATAATAAATCTGACTTTCCCAATCTTCCTTCACCATCTAATCCATGGATAAACACTTCTCATTTAACTGCACACAAACCTCAAAATATTAACAATACTACTAACTCTTCTTCTCTAGATATCACCTAATTAATTACTACAATAGTTTCTTAAGTTATCTCCACTCTTATTCCAGCAAATTCAACAAATTATTAAATCCCTTATTCACAATCAAAATGTCTAACAACACTAATCAGCTCACTATACTTAACTGGAATGCCAATGGCATTAAAAGGCAACATCAAATATTTGAACACTTCCTCCATATTCACAATATACAAATAGCTTGCATCACAGAAACTCATCTTATTCCAAATGAAAAATTTTTCCTGCACGACTACAAAATATATAGGTATGGCACGTGATAGCATAGCATTTGGTTGTGTTGTTACCATAATACCTCCTCAATTAAAACATACTTGAATACATACTACTGTTTCATCCTCGCGTAATTACAATTACAATATACATTAATCAAACACATATATACATATATATTTCTTATAAACTTCTCAAATATATATTTTCACTTTTAACTTTCAAAAACATTTTTAACAATGTTAAAAACAACATCTTACTAATAGGCTACTAAAATTGTAAAAAACAAATTTGGGGTTGTAATAGTACTAACCCTAATGGTTGTAAATTACACTCTTTTCTCACCACTCACCAAATTCACACGACCAATGAACCCACATATTATTCTCATAATGATAACGTCATTCCTAATATTTTAGACATAATGATTACACAAAATTTACATTGGCCTGCCACTCAAACTGTACTCCCTGAACTTGATTCTGATCACTACCCAGTTATAATAAATATTTATTTCTCTTTTAATATTAATAACTATAAACCTCCATTACTTCAAAAAAATTAACTTCAAACAAATTTACAGTACTCCTTAAAGATAATATTACATTTCCAAATAATTTAACATCAGAACAAAGCATTGATAACTACTTATCCTATTTCACTAATACAATAATACACAACCCACATTATAGTTCTAGATTTACTCCACAAACTATTCTAATTATGAACCATTACAAATGTCTAACCTCATTAAATCAAAATATACCCTCAGGCGTTATTAGCAACAAACTAGACGTCCTGATATCAAAACTAAATTAAGCAAAAATATCTAGAATTATTAAATCAAAACTTGAACAACACAAATATAATGAATATAAAAACTTTATTCAACAGTTATATCTCCATTCTAGGAAACGTTGGTCCACAGTCAAAAGAATTACAGGCCAAAACGATTTTGATAAAACTCAATTACTTGGACATCATTTACAAGAATCCTTTACTCCTAACTCTGTTAGAAACTTATCATTTCATAATCATGTTAACAATTTTCTCTCTCTTCTCAACTTTAATGTTTCTCAAAATATAGATTTTATTTCCCCTCCTGAAATTATTTTCAAGCATCCAATTATTTCCAATTTCAAAAACTTAAAACCCGTAAATCACCTGGAATTAATTTAATTAATAACCAAACAATTAAATATTTTGCTAATAGAACAGTTGCCGCTTTTACTTCCCTTTTAAATTCAGCCTTAAGAGTTAATTACTTCCCATCTAACTGGAAAATAACCATTATACTTCGCATTTTCAAACCCCAAAAAGACTCTAGAAATCCCACGAATTATCGACCAATTAGTTACTTTTCCCTCTTTCTAAAATCTTTGAAACTCTTATTTTACATAGACCATTACACGCTTTGTAACATCTAATAAAATTATTCCCCCTACACAATTTGGATTTACACACAAACATGCCACAACTCATCAACTTTTAAGAATAACAGAAAAAATTGAAAATTCTCTCCATACAAAACAACATACTTTTGCAATTCTCTAGGATATTGAAAAGGCATTTGATAAAGTTTGGCATAATGGTCTCATTTATAAACTATATCAAATTAGAACTCCAACATACCTGTTAAAATAATCCAAATTTTATAAGTAATCGTAAATTCTGTGTTAATATTAATCATACCTTTTCACAACTATTTTCAATATCTGCCAGTGTGTTTCAAGGATCCTGTCTCTCTCCCCTTCTTTTTAATATCTATCTTTACGACATTCCCACTTTCATCTACTCGGATTTACGTAGCCCTCTTGGCTGACGATATGGCTTTCTTCATCAGTCATAAAAATATATCAACTGCCAGGGATAGATGACAATACGACCTTTTACTTTATACATCCTGGGATACAAATTGGCAAATAAAAATTAATATGGCAAAATGTAAAGCCAAAATTTTTACACTTTGCAAACCTATCATCTGAATTATTACTATACAATCAAAAAATACCATGGCTTTCCTCTAACTCACCTATCAAATACCTTGGTCTCTTCTTAGATACAAAGCTTACATGGAATATACACATTAAAAATATTATTCGTAAAACTTACATAAAAATACATAAACTTCACTCTATCATTAACTATAAATATCTTCTACATATTCATACTGCCACACTATATATTACAATCGTTCGTCACATGCTAATGTATGCCTGTCCCATCTGGTCCAATGTGACCAAATCACACATTAACAAAATTCAGATACTACAGAATGAATTCATCCGTAAAATTCTTCGTGTTCAATGGTACATTCCTAACACACTATTACACAATGAACTAAAAATTTAAACTATTAAAAGTTTAATAAATTATCACAGCCAAAAATTCTTCAACTCCATAGAACAAAAACACACACTTTTAATCTAGGCCAATCATATCAATTTCCTCGACGAATACTTTCACGATTTCCGAAAGATAAATTCCATCCCCCATAAACTATATTATATTTATTAACTTTCTCCCTCATTCGACAAAAAATTAATCTCTAATTAAAATTTTTATCCTAATAGAATTTATATTTTTAACATAATATTGTCAATAATCCCTTCGTCAAGTTCCCTGTGAGATCCAAATCAACAGTCATGTCCATTTGTAATGTGAAAAACACATTCTTCTCGAACAGGCAGAAATAAATTTTAAAGAAAGATATTTATAGAAGTGAGCCCTGAGAGCGACGTTCCAGCTGGAGAGATTGGTATCCTTGAACCCAGAGGTCACAACGAATACGATCGAAGAATTATAGCAGCCAAAGAACGTGTCAGATTGAATGGAACAATATCCCTGAGAATAATGAACATTAACCACTATTCTGTTACGTTAAGAAAAGGAACAGTAATTTGCTATTGTTCTGTGGTATCCTCGGTTTTCTCAACCACCAACTAAAGGAATTCCTGAACGACTGAAGACCTGGTTTCAGAGGCTTGTAAAGACTTATATAGGGAAGAGTGCCATAAGTCTGAAGACCTAATATAGCGATAGCATGTTTTTGAATGCAGTGATAGTGTAAGAGGTATGTCTGATTTTGTTCGTCACAGAGTAGACACCGGAAACGCCACACCGATTCGCCAGGCTGCTAGAAGATTACCTCTATCTAGAATAGAATAGAAGATGCAGATGCTATTATTAAAAACATGAAGAATGGAATAATCGAACCATCATGTGGTCCGTGGGCTTCTCCTGTCGTATTGGTGAAGAAGAAAGACGGATCGACTAGGTTCTTTGTCGATTTTCCACACCTCAACAATGTAACGAAGAAGGATGGCTATCCATTGCCCCGTATTGACGACATGTTGGAGACGTTTTCTGGGGGCAAGATCGTCTCTACCCTTGCCCTGAAAAGCGGATACTGGCAAGTAGAATTAGATCCCAGCCATCTACAGAAGACTGCATTTACCATCGGATCAGGTTTGTTTGTTTGTTTGTTTACAGTAATACCTTTCGGACGGTGTAATGCTCCAGCTGCATTCGAAATGCAGCTCGTTTCCATCGGGCATGTCGCCCGATGTCTTTTGAGAACGGATCATGATGTTTTGAAATGGCCGCTAAACTTCAAGAATCCGGAAGGGCATGTCGCCAGATGGATTGAAAGATTGCAAGAATTCACATTTAGAATAGAACATCGGAGCGCAAGTAATCACCAGAATGCAGATGCTCTCTCCAGACGACCGTGTCCTGAAAATTGTAAACATTGTTGTCATGCGGAAGAGAAGATGTCTTCTACCTTAAAGATCACTCTTAGTAATGATCAATGGAAATCCAAAGAACTTCAGAAAGGTCAGAAAGAGGACGCAGAATTGAAACATCTTTGGGAATGGAAAATGGCAGGATGGAGACCGAGTTGGTAAGAAATAGCTCCCTGTTCTTGAACAGTAAAATCGTACTGGGCGCAGTGGGATTCGATTGCTAACGAGGAAGGTGTTCATAAACGAGTTCTGAGAAGTGAAGATGGCTCTCATAAGAGGATGCAGGTAGTGTTATGAAGAATAAGGGTGCCTGAAAAATGGAGGGAATTGGATGATAGAACTTTGGGAGGACATCTCGGTAAAACGAAAACGCTAGAGATAGTGCGCGAACGATTTTACTGGGTTAATTGCAAGCAAGACGTAAAGATTCGGCGCACAAAGCGTCACGTTGTGCTACTAGTAATGGGCAACATAAAAAGATAAGAGCGAGGATGAGGTAATACAACGTTGGAAGTTCTTTTTAAGGAATTTTCAGTTGACCTGGCTCGCCCATTTCCTTTGTTAGATTAGGTAAATAAATACATGTTTGGGGCCATGGATTATTTTAGCAAGTGGGTTGAAGCATATCCCCTACCGAACCAAGAGGCCACTACTGTCTCCGAAGTACTGTTTAAGGAATGGGTGAGGGGATTTGGTGTACCACTGGAATTACGTTCAGACCAGGGACGGAACTTCCAATCTGCAGTGTTTCAAGGAGTGTGTGAACTTCTTGGAATAAGAAAAACAGAACAACAGCCCTACATCCGCAATCATATTGAATTGTTGAACGCATGAATAGAACTATGGGAAAATATTTAGTGAAGGTCGTGTCAGATCGACAACGCTACTGGGACCAATACATACATCTCTTTCTTCTAGCCTACCGGTCCTCTATTCATGAAGCGACTGGGCAAACGCCCGCTAATAACCTTTTTGGCCGCGAACTATGTATATCATATAATATACAGTTTGGTTGTAAAACTAATAAAGAAATAGCCGGCAAAAAGTTTGTAAGAGACCTAAAACAGAAAATGGACGTCATTCGCAACCAGGTGCAGGCAGAATCCAAATCATGATGACAGGATGAAAGACATCAAGCTGAAGGAGGAGGTTTCCAACCTGGAGTACGCGTAGGCTTCGCGGCTCGAGTCCCAGACAACTGCTGTCTGGGAGACGCCGCGTAGTGGGCTGAGAGGCCGACTTTTCGCCTGACCATGTCGCAGGCTTCCTCAGGGCATTGACTGCGACATGGAAGCTTGCGACATGTCGCAGCCCACTACGCAACGTCTGGTTTAACGAAGAGCTCCTAAGCTGGAGATCATGTTTTGCTGTTCAACCCTCAACGTTGCCGCGGTTTGTGTCAAATTACGACAGTGGTAGGTGGGGTAATAAAGGTAGTGAAGAGGATAAATGATGTCTATCAAATTAAAAAAACTGCTCAATGGAAAACTGCAAGTCGTCAATTCGAATCGGCTGGCCCCGTACGCAGGAAGTAATGAAAATAATGACGGGACAAGACCGCACGAGTTTGTGAGCTGGACATAAAAGAGTTTACATTTGATGAGTTTATCTCATTATGGGGAAAAGAATAAGGCGCGTTATGGTGTAGCTATGGAAGTGCAACAGGATCTGTTTGCGGTACCCCAGGAATATTCGTTAGGGCATTGTGTCGCCCAGATTCTAGGTATGGCCAGAGGTGTTGCTGCTGTATGCAAGAGAAAATAGGGAAAAATAGGAGAATTACAGAACAAGCAACCAGATATTGGGAAGGTTCTGCAACAGCATGACGTAATTAACTATATATGTGTCAGAAAAGGTAAGTCCATCTGGGCCTCCTATAAAAATCTTTTTTTTTTTTGAAACTCTGATTGAATTACGTCAACTAGTACTGCAAGACAACTTGCAGAAGATTGCCATGCCCAGACTGGGATATGGTTTTGATGAACTGAACTGGAGAATAGTGAAAAGCATGTTGGAAGTACTCTTACGGTACACTGGGTTTCGCACCTTAGTCTGCAGCTACCGCCATGGAACGTCGGCATACCCAACAAAGACTATTGACTGTCACTTCTGCAACCTCAACTGCAATAAGGGCTCTGCTCATAGATATCAGCATGATGTCACTAGACGCTCGAAACAGAGTGCATCTAAGGAGGAGTAGTGTAATGCATCTGTCGGGATCCGCTGCGCGGATTGCGTCATCTGCCGGCACCCCTTGAACTGGATGCCTCCGGGGTATTGGCGGGTCGCGTAGACGAGTGTCGCGAGTTCCGGAAAAGTCTAGGTGGGCGCAGCCCACGTATAAATTCGCCGTGGCCGACGGCCGCTAGTCAGTCTGAAGTGGAAGCTGAACTGTGAAATGTGAGCATCGCGATGAACAGCAATCCAGTGGACTGTGCTCAGTGACGTGAACTGTGGCCAGCGCCGTGAACTGTGCTCAGTACATCGGACGGTGGTGAGTGCTTAGGACTGTCTGACAGTGCAAAAGAAGTGAACAGTGAAAATAAATAATCAAGAGAAGTGTGTCGTATAAAGAAATAACCAAGTGAAGAACGCAAGGATTGTGAAGACTATCTGTACATAAATCAAGAATTTTTAGTGTATCTTTAAGAAACAAAATAAATGTATTCGTTAAAATAATATCTGTGTTTTAATTCACCACATAGAGTTGTAACAACTGGTGTCAGGTGTAATCTCTATTTTAACATGTGAATATAATTAATTTCTCACATTCACAATTATACGGAAATTATTGGTCTTGCATTATGAATGTTGCGGAAACGCAACACTGGGCGTATAGGACACTCTTACCTGCAGCAATATGTTTTTCAAGAAACTTACTAGTGACTAAAGTTTGAACTAAAGTTTGGGCTATCCTGGAAGAGAATTTGGAGGCATATGAAAATTCTGATAACTTTAATGTATTTTTTGCACCTCCTGACGTTAGCATAGAAGACACCTAAGAGTGCAGGAAGACCTTGGAGTGACATGCGTGACATGAGTGACATTTGACAGGTAAACAGTTAATTGCAGAAAGAAAATTAATGATACAAGATAGTAAAAGTATAGAAATATTCGAGTGTTTTCAATCCAGCGGCGTATCAGCTTGTCACAAAATGAAGAGGAAGGAAGAAAATCAAATTAATGATTATGAATGTATAAAATGGAAAAAATATTTTCAAATAAAAACGAATTGGGGAATAAAGTACATGGAAACGAGTCAACGATGTTGAGACCAATGTTGCTTGATTACCCTAAAAAACTACTGCAGATCTTTAGTCTATTTTTCAGATTATCTAATAGAATTTATAGTAAAGGAGAGGATAATATATTGTAGCGTCGTGTCCCTAAAACAGCGTGGGCACGTGGCGCGTGGTGGGCATCGTATGCGTAGACAAAGGCTATGACGCACGGGGTTTTTCTGACAGAGTGTGCGCATCGTTAGGGCGGAGTCAATGGAGGCGGCGGGCAGCGTCGCGAGGGCTGTTTAAGGGCCGTGAGAACAATAGCTCTTCCTTCTTTGTGATACTGGCAGCGGCAGCGTAGGTCGTCCGTGAGAGGTGCGAACGTGCACGCGGCGCAAGAAGCCGGCAGTTATTGTCGTGACTAGTGAGACATGTAGTCAGTCTCAGGGCAGGCGGTACTACGCACGGCGAAACATTAGATAGTATGTTGCGGTGTGGTAGCCATTTTAAATATCTCTAGCAGTGAGACCTGTTAGTTAGTTAATTGTATACAGTGCATTGGTTATTTGTGACTACAGTCTAAATTGTGAGATAATATGTTATTACAACCCACTCTCTCGTCTGTGTACTGATTACCCGTATGACGCCTGGCTATGCTATTCCCCTCCGAAAGAAATCAAATTTTTCCTTTTCTAATGATATTTTTAGCTGCACTTCATGGATTAGGCTTGAGCCTGTTCCGTCTTCACAAGTTTTCCTTCCATCGTTTTTTGTGTCTGCCCATGTCTCTTCTTCCATACGATTGATAAAGTAATGTTAATTTAGGTAGTCTTGTATTATCCATCCTTTGCGTATGTTGATACCAGTTGTTTCGGTATTTAGTTACTTTGCTTTCAATTTCTTCGACATGAAGTTTTAACCTAATCTTCTCGTTACTGATATGATCTTCTTTCGTGCAACCTAGCGTTCTTCTAAGAAACTTCATTTCAGTGGCCTGTATTCTACTTAAGGATCTTTTTGTTGGTACCCGACTTTCGCTGCCGTACTGAAGAGTTCGAAGAGCCATTGGCTTATAAAACTTTATTCTTGTATGGTTGCCTTGTCTTATTTTTTAATGTATTATGTATAGTACCACATATTCTTTGAAACCTTTTGCAATTGAATGTTGATGTTTTTACTGGCATCTTGATCGTGACCTAAATAGCTGAAACTGACTTGCTCTAAAATTATTTATCAAAATAATTTTGGATCATAAGTAACTATTTCCCCAAAATGCCATCTCTTGAATTTTTTCTTTCGAAATGTAAACATTGTATTTTTTACATAAATGATTTAAGTAGAATAATGCATACTGTAAATCATCTTTTGTTTTCTGGATTATTAAAGCGCCTTCTCCATAGAGTAAAATATTTAAAATATTTGCTTTTGATATCTTAATACCTTTGTAAATAATTTGCTTCTAATTTTGGATAATGTCATCAATATATATCAAATATATAAAAAGTGTTGGTGAGACTGGAAATCCTTGTCGCACTCCTCGGTTTACCAATATAAAATCCGTTTAATTTATTCCTACTTTTATAACAATACTAGTTTTTATACAAGCTCTTTATTGCTTCTATTAACTTTTGAGTATAGTCATTATTTTCCATTATAGACCACTGTTTCACTCTATTTACATTATCAAAGGATTTAACAAGAATTATAGACATATGTGTGTTTATTGATTGAGTTCCTTTCTTTTTATTTTATTTATTTTACGTCAAAAAACAGTTAAAACTGCGTATGACGTGCTATGGGGAAAAGTGAATTGTGTGCACATTTTTAAAATTATCTGAACCCTACACTAAGCCATACACTACTTAAATTTTTAAAAATGCAGCTCTCAATATAATAAAATCTATTTTTCAAGGATAAATAAGCAGTAAATTTTGGGCTCTTACCCATGTTGTCCTTCGGAATAATACTTCCTGCCGCGATATGGAGAACGATAATTTGAATAACTATATTTCCCACTGAATTCTAGAAGGCGTGCACAGATAATGAAATTACATTTGCGTCCAAAAACAAAACAAGGGACCATCTCAGAATTTACTCAAAGGTTCACAGCAACAGGACGAAAAACCTGATCGAGATGAAGGTCATTGACACAGAGGCTGCGGTACAATACTTGATACAGGTTGTTTATACACATTTATACAGTCCAAACGGTAAATAATACATTAAATATCACTGTTAAAATTAATGTTACTTTGTTTGTGATGATCAGTGTAGTCTCTAATTGTATAGAAACAGTTTTGCTGACATGATTTCACTTGGGATTAAAGCTTTCTATCAGATTAAAATCGGAATTTTTGGTAAAAGTATGTAAAATAATGTACATGTATTGTATGTGAATTTTTTGTAATGAGCTGTTGATACTGTCACCTGATGAATATGATTTCTACGTCGAGTGTTATAGTAATAGACTTCGGCATTTTCTGAATATATATTCCCGCCCTTGAGCAAGTCATTTTTTACAAAAAACACTGATTCGTAAATAAAAAGACACGGTAATGGTAGAATTCCTAGATTAATGAAGAGAGGCTTACATGAATCACGTGGGTGGCATTTGGTTATTATTCGTACAATTCGTTTTTGTAATCTAAAAGTCTGGGAGCTATAAGATGTATTTCCCCAGAATATTATGCCATATCTCAGGCGGGAATGAACATTCGCGAAGTATACACAACAAGCAGTATGAAGGCTGACTGAATTTCCAAGATTTCTGAACGCGTAGCATAATGAACTTAATTTTGTGTTCAATTCATTTAAATGGACGTTCCATTTAAGGTTTGACTCAATTGAGAGACTTAAAAATTTTGTTGCCTTAACATCAGTCAATGGTACACGGTTCATTTTCAATGGAGCACAGAATTGTTTATTTAAAATGGAAAACTGCACAAAAACCGTTTTCTTTTCGTTTACTATTAATTTGTTATTTCGGAACCAATTTAAAACATCTGATATTGTACTATTTACGGTTTCTTTATTGCAAAGGATGTTCGTATCATCCGCAAAGAGAACCGTTCATTCGTTTCAAAACGTCGAGGGCATATCGTTTACGTAAAGTAGGAACAGAATAGGGCCTAACATCGATCCTTGAGGACCTCCACATGCAACGGGCAAAGAGTCGGAAAGGTGCGAACGTAATGTTCCATCATTCCAGTAAGGTATTTCAACTCTCTGAGATCGTTATTTAAGGTAGGAACATAACCAATCTAGAGCAATACCACGAATTCCATATGAAGGTAATTTGGAAAGTAAAATGTCATGATCAATGACGTTAAAAGCTTTTGAGAGATCTAAAAATAATCCAATAAGTGCCTCGTTTTGATCCAATGATGAGGCGACATATTTAAGAAAAGAAAATATAGCTCTTTCCGTTGATTTGGATTTTTTAAATCCATGTTGGCAATCTGAAAGCGCGTGTGTTTTGTGAGAAAGGTTTCCATTCGTCCGTAAAAATGCTCTCTAATATTTTTGAAAAAACTGATAGAAGAGAAATGGGCCGATAATTTTGAATTTCATTTTTCTGCCTTTTCTGAAAAGCGGCTTAATTTTAGCTGTTATGAAAATATCTGGAAACGTGCCAGTGCATAAAGATGCATTAAATATGTAAGTTAACGCGTGTATAATAGCGGTGCGAGGGCTGGGCTTCGTGGCGTCGACGGAGGGGCGCAGAAGCACGGTGGTGGCCGCGACCAGCGACATGCTCCTCGAGGCGCAGGAGGTTGTGGGAGCTGCAACCTCAGACACCTCAGGTGACTAATGAATCCCTTCTTCATCTCAACCGCTGAGACGCGCGTGTGGGTGCGAGGGCTGGGCTTCGTGGCGGCGACGGAGGGGCGCCGGAACACGGTGGTGGCCGCGACCAGCGACATGCTCCTCGAGGCGCAGAAGGTTGTCGGGCAGCTGCAACCTCAGACAACCTCAGGTGACTAAAGAGTCCCTTCTTCATCTCAACCACTAGGACGCGCGTATGGATGCGAGGGCTGGGCTTCGTGGCGGCGACGGAGAGGCGCAGAAGCACGGTGGTGGCCGCGACCAGCGACATGCTCCTCGAGGCGCAGGAGGTTGTGGGGCAGCTGCAACCTCAGACATCCTCAGGTGACTAAAGAGTCCCTTCTTCATCTCAACCACTAGGACGCGCGTATGGATGCGAGGGCTGGGCTTCGTGGCGGCGACGGAGAGGCGCAGAAGCACGGTGGTGGCCGCGACCAGCGACATGCTCCTCGAGGCGCAGGAGGTTGTGGGGCAGCTGCAACCTCAGACATCCTCAGGTGACTAAAGAGTCCCTTCTTCATCTCAACCACTAGGACGCGCGTATGGATGCGAGGGCTGGGCTTCGTGGCGGCGACGGAGGCGCAGAAGCACGGTGGTGGCCGCGACCAGCGACATGCTCCTCGAGGCGCAGGAGGTTGTGGGGCAGCTGCAACCTCAGACATCCTCAGGTGACTAAAGTCCCTTCTTCATCTCAACCACTAGGACGCGTATGGATGCGAGGGCTGGGCTTCGTGGCGGCGACGAGAGGCGAAGAAGCACGGTGGTGGCCGCGACCAGCGACATGCTCCTCGAGGCGCAGGAGGTTGTGGGGCAGCTGCAACCTCAGACATCCTCAGGTGACTAAAGAGTCCCTTCTTCATCTCAACCACTAGGACGCGCGTATGGATGCGAGGGCTGGGCTTCGTGGCGGCGACGGAGAGGCGCAGAAGCACGGTGGTGGCCGCGACCAGCGACATGCTCCTCGAGGCGCAGGAGGTTGTGGGGCAGCTGCAACCTCAGACATCCTCAGGTGACTAAAGAGTCCCTTCTTCATCTCAACCACTAGGACGCGCGTATGGATGCGAGGGCTGGGCTTCGTGGCGGTGACGGAGAAGCGCAGAAGCACGGTGGTGGCCGCGACCAGCGACATGCTCCTCGAGGCGCGGTATTGTCGGGCAGCTGCAACCTGAGACAACCTCAGGTGACTAAAGAGACCCTTCTTCATCTCAACCGCTGAGACGTGCGTGTGGGTTCGATGGCTGGGCTTCGTGGCGGCGACGGAGGGGAGCAGAAACACGGTGGTGGCCGCGACCAGCGACATGCTCCTCGAGGCGCAGGAGGATGTTGGGCAGCTGCACTCAGACAACCTCAGGTGACTAAGAATCCCTTCTTCATCTCAACCGCTGAGACGCGCGTGTGGGTGCGAGGGCTGGGCTTCGTGGCGGCGACGAACGGGCGCAGAAGCACGGTGGTGGCCGCGACCAGCGACATGCTCTCAGCGCAGAGGTTGTGGGGCAGCTGCAACTCAGAAACCTCAGGTGACTAACGAATCCCTTCTTCATCTCAAGCGCTGAGACGCGCGTGTGGGTGCGATGGTGGGCTTCGTGGCGGCGACGGAGAGGCGCAGAAGCACAGTGCTGGCCGCGACCAGCGACATGCTCCTCAAGGCGAAGAAGGTTTTCGGGCAGCTGCAACGTCAGATAACCTCAGGTGACTAAAGAATCCCTTATTCATCTGAACCGCTCAGACGCGCGTGTGTGTGCGAGGGCTGGGCTTCGTGGCGGCGACGGAGGGGCGCCGGAGCACGGTGGTGGCCGCGACCAGCGACATGCTCCTCGAGGCGCAGGAGGTTGTTGGGCAGCTGCAACCTCAGACAACCTCAGGAGACTAAAGAATCGCTTGTTCATCTCAACCGCTGAGACGTGCGTTTGGGTGAGAGTGCTGGGTTTCGTAGAGGGACGGAGAAGCGCAGAAGCACGGTGGTGGCCGCGACCAGCGACATGCTCCTCGAGGCGCGGATTGTCGGGCAGCTGCAACCTGAGACAACCTCAGGTGACTAAAGAGACCCTTCTTCATCTCAACCGCTGAGACGTGCGTGTGGGTTCGATGGCTGGGCTTCGTGGCGGCGACGGAGGGGAGCAGAAACACGGTGGTGGCCGCGACCAGCGACATGCTCCTCGAGGCGTAGGAGGTTGTTGGGCAGCTGCAAGCTCAGACACCCTCAGGTGACTAAAGAATCCCTTCTTTATCTCAAACGCAGAGACGCGCGTTTGGGTGCGAGGGCTGGGCTTGTGGCGGCGACGGAGGGGCGCAGATGCACGTGTGGCCGCGACCAGCGACATGCTCCTCGAGGCGAAGAAGGTTTTCGGGCAGCTGCAACGTCAGATAACCTCAGGTGACTAAAGAATCCCTTATTCATCTGAACCGCTCAGACGCGCGTGTGTGTGCGAGTGCTGGGTTTCGTGGCGGCGACTGAGGGGGCGAAACACGGTGGTGGCCGCGACCAGCGACATGCTCCTCGAGGCGCAGGAGGTTGTTGGGAAGCTTCAACCTCTGACAACCTCAGGTGACTAAAGAATCGCTTCTTCATCTCAACAGCTGAGACGCGCGTGTGTGTGCGAGGGCTGGGTTTCGTGGCGGCGATGGATGGGCGCAGAAGCACAGTGCTGGCCGCGACCAGCGACATGCTCCTCGAGGCGTAGGAGGTTGTGGGGCAGCTGCAGCCTTAGACAACCTCAGGTGACTAAAGGATCCCTTCTTTATCTCAACCGCTGAGACGCGCGTTTGGGTGCGAGGGCTGGGCTTCGTGGCGGCGATGGATGGGCGCAGAAGCACAGTGCTGGCCGCGACCAGCGACATGCTCCTCGAGGCGTAGGAGGTTGTGGGGTAGCTGTAGCCTTAGATAACCTCAGTTGACTAAAGAATCGCTTCTTTATCTCAACCGCTGAGACGCGCGTGTGGGTGCGAGTGCTGGGTTTCGTTGCGGCGATGGATGGGCGCAGAAGCACAGTGCTGGTCGCGACCAGCGACATGGTCCTCGAGGCGTAGGTGGTTGTCGGCCAGCTGCAACCTCAGACAACCTCAGGTGACTAAAGAATCGCTTCTTTATCTCAACGCTGAGACGCGCGTGTGGGTGCGAGGCTGGGTTTCGGGGAACCGCGACCAGCGACATGCTCCTCGAGGCGTAGGAGGTTTTCGGGCAGCTGCAGCCTTAGACAACCTCAGGTGACTAAAGTATCCCTTCTTCATCTCAACCGCTGAGACGCGCGTGTGGGTGCGAGTGCTGGGTTTCGTGGCGGCGATGGATGGGCGCAGAAGCACAGTGCTGTCCGCGACCAGCGACATGCTCCTCGAGGCGTAGGAGGTTTTCGGGCAGCTGCAGCCTTAGACAACCTCAGGTGACTAAAGAATCCTTCTTCATCTCAACTGCTGAGACGCGCGTGTGGTGCGAGTGCTGGGTTTCGTGGCGGCGATGGATGGGCGCTGAAGCACAGTGCTGTCCGCGACCAGCGACATGCTCCTCGAGGCGTAGGAGGTTTTCGGGCAGCTGCAGCCTTAGACAACCTCAGGTGACTAAAGAATCCCTTCTTCATCTCAACCGCTGAGACGCGCGTTTGGGTGCGAGAGCTGGGTTTCGTGGCGGCGATGGATGGGCGCAGAAGCACAGTGCTGTCCGCGACCAGCGACATGCTCCTCGAGGCGTAGGAGGTTTTCGGGCAGCTGCAGCCTTAGACAACCTCAGGTGACTAAAGAATCCCTTCTTCATCTCAACTGCTGAGACGCGCGTGTGGGTGCGAGTGCTGGGTTTCGTGGCGGCGATGGATGGGCGCTGAAGCACAGTGCTGTCCGCGACCAGCGACATGCTCCTCGAGGCGTAGGAGGTTTTCGGGCAGCTGCAGCCTTAGACAACCTCAGGTGACTAAAGTATCCTTCTTCATCTCAACCGCTGAGACGCGCTGTGGGTGCGAGTGCTGGGTTTCGTGGCGGCGATGGATGGGCGCAGAAGCACAGTGCTGTCCGCGACCAGCGACATGCTCCTCGAGGCGTAGGAGGTTTTCGGGCAGCTGCAGCCTTAGACAACCTCAGGTGACTTAAAAAAATTGTTTCAACCTTATAGTTTTTATGACCATATTTGTAGTGAGAAGTTTCTATTTATTTAGCGGACCATATTTTCTATTAGTTTGTACATAGAGGTTTCTTTGCGATCGTGACCTGTAGCATGTTCCGCGTGTAGGAGGTTGGTGGGGAAACTGCACCTTGAGCCAATTCTACGAGTTTTTAAAGAAATTTTTGCACCTTAATTGGTGTCTTAGTGTCTTTTGCTAAGAACGAATTATTGATGGAGAAAGGATAAGTTGTTTTTTATGTCTTAGTGGCGGATATCTCACGCGGATTTTTCACACTGAATACCTTTCCCTTCTTAGAGTTCGCTTAGACTTGCCTTATAGCAAGCATTACGATAAGGTCAGGTTACCATCACAGATTCGCGTTTAGTTTGAAGAAAATTTGTCTATAACCTAGGAGGCAATTCGTTTTCTAGACGTTTCCCAGGTTTTGCGTGCTACTGCTGGAGCAGGACACACAATACACACTTGCGTGGATAAAAATGACTTTATTGCATATTTCGCAATTGGTCCCGGCGGTGTCCGTTGCAGAGTCGCGTCTGCTGAGCGCGTTGCTGGCGGCGCAGCGCGCAGTGCTCGAAGGGCGCGAATCGGCGATGGACGGCGCGCCCCGGCAGCCCCTCATCCTCCTCCTGGCGAGCGGCCAGGAGATGTCTGAGCGCCAGAAGCTGCTGCACGCCGTCACGGCGGCCACCAGCGACCCCATCACCTCTGCGCCGCTCTACAGCCTGGCGTTCGGCCGCGACGCCGACTTCCACCTCCTGAAGCAGCTGTCGCTGTGCGGCAAGGGCTTCGCGCGCAAGATCTACGAGGCGGCGGACGCTGCGCTGCAGCTGCGCAACTTGTACCGGCGCGTGGCGTCGCCGCTGCTGGCGGACGTCACCTTCCACTACGCCGACGGCCAGGTGAGCACGACGCGGCGCCAACGCCCTGCCGCTGAGCGCAGGCGGAGGACGTCAAGTGTGTGTGTGTGTGTTGGCGCAGGTGTTCGCTGACGCAGGTGGCGTTCCCCGTGCTGCTGGCGGGGCCCGGAGCTGGCCGTGGCGAGCGTGGGCGTGGGCGTGGGCGAGGGCGAGGGCGCGGGCGCTGGAGCTGCGGGCGACGGTGCGCGGGCGGCGCGCAGGCGGGCGCCGCTGGAGAGGGCGGCGGCTGTGTGCGGCGCCTGGGCCACGGCAGGCGTCGTTCGTGGGCGCCTGCCGGCCTCACGGTGAGTGGGCGTGGCGGGGCGGGGTGGTGGGCGTGGCAGGTGTTATGAAGCTGTGCGTGTGTGGCAGGTGCGGCGGCTGCTGGGCGCGCAGACAGGGCGACGAGCAGGCGAAGGGCGGGCAAAGAAGAGCTGGCGCTGCGCTACGCCTTCTTGGATCGTCTGCTGGGACGGGTTCAAATCTGAAGATGGGATGTTGACTTTTGTTTATATGGATCATAATGCTCTCTAAACTGAAAAGGAATTTTGTAGTATCTTGTAGAAAATAAAATTTAATCACAACTAGTCTTTTCATATGAATAATGTGTATCCTAACAACTGCATCCTTCAGAAATATTATCTCTATATTCTTTTATGATTAAAATAAATCATTATTTTAGTAACTATGATCCTAAGAAGTAAACCATCGTATCTTACATCCATTGAGAGCCATGAATCACGTTTATTATAACTGGTGTGTTGTGGATTTTGTGGTTTCTTCAAGTCGTGACAATGAAAACGGATTATACATAATATTCAGATACATCCAGTGTTAAATCTTAAGAAAATAGATTTTGGTGAAATTCAGGCCTCTACTCATGTACTATCCATCATGGTCTTTCATAATAGATCTTACAAACGTGTGAAAGTGTATGTTGTGGGTCAAATAATCTCTTATTACCAATAAAATACACGACAAGCTATTTGGAATAATGGAATACATTGCCCCTGAACCGGTAATTCAACACTCAATACAATGTATTGCCGGAGTACGAGAATCCGAGCTGTGGATAAGAAAAGTTATTCACAGCTAATATTTTATCATAGACTGCACACTCAAGTATCTTTACTACACCTTACATTCCTTAAAATAGTAATCTACTCTGATATGCTAGTTTTGTGAACCAAAGTAGAAATTTTGTTCTGCGACCCAATCGGCTGTACATGCAAGAGGAAGTAAGCAGGTATCTCTCGATTCCATTGAAGAAGAAATCCATATGTAAGCTGTCCCACTTAATATTGGCGTCTCAGTATTCAGTCTAATTATAAATTCTCCACTTAAGTTAGTTACAGAAAATTGGGAGATAAATTTTGGCATAATATTCCAGATATGACAGTGTTAATTTCTACAGAAGTAGAACACTAAATTAAGTCAGGATTATTTATTACTAACCACTATCATAATGAATTTCACGAGAAGTGAGCACCAAGTGAAATTCAGGATTGTTTATTACTAACACTATATCTATAATAGAATTTCAGAATAACTATTCATTAAGTTTCCAAACATTCTAGAATGACCCATTAGAACCTTCTACCAGTGCACTACTTCCCTGCTAAATCCAGCATACAACAAATTTCATTTAAAGAAAAATCTGTCTTCAATTTTATAGTTTGTGGTAGACGCCGAAAAATTCAAATTTTAGCAATTTTCAGATAATGGAAGCCAGTCATTATGAAAATCGGACCTGTACCACCTATAGAAGTGTATTTACTCTATTCATTACAAAAGTAAAGAAAACGGTTATTAGCAAACGTTTTGAGAAAAGTTTGAAAATATCTGATGATATACTTAAAGTATTCATTTTTTTAAGAATTTGAAAGCTTGAACTAAAGTCTGATGGACAGGAGTTAACCAAGTTTAAGTTCTATGCGTGGTTTGACCTTTAGTAGTGTTCTACAGACGGACGGAAGTTTTGAAATACATTTCGGTATCAGAGGTCCTCATTCAGTTAAATAAAATGTCTAGTTCTAACATGAATCTAATACCTTTTCAAGAAATCTCACAAAAGAGTGCACTTGGTGAGTAGTAACTAGAATGTATTCTTTAATGAAATAAAAATGTAACATCAATTTGGCCACTCTTTGGCCTCAGATAGATTGTTGCTTCTAAGGATTTATAATTATTGGAATTTATGCTTTAAAATGTTAAATTATCTATTTTCAGATTTGACAGTCGTTGAATAATTACACTTTCCCTAATGTAGTGACTTCATCATGTACGCCATCTAAAACATTAAAATTCTGACTGCTTGCAAAGGAAATGTAGCTTCTGGCTAAATTACGCCAGATACGCTAACAACGAAGCAAGCAGTAGAAGTTTCACGTAGATAACAACTTTCACAATATCATGATTTAAATACACACGCAGTCAAATCTGTCTGGAACATCCCCCAACTATCAGACAGCTGTGATGTCATAACAGTGCCTTGTACAAACTACTAGTTTCATGCATTTCATGTATCACAACACTTTGAGAAGGAAGTTGCGATGTGGGGGCACTTGCACTGAACAGGGTGCATATTTGGTTGGGAAAGCTGCCTTGAATAGGGCTGCAGAGCTGTGGGCAATGCGGCATGGTGGCCGCGGGGTGAGCTTAGACCCCGTCGGCTTGCTGGCTGGGGAGGCAGAGCAGCTGGAGATGACGTAGTTCCGTCAGCCGGGCCGAAATGCGCCAGAAACGGACCTGTTTCTTCGTTCTTGGGCTCGTCCGTAGGACGTCATGTGGTATTGCGCAGCGCGTGGCATAGATGTGCAGGCCACGGAGGCCGGGAGCTGGCTGGCGTGTTCGATCGGGACGTGGGCTGGCGCCTTTCGGCAACTGCGCGTGCTGTTGACGATTACATCCACACCGCAGGGGTTAGTAATTTATTAGGCAAGCGGTTGTATTGAGACTATAATGTTCCTCATCATAAAGGTCAGTTTATTCTGTTTATTATAAATTAATGTATTAGGTGTCGGAGCATATTGGAAATAAAATTCAATGTATTAGCTGTTCTCGTCCAAATCAAATTCTTGCCCCTTAATGACATACAGACGTAGAGGAAGAAAGAATAATCTATTCATATATATATATATATATATATATATATATATATATATATATATATAGGGAGAGAGAGAGAGAGAGAATATCTTAAATCTTATTAAAGTCAAACATAATATCAGAATTTTTGGCAACATACTCATGGCATGACATTAAAGAAAAATTAATAAGTTACCATGAACTATGAAGTACCTTCATACCATTATGAATTAGACAAATTTCAAATTATATTGCCGAAATACACCAAGAGCAACAGACAACAATGGTCAACAATTAAAAAATTAATAAATCTTATTCTATATTCAAGTATTAAACAACAGTTTCTCCATCACACCTACATCAGTTTCAAAACTCAAATTTTCTTGCAGAACAACTAGAAAGAGTCTTTTACACCGAATCCTGTAATAGATCAACTTTTAATGCTGTGATATTGAGTTTTATCTTTTCTCCCCATTATTCAGGTCCTTCAGAAAGATCAAAAATTTAATATTCACAAAACTTCTGAATGATTCTATTTCAAGCAAAACAAATTAAAGAAGTTTAATTATGAGAATTACTAACGTACCCGTGCAGAACTCTCGCATGTTAAATTCCACCTTTTCCCATTCTTCCTTTTCATATAAAGAGGAAGTTGTTAACAAAAACGTATTTATTTGTTTAAAGAATTTAAAAATGTAAGTTCGTTCAATGTATATAAATTTAAAATTAAAATAAAAACTATAAGACTGACGTTTCAAACGAATTTGAATAAAGGGTTATTCAGTATTATATACAAGTTCTTAGAATAATTCACATTTCAGCAAAACCAACATTAGATGTAATTATAGAATCATCCTTGAGGAAGTTAAAGCTTTTCGCTTTCCTCATTAGTCACATAAATATTACAAAGGTTTTTACGGTCGAAAGCTACGTCAAGTTGTCCGTGCAAAAGCACGATCGGAGCGGCTTTCAGCTTTTCTCTTTGGAATTATTACTTTAACTATTGCCAGAAATGAGAAATACCCATTAAGTCATTCCTAGGTTATCAGTATTAATTAATTTCCTTACAGTAGTGTTGCAGATTCTGCAAGTCTCTACAAACAGGTAAGGGTATTGTCAAGATCACAAAATGCAACAAAATGTATTTATTGGCTGTAAAATGTAATAGGCCTGCAAAATGTACTAACCTTTCTTTATAGCTTCAGACCTCAAAATTCCAGATTATATACCCCTACAACGCTTTGTTTAGGGTTATTCAACTAAATGGGTTTTGATGGTGCTGGAGATATTTGTGTGTTGCATTTGACATGAATATAGCACATTCATTTTCAACAAATAATTCATGTTTTTAAATGAAAAGTGTCATCCGCCTCAAGTGGATTCTCTTCCTTTAGAGACACTCATTATGAAGACTGAAATAATATAGGGACGATTTTATTAACATGACAATACAACATGAGATGAAGTAGTAATATCTGGAATATGTATGCTGTACCAACTGTATTTTAATTTCAATGATTCATCACAATCAGTCATTTTATAATAAGTTAACTAGCACATTTGACGTTTAGATATTTTTAACCTGCTCAGAGAAGTTTACAGTACTTAATGTAATATGAGAATGGTACGTAGTACCTCCTAGTTTTCTTGAAAATGTTTCAGTTTGTCCAAGATATAAATTGCGCTGTTGAATGTACTAGGGGAAAGTATTAATACAACAATTATTTCTCAGCATTTTCAATGTGATATCACGACTAACCCTTTGACTTTAAAGTTTCGAATCACAGGTGGTAACGAAAATACTGGCGTAGGTAAAACAATCTGATTCTTTCAGACACTTAGGAGAATATTCCCTTTCACCACACAATCATCCATTCTGTTTCAATATTATTTCTTTCTTCTTTTCAGACAAGACAATAAAGATGTAAGAGCTCTTTCATCGAAGTTTGAATTCTTCGGCTCTCTGACATTGCCTTTCAGTACTGAAGTTGCATTACAAACATATGGGACGTGGGATCCAGAAATTCGGCTAATAGATTATCACAGATACTCTTTTCCCAAACATCGTAAGAATTGAAACTTGAAACATGTGGTCTGTTTCTATACTTTCCCTCTACAAAGGTGCAGTTGCAATCCATGACAAAACGATAAATGAACGGTTATACTAAACACATTAAAAACAATCTTCATCAGTATCAAACATCTACTAATACGTACTTCTAGTTGTTACTGCAAGATCATTTAGGTTTGTTTTGCACGATCTTGAATTATTAGTCATGCAAATAACTTTTCATCAGTCAGCGCAAACGTTGCTGGTGTTCACAGAAGCATAAATACTCATTAAGACAAAGTAATCCCTAAACCTTCAGGCGTGATGTCACAGAGCATATAGCCTCAGCGCCGAGGATGTAATACAGCTGGTATTGGACAGAATCGTAAACGGACTGTAGCTGCCAGACCAGCAAAAATATAATAGAAAGTTCAAATTGATAAGACTGACTGCCATAGAGGAGTCGTAAAATGTATCTGCTACTGAAATAATACGGAGATTATTAAATTATTTCTTGCAATTATTTTCTTTACTCGAACTAGTACATTTTGATGCACTCCTAAATCATAATGTAATATCTGAACTGAAAATGTCAAAAAGTAAATTATTTTGTAAAGATATTAGGTTTATGACTTGAAAATGGCCCATATTACTCCCGGAACTTTAAAGAAGCTAACACAAAAAATGTCTTCTTTTTTACATTTTGTTGCGTTAACTCACGAACCAACGCGTCTCCTAAGCACTTCATGATGTTAGGCGCTATTAGAATAATCCTCCGCCAATTTCTACATATAATCTACAGGTAATCCACCATTACAGTGAATATTTATATGTTCTGTCCGTCGTCTCGTCGCGATCTGTTGTCGAAGACCATGAGTAGCATCTGCTGTTTGCGCCTCCACCGCGCTCCTGCGGCGACTACTGTGGCCAGAGTTGGGCGGGAATGTGGTTAGAAGGTGGGCTAAGCACACCGCCTTCACGGGGTTGGGCTAGCCCTTGTCAAAACGCCAAACCGTTTTGTTTTAATTGATGCATGCGATCGACGGGTATCAAGACTCGGACCGCCTTGGTGAAGACAGCGACTTTGGTCTGCACCTCACGTGTCATCGTTCAATTTCTTCAGTGCTGTAATTCCAACGCTCTTGTCTCTTTATATGTTAGTTCATGGGTCAGTATTAATTTACAATTATTTACAGTATAAATACTTTTACCTTTCCTTATTTACATATTAGGTAATTTATAAATCCTTCATTTTTATTTTCTTACTTTGAAGGCTTTCTGACGAGAAGGCGATTATCCCCTTACGCCTTTGTAAGGAAATTCGGAAGGGAAGAATCGTGCACTTGAAAAACAGCAATTTAATAGGGACACTCTTCTTGACGATTCCGGAAAAAAAATTAAATATCCTGTTGCTATAAGTTGAAAAAATATTCCTAACATTTGCAGTAACCAGAATCCATATTTTAAGAGTTCTTGATACTACCGAAAAAATCGTCTAACAATCCAAACACTGTGTGTCCATCATGGTCCTTGCTGGCACTAAACTCTCCTGCCGATGTACTTCCAAATTGATACTCCTAAGACAGTCTGAACAGAGCAGGAGTAGTTTTGAGCGGATATTCTCCAGTTCTAGACGTTTCTTTACATGAAGCAAGTATTTACGTTTATATGTCTCTACCCAGATTTGTAATAACGCAGAGTATGGAAGGTTAACTGAGAATATGATTTCGGATCTCAGAGAGTAAGAGGAAACAATTCCTTTGGTTGAAAACATTTTTGTATGTTTATGTAGTTGGAAAATATGGCGGAGCACTTATAAATATTGCAAGAAAGAATGCTTTAGAAGAACCACTAAGTTTAAATTTGATTTTGTTTTATCTCGCGTTTCTTTACATGGAATTTTTAGTGATACCTAAATTGTACAGATTAAAATATTATGAAGATACGTAACAAATTGTAGAATATGAAACCGTGTGTGCTTTATGACCATTTGATTACATTACATTTACAACTCTTCTTAAACATCATAGATTTTCGAAATTGTATTTCATCTTTATTCAACCATTTCATTGATTGAGAAATCCCATTCAATTTAAGATCATATAAAGGTCAGAAGTAGTCGTTTTGGCAATAAACATATATAGGAAAATCACACTAAACTAAATTGCACTTGTGTAAAATCGATTGCTTAAACAGTTTGCCAAGTAGTGATTTTCACAGATCATATTCTAACTCAGTTTAGTACCAGCAAAACAGTGCATTGCGGTTGACTACCGAACAGGGCAAATGTATTCCATCAAATTGCTTTGTCATTATTTGTGGCAATAAATTATTACGACCCTACATACGCTACGTTTTGTAATATCTATTATGAAATACCCTGATGGAGATAGTAACATGGTAAGAACTGAGTTAATTAAGATCTATTTCTACGATTTCCAACACTGCTCAGCTATCTGAATATTGAAGCTAAAAGTAGTCCGTTTTCCCTATTGTACGACCAGAAGCGTTCTGATAATCGCATGTACTAGCGACCAGTTATATTGAACCGGTTTTATATGTGAGTCTCTCTTCAATGGGTCTTTGAAGGATACGCCAGTTTACTTCTCTCTTATGTGACTGCCAAGTTACATGTATAAATAAATGATTTATTTATTCATAAAAAGAATATAGAGTATATTAACATTTCGAATAATGCAGGTTATTTATGGCATACACAGTCTCCATGAAAAGATCAGTTGCGAATAGAATTTTATGTCTACAAGATACTACAAATTTATCGTTTAGTTTAAGAGAGTTAACTTAAGATCCATAAGCAAAGTCATCTTCCCATCTTCCAGATTTAGACTCCGTCCCAGCAGACGGGCCAAAAGACGTAGCGCAGCGCCAGCTCCTCTTGCCCCGCTCCTTCGCCTGCTCGTCGCCCCATCTGCGCGCTCCAGCGGCTGCCGCTACAGCTTCGCTTTACCGCCCACTCCTCCCGCCCGCCACCTCTACGTGAGAACACGCTGAGCGCTCCTGAGCGACGCCTGCTGCGGCTCCGGGCGCTGCACGGCCGCCGCCACTCTCCAGCGGCGCCCTTGCGCCGCCGCCCGCGCACCGTCGCCCGCAGCCCAGCGCGCGCCCTCGCCCTCCCGCCCACCCGCCCACGCCCGCCGGCCAGCTCCGCCCCCGCCAACGGCACGGGAACGCCTGCCTGCGTCGAGCCCCCGCCTCCACCTGCGCCAGCACACACGCCGGCGTCCTCCGCACGCGCTCTGCGGCAGGGCGTTAGCGCCGCGTCGTGCTCACCTGGCCCGTCGGCGTAGGAGAGTGAGCGATCCGCCAGCAGCGGCGACGCCACGCTACGCCGGTACAAGGTTGCGCAGCTGCAGCGCAGCGTCCGCCGCCTCGTGCGATCTTGCGCAGAGGCTGCCGCGCCGCGCTGGCTACTTCAGGAGGTGGAAGTCGGCGTCGCGGCCGAACGCCAGGCTGTAGAGGCGGCGCAAGAGGTGTTGAGGTCGCTGGTGGCCGCCGTGACGGCGTGCAGCGGCTTCTGGCGCTCGGGCATCTCTGGCCGCTCGCCGGGAGAGGATGAGGGCTGCAGAACGCGCCGCCCATCGCCGATTCGCGCCCTTCGCGCACTGCGCGCTGCGCCGCCAGCAACGCTCAGCGGACGACCCTGCGGCGGACACATGGGACCGAATTGCGAAATATTCAATGGGGTGTTTCACTTAAGGGTGTGTATGTGCGATCACTGTCAGAGCGGCAGCACGCAAAGCCTAGAAACGTCTAGAAAACGAATTCCTCCTAGGTTATAAGACAAATTTTTCTTTAAAATAAACGCCAGATCGGTGGTGATAACCTCACCCTATCAATGAAAATCACTTGCCATAGGCAAGTCTATGCGAACTCTAAGAGGCAGAACATTCTGTGTGACATGCGCGTGAGATATCCGCCTGGACTTAAAAACAACATCCTTTTCATCAATCGATAGTTGCTCTTGCGAGAAGTAGGCCTTAATTGGTGAAAAATTTCTTTTAAAGACTCGTAGGAATTGGCTCAGGGTGCAGTTTCCCGAAAAATCAGCCTCTGATTGGGGACATGCTACAATTCGCGATCGCGAAACCCTCTTTATTTGACAGATAAAAAATATGGTTCGCTAAATAAATCAGCATTTTTTCACTACAAATATGGTCACAAGAACTATGAGGTTTGTAACATTTTTTTAAGTCACCTGAGGTTGTCTGGTTGCAGCTGCGAGAGAATCCACGCCTCGGGACCATATTGTGAAGCACCACCGTATTTCCCGAGCCCCTCAAGCTAGCTCCTGAAGTAGCCCTCGCACCAGCGCGTCTCAGGAGAACGTCAGCGAAGGCGTCGCCCTCACCAGCTCGACAGGGTCGCTGGCAACACCCTCCTTCCTGCAGATGGCCGAATCATAGAATCATAGCCAACACGTAAATGAGTATGTAATGCATATATACATGTATATAACCACATAACACCATATATCATTTTAGAAACTAATTGGCAGTTTATAGACAATGATTATATGACAAAGGTGGTTTGTGTGTGGTATCGTTTGCCAATTCTCGGAAGGCAGACGCATCAATATTCAAGAATAAGATGAGCTGTTGAACGCGCGCCAACGCGCACTGAATACAATCCGAAAATGAAACTACGAACTATATCCGTAAGGGAGCGTCTCGGTGGTATGCGACACCGAGTCGGAAAAGCTTTCTTTTCTGAAGTAACAGCTGAAGTGAGGACCTACGATCACGAGAAGCGGCACCTCGAACTACTACGGACTTCAGGACTGCATCTACGATAAAAACTCTTCAGACATTCAGTGTTACTCATATACAAGGCATTAAACAATTCTCAGGAAAAGGATTGAAGTATAGTAGTCATTCAAAATCTTTTATAAGAAGTGTAGGAATAGCATGAAACTAACGAGGCCATTCATTTCTTTTCTTTGCAGTTTTTCTTATTTTATATTTGCTCTTCTTATACGATAGACTCCGGTTGTCGTGTTGTAGATTCTTAAATATAGGTTAAAAGCTGGTTGCATTCAAAGAATGAAGGTAGCAACGGAAGAGCAAGGACGACCGTATTGGGTTGAACAGCACGGTTCTGCAGAGGGCGGCTTTGCCCGACCGAGCACAAGGACAAGGACACCGAGCGACTGGAGAGTCGACGCCGTATCATTCGCCGTGAAAAGACACAGTAAGGTCGTACCAGCAGAACAATTTGTAGATATTAGAAGGGAATAATTTGTTTCAGAAAGAAAGTATTAGTACAGGTTCTTTATACCGATATTCTGGGAAAAAATAGAATCAATCTTTCAAAGGAAAACTTAGCTAATTGTAAAAGGATTGCAACTAGAATTTGACTGGAATGATTAGTCAAAGTTTTTAAGTATTCTTTGAAATTGATTTAAATGAGAGAGAAAGGAAATAGTGTAGTTAATTATTTGAAAGTATAAGTTGTTTCTTTTTTTCAATGAAGTAAAATTCTTGTATATGTAAAGTGTTTTATGTTCATTGACTGTAATAGCAGATTTAATTAGAATATACTTAAGTAAAACTAAATGATTTGACTTGGGTTTCTAACTGTAAATCATTCAATCCTGACCAGCCCCACATGACCTGATCCCCGCTATTCTAACATGTATTTTTATTTTGCCCCACCTTGACATTTCTGAAGCCTTCGCGGAGGGTGGAGTCACAAAATATATTACTTTGTGCTTCTTCATGCTCAGTTCAAATATGACGCTTTTGTTCTAATTATTTCTAACTGTTAATTCTAAATTTGGTTTTGTACTCTGCCTGCTGCAGTTTGCTGTCATTGCATTGAATGACCAACGTCCCAGTCTGAGATCCATGCTTTGGCATAAGCGGGTGACTCTCTGGTAGAGAGAGAAGGAAATGGGCAGAAATATCCACTTTCGCTCCAGAAGCAGTTTAATGATGTGTCATTATTCTCCACATCGTACTAGATCTGGTGAAAAATAGCGTTTTTAAAATTAAATACATCAAGATACTTATTACTTATTATCTCTTATATATTTATAATTTCTTTCTTGTATTTTAAAGAAAATGTGGTCATTAATCACTTCCTCAAGTCTATAAGCTTGTGCATGTGCTGAATGTTGAAAGGGAGTTGTCGCATTAGGACGCACCTCAGGCAGCCCCCGCACGCCGTCACCAGGGCGAGTCTGCGCTGCGCCTCCCGTCAGAGCTCCACTGCGCCAGCCTCCCCCGGCGCCAGGCGCTGCACCGACGCTGCTGCACCAGTCGGCCCGCCTCCTCCCTCCTCAGCCCCCTGGCCAGGCCTCACTCACCATGGCGAGCGGGTCGTCGGGCCCTCCGCCCGCGTCGTCCACTTCGTTGTCCACTGCCCGGGCTTGGCCACCCGCACCAGCGTCAGGGGCGACCGGTCCCGGACGCGCCTCCACCAGCAGCCGCTGCACTGCACCCCTGCGGCACCAGTCTCCAGCTGAGTGGGCGCGGGGTGTGAGGAATGGGGGCGTGTAGGAGTGGGCAGGGCTCTCACCTGGCCCAGGTCAGGCATGAGGCGCAGGCTGGTGGCGGCGCGCTCGCGCGCCAACGCTACTCGTGGTGCAGTTGAGCGACCTTATACCGCGATGCCGCCCCGGTGATGAACCCCTCACCGTGAAAGGTGGGCGTGGCGCGCGCTCTACTGCACGTGCGCCGCCTGCTGGTGCTTCGCTGTAGTGCCCCCTCGCGGCGCTCCATCACACTCACAGGAAGGTGGGGGCCTCGGCAGTTCTACAAGCAAACACGTTGATTCCGGTCTTAAGTGCATTACTGGTATTAAACGGTAGCCCCTCTTTATGTTACAGTTGAATTGTTAAAATTACTGGTTGGCAATTTAGAATACGGCTTGCAGTTTACTTATTTTCGCGCGTTCTGGGAGCAGAGTGTTTGCCGACCTGTCCAATTAAATATTATATCGTTAGATAAATGTAAATTATTATATAGAGTAATATGAGCATAAATGATAAGCATTACCTCAGATGGTTTTGTATTTTGCGGTTATTGGAAAGAACAGAGGCAGAAAAATGCTCGTCTGCAGCAATAAATGTCGCATGTTGACCTTTGACCTAATTCATCACACACTTCATTTGTGTCAGCATTGCCAGCATTTATCAGCGGAATAAAGGGTTTGGTGGGACCAACTGAGAACTGCTTCTAACGCGCTATAATATTAGCGTTGCGTAGTTCCTTTTCCGCGCAAACTATTCAAACGCCCAGCGGTCAGGAGCTGCCCCAGCTCCTGGAGGAGGATGAGGTGATGGGACAGGGTGGACAGGCGAGGAGACGGACGAGGTGGGCAGTCGATTGAGGGAGACGGACAGGGGAGGGAAAAGATCGATTGAGAGACGGGCGAGGAGAAAGGTAGGTGAGGGCGGGCGGAAGGAAAAAGATCCGGTGAGAACAGGCAGGAAGGAAGCAGTGATTGAGAGACGGACGAGGAGAACGATCAGTTGGGAGACGGGCGAGGAGGAAACGATCGATTGAGAGACGGACGAGGAGAAACGTCGGTGAGAGACAGACTGAGGAGAAACGTCATGATTGAGGGCAGACGAGGAGAAACGGGCAATTGAGAGACGGAGAGGAAAGATGGAAGGAGGTGGAGAGGTGGAGTTTACCTGATCTCCGGCGGCGAAAGATCCGCCTCGACAGTCCCCTCTTAACCACCAGTTTCTGGCAAAGTAACGTGATGTGCCGTCAAAGGCCCAGTACGCTTTCCTACTCCTGTCTGCAATGGAGGAGCCTTTCTGCATGACCTGGCGGTTCAGTGCTTTAGAGTTGCACAGTTGCACCACTTAGATAATCCAAAATATAAACTTAAGATTCATTTGTTTTAGTATTCAGTATTATAATATAACCAATATCTATATATGTAAATCATTTGAACGAGAGCGTCTAACTATTCTCTCCAGTGTCAACGCGCGATGACTGAGTAATACTTGTCCCGATCTTGGCTCTTGAAAGCTTGTATTACAAGGTTTACTGTTTTACTCTTTGGCCTTCGGTTTAACAAACGACAAGCGAAAACTTTTGGGTCGGGCAACCAGTGGGTGGCGCTGTGGGCGCTGCGGCGACCTAGAAAGTCTCAGAGGAATACAATATTCTATCTAATTCGTTGCATCATGTGTTTTGAATCCCCTCTTGTTAATGAAAATACAAATTCATTTCAATTGTATTGACATTTAACGCGTATAGTGTTTATAAATCTGTTTTCGTTTGATTTCGATTCATGATTCAAAATGTACTCTAGATACTTTGTGCATGTTTCCGTTCTGCAAGGATCACTTTTCTACCTTCCACAGTGAATTCATATTTTATATTCCCCCTGCAGGCCAGTTAGAGTCCATTACAATAGAACAACGCTTTGGTGGGTCGAACGCGCGCGCGCGTGTGTGTGTGTGTGTGTGTGTGTGTGTGTGTATTTTTAATTTGGAAATTACACTTTCCGTCAATCGTGGAATCACAACCTCCCAGTCTGTTGAGGCACCTGGTCGTCACGAGGTCATGGCGGTTTCCTGCGCTTCTGGCGTGCGAGTACGAACGTTCGTTCACAGTAAAGGGAGTTTAAGCGCCATTCGTAAGGTAGGAACGTTATGCAGTACCAGTCACGTGACGAACCTTTCAGTCAGAACGTCTTACCTACGGCCCCAAGATACAACAATCAACCTTCGTAAATGAATTTTGCTTGTGAGTCTGTACGGTCACCTTACAAACAGCAAAATGTCTGCCTAAAAACAGAAAACACATTTTACATCTCCTTCTTTATATTAAGTAGTTTACAATTGTGCCCACCGTCCATACAGCAGAATTAACGTGAAGTGTTGGAAGGTATCAGGAAGAAATTCGCTAAAAAGAAACTGATATACAGCCGGCTTATAGCGTTTCCATTCATTGCATTGAAAACCACCTAGTGCAGGACAGAAGCAATCATCGCTCCGCAACAATGCTGCCCACACGCGTGAAGGGCAGCTACAGATAGAAACGGATTCAAGGAACTGGAGTCAGGGCTTATGCTCCCACGCAATTAATTATACAGCTGTTCTTGGTGTCATTGAGTGGAACTCAAAATAATAATTTTGAATAGCCAATCGTAGTTATAATTTTTATGAAGTCTTTTGGCCATTCTTACTTTGTGAATTCATAATTAGTAACGTGTGATTTCTTTATTTAAAAACTAAAAACTTCAAATCGTATGAATCGTAATTTCATTATTACGACATTTGCCTGTGATCGATAATTACAAAGTTTTAATGACCGAAGGCTTCTGTAGAATTTGTTTAGTTACTAAAAAAAAAACAGCTTAGACGACACTTTAAGTAAATATATAGGCGTGCGAAAGCATTCTTGTATATATATTTGAATGATTTTGTAGGATCCACTATTTTTATTTTTACTTTGTAGCGTTTCGGGGGTGGGGCATTACTAAAAGGCTTAAGTTCTAAATAACACTGGATTTGTTAATATGAATTATTCAAGGTTAAATTTCGGAGAAACAATCCCAGTTTTCCAAACTTAGTATAAATCACAAACATTATCTTCACTTCTTGCAAACACATTTCTTGCCAAACATAATATCTCCATCATTCAAAGTATCCTGCGTGACGAAAGATCCTCAATTATATTACAATTTCACCACGAACCTAAATCAACCTGGATAACTTCCGTGCCTAACCTCACAATGGCGGTGCGCTGGACTGCACTGACCGCGTCATCGGTGCGGTAATTAACCCTGAGTCCAATGTCGATGTGCAGATGAACGCAGTTCTAGCCACTGGTGCGCCCTAGCGGTCGAATGGAACACAAAGCTGCCATGAGTGCACTTTGGGTGCGCACTAAAGTACGAACGAATGAAAAACACTATTGGGTATAACCTCTCGTACTCATAACGGGCTTGCTGTTTTAAATTATTTAAATATTCTCAGGCCTATTCAGCATTTCAGACTGCATACTCATCGCGAGGGCTACGATCAAGCATCCATTGCAGCACCTAGATTTATTGCATCTCTTTACTCATAATTTTAGTTTAAATATTTCACCACTAGCCTACTCTTTGATATATTATACAATTTCTTTGTTCAACTTAAAATGTTTTGTTTTTTTGTTTCAATGCATAACGCAATTCTTTAAAATCTTCTGAACGTTTATTATTACGCCGCAGGAAGTCGTTGTGAAACGTGATCAATAGATTTTAAAGGATGTCTCTTTGCATGGTACTAAAGCTTCCTCACCAATATACTGCTGTAGTACAGCGAAATTAAATATAAGCATTAAAGCATAAAGCAAAACTTCTTAAATTATTGCGTTTTCTATGAGGAGAACCCGCCAGTGAACACTCATTTCCGAGGCCCGAAAGGAAACTGCATCAGGAATCACTGTAGTAGACGTCAGTTGCTGGGACTCGTCAGGTAAGTTCTCCATAACGCCCTTCGCCGAGATTGGGCATAGCGGTGAAAGGACTTCAGACCGGATTTCCCAGAACTTTAATGTCACCACGCTAAAAAGAGCATGAATTCAAGGAAGGCATCATAGAGATACCTTTGAAACACCACACGTTTATCACTTTGGTGGATGGTCAGGATTTATTAGAATGATCAGTTTTTCTTTTCAAGATTTATTAATATAGTTTCTCATAGTCAACGTTGCGGTACATTTATATTAATAAATGTTTCTTCAAAAGAAGGCCATTATCACACCCTCTTAGAGCAATCAGTTGCACAGTTTGGAAGAATGTTCTTTACATGTTTAATTTTTCTCAGTTTCTGTTACATATCAAAGGTGAAAAAAGTTGCAAGAGAGGGTGATATAGTTTGATTAATGGTATTTTTGTCAACTAATTTTGACATAAATTCATATGAAAAAATAACAAATTTTGAATTTGATATTCCAGTGGCAATATGTTCGAGTGCTGAGATTAGTTTTCCCCAAGATATGTCTGAAGCATTCTGGCATATTTTTCACATTTGTAAACAATGTGGACGATAAGTAATAAAAATTAACCAATTATATCAGTTTTAAAATTTCAAATTATTCAGTTTATATTCTGCAATCTCTTTGAAAGGGGAAAACTCTTCTTTAGTAAATCTTATCCATCATTAAAAATTATATTTCATAACTCAGACTATCTAAATTTACTTGAAATTCCCATAAATACTTATATACAAATTGTATTTATAAATAACGATTTAACAGTAAATAATATTTCCTTATTATATTGACTTTTTTAACACTTTGTATGCAATGATAACTTTCAAAGAAAGCAGTAAGAAGATATCTCTACATGGTTCAGAGACGAGTATTTTCATTCTGAATCAATTAGACATTTTAAATCCTTTAACTTCAAATCAGCTCGAGGAAGAATATAATTAAAGCAATAAGAATATTGCAAGAATCGTTTGATAGACAGTGAGACATACACACCAAGGTAATCAAACCCACAACCAACGAATATCTCAGTGCACGGGCTCTTCGCACATAAAAACACACTTTGTGCAGAATAACCCGTGTAGATATCTTTTTCTTTAACAGAAATTTTTGAAATACATTTTTTCATGACCATGTTCTTACAAACCCTATCAGGTTGGAGAGAAAAGTAATACAGGATAAAACTAACAACAGCCTACATTATTGAAATAATTGCGAATCAATTTCTCTATGGTTTACTAATTTAGATTGTCACGAAGGGTCATAATGCTTCCTTCATTAAATCAACTATACTCACGACAATTGTTTCGTCCCTCTCAAATAATACACTCCAGGGTGCAAACGTCAAACTGAATAAGTTTCTGCAACACAAAATTTACAAGACATGAATAAAAAGCCAAATGCTTAAGGGATAGAGTTGCTTCTAATGCCACCAAACTTTCTCATGAGTTACTTTCTCCAGGTAACGAATCGCCCAGCTTCTTTGTTTTCGCCTCAGCCCCTTCCGCTACCATCTATCGGCGATTAAATTGATACGAAGCCTTTCCGCAGTAGCTACCTTCGGGACAAGTTTCAAAGAAGAACATTCACTTGCGTTTCCAGATCTCACGCCCAGGTAGCCCCAGGTCCATCTTAGTGGAACAATCATTACCGTTGTTCCCCATCATTTAATTTGTTCCAGCGTGTGGAGACTCCGGTACTGCCTGGATGTGGAAATCTGTGCACGCAAACGGCCCGACAAAACATTTGGCGAGGTTGCAGGCGTTCCTGCCTTCTGGCAGGACCTTCTGGCCCAAAGGCATGTTGTGCCAGCGGGGTTGGGATAAGGGTTCGCGCCCCAGGTGCCACCCGGGGTTTAATTCCTCCCGGTAAGGGACGCGTACGTGATGGGCGTGCGATAGACATGCTAACACGGGAGCGTATACATAAATGGAACCGGACCGTCAAGAATTTAGAGCAATATAGGCATGATGTTTGGGCATCGGACGCACCTATTCACTAATTATAATTCCCTCTTCACTGAGATCTAGCTAGGTCGCTGGCGATAACAGATATTTAGTTTTAGTCGAACCAGTAAAAAACTATATGACGTATGGGAGAAAATGGGAAAGAGATGGCAGCAGGAAGGGGAATGGAAAGCTGAAAAGATAACCCTGACAAAAGGAAGAGGAGACATAAGAAGCATGAGAAAGCCTATGCCATGTTAGCACCACTTGGTATTCGTTGTAAATGTTTCATTAGTTTATCATTACAATTAAAATCTTTATTGCATGAAACCATAAAGAACTTCCATCTCTAATATTGAAACATACTAACTGATACAATTATTAGGCGATTCAATCATGCCCATTTCAAATTTCTAATAACATGGGCGCCGGAAAAGGTTACAATAAAATTTTAACTATTATTACTCTGATAAAAAAGCCAGAATATTATCCGCTAGCTGGGTGATGGGTCGTCAGAAATGTCGCTATTATCTATTAATAGCCGATTGCAATCTGCCATCTATACCAGAATGGCAAGTCTAAAACAGATTATTCTAGCTGCCTTAGCTACTTATCTAGCTACTTATTAGCTTGAATTGACCAATGAAAATCATTTTATCTCACTACTTTCAAGAGAAACTTAATGTTATTTCCTATCAAATGCAGCAAATTAAAATGAAAAAATTTACAAAATTTTGTAGATCATGACCTGAATTCAGACCTTATACGGCGATTCTGGTCTTGCGTGCTCTTGGTTGGTGCTACCTCAGAAGGAACGCCTTCCGCTTCTTTATTTGAAGTCCAAGTCAATTACCACGGAATCTTCTTCTCTACTTTGAAAACGAACACTGCCGATTCACCGCTTCTTTCAAATATTTGTTTTCCAGCTCCACTATATTGTGTCCCGATGCCCGTTCTCACCATATAAATATAGTTCATGTGATTCTCAGCAAAACAAATCTCTTAGTTCTATCTTCGTTTATAGCAAGAAAATATACGAAGTCCGGTATCGTTTGTGAACCGCATACATTTATAAGTTCAAGAATGATTAGAGACTCAAATCAGAAAAAACTCAAGTCTTATTTGGATTGCACAGCAAAATATTCAGAACTCGACACGTTCTAAATGTTATAAGTATCACAAGTTCATTCAGGTTCTGCCACGAAAATATTCAGGTCCAGATATAGCCCTCAAGTCCAATTCTTATCTACAAAAAATCTTCAAAGTCCAAACTTAATGTTAGACCCCAGGAATTTTTACAAATCCTAACATGCACCAATTAATCTATTCGCGAGCAGACTGCTCACCATCACGACATGCGACCGAATGATTTTCCTCCCTTTCCATATACCTGATACCTCACTCTCTTATTTTCGACAAAATGCCCAAACTTCCATTTTAATAATCAGTCGGCGCTTCTTCAGCAATCACAGTCTCTTATGAAAACTTTTCCTACTCACCGCCACCTACGGGTCAGATGAATCTTTGTTTATCTGACAACCGACGTTATTACTAAAAAACAATGTATATTATTTACCTAACCATTTCGCCCATTTGACAATATACTATGTCAACATATTCCACACATTGAGCTGTCACAATATCAAATTCATTAAAACTCAGCATTCAATTTGAGGATATGAGTGTGGACTTTTACTGGGTTCAGTACAATCTTTGAAAAGAATAACCATTTAAGGACAGCCTAATCCACCCAGTTAAAGTTGAGATTTGTTCACACACTTTGGTAATTAAAGCTGTATTTTTCATTCCATCTCTGAATAATTTTTCTAAAAAAATGACATAATGCAAGAAATTGGCGCTCTTATGGTAGAACACTAGAGGAAAACAACAGGAAATATCTTTTACCGTGGGCAGAGGCTGAATAAAGCTGCCAATGAAGAATTAGTGTTACTCAGCGATTCTCACTTACCATCTCAAGTCAGAAACGTCAGACACTCAAGGTCCTGAAAACAGGCTAGTAGCTACAGCCGTAACATCAGAAACATGATCAGAGCGCTCCTCCCAGGGACAAAGTTGTGTGGTGGCGCAAGATTACCCCATTGGTGACGCCGCATTCTGGCTGGAGAAGCGTAGCCGCGTTGGGATAGCGACATACTGCAGGATAAATGTTAAGGCCGATTATTGCAAATAGGAAATGAATTATTGTATGGCAGAAAATACTATTAGTAATTATGATACAATATATCATTCTATTATACTACTGTATTGCCATTAATATCACTATTATTACCATCATTACCATCCTATTATTTATTACCTCCATCTATTATTTATTAACTCCATTTGCATTTTATTATTATTATTATTATTATTATTATTATTATTATTATTATTATCTGTAGTTAAATTAATATTAGCAAATACTTTAATTCCGTCAATTCGAACTGATTAGAGAGATTAACGAGAATTATTAAGTACGTTATATGGGTGTTATATTTTTACTGTTACGGTACATTTACTGTGGGTTTCATACAATCGAGCATCTATTTGTAGCAAAGAAACATGCTCACTTAGATTATATATTTTCTGCTAACATAAAGGCTGGATCTCAATGTAACCTGCACATCAACTGCGGAGCGCCCAAAACGCGCACAGAGCGATTGAGGAACGCCCATTGGACTGGGAAGAGGAGTTCGTCAGCATCGCGGAGGTCAGCGCCGCCGTCTGATCAATCTGGCTGACGACGATCAACGAAGTGACGGACGTGACGAAGGCGGCGCAGCGCCAGCTCTCTGCCCGCTCCTTCACTTCTTCTCGTCGCCCCGTCTGCGCGCTCCAGCAGCTGCCGCACCGCGCCACACACGCACAACCACAACACCTGCGCCCACTCACGCCCACCACGCCCACTCCGTGAGGTACGCCTGGGCGCTCCACGACGCGCCTGCTGCGGCTCCAGGCGCTGCACGGCCGCGCCCTCTCCAGCGGCGCCCGCGCGCGCCGCCCCGCGCACCGTCGCCCGCAGCCCCGCGCCCGCGCTCGCCCTCGCCCACGCCCACGCCCGCGCCACGGCCAGCTCCGCGCCCGCCAGCGCTGGGAACGCGCACGTCGCGAAGACGCCTCCACCTGCGCCAGCACACACGCCCGGCGTCCCTCCGCCGCTCGGCGGCAGGGCGTTGGCGCTACCCCGTCGTACTCACACCTGGCCGTCGGCGTAGTGAAGGTGACGTCCGCCAGCAGCAGCGACGCCACGCGCCCGGTAAGTTGCAGCTGCAGCGCAGCGTCCGCCGCCTCGTAGATCTTGCGCGCGAAGCCCCTGCCGCGCAGCTGGCTCACTTCAGGAGGTGGAAGTCGGCGTCGCGGCTAAGACGCCAGGCTGTAGAGCGGCGCGCGAATTAGCTGGTCGCTGGTGGCGCTGTTCTTGCCGCAGCAGCAACTCATCGGGCGCGCAGTTCGGGAGCCGTTGGGCTGGCCGTCCGTCAGGATGACGAGCGGCTGGCGGCCTCCCTCCTCATGGCGCCCTGCGCGCACCGCCGCGTACGCCGCTTGCAGCGCCGTCATTACGGGTGCGTGGCTGCACACACATCAATCGTGTTGACACCACACGTTCAATGCCTCTAGCCAGCTTCGCAAGACATCCATTGCTGACGTGAGTGTACATCAATTAGTCATTACGATTACGCCGGACAGATAAACTTTCTTCTCTGAAACACTACTACACCTAAGAGAGGAAGCATACAGTAAAATCCACAGTCAGGGAACTGTGGAATAAATTTAACGGTCATCATTTATAAGTTCATCAACAGTAACAATAAATGTTTGGTACCGAATGATGGTTATTTCATTCACAAATTCGATGTAAATATTTCTTTACAATAATTATCAAATGATATATCATAGCATTTGAGTAACTTTTGATCAACGCACAATTATTTATTCATATATCATCTCTGTTTAAACAATATAGCTAGCGTTATTTGTCATGCTGATCTACATGTGCCTCATCGCTCAGCTGGTTCTCACTTGGGAACCTAAGTTTCACTGTCAACCTACATGCTGATCATAGCAAATGGCTCCTGCCTCCTGCTTACAGACGACCATCTCAGGGCTGGCAACCACTACAGCGTTGCCAAGTCTCTCCGCCGCGGCGATCCTCAAGCGCACGAAAGTATCCGTAGAAAACGTCAAGCGGCGAAGTGTCGATCTCTCAATTTGGACAGGATCGCTGTCATCGCCTCTCGCACCTGGAAAAACCACGGTCATGAACAAAACATCATCAAACTCAGAAACTTGCAGCCAAAGCATATTCCTTGAAAAATTTATTGAAAACATAGAACCAAATTTTAAAAAAGCAGAGTGACTTTTGTGGATTTGGCAGGAAATGGAAAACAAGTCGAAATTCTACATTTTAGATCAGATTAAATTTGAGAAACATCAATAAGATTATTATATATAAAATATTATACAAAACCTAAATTGTTTAAACGATTTCCGAAAAACATGCACGGTTATGGAATGAACTGTACATAATACAAACATAAATTAACGGTACAGGTTCTTAATTTTAAGTAGATTGTGGTATTCCACTGACCTGCTCTATCTTGCGACCACCCATGCGAACCCTGACATCAGCAGGAGAAAACCACATGTTTCGCCATGGGCAACAGTTCTTCATCAGGAAGGAAAATAGACGAGAAATATCCTCGTAGCCACAACTGCAGGCAGCGCTGTGATCCACATCATTTTGCACCTGGTAGGAAAGATCAGAAGCTCTCCTAAATGCAGATAGTGGTTTTTCAGAAAAGAGGAAAATTTATTATCTCACATAAAAGAAGAAAAGAAGAAAAAAAGAAGAAGAAAGAAAGAAAAAAGAAAGAAGAAAAAGAAAAGAAAAAAGAAAAAGAACAAAAGAAAAGAAAGAAAAGAAAAAGAACAAAAGAAAGAAAGAAAGAAAAAGAAAAGAGACAAAAGAAAGAAAAAAGAAAAGAAAAGAAGAAAAAAGAAAAGAAAAGAAGGAAAGAAAGAAAGAAAAAAGAAAAGAAGAAAAGAAAGAAAAGAAGAAAAGAAGAAAAAGAAGAAAAGAAGAAAGAAAAGAAGAAAAGAAAAGAGAAAAGAAGAGAAAAGAAGAAAAGAGAAAAAAGGAAGAAAAGAAGAAAGGAGAGGAGGAAAGGAAGGAGAGGGAGGAGGAAGGAGGAGAGGAGGAGGGAGGAAGGAAAGGAGAGAGGGAGAAAGGGAGGAAGGAGAAGGGGAGAGAGGAGAGGAGAGGGAGGGAGGAGGAGAGGAGGAAGGAGGAGGAGGAGGAGGAGGGAGGGAGAGAGGGGAGAGGGAGGGAGAGAGAGAGAAGACAGAGAGGCAGGAAGGAGCTAGGAGAGGGACTAGAGATGGAAGGCAGGGAGAGAAACTAGGAAGACTGAGAAGACTGGAAACTAGGGAAAGACAGGAAGGTAGGAAGACAGGAAAGAATAGAAAGAAGAAACAGAAGAAGAAAAGCTATGAAAGAAGAAAAGCAGAAAGAAGAAAAAGCAGAAGAAGAAAAGCAGAAAGAGAAAATAGAAAGAAAAAGCAGAAAGAGAAAAACAAGAAAGAAGAAAAGCAGAAGAAGAAAGAGCAGAGAAGAGAAAGCTGGAAAGGAAGAAAGAATGAGAAAAGAAAGGCAGAAAAGAAGAGAAAAGCTAAGGAAAGAGAAAGAGAAATGAAAGAGAAAAATGAAGAAGAAAGAAGAAAGGAAGAAAGAAGAAAGAAATGGAAAGAAGAAAGAAAAATGAAGAAAAGGAAAGAAAGAAAAGAAAGGAAGAAAGAAAGAAGAAAAGAAGAAAAGAAGAAAGGAAAGGAAGAAAGAGAAGAAAAAGAAAAAGAAAAAAGAAAGAAAAGAAAAGAAAAAGGAAAAGAAAAGGAAAAAGGAAAAAGAAAAGAGAACAGAAAGAAAGAAAATCCAAACTTATATTGGTGCTTGGTACTTAGAAGCTATCTACCGCATTGGACTTACCTCAGAGCGGTCCCTGGGGCGCTTCGCCTGACGCCAACGGGCGCTGGGCCTCCTCAATCAGGCTCACCGCGCAGCGCCTCCCGGCGCCAACCAGGTTCACCTACTTAGCAGCCACGCCATCCCTTCATCAGAACCCTCTCACCACTCACAGCACCAGCTCCGCCCCAGCCCGACCTCACTCACCGTATTGGCAGGTCCGTCGGGCCCCCTCCGCCGCGTCGTCCACTTCGTTGTCCGCGCTGCCCGGAGCTTGGCCACCCGCACCAGCGTCAGAGGCCGAGTCGGACGCGCGCCTCACCAGCAGCCACTGCACCACCTGCAGCACCAGTCGCTGGCTAGTGGGCGCAGGGTGTGAGAATGGGGCGTGTGGGGGCGGGGCTCTCCACCTGACCGGGTCGAGCGCGGGGCGCAGGCGGTGGCGGCCTGCTCGCGCCAGCAGCTGCTCGTAGGTGAGGTTGAAGGCGGCCTTGTCACTTACTTGCCGCCACGTGGGCGCCACCATGAGGTGGGCGTGGCGCGCGCTCTGCTGCACGTGCGCCTGTGCGCCCGCGCGCACCGCCTGCTGGTACTCCGCGCGCGCCTCCGCCGCGGCCTCGATGCGCGCCGGAACACACGCGCCCGCCCACCGTGCTGGGGCACACACAACGCACTCAGCACTCCAACACACAAGTTCTGATTTCAGCGTACGGAAAACAGGATGGATTCAATACGCCGTGTTTCACAAATACTATTGATAAAACGGGCTATATTTTTAGTGGTAAAAAATGTCCATAGCTTCGGAACAGTCGCTCAGATCGAGCGCCGACCACCGTGGTTAACGCAACGGAAATTCCTTCGAAGGGCGGAATGGTTTATCGCTCTCAACTCATGCGAGGTGTCCCTAGTCTATCTCTTCATTTCTCTATCATTCCCTATCCTTCAGTAACAAACATCAAACCCAATTGAAATCATGGCCCAGAGGCCATGGCCTACAGTGTGTGGAATCGATGGCACCCTCTACTGCCTACAGGTGCAGAAGGAGGAATGCTTCCGAAATTCCCAACCGGACTCAATATCTTGTGGCTGTACTTGGCTCCTTCCTCAGGGCTTTATAAATGTATCTTCCATGGGGTTATGAAATGAGCGTAGACTCCACCGCCCGGTTTGAAGCCTTCTTTGGCTGAACGGAGATGTCGCGTCCACAGGACCAGATACCAACGTATCGGATGTCATGCTGCAACTTCTTCAGACTGATGCCATGTTAATGTTGCTCCCATCGATGTTGGTCAAATGTAGCATAGGCTTGCTCGGCCCGGATTTTGTGTTATTGCACGAGGTCATGAAACTATGTACCATAGATCCCAACGTCCCGGCTGCCATGCCGACCTTCGTCCCTGCATTTCTGCGTGCTGAAGGTTACAAATGACAACTAAAACGTTGGCATCTCTACAGTGATAGAAAAATTAAATAATGCATGAAGTTAACTCAGTCAATGATTATCTAAATAAGCATTGCATTTAGGCATAGACACCACAAGACCGATTTCAAAACGTTCAAGACGGAAAGCATGGCACTTGAAGCAGTCATATATCATGCTGACTTGGTACCGTGGCGCAGAAAGGTTAGTAACGAACCTCAAGCAGCCCAGGGCAGTCAGTGGGTCATTAAGTACAGTGATTATTCCCAAACGGGAATTCCATGAAGGTCACCAGCACGAATTGAAGCCTATCAGAGAGCTTGAAAAAATAACGAGTTACTGACAAACACTCACATTGCGAAACTCAGATGAAAGCTTACATCTGGCAGCACGGTCTTGAAAATCACACTCCTGCGACTCTTCGGCGGGTTCACCACCACGCTGTACACTTCCGTGAGCGTAGCGATGGTGAACATCCGATAGTCTCAGAAATTCTGATGTCAGGCCGCTGTGAAGAGAGCCAAAATGTATATTCTAGAGAGCAGTTGTGCATTATTTGCTAAGAGACGAAAAGAATATGCATGAGTTTAACAAATCAACATCAAAACATGTCAGGAATTACACATCCCCACCCCAATACATCTTCTTCAATTATAATTTTCTTTTTAGAAAGGACACAAATGGAAAATATACTTGTAAATTTATGAATATATAGTGACGGACAGTAGTTTTGTTGGCTTTGATGCTGACGTTGCCCCGTAATTTTTGTAAAGGTATGATAAAGATCCTCCCTGTAGGCCTACTGCTTATCTGTGACAGTGTTTTAATGAAACTGGATGTTCAATGAGGAACAGCAAATTCCTCAGGTCGACCCATGCGTCAGACGACATAACTGCGTGAAGCAGCTTTGTTAATAGTCTTACAAAATGTGCAGTATTCTCAACAGCAGGCGTTTCCACGCTATACAACTATTAGCGTGTCTTGAAAACTATTGCATCTCAAAACATTCAAATTGCATAATAGGTACAAGATAAAAATAAACCAATAACATTTTTCATAAAGATTTTCTTTTGGAAATGCTACATGGTGATGGGGCCGAGGGTGTGGAAATTGCATGGGCCCAACATTTACGGATCTGGCTCCATTTCTATTGAGGTTCATCAAGGATCTGGTTTACCACCCTGGGCTTTCTACCAGGATGAGGCTAGAATGTTTGCAATGTCTGACAAGCTGCAGTGGGTTCAGTGCGATAGATATCAGAGGGTGTGCATATACCATTATTACAATAGAAACCAAGTTAAATCTCTTGGTGTATTTTACTACCTTTTGACACTAAAAATAAAGCCAGTAAGTTTACAAAATGATATTAAACCTTCAAACTTGTGAAGTCCTTATTAAACAGCCTATATTATTTCATAATCGCGCCAATTTTTATCTGTTTGCAGTGAATTTGCCACATTATTATTGTGATTCCCGGCCTTTACTTCAAGTAATTCGGCAACAAGAAACCTAAATTTTCAGGAGGAAATATTATTCCTAAGGCCTGGTAGGAAAAGACCCAGATCAATCTTCTTCGCATTCTACCAGCGCAGTTATTGCCGCAGAAGTAATTGTAGAAATATCAGTGAGTTTGAAGAGATGTCTCTGTTCCTTATTCTTATTTAAGAGTTGTTTTATCACTCTGGTTCACCCCTCGGCTTTCCGCACCCGCCTTTATACTATGGACATATACAAGGAAATGTAGTATTAGAGAAGTAGATGTATGTGCATGTATGGATGTATGTATTTATTTAGTAATATATATATATATAACTGCTCATGCTACCTATATATATACTTATATACTATATATATATATATATATAGGGCCACCAGGCAGAAGTGGTTCAGGGCCAGCTGCGCTGGCTGCCATTCAGGAGGCCAGGTTCAATCCCCACGCCGGCCATCCTGACAGAGGTTTCGTGGTTTCCTCAGCCGTTCAGGCAAATGCTGGGATGGTTCACTCAAGGCCAGCCATTACTTGCCTCCTGAGATGGATTGTCTCCTGCATTTAGGATGATTGTCTCCAATCTTAGAGAGTACTAAACTGCAGGCCACCAGATGACAGCTACAATTTGGAAGATATCACAAGAGACAGGAAATGAAAATGGTCATCCTATTGTTATCAGGAGACTTGAATATTCTAAGCGCAAACTGGGGAGGAGCCGTGAGCAGGCGAGAAGTCAAACACTTATTATGAGACTAGTTTGGGATGGAGTTATTGGGTATTACAATTGTGCATTGCAAACTTGGGACGTATAGTTTGGATATTTACTAATTAGGCGAAAGATCTTTTCATATCTGTAAGTCGATTGGGAATTAAGTGATCTAAAGCAGTTCTTCTTAGTTTGGGCAAAAAATATTTTAAAAGAGAGTATGTTGCACGACAAGGGCAAGAAATTCACGTCAGTTCAAGAAACTAAACATGAGGGCTGAGTTTCTTGAAAAATAGTAACTTTCTGAGAACAGAAGGAGGTATGGAAGAGATATGGTGCGCATTTAGATATTATAGACAAGCTTTTAAAGGTTTCGTACCATGCACAAACTCTAAAATAGTGGATCAGATATTATAATTCAAAAAATTAGAGCGAATAGAAGGATAACGAGAAATGCATTTAAAACCAAAAGCACAAAGTACCGAACATATGCATATTTTAAAAATTGTTTGAAAATTAAACGAGAAAAAGAAAATTGCTCCAGGAGACGTATTTAAAACATTCTAGACAAGAAAGGGCATAATATAACTGGTCAGGATTTGTAGTGTTATTGTGGGGAAACAGGGTGCATCCCAGTTGTTACTTTTAAATGGGCATTCAAGCATCATGCCAGTTTGATAGACGAAAACAGCATTCATTAGTTGTTTGGTTGGTTTTTTAAACATTGCGATTAATATTAAACATTGAGTTGGTTTGCCAGTCAGTTATGTTGATGAAGCGACATATAATGATAAAGTTGTTTGAAAAGTGGTAGTGAGGTTGGTTGACATTTTTGTTCTGGACATAATTAAACGCTAGGAGGAAATAATATTACCGTGTAATTAGAATATTTCGTGTCTATGAACCGTTAAAGTACCTAGAAGATTTAGAAGTCGCTTTTGTAGTACAATCTTTTAAGTGGGGACAAACTATACTAAGTAGTTATGGGCCATTAAGTCCGTCAATTGGTCTACAAACTTATGGAGCATCTAATTGCAGTTACATTAAACAAAATTAGAGTCAAAAGGCCTGGCTCTATCATGACCAACTTTGGTTTGGACCAAATTATTCATGCGAGGAGTCAGGTGGCTAACGCTATTTCAGGACCTGGATGAAATTGACGCAGGCAGGAGAGTAGACGCAGTAGTTATAGATTTTGCCAAGCGATTCCAGTGTTGTACATGAAGCATCAGAAATTGTAAATTCAGGCATCGATCCCAGGGTGGTGGCGTGGATTGCGAGTTTCTGCGATGACGGAAACAGAAAGTCCGGGTGGAGCAAGGTTATCTTCCTGCTCGGTGCGTCAGAATACATGAGGGTGTCATTGAGACTCTCTTCTATTTCTGGCGTTCATTAATGGTTTCACCAGCGCAATTAATTTCAAAATGTTCGGCTATTTGCAGACGATTATAATATACTTATTATAATTAAGACGATGAAAATATGCTGCAACGGGATCTTGATGCATTATCTTACCTGGGCGGAAAGGCATGGTATGATACCAGCTGAGTTACAAAAGCAGAATCCCATCACTTTTGGCAGGGTCACAATTAGCGTAACAAATTACCGTTTAAATGTGGCATTTATTTCGAGTTTCTTATTGATGTAAATTACCTGGTGTCTTTCGATAGTAATTAGCTGGAAAAATCATGAATTGTTTGTGAGACGTGGGATCTTTCCATTTTATAATACATATCATAAAAAGAGTACAGTAAACATAGAAATTGCTTACTTGTGCTGTTTCGTCCGATATTATTGGAATGTAGACAATTTGTTAGGATCCACACCAAATTATACACAATTATTCTAAATTTGAGAAGATTCAGCGTGAAGGCAGCTAATTTACTCAGGGACAAAAGGATGAGGTGGGATTCATAGAAAACATAGGCGAACATTGGCAGACTTGCACCTTAAAACATAGCGAGGTCATCAACAGGAAAGAAGTTAAACGGCAGCTAAAGATTTTCCTACATGCACATCCAGTGAGTGATCACATTCTAAATAAATTAGACCATGAACGGATGTCAGGGAAATTTTCTTTTACCAAAATAGGAACAATGAGATTGGGGATAGTTCACATAAACTACTTTGAACCACTTTCCTCAAGCGTTCAACAATTGGAAAATAATTGACATTTCAGTTGAAGTGAGTTAACTAGGAATATTAAAGTTATGGTGAAGTGAAATGATGAAGTGAAGTGAAGTGAAGTGTTGTGCAGTGTAAGGCAGAGAAATAATAGGGGTGTTTTTGATGTAATAGTGAAGTGAGAATGAGAAGTGGAAGTGTGGTAGTGCAGGTGCAGATCTTCATGTTAGCACTCAATTTCTATATTAGATTATTGTTTCTTTTATCTTTTAAGTATTTAATGTTTGTTTTTAGATTCATAATTTTATATTATTATTATTATTATTGTATTATTATTATTATTAATAATATTCACTATTATTATTATATTGTGTATTACTATTATGTACTATTTATTATTATTATTATTACATTACTAATGTTATTATATATTCTTTCTTATTACTCAACTGTTCATAACTATTTATTTGTGAAAATTAATATCTGTATATAATTAAGCACACATTGAGTTTTTAAATTTAAAGTTTAAATAAATTCATCTTTATCTTATCTTTATATATCTAACATTCTTAAACAGTTGTAGTCAAACTAAGTTTGGATCCATGTATCAAAACCTGAAATTGATATCACAACATAAATATGCATGGTAGAACACTTTATCCTTCATGCATTCCACTGATTTCTCAATTGAATTATTTCATTTAATTGAGGCTTTAGATTAACTAAGTTTGAAACATTCTTTAATTTTGAGGTTTCTTTACATGAAGCCTTAAATAAATAAAATAACATTTTAAATACTTTATTTATTATTTGTTTGTAATAATGCTTGGTACAGTTAGCTTGGGTTGGGATGAGTGTGTATCTGCAGAACTGGTCTTGTTGCAGAAACGGTTTGTTGCCTCCCTGTCCATTTTCCAACTCCATGACTGAGTCAAGCACTCCATCGAGCCTTAATTTTCTATGTTTGTTGCCTCCTGTATAAGGTTTAATATCCTTGTTTTTGGACCAATATATTACCTTAAACTGCTGCCATTTTGCAACAAAGGCCCTGCTATACCTTCCGCCTTCATTACGTCAGACCTTCCCGTTCATCTGTCTTGCACATCGGTCTTGACATGGGCGTGTTTCTGAAATACTTTAACGCGTCAATATTCACGTCTGGTTCGCAACTACATTCTACTCATTCCATGCCGTGATGTTACATTATAGTTTCCAATGTTCGGCAGACTAAAGCAGAAATCACTGAACATAGATGGTTTCGCTATTGATTTCTCGTGGCAACACTGACCAGATCGAAACAAAATCGATTCGTTTGCGTACGTGCTCTTTGAGCCGTTTTCGTAGCGTCATCAGAAATTAGCACCTCTGTGGGATTCCCACACGATACCTCTCTCGAATTAGAACCGATATCCACGAAATATTAAACAATTCTTAATACCGCTGATTGTTGCTTGGGCGTGACAAGTAACTTCTACGCGATGCCTTTGGGTCGATTCGCGCCCTGTATTTATAGTGCTATCTTTTGTTCATCTTATCTACTAGTTCTACTTTATCTGTCGTCGTTCGTGTAGTTTCGGAAGTTTGTTTGCTTTATCACCGCCTGTTTATTATGTAGATTCGCGTTAAGTAGTTTTATCATGCGTTTAACAGTTCAGTGCGTGCTATGTATCTATGATAACGGCTTCAAAATTCGAACAGTTTATTATATGTTCTTTGCCCTTATTATATCCATCGTCTTCAAACAATCATATATTCGCTCTGCGATTTGTCAGCCGGGTAGCTGGACAGGCGGAGCAAAAAAGTTTAATCACTGGTCGCCAGGCACTTCAGTTACGCGTGCCTCTAAAATCTAATCGTCCGATGAAGCACTGTACTCCAGAGGTAGATTATGGCGGCTCATGTTTCCGTCTTCAAAGTTTTGTACGAAATCATTGGAAATCTTGGATTCTATAACATCCTCACCAAAAATTTCTTATTAATTCGTATATTCAACCAAATCCTTATGAGCTTCAGTGTAGTTCAAAGCATGGTGAACATTTACCGTACCTTATGCTCTGATTATATTTTATTTCTTCTTCACTTTGGCATTAGAGAGAGTGTTAGCCAACATTGTTGCAGCTCAAACTTTCTCCTACTGACTGCGACCGGGTCAACGTTTAAAATAAGGAGCACAAATTGACGTCACTCATTACGTACCATCGATGTTCTCCAACACAACAGACAAGGCGATGCAGTATGGGTAGTTACTCTCTTCTCTCTCATAGAACAGGTGTATGTTGGGTGTTCCCAAATGCAGCCAATTGGGACATACTTTTACCTCATTACAAATAAATCTTTGTCTTCTGTGGTTGTTCGTTCTGCTGAGACCTGACCACGTGAGCATTGTAGAAAAACGTTCTGATGCTGTGCGTTTGAGCAGGCATTCATTTGGGCGGACACTTTGGCTGCATTCTCAGTCTGTAAGCTGCAATTATTAATCTGTGTGTGAGTTCTCAACTCTTCCATTGTACATGGGAAATAACATTTCCACTCTACTTTGCATTCTAGACACATCAACATTCTATCATCCTCCAGGAGATCAAATATTTTATAATATTCGTTTGTAACTATAGCTAGTTGATGCATCATGTGTGCAATTTGTCATTTCATGTTTTATTTATTATGCGTTACTTCATAACTGAAAAATCCATGTAGGAATTTCAAATATTTCATAATGATAACTATTTCTCTGTCACTTTATCTTTTGTATGTAATAATTTGTCATTTAAAGTCTCATTTAATACTATTTCTCATAATTAAACAATTCTTTTATATGTTTCAATAATAGAAGACCCTACCACTCACATGTTCAAACAAATATAAAGCATGTCTTCACGATTATAAATTTTCTTTTCAGAAAGGACACAAATGGAAAATATACTTGTAAATTTATGAATATATATATATATATATATATATATATATATATATATATATATATTTGTGACGGACCAGCGATTCGGTCCTATTGTACAGTAAATTTGTAAAAGGGGTCAGGTATTCTTTCTTGCGAATGGGCTCTGAGTGCATGCACCAACAATGAAACAATTACTTTTAATGTAAAAAAACACAGAATGATTTATTCCCAGGAAAGATAATAGATATTACAAAACATCGTTCCATTGGATGTGTAGAAGGTAAACAAAATAATGGTTAGCATTGATAACTTTCTCACGATACTGACAAACATGAACAATTTTCTTACTAACTACGTAAATATTGCTAATGAACACTTTCTTTCTGCTTTAACTTTACACTTCATACTGTAAATGGGAGCTCCCTTTGCATGCACTGATTCACAATCACCCTAATTTCAATACTTAATCTATTTACAGACAATGTGTACCTTCCAAAACACCCTTTCTATTCTCCACATCAAATTAGATTATTTATCATTACATGGCAAATTCCTCAGCTAATACCCCTCTCACAATCGTCACCCTTTTCCAAATCATGGATTCTTTTACCGCCTAATAATGAGTTCCTTCTAGTAACAGTCTTACTGGTTTTGCTGCGTCTGGAATTCCTTCGAGCTCACCAACTCCGGATGCGCCGGCGCGATGTGACGAACCAGGGCCGTCTCGCCGCCACATGGCCACGGCGCTTGCCCCGCCGCTTCTACCCGGCCGCGGATGCAAATCCCACGCCGCAGTCGTGCTTCGCCGGGCACGGCGATGTCCACTCGCCGCCAGATCAGCAGCCGTCCTCGTTTCCAATTCTTCCAAATTCGTTTGTTAAGCCCGCCGATGCTGTATCGCTATGTTAGTTTCACTCACGCTGCCTTTGTCGCACACGTGTCTATACACTCATCACTTTCCTCGCCTCACGCCGTTTAATCTTTACTGTATATCACTTAACTCGAGATCACTTAATAGTTCTCACTGTTTCTCATTGTCCTACGTTTCGATTTCTGCTCGATGTCATCGGATTCAACTATATTTCAACTATATTCTCAACTATATTTCATCGCCGCCATCATTAGCTTTTCCGCACTACCGTCCGTTACCTCTTCCACACCGACTCCACCTCCCGACTGCCGCCGTTCCCAAGATCCTCCTCAACTGTCGAAGTCTCGTACTTCGCGTTCGTTTCGTCTCGCTTACCGCGGACACTTCTGCTCGGCCGAGTCCGCTGGACGGCCATCTTACTCGCGCTGTTTAAACTATGTTGCACGCGTCTATGTTCAGAAACGCGGTGCGTTTCAATATATATATATATATATATATATATATATTCTGAACATAGACGTGGTGCCAACATAGTTTAAACAGCGCGTAGAGATGGCAGATGTAGAGACAATATATATATATATATATATATATATATATATATATATATATATATATATATATATATATATATACACACATATGATTTGTAAACGATTTCTTGAGAACATACATTGCATATTTTTGCTTCGAGATCTATCATAAGAATCATTACAGAATTGTCTAATATTATAGAAAATAATAAAACACTTTCCAACTTGGTTTCGAAGAATATCTTACAGCAATGATCAATCGTAATTCAAAATATTCATTTTAAGTATGTACATTTTCAACTTTCAAATTGATCCTTGAAACGTGTATGTTGTTAAGAAGTATATCAAATTCATTTAACTAGCAAGGAAATACAAGGAAATATTTTTCCAGTCCGAATAGGCATTTGCTTGAAATTATTTCATGACTTCTCTAAAATGCCAAAAGTCTTTTTAAAAAGGCTCAAATTTGGGTAATATCATACTACAATTTTTCTCAAATTTATAAATTTAAAGATATAAAGAATCTTGGGAGATTTTTCAGTCACATCAAAATATATTTCTAGGCGTCGAAATCTTGTTTACAGTAAGGCAACAAGCCCTGTAGGTCTCTTTACAAAGGATACGACTGTGCAAACATGCACAATACAACAGATACAGGATGTCATATTTACTATGATGTCACTACTTCTTCAAATACTGGGTATGTGAGCCAGTGTGAAGTTACGTAAAGATTTTAGGTCTACAATATTAATTTTTATATACATAAACATACGATCCCTTTCTTAGTCGACTTCATTTACAAAACATTACACGAAATTTTCACGTTATTCGTTTTTATATAATTCTTCAACAACATTCGTACAACTCATCAAGAGATCTAGTCTTAGCGCCATTTTGAAGGAAAACAGATCACAATTAGACTCTTGTGGTACTCTACAACAGAATCACGGCACCGCAAACACCACCGGTAGATTCAGAAAAGATTTACCGGACTCTAGTCTGTCCTTCCTTCTACCGGCCTGGAGCGTACTTTAATGAAACTGGATGTTCAATGAGGAACAGCAATTCCTCAGGTCGACCCCATTTTGTTCGAAATTCGATGCCTGCGACGTTGCCCCGTAATTTTTTGTAAAGAGTATGATAAAGATCCTCCCTGTAGGCCTACTGCTTATCTGTGACGTAAGTGTTTTAATGAAACTGGATGTTCAATGAGGAACAGCAATTCCTCAGGTCGACCCCATGCGTCAGACGGCTTATAGCAAGTGAGGCAAAGCTTTGTTAATAGTCTTACAAAATCAATGTGTGCTTCTCAACAACTGAGCGTTCCACATACAACTATTTGGCGTGTCTTGAGAAAACTGTTGCATCTCAAAACATTCAAGTGCATAATAGTGCAAGAACAAAAATAAACCAATAACATTTTTCATAAGGAATTTTCTTTGGAAATGCTACATGGTGATGGGGCCGAGGTGTGGAAATTGCATGGGCCCAACATTTACCGGATCTAGCTCCATTTTCTATTGAGGGTTCATCAAGGATACCGTTTGTACCACCCTTACCAGGCTTTCTACCAGAGATGAGAGCTAGAATGTTTTGCAATGTCTGACAAGCTGCAGTGGGTTCGGTACGATGTAGATATCAGAGGGTGTACATATGCCGTATTACCAATAGAAGCCAAGTTAATCTCTTGATGTATTTTGCTACATACTGACACTAAAATAAAGCCAGTAAGTTACAAAAATAAACCAATACGAGCCTTCAAACTTGAAGTCCTTATTAAAACAGCCTATATTATTTCGCAATCGCGCCAATTTTATCTGTTTACCGGTGAATTTGCCCACGTGTGTGTGATTCCCGGCCTTTACTTCGTAAGTAATTCGGCAACAGAAACCTAAATTTTCAGGAGGAAATGTTATTCCTAAGACCTGGTAAGGAAAAGGCAGATCAATCTTCTTCGCATTCTACCCGGCGCGTTGTTGCCGCAGAAGTAATTGTAGAAATATCGTTTGAAATTTGAAAGACCTATCTTGTTCCTTATTCTTATTTAAGAGTTATTTTATCGCTCTCGTTCCCCCTCGCCTTTCCGCACCCGCCTTTATATATGGACATATACAAAATGTATGTATGTATGTATGTATGTATGTATGTATGTATGTATATGTATATCTATATCTATATGATATATATATACACATTCTTAAAAACGTTATGTAGTCAGAAACTAAGTTTTGTGGATCCTTAATATCGAAAAACGCAATTGATATCACAACGCCCGTCTGTCCATGGTGAACGCTATCGCCTCAACCGTTCCTCTGATTTTCCCCAAAATTGGTATTTCTTGGCCAATTTAAAGGAACTCAGGCCCTTTAACCTTGAAACGACTATTTTGATTTTTGCGGTTTCTTTACATGAAGCCTTAATATTTTAAAATATTTTATTTATTTATTTATTTTGTAATAATGCTTGTACAGGACGGCTTAAGGATTGAGGATGCGAGTCGTGCATGGCACTGAAGAGTGGTCTTGTTGCAGAAACGGTTTGTTGCCTCCCTGTCCAGCCACCACTTCCATGACTGGGTCCGAAACGCTCTATCGACACTTACAATTTTTTTTCCTGTCTGTTTGGTGCCTCCTGTATGAGGTTTGTCCTTGTTTTTAGGACAATATCTGACCTTGTGGCTTTGCTGCTTACATTTTTTAGCAACAAAAGGCCACTAAACTGTCCTCCTGCCTTCCACCGCCCCCTTCGTCCCGTCGACCTTCCCCGTTGTCCGTCTTCTTGTCGGTCTTGACGCCTTGGGCGTGTTTCACGAAATGCTTTGGCGCGCGTCGCTCTCTTCCACGATCTGGATTCCAAGCGCTTCCACTGCAGCCTGCTCATTCCATATTTACATTGCACATTGTAAGTTTTCCAATGTTCACGGCAGACTAAAGCAGAAGAATCGCGAGCATGAATGGTTTCATATTGATTTCCTCGTCGCCTAGCTTGCCGACCGAATCGAAAACGAATCGATTCGTTTGCGCGCGCACGTCGCTGTTTTGAGCCGTTTTCGTAGCGTCACTTCAAGAAGGTAGCTTTTCTCGTAGGTTCTTTCCACTGATACCTCTGCTCGAATTAGAACCAAATATCCCGAAATATTAAACAATTCTTAACTCCCTTCAGATCGTTGGCAGACATTGACAAGGTAACTTCTACGCGTGCCTTTGAGTCGATTCGCGCCGTTTGGTACTGTGCCCGCATTCAAGTCTTATCCTCCCAGTTTTCACTTTATCTCGTCATCGTTGGTGTAGTTCCGAGAGTTGTTTTACAGCATCACCGCCTGTTTGTGTAGATTCCGCGTTAAGTAGTTGTCCTTGGTTAACAGTTCGATGCGTGTCTATGTATCCAGCGAATATGGCTTCAGAGTCTCAAGACGTTTTGAACATGTTCGTTTCTTTGCCCTTATTATATACATCGTCTTTAAGTAATCAAGCATATATTCGCTCATGATTTGTCAGCCGGGTAGCTGGACGAGCGGAGCAAAAAAAGTTTTAATCACACAGTCACTCCGAACACTTCGTGCACGCGTGCATCCACAAATCCTGATCGTCCGATGAAGCACTGTACTCAGAGAGAGTGGATTATGGCGTCTCTTATGTTCCGGCTTCAAAAGTTTTGTACGAAATCATTGGAAATCTTTTAGATTCTAAAACAACCTCACCCAAAATTTCTTGATAGTCAAGTAATTAAAACCCGTCCTTACTTGAGCTTCAGTACATAAGACCAAACATGATGGGCCGAGCCTACAATACGTATGCCTCCAGATGTGTTTGGCACATACTTCCGCTTTCATGGCACATTGAGAGGTAGTTTAACCCAGCATTGACACACTCCGCAAGCACTCCTATTTCCCAGCTGTTTTTGACCGGAGTCGTAACGTTTAAAATAAAGGAGCACAAATTGACGTCACTCATTTACGTGCCATCGAGTGGTGTCCAACACAACAGACAAGGCGATGCAGTATGAGTGGTTATATATTTCTCTCTCGCCACTGAAGACAAATTGTATGTTTGGAGTGTTCCCAAATTAACGGCCAATTGGGACATAACTTTGCCTAATTGAAAATAAATCTTCAATGTTGTGGATTATTTCGTTCACAAAAACTGAGACCTGACCACATGAGCATTGTGAAAAACGTTCTCGGTGCTGACGGTGCTGAGCGGGCGATTCATTTGGGCGGACACTTTGTGCATTCTCAGTCTGTAAACTGCAATTATTAATCTGTGCGTAGCAGTTCTCAACTGTTCGTTGTACATGAGGAGAGTAACATTTTCCACTCGACTTTGCGTCACGCATTGCATCCACAACAGCTGTCATCCTCCAGGGAGATCAAATATTTTATAATATTCGTTTTGTAACTGTAACAATTTGATACGTCATGTGAACAATTTGTCATTTCATGTTTTATTTATTATGCGTTACTTCGCCAACTGAAAAATCATGTAGGGAGTTCAAATATTTCATAATGTGTTTTTTCTAATATGTAAATAATTGAATATTTGGTGTAATAATTTGTCATTTAAAGTCTCATTTATTATGTGTTATTTTACCAAGTCAAAACCATTCTTTTATATGTTAAATACTAGAAGAAACCCTACCATTCACATGTTCAAACAAATGTAAACGTATCTTCATGATTATTAAATTTGTAATACTTGTTTGGATTGCATTGTTTGTACCACCAGGGATATAGGGATTACTACACAATAAATAATATTTTACCTACGGTCCACAAGCTGGCGAGTAGTCATTTATATCACCATCATGTAAAATACTAAAATTATTAGATTCCACCTGTATATTCAAACAAGATGATGTTTAGATATATAATGTTTCTAATATTAATCTATGATACAAGAAATTATGGCGGGTTGTTCTGTTACATGTAGATCTTTTATTTCAAATCAATTGTACAAATTGCAATAGATCATACCTGGTTAAGTTGAGCACAAGGCTTCTTGAACATAAAAAACCTGGCCTGTAGACAAAATTCTCTAACACAACAGAGAATTACACTTTAGAATTATGTTTCTTTTATGTTTAAGTAATCTGGTCCTTCACTTTTAGTTTCACCACTGTATACTCTATTACAATCTGCACACTTGATTTGACATAAAATATCTAGCATGTTGACTAAATTCTCGAACAGCATAGAAATTCAACTTCTCATAACGTAAATTTCCAGGAAATATGAATTTTAACCCGCGAAAATTACATTACATCTCTCTAATCTCATTAAAACAAAACATACCCTCGGGTGCTATTCGCAACAAACTAGACGTCCTGATATCAAAAGTAAATTAAACTAAATATCTAGAATTATTAAATCAAAATTTGAACAACACAAATATAATGAATACAAAAACTTTATTCAAAGGCTCTTTCTAGGAAACTTCGGCCCACGATCAAAAGAATTGGCAATGAAAAACTTCAATTCCCATTCTTAAGAATAATTCGATTACAACTCAAAACGATTATGATAAAACTCCAGTACTTGAACATCATTTAAGAGAATCATTTACTCCTAACTCTGTTACAAACTTACCATTTCATAATATTGTTACCAATTTTCTCCCTCTTCCCAACTTTAATATTCCTCAAAATATAGATTTTGTTTCTCCTTCTAAAATGGTTTCAATCATTAAAAAATTTTAAACCCGTAAATCGACTGGAGTTTACTTAATTAACAACCGAACAATCTAATATTTTGGCAATAAAACAATTGCTGCTTTTACCTCCCTTTTCAATTCACCCTTACGAGATAATTACTTTCCATCTATTTTGAATATATCCACTATACTTCTCATTGGTAAACCCAAAAAAGACCATAGAAATCCCACAAACCATCAATCAATTCGTTTTACTTTCCTCTCTTTCTAAAATCTTTGAAACTTATTTTACGTAGACTAGCACACTTTGTAACATCTAATAAAATGATTACCCCACACACAATTTCGATTTGCATACGATCATACAGCAACTTATCAACTTTTAGGAATAACAGAAAATATTAAACATTATTTCCATTAAAACAACATACTGGAATTCTCTTAGATATTAAAAAGGTATTTGACAAAGCTTGGGTTAATGGCCTCATTTATTAACTACATTAAATTGGAACTCCAACATACCTGTTTAAAATAATCGAACTTCTTCTCAATCGTAAATTCTGGGTTAAAATTAATCATACCTATTCACAACTACTTTCTATATCTGACACTTTGCCCTAAGGATCCTGCTTCTCTCCCCTTCTTTTTGATATATCTGTCCTCACGACATTCCCACTTTCATCTTACTCAGATCTAGCCCTATTTCCTGATGATACAGCTCTCTTTATCTGTTATAAAAATACATCAACTGACAAAGATAGATTACAATCCGACCTTCTATTTTATATATCTTGGGCTACAAATTGGCAAATCAAAATCAATATGACAAAATGTCAAAGCCAAAATTTTTACACTTTGCAAACATTCCATTCCATCTGAATTATTATTATTATTATTATTATTATTATTATTATTATTATTATTATACAATCAAAACATACCATGGATATCCTTTAACACTCCTATCAAATACCTTGGGCGGAATTCTCGTCTCACCACCCAACATTCTACTAGTATCAGTCAGTGTGTTGGTGTGGTGAGGATGTTTGTATGTCCCTCGCTTCCTGTGAGGTGCCTAATATGAAAAAACATGCAGCACATAATTTGATTACGTACACACTTTGTTGGCGGTTAAACGTATATAACTTGCCAAAAAAAACTTGTAAATGTGTTCAACCATTCCAATTACCATTCCAATCCTAGATATTATAATTGTATCCGACACTATTTTGTAGCCTTATTGTAAACTGTGTGCAGTTTCCTTCTCCCTGAGGATAGACATTTTTCACATCCCTAAGGATAGAAATATATTTTCCAAAACATCGGCAAACAAACATGTGGTAGATTCTTTTTATTTCTGCTGAACAATCCCCGTTAAAATGCCTTCAAAATATTTATCTTGTATTTATCAAATAAATGTCTACACAGCACCATTTAATAATAAGTTTGTAAGTTTGTGAGAATATCGGAACATTGTACACAGCATTCCAGAAAAAAAAACACACAATAGGCGTATTCCTAAATATCACTCAGGCGATGGACCGGACATGGCACCAAACATTAATGTATAAGATAAAAAATTTGGCACCCGACACTACATTAAATCAATTATCAAAAATGTTTTTAACAATAGAACTTTTTCCGTTAATGCCAATCAATAATTACTATTCCAATCCTAGACTAATTAACGCAGGACTCCCTCAAAGCTCAACACTTTCACCCACATTATTCAACTCATACGTTGCAGATATTCCTCAATTAATGAACATCCACATAGTCCAATTCGCTGACGACACAGGAATATTCTCTTCTGACAACTATCATTGATATTAGAAATAGAACAAAAATATACCTCAACTTACTCGTTAGATGGGCATCCAAACTTGAAATCCAACTGAATCCAACCAAAACCACGGCAAAAATATTTACAGCAAGTCCGTACACTTCTCCTACCTCCTAATAATAAATCTTTGAACCCGGTGAATAAGCTGAAAGAAATATTTTAATATACTTGTCAGCTTATTCACGTAAATATTTTGTTGAGCTCATGATTACACCAGAATATGGTTAACATGTCCTTGTTTTTAGGACAATATCTGACCTTGTGGCTTTGCTGCTACATTTTTAGCAACAAAGGCCACCAAACTGTCCTCCTGCCTTCCACCGTCCCCGTTGTCCGTCTTCTTGGCGGTCTTGAGCCTTGGCGAGTTTCACGAAATGCTTTTGCGCGTCGCTCTCTTCCACGATCTGGATTCCAAGCGCTTCCACTGCAGCCTGCTCATTCCATATTTACATTGCACATTGTAAGTTTTCCAATGTTCACGGCAGACTAAAGCAGAAGAATCGCGAGCATGAATGGTTTCATATTGATTTCCTCGTCGCCTAGCTTGCCGACCGAATCGAAAACGAATCGATTCGTTTGCGCGCGCACGTCGCTGTTTTGAGCCGTTTTCGTAGCGTCACTTCAAGAAGGTAGCTTTTCTCGTAGGTTCTTTCCACTGATACCTCTGCTCGAATTAGAACCAAATATCCCGAAATATTAAACAATTCTTAACTCCCTTCAGATCGTTGGCAGACATTGACAAGGTAACTTCTACGCGTGCCTTTGAGTCGATTCGCGCCGTTTGGTACTGTGCCCGCATTCAAGTCTTATCCTCCCAGTTTTCACTTTATCTCGTCATCGTTGGTGTAGTTCCGAGAGTTGTTTTACAGCATCACCGCCTGTTTGTGTAGATTCCGCGTTAAGTAGTTGTCCTTGGTTAACAGTTCGATGCGTGTCTATGTATCCAGCGAATATGGCTTCAGAGTCTCAAGACGTTTTGAACATGTTCGTTTCTTTGCCCTTATTATATACATCGTCTTTAAGTAATCAAGCATATATTCGCTCATGATTTGTCAGCCGGGTAGCTGACGAGCGGAGCAAAAAGTTTTAATCACACAGTCACTCCGAACACTTCGTGCACGCGTGCATCCACAAATCCTGATCGTCCGATGAAGCACTGTACTCAGAGAGAGTGGATTATGGCGTCTCTTATGTTCCGGCTTCAAAAGTTTTGTACGAAATCATTGGAAATCTTTTAGATTCTAAAACAACCTCACCCAAAATTTCTTGATAGTCAAGTAATTAAAACCCGTCCTTACTTGAGCTTCAGTACATAAGACCAAACATGATGGGCCGAGCCTACAATACGTATGCCTCCAGATGTGTTTGGCACATACTTCCGCTTTCATGGCACATTGAGAGGTAGTTTAACCCAGCATTGACACACTCCGCAAGCACTCCTATTTCCCAGCTGTTTTTGACCGGAGTCGTAACGTTTAAAATAAAGGAGCACAAATTGACGTCACTCATTTACGTGCCATCGAGTGGTGTCCAACACAACAGACAAGGCGATGCAGTATGAGTGGTTATATATTTCTCTCTCGCCACTGAAGACAAATTGTATGTTTGGAGTGTTCCCAAATTAACGGCCAATTGGGACATAACTTTGCCTAATTGAAAATAAATCTTCAATGTTGTGGATTATTTCGTTCACAAAAACTGAGACCTGACCACATGAGCATTGTGAAAAACGTTCTCGGTGCTGACGGTGCTGAGCGGGCGATTCATTTGGGCGGACACTTTGTGCATTCTCAGTCTGTAAACTGCAATTATTAATCTGTGCGTAGCAGTTCTCAACTGTTCGTTGTACATGAGGAGAGTAACATTTTCCACTCGACTTTGCGTCACGCATTGCATCCACAACAGCTGTCATCCTCCAGGGAGATCAAATATTTTATAATATTCGTTTTGTAACTGTAACAATTTGATACGTCATGTGAACAATTTGTCATTTCATGTTTTATTTATTATGCGTTACTTCGCCAACTGAAAATCATGTAGGAGTTCAAATATTTCATAATGTGTTTTTTCTAATTTTTCTAATATGTAAATAATTGAATATTTTGTGTGTAATAATTTGTCATTTAAAGTCTCATTTATTATGTGTTATTTTACCAAGTCAAAACCATTCTTTTATATGTTAAATACTAGAAGAAACCCTACCATTCACATGTTCAAACAAATGTAAACGTATCTTCATGATTATTAAATTTGTAATACTTGTTTGGATTGCATTGTTTGTACCACCAGGGATATAGGGATTACTACACAATAAATAATATTTTACCTACGGTCCACAAGCTGGCGAGTAGTCATTTATATCACCATCATGTAAAATACTAAAATTATTAGATTCCACCTGTATATTCAAACAAGATGATGTTTAGATATATAATGTTTCTAATATTAATCTATGATACAAGAAATTATGGCGGGTTGTTCTGTTACATGTAGATCTTTTATTTCAAATCAATTGTACAAATTGCAATAGATCATACACTGGTCAAACGAAGTAAGTTGAGCACATGGCTTCTGAACATAAAACCTGGCATGTAGACAAAATTCTCTAACACAACAGAAATTACACTTTAGAATTATGTTTCTTTTATGTTTAAGTAATCTGGTCCTTCACTTTTAGTTTCACCACTGTATACTCTATTACAATCTGCACACTTGATTTGACATAAAATATCTAGCATGTTGACTAAATTCTCGAACAGCATAGAAATTCAACTTCTCATAACGTAAATTTCCAGGAAATATGAATTTTAACCCGCGAAAATTACATTACATCTCTCTAATCTCATTAAAACAAAACATACCCTCGGGTGCTATTCGCAACAAACTAGACGTCCTGATATCAAAAGTAAATTAAACTAAATATCTAGAATTATTAAATCAAAATTTGAACAACACAAATATAATGAATACAAAAACTTTATTCAAAGGCTCTTTCTAGGAAACTTCGGCCCACGATCAAAAGAATTGGCAATGAAAAACTTCAATTCCCATTCTTAAGAATAATTCGATTACAACTCAAAACGATTATGATAAAACTCCAGTACTTGAACATCATTTAAGAGAATCATTTACTCCTAACTCTGTTACAAACTTACCATTTCATAATATTGTTACCAATTTTCTCCCTCTCCCAACTTTAATATTCCTCAAAATATAGATTTTGTTTCTCCTTCTAAAATGGTTTCAATCATTAAAAAATTTTAAACCCGTAAATCGACTGGAGTTTACTTAATTAACAACCGAACAATCTAATATTTTGGCAATAAAACAATTGCTGCTTTTACCTCCCTTTTCAATTCACCCTTACGAGATAATTACTTTCCATCTATTTTGAATATATCCACTATACTTCTCATTGGTAAACCCAAAAAAGACCATAGAAATCCCACAAACCATCAATCAATTCGTTTTACTTTCCTCTCTTTCTAAAATCTTTGAAACTTATTTTACGTAGACTAGCACACTTTGTAACATCTAATAAAATGATTACCCCACACACAATTTCGATTTGCATACGATCATACAGCAACTTATCAACTTTTAGGAATAACAGAAAATATTAAACATTATTTCCATTAAAACAACATACTGGAATTCTCTTAGATATTAAAAAGGTATTTGACAAGCTTGGGTTAATGGCCTCATTTATAAACTACATTAAATTGGAACTCCAACATACCTGTTTAAAATAATCAGACTTTTCTCAATCGTAAATTCTGGGTTAAAATTAATCATACCTATTCACAACTACTTTCTACATCTGACACTTTGCCCTAAGGATCCTGATTCTCCCCGCGCCACAAAGTGACAAATGTCCTCACGACTTCCACTTTCATCAGCTCTCTTTATCTGTTATAAAAATACATCAACTGACAAAGATAGATTACAATCCGACCTTCTATTTTATATATCTTGGGCTACAAATTGGCAAATCAAAATCAATATGACAAAATGTCAAAGCCAAAATTTTTACACTTTGCAAACATTCCATTCCATCTGAATTATTATTATTATTATTATTATTATTATTATTATTATTATTATTATTATACAATCAAAACATACCATGGATATCCTTTAACACTCCTATCAAATACCTTGGGCGGAATTCTCGTCTCACCACCCAACATTCTACTAGTATCAGTCAGTGTGTTGGTGTGGTGAGGATGTTTTATGTCCCTCGCTTCCTGTGAGGTGCCTAATATGAAAAAACATGCAGCACATAATTTGATTACGTACACACTTTGTTGGCGGTTAAACGTATATAACTTGCCAAAAAAAACTTGTAAATGTGTTCAACCATTCCAATTACCATTCCAATCCTAGATATTATAATTGTATCCGACACTATTTTGTAGCCTTATTGTAACTGTGTGCAGTTTCCTTCTCCCTGAGGATAGACATTTTTCACATCCCGAGGATAGAAATAAATTTTCCAAAACATCGGCAAACAAACATGTGGTAGATTCTTTTTATTTCTGCTGAACAATCCCCGTTAAAATGCCTTCAAAATATTTATCTTGTATTTATCAAATAAATGTCTACACAGCACCATTTAATAATAAGTTTGTAAGTTTGTGAGAATATCGGAACATTGTACACAGCATTCCAGAAAAAAAAACACACAATAGGCGTATTCCTAAATATCACTCAGGCGATGGACCGGACATGGCACCAAACATTAATGTATAAGATAAAAAATTTGGCACCCGACACTACATTAAATCAATTATCAAAAATGTTTTTAACAATAGAACTTTTTCCGTTAATGCCAATCAATAATTACTATTCCAATCCTAGACTAATTAACGCAGGACTCCCTCAAAGCTCAACACTTTCACCCACATTATTCAACTCATACGTTGCAGATATTCCTCAATTAATGAACATCCACATAGTCCAATTCGCTGACGACACAGGAATATTCTCTTCTGACAACTATCATTGATATTAGAAATAGAACAAAAATATACCTCAACTTACTCGTTAGATGGGCATCCAAACTTGAAATCCAACTGAATCCAACCAAAACCACGGCAAAAATATTTACAGCAAGTCCGTACACTTCTCCTACCTCCTAATAATAAATCTTTGAACCCGGTGAATAAGCTGAAAGAAATATTTTAATATACTTGTCAGCTTATTCACGTAAATATTTTTGTTGAGCTCATGATTACACCAGAATATGGTTAACATGACCAAATCTTGCTTGAATACAAGCGGAGTGAGTTTGTATGTGTCGATGGTTTAACCTTTTGACTCAAAGGGGCCAACAGTGAGAAAAGAAACAGTAAGTTAGGAGGTGGGTGTGTATTACGACCAAGAGAAAGATTTTCGAGAGATCCAATTCTGCGAACTGAGTAGGCAAGAGTGAAAATGCAGATGATGACACCGGAAAATACAGATCATATCACCGGAAGTGGATAACGAAGATAACCGTTTCGACATCGCAGATCAGACACTTGGAGAGGACAAACTTAATAAAATACCCCATCAAAGAATCAAAGTGTGAGGCCCATTCAAACGCGGGGCCATAGGCAGCCGCTAATCTTATTTAAAGGAAATTAATTTTATCTAGGAATATGTACTCGCATAACTTTCATTGTGTTGAGGCGAAAATACTTTGGTTGCTGAAGTTTCCGTGAACCAGTGGCAGCCTCAACAAACTGGAGGTAGCAGCTACATCGAACGACCGAAATGTAATTTCCAAAATTCAGAACACTAAAATAAACGTAAATGTGTAAATTCATGTAAATGAATAAAAACTATGTTGAATAAAAGTCTATATTGAAACATTACTTCCATAATTTTATGCGTAGTGACCATATAAATTGTATTCACCTTGCGGTGCTAGCATATTCACCACGTAGGTCAGACTTTGCTGTCTAATGGGTATTCGAGTTTCTGTATTAGTAATGCATTGAGAGAATGACGGTAATAGAATTCATACAACACAGAAAATAACTTGGTTTCAAATATACGGTGATTGCACTCCACAACAATAAATATTGTGTAGATATGTTTTTCACAAATTAAATTATTTTATTTTCAAAATTTCACTACTCTGGTACATCTCGCAATAATGAGACATTTTTCACAAACACTCGTATTCACAAGATGCACTCATCGTTAGAGTCGAAAAGAGTCTTTCTTCCAGAACGGCCAACTTTACAGAAAGGACTCATTAAATGCACATTTTGAATCAACGAACTTCACATGAAATAAAAATAGATTTTCCAAACTTCACAAACAATGCATTCAATATCGTCCATAATTGACTGACTTTATGTTCTTTCAATAACATGAGAAATTCATAAAATTAAGTTGTAGTTAGAGTGAGGAAAAATTGGAATTCTCCTCGAACGCCGCGCCTAGACCCTTATTCCCACCCATGAAAGAAGACTGGTTGCCGCACCAAAGGCCTAGGGACTGAAACATAGGGACAAAGATGGATTCAGGAAACCTAGCAGTCAAAAAGTAAATACGATAATAGAGCCTGAAGCATGACATAGTGCTCCTATGGAAGAGCAACATGCCGAAGAGAGCAATCATTGGACTGAAAAGAAGAGATTGAATTAAAGAAATAATTTGATTGAACTTTTTCCATTAATAGTTACAGATTTTCATGACTTTTACAAAAAGAAGTCTACAGAAATATTCTAATCTATAGATCCAGATTTAGAGGAAATTAATCGTGATTAACATCAGTGTTTCAAGTGAGTGTACTCTTATGTAAAATAATTTCTTTGACGTTCATTTCTGCGTTGTTCGTGATCTATCAGTAAAAAATGTAATTCTTGTCAAATAGTAATTAAAAGTTGTTGTTTTTTAATTGGTTATTTAAGGTCGCATCAACATCTTAGGTCATTAGCGACCACTATTGCTGTTAACGGTATGGTAACTATGTGGATGAAACGATATGGAGATGATAAGGGGTGAAAGGACGAACACAAATACAACCATGCCCGAGGCGGGACTCGAACCCGCGACCCTTCGGTCCGAGATCACTACGGCACTACTGCCTTAGCGATCTCGGCCACCGGGCCAGCAATTAAAAGTTTCTCATGTTCGTTTTTTCTTATTTATGAAATCAGTTATACTTAAATGTAAATTTTTAACAGAATGTTGACAAAACATTGAAATTAAATGAAACATGTGTTATACTTAATGTTCTGTTCTATGTAATTACGGGATAACTAAATTGTATTCTCGAATGTTTGCGTGAATAACCGAATAACTCCAATTAAAAGGTAACAACACTTAATTTGTCATACGAAAATATACTCAATGAATCAGCTGTAAAAACACTGTAATTGTGTGTAGGTTTTGTTTGAATTTGTATTAATCGCTGATTTACAGCATGAGTTGAAAGTTGATTTTTACTCTCCTGTAAAATTAGGTTTTCACGACTTATAAGCTTATTTACCGGAGTCAAAGAAATACCAATACAATAAACTGGTACCCCTTACAAACCTATTAAATACCTCGAATTAAACACTGAACTGAATTGGAACCAGCAGGTTGACGAAAAATAGTAGAAGCTGAAATAAAATTACGGCAATTAAATCCTCAAATTTACAGAAACAGCCCATTACCATATCACTATTCAATTGCAGTATATAATATCATCCTATCACCGTTACTGCTGTATGCTTGTCCCATCTGTTTAAATGAGACAAAAACAAATTTTTAAAAAATACAAATCGTTCGGAATCAATTTTTCAAAGCAATATCCAATGAACCTTGGTGTGTGACCAATTATCAGCTATATAAATAATTCGACTTGGAACCCATTGAACATCACATCGCATACCTAGCTACTAACGTTTACTATTGTTTACCCCAAATTCCTTCCCTTGCAACCTTCACACTCGCAAAAAAATCCTAACCACACCAGAATCAAAAGCAGATATCGCTTCAGTATATTCCTAAAAACCTTCCAAACTAAATAGAATTCCGAACTCCAAACGAAATTGAGGATCAAATAGGGCATCCTGAACCTTTTGTTAAATTTAAGTTTTAAATGTAAGTTAGCGCGGAAGTTGTTAACCGCAAACAACCTCGCATCGACAGGTTACAATGAACACATTCTTCGTAGTGCGCATAGTCTAGAAGATGCCGACTTATCATCTTTTATTCTTTCTTGTCACATCGGCAGTTGCCACTCGAGGTTTGATTTCTGAAATGCAAAATTTTCATGAAAAGCAAGACAAAAATATCTGAACACAAGTACAGGAAACTAAATACTTCAACTTCATGAGAATTCAGAAGGGAAAATATTAAATTATTTAGCATTTGAACATTAAACTACAACTGAGCGTACACATATTTGCAGCAATAGACAATTACAACAACTAAAACAACAACAACAATTATTATTATTATTATTATTTATTCATTCACAGTTCACTGATACATAATTGTAGTCATACAGATACAATACATCAAAGCATGACAACAATAAAAATCAACAGTAATGGACTAATAAAAATTTAACATTTATAATATTCATAAATACTAATGTAATTAAAATAGCAACTAAACACACTCATTACTTCCCAAGAATTTTCGGACCAATGTGCACGTACAAAGTATGACACATTTCTGGATATTTATTATGGCATTTTATTTATTTTCAGCGTTTCTAGTGAATTCTTTAAAGTCTTCGGGATGACGCCCGTTGCTGAAAGAACCACGGGAACGGTTTTGATTTCCGAGATGTTCCATTGCTCCTTCACGACATGTGCCAATTCTTTGTACTTCTGGATCTTCGTATGATATGCTGTAGCGAGATTGCTGGTGTCCACAACTGCCATGTCTACAAACCATACTTTCTTCTCATTTTTATTCAAGAGTGTTATATCCGGTCTGTTATGGTGTACTGTACGGTCCGTCAAAATACTACGATCCCAGTACAATTTATAGTTATTGTTTTCTAGTACATTCTTTGGGATATACTTGTAGTATGGTGTATCATGGCAGGGTGCTAAACCACAGATCTTGACGAGTTGGGCGTGGATAATTCGACCCACCATATCATGCCTGTTCTTATACTCCGTTGGGGCGGTACACTGCATCCTGCTGTAATATGTTGAATTGTCTCGCCGCGTTGGCCACAGGCCCGGCAGTTATCAGAGGTCATCTCTGGATCTTTGATGACATATTTGAGATAGTTTCTGGTTGCAATGACTTGATCTTGAATGGCAACCATGAACCCCTCAGTCTCTGGGTAGAGATATCCAATGCTGAGCCATTTGTACGACATGTCTACGTCTACATTTGGATTGGCTATTTCAGCTGGGTATCTCCCATGGATTGCTTTGTGCTTCCAGAGATCTATCTCTTGTTGGAAGAGGGCTGTTGAAGTTCTATATTAAGCTTGATTGACAATCACAGCTGGATAATTGTAGTCCGCTTCAAGTACGACTCGAGGTGTATAATTGTAGTCCGCTTCAAGTACCACTTTGTGTAGATGAGAAGATAACGCTTTCTTCCTGAAGTATTCTCTCATACTGGTAATCTGTTTGAAATAGAGATTACTTATTTTCAGGATACCACGACCTCCCATCTTCCTTGGAAGCGTTACCCTTTGAATTGAGCTTTCGGGGTGGTGGTATTGGGAACAGCCCATTTGGACTCTAATAAGCCTTTCCAGGATCAATATCGTCCGGACCATTTAATGATCCCAGTGAGAAAGTTATTACTGGTATTACATACATGTTAACCGCTGCAGTTAGGTTTCGTAAATTGAGGAAGGTTTTGAATAAACTTCTCTTCTCGAATTACACCTGCAGCTTTTCTTTAATTTCACTGTGGATTCTCAGCTTGTTTTGTTGAATTCCCAGGTATTTATAAAGTTCATTTTCTTCCAGGGCTGTTATAGTCTCCCCTGTCAGCGTTTCATGTTCTACCTCGCTGATGAGTTTACCCTCCCTTATACTTTGGATTTTGCATTTTTCGATACCAAATTGCATTCCTATGTCGGTTGAGAATCTTTCGGTGACATGAAGGAGCTTCTTCAGTCCCTGTAATGTTCCTGATTATTATTATTATTATTATTATTATTATTATTATTATTATTATTATTATTATTATTATTATTATTATTATATTATTATTATATATTATAATTATATTATTATATTATTATTATTATTACTACTATTATTATTCATGGTTAGAATGGCGACAGTTTCGGTCTCATTGAGTACACATATTCTGAAGAGATCAATGCTGTATTTGGCTAAATTGAGGCAAATGCCTGAAAATAGATTCAAAAAACGATGCTACATACTATTAAACAAAATATGCAGTACATCCGAAAATACAACCGAAAATTAAACTGGGTTTCTATTCTGAAAACCCATCTCCAGTCTCTCGGTAACGATCAACTGTTTAATGATCTACCCGAGTCTAGTGAGATTGAGACGAGTTTACGTATTCCCAACCTGTACACAAATAATATCTTTCAGGAGGATAAAAATAAAGTAGCATTCTCATGTTAAGTCCAATCTATAAATTAATAAAACATACAGAATCCCCTAAATGTGAACCATATTATACTCTAAAATACCATTAGCACAAACCAAAGTAAGCTAGCTGGTTTAAACACTGTAAAACTCCAATTCGAAAACATCACCTACAAGTATCGGAACCAGAAAGATGTATGACATGCAATTGCAATTACCAGGAAAAATTAGAACACATTATGAAGCTCTGTCCTATTTATGAAGCATTAAGAGGAGATACGGTAAAAAAATCAAAACCACCTGGAACTATTGAGGCGAAATTATCGGAGTAATATTCAAACTAGTGTGTACCTCACTCAGGCACAACTTATATAATTCTCGGCTCACCGCACAACATTCTACTAGTATCAGATTCATCATGTTGTGTGTTGGTGTGGTGAGAAGGATTGTGTCCCTCACTCCCTGTGAGATGCCTGAGATGGAGGAGCATGCAGCACTTACATTAATTATGTTTTCACGTTGAGGTTGAAAGGTATTTATTTATTTTATTTATTTTACGTAAAAAAACAGTTAAAAACTGCGTATGACGTGCTATGGAGAAAAGTGAATTGTGTGCACATTTTCAAAATTCTGTGATCCCTACACTAAGTCATATAATACTTAAATTTTGAATTTTGAAAGGGAGAAAAAAAAACAAAAAAACTCCCATGTAATAAAATCTATTTTCAAGAATAAATAAGCAATAAATTATGGCTCTTATTACTTCCTGCCGCGACAACATGGAAACGACAATTTGAATAATTGTATTTCCCACTGAATTCTAGAAGACGTGCACAGAAAATGAAGTTACATTTATGTCCAGAAGCAAGACAAGGGGCCAAGGGGAAACACCCGGAAGCTGTAGTACAATAGTTTTACAGGTTTTTATACTCATTTACACAGTTCAAATGGTAAATAATGCATTATGTATCATTGTTAAAATTAATGTTACTTTTCTTGTGATACTCAGTATAGTCTCTAATTGTATAGAAACAGTTATGCAGCAGAAACGATTTCACTTGGGATTTAAACTTTTCTATTGAAGTTAATCGTTTAATGTCATCTGGCAAAGTGTTGTAAAATAATGTACATGCATTGTATGTGAATTTTTTGTAATGAGCTGTTGATACTGTCACCTGATGAATATGATTTCTACGTCGAGTGTTATAGTAATAGATTTCGGCATTTTCTGAAAATATATTCCCGCCCTTGAGCAAGTCATTTTTTACAAAAACCACTGATTCGTAAATAAGAAGACACGGTAATGGTAGAATTCCTAGATTAATGAAGAGAGGCTTACATGAATCACGTGGGTGGGATTTGGTTATTATTCGTACAATTCGTTTTTGTAATCTAAAGGTCTGGGAGCTATAAGATGTATTTCCCCAGAATATTATGCCATATCTCAGGCGGGAATGAACATTCGCGAAGTATACACAACGAGCAGTATGAAGGCTGACTGAATTTGCAAGAATTCTGAACGCGTAGCATCATGAACTTAATTTTGTGTTCAATTCATTTAAATGGACGTTCCATTTAAGGTTTGACTTAATTGAGAGACCTAAAAATTTTGTTGCCTTAACATCAGTCAATGGTACACTGTTCATTTTCAATGGGGCACAGAATTGTTTATTTGAAATGGAAAACTGCATTAAAACCGTTTTCTTTTCGTTCACTATTAATTTGTTATTTCGGAACCAATTTGAAACATCTGATATTGTACTATTTACTGTTTCTTTATTGCAAAGGATGTTCGTATCATCCGCAAAGAGAACCGTTCTTCCGTTTCGAATCGTCGAGGGCATATCGTTTACGTAAAGTATGAACAGAATAGGGCCTAAAATCGATCCTTGAGGAACTCCACATGCAACGGGCAAGGAGTCGGAAAGGTGCATCAATGACGTCAAAAGCTTTTGAGAGATCTAAAAATAATCCAATAGGTGCCTCGTTTTGATCCAAAGGTGCGTACGTAATGTTCCATCATTCCAGTAAGATATTTCAACTCTCTGAGATCGTTGTTTAAGGTACGAACATAACCAATCTAGAGCAATACCACGAATTCCATATGAAGGTAATTTGGAAAGTAAAATGTCATGATCAATGACGTCAAAAGCTTTTGAGAGATCTAAAAATAATCCAATAGGTGCCTCGTTTTGATCCAATGATGAGGCGACATCCTTAAGAAAAGAAAATATAGCTGTTTCCGTTGATTTTGAATTTCTAAATCCATGTTGGCAATCTGAAAGCGCGTCGTGTTTAGTGAGAAAAGTTTCCATTCGTATGTAAAAAAGTCTCTCTAATATTTTTGAAAAGACTGATAGAAGAGAAATGGGCCGATAATTTCGTTTCATTTTCGTGAAAATCGTGTTTACTTTAGGATCTAGATTTACTCATCCATAGACGGATTGACAATAAGGTTTTTCGAAACTCACTTTTTCAGGCTAAAAAAATAAGCGATTTGACAGCCCTATTTATAGAAAGTAGTACAAGAAAAAGATCAACAATCCACTTTTTTCGAATTAGCGATATACAAAACGTGTTTTCTGTGAAGATTTTGACACTTTCTCGTTGCCGAGATCGCCAAGTCAGTAGTGTCGTAATGATCTCGGATCGAAGAGTTACAGGATCTAGTCCCGCCTCGGGCATGGTTGTATTTGTGTTCGTCCTTTCACCTCTTATCACCACCATATCGTTTCATCTTCATAGTTATTATACCGTTAACTCCAGTAGTGGTCGCTAATGACCTAGATGTTGATGCGACCCTAAATAACAAAAAAAACCCTCAAAGGACAAATCCCAGGCATTCACGTGAAAATAGCAAAATGTGTAATACAGTACTAAATATGTAAAAATATGCATTGAAAAAATTGGATATTGCGTTAAGACGGTGACGATTCGCCAAGATCACAAAATTCAGTTCGGTGAGTGGAAAGACATAATGTAATTACATAAAGAAATATGTAATAACATAAAAATTCAGGCTCTAGTTATTACAGTTTGTCCACCAAGCACAGATTTCATAGAGTCTCTGCTATTGAAATGCGCTGTCACACGAGTTTGACTGAGGAAACTGGCTAACCCATGTGAAGTGTCGCATATTATGCCACTGCCTCTAACACGACTTAACATGAAGAAAAACATTTCTAATTCTGTTCTACTCTTTAATACTTGTATAACGTAGTGTGAATTACATTTTTATGAACTCAAAATTTTTAAATGTTTGTTAGTTTTAATAACTCTTACATTTTAATAGTGATCATACTAATAGAACTATATTTCTATAATAATTATATTTAAACTATATTAATTATTCAATATATTCCAATTAATGGTACACTTTATTTTCTTGTTCTAGTGCAATGACAAGTAATTCATCTGAGAGATAGCTTAACTTGTAGCAGATTTGCTTATGACGTTTACTATGTGATTCATAAATTTCATGGAGTCTGTCATTCTTAGTAATTCTGAATTAAATATAAAAGCATCTCTCGTGGTTTCCAGATTCTGGCGGAATGGAATGAAATTTTCCGTAGTTTCCTTATCGGTATCAATATTATTGATCCATTTTATCAGTTTCCTAAAAAGATCTGCACAATTTGATGGACAATCTCAGATAAAGAAGATAAAAGCACTGCACTCCACGGACGGACATGTCAGAAAATGTAACGAATAATTTTGACTTCTATTTCCTGCATGAACAGAAACAAGGGCATCTTTTTTATCGAATGAGGAAAACGGTCACCAAATAATGACTCCGAACTGATGCTGTGGTGTGACTGGTAATCCGCGAATTTCGTCACCGCCGCTGGCTGAAAACTTTTGTCATCGCACCCGCTGCGAATGTTTCGTGTCGGTCATTTTTACAATGACAATTACACAGGCAGAGCTGCGCAAATGACAGTTTTGAAGCTCCAGGCGTACGAGTATCAAGCACGATTCATTTCGTATTCTGTGTATGTGATCGAAATCCAAGTTCAGCACGAGACAATGGAAATGGCCCGGACACTTTCAGCTTTTTAAAATAAGTTGATATGATCCTTTCTGTAATCTTGAATGTCAGTTACTTCATACGTATTGTACATTGCGCAACAACACGCAACAGCGTCAGTCCACAGTCTCTCCTATTGAAAGGCAATTTTTCCTCTAACACTTCCGGTTGTATATTATTTTACATCCGGTTAATGCGGAAATAATCCTGAAACATTTTGCCAAGCGAAGGCGCATTTTACTCACCGCCGTGACAGTCGAAGGAGAGCTGTGCAAATGACAGTTGCGAAGCGCCAGGCGTAAAAAGATGGAGCACGCACTGCCCTCACCTCGTATTCCCTGGCTGTGGTCGAAGCCCAAAAGTTCAGCACGAGACCGTGGCAATGGCCCTGACCCGTAAACTCAGCAGCGATCTGTAGACCCGCCCTCGCCGACTGCGGCGCCGTCCGCTGCAGTCGGAGTCGTGGAATCAACTGGTTTCCTCTTCCGCCGCGCCGCGGCGCCCCACGCCTGGCGCATGCGCGTGAGGCGTCGGCGACCGCGGCCCAAACGCCCCCCCCCCTTCCTCCTCCTCTCTCGGTAGGTTTATCTCATTCTTTGAGGAAGGAAAGAAGGAAGGTGGCAGGAGATATCAAGTACGGAGTGCGTTTTTTCCCTGTTCTAAACGCATAAGATATTACTCCCTTCCTAGTAGAGTATTTTATTGTATTTAGAGCCGGATAAAATGCATTTTATTATCGATCGTTCTTGCTGGCTTGCTTCCACGGTGCAGGAAGACGGGCCCTCCTCATCTGCCTGCGAAATCCATTCGTGAAGGCTCGCAAAAAGTCAACAATCGCTCTTTTAGATCATTGTTGGATGCGGAGATTTTAACATTGATTTTCTGGTCAGATCTTGTGAGAAAGAAAGTTTCTCAATTTAATTAATTCCTTCAATTTAGACATAACAATTAATGTACCTACACGGATGACACAAAATTCGATGAAGGCAATTGATCAAATTATAATTAACAAAACTACTACTCGATATGAAGTTGAAACAAAAGATTTAGGATACAGTGACCACGATGCATAAATTCCTACCATTATAAGAAATGCGATCACTGACACAATAAATAATTCACGTATGACTAGACGTTTTACAGCAAACAAAATAATATTATTCATTGATTACTTGATGCCGAGTCATGGGAGCAGTTTATAATGCTGTTGATGCAAATATAATTATTTTTTCAACTCTTTTATTACATTTTAACCTTGCTTTCCTCTTCAAAATGAAAATAAATATTTCACGGAAACAATTCTTGGATAACACAAGGAATAGGACATCTTGTAAAAACAAGAATTCTTTCTTTCATTTCTAAACGTCATGGCAATATCTCAATTTCCTTGTCTACTTTAAAAATACAAATCATTGTTACGAAAAGTTATAAAACTGAAAGTAAATCATGAAAACGATCAGGATATTTTGAACTCAAATAACCAGCTTAAGCAATGGAATGTAATAAAATATACGACCAAATCAACTAGAAACCCTGTAGAGAATGTTGTTTTAAAATATAACTATATAAATGTGAACGATCCGGCAACAGTGGCTAGTCTCTTTAACCAATACTTTTCGAGAATTTCTGCCGATCTCGCATGGTGAGATCGTGTGTAACCACAAAATTCGGAAACAGACAGTTCACCCAAATTTTAGACACGATGTTCGTTTCGAAACGTCTTCCTATGAAATTCTCAAAATAATCGATGACTAAAAATAAATATTCGTCCGGTTTAGATGAATTCCCGGGTTCTTTGTTAAAGACCTGTGCGTATGCCATTATACACGTTAACTCACATATTTAATTCATCGTTATGCACCGGAACGTTTCCAGATATTTTCAAAACAGCTAAAATTAAGCCGCTTTTCAAAAAAGGCAACAAAAATGAAATTCAAAATTATTAGCCTTTTCTCGTCTGTCAGTTTTTTCAAAAATATTGTAGACTTTTTACATACAAATGGAAACCTTTCTCAATAAATACAACGCAATTTCTGATTGCCAACATGGATTTAGAAAATCAAAATCTACGGAAACAGCCATATTTTCTTTTCTTAAAGATGTCGCCTCATCATTGGATCAAAACGAAGCACCTATTGGATTTATTTTAGATCTTTCAAAAGATTTTGACGTCATTGATCATGACATTTTACTTTCAAAATTACCTTCATATGGAATCCGTGGTATTGCTCTAGATTAGTTATGTTCGTACCTTAAACAACGATCTCAGAAAGTGGAAATACCTTACTGGAATGATGGAACATTACGTACGCACCTTTCCGACTCTTTGCCCATTGCACGTGGAGTTCCTCAAGGATCGATTTTAGGCCCTATTCTGTTCCTACTTTACATAAACGATATGCCCTCGACGATTCGAAACAGTTCTCTTTAGATATTTGTTTATCCTTTGCAATAAAGAAACCGTAAATAGTACAATATCAGATGTTTCAAATTGGTTCCGAAATAACAAATTAATAGTAAACGAAAAGAAAACGGTTTTAATGCAGTTTTCCATTTCAAATAAACAATTTTGTGCTCCATTGAAAATGAACGGTGTACCATTGACTGATGTTATGGGAACAAAATTTTTAGGTCTCTCAATTCAGTCAAACCTTAAATGGAACGTCCATTTAAATGAATTGAACACAAAATTAAGTTCATTATGCTACTCGTTCAGAATTCTTTCAAATTCAGTCAGCTCTCATACTGACCGTTGTGTATATTTTATTACATAAAAAATTTTCAGATTGAAAGAATTGTACGAATAATAACCAAATCCACCCACATGAATCTTGTAGAGCCTCTTCATTAATCTAGAATTTTACCCATTACATTGTATGTTGATTTAAAGAATCAATGGTTTTATCAAAAATGGCTTGTAGGGCGGGAATATATTTTCAGAAAATGCCGATGTCTACTGTACTATAACACTCGACGTAGAAATCATATTCATCAGGTGACAGTATCAACAGCTCATTACAAAAAATTCACATACATGTACATTATTTTACAACACTTTGCCAGATGACATTAAACGATTAAATTCGATAGAAAAGTTTAAATCCAAAGTGAAATAGTTTCTGCTGCATAACTGTTTCTATACAATTAGATACTATACTGAGCATCACAAGGAAAACAGATTAATTTTAACTGTGATATTTAATGTATTATTTACCATTGGACTGTATAATTCTAAACAATATGTAACAAGTATTGTATCGCAGCTTCTGGGTCAATGACCCCCATCTCGATCATGTTTTTCGTCCAGTTTCCCTGCTCCATTGAGCAAATGCTGAGATGGTCCCTTGTTTTGCTTCTGGACACAAATGTAACTTCATTATCTGTGCACGTCTTCTAGAATTCAGTGGGAATACAGTTATTCAAATTATCGTTTCCATGTTGTCGCGGCAGGAAGGACAACATAGGTAAACCAAAATTTATTGCTTATTTATCCTTGAAAATATATTTTATTACATGGGAACCTTTTTTTAATTCAAAATTCAAGTAGTATGACTTTGTGTAGGATCACATAATGTTGAAAATATACACACAATTCCACTTTTCCATGGCATCATACGCAGCGGTTTTAACTGTTTTTTGACGTTAAATAAATGAATGTAAATTTTAACAACGGGAGAAACAGGTAAATTAATTACATTTCTGTAATTTAAAAAGAACAACAAATGATACATGAAAGAATGTACATAGAGTAACATGGCGTTTATATCATCGTATAGGGTACATTTAGCATTTTTTAGCCTTTTTTAACGGTTAACTCTGAATTTTCGAAAATTGCAGAAGTTTGAATTTTTTCTTACAACTACAAAATTGAAGACCGCAGATGTTTCCTTGATAAATTTCTTGTTCATAAATGGATTCTTTATTAAGGTCATAAGGTTATTGTGTAAGTTGACATGAACGCCGTACAGCTCTATTCTTTATTTTTTTTACGCGTCTCTCACGTCGTTAATATTTACATTACTGACAATTTCACATTATGGTATTTATGAATACGATTTTTGAGTGCCATTTAAATAATGTTATATACAATTTCTGGAAAACGCATTAGTTTTCTGTAAAAATTAACTCAAATTTCTGCGTATTGAGAAACGCTCAACTGCTATTTTGTCAAAAGTGACTCCAATTTTTTTCATTAAACTTTTCCAACGGATAGTACTAATTTCCTGTTTAATATGACACCAAGTTAATGCTGGTGTATTCTTTTGCCTTTTAAAAATTACTCTTTTGATACATTTTTAAATAAATTCTCTCACGCCATTAATACGCACATTTCCATTAATTTAATACATTTTGCCTTTGTAAATGATGCTCTAAATGAAGTTTTCAAAAACTCAATAGATTCCTGTGAAAAAGAGCTTCCAATTCCTTGTACAGTAACGCTTAAACGCCATTTCATAAAAACCGTTCGAAATTTTCAATGATCATTTCTATTTAGGACGAGGGTTTTGCTCTTTATAATATTCTTAAAATTATGTTTCAGTTCTACGATTAGGAAATTGAAAATTTGAAAGAAAAAAAGAATGTAGCAGGCAGGCAAGAAGGAAGGTGAAGACTGTACACTACTGTCCACACCAAGGAAATTAGAACACTTAACTATGAGTAAGTTTGTGCCCTTCTGTAGCCCCTTTAGTTTCCTTTCTAGTTCAGTTCTGCGGTTGAGTACTGAACATCATAGAAACAATTTTTTGGGGTTATGATTTTTCCATACCCAGTATGTATTTCTGTTAGAAACTTTTCTACAGTATTATGGTATGGGTTCACCTCTTTTATGCAATGTAATCAAAAGGGTTCTATAATATGCCAAACAATAATAATAATAATATATATAATAATAAATTATTATTATTATTGTGTCTGTGTGTGTGTGTCACTCTGTGTGTCATTGTTGAAATATTAAATTATTAAAAATTGTATTATATATTCTATTATTATTGTATTGTTATTTTGTAGTGTTGGAAACCGGAAAGATGTGAAAAAATTTCAAGTAATATGTTTATATATTGTGGCGTCACGAGGATTAGACAGCATAACGCCACCATCAGCGCCCTCTTTAGAGAGGAGAGGGTGGTGAGGTGCTGCACCATCAGGTATGTAAAGAACAGAGAGGATTAGGGTGCGCGGCGGAACGATGGCTGGTGAAACGCCATCTGCCCACAGCTTTTCGAACTACGACGCCCAGACTGGTGTAATCTTTTTCGAATATTCACCCTCAACAAATTTTCCCACGCGCGGGTACCATAAGTATCGCGGCGCCCCTCGGAAAAGCCCTCGATGACCGCAGCAGCGACGGTGACTAGACTGATATCTGAAGGCGATTGTAACTTGATAGCATAGGAGTTTATTTTAACTTGGTAGTTAAAAATTAGCGAGAAGCGTGTCTTAGAAAGTGAAGTAATTAAAAATAGAGTGCACAATCATTCCTTCATTCACAATAATTGAAGAACAAGCGAAGTGACTGTTTGACGCCAGAAATAATTTCAAATTTATGAAATTCGCGCAGAAGGACATTAACTAAATCCTGCTTCTCATATTGCACGCTGAGACCACGCATGCCTAAAATGTGGTAGGTCGGCCGAGCATTTAAGCATAACTTCAGCAACATTAATAATTTCGAGGCTGGAAGCGCGAACAAACGTGTGCAAGGCGCGGCGGAAGAAGAACGACCCCAGGAAAGGCGAAGCGTAGGTGGGAAAGGACTTGGTCTGGGCAAGAATAGTACGAGTTCGGAACGAGAAGGGTGTAAAATTGGAGGCTTGGCGGTGTTCGAGCGAAGAAACTGCTATCGTCGTAGGGCGGCAAGCGAAGACGAAGTGGCAACGCAGGGCGAGCGGCAGAAAACCCAAAAAGGTTACCTACGGGCGAAGCGACACGGAGCTGTTGAGGTAAAGAAACGCTGGCAACGTTTATGCGACGATCAGTTGGGGAAAGGATAGCTGGTAAATACACGACAATTGGTGTTATAAGTGGGTGAAACGTCTAGAAAAGGTGGGAAAAGTATTTCGAACTATGTGAGTGGCAGTTTCCAGGTCATTTAGTGCACGTGTCATTAAATTCATTTAAAGAGGCCATACCTTGGACAATTTTGCATAAATGATTCAGGATTTTCATATGTTAATGCAGTTAATATTATCTGGAAAGATCAATTTGTTGTATTGTGTTTAAAAGTAATTGCTTTTGTGACATGTAAAAGGGTCTGATTTTAGTAATGTGAATGCGACGTTTTTTTAATTCAGTGTTATAGTGAGCCCAAGGCTAGCACCTGTGAAAGGGTTTCCTTGAAACAAGAATCAAATTCATTGGAAAAAGAGCCATGCACGGAAAACTAGAGGCCAAAAGAGTTAATAATTTGGTAGTGGAAAAACTCAGAAAGGAGGGATCAAATCGTAAATTGTAGTTGATGAAAGTGTGTTCAGGCAGTCAGGTGAGCGCCTATATTTTTTTGTCTGTTTCATTTTTTCAGTGACCAGCTGCCAAAGTGCAATATCCTGTTATGAAATTGCGTCGCTGTAAATTTTCTCATTGAATTCGTTCATATTATTCAATTTTATTTGATCCATTAATGTTAAGGGTTCAGGCCTTTCTCATGCGAAGAAAAAATCCTGCTTCCTGAAATTGCAAGCTCTTCACGAGCATTCATGCTATCTAATCCACCACGTGTGTAGTAAAGTGATAAAAAGTGTGAAGAATTGGGTGTATTATAATATATATATATATATATATATATATATATATATATATATATATAAAATTGTTATTACACCAATGGAGACTGTAATAACTGTGCTTTGAAAACACCACTTCGAAACCTTTCAGTCCTGGGAGTGTCAGACTCCTCATTTCATTTTGACACAACTTCGCCACGAGGAGAATCGTAACTAAAAGCTAACACTTGTTATACAATACGAAGAGATAAACAATACTAATATCTAAATTCTTGGCTATATGTAATTTGCTACGTTAGTTTTGTACTAGTTTCCTACTCAACTACTTTATTTTTTAAATACAATTTACAAAGATTATGATTGGAAAATCTTCACTGGAAAATAAATATAGGGCTGATAATTCGCACAATATACATAGAGAGTTAAAACGATGATACAACTGAATAAAAATAAACAACGTCGATTGTACCAAAAACATTTACGGATTAAATGGGTAAATCAAAATAACCTGTAATATGTACTATCTTCTTATTCTTCGGCGATAATGAAATCTTAATGGAATGATGATTCTGGCGATAATCGAAATGGAATCTTAAATTCACTAAGACAATGACTTGAGCGAAACGCACAAAAAAATTAGGTTAATTAACCAATGACTCGGACGAAATACAGAAAAAAATTAGTCAAATTAGTTTGTTTTCCAGCTTGAAGTTTTTCCAAAAAGTTCAAATAGTCATAAATTTTTTTTACGACAATACTTGTTTCTCAGCTTTTAAATGTCTTGAGTTTCGTTCACATCGCGTTACACGTTCCTATTCATTCCTCCTTAATTTCTTTTTATTGTATTAAGCTTTACCAATCTTCCTTTTGTAATGTGTAATTGGTTTTAACTTCTTCACAAGTGTATATTTAATCTCGATATCATTCCGACATAGTTCGCATAGGGCCTGTTTCATCGGTGCCTGATAAAGTTTCCGAGAGTCTATCCAGAATTTATCTCACTGATAAGTTGAAAATGTGTATTTAACGAGTGCCTGATAAATCTGCCCATTGGTTAAAGTAACCGGTAAATAATCTAGAGTTTGAGAGGCTGTTAAATGTTGATCTGATAGATAACCTCAAAATAACAGAATTTATTAGCAAACATGCGGTGTTTTTCAAGGAAATATCTGTGGTATTTCAGTGATGAACGACGTAATAGAGACGACGGGTGCCAGCCATTCAGAGCGTCTGCGCAGACGGCATGTCGGTCCAGAAGGTTTGAGATCGCCGGCGAACAAGTTGCAGATTCCGTTTTAGGTTAACAGAAGCCTATAGTTGTAAAGTTATGTCTTTGGAAGAACAAGAAAAAAAACAATAACTGGTTTGTGAATATCGGCTTATATCGTATTTCTGCACGTAATGGTCGTACTAAATTTATTTATGTCAAGATAAAATGTATACTTCGTGTTTGTGCTTGATTCTGAAGTATCGCCAATGAACCGACCTTACTCTGCGTTATTTTGCAATGGGATCATTTTTATTGTAATTAGAGACTTTAGTGGGGTGAGCAAATCTATAACTTCAAACGTAAGTGAAGTGTCTGTAGTCTAAATAAGTGAAGATTTTTTATGAAATTGCTAGATTTTCTAAAGTTTTTGCAGGAACGGATTGCACTCATGTTCCCATACAATGAACTGTTAGTATGTGACACATTTCGTCAATGTTTAAGAGAAGTAACGACTCGAAAATATAATTTGATGGAGAATGGTTTTATGCTGAGTGGAGCCGATTTCATAGTGTTCTACTTTACATACTGACTGTCTTGTGAACTATCTTTATGAATTTTTTTTTATAAAATAATTACACACGAGTGCCCTTTGGTTTTTAACAATCAATGATTTATTTCTTTAAAAGCCTTCATTGTTCAAAACAATGTTTCATGTGTCAATTACATGCATCTTAAGGAACATTCAAAAACATATAATTGACATTATTACATCTGAAAATAAAAAAAGAACAAATAAATTTTGAAGATAATGAATAAAGTAAAAAAATAAAATGTACAGAGAAATCATAAAAAATCAAGTGCAAGTGAAAAAAAAGTTGTAAGTACAAAATATAAAGTTGACAGGAAAGAACGTACCAAAACATGTTAAATTAAGCTCATATTGAAAAAATAGAATTATATAAAGAAAGAGACAAAAGATAAAATTCCATTGTGAGAACATACTCATACTTCCTCCCTTTAAGGTGAGAGAGACAAGTATGTGACGAAGGAGAGCAGATCAGCATAAAAGCAAAAATTGTAAACAGATGTACACCAATAAATTTTAAAGGCCAACAGAACCTATTACAAAGTAATGTGTGTGTGTGTGTGTATCTCTCTCTCTCTCTCTCATATATATATATATATATATATATATATATATATATATATATATATATATATATATATATATTAGAAAGAACATTGTCATAAAGGTTTGTGAAAAGATTTGATTCTAACATGATATTAATTGTCTTGTGTTTTAAAGAAGTGTTTATGAGATTATTCTACAATATTTATCGTCCTACTCATTATCCATAATTACTTTTTATTTTAGAGAAAACATTGTCATAAATGTTTGCAAAAAGATTTGACTTTAACATATGGTATTAAAAGCATGGATTAATACCATGCTAGAATCAACTCTTTTCACAAATATTCATTAATGCTCTTTCAAAATAAAAATACCATAAAATTTGTTTGAGGGCGCTGTTTTTATTGGTTGTTAAAAACAAAAATAATACAGTGTTTTATGCTATTATTACTATTATTATTAATAAAATGTGTAAAATTAACTCCCTCTCTCGCTTATTGCCACTTTATATTTTGAAATTCTACACACACAAAGCATGATATAATAAAACAAACGTTTATACCGGAACTCGCACACGCCGTGTCTACTCACTACGACGTAACCAGAACTTCTCGTTGTTGATTTCCTTCTACAGTTCCAATATTTCCATTTTCATGACATCCTTCTAATTCATCGTATATTAAGCTATCTTTGGGCCTTGGACATGTCCCAAGATATGTTTCTCCACAGTTAATTTTGTAGGCTCTGGTCGTATTCCTATATGGATTCTTTTACATTGCATAGTTTACTTGTCAATTAATAATATTCATTGGTTTCTGTAGATACATTTTTTTAAACTGACAATTTCCCTGTTACAAGCATGCTAAATATTTTAGACATACCTAAATATTCTAATGAATAGTCATATTTCTGAAAATGAAAAGTTCAACATGGTAGCGTTCTAGAATTCATAATAATGATATTGGATAAAAATAATTACACGATGAAGAGAGAATTATGAAAGGGCCTCGTTACATCTACAAGTTATCTCTGACTTTTCGTGTAAAGCAAGCGACTCCATGGCTGACCTCCAGATACGCGCGATGGCTGGGGTCAGGATGCTGACGCCAGTCTGTGGAGCAACCAACTGATATCGGTGACACTGTTCAGAATTTTCTCCCAGAATAGAAGTTGAGTTACGAGGAGCGCAATGCGCTGTAATCAAACAAAGTCTGTAGTCCCCATTTCTAATGCACTTTTATTCCTTGAACGGAAACTGGGCGGCCTTCAACCACGTGAGAGGTGTCCATTTTGTTAGATACCCTGCAACGTGGGGTCAGATATTGTCCTAAAAACAAGGACAAACCTCATACAGGAGGCACCAAACAGACAGGAAAAAAAATTGTAAGTGTCGATAGAGCGTTTCGGACCCAGTCATGGAAGTGGTGGCTGGACAGGGAGGCAACAAACCGTTTCTGCAACAAGACCAGTCTTCAGTGCGATGCACGACTCGCATCCTCCAATCCTTAAGCCGTTCTGTACCAAGCATTATTACAAAATAAATAAATAAATAATATTTTAAAATGTTATTTTATTTATTTAAGGCTTCATGTAAAGAAACCTCAAAAATCAAAATAGTCGTTTCAAACTTAAAGGGCCCAAAGTTCCTTTAAATTGGGCCAAGAAATACCAATTTTGGAGAAAATCAGCGGAACGGTTTAGGCGATAGCGTTCACCATGGACAGACGGGCGTTGTGATATCAATTGCGTTTTTCGATATTACGGATCCACAAAACTTAGTTTCTGATTACATAACGTTTTTAAGGATGTGTTATATATATATATATATATATATATATATATATATATATATATATATATATATATCACACACACACACACATATATTTACACGGGATAATACATACATTCATTCATTCATACATACATACATTCACTTTCTTAATACATACATTTTGTATATGTCCATATATAAAGGCGGGTGCGGAAAGGCGAGGGGGAACGAGAGCGATAAAATAACTCTTAAATAAGAATAAGGAACAAGATAGGTCTTTCAAATTTCAAACGATATTTCTACAATTACTTCTGCGGCAACAACGCGCCGGGTAGAATGCGAAGAAGATTGATCTGCCTTTTCCTTACCAGGTCTTAGGAATAACATTTCCTCCTGAAAATTTAGGTTTCTGTTGCCGAATTACTTACGAAGTAAAGGCCGGGAATCACACACACGTGGGCAAATTCACCGGTAAACAGATAAAATTGGCGCGATTGCGAAATAATATAGGCTGTTTTAATAAGGACTTCACAAGTTTGAAGGCTCGTATTGGTTTATTTTTGTAACTTACTGGCTTTATTTTAGTGTCAGTATGTAGCAAAATACATCAAGAGATTAACTTGGCTTCTATTGGTAATACGGCATATGTACACCCTCTGATATCTACATCGTACCGAACCCACTGCAGCTTGTCAGACATTGCAAAACATTCTAGCTCTCATCTCTGGTAGAAAGCCTGGTAAGGGTGGTACAAACGGTATCCTTGATGAACCCTCAATAGAAAATGGAGCTAGATCCGGTAAATGTTGGGCCCATGCAATTTCCACACCTCGGCCCCATCACCATGTAGCATTTCCAAAGAAAATTCCTTATGAAAAATGTTATTGGTTTATTTTTGTTCTTGCACTATTATGCACTTGAATGTTTTGAGATGCAACAGTTTTCTCAAGACACGCCAAATAGTTGTATGTGGAACGCTCAGTTGTTGAGAAGCACACATTGATTTTGTAAGACTATTAACAAAGCTTTGCCTCACTTGCTATAAGCCGTCTGACGCATGGGGTCGACCTGAGGAATTGCTGTTCCTCATTGAACATCCAGTTTCATTAAAACACTTACGTCACAGATAAGCAGTAGGCCTACAGGGAGGATCTTTATCATACTCTTTACAAAAAATTACGGGGCAACGTCGCAGGCATCGAAGTTTCGAACAAAAATCCGCCGTCCGTCACTATATATTCATAAATTTACAAGTATATTTTCCATTTGTGTCCTTTCTGAAAAGAAAATTTATAATTCAAGAAATATTTATTGTGTGATGCGTAATTCTCCACACGTTTTGATGTTGACTTACAAACTCAACCATATTCTTTTCGTCTCTTTAGCAAATACTGTACACCGTTTCTCTAGAATATACATTTTGGTTTCCTCTTCACAGCGGCCTGACATCAGAATTCTGGAGATTCGGTCGGATATTCACCATCGCTACGCTCGCACGGATGTGTACAGCGTGGTGGTGAACCCGGCCGAAGAGTCGCAGGAGGTGATTTTCAAGACTGTGCTGCCAGATGAAGCTTTCGTCTCGAGTTTCGCAATGTGAGTGTTTGTCAGTGCAACCTCTCGTTATTTTTTGAAGCTTCCTCTGATAGGCCTTCTGTCTGCATGGCATCTTTTATGGAATTCCCCGTTTGGGAATAATCACTTCCGATTAATGACCCACTGACTGCCCCGCTGCTTGGAGGTTGGTTACTAACCTTTCTGGTGCCACCTGTGACCAAGTCAAAGTATGATATATGACTACCAAGTGCCATGCTTCCGTCTTAAAACTGCGTTTTGAAATCGGTCTTGTGGTGTCCATGCCCAATGCAATGCTTATTTAGATAATCATTGACTGAGTTAACTTCATGGCATTATTTAATTTTCTATCAGAGAGATGCCAACGTTTTAGTTGTCATTTGTAACCTTCCTTAGCACGAAATGCGTAGGGACGAAGGTCGTAGCATGGCAGCCGGGAAGTTGGCATCTATGGCACATAGTTTGCGACTCTCGTGCAAAGATACAAAATCCGGCCGAGCAAGCCTATGCTTACATTTGACCAACATCGATGGGAGCAAATATTAACATGGCATTTCGCCCTGAAGAAGGTTGCAGCATGACATCCGATACGTTGGCATCTGTCCTTAGGACGCGACATCTCCCGTTCAGCCAAAGAAATACTAAATCCGGCGGCGGGAGTCTACGCTTTCATTTCATAACCTCTACGGGAAGATACATTTATAAAGCCCTGAGGAAGGACAAGTACAGCCATGTAAGATACTGAGTCCGGTTGGGAATTCTCGGTGCCATTCCTCCTTCGCACTCTGTAGGCAGCAGAGGGGCGCCATCGATTCCGATACGACTTGGTAGAAGCCATGGCCTTCGAAGGCGATTTCACTGTTTGATGTTTATACATTGAAGGATAGGGAATGATAGAGAATGAAGAGATAGACTAGGGACACCGCATGAGTTGAGAGCGATAACCATTCCGCCCTTCGAAGGAATGTCAGTTAACCACGCAGGTCGGCGCTCGATCCGGAGCGACTGTTCCGGAAGCCATGGACATTTTTACCACTAAAAACATATTCGTTTATCAATAGTATTCAGGAACATTTGGCGTATTGAATCCATCCTCTTTTTCCGGCACGTTAAAATCAGTATGCGTGTGTTGAATGCGTTTGTGTGTGCCCCAGCACGGTGGGCGGGCGCGTGTACCCGGCGCGCATCGAGGGCCGCGGCGGCGGGCGCGGGGCGGGCGGGACGGCAGCAGGCGCCGCCCCCCTTCACGGTGGCGCCCACGTGGCGGCGCGCGACAAGGCCGCCTTCAACCTCACCTACGAGCAGCTGCTGGCGCGCGAGCAAGGCCGCTACCGCCTGCGCCTCATGCTCGACCCGGGTCAGGTGAGAGTCCCGCCCCCTACACGCCCCCATTCCCCACACCCCGCGCCCACTCAGCCGGCGACTGGTGCCGCAGGTGGTGCAGCGGCTGCTGGTGGAGGCGCGCGTCCGGGACTCGGCCCCTCTGACGCTGGTGCGGGTGGCCAAGCTCCGGGCAGCGGAAAAGACAACGAAGTGGACGACGCGGCGGAGGGGCCCGATGACCCGCTGGCCACGGTGAGTGAGGCTCGGGCTGGGGGCGGAGCTGGTGCTGTGTGAGTGGTGCGAGAGAGTGCGGTGAAGGATGGTGTGGCTCTGTTGGCACAGGTGAAGCGGTTGGCGCCGGGGGAGGCGCTGGTGCGGTGGGAGCCTGACGAGGAGGCCCAGCGCCAGTTGGCGTCAGGCGAAGGGCTCCAGGGACTGCTCGAGGTAAGTCAATGCGGTATTTCCAACCAAGTGGTGCGAGAGAGTGCGGTGAAGGATGGTGTGGCTCTGTTGGCACAGGTGAAGCGGTTGGCCCGGCAAGCACCAATATAAGTCAAATCCTTTTCTTTTTTCTTTTTCTTTTCTCCTTCTCTTTTCTTCTTCCTTTTTTCTCTTTTTCTTTTTCCTTTTTCTTTTTTTCCTTTTCTTTCCTTCTCTCCCTCTTTTTTTTTCCTTTTTCTTTTTCTTTTTCTTTCTCTCCTCCTTTCTTCTTTTTCTTCTTTTCTTTCTCTTCTTTCTTCTTTTCTTTTTTTCTTTTCTTTTTCTTTTTTCTTTTTTCTTTTTTTCTTTTTTTTCTTTTTTTCTTTTTTTCTTTTTTTCTTTTTTTCTTTTTTTTTCTTCTTTTTTTCTTTTTTCTTTTCTTTTTTTCTTTCTTTTTTTCTTTCTTTTATGTGAGATAATAAATTTTCCTCTTTTCTGAAAAACCACTATTCGCATTTAGAGAGCTTCCATTCTTTCCTCACCAGGTGCAGTACGATGTGGATCACAGCGCCGCCTCGCAGTTGCTGGTGGCTGACGGAGGATATTTCGTTCATTTCTTCTCCCTTCCCGATGAAGAACTGCCGCCCATGGCGAAACATGCGGTTTTCCTGCTGGATGTCAGTGGTTCTATGTGCGGTCGCAAGATAGAGCAGGTCAGTGGAATACCACAATTCAAATTTAAAATTAAGAACCTGTACCGTTAATTTCATGTTTCTGTATTATGTAATAGTTCATTCCATAACCGTGCGTTTCGGAAATCGTTTTAAATGTTTCAGGTTTTGCATAATATTTTATATATAATAATCTTATTGATGTTTTCACCTAATCTGATCTAAAACATGTAGAATTTCGGACTTGTTTTCCATTTCCTACAACCAAGGAAAGTTTCTACCTTGCTTTTTTGGGTAATTTGGGTTCTTATGTTTTCAATAAATTTTTTCAAGGGATATGCTTCTACGTGTTTCGAGTTTGATGATGTTTGTTCAAGGACCGTGGTTTTCCAGGTGCGAGAGGCGATGACAGCGATCCTGTCCGAAATTCGAGAGATCGACACCTTCTCGCTGCTGACGTTTTCTACGGATACTTTCGTGTGGGTGCCTGGGAGAGGATTTCTGCCGGCGGCGGAGAGACTTGGCAACGCTGTAGTGGTCGCCAGCCCTGAGATGGTCGTCCAGGCGCAGGAGGCAGTGAGCCATTTACAGGATCAGGCATGTAGGTTGACAGTGAAACTTAGGTTCCCCGCGAGAACCAGCTGAGCGATGAGGCACATGTAGATCAGCATGATAACCAACGCCATTAATTGTTTAAACAGAGACGATATATGAATAAATAATTGTGCTGCCGACCGTTGTTACTCAAATGCTATGATATATCATTACTTTGATAATTATTGTAAAGAAATATATTTACATTGAATTTGTGAAGAAATAACCATCATTCGGTACCAAACATTTATTGTTACTGTTGATGAAACTTTTATAAATGATGACCGTTAAAATTCATTCACAGTTCCCGACCGTGACTAATATCGTATTTTTCCTCTCTTAGGTGTAGTAGTGTTTCAGAGAAGAAAGTTTATCTGTCCGGTGTAATCGTAATGACTAATCGATGTACACAACGTAAGCACGATATATTATGAAGCAAATAGAGGTGATTGAACGTGTGTGGTGTCAACACTATTGATGTGTGTGCAGCCACGCACCTGTACGACGCGCTGCAAGCGGCGTACGCGGCGGTGCGCGCAGGGCGCCAAGGAGGAGGAGGCCGCCAGCCGCTCGTCATCCTCCTGACGGACGCCAGCCCAACGGCAACTGCGCGCCCGACGAGCTGCTGCGCGCCGTCACGGCGGCCACCAGCGACCCCGCCACCTGCGCGCCGCTCTACAGCCTGGCGTTCGGCCGCGACGCCGACTTCCACCTCCTGAAGCAGCTGTCCCGGGGCCGGGGCCTTCCCCGCCGACGGCCGGTGGCTGACGCAGGCGGCGTTCCCCGTGCTGCTGGCGGGCGCGGAGCTGGCCGTGGCGGGCGTGGGCGTGGGCGAGGGCGAGGGCGTGGGCGCTGGGCTGCGGGCGACGGTGCGCGGGGCGGCGCGCGGGCGGGCGCCGCTGGAGAGGGCGGCAGCTGCTGGAGCGCGCAGACGGGGCGACGAGCAGGCGAAGGAGCGGGCAAGAGAGCTGGCGCTGCGCTACGCCTTCGTCACGTCCGTCACTTCGTTGATCGTCGTCAAGCCAGACGACCAGACGGGCTGTGCCGACCTGCGCGATGCTGACGAATCCCCTCTTCCCAGTCCAATGGGCGTTCCTCAATCGCTCTGTGCGCGTTTTGGGGGCGCTCCGCAGTTGATGTGCAGGTTACATAGAGATCCGTTTTTATGTTAGCAGAAAATATGAGCATTCATGAGCATGTTTCTTGCCACAAAATAGATGTCGATTGCATGAAACCTACAGTAAAATGTACCGTAACAGTAAAATATAACACACTCATATAACGTACTTAAATAATTCCTGATAATTCTCTAATTCAGTTCGAATTGACGGATTAAAGTATTTGCTAATTTAATTTACAGATAATAATAATAATAATAATAATAATAATAAAAAAATGTAAGGTTAAAAAAAAGTGATGGTAATGATGGTAATAATAGTGATATTAATGGCAATAATAGTAGTATAATAGATTATGTATATTGTATCATAATTGCTACCAGTATTTTCTTAAGCATACAATAATTCATTTTCTATTTTGCAATAATCTATTTTGCAATATTTATCTCGCAGTATGTCGCTATCCCAACGCGGCTACGCTTCTCCAGCCAGAATGCGCATGTCACCAATGGCACTTGCGCCACCACACAACTTTGTTCCTCAGAGGAGCGTCGCTGACTACGTTTCTGACGTTACGGCCGTAGCTACTAGCCTAAGTTGTGACCTTGAGTGCTCCGACGTTTCTGACTCTGAGGATGCAGGTAAGTGAGAATCGCTGAGTAACACCACCCTTCATTGGCGCTTATTCAGCCTACCCACGGTAAAGATATTTCGTTGTTTTCCTCTAGTGTTTCCCACTATAAGAGCGTTTTACTTTCTTGCATTGGTGTCGCATTTTGTGAAAAATTAGTTCAGAGATATGAATGAAAATACAGTTTAATAACCAAAAGTGTGTGTGAACAAATCTCACCCCTTAATCATGGATTAGGTTGTCCTTAAAATGGTTATTCTTTTTCTGGAAGATTGTACTGAACTCAGTAAAAGTCTCACACTATATCTCAATTGACATACCAATGTGGGGACATGTTTATTACAGTATATTGGTCGTAAATGGGCGAAATGGTTAGGGCAAATAATAAGCAATATTGCGCCTTAGTAACAACGTCGTGGTTGTCAGGATAAACAAAGATTCATCTGACCGTGGAGGTGGCGGCGTGAGTAGGAAATATAAGATATTTGTGGATTGGTTGAAGAAGCGTCGACTGATTATTAAAATGGAAGTTTGGGCATTTTGTCGAAATAAAAGAGAGGCGAGGCATTGTGGGTATGGAAAGGGAGGAAAAATTCATTCGGTCGCATGTCGTGACGGTGAGCAGTTCGCTCGCGAATAGATTAATTTGTGCATGTTAGGATTTATAAAAATTTCGGGGGTCTACAATACGAGTTGGGACTTTGAAATATTTTCGTGTGGTAGAGCAAGAATCGGACTTGAGGGTTACTCTGAATATTTTCGTGGCAGAACCAGAAGTGAACTTTGATACTTATAACATTTGGGGAACGTGTCGAGTTCTGAATATTTTGCTGTGCATCCAAATAAGACTTGGAGTTTTTTCTCGATTGAACTCTAATCATTCTTGAACTTATAAATGTATGCGGTTCACAAACGATACCGGACTTCGCATATTTTCTTGCTATAAACGGAAGATAGAACTAAGAGATTTGTTTTGCTGAGTAATCATAAAAGAACTGGATATTTATACGGTGAGAACGGGCATCAGACATAATATAGTGGAGCTGGAACAAATATTTGAGTGGTGCGAAGCGGTGAATCGGCAGTGTTCGTTTTCAAAGTAGAGAAGAAGATTCGTGGTAATTGGACTTCGGGACTTCAAATAAAAGAAGGGAAGGCGTTCCTTCGAGGTAGCACCAATCAAGAGCACGCGAAGACCAGAATCGCCGTATAAGGTTCGAACCAGGTCATGACTAAGAAAAATTCTCTGTGTAAATTTTTTTCATTTTAATTTGCTGCATTTGATAGGAAATAAACATTAAGTTTCTCTTGAAAGAAAGATAAAATGATTTTCATTGGTCAATTCAAGCTAATAAGTAGCTAGATAAGTAGCTAATAAGTAGCTAGAATAATCTGTTTTCAGATTCCTCGCCATTCTGTATAGATGGCAGATCGGGTAATCGGCTATTAATAGATAATAGCGACTATTTCTGACGTGACCCATCGACCCAGCTAGCGGGATAATATTCAGTTTTTTATCAGAGTAATAATAGTTAAAATTTTATTGTAACCTTTTTCCTGGCGCCCATGTTATTAGAAATTTGGAAACGGGTTACGACGAATCGCCCAATAATTGTATCAGTTAGGGGCATGTTTCAATATTAGAGAGATGAAGTTCTTATAGTTTTACGCAATGTTATTTTAATTGCAATGACAAATCAATGAAACATTTACAACGAATACCAAGTGGTGCTAAATATGGTATAGGCTTTCTCATGCTTCTTATGTTCCTCTTCCTTTTGTCAGGGTTACCTTTTCAGTTTTCCTCCATTCCCTTCCCGGTTGCCATCTCTTTCCCATTTTCTCCCCATACGTCACATAGTTTTTTTACTGGTTTCGACTAAAAAACTAAATATCTGTTATCGCTTAAAGGACTTAGCTAGATCTCAGTGAAGAGGGACCATAATTAGTGAATAGGTGCGTCCGATGCCCAAACATCACGCCTATATTGCTCTTAGGCCCTTGACGGTCCTGTTCCATTTACAGTATACGCCCGTGTTAGTATGTCTATCGCACGCCTATCACGTACGCGTCCCTTACCGGGAGGAATTAACCCCGGGGTGGGCACCTGGGGCGCTAACCTCTTATCCCAACCCCCCGCCGGCGCACAAATACGCCTTTGGGCTGGTAGCTGGGTCCCGCCAGAACGCAGTGAACGCTCTCGGTAACCTCTCGCTACAATGCCTTGGTCGGGCCGCCCTGCGTGCACAGATTTCCTGGCTATCCAGGCTAGTACCGGAGTCTCCACAATGCGCCGGGAACAAATTAATGATGGGAACAACGGTAATGATTGTTCCGACCAAGATGGACCTGGGGGGTTACCTGGGCGTGATATTCGGGAAACGCAAGAATGTTCTTCTTTGAAACTTGTCCCGAAGGTAGCTACCGCGGAAAGGCCTGGTACTTCACTTAATCGCCGATAGATGGTAGCGGGAAGGGGCTGAGGCGAAAACAAAGAAGCTGCGATTCGTTACCTGGAGAAAGTAACTCTAAGGAGAAAGTCGGTGGCATTGTGAAGCAACTCTATCACTTGTAATACTTTTCTGGCTTTTTTATTCATGTCTTGTAAATTTTGTGTTGCAGAAACTTATTCCAGTTTGGACGTTTGCACCCTGGAGTGTATTACTTCTGAGAGGGACGAAACAATTGTCGTGAGTATAGTTGATTTAATGAAGGAAGCATTATTATGACCTTCGTGACAATCTAAATTAGTAAAACCATAGAGAAATGATTCGCAATTATTTCAACAATGTAGGCTACGTTGTGTTAGCCTTTATTCCGTATTACTTTTCTCTCTCCTCCAACCGATAGGTTTGTAAGAACATGGTCATGAAAAATGTATTTCAAAATTTCTGTTAAAGAAAAGATATTCACACGGGTTATTCTGGCATTAAAAGTGTGTTTTTATGTGCGAAGAGCCCGTGCACTGAGATATTCGTTGGTTGTGGGCTTTCCGATTACCTTTGGCGTGCATGTCCTCAATTGTCTATCAAACGATTCTTTGCAATATTCTCTATTGCTTTCAATTACACTTTTCCTCGAGCCGACGGAAGCTGTGCGATTTTGGGAAATGTTCAACTGATTCAGAATGTGAAAATACTCGCCCTGAACCATGTAGAGATATCTTCTTACATTGCTTCTCTTTGAAAGCATTTATTTGCATACAAAGTGTTAAAAAGTCAAGAATATAATAAGGAAATATTATTTATTGTTAAATCGTTATTTATAAATACAATTTTAGTATATAAGTATTTATGTAGTTTCAAGTAAATTTCCTAGACAGTCTGTTATGAAATATACCTTTAGAATGATGGATAAGGATTTATTAAAGAAGAGTTTTCCCCTTTCAAAGAGATTGCAGAATATAACCGAATAATTTAAAATTTTTAAACTGATACAATTGGTTTTAATTTTTGTCACTATCGTCCACATTGTTTACAAATGTGAAAAATACATGCTGTAGAATGTTTCCAGACATTTCTTGGGAAAAACTAATCAGTACTCGAACATATTACGTCGAATATCAAATTCAAAAATTTGTTTATTTTTTTAATTTGGCGTCAAAATTAGTTGACAAAAATACCTTACAATTCAACTATACTTCACCCTCTCTGCAACTTTTTTCACCTTGATACATGCAACAGAAACTGAGAAATAATTAAACATGTAAAGAACATTTCTCCTAACTGTGCAACTGATTGCTCTAAGAGGGTGTGATACGGCCTTCTTCGGTTATGCCATTTATTAATATAAATGTACCGCAACGTTGACTATGAGAAACTTATATTAATAAATTTGAAAAGAAAAAACTGACTATCTTTAATAAATCCTGGACCATCCACCGAAAGTGACAAACGTGTGGTGTTTCAAAGGTATCTCTATGATGCCTTCTCGAATTTCGTTTTAGCGTGGTGACATTAAAGTTCTGGAAATCCGGTCTGAAGTCCTTCACCGCTATGCCCGGACTCAAGTGAAGGGCGTTATGGAGAATCCTACCGACGAGTCCCAGCAACTGACGTTCACTACAGTGATTCCTGATGAAGCCTTCCTTTCGGGCCTCGAAATGTGAGTGTTCACTGGCGGGTTCTCCTGAGTAGAAAACGCACGAATTAAGAAGTTTCTGCTTTATGCTTTAATGCTTCGCGTCAAATTTCGCTGTACGCGAAAACAGTAGACAAGAGGAAGTTTAGCACCATGCGTAAAGAGACATCCTTAAAATCTATTGATCACGTCACTAACGACTTCCTGCGGCGTAATAATAAACGTTCAGAAGATTTTTAGCAATTGCGTTATGCATTGGAACAAAAAAAAAACAAAACATTTTAAGCGTTGAACAAAGAAATTGCATAATATATCAAAGAGTAGGCTAGTGGTGAAACATTTAAACCAAAATACGAGTAAAGAGTATAACAAATCTAGGTGGTGCACGGATGTTTGGATTTTGTGGCCCTCGGCGATGAGTATGCAGTCTGGAATGTTGAATAGGCTTTCCTGAGAATATTTGAAATAATTTAAAACAGCGTTCGTTATGAGTACGAGAGACATAATCTAATAGCGTTTTCCATTCGCCGCACTAGTGCGCACCCAGTGCGCACTCATGGCAGCTTTTGTGTTCCATTCGACCGCTAGGGCGCACCAGTGCATAGAACTGCGTGTTCCATTCGCACATCGACACGGACCCAGGGCGCACTAAACTGCACCGACGATCGCGTCAGTGCAGTCCAGTGCACCGGGCCATTGTGACGTTATGTGCGGAAGTTATCCATGCTGATTTAGATTCGTGGTGAAATTGTGAAGGCAATTGAGGATCTTCTGTCACGCAGGGATACTTTGAATGATGGAGTATATTATGTTTGGCAAGAAATGTGTTTTGCAAGAAGTGAAGATAATGTTTGTGATTTACACTAAGTTTGGAAAATCAGATTGTTTTCCGAAAATTTAACCTTGAATAATTCATATTAACAAATCCAGTGCTATTTAGAAACTTAAGTTTTTTAGGTACGTCTCAATTTCGAAACGCTAATAAAGTAAAAATAAAAATAGTGATCCTTACAAAATCATTCAAATATATATGCCAAGAAATGTTTCTCGCACGCCCATATATTTACCAGCGGAAATGTTCGTGTTTTATTTTTTTTTTTTTAGTAATCAAACAATTCTACAGAAGCCTTTCGGTTCAAACTTTTGTACTATATCGATCACAGGCAAATGTCGAACAATGAAATTACGATTCATACGCATTTGAAGTTTTCGTAGTTTTTAAATAAAGAAATCACACGTTAATAATTTATGAATTAAGAAGTAAGAATTACCAAAAGACTTCATAAAAATTATAACTACGATCATTATTCAAAATTATTATTTTTCGAGTTCCATCAATGTGACACCAAGAACAGCTGTGTATAATTTCACTGCGTGGTGCATAAGCCCTGACTCAGTTCCGGAATCCGTTTCATTCGTAGCTGCCCTTCACGCGTGTGGGGCAGCACTGTTGCGGAGCGATGACGTTTCTGTCCTGCACTAGGGTCGTTTTCAATGCAACGAATGGGAAACGCTATAAGCCGAAGGTATATCAGTTTCTTTTTAGCGAATTTCTTTCCTGATACCTCTCCAACACTTCACGTTAATTCTTGCCAGAGTGGATTTGGTAAGTAATAATTGTAACTACTTAATATAAAAGAAGGAGATGTAAAAATGTAAGCTTTTCTGTTTTTAGGCAGACATTTTGCTGTTTGTAAGGTGACCGTACAGACTCCTACAAGCGTGCACCATTTACGAAGGTTGATTGTTGTATCTTGGGCCGTAGGTAAGACGTTATGACTGAAAGGTTCGTCACGTGACTGGTACTGCATAACGTTCCTACCTTACGAATGGCGCTAAACTCCCTTTTACATTGTGAACGAACGTTCGCATTGCCATCGCCAGGAAGTAAGCAGGGAAAAACCGCCATGACCCGTGACGACTGGTGCCTCAACAGACTGGAGGTTGTATCTCCATCGATTGACGGATATGTAATTTCCAAAATTAAAAATACACACACACACACACACACACACACACACGCGCGCGCGCGTTCGTATTCCCACCAGCGTTGTTCTATTGTAATGGACTCTAACTGGCCTGCAGGGGGAAATACAAAATATGAATTCACTGTGGAAGGTAGAAAAGGACATCCTTGCAGAACGGAAAACATTACACAAAGTATTCATAAAGAGTACATTTTGAATCAAGAATCGAAAATCAAACGAAAACAGATTTTATAAACATCATAATGCGTTAAATGTCATCAATAATTGACTGAATTTGTGTACTTTCATTAACAAGCGAAATTCAAAACATTACGATGCAACGAATTAGATAGAATATTGGTATTCCTCTGAGACCCCCTAGGTCGTCGCGCAGCGCCCGACAGCGCCACCCACTGGTTGCCCCACCCAAAAGTCGCTTGTCGCTTGTTAAACCGAAGGGCCAAAGAGTAAAACAGTAAACCTTGTAATACAGCCAAGAGCCAAGATCGTGATGCGATACCTGTCAATGCGCCCGACACTGGAGAGAATAAAAGTTAGACGCTCTTCGGTTCAAAATGATTTCACATACATAGATATTGCTATAATATTATGAATACTGAATGTCATTAAAAACAAAATGAATCTTTTTAAGATTTTATGAGACATTTTTGGATTATCTGGGCGGTGCAACCGTGCAACTCAAAGCACGAACCGCCACAGGTCAGCAGAAAGGCTCCTCCATTGCAGACAGGAAAACTCCAGGAAGCGGTACTGGCCTTTGACGGCACATCACGTTACTCACAGGAACTGCGGTTAAGAGGACTGTCGAGGCGGATCTTCGGCCGCCGGAGATCAGGCAAACTCCACCCTCCACCTCCTCTCTCCATCTCTTCCCTCCTCCGTCTCCTCAATCGTTCGTTTCCTCCCTCGTCCGTCTCCTCAATCGATCGTTTCCTCCCTCGTCCGTCTCCTCAATCGATCGTTTCCTCCCTCGTCCGTCTCCTCAATCGATCGTTTCCTCCTCGTCCGTCTCCTCAATCGATCGTTTCCTCCCCGTCCGTCTCCACAATCGATCGTTTCCTCCCTCGTCCGTTTCCTCAATCGATCGTTTTCTCCCTCGTCCGTCTCCTCAATCGATCGTTTCCTCCCTCGTCCGTCTCCTCGCTCGTCCACCCTGTCCCATCACCTCATCCTCCCTCCAGGTGGAGCTGGGGCAGCTCCTGACCGCTGGGGGTTTAACAGCCTGCGCGGAAAAGGAACTACGCAACGCGACAGGAAGCGCGTTATAGCTAGTTCTCAGTTGGGTCTCCACCAACCTCTTTATTCCGCTGATAAATGCTGGCAATGCTGACACAAATGAAGCGTGTGAGTAGAATTAGTCAAAAGGTCAACATGCTATTTTATTGCTGCAGACGAGCATTCTTCTTGCCTCTGTTCTTTCCAATAACCGCAAAATACAAAAACCAATTCAAAATATATGTAATTGCTTATCATTTATATGCCCATATTACCTACATAATAATTTAATATTTTTATCTAACGATATAATATTTTTAATTTGACACAGGTCGGCAAACACTCTTGCTCCCAGAACGCGCGAAAATAAGTAACCGCAAGCCGTATTCTAAATTGCTGGTCCAGTAATTTAACAATTCAACTGTAACATAAAGAGAAGCCAATGTTTATCACTAAAGTAATGTTAATTTAAGACCGGAATCAACGTGTTTTCTCGTAGAACCGTCGGAGGCTCCACCTTCCCTGTGAGTGTGGTGGAGCGCCGCGAGGGGGCACCAGCGAAGCACCAGCAGGCGGCGCACGTGCAGCTGAGCGCGCGCCACGCCCACCTCTTCACGGTGGCGCTCCACGTGGCGGCACGCGACAAGGTCGCCTTCAACCTCACCTACGAGCAGCTGCTGGCGCGCGAGCAAGGCCGCTACCGCCTGCGCCTATGCTCGACCCGGGTCAGGTGAGAGCCCCGCCCACTCCTACACGCCCCCATTCCCACACCCCACGCCCACTCAGCCGGCGACTGGTGCCGCAGGTGGTGCAGCGGCTGCTGGTGGAGGCGCGCGTCCGGGACTCGGCCCCTCTGACGCTGGTGCGGGTGGCCAAGCTCCGGGCAGCGGACAACGAAGTGGACGACGCGGCGGAGGGCCGACGACCCGCTGGCCACGGTGAGTGAGGCTCGGGCTGGGGGCTGAGGGAGGGAGGGAGGCGGGGCTGACTGGTGCGGTGGTGCTGTCGCAGGTGCAGCGCCTGGCGCCGGGGGAGGCGCTGGTGCGGTGGGAGCCTGACGGGGAGGCGCAGCGCAGACTCGCCTCTGGTGACGGCGTGCGGGGGCTGCTCGAGGTGCGTCCTAATGCGACAACTCCCCTCTTTTCAACATTCAGCAATACGCACAAGTTTATAGACTTCTTATGAAGTGATTTATCAAACATGATTTTCTCTTTAAAAATACAAGAAAATGAAATTATAACAGCATAAGAGATGATAAGTAATAAGTATCTTGATGTATTTAATTTAAAAAACGCTATTTTTTCACCAGATTCAGTACGATGTGGAGCACACGGACACATCTCAACTGCTTCTGAGCGAAGGTGGATATTTCGTCCAATTTTTCTCTCTACCAGAGAGTCACCCGCTTATGCCAAAACATGTGATCTTTGTGATCGACGTTGGTCATTCAATGCACGACAGCAAACTGCAGCAGGTTGGTAGCACAAAACTGAATTAGAACAACAGTTTTGCTCATATTTGAAACTAGCATAGTTATTGTTATGAATATACTGCGACCCACCCCTCCGCCAGGCTAGCTCAGAATGGGTTTTCAAGGTGGGCGCAAAATAAAAAATACAATTAGAATAGCGGGATCAGGGTCATGTGGGCCGTTGTGGATTGAATGCATTTACACAGAAACTCAAGTCAAATCACTTTCCACTTACTTAAGTATATTCTAATTAAATTGCTATTACAGTCAATGAACATAAAACACTTTACATATACAAGAATTTTGTCTTGCTGAAAAAAAAAAGAAACAACTTACACTTTCAATAATTAACTACACTATTTCCTTTCTCTCATTTAAATCAATTTCAAAGAATACTTAAAACTTTGACTAATCATTCCAGTCGTAAATTCCCTACTTTCAACTTTTTCTAAAAAATAGCTAAGTTTTTCTTGAAAGAAAAGATTGATTCTATTGTTCAAGTTGGCACGACCTACTGTGTCTTTTCACGGCGTAGAGAAATCTACGGCGTCGACTCTTCCAGTCGCTCGGTGTCCTTGTCCTTGCAGCTCGGTCGGGAGCAAAGCCGCCCCTCTGCAGAACCGCTGTTCAACTCACGATGTGGCCTCCGTCTCGTTTTCCGTTGTTACTCTTTTCGTATTCTTTTATAGAATGTAACTAGCTTTTAATTCCATATTTAAAAGAATCTACAATACGACAACTGAGTCTATCGTATAAGAAGAGTAAATATAAAATAAGAAAAACTGCAAAGAAAAGAAATGAATGGCCTCGTTAGTTTCATGCTATTCACACTCCTCTCTCTTACAAAGATTTTAAATGCATCACTTATACTTTCATCCTTTTCCTGATGAATTGTTTTAATGCCTTGTAATATGATAATTACCTCCTCGAATGTCTTGAAGAGTTTTTATCGTAGATGCAGTCCTGAAGTCCGTAGTAGTTCGAGGTGCCGCCTTCTCGTGATCGGTAGGTCCTCACTCTCCAGCTGTTACTTCAGAAAAAGAAAGCTTTCTTTCTCCGACTCTCGGTGTCGCATACTCTACCGAGACGCTCCCTTACGGATATAGTTCGTAGTTTCCATTTTCGGATTGTATTCATGCGCGTTGGCGCGCGTTCAAACAGACTCATCTTATTCTTGAATATTGATGTGCTCCGTTTTCGAGACCTCGGCAAACGGATGGTCTATATACATAGGTTGCATTCACTTCTCTGTAGCCATGTATATAACGAGTTGGCCTATATGTGATCCACTAGTATTCCCTAAATGATATATACATAATATGTATATATAATATGTATATATGTATTACATATATACTCATTTACGTGTTACTATGATTCCAAGTGATGCCGGCCGTTTGCAGGTGAAGGAGGCGCTGTCAGCGACCCTGTCGGAGCTGCGTGAGGGCGACGCCTTCTCGCTGGTGACGTTCTCCTCTGAGACGCGCGTGTGGGTGCGAGGGCTGGGCTTCGTGGGGCGACGGAGGGGCCAGAAACACGGTGGTGGCCGCGACAAGCGACATGGTCCTCGAGGCGCAGGAGGTTTCGCGCAGCTGCAACCTCAGACAACCTCAGGTGACTTAAAAAAATGTTACAACCTCATAGTTTTTATGACCATATTTGTAGTGAGAGGTGTCGATTTATTTAGCGAACCATATTTTTTATTCGTTTGCACAAAGAGGTTTCCTCGCGATCGCGACCAGTAGCATGTTCCCCAACGTGTAGGAGGTTGACGGGGAAACTGCACCTTGAACCAATTCTACGAGTTTTTAAAGAAATTTTTCCACCTTAATTGGTGTCTTCCTATCTTTTGCTAAGAACGAATTATCGATTGAGAAAGGATAAGTTGTTTTTAAGTCTTAGGGGCGGATATCTCACGCGGATGTTTCACACAGAATACCTCTGCCTTCTTAGAGTTCGCATAGACTTGCCTTATAGCAAGCATTACGATAGGGTGAGGTTACCATCACCGATTCGCGTTTATTTTAAAGAAAATTTGTCTATAACCTAGGAGGCCGCCGTTTTCTGGACGTTTCCCAGGTTTTGCGTGCTGCTGCTTGAGCAGGACCACAATACACATTAAGTAAAAAATTAATTTATTGAATATTTCGCAATTGGTCCCGGCGGTGTCCGTTGCAGGGTCGCGTCTGCTGAGCGCGTTGCTGGCGGCGCAGCGCGCAGTGCGCGAAGGGCGCGAATCGGCGATGGACGGCGCGCCCCTGGCAGCCCCTCATCCTCCTCCTGGCGAGCGGCCAGGAGATGTCTGAGCGCCAGAAGCTGCTGCACGCCGTCACGGCGGCCACCAGCGACCCCATCACCTCTGCGCCGCTCTACAGCCTGGCGTTCGGCCGCGACGCCGACTTCCACCTCCTGAAGCAGCTGTCGCTGCGCGGCAAGGGCTTCGCGCGCAAGATCTACGAGGCGGCGGACGCTGCGCTGCAGCTGCGCAACTTGTACCGGCGCGTGGCGTCGCCGCTGCTGGCGGACGTCACCGGGTCTTCGCTGACGCGGCGGCGTTCCCCGTGCGCTGGCGGGCGGAGCTGGCCGTGGCGGGCGTGGGCGTGGGCGGGGCGGGGCGGGGCGCGGGCGCGGGCGACGGTGCGCGGGGCGGCGCGCGGGCGGGCGCCGCTGGAGAGGGCGGCGGCTGTGCAGCGCCTGGAGCCGCAGCAGGCGTCGTTCGTGGAGCGCCTGTGGGCGTACCTCACGGTGAGTGGGCGTGGCGGGCGGGTGAGTGGGCGTGGCAGGTGTTGTGAAGCTGTGCGTGTGTGTGGCAGGTGCGGCAGCTGCTGGAGCGGCAGACGGGGGCGACGAGCAGGCGAAGAGCGGCAAGAGAGCTGGCGCTGCGCTACGCCTTCGTGGTCCGTCTGCTGGGACGGAGTTCAAATCTGAAGATGGGATGTTGACTTTTGCTTATGGATCTTGTTAACTTCTCTAAACAAAAAAATTTTAGTATCTTGTAGATAATAAAATTTATTCGCAACTGATCTTTTCTTATGGAATTCGTGTATGCCTATAACAACCTGCATTTTCGAAATGTTAATATACTCTATATTCTTTTTATGAATAAAATAAATCATTTATTTATACGCGTAACTGGCAGTCACATAAGAGGGAAGTAAACCGGCGTATCCTTCAGCATCCATTGAAGAGAGACCCACATATAAAACCGGTTCTCAATATAACTGGTCGCTAGTACATGCGATTACTGTGAACGTCTTCCCGGGTCGTGACAATAGAAAAACGGACTACTTTTGCCTAATATTCAGATACGACAGTGTTGGAAATCGTAGAAATAGATCTTAATTGAATTTCAGAGCCTCTTACTCATGTTACTATCTCCATCAGGGAATTTCATAATAGATATTACAAACGTGTAGCGTATGTAGTAGGGTCGTAAATAATTTCTTATTGCCAATAAAATACACGACAAAGCAATTTCGATGGAATACATTTGCTCCTGTTCGGTAGTCAACTCGCAATGCACTGTTTTGCCGGTGTACTAAATCCGAGTTAGAATATGATCTGCGGAAAATCACTACTTGGCAAACTGCTTGCCAATCGAAATACACAAGTGCAATTTAGTTTTATGTGATTTTCCTATATATGTTTATTGCCAAAACGAGATCATTTCCGACCTCCTTATATGATCTGGGAAATTGTATCGTGTATTCTCAATCACACGAAATGGTTGAATAAAAGATGAAATACAATTTCGAAAATCTATGATGTTTAAGAAGAGTTGTAAATGTAATGTAATCAAATGGCTCTACAAAAGCACACACGGTTTCATATTCTGCTAACGGTTACGTATCTTCATAATATTTTAATCTGTAACAATTTAGGCATCACTTAAAAAATTCCTATGCAAAGGAAACGCGAGATAAAACAAAATCAAATTTAAACTAGTGGTTCTTCTAAAGCACATTCTTTCTCGCATTATTTATAAGTGCTCCGCTATATTTTCCAACTACATAAACATACAAAAATGTTTTCAACCAGCGAATTGTTTCTCTCTTACTCTCTGAGATCCGAACTCATATTCTCAGTTAACCTTCCGATACTCATGCTATTACAAATCTGGGCAGAGACATATAAACGTAAATACTTGCTTCATGTAAAGAAAACGTTCAGAAATCGAAATATCCGTTCAAAACTACTCCTGTTTGTTCAGATCGTTCAGGGAGTATCAATTTTGAAGTACATCGGCAGGAGAGTTTAGGCGCTAGCGTTGACCACAGATGGACACACAGCAGTTTTGACGTTAGACGATTTTTCGGTAGTATCAAGAACTCTCAAAATATGGATTCTGGTTACGCAAAATGTTAGAATATTTTTTTCTAACTTATATAGCAACAGGATATTTCCACTTTTTCTTTTCCAGGGACCGTCAAGAAGAGTTTTCCTGACAAAATTGCCGTTTTTCGGCGCACGATTCTCTTCTTCCGAATTTCCTTACAAAGGCGTAAGGGGAGTGACCTGCTTCCTTCGTCAGAAGTTCCTTCGTAAAGCAAGAAAATAAAAATGAAGGATTTATAAATTACTCAATATGTAACAGCGAAAGGTAAAAGTACTTCTATACTGTAAATAATTGTAAAATTAATTACCAATCTACGAACTAACATATAAAGAGACAAGAGCGTCGAATTACAGCACTGAATATACTGAACCATTATCAATGCGAGGCGAAGACCAAAGTCGCTCGTCTTTCACCAAGGAGGTCCGAGTTCGATACCCGTCGATCGCATGTGTAATTTGTACCAAAACAAAACGGGTTTGGCTGCTTCACAAGGGCTAGTCCAACCCCTGTGAAGTGTGCTTAGCCCACCTCTAACCACATTCCTGCCCAACTCTGGCCGCTAGGTAGTCACGCAGGAGCGCGCGGTGGGAGGCGCGTACGCGAAGATGCTACCTGGCGGTCTTCTTGACAACAGACTGCGACGAGACGTGACGGACAGAAACATATAAATATCTACTGTAACGGTGGATTACTCCAGATTATATGTAGAAAGTGGCGGAGGATTACTCCAATAGCGCTCAACACCCAAGAAGGGGTTAGGAGACGCGTTGGTTCGTGAGTTAACGCAACAAATGTAAAAAAAAGAAGACATTTTTTTTGTGTTAGCTTCTTTTAAAGTTCGGGAGTACTATGGGCTATTTTCAAGTCATAAACCTTAATATCTTTACAAAATAATTACTTTTTGGACATTTTTCGTCTAGCATTACATTACAGATTCAGGAGTGCATCAAAATGTACTAGTTCGAGTAAAGAAAAATAATTGGTAAGAAATAATTTAATAATCTCCTATATTATTTCAGTAGTATAGATACATTTTACGACTCTCTATGGCAGCCAGTCTTTATCAATTTGAACCTTCTATTACATTTTTTGCTGGTTCGGCAGCCACAGTCCGGTTTACGATTCTGTCCAATACCAGCTGTATTACATCTCGGCGCTGGAGGCTATATATGTTTCTGACATCACGCTTCGAAGGTTTAGATTACTTTATCTTAATGAGTATTTATGCTTTCCGTGAACACCAACGTTTGCGCTGACTGATGAAAGTTATTTGCATGATCAATAATTCAAGATCGTGCAAACAAACCTAAATGATCTTGCAGTAACAACTAGTAGATGTTTGATACCGATGAAGATTGTTTTTTAATGTGTTTAGTATAACCGTTCATTTATCGTTTTGTCATGGATTGCAACTGCACCTTGTAGAGGGAAATATGACAGAAACAGACCACATGTTTCCAAGTTTCAATTTCACGATGCTCTTGGGAAAAAGAGTATCTGTGATACTCATTAGCCGAATTTCGATCCCACGCCCCATATGTTTGTGACGTAACTTTCAGTACTCGAAAGGCAATGTCAGAGAGCTTAGAAGTTAATTCAAACTTCGATGAAAAGAGCTCTTACATCTTTTGATGTTCTTCGTCGAAAAGAAGAAAGAAATAATATTGGAACAGAATGGACGATTGTGTACAGTGAAAAGGAAATATTCTCCTTAAGTGTCTTGTTAAATTTGTTTCTGTTTTACCTACGCCAGTATTTTCGTTACCACCTGTGATTCGCTGAAATTTTAAAGTCAGCGGGTTAGTCATGATATCACATTGAAAATGCTGAGAAATAATTGTTGCATAATACTTTCCCTAGTACATTCAACAAAGTAATTTATATCTTGGACAAACTGAAACATTTTCAAGAAAACTAGGAGGTACTACGTGTACTATTCTCATATTACATTAAGTACTGTAAATCCTCTTCTGAGCAGGTTAGAAAAATATCTAAACGTCAAATGCAAGCAAGTTAAATTTATTATAAAACAGATCGATTTATTAATCATTGAAAATTGGTGAAAATACAGTTGGTACAGCATATGATATTCCAGATATTACTACTTCATCTCATGTTGTATTGTTTGTGTTAATAAAATCGTCTGCTATATTATTTCAGTCTTCATAATGAGGTCTCTAAAGGAAGAGAACTTAATGGAGATGTGATGACACTTTCATTTTAAAAACATGAATTATTTGTTGAAAAAATGAATGTACATATTCATGTCAAATGCAACACACAACATTCTGGCAGCACTATCAAAAACCTATTTAGTTGAATAACTCCTAAACGAAGCGTTGTAGGGGTATATAATCTGGAATTTTGAGGTCTAAAGCCATAAAGAAAGGTTATAACATTTTGCAGGTCTATTACATTTTACAGCCACAAATACATTTTGTTGCATTTTGCAGATCTCGATACTACCCCACCTGTTCAGAGACTTGCAGAATCTGCAACACTACCGTAAGTGAAATTAAATTAATTACTCGATAACCTAGGAAATTAATTTGCACGGGTGTATTTCTCATTTCGGCAATAAAGTTAAATAATATTCCAAAGAGTAGCGTTGTGCTGCCCGATCGTGTATTTTTGCACGGACAACTTGACGTAGCTTTCTCGACCGTAAAAACCTTTTGTAATATTTATGTGACTATCGAGGAAAGCGAAAAGCTAACTCTCAAGGATGATTCTATAATTACATCCAATGTTGGTTTTAAGGAAATGTGAATTATTCCAAGAACTTGTATATAATACTGAATAACCCTTTATTCAAAATTGTTTGGAAACGTCAAGTTCATAGTTTTTTATTTTAATTTTAAATTCTATAAGTACATTGGAACGAACTTACATTTTTAAATTTTTTAAACAAATAAATACGTTTCGTTAACAACTTCCCCTCTTTATATGAAAAAGGGAAGAATGGGAAAAAGGTGGAATTTAACATGCGAGAGTTCTGGCACGGGTACGCTAGTAATTTCATAATTAAACTTCTTTAAGCGTTTTGCTTGAAATAGAATCATTCCAGAAGTTTTGTGAATATTAAATTTTTTGATCTTCTGGAGGACCCGAATAATGGGGAGAAAAGATAAAAACTCAATATCAGCATTAAAAGTTTGATCTATTACAGGATTCGGTGTAAAAGACTTTTCTAGTTGTTCTGCAAGAAAATTTGAGTTTTGAAAACTGATGTAGGCAGATGGAGAACTGTTGTTTAATACTGGAATATAGGAATAAGATTTATTAATTTTTTAATTGTTGACCATTGTTGTCTGCTGTTGGTATTTTAAATTTGTCTAATTCATAATGGTATGAAGGTACTTTCATAGTTCATGGTAAAATTTTTTTTTAATGTAAGGCCATGGTATGTTGCCAAAAATTCTGATATTATGTTTGGATTTAATAAGATTTAAGATCTCTCTCTCTCCCCCTCGGATTTTTTTCCCTTCTATCTGTGGCGTCATTGCCGGGGCAAGAATTTACGGACGAGAACAGCTTGTAACACATTGAATTTTATTTCCAATATGCTCCGACACCTAAATATACAATTTACAATAAACAGAATAAACTGACCCTTTACATGGAGGAACATTTAACAGTTCACCACAACCGCTTGCCTAATAAATTACTAACCCCTGCGGTGTGATGCACTGTCAACAGCACGTGCGCATACAAGCGAGTATGCCGCAGCCCACGTCTCGACAAATGCACGCCGGCTTCAGCTCCCGGCCTCCGTGGCCTACACATCTAAGTGCCACGCGCTGCGCACAACTCACACGACGTCCTACGGACGAGCCCAAGAATCAGAAGAAACAGGTCCGCTTCTATACTTTCTGGCCCGGCTGACGGAACTACGTCATCTAGCCGTTTCCGCCTCCCCAGCCAGCAAGCCGACGGGGTCTACAAGCCTGCCCCCGTGGCCACCCACGTCACGGCCGCTCCGCTGGGGTGCCTCCAGCAGCCCTATTCGAGCACAGGTTTTCCCCATCCAAATATACACCCTCTGTTCAGTAAGCGCTGTCCTACATCGCAACCTCCTTCCTCGTGCGTTGCATGTACATGAAATGCACGAAACTAGTAGTTTGTACAAGGCGACTGTTATGACATCACAGCTGTCTGACAGTTGTGGGGGACGTCTATATTGCAGACGACCGCGTGCAGATTTAAATCAAGTGATATTGTGAATTGTTATCTGCTGCGAACTGCATTGCCGTTTTCCGTTGTTAGCGTATCTAGCGTAATTTAGCTAGAAGCTACATTTTGCAAGTAGTCAGAATTCTTGTTACTTTAGATGGCGTACATGATTGAAGTCACTACATTAGAAAGTGTATTTCATTCAACGACTGTCGTAACTGAAAACAGATAATTTAACATTTTAAAGTTATTGTAAATTCCACACTATAAAATCCTTAGGAAGCAACGAATTCATTCGAGGCCAAAGAAAGTGTCAACTTGATGTTACATTTTTATTTCATCAAAGAATACATTCTAGTTACTTACTCACTGGCGTACTCTTTGTGAGATTTCTTTGAAAAAGGTATTAGATTCATGTTGTAACTAGGCATTTTTATTTAACTGAATGAGGACCTTCTGATACCGAAATGTATTTCAAAACTTCCGTCCGTCTGTGAACACTACTAGCGCCTAAACCACGCATAGAACTTTCAAACTTGAAGTAACCCCTGTCCATCAGACTTTAGTTCAAGCTTTCAAATTTTAAAAAAATTGGGAATACTTTACATATCATCAGACATTTTCAAACTTTTCTCAAAACGTTTACACAACTGTTTTCTTTACATTTCTTGTACGAGTAGAGTAAATTACACTTCTATAGGTGGCACAGGTCCGATTTTCACGGTTGACTCGGTCTAATATTCGAAAATTGCTAAAATTTGAATTTTTCGGCGTCTACCTACAACTATAAAATTGAAGACAGATTTTTCTTTAAAATGAAATTTGTTGTAGCGTTGATTTAGCAGGGGAAGCAATATCAGCAGGTTTCAATGGGTCATTCTAGAATGTTTGGAAATCCCACGTAATAGTTATTCTGAAATGCTATTATAGATATAGTGGTTAGTAATAAACAATCCTGAATTTCCATTAGTGTTTCACTTCTCGTGAAATGCTATTATAGATATAGTGGTTGGTAATAAAAACTTGGAATTTCAATTAGTGTTTCACTGTAGATATTCAACACTGTCATATCTGAATATTATGCCAAAAATTATCTCCCACTTTTCTGTAACCAACTTAAGCGCGGGAGAATTTCACAATTAGCGCGAATACTGGAGACGCCCAATATTAAGTGACAGCTTTCATATGTGGATTTCTCTTCAATGGAAGCAGAGAGAGAGGCCCTTGCTTGTTAGTCTTCTTATTGTGATAGCTGATTGGGTCGCAGAACAAAAATTTCTACTTTTGGTTCACAAACTAGCATATCAGAGTAGATTATTTTAAGGGAATGTAAGGTGTAGTAAAGATACTTGAGTGTGCAGTCTATGATAGGGAATACACTAGAATAACTTTTATTACATCCAGCTCGATTTCCTGTACTCCGGCAATATATTACGAGCGTTGACTACCGTTCAGAGCAAATGTATTCCATCGAAATAGCTTTGTCGTATTTTATTGGCAACAAAGATATTATTTCCGACCCTACAACATACACTAATGCTGTAATATCTATTATGAAAGATCATGATGGAGATAGTAACATGAGTAAGAGGCCCTGAATTTCAATTAAAATCTATTTCTAAGATTTCCAACACTGTCGTATCTGAATATTATGCAAAAGTAATCCGCTTTTCTATTGTCACGACTCCGGGAAGAAATTCACAGTAACTGCATACTATGACCAGTTATGGCTGTGGGAAACTGGTTTCATGTGGGTCTCTTCAATGGATGCTGAGGGGATACGCTGGTTTACTTCCTCTTATGACTGCCAGTTAGGCGTATAAATAATGATTTATTTCAATCATAAAAGGAATATAAAGTATATAAAACATTTCCTGAAGGATGCAGTTTGTTATAGGGATACATTAATATTCATATGAAAAGACCAGTTGTGACAATTCTATTTTCTTACAAGATACCAAATTTCTTTTCAGTTTAGAGGAGTTAATAAGATCCATAAACAAAAGTCAACATCCCATCTTCAGATTAAACCCGTCCCAGCAGACGGATTCACGAAGGCGTAGCGCAGCGCCAGCTCTGCCTGCTTCTTCGCCTCCACCCGTCGCCCCCCGTCTGCCCTGCTCCAGCAGCCGCCGCACCTGCCAAGCCACACACACGCGCACAGCTTCATAACACCTGCCACGCCCACTCACCACGCCCACTCACCGTGAGGTACGCCCAGGCGCCCACGAACGACGCCCGCTGCGGCTCCAGGCGCCGCACAGTTGCCGCGCCCTCTTCCATGGCGTTCCGCCCGCGCGCGCCGCCCCGCGCACCGTCGCCCGCGCCCAGCGCCCGCGCCCTCGCCCACGCTCACGCCCACGCCCACGCCCGCCACGGCCAGCTCCGTGCCCGCCAGCAGCACGGGGAACGCCGCCTGCGTCAGCGAAGACGCCTCCACCTGCGCCAACACACACACACACTTGACGTCCTCCGCCTGCGCTCAGCGGCAGGGCGTTGGCGCCGCGTCGTGCCCACCTGGCCGTCGGCGTAGTGGAAGGTGACGTCCGCCAGCAGCGGCGACGCCACGCGCCGCAGGCTGGGTTGCGCAGCTGCAGCGCAGCGTCCGCCGCCTCGTAGATCTTGGTGCGTGAAGCCCTCGCCGCGCAGCGACACAGCTGCTTCAGGAGGTGGGGGGTCGGTGCTCGCGGCCGAACGCCAGGCTGCAGAGCGGCGCAGAGGTGATGGGGTCGCTGGTGGCCGCCGCACGGCATGCGCAGCAGCTTCCTGGCGCTCAGACATCTCCTGGCCGCTCGCCAGGAGGAGGATGAGGCTGCCGCGCGCCGTCCATCGCCGACGCGCCCTTCGAGCACTGCGCGCCGTGCCGCCAGCAACGCGCTCAGCAGACGCGACTTGCAACGGGACACCGCCGGGACCAATTGCGAAATATGCAATAAAGTCATTTTTATCCACGCAAGTGTGTATTGTGTGTCCTGCTCCAGCAGTAGCACGCAAAACCTGGGAAACGTCTAGAAAACGAATTGCCTCCTAGGTTATAGACAACTTTTCTTCAAACTAAACGCGAATCTGGTGATGGTAACTCGACTATCGTAATGTTGCCATAAGGCAAGTCTACGAACTCTAAGAAGGAAAGATTCATGTGAAAAAAAATCCGCGAGATAATTCGCCACTAAGACATAAAAACAACTTATCCTTTCTCCATCAACACCCTGTTCTTAGCAACTACACTAAGACACCAATTAAGGTGCAAAAATTCCCTTTAAAAACTGTAGAATTGGCTCAAGGTGCAGTTTCCCCACCAACCTCCTACACGCGGAACATGCTACAGGTCACGATCGCAAAGAAACCTCTATGTACAAACTAATAGAAAATATGGTCCGCTAAATAAATAGAAACTTCTCACTACAAATATGGTCATAAAAACTATAAGGTTGAAACAATTTTTTTAAGTCACCTGAGGTTGTCTGAGGTTGCAGCTGCCCCACAACCTCCTACGCCTCGAGGAGCATGTCGCTGGTCGCGGGCACCACCGTGCTTCTGCGCCCCTCCATCGCCGCCACGAAACCTGGCATTCGCACCACACGCACGTCTCATGGTTGAGATGAAGAAGGGATCTTTATAGTCACCTGAGGTTGTCTACGGCCGCAGCTGCCTGAAAACCTTACGCCCGGGAGGAGTACAACGCCGGTCGCGGACAGCACTGTGCTTCCTGCGCCCATCTAATCGCCGCCACGAAACCCAGCACTCGCACCCACACGCGTCTCAGCGGCTGAGACAGCGAAGGACATGCAGGGGTCACCTGAGGTTGTCTGGGCGCCGCAGCTGCCTGAAAACCTCCGCCGCCCGAGGAGTACACGTTATCGCGACACACCAGGTCAGCGCCCATCCATCGCCGCCACGAAACCCAGCACCGCAATCACACGCGCGTCTCAGCAGTTGATGAAGAAGGGGATTCTTAGTCACCTGAGGTTGTCTAAGGCTGCAGCGTTCGAAAACCTTCCTACGCCTCGAGGAGCACAAGTCGCTGGTCAGTGACAGCACTGTGCTTCTGCGCCCATCCATCGCCGCCACGAAACCCAGCACTCGCACCCACACGCGCGTCTCAGCGGTTGAGATGAAGAAGGGATACTTTAGTCACCTGAGGTTGTCTAAGGCTGCAGCTGCCCGAAAACCTCCTACGCCTCGAGGAGCATGTCGCTGGTCGTGACTGCACTGCGCTTCAGCGCCCATCCATCGCCGCCACGAAAACTCAGCACTGCACCCACACGCGTCTCAGCAGTTGAGAGATGAAGAAGTGACTTTAGTCACCTGAGGCTGTCTGGCGCCGCAGCTGCCCGAAACTCTCCTACGCCTTCGGAGAGCAGCGTCGCCGGTCGCGGACAGCACTGCGCTTCCGCGCCCATCCATCGCCGCCACGAAACCCAGCTCTCGCACCCCAAACGCGCGTCTCAGCGGCTGATAGCTGGATACTTTAGTCACCTGAGGTTGTCTGGGCCGCAGCCGCCCGAAAACCTCCTACGCCTCGGGAGGAGCACGTCGTCGGTCGCGACAGCACTGTGCGCTTCAAAGGCCCATCCATCGCCGCCACGAAATCCCAGCACTGCACCACATCGCAGCAAAGTCTCAGCAGTTGAGATGAAGAAGGGATTCTTAGTCACCTGAGGCTGTTCCAAGGCTGCAGCTGCCCGAAAACCTCCTACGCCTCGAGGAGCATGTCGCTGGTCGCGGACAGCACTGTGCTTCTGCGCCCATCCATCGCCGCCACGAAACCCAGCACTCGCACCCACACGCGCGTCTCAGCGGTTGAGATGAAGAAGGGATACTTTAGTCACCTGAGGTTGCTCCACGCCAGCCGCCCGAAACCTCTCCTACGCCTCGAGGAGCATGTCGTTGGTCGCGACAGCACTGTAAGCCAGCGCCCATCCATCGCCGCCACGAAACCCAGCACTCGCACCCACACGCGCGTCTCAGCAGTTGAGATGAAGAAGGGATTCTTTAGTCACCTGAGGTTGTCTAAGGCTGCAGCTGCCCGAAAACCTCCTACGCCTCGAGGAGCATGTCGCTGGTCGCGGACAGCACTGTGCTTCTGCGCCCATCCATCGCCGCCACGAAACCCAGCTCTCGCACCCAAACGCGCGTCTCAGCGGTTGAGATAAAGAAGGGATTCTTAGTCACCTGGGTTGTCTGAGGTTGCAGCTACCGACAACCACCTACGCCCGAGGACCATGTCGCTGGTCGTGACCAGCACTGTGCTTCTCTGCGCCCATCCATCGCCGCAACGAAACCCAGCACTCGAACCCACACGCGCGTCTCAAGGTTGAGATAAAGCAGCGATTCTTTTTAGTCAACTGAGGTTATTCAAGGCTACAGCCATTCCATTAACCTCCTACGCCTCGAGGAGCATGTCGTTGGTCGCGGCCAGCACTGCGCTTGCGCCCATCCATCGCCGCCACGTAGCCCAGCTCGCACCCAAACGCGTCTCAGCGGGTTGAGATAAAGAAGGGATCCTTTATAGTCACCTGAGGTTGCTCCAGCCGCAGCTGCCCGAAACCTCCGCCGCCTCGAGGGAGCATGGGGCAATGCCGGTCGTACAGCACAGTGCTTCTGCGCCCATCCATCGCCGTTGTTTTAGAAACCCAGCCCTCGCACACACACGCGGTCTCAGCTGTTGAGATGAAGAAGCCGGGATTCTTTAGTCACCTGAGGCTGCCGAGGCCAGCTTTCCCAACAACCTCCTGCGCCTCGAGGAGCACAATGCCGGTCGCGGGCCACCACTGCGGCGCTTGCTCCCCTCCGTCGCCGCCACGAAGCCCAGCCCTCGCACCCAAACGCGCGTCTCAGCGTGGTTGGAGACAAAGAAGTGATCTTCTTAGTCACCTGAGGCCGTCTGGAGCGGCTGCAGCTGCCCCACAACCTCCTACGCCTCGAGTGGCGGGCGTCGCCGGTCGCGGCCAGCCACCGCGCATATGCGCCCCCCTCAGTCGCCGCCACGAAACCCAGCACTCGCACACACACACGCGCGTCTGAGCGGTTCAGATGAATAAGGGATCTTTAGCTCACCTGAGGTTATCTGACGCCAGAGCCGCCCGGAAACCTTCTTCGCCTGAGGAGCATACTGCTGGTCGCGCCAGCACCGTGCATCTGCGCGCCACCTGTCGCCGCCACAAAGCCCAGCTTCCTCGCACCCAAAACGCGCGTCTCTGCGTTTGAGATAAAGAAGGGATTCTTTAGTCACCCGAGGGTGCTCCGAGCTTGCAGCTGCCCAACAACCCCTACGCCTCGAGGAGCATGTCGCTGGTCGTACACCACCGTGTTTCTGCTCCTCCGGTCGCCGCCACGAAGCCAGCCATCGAACCCAATACCGCACGTCTCAGCGGCTGGAGATGAAATAGCGGTCTCTTTAGTCACCTGAGGTTGTCTCGCAGCGCCGCAGCCGCCCGACAATACCGCGCCTCGAGGAGCATGTCGCTGGTCGCAGCCACCACCGTGCTTCTGCGCTTCTCCGTCACCGCCACGAAGTCCAGCAGTCGCACCCACACGCGCGTCTTAGCGGTTGTGATGAAGAAGGGATTCGTTAGTCACCTGAGGTTGTCTGGAGCTGCAGCTGCCCAACAATCCTCCTGCGCTTCGAGGAGCATGCGCCGCTGGTCGCGGCCACCACCGTGCTTCTGCGCCTCTCCGTCGCCGCCACGAACCCCAGCCCGTGCACCCACACGCGCGTCTCAGCGGTTCAGATGAATAAGGGATTCTTTTGTCACCTGAGGTTATCTGACGTTACAGTTGCCCGAAAACCTTCTTCGCCTTAAGGAGCATGTCGCTGGTGGCGGCCACCACCGTGCTTCTGCGCCTCTCCATCTCCTCTACGAAACTCCAGCACTCTCACCCAAAACGCACGTCTCAGCGGCTGAGATGAACAAGGATTCTTTAGCTTCCTGAGGTTGTTCCGAGGTTGCAGCCGTCAAATAACCTCCTGCGCTTCGAGGAGCACATGTCGCTTCGTCGCGGCCACCACCGTGCTCCGTGCCCTCCGTGGTCAGCACGAAGCCCAGCCCCGCACACACATCGCGCCTGAGCGGTTCAGATGAATATGGATTCTTATCACCTGAGGTTATCTAATGTTGCAGCTGCCCGAAAAACCTTCTTCTACTTGAGGAGCATGTCGCTGGTCGCGGCCAGCACTGTGCTTCTGCGCCTCTCCGTCGCCGCCACGAAGCCCACCATCGCACCCACACGCGCGTCTCAGCGCTTGAGATGAAGAAGGGATTCGTTAGTCACCTGAGGTTGTCTGAGGTTGCAGCTGCCCCACAACCTCGTGCGCGTCGAGAAGCATGTCGCTGGTCGCGGCCACTACCGTGCTTCTGCGCCCGTTCGTCGCCGCCACGAAGCCCAGCGCCCTCGCACTCCACACGCGCGTCTCAGCGGTTGAGATGAAGAAGGATCGTTGGGGTCACCTGAGGCTGTCTGAGACTGCAGCTGCCCAACATCCTCCTGCGCCTCGAGGGGAGCATGTCGCTGGTCGTGCCACCACTGCGCGCTTCTCTGCGCCTCTCCGTCGCCGCCACGAAGCCCAGCCCCCGCATCCATACGCGCGTCCTAGCGGTTGAGATGAAGCGACCTCAGTCACCTGAGGACGTCTGAGGCCGCAGCCGCCCACGTCCTCCCGCGCCCGAGGAGCATGTCGCCGTCGCGCCACCACCGTGTTTCGCTCCCCTCCGTCGCCGCCACGAAGCCCAGCCATCGAACCCACACGCACTGCCCCAGCGGTTGAGATGAAGCAAGGGGTCTCTTTAGTCACCTGAGGTTGTCTCAGGTTGCATGCCTGACAACACCGCGCTCGAGGAGCATGTCGCTGGTCGCGGCCACTACTGCGTTTCTGCGCTTCCCGTCACCGCCACGAAGCCCAGCCTCGCATCCATACGCGCGTCCTAGTGGTTGAGATGAAGAAGGGACTCTTTAGTCACCTGAGGATGTCTGAGGTTGCAGCTGCCCCACAACCTCCTGCGCCTCGAGGAGCATGTCGCTGGTCGCGGCCACCACCGTGCTTCTGCGCCTCTCCGTCGCCGCCACGAAGCCCAGCCCTCGCATCCATACGCGCGTCCTAGTGGTTGAGATGAAGAAGGGACTCCTTAGTCACCTGAGGATGTCTGAGGTTGCAGCTGCCCAATAACCCCTGCGCCCGAGGAGCATGTCGTGTCGGTCGCGGCCACCACCGTGCTTCTGCGCCTCTCCGTCGCCGCCATTTAGCCCAGCCCTCGCATCCATACGCGCGTCCTAGTGGTTGAGATGAAGAAGGACTCTTAGTCACCCGAGGATGTCTGGAGGTTGCAGCTGCCCCACAACCTCCTGCGCCAAGAGCATGTCGCCGGTCGCGGCCACCACCGTGCTTCTGCGCCTCCGCTGCCGCCATTTAGCCCAGCCCTCGCATCCATACGCGTTAGTCCCAGCGGTTGAGATGAAGAAGGGACTCTCTTAGTCACCTGAGGATGTCTGAGGCCGCAGCGTCCCACAAACTCCTGCGCCTCGAGGAGCATGTCGCTGGTCGCGGCCACCACCGTGCTTCTGCGCCTCCGTCGCCGCCACGAAGCCCAGCCCTCGCATCCATAAGCCTGCCGTCCAGTGGCTGAGATGAAGAAGGACTCTTTAGTCACCTGATACGTTCGAGGCCGCAGCCGCCCCACAACCTCCCTGCGCCTCGAGGGAGCATGTCGCTGGTCGCGGCCACCACCGTGCTTCTGCGCCTCCGTCGCCGCCACGAAGCCCAGCCCCTGCATCCACTAGCGCGTCCTAGTGGTTGAGATGAAGAAGTAACTTAGTCACCTGAGGATGTCTGAGGCCGCAGCTGCCCCATTGTCCCCGCGCCTCGAGGAGCATGCTCTGGTCGCGGCCACCACCGTGCTCTCTCTGCGCCCTCCGGTCGCCGCCATGAAGCCCAGCCTCGCACCCACACGCGCGTCTCAGCGGCTGGAGACATGATCTATTGGGGTCACCTGAGGATGTCTGGAGGCTGCAGCTCCCCACAACCTCCTGCGCCTTGAGGAGCATAAGTCGCTGGTCGCGGCCACCACCGTGCTTCTGCGCCCTCCGTCGACGCCACGAAGCCCAGCCCTCGTGCACCGCTATTATACACGCGCGTTAACTTCATATTTAATGCATCTTTATGCACTGGCACGTTTCAGATATTTTCATAACAGCTAAAATAGCCGCTTTTCGGTGCTGCAGAAAAATGAAATTCAAAATTATCGGCCCATTTCTCTTCTATCAGTTTTTTCAAAAATATTAGAGAGCATTTTTACGGACGAATGGAAACCTTTCTCACAAAACACACGCGCTTTCAGATTGCCAACATGGATTTAAAAAATCCAAATCAACGGAAAGAGCTATATTTTCTTTTCTTAAATATGTCGCCTCATCATTGGATCAAAACGAGGCACTTATTGGATTATTTTTAGATCTCTCAAAAGCTTTTAACGTCATTGATCATGACATTTTACTTTCCAAATTACCTTCATATGGAATTCGTGGTATTGCTCTAGATTGCTATGTTCCTACCTTAAATAACGATCTTCAGAGAGTTGTCACCTTACTGAATGATGGAATATTACGTTCGCACCTTCCGACTCTTTGCCCGTTGCATGGAGGTCCTTTGGCGATCGATGTTAGTCTTACTCTGTTCCTACTTTACGTAAACGATATGCCCTCGAGACGTTTTAAAACGAATGAATGGTTTTTTGCGGATGATACGGAACATCCTTTGCAATAAAGAAACCGTACAGTACAATATCAGATGTTTTAAATTGGTTCCGAAATAACAAATTATTGAAAACGAAAAGAAAACGGTTTTTGTGCAGTTTTTCCATTTTAAATAAATACCTCTTGTGCCCATTGAAAATGAACCAAACATTGACTGATGTTAAGGCAACAAATTTTATGGTCTATTCCACTGATGTCCTTAAAATGGAACGTCCATTTAAATGTAGAATTGAAACACAAAATTATGCGTTCATTATGCACACGCGTTCAGAAAATCTTGGAAATTCAGTCAGCCTCATACTGCTTGTTGTGTATACTTCAAGTGAATGTTCATTCTGCCTGAGATATGGCATATATACAATATTCTGGGAAATACATCTTATAGCTCCCAGACTTTGAGATTACAAAACGAATAACAGAATAATAACCAAATCCCACCCACGTGATTCATGTAAGCCTCTCCCTCGAGGCGCAGGAGGTTGTCGCGCAGCTGCAACCTCAGACAACCTCAGGTGACTTAAAAAAATGTTACAACCTCATAGTTTTTATGACCATATTTGTAGTGAGAGGTGTCGATTTATTTAGCGAACCATATTTTTTATTCGTTTGTACAAAGAGGTTTCCTCGCGATCGCGACCAGTAGCATGTTCCCCAACGTGTAGGAGGTTGACGGGGAAACTGCACCTTGAACCAATTCTACGAGTTTTTAAAGAAATTTTTCCACCTTAATTGGTGTCTTCCTATCTTTTGCTAAGAACGAATTATCGATTGAGAAAGGATAAGTTGTTTTTAAGTCTTAGGGGCGGATATCTCACGCGGATGTTTCACACAGAATACCTCTGCCTTCTTAGAGTTCGCATAGACTTGCCTTATAGCAAGCATTACGATAGGGTGAGGTTACCATCACCGATTCGCGTTTATTTTAAAGAAAATTTGTCTATAACCTAGGAGGCCGCCGTTTTCTGGACGTTTCCCAGGTTTTGCGTGCTGCTGCTTGAGCAGGACACACAATACACACTTGAGTGAAAAAAAAATTAATTTATTGAATATTTCGCAATTGGTCCCGGCGGTGTCCGTTGCAGAGTCGCGTCTGCTGAGCGCGTTGCTGGCGGCGCAGCGCGCAGTGCGCGAAGGGCGCGAATCGGCGATGGACGGCGCGCCCCGGCAGCCCCTCATCCTCCTCCTGGCGAGCGGCCAGGAGATGTCTGAGCGCCAGAAGCTGCTGCACGCCGTCACGGCGGCCACCAGCGACCCCATCACCTCTGCGCCGCTCTACAGCCTGGCGTTCGGCCGCGACGCCGACTTCCACCTCCTGAAGCAGCTGTCGCTGCGCGGCAAGGGCTTCGCGCGCAAGATCTACGAGGCGGCGGACGCTGCGCTGCAGCGGCCGGACCCTTCCACTACGCCGACGGCCAGGTGAGCACGACGCGGCGCCAACGCCCTGCTGCTGGCGGGCGCGGAGCTGGCCGTGGCGGGCGTGGCGTGGGCGTGGGCGGGGCGTGGGCGTGGGTGGCGGGCGAGGGCGAGGGCGCGGGCGCTGGGCTGCGGGCGACGGTGCGCGGGGCGGCGCGCGGGCGGGCGCCGCTGGAGAGGGCGGCGGCTGTGCAGCGCCTGGAGCCGCAGCAGGCGTCGTTCGTGGAGCGCCTGTGGGCGTACCTCACGGGGGCGTGGCGCGGCGTGGCGGGGCGGGGGAGTGGGCGTGGCAGGTGTTGTGAAGCTGTGCGTGTGTGTGGCAGGTGCGGCAGCTGCTGGAGCGCGCAGACGGGGGCGACGAGCAGGCGAAGGAGCGGGCAAGAGAGCTGGCGCTGCGCTACGCCTTCGTGACTCCGTCTGCTGGGACGGAGTTCAAATCTGAAGATGGGAAGATGACTTTTGCTTATGGATCTTGTTAACTTCTCTAAACCAAAACGATAAATTTGTAGTATCTTGTAGATAATAAAATTTATTCACAACTGATCTTTTCTTATGAATATTCGTGTATGCCTATAACAACCTGCATTATTCGAAATGTTAATATACTCTATATTCCTTTTATGAATAAAATAAATCATTTATTTATACGCGTAACTGGCAGTCACATAAGATGGAAGTAAACCGGCGTATCCTTCAGCATCCATTGAAGAGAGACCCACATATAAAACCGGTTCTCAATATAACTGGTCGCTAGTACATGCGATTACTGTGAATTTCTTCCCGGGTCGTGACAATAGAAAAACGGATTACTTTTGCGTAATATTCAGATACGACAATGTTGAAAATCTTAGAAATAAATTTTAATTGAATTTCAGGGCCTCTTACTCATGTTACTATCTCCATCAGGGTATTTCATAATGAATATTACAAACGTGTAGCGTATGTAGTATGGTCGTAAATAATCTCTTATTGCCAATAAAATACACGACAAAGCAATTTCGATGGAATACATTTGCCCCTGTTCGGTAGTCAACTCGCAATACACTGTTTTGCCGGTGTACTAAATCCGAGCCAGAATATGATCTGCGGAAAATCACTACATGGCAAACTGCTTGCCAATCGAAATACACAAGTGCAATTTAGTTTTATGTGATTTTCCTTTATATGTTTATTGCCAAAACGAGATCATTTCCGACCTCCTCATATGATCTGGGAAATTGTATCGTGTATTCTCAATCACACGAAATGGCTGAATAAAAGAAGATGAAATACAATTTCTAAAATCTCTGTGATGTTTAAGAAGAGTTGTAAATGTAATGTAATCAAATGGCTCTACAAAAGCACACACGGTTTCATATTCTGGTAACGGTTACGTATCTTCATAATATTTTAATCTGTAACAATTTAGGCATCACTTAAAATTATCCTAAGCAAATAAAATCCGAGATAAAACGAAATCAAATTTAAACTAATGCTTCAAAAACACATTCTTTCTCGCATTATTTATAAGTGCTCCGCTATATTTCACAACTGCATAAAACTACAAAAATATTGGTTGGGAATTGTTTCTCTCTCACTCTCTCTGAGACCCGAACTTATATACTCAGTTAACCTTCCGATACTCATGCTATTACAATCCTGGGCAGAGGAATATAAACGTAAATACTTGCTTCATGTAAAGAAAACGTTCAGAAATCGAAATATCCGTTCAAAACACCCAAACCCTCCTGTTTGTTCAGATCGTTCAGGGAGTATCGATTTTGAAGTACATCGGCAGGAGAGTTCAGGCGCTAGCGTTGATCACTGATGGACACATAGCAGTTTTGACGTCAGTCGATTTTTCGGTAGTATCAAGGACTCTCAAAATATGGATTCTGGTTACACAAAATGTTGGAAGATTTTTCCTAACTTATATAGCAACAGGATATTTTCACTTTTTCTTTTCCAGAGACCGACAAGAAGAGTTTTCCTGACAAAATTGCCGTTTTTCGGCGCACGAATACATAACTTTCTCTCCTTCTGAATTTCCTTACAAAGGCGTAAGGAGAGTGACATGCTTCCTTCGTCAGAAATTCCTTCGTAAAGCAAAGTAAAAATTAAGGATTTATAAATTACTTAATATGTAACAGCGAAAGGTAAAAGTACTTCTTACTGGAAATAATTGTCAAATTAATTAACAATCTATACTAACATATAAAGAGACAAGGGCGTCGAGTTACAGCTCTGAATATACTGAACCATTATCAATGCGAGGCGCAGACCAAAGTCGCTCGTCTTTCACCAAGGAGGTCCAGGTTCGATTCCCGTCGATCTCATGTGTAATTTGTACCAAAACAAAACTGGTTTGGCTGCTTCACAAGGGCTAGTCCAACCCCTGTGAAGTGTCCTAAACCCCACCCCTATCCTTATTCCTTCACAATTCTGGCGGGAGGCGCGTATGCGAAGATGCTACCTGGCGGTCCTCTTGACAACAGACTGCGACGAGACATGATAGACAGAAATATATAAATATCTACTGTAACGGGGGATTACTCCAGATTATATGTAGAAAGTAGCGGAGGATTACTCCAATAGCGCTAAACACCCAAAAAGGGGTTAGGAGACGCGTTGGTTCGTGAGTAAACGCAACAAATGTAAAAAAAAGAAGAACTTTTTGTGTTAGCTTCTTTTAAAGTTCGGGAGTACTATGGGCTATTTTGAAGTCATAAACCTTAATATCTTTAAAAAAATAATTACTTTTTGGACATTTTTGGTCTAGCATTACAATACAGATTCAGGAGTGCATCAAAATGTAATAGTTCGAGTAAAGAAAAATAATTGGTAAGAAATAATTTAATCTCCTATATTATTTCAGTAGTACAGATACATTTTACGACTCTCTATGGCAGCCAGTCTTTATCAATTTGAACCTTCTATTACATTTTTTGCTGGTTCGGCAGCCACAGTCCGGTTTACGATTCTGTCCAATACCAGCTGTATTACATCTCGGCGCTGGAGGCTATATATGTTTGTGACATCACGCTTCGAAGGTTTAGATTACTTTATCTTAATGAGTATTTATGCTTTCCGTGAACACCAACGTTTGCGCTGACTGATGAAAGTTATTTGCATGATCAATAATTCAAGATCGTGCAAACAAACCTAAATGATCTTGCAGTAACAACTAGTAGATGTTTGATACCGATGAAGATTGTTTTTTAATGTGTTTAGTATAACCGTTCATTTATCGTTTTGTCATGGATTGCAAGTGCACCTTGTAGAGGGAAAGATGACAGAAACAGATCACATGTTTCGAAGTTTCAATTTCACGATGCTCTTGGAAAAAAGAGTATCTGTGATACTCATTAGCCGAATATCGATCCCACGCCCCATATGTTTGTGACATAACTTCCAGTACTCGAAAGGCAATGTCAGAGAGCTTAGAAGTTAATTCAAACTTCGATGAAAAGAGCTCTTACATCTTTTGATGTTCTTCGTCGAAAAGAAGAAAGAAATAATATTGGAACAGAATGGACGATTGTGTACAGTGAAAAGGAAATATTCTCCTTAAGTGTCTTGTTAAATTTGTTTCTGTTTTACGTATGCCAGTATTTTCGTTACCACCTGTGATTCGCTGAAATTTTAAAGTCAGCGGGTTAGTCATGATATCACATTGAAAATGCATAAAAATTGATACATAAAAATCGAGTGACGGTAAACGTGTCAGTCAGTGAACAACGCTAGCGGCTAAACCGTCCAGCCGATTTTCTCCAAAATTGATATTCCTCAATCGATCTGGCTGATGTCGCGGCCACTTGAATTTGAAGCCGATATTTTAATTTTGGGGCCATGTAGCCTTTGTAACATTTGCCAAATTTTCAAAAAATTGCCCAATCGTTTTATATTGAATTTTGTTGTTGAGTAGTGCAAAGAACGTTTATGGGGGTCTCGTTTTCAGGGTGCAGGTCTCATTTTCGTTGAAAATCCTAATTTTTCGAAATTTTCAAAAGTTCAAAATTTTATCGGCGTTCTCCTACCACTACAATTATGGAGATAGATTTTTTTCTTCTATAAATATGTTCCTTAGAGGTAGATTTCGAATTAAGGTCACGTACAACTTTTCGAAATTTGAGTACTTTTGGCGTCATTTTGCGTAAAAATATGGGCAAGAAAGTTCACGCTGCTTTACTACCACTACTTTGTATCGTGGTCAACTCGGATATGTGAGACTGTAACATTACGTGTGCTATTTCGTACATTACAGTGATATTAATTTAGTGGTATTTTGTGTCAAGGTCAAATTAATGTTAATTTTTTGGCATAAGAGATTAGTTGAAAATCTCTTTTCGCGAGGCATTCCCTAGGCATATGGATCGAGCAGTTATGCATTGAACTCGTGTGATGGTGTTGCTTTTCGTATCTTCTCCTGAATACTTACATTTCGATGCCTGAAAGGAAGGCGTCATCAGGAAGCACTGCGGTGAACTTCAGCCGCTGGGACTCGTCGGTAGGATTCTCCATAACGCCCTTCACTTGAGTCCGGGCATAGCGGTGAAGGACGTCAGACCGGATTTCCAGAACTTTAATGTCACCGCGCTGAAGAAAAAAATATAGATTTTTAAACAGTTATTTAGTTATTCATTTTTTATTCTTAAACTTTTCATCAAGGATTTAAGGAGAAAAATATATACTGGGTTTAGACCAGTGAATGATTGTAAATCAGTTGATCGTTGCTGACGACCGCGTCACTCTGCGAAATGTCCCTTCCGCTAGTCAGATGTGCCGAATGCCTGGAAAGCGTCAGTTCATTGAGTGCAGTTGAAATTAGGATTAGTTACGGGTGATTTAATTCGTTCTCATTTCGTCCTTATATGAAGTATTGTGAGAATTGTTGCAAATAGTGAATAAAAGCATGTTAAAATGTTGCAAGGAATCTTTTGATAGACAATTGAAGCCAGGCACTTCCATGGTACTCGGAAAGCCTACAACCACCAAATATAATACAGAACATGCTCTTCACATGCATCCCTCTTTCAACTAAACTCTAAAGTTCCAACTTTTAAAAAAAGAATAATCCATGTAAATAACAATTCTTTAAATAAAAACTTTGAACTGCGCTTTCTTCTTTAACCTTTCAGCGGTCGCGAGGATTATTACTGTAATCCAGTCTTATACATTCGCTGTTTACAGCGAGAGTTCACAAAATTTAGGCATGGACTTTTCAGTACCTTTCGAAGAAGGCCCCAGCTCTTGAATTATAGTAATTATGACCGGTGTTAATCACCTGTTTTGGATATGTGTTGTTCATAAATTCGTAAACGAATATATGATTTTTCGGTCGGTGTTTAATATAAAGCCAAGAAGAGTCATAAATGTAAATAATGTAATTAGTTTGTATTTATATATAGAAAGTTTCTTCGATTATCTAGAGTCACATGAAAAAACAAAGGCGTTTTATTATCTATTTTGCACATGAAGATAGAGATTTGTTGTCAAAATATCTTATTTTTTATTTTTGCAAATTTCCTTCTCATTCGTACAAAAAATTGTTCTCTGTTTTTGAGTGTTTTGCTTCGTGAAGTAGTTAAAAAGTCTCCTATCTGAGATACACGCGCTATTCGTCCGGGACGTGATAGTCACAACCCACGCGCAAAGAAATGTCTGTGGTTACTGGCATTGTGCTCTCTGTCTCCTCCGTGTCACCGGTTTTGCAAAAGAGTATATATGTTTGTGTATGCGTAGGGAGATATAGGTATAGGGTATATGTATGGAGGTAGAAAATAAATAGTTAAGAAGGAATGAAATATCACAAAAATAATCGATTAGGTAACTGAATCAACTATACTCACGATGGTTTGTAGTTCTTCTTTGTGTTTCTGATCCGTTTCAGCAATTTTCACACATTTTTTAAACCGCTTTTTGTTTAGAAAGTCCGAAAAGTCGGAGGCCATCTGCAACATCAAAGTTACAAGAAAAAATCATTATGGAAAAGCAAGAAACGAAATATACACTCGCCGTCAAAAGAAGCTGCACCGAAAAAACTAAGACGGGTGAACATTCTTGACAGGTCGGTAGAGAGTACTAGACACACAAAATATTACAACTTCACATTTGTAGGACCAATATTTATTGCTGTACACTGCCATGAAGGTGCACGTTAGTATGACGTCTGACCGCCATGTTGGCAACCCCAGACCAGATCTGTCGTTATGAAGATGTACATGCTTTAAATAGAGATCTGTTTTCGCCCTTCTACTGCAGCTTGCTCCTGGGCGCGCAGTTCTTGCGGATTGGACGGAAGGGTGGATTTCTGATCGCACCCCAAGCACTGTGGATGCAGCTGGCCATGCAGGGTGTATCCACAGCTACAAGGTACGCTCTGAAGGCGACAACGGTGAGGATGAACGCTACCTTAATGGGAGGAAGCGTTCACAAATGACACTCCATCCAGTCCAATACCTCCTCGCGTACCGTGCGGGTGCCGCAGTGCCCAAGAGGAACACTGGCGGTAAACCGGAGCAGAGGAAATATCGCCCCAAACCATACCGAATTGGCGGATACCGACCTGGTGGTCATCGCCAAGACAAATGAAACTCCTTCCTGAAGATGATCCCTTTGAAACATCGCCAGCAAAGCACCGGCAACGATGCGCTAGTCTGGCCGAGTCGGTGCTCAGTTTTTCTGTCCTCACAACTACATTTTCTCGTTATAATAGTTTCTGTAAGATGCCATTTTATTTGAGGATTTCCCTTTTTATTTACAAAGATAAAATACACAATAAATAAAAATCAGCATCACAGGTTCTTTGCTATTTGCATTTTGCTATACCAAAATAAATATGAAAATATTCATTGAAAAGAAAATTAAATATTATTTATATAATTATTTTTTACATTAAAATAACTATATATATATATATATATATATATATATATTAGAAATACTAACTGCATTATTGGCATTCGTCGTAACCGTTTCAAATTTCTAATAACATGGGCAGGAAAAGGTTCGATAATTTTAACTATTACTGATAAAAACTGAATATTATCCGCTAGATGGATGATTCATTCAGAAATACGCTATTATCATTATAGCCGATTACTGATCAGCCATCTATACAGAATGGCGAGAATCTGAAAACGAGATTTGATCTAGCACTTATAGCTTGAATTAACCAATGAAAATCATTTTATCTTTCTTTTAAGAGAAACTAATGTTTATTTCATCAACTGCAAATTAAAAGGAAAAATTTACATTGATAACCAGCATACCTGGTTCGAACCTTATACGCGATTCTGGCTGCGTACTCTGATTGGTGGTTCTACGAAGAAACGCTTCCTTCCTGAAGTCGAAGTCAAAGTCCATTACAGGAATCTACTGCTCTTCTTAAAAACGAACACCGCGTTTCACCGCTTCGCACCACTCAAATATTTGTTCCAGCTCCACTATTATGTCCGATGCCCGTTCTCACCGTATAAATATCCAGTGCTTTATGTTACACCGCAAACAAATCTTCCGTTTATAGTCAAGAAATAGAAATGTCCCTGTATCGTTTGTGAACCGCATACATTTATCAGTTCAAGATGATTAAGTCATCGAAAACCCAAGTCTATTTTGATGCCGCAAATTTCGTGAACTCGACACGTTCCTAAATCTTAGAAGTATCACAAGTCACACTGGTTCTACGAAAATATTCAAGTCTAATATGTCCTCAAGTCCGATTCATTTCTCCACGAAAGTGATATCAAAGTCCCAACATGCACAAATTAATCTATTCACGAGCGAACTGCTCACCGTCACGACATGCAACCGAATGAATTTTTCCTCCCTTTAAAACCCAAATGCCTGCCTTTCTTTATTTGCAAATGCCCAAACTTCGTTTTAATAATCCGTGCCTCACGGTCAGATGAATGTTTGTTTATCCTGACAACAACTACGATCGTTATAAGGTGCCATATTGCCATTATTTGCCTAACCATTTCTGCCCATTTACGAAATATATCTGAATAAAAATGTCCTGATTTGATGTCACAATATATATATATATATATATATATATAATATATATATATATATATATATATATATATCTTTATATATACACATGAGTATATATAAATATGTATATATATTTTATATACATATATATATATATATATACACATATCCATTATAAATCTGTGTATATATTTATTATATATTCACAGATATATAATGTATATTCCCATATTGGAAAATGACATTTTCAAAAAATGTCCAATGTATGATATCTGACATGCAAAATTTTAAATTTCGATCTTTAATTCGCAATCAACGACTTCGAAAACCGTATAAAAGTATTTTTGGTAAAATTGAATAGAATTAATAAAATTATGCCCACTATACTGGATCCACCATCTATAATTTTACGATTCAGAGATCAATTTCACAGACAATTACCCCGAAAATAATCTAATACAGCTATTTTTGCTAAAATTTAATAATAGAATTAGTTAAAATAATTTATTTATCTTATGAAATACTAGCTCAAACATTTTCAACGCAGTATTTTTTAAAAATTTCTCCTAAAACCCAATGTGCGCGTTTTTGACCAATTTAACCCACTGTGCGCCGTGACTGATTGCCACTTTTCGTGACACACAAAGGATTACCGTAATAGGACTTTTGAAGGAGAAAAGATGGAACATATCTCAGCAGTGCATTTGGAGGGCCAGACTTTCCGTATTACATGAATCGCTAGCAAATATTAAATTCCTGGTTGGAATCCAGTGCACTGATTCGCTACTCTTGATTGTAATAATAGTGTGTTATGAAATGTTATTTCCCGGCCAGGACAAAAATGAAACTGTAGATTTCTAATACAAATCGTCTCAATTTCTAGAGCTGTGTGAGGAAAGAAAAAGCTCAGAGAGATTCGGTGATGGGAACACGTCATGCTCATTACATGGCTCCTTTCACTTCGGGTAAGGATAAAAAATAAAAGAAGCAAGGCACCGCTAGTTGGCAAATATCGAATTAATCCGATTCTTAAAAATGGCAAATACATACACATGATATTATTGAAATATTATTTCGGAAATGAAACCAGACATTCCAGGAATATTAGGTAAATTATTTCTTTGAGGGCAGCATACAATGCCTCCCAGGTATGTCAGTTTTCCTGGGCATTTAAAGCTCTTATTTCTGCACTTCTTTGTTCTCAGCATTGTCATTGAATCACCAAGTTTTAATTTTATACTTTTACGGGAAATATGTCATCAGAAAATACTTACAAGTATATGTTCCTTACAGCTCTTACAGTCTCCCCCATATATCACGTAGAGTTCTTACTGTTTTTAAGCGATAATAAATCAAAAGACTAGTGGTGTTAAAATAGCATATACTTTCTTGCAATCTATCTATTGGCAATTTTTAAGAAGTCATACAATTCCAAGAGAATCATACCTGTGCATTATTAAGCGTCCTATACAGTATTCAAGGAAAAAAAAAATTTTTTTTTAAAAATTTTAATAAATTGCAATTTTAATAAATTGAAGAACTTTTAAAAATTAAAATTCAAGCACTAATAAAAATGTTTTTTAAGTGCATGAATTTTACAGATTTATAATTGAACAAGAGATTTCATTAAGAAACAATATCCATCTTCATTATTATATTTGAAAAAAGAAAAAACATAACTTCTGTAATTTTCAAAAATTAAGAGATTTCAACGAAAATGAGACCTGCGCCATTATTTTACGCGTTCGTTGTTCTATAGTGAAAAGAATTCAAGAAAAAAATTGAACAAAGTTTCATAACAAAATTGGAGTCATTTTTGAGAAAATGTTGAAAATGTTTTTGGGGCTTCATATAAAGTACCCTGAAAAATCCAAATAACAAATTCATAGTCGCAGAGCTTTGAGTTCGTTCAAATTGATATCGACATATCAATTTTGGAGAAAATCGTCTGAAGGCTTTACGCGCTTTAACCGCAGAGACAGCAAAACTTGTATTTTCGTCCCAATTTCGGCATCAATTTTCGAAAATTTCGCACCTTTGTCTACACTGCTATACAAGGAAGTACACACATTTAAAATGGCAAATTGAATAATAGTAAAACAATAAAAAAATTCAATACAGGTAGAACACACATCACCTCGACTGTAAGGTAGTACAAGTAAAATGTTTTCGCTTACCGGGATTCAGAAAGCGAGACGCTTTGCCGTCCACATCACCAACTCTAGGCATCGCTCCAGAACAAGTTTCCCACAGCGCAAAAGGAGCGCTGTCAATGCAAGGGATCCGGGCTGGTAAATGTTTACTGCGACATAAATGTTACAACATCTGTGAATCATTACCAGAATATTCACAGATTTATACTAAGTTATATCTATTCAGTGTTTATTTAAGTACTTTATTTGAGTGTGTTTGTTGTTTGTTACTGAGCTTTATTTTATTGAACTACCATCTATTTTGTGGCAAAAAAACATGCATTCGTACGTTCGTTGTCCGTTTTCATAACAAAACTAGAGGGACTACATAATGGCACAGACTTTCTCGTAGTAAGGTTTTCTAATTTCCTTGGTGTAGATTGGTACTGTACTTCTTGCCTTTACTTCTTCCCTGCTGACATTAATCGCCGCCCAAAGTATTTTCAGATTTTTTTGAAATTTTCTCAACTTTGCGGTTTCAAAATAGTGGAACCAAAATATAATTTTAAGAACATTACATAAATAGAAATGGTTATTGAAAACTTTTGAGCAGTCTTTAAGGAAATCGCGTTTAGCTTTACTGTAAATGCCAAATTTGAAGTTCTTTTTCAAGGAAGTTACTGAGTTTTCGAAAATCTTCAAGTGAAATAATTTGAAGAACTTCCACTCACTAATTAAATAATTTAAATAAATCCATTGAAATGTGCATATTAACGGCGTGAGAGATATTGAAAAAAATTACATTTGGGTAATTTTTGAAAAAATAAATGTATGCACCAAATCATATTAAATAGTGCTATTACCACTATCCTTTAGAAAAGTTTCAAGACAAAATTTGGAGACATTTTTCAGGAAGTGACGATTGAGCATTTCTAAAATTGAGGAATTTTGAGCACATTTTAACAGAAAACTGATCTATTCCAAAAACTTTATTTGACATTATTTAAAGCATATTTACTCATAAATACAATAGGGTAAAGAAATCGCCTCTAATGTAAATATTACCGACGTGCGAGACAACTAAAATAATACATTTTTGTAATTTTTCAGAAAACAAAACAAACAGATTAAAATGGCATTTATGTCATCGTAAAGAGCTCGCTTGACACTATCCATAACTATTTTTGTTAAAATGGAGTCGTTGTTGAAAAACTCTTGTTTTTGTAATTTTTTAAAATCGCAAATATTGCAGGACATATTGCTCGAAAACCATTAACATTTTCAAAAAAAGCTATATGATTTATTAAAAAACTAATTATGAGTAACAAACTTCATTTAAATATTCTCTATCTTTAATTTTGTAGTTTTAGGAAGATGCCGAAAAAAATCCTTTTGCAATTTTCGAAAATTCAGAGTTTACCGTGAAAATGGGACCTATGCCACCTTTATATGTGTATTTTACTCTATTCTTACATAAAATTCCAAGAAAACATTTGGAGCCGTTTTTGAGAACATTTTGAAAATATTCGGAGGCTTCATGTAAAGTACCCCAAATTTTAGAGAATGTTTTTCAAAATCTCAAAGATTCAACTAGAGTCAGATGGACCGTGGTTTCTGCAATTTGGAAAAGATCGTATGGATGGTTTAGGCCCTAGGAGTGTTCACAGACGGACGATGGACAAGCCAACCAGACGAACAGGCAGACGGACGGACGCTTTGAAAAGAACTCTTTTTCGGTATACGGAGACCCCAAAACGTGTATTTCCGTTGAAATCTCGCAATCGATTTTCCGCAGCGTTACAAAACTTTCTCTATAATACGTATATATTTCCGTATATATGTATATACATACATACATACATACATACATATATATATATATATATATATATATATATATATATATATATATATATATATACGAGAAAGTAACTAGAGGTGCTCCAGAATGGCACAGACGTTCTCGTAGCAATTTTTAAAAATTTCTTTGGTTTGGTCTGCTGCCATCTATCGTCGCTAGCCAGCGGCAATCTATCGTCGCCCAAAGTAAATTTTTTGACATTTTCTTAACTGTTTACTTTCCTAATAAAAGAACCGAAATATTACTTCAAGAATATTAAAGAAGAGTAAAATCACGTCATAAATAGAAATTTTCATTTACATTTATTTTCTTATTTATTTATTTATTTTACGTCAAAACAGTTAAAAACTGTGAGTGACGTGCTATGAGAAATGAATCCTGTGCACATTTTTAAAAATTCTGTGATGCCATATACTACTACTAAGCCATACTACTTGAATTTTGAATACTGCAAGAAAATTAGCGTTTTTTGAAAAGATTGTTAACAAAATTATTCACTCCAATGTAATAAAATATATTTTCAAGGGTAAAACAACAATTAATTTGGGCTCTTATCCCTCATGTCTTTCGTCAAGGAATACATCCTGCAACGAATCAGGGAAACTGGACGAAAAACCTGACCGTGATGGGGGTCATTGACCCGGAAGCTGCAGGAACAATACTCGTTACAGGTTGTTTAGAATTAGACAGTCCAAATGGTAAATAATTGATTAAATATCACTGTTATAATTAATGACATTTGATGCTCAGTATAGTCTCTAACTGTATAGAAACAGTTATGCAGCAGAAACGATTTCATAGGATTTAAAACTTTTCTATTAGATTTAATCGTTTAATGTCATCTGGCAAAGCTTTGTAAAATAATGTACATGTATTGTATGTGAATTTTTTGTAATGAGCTGTTGATACTGTCACCTGATGAATATGATTTCTACGTCGAGTGTTATAGTAATAGACTTCGGCATTTTCTGAAAATATATTCCCGCCCTTAAGCAAGACATTTTGACCAAAAAACTCTGATTCGTAAATCAAGAGACAAGGTCATGGTAAAATTCCTAGTTAAATAAAGAGAGGCCTACAAGAATCACGTGGGTGGGATTTGATTATTCTTCATACATTTTTTTGTCATCTAAAAGTCTGAGAGCTATAAGTTGCATTTCCCTACAATTTTATGCCGTATCGCAGGCGGAAATACACATTCGTGAAATATACACAACGAGCAGTATGAAGGCTGGCTAGATTTACAAAATTCTGAGCGTTGCATAATGAGCTTAATTTTCTGTTCAATTCATTTAAATGGACGTTTCCATTTTTAAGTTTGACTGGATAGAGAGACCTAAAAATTTTGTTGCCTTCTTGTCGGTCAATGGTACACGTTCATTTTCAATGGAGTACAAATTATTTTATTTCAAATGGAAAAATGCACATTAAAACCGTTTTCTTTTCATTTTACTATTAATTTATTTCAAACCAATTGTAAACATAGATGTTGTACTATTTACGGTTTCTTTATGCAAAGAATATTCGTATCATCCGTAAAGAGAACTCTTCTTCCTTTCGAATCGTCAAGGGCATATCGTTTACGTATAGTAGGAAGAGAATAGGGCCTAAAATCGATCCCTGAGGGACTCCACGTGCAATTGGCGAAGAGTCAGAAAGGTGTGTACATAATTTTCCATTATCCCAGTAAGGTATTTCTCCTCTCTGAGACCGTTGTTTAAGATACGAACGTAACCAATCTGGGACAATACCATAGATTCTATAGGAAGAAAATTTTGAAAGTAAAATGTCATGATCAATGTCGTCAAAAGCTTTAGAAAGATATAAAAATAATCAACAGGTGCTTTGTTTGGTCCAATGAAATTTGACATTTTTAAGAAACAGAATATGGTTGTTCCTGTAGTTTTGATTTCCTAAATGCATGTTGTGATCTGAAGCGCATGTGTTTACTGAGAAGGTATCATTTTCTATGTAAGAAAGTCTCTCTATTTTTTTTAAAAAACTGACAGAGAAATAGGCATATAATTTTGAATTTTATTTTTGCTGCCTTTTTTGAAAAGCGGCTTAATCTTAGCTGTTTTAAAAATATCTGGAAAAGTTCAGATGCATATGGATGCATTAAATATGTGAGTAAATGGGTATATAATGGCAGGCGCACAGGTCTTAAACAATCCGGAAATTCATCTAAACGGGCTGAATATTTAATTTTATTTTACCTATTATTTTGAGAATGTCTAGTAAGAAGCTTTTGAAACAAACCTCACGTCTAAAATTTTTGTGAAACGTCTCATGTTGAATTTTGCGGCAGAATGCTCTTATTGTGATCAGTAGCAATTCTCGAAAAATATTGATTGAAGACGAGCCACTGTTGCTGGGTCGGTCACATTTCTATCATTATATTTTAAAACAACATTCTCTTCAAGGTTTCTAGTTGATTAGGTCGTATTTTTTATTATATTCCACATTGCTTTTGTTTTGTTATTTGAGATTAAAATATCTTGATCATGTTTCATGAGATTAGCCTGTCTTATGACTTTTCTTAACAATGATTTGTATATTTTAAAGTAGAGGCGAAATTCTTGAGATACGTTATAACGTTTAGAAATGAAGGAAAGAATTCGCTTGTTTTTACATGACGTCCTAATCCCTTGTGTTATCCTAGAATTGCTTTTCCGTGAAATATTTAATTCTCTTTTTTGAAGAGAAAAGCAAGTGTTAAAATGGAATGAAAGCGTAGAAAAAAAAGAATTATATTTATCGTTTGTATCAACAGTATTAGAAACCACGTCCCACGATCAAATAATCAATGAATAATTTTATTTTACTTTTTGTAAACAATCAAGTCATATGTGTATTATTTATTGTGTCAGTGTTCGCATTTCTTATAATGGTCAGAATTTGTGCATCGTGGTCACTATATCCTAAACCTTTTGTTTAAACTTTACATCAAGTAGTAGTTTTCTTAATAATAATTTAATCGATTACCTTTACTGAACTTAGTGTGATCCGTGTAGGTACACTTATTTTAATATATAAAGTAAAAGTATTAATTAAATTTAGAAATGGTTCTTTCTCGCAAGATTCGAGCAGAAAATCAATGTTCAAATCGTAAATACAAGAACCCCGATATGTAGTATTTTTATACGATTCTCTGTTCCTGCAATAAATGCCTGTGAGGTTAAGTTTGGAATTTGGAAAATGTCAAGTTCATTAAAAGATAACCAATGTTCTGTAACATTCATTTGATTTAAATGACTCTGTAGAGCTGCCTCGATAAAGTTAATTTTATTTGAGAGGGATAGAATATTATGGTGCAGTATGTTCATCTTTTGCAAGGACCTACACGGATGGTTTCTGCTGCATCTGACTGTAGTTGCTATATATTTACTCCATTTCTATCTTGAGTTATAATGTGTCCCAGCAGTGAGAGGTTGAGAGGAAATTGGGGCATCAGGTGTAGATGAATAGGTGAATTAGGGCATCAGGTGTAGTGGGGATGGGAGAAACTGGAGTAGGTTCAGAGGAAGAGGCAACAGGGTTCGAAATAAGGGTGGGAGGTGGAGAACGTAAGGAAGGTGGAAGGGATGGATTTTTGTCAGGAGACTGCGTAGGAATGGAGGTAAAGATGTATTGCGCAAGCTTGGTACCCACTGCATGTTTTCGAGCAAGGGTCATGTGAAGATAATGCCGGGTGAATTGTTTTGCTGAGAGGAAATTAATTTCAAAAGTGTTACATTTGTTTCTCTCAGTTGCAGTGTTAATTGTTGGTTTGCGTGATTAATCTCGCTGTGTAGTGTTGGTCTGTTGTACCAGAAGGGCAGAGCCGAGACTACAATGTTAGTATTTTGGGCGGCACATTGTAATTTGTTTACAATGTGTTAAGGTGAAAAGTTACCGCCTAATTAATGTCATTCTGCCCTCCTATGATAATGACTGTGTCCTGATTGGTCAGTGTCTTCGTCTGAGTGTCCAACTCTGCAGTCACATCTGCAAACCTCCCGTTAGGTTTAAAAATAGATGAGACTGAGGAGTTGGAGGATCACTTCCTACTGAGAATGGAGGAAAAATGGCGGCCATGGCTGTCAGCTAAAATAAGTACCTGTTTGTTAAGATCAGTACAAATGTCTTTGTTTCCAAGTGGGCCTGTTTGCGTTGGTTTGTGCAGGTATTTGTCGATAGTAGAGAAGGGTTGGAGGATCAGGAGGCGAGGAAAATCTATTTCATAATCTAAAACACTAAATTTGTTTTTAGTTGCGACTGGATGTGGTGTCTATTTCTTCTGTACAGTCGTGGACGGTTGGGAAAGATTCGCAGTCTTGCCGACTTGTATACAACCGTCACAATATGAAACGACCTCTTTCAACCTTCGGATATGTTGATGCGTTGTTGTTTATGTGTGCAGACGCTTTCAGTCAGTTTGAGAGTGTAGAGAGTGAAATGAGATTAGAACGAGCAGAAGCCATGTCACAAATGCGTTTTAATATATGTGATAAAAATTGGAATAAATACAAGGAAACTCAGTTAAGAGCAGCTTAAACCGTAGCTTAATATTTTAAAGTGTAAAAGATTGATATACATTCGATAAATTAAAAAGTAAATTTCAATACAAAAATGAGAAGATATGCTACCCGCAAAATCTATTGAAGCTAATACTTACGAAATTTTGCGGTGTGGCTACGTAGATTTTCGTCAACTTATGCTGCAACTGTTTAATACAACCAGGAGATTACATTTTACCGAAATTAGATAAAAGATATAATGAAAGTGAACTGAAAGTTTGTCTTGAAAATATACAAAAAGATTTGAAACACAAATTCAAACCTATTAGATACACCGTCCTCTTAACGTTCAAAACAACGGAATCGTCACTCGTCACAGAAATACAATAAATCTTTCATTAGTTAAATTAGCACAGTGATATAATATTGAAAATAAATGGAACTGTTTATAGGTTTTAACAATTATCACCAACTTGTAAATATGAAGTTCGTTATTGTTCCAGTTTACGTAAATTACAATTTGTGATCTGTTGGTTCGTAGCAAAAAAACAGTCGAATTTATATTTTCTGCTAACCTGCAGCAAGTAGTGAATGTACTTAAACACACCAAATACAGTACAATCGCTCAAAATAATAGATATATCACGAAAAGTCAAGAACACAACCAGATGCGTCCGTCTCGTAAGATGGCGTCAAACAGTCAACATTAAACAATGTTAAGCCGATTTTAAGAAAATTGTGATTGAGCATTACTGCAAATGTGAAATTCGGAGTTCTTTTTCACAGAAATCTATTGAGTTTTCGAAAAACTTCATTTGAAGTCATTTGAAGCACTTCCACTCACAAATAGGATAATGTATAGGAATCCACGGAAATATCTATTTTTAGGCGTGAAACATGTGTTAAAAAATTACATAGAATACACCCAAATTAACTTTACGTTATATAAAACTGTGCAACTAACAATATACATTGGAAAAGTTTGAAGAAAAAATTGGAACTATTTAAAACCGTGTTTGAGCGTTTCACAGAAAATGCGGAATTTTAAATGTTTCGCCGAGCTGTGTTGAGTTTTCGACAAACTTTATCTGGCATTATTAAACATGTACTGATGACATACAATAACGCGATGAAATCGGCTCTAATGCTGCATAAATGTTACCGACGCGTCAGTAATATTCATCTTGACAATGAGAAACAAGTGAAAAAATCATTTTGTAAATTTTGAAAAACCACTTAAGAATATAGCAATATTCCGTTTTGTCATACTATAGTGTTCGTTTGCTTTCTAACCTACAAACAATTTAAAGAAACCTTTCCACCCATTTTTGAGAAAAATCTAGTTTTGTAAATTTTGAAATTGCAAATATTCCACTTGCACTATCGCACAAAACTACTAGAAACTTCCAGCAAGAAACAACACTGACTTTTGCCAAACATTTATGAACAACAAATTTCATTTGAACGAAATTCTCTGTCTTCATTTTATAGTTGTAGAAGACGCCGAAAAAATTAAAAGTTCTTGATTTTCGAAAATTAAGAGTTAACTGTGAAATCGGGCCTATCACCTTTATAGATGGGCTTTGCAGTATTCTCATGAAATTTAAAACATTTCAAACCGTTTTTGAAAAAAATTTTAAAATGTCTGGGGACATCATGTAAAGAACCCAAATTTTAAAGAATGTTTTCAAAATTTCAAAGCTTCAACTTAGAGCCGGATGGACAGATATCTCAATTTTGAGAAATTCATACGAATGCTTTAGGCGCTAGTAGTGTTCAAAGGACGGACAAACACATTAAAATTTTTCTTTCAGTATTAGGGGATCCCAAAACGAGTATTTCCGTTAAAATCTCGACATCGATTTTCCGCAGCATAATATAACTTTCTCCGGTGCTTCGTGTAAAGTACCCCTAAATTTTAAAGAATGTTTTTCAAAATCTCATAGATTCAACAAAAGCTAAATGGACAGGGAATCTTCAATTTGGAAAAAATCCTACACATGGTTTCGGCGCTAACAGTGTTCACAGACGGACGGACGGATAGACAAACAGACCGACGTTTTCCTTCGAGTTGTTTTTTTTGGCATGAAGGACCCACAAAACTGGGATTCTGTCTGCACCACGTGTTAGAGGATTTTTTTCTCTTAATTTAGCAACTGGATTTACCCACTTCCTTGTTTTCACGGCCCGACAATGAAATTTTTTCTGTCGAAAATTGGCCGTTCTTTCGCGCAGCTTTCCATAACTTTCTCTATAGTGCGTGTATTACTCCGTATATACGTACATATACGAGAAAGTAAAAACGAGCTTAATCTAACCTGCGTAATTTAACGGCGGCGTTTTGTAGCCTGTCACCACGAGCAGCGCACAACAATTGATCACGGGGCATCAAAGTTTAATGCAGTATACGACTGCCCATTGGATTGGGAAGGCGGATTCGTCGGCATCGCGCAGGTCAGCGCCGCCCGTCTGGTCGTCTGAAGCGGCGACGATCAACGAAGTGACGGACGTGACGAGAAGGCGTAGCGCAGCGCCGGCTCTCTTGCCGCTCCTTCATACCTGCTCGTCCGCCCCCCGTCTGCGCTCCAGCAGCTGCCGCACCTGCCACACACGCACAGCTTACAGCACCTGCACGCCCCACTCACCCGCCACGCCACGCCCACTCACCGTGGTGCCACAGGCGCTCCACGAACGACACCTGCTGCGGCTCGGGCGCTGCATGCGCCGCCCTCAGCAGCGCCGCCCGCGCGCCGCCCGCCCACGCCCGCGCCCGCGCCCGCGCCCTCGCCCTCTTGCACGCCCGCACGCCCCCACGCCCGCCCGCCGGCTAAGCTCCGCCCGCCAGCAGCACGGGCGCCGCCTGCGTCAGCAGGCAACGCCTCCACCTGCGCCAGCACACGCACACGCACTTGACGTCCTCCGCCTGCGCTCAGCGCCAGGGCGTTAGCGCTACGTCGTGCTCACCTGGCCGTCGGCGTAGTGGAAGGTGACGTCCGCCAGCGGCGACGCCGCGCGCGGTACAAGTTGCTGGCTGGCGCAGCGTCGCCTCGTAGATCTTGCGCGCGGCCCTTGCCGCGCATCCCTGGCTGCTTCAGGAGGTGGAAGTCGGCGTCGCGGCCGAACGCCAGGCTGTAGAGCGGCGCGCAGGTGGCGGGGTCGCTGGTGGCCGCCGTGACGGCGCGCAGCAGCTCGTCGGGCGCGCAGTTGGGGCCGTTGGGCTGGCCGTCCGTCAGGAGGATGACGAGCGGCTGGCGGCCTCCTCCTCCTTGGCGCCCTGCGCGCACCGCCGCGTACGCCGCTTGCAGCGCGTCGTACAGGTGCGTGGCTGCACACACATGAAGGGGGTTGACACCAGAACAGCATTTAACACCTCCTTTTTATACACCGTGTTGACGTTTTGTTACAGATGTTTGAATTTAGCAATTATGGTAAGTGAGTTCATATTGACATTATCAAAGAAGTGGAGGAAGTCCGGTTGGTAACAGGATCTTGGGACTTTGTCTATACTTGGCACAACAGCCTTTGACAGGGCCAAGGCCTACCAGCAGTGTCCTGGCCTTGCGGCCATGGGTTAAGGGGGTACGTGTGGTTATCACGAAGACATCCCACGCCGTATTCTGGTCTTCTCAACCTGAGAAGTGAGTTTTCTCATCGTCACTTTGCAGCAGATGGAATATTGCTAGTAAGCGTACACTATGTGTACCCGTAATCCAACCTTAGGTCGTGTCAAGGAAAGCGAGAACGCTGACATATTAGCAGCCCGCAATGGATCTCTTCCGACTGGACCAACTGGACGAAGTGCACGTTTCCCCAATTCAAGGTGCCTAGCTTCCTTTGAGTGCGCATCAGTGACGAAAATTAACTGGTTTTTATGTTGATTACAAGAATTAAATTGCTAGTAAGAAGTTGCCGCAAGGCTACTAGAGCCAGTGTTTTGTGCAGAGTAACTTTGTGTTAGTGATATATTAGTGTGTGTACGATACCATTAAAACTAACATAGACGTACTTTGTAGGCATTCGCGAGTTGGGATCGGCGAGTCTCCAGTCTTAGCAATATACACCAAACAACTTAGAGTCTACAACACACAATTTTTAATGTTGTTTCTTTGTCGCGTACTGCACGGCTGTATTGTCTTTTTCAATCATAAACTAATTGGTTCGACACTTCGCGTTGAAAGCACGACATTTACATTTTTTCCTTTTTGTAGCTAATTTATTTTTAATGCCAGCTAATTTTAAGCACGAACACCAACTGGGAAACAATTATCTTTAAAATATGTATAAACGAGTTTGGGGTTACGGATTCCTTTGATTCACGGATTCGGTTCATAAAAGAGGAATAGACTCCTTAAAATGAATGCGAACTAGTCGCATGTAGTAAATTTCATGACGTTACCGCAATAAATATAATTATTTAAAATAAATTCTATTTCACAAATTCATGCTACGTACACTTTTATTATTGGGGGGGGGTCGTACCCATCCCCAAACCCCCCATTTTCGACTAAAAAATTGTCGAGATAGTAAAGTTCATAATGTTAACACCATAAATACAAATATTTAAAATAAATCCTTTTTCACAAGCACATGCTAGTTACACTTTTATTATTGGGGGCTTATCGCCCCCCCCAACCCATTTTAATACTAAAAAATCAACTCATAAAATAATCAATATCGTAAAACATCAAAAAAGAAAAAATCAACTTATATATTAGTTGAAATTATAAAATTTTAATAGTATTACCACTACTATAGTAATACTTAAAATGAGTGTCACGTCTCTGCACTAATTACGTAGAACATTCTTATAACACAAAAAACTTCAATGATTCATCAAAGTATCACCAAATCTGCTTATTTCTGAAAATTCATACTTTTTACTTTTTATGAACTGAAGGTTCATATATTAATAAGAAAAAATAACTAGAATATCTCATAATGTTAACGCAAGAAATACAATTATTTAAATTAAATTCTATTTCACAAACACATGCTACTCAAACGTTTATTATTGGAGGCTACCACCCCTCCCCCTTATTTTAATACTAGAAAACAACTCGCCGTCTATTTTTAAACAAATACTACTTAATATGTTCAAAAGAGCAGTATTTTATAGCAAAAGAAAAAATCAACTCATATATTCGTTGAAATTTTTTAAAACTAATTTCTGGAAAATTACTGAATGTTTACTTATCCTTTCTTCACTTTCTACGTCACGTGTATTCAGAAAGGTAGCTACCAAATTACTTTCAACTATATAGCCTGTGAACTCTTTCATCCAAACCTTGTTGTACATTTAATCATATTCAAATTTCCGTGTCTGCGTAAGTTACAAATAAATCAGCTTTCAAACATCATTACAGTAAGAAATACAAATACGTACATATTACATGGACTAAAAGTGAACAAAGAAGTTAATTCCAAACCGGAAATATCGAGAAATTTAATCTATGCCAGCGAAATTATTATCGAGCACACAACCAGTGATTCAAGTGAACCTCGCTCCTATAAACTTATGAATCACTAGAAATAATGAATCACAAAAGGAACAAAGGAACCGTGCCGCCCTAAACTAGGGATCAACCAAATTATTATTCACTGAACACATTCTTCGTAAAATAAGTAAGCAACTAGACTAGTGTCGCATGCCAATCCTAACGATAGAAAAGCAAACCAAAATAAATGACTGACTCACTGCAAACCGCTCACTTTCGCCAACATAAATACTTTGAAGTCAATATCAGGGAGGACAATAAAAAACTATTCTACCAACGGTAAAATCTGGTAAGCCTTCTTTATGCAGAATTCACCATTTGTACGACACTCGCGATATGACTGATGTGTGGACCAAAGAGGGTGTGACAATAGGAAACCAAATTCTTATATCTTGTAATAAAATTTTACAACCTGTGACTCGGTTAAATAGAATTAGAATATATTTGGGGTTGGTGGGTCACATTGTATACAGTCGAAGGCCGGATGTGGCCGCGTGCCGTAGTTTGAGACTCCTGTATAAAAGGAAGTAATATTCTATAATTCTAATATCCAAAGCGCGCAGAAATTGAAAATAAATTTTGCAGCCCTAGATCATGAGAGTTGTGACTATTGTTTCTGTGTAACTTGGCATTTAAAACTAGTGGTGCTACAGCAGTACATACTATCCCACATTATTTCTCAATTTGCAATTTTCGAAAATTCAAACTTCAACGAAAATTAAACGTGCCGTTTTTTGAAAGCTACACTTGTATTCTTGAACAAAATATTTTTAAAAAATTGTAACGGTTTTTGGAGAAAAAGTTGTTTTAAAATCTTTAAATTGCCTATATTTTGCGCAGCAATACACAAAACCACTCATATTTTCAAAAAATTGAACATGCACCTATTTCAAGATTTCTTAAAAAACAGATTTCATTAAGGAAAATATATCTTCAATATTACAATTGTAGAAAGACGCCGAAAAATTGTGCTTCTGCAATTTTCGAAAAATTTGGGATTTCAACGAACATCAGACCTGAACCATGCTTTTAAGCGTCGTTTAAACTATTCGACAACAAAATGTAATCAATAAATTTGGACCCTCTAGTATTTTAATTTTGAAAAAGCCTCAGAAACTTCATTCAGTACCCCCTCCTAAAATTAAAATATGGGTTTCAGATTCAAAGGAGGCCATGATAATAGATTGATTGGAATTTTAGAGAAAATCAGCTGAACAGTTTTGCAGTTAGTATTGTACAATGACGGACACAGATATTTTCCCGTCAATCAATTTTTTCGGTACCTAGGACCCTCATAACATGGATTCTGATTACTAAATTTTCTATGCTACATTAAATAGCGCACTTCCCACTAATAGTCGTGGTAACTAAGTAATTCCTAGGCATTTTAGGATCTCCTGGATTCCCTTGACTTCCCCACGGACCAAGAAGTTTCTTTTCTGCATTTACTACCAGCAATTCTAAATTGCTCCATCGTAATTTATAAATTGTGTGTAGAACTAAGAAAATTAATACTCTATATCGATCGTCAGTAGATCAACTGAGACGTGATCCCTAACGTCCTTGAGGCACTGACTGTAGGATAGTAAGCACTTAGCCCAAGAGGTTTCAACCACCACTGTCAGGATTCTGGCGTTGGGCCTCCATGAAGTTGGGCTACCAGGGGAATGACTGGTTGACATTTTACCGCCTTTTCCTCCTCTGCTTTTAGAAGGCTAGACTCATCCTCGTGATGGACAGTCACTCGACCATGTGGACCCCTTCCCGGATTTTTATTACCGGTCGGGGTGTGATCCCAACCCTTCGGCAACAGAGAGAGAGTGGCTTCCGTGGACACCACAGAGTCCGATTTCGGGAGCATCTCCCCCCCCTCAAGCAGTTCTTTATTTCGTCATGACGCTTTATTCTTGCTTGTTTAGTAAATTGCTCTGACTGAGGATAAGATTCTTGTTTTTTTTCTGCTGTATTGCACCTCCTGCAGTATACATCCTCTCTGGGCCTTCCTCTACTAAGAGTAGTTTTATTGGCAGTGGTATTTGATCTCGGTGGAGTGCAGCGATAAGACCAGGTTTCAGGAAGATTATAATGTCGAAAGGTATTGCCGATGGATAGTGTATATGCGCTTTAACCGCTCTCCCTGGCTATCTCAGATTTCCAGGCAGCTACCTCGTCATCGTATGACATTACTTCTTATAAGCCCTTAAATTTGTTTCGAGTATAGTGTAGTTGAGTCTGAGTGTTGTGGAGTCAGAGTCTGAGGATGAGATTCTTGGTTTTTCTGCTGTATTGCACTTCCTGCCATGTATCCTCTCTGGGCCTTCCTCTACTAGAGAGTAGTTTTATTGCGGTATTTGATCTCAGTTGGAGTGCAGTGATAAAAGACCAGGTTTCAAAGATTAAAATATTTCGAAAAGGTATTGCCAATCGGATAGTGTATAAGCGCTTTAACCGCTCTCCCTAGCTATCTCAGCTTTTCCCAGGCGGCTACCTCGTCATCGGCGCATTACTTCTTATAAGCCCTTAAATTTTGTTCAGTATAGTGTAGTTGAGTCTGAGTGTTTTTGACCGTATTTAATGTCCGTTTGTAGAAACTCGGACAGGAGACCATCCATCTGCCAATAGGATCTTCAGAACTTTCTAATCGTAATACTAGGTTCATCGCTTCCCTAGGAACGTGTTTGACGTGCCGTAGCAATTCTAGTCCTCTTGAATCTATCTCTCTTGTCCAGGTAGAATAAGCAATCTGCAGTACTCATATGCAGATGTAGGAAGTGACTGTCACTTTTATTTCACCGTCCACTTCCCTGAGCATCGACAGAGATGGTATCGATAAAACTAATTGGTAGAGGTAATGTGGCATTATGTAGGTATGAACTAATACCAACTTATGAGTGGACTTCAAATGCTCTATCTGAATCCTCGCCACTGCTTCCATCAAATTCGATATGAATGCTTTACAGAAGCCGCTCCAGGTAGTGGATTCCTCTCAGGAGTATGTTAGAGTATGATCATTACTGACCAGAGGAGTTCTCCCCCCCAACCTTTCGAGACAGAAGTTCTCAATGAACCAAGATTGTTCAAAGGTTGTAATTTGAAAAGATGAACACTTTGTGATGGACAATGTCATTCCAAGGGCCCCAAGATATTCCACCACAATATTAACCAGTTCTTGATCTCCTGGAGAATTTTTGCTAACAGCGCAGATCGTGGCGACATTCTTTACTTTGAACTCCTTTTCAATAGCGTGTATCCTGACATGATTCCAATTTTATCAAGTAGGCACTCCATGGTGAGATTAAAGAAATTAGAACAGAGGTCCCCTGTTTTCTCCTCTGAATTTTCCGCGCCATTCCTTTCGAGGAGTTAACTGAGACCTGACCAGTGCAAGCGTCGGCGTAGGTCATCACCAAATTGATAAATGCATCAGGGATCCCTTTTTCCTGGACCCAGAACCTGGAATCGCAGCGTGGTACAGTGTCAAATGCTGGCTCGCGCCGACACCTCCCTCTGCTTCTGTTAATGTCACAAACTGCTTCGTGAAGAATTCGAACGTTAGCGAAACAACCAGGTTAAGGGATAATCAATTTTTTTGCGTGGATTGACCTTCACCACGGATCGAATGCGTTTGTCCATAATACCCCTGTAGCATCTGCTACTGAAACGCACGCTGCCGCGGGGGTGCACATCGTGGTCACTTTCAGGGTGGACACGTGTAGAATGCCTCACAATGGGCAGGAAGCGAGGGAAACCGAGCCCAAGGGTACAGTTCGAAACGGTACGCCTCACATTTGTGCCAGATGTGTCGCAAGAGCAGGCAGTGACACCCAGCGTGTGGCGACGCAGTCTCAGCGAGGCTATAAAGGCAGACGGGATCTGAAAAGGGTCAGTATTGCTCCTCGAACTTTTGTCGTGAGATCTTCGCGAGACGCCAGTGTGCCTGGGAGGTCGCAAGCTTGCGGGTATGAGTGTCAGGCTCATATTAACAGTGCATTCGGTAGATAGCAGATGCTATGAGCAAATGTTTCTATAAAAAATGATACGACCCTTCTGTATAGATGTGTAAATGACTGTCTGTATAACCAAAGCCATCTTGTCTGTGATTTGTCCAGCCACAGCTTGTCACGCTCAAGTTAGAGCAGAGGGAGCTAATTGTGATGGGGCGTAGTTAGTGACCAACTTATTATTCTTACTATCTTTTGGTAAGGATGATGCGATGCTTTCACTCCCGGAAAGCACAAAACTATTATTATAAAATTTGGGTGTTACAGTAAGGACAGCCAGACGACTTTTAAATTCGGCAACTTGCACCGCGTATAGAATTGTGTCTGGGTCCATTTCAGGCGTCGACAATTGATTGATTGATTGGGTTTTCGTGTTTCCGGACGCATCAACGGCTTCGGTCATTAGTCCCGTTAGTGAAGTGCATGTTTTTTGTCGGGAGATGGCGGTAATTTTCCCTCGCTGGATGGCGAGATCCGGCACCGACCTACCGTCGGCTAGTGGGGTTTCTCCCTAACCAGGACTCGCCCACCAGCGGAGCACCGCCCCAGCCGGGACAAGCTCTAAACTCCCGACCGGTCTCCCGACTATGTGCTAGTGTAGTGCATGTTAGTGTGAGTGTATAAGGGGAGAGGATAGGACAAGGAAGGGAAGGACAGATCGCGCGCGGTCCGTGGCCCGTTGGTAAAATGCTGCTCCGGCTTCGTCAGGCGTCGACAATTTATCATCCTCTCTTCATTCGGAAAGCCGAATCGGGGGCGTATTACCCCAAAAGAATTTGTACAGGTCATTAACCTTATCCCTATTAAGGAGCTGTTGATCGACACTACTACAGTCAATGCCCATTTTAATGCACTTTGACAAAAGGGCTGGATCACTCTTGAAAAGATCCTGTGCCCTAGCATAAGAGTAGCGCTTCCTAGCGCGTTTGCTATGTCTATGGGACACCCCAGGACTGATAATGATGGGTACAGAGAATACCCAAAATCTCTACTAACTTGGCATAGGTCTCGTTCAATTGGTCCTAGGATTGAATATTTCTTTTGAGTTCATTTCGCACCTCATCGATCTCTTGATCCACATTAGTTTGAGAAGTACCCCAGGTTTCTAACCAAATTGAAATATTTTCCTCCAGTTCGGCTTATCACCTAGTGTGACCTTGTTAAAACAAGTTCAGGTAGTTACGTCTCCGGGCGTCATAGCAGCCGGGGACTCAATAAAACTTGGCTCCTGTCGAATCCGACTAGTGGAGTTGGAACTGGCCGTGTCAATAGCAGATAAAACAATCAAAGAGGACAGGCACAGTCGAAAGCTCCTTATTCATCTCTGAAACTATAGCGGCCTCCTCGTTAAAGGATCGCAACCTATCTACTTCAGGGTCAATGACTGTGGGCCGGTTTTTTGGAAGGGAATTGGCATAAGGCTGTTTGCTTATTTCTACAGGTCAAGAAGTTTATGCTCCCTTTCAAATGTGTCAGAGCAGTGGATCACCGGCTTTCTTCCTGTCTTAAAATTAGGCCTTCGATACGGGGAGAAGGAGAAATCAGCATAGAGATTTGGCTCTCTGGAGTTTTCGGAGTGCTAATAACCCTGGGGCGATGCGATAACCGGAGCACTAGTTGAAGGTCGAGGCTGAATCCTTCGGACCTTCGACAGATGTGGACGATGATTCTGCAGTCACAGAAGCTTCAGCTCAATGGCTGCTAAATATCTTCAGTGAAGTAGTCTCTCTTCGTTTTCTCCCACCTGTCAGGCGGCCTTACCCGACAGAGCGGCCAATTTCTCATTCGACGTCTCTGGTTGCTCTCGCTCGAATGCAGCCATTTTCATAATATCCTCCGAAGAGAAGACTATCCTTGCACTGGGCACAGCAGTCCGACCACTTGCGCTTTGGTAGCTCGAGTAGCTCAGCAAACAGCTGCGTCTGGCTGAGCATGGCGCAAATGAGCATCACAAGAAAAGTAACATTAATTTTGACAATTATACAGAATGCATTATTTAACATTTGAACTGTATAAATGTGTATAAACAACCTGTAACAAGTATTGTATTGCAGCCTCCGGGTCAATGACCCCCAACTCGATCAGGTTTTTCGTCCAGTTTCCCTGATCCATTGAGCAAATGCTGAGATGGCCCCTTGTTTTGCTTCTGGATATAAATGTAACTTCATTTTCTGTGCACGTCTTCTAGAATTCAGTGGGAAATACAATTATTCAAATTATCGTTTCCATAATAAGTATTATCGAAGATAACATGGATAAAGATAAATTGGTACCTTTTATCCTTGAAAATAGATTTATTATATTTTCAATTTTGAAATAGTATGACTTAGTGTAGGGATGCAGAATTTGCAATGTACACGAATTCACTTTTCCCCATGGCACGTCATACGCAGTTTTAACTGTTTTTTGACGTAAAATAAATAAAGTAAATGTTAGGCCCTCCTTTACGCTGCGAAGTTGGCGAGGCAACTCGCAAACAAGTCTCGCTAGATTCTCTCGGACCCTGGGCACTTAGGGAAATGACTCAGACGAAGCTTATCACCTAATTCTTGCATTTGAAGCAGCCCAGAAAAGATTAGGGGGGCCATCTCGGCTGATCGCATCGTGATATAACCTCGTTCAAATCGGTGACCGTGGCCATCAACCCCTTGCTGGGCACAATGTGTGCGCAGCGACTCGCGAGGAAGGGTCCTAATCATGAAATGTTCCGAGCTAGGGTCGTCATAAACTGTTGTTCCCGGGGCACGCCACCATGCGCTCCCGCGTCCGAGGCTTCCTCCACAGTCTCCGCTGCCAGTTGAGCGACTGGCACGACAAAGATCACGACGGGCCTCGTCAGCAAAAGTTAAGAGGAAGTAATTTCTTACATTTGTAAGGACAAGATTTATCCACTTTTTCGTTAACAGGGTCCGGCAATAGAGGATTTTTCGGTCGAAAATTCGGTTTTCCCCCGCAGCATTACAATACTTTTTCTCTATACTGTGTAAGCAGTAACGAGAAAGTTAATAGTGGTTCTACAACAGCACACACCTTCTCATATTATTTGTAACTGCTCGCAATATTTCCAGCACATCATTTAGGCAAACAAGGGCAATTTCACTTACATAGTTGGATCCGAGAGCTAATGACCTTTAATATCTTCAATTCATGAATGCATTCAGAAATGACGATATTATTGCACTTTATGCATATCTATGTATACATTCTTCTCGACTTTGAAAGTTGACATTTCACCCATTCAACAATGAACTTCTCAAATATCCATTGCTGCATTGTTTCCCAATGGAACGTACTGTGGTAATACAAAATTATCGTAATAAAAGTTCTTACAAATTATGGTACTCTATTTTTTCAATTCTTTTATATTTAGGAGCTTGAATGTTTCTGTAGTGACGCCACAATGGTGACGTTCAAGTTCTCGATTGGATGATACCGTCACAGCTGATAAAGTGCTGATGAACTTAATGTTTTAATCGAAGTATACACCTAGTCAAGTGAAATTACCGTGAAGCGTGGAGTGTTCAGTTGCCAAAGTGCAACAGCGCCAGAAGACAACAGTGAGGGGGTATTGCAACGCCGCACAGAGGCCAGGAACGGGAAAAGGTGACAAAAAGTTTTTTTAAGAGTTTTTCGGATTTTTGGGCAAAAAAAACACATTTTATAATTAAATAATGACTTATTTAATTGTTTAACCTTAAATATTTATTACCTCAAAGTCAGAACTTTCATCATGTGACTCTTCTTCAAAGAAGAAGTTAATTTATGCTGACCGTTAACGTGGTTTAATTTGTAGATGCAATACCCGCTTGTGGTATTTTTCTCTATTCCATTTGTGAAATCAGTACGTTAGATTCAATTAACAATCCTTCTTTTTCTTCTAGATTGCACATTTTCTTGTTTTCTTTTCATTGTGTTTGTACTTCCACACAGATCCTCCTTGTTGATGAAGCTATCATTCTGAACAATGAAAGGACAAAATATTGTAGGTAGATAGGCTAACAAAACTAGATGTGCATCATTATAAACAAAGTACCTTAACGCAAAATGGGACAAACGCAAACTTTGATTAATGTTTTGAAAAGTAGATCAATTTAGAATCAGATTCAGTTAATATCATAGCCCGGAAATGCCCGGAAGGGAACTAAAAGACAATATCAAAAACCGATTTAAAAATATTATTCCATTGTGACACGTGAAGTTTCTACTTAGAATTACTAAATTATTATTCAAGGAGATATATTTTTAGAAATACAGATTTAAAGTGCATATCTCAGAGTAGCATTCCATGTGTAAGTTCTACTAGTCAAGAGAGCAAAAATATTTGCATCTAAAAAACACACCTCTCTTCTTACTGCGCGAGCGAAGAAGTGCACCGCGCATCACTTGTGCAAGTTCAAACTTGCACTGAATGAAGTGGCGTGATTCTCCCTTCCTTTCCTGATCAGGGGAACGATGAAGGAGACATTTTGCTACACTCCCTTTCACGTGAAATGGAGCTTTTGAATTATATTTTGAATTTGGACTTTTTGCCAACATTCTCCTCCTCTGGTCCCACTGTTTGGAGGGGCTTGGAGGGGTTAATCCCGCTCCTTGGACGTCAGACAGTCAAAAGTATATTTTTTCTCTCGGCAACTACGGGTGTGAACAGTAGATGGTGCTGAGTTGTGAGGAGACACAGTGTCATAGTGCATAGTACAGACAGGTAACAGACAGGTACTGTGATTTATCATGGAAGGCCGTTTGAGAGAGAATGTTTAACGAGCTCTCTAGCGAAGTCCGTATTACTGACTTGAATTAAAAACTGATCAGTAATTGAGTATAGTACATAGTAGTATTTGACTAGCGAAAAATTGAATGTTTGTGTTTTTCATCTGTCATCGTTCCGTTCAAAAAAGATCACGCAGATACTTGGGCAAGCGTAAGTTTTCTTGATATTCCACAGCGCTGGTGCGGGGAGAGGCTCTGAATACGTCACAGCTTAAAAGGGCGTACCAACTGGCGCCACTTTTTAATTCGTTGCGTCGTTGTTGATGGAACGCGTCTCTTAATCCTTGTTGGGCGTTGAGCGCTTTCTTCTGGAGTAATCTTCCGTTACTGATTATACCTGCTGAATAATTACTATATTTATCAAGTCTCGTCATCGCGATGGTCGCGCACTTACTTTATTTGGGATTTGTTTTGTTCAAGTCAATTACCAACCCAGACCACGTTTCAATTCGCTAAACCAGGCTTGAGGCCTTGTAACAATTCAACTTTAGCACTAGTAACTATTGCGGAATGAACATAGTACGAAACAAAGGCCGAGGAAAACGAATATTTTAGAAACCACCAGAGTGGATGTTTGCCGCAATGTAGCTGGTGCATGCCTGCGTTCTAGTCGGACCTATCCCAACGGGCCGTGGTGGGCGTGGTCTAGGCAACTCTTGTATCCAATCATGCACTTGAGGCAATACACACAGCATGCAGTGAAATATTGAGTATATGACCTCGCTCACCAGGTGTGAGAGCGGGAGACATCCTGCAGTGGCTTATTACGTACTCTATTTCCAGCTAAATGCTATTGCATAGAGTTTTAATTTTTACTTTTAATATGCATTTTTAGAAACATTTGCTTTATTTTATTAAGGGAAAACAATAAAAATCCAGAAGTGAATATTACTTGATAAAACACAAACTAAATGTTACATACAGAACATTTGTCGTTCCGCTAATTCAGATTCATGTATTTGGCCACAGGATTTTTGATGAACAGTTTATTACAAAGCTCCTATTAATAATTTACATATATATACAGAATTTGTCTGGAAATTACATAGCGACATTTCGGAACTCATTTTTCCCCATCCTCAGGCTAGACTGTGTAACAGAGAAATTATGAAATGATTACTGTACAATATTATAAAAGTACAAGGTCTGTCCCAAAAGTAAGTTGAATAAGTCCAAGAAAAAAGATGTATTGCAGATAAATATACAAGTAACTAAAATTCTTCAAAGTAGCTTCCTTCCGCGTCGGAACACCTGCGCCAGCGTTTTTCCCAGTCGCTGAACGCACCCTGGAAGGCGTCGACAGGACCTCCTTCAAAACCTCGTGTTTCTTCTTTGATGGCCAAAGTCGAAATGGTGGCCCTTAGGTTTCCTTCTTGATCCTCGAGACAAAAAGAAAGTCCAGTAATTGCCAGAGTCGGGGGCGCTGTACGGCAGCTGGAGCAATGCGCCACCGCGTTTCATAAGTACTCTCCAATAATGAAGGCAGTGTGCGACGGCGCGTTGTCATGAGTGAAGACGCCAAGTGCTGGCGATCTCTTCCTGACGCGTTTCACTCTGCTTTGGAGCCTTTCGGGACTTGCAGTAAAAATGACTGTTCACTGTTTGTCCTTGTGGCACAGCTCTGAGTGGACATTATTCTTTGTCGAAACGATAGACATGGCCTTTACACGGGTCTTGCTCATTCTCGCCTTTTGGGCGGCGCAGAGGAAGCTGGCGTGTGCCACTCAGCACTTTGTCTTTTGGTCTCCGGGTCGTACTCGAACCCATGCTTCGTCACCCATGTCCACATTATCCAAAAAATTCGGATCATTTCACACTGCTCCAAGAGGTCACGCGAAATCGTTGCACGACAGCCTTCCGTTCATCGGAAAGCACTTTGGGGACCATCTTCGCACAGATCTTCCGCATGCCCCAAGTCTTGGTAACAATACGATATGCAGTAATTTTAGGGATATTACACTCATCTGCCAGCATTCTAACACTCAGGCGTCGATTAGGTTCAGCATGTCCCTCATTTCTTGCGAATTTAATCGGAATGTGACGATGACGAGCGTCCAGAGCAGTCTTCAGCCTCGGCGTCCTCGAAACATCTTGTGTCAGCGGTAAACCATTTTGCTGGACATGCTATCGCCATAGCTTCCACTTAACTGGCACCGGTCATAGCGCACTTTTTTAGCGCAACACTAAATTTGTGCGTAATGCTGAATTGTGAAACGCGGCACAGCAAATTCCGACGCGTCACTAAAACAAGAGGTTCAGGCTAGCGGCGATGCGCACTGTGGAAGAGCCTGCAGACAACTGACGTGTTTGTCGTTGGCTTCCCTCCGACCACACCACCATTACGCACGTCACTTGGCGCGCGCGCTGCGTGGCTTGCTTCGGCGGCACAAAGTCATTCCAACACTTTAGGACAGACCTTGTATACTACAAAAATAAGAATATATATATATATATATATATATATATATATATATATATATATATATATATATATATATATGTGCAACCAGGCGTGTCCACGCCCTTACGGCAATCGCGCTATGTCGTTTTAATCTCTATATTATTTCCAGTAGTATGCATGCCTTTTACGCTCTCACAAGCCACCGATCTTGATAAAGAGGTTTCTGAATATTGAGAATTTGGCGGAGACATGGCGAATTGCGTTTGACTTTAAAAATGTAAAGGTTGTTGAAAAATGCGGCTAAATATATATTAAGTGGCCCGCAACACTCGGTAGGATTTTTAATCTATATCGTTAAATAGCTCCTGAACAAATCGTTCTAGGGCCTTAAAAACTACAATTTTGAGGCAAAGGTCTCAAAGAATGAGATGTTCCTGAACATTCTATTACATTTTTGGAGGCCTGGCGCCTCTCTATAGTACCCCACTTTCTCAGAGACGTGCATTATCTGCAACTAAATGTGAAATTAAACTAATTACTTGATATGATACGAGATTGAATTACACGGGTGTACCTCTCTGCTCGGTAATAAAGTTAAATAAGAATAGTTTGTATTGACAAGTGTGTATTGTATTGTTATCAGTTACAAGGAGACATATAGAACAAGTGACGGAGGATAAGAGGGTCTTAAAGAAAAATATATATTACAGGCTTAATATGGAAATGAAAAAATAGGGAAGAGGGTGAGTACATGCGTGGTTTCTTTGGTACATATTTGATATATTTCAAAACTACCACAGTTTGTCAGTGTTCCCCTAAAGCTGCAATGTACGTGATATTTTTCTTAAAAATATCTTCTTCAAGTTATATCTTAAGGCAATGTAATTGTTGAAAAGTTATTAGTTTTCAAGTAGTTTTATTGACTATTTCAAATAATGCAAGAACAGATCAGTTAATGTAGCTCAATTCGTTTTATTATTGAAATTGCTAATATTGCAATATGCATTTCTCCATATAAGAGGTCAGGGCGCTTGTAGGAGATAACCGCACCTTCTGAAACATATACAGTAACCCATCATACCTTGCCCATACTGTCCGAAAGAACCGAAAACGAACGATACAGCGGTTTCCATCTTTAGCAAATAAATTTCACAGGCAGATAAAAGAGGGCGCGCTCTCCTAGACCGAGAAAACAAGCCAGCAAGAGCGATCAATAAATGCGAGTACGCTTCAGCCGGTTCTAGATGCGACACTCTGCGAGGAAGGATAGTAACTCATTTTAAATCTTAGACATAGGAAGAGAAAAAACGCGCTCACCACTTCCATGCCTCATGGTACTCGTTGTTGTAATGAGGGCAGTGATGCAGGAATGTGATTGCACACCTTCGTGGGGCGCCCAGGAGGAGCACAGTCACGCGCATGCGCAAGAACCTGTGGCGCCGCGGTGCGGGCGGAAGGGCCCATCCAGTTGCTGCGACGCAACGAGACGCACCGCAGCGAGCGCCGGGGGGCGTGTCTACGGAGTCGCTACAGCGTCACGAGGTCGGGCTATTGTCGATCTCCTGCTGAACATGGATTTCGACTCCAGCCACGAAACACCAGGTAAGGCTCCATTCGTTTATAACAATGCTGGTGGTGTGACAGCAACATCGACCTGGGACGCGGTTATCCGTGGCTTCGTCACGAATTACATTTTTGGTACTGGAGTTTGGTACACGTCATATAACGATGTATCACCACACAGTCCTATTTAAATCAGATTATACGAATGGCGCTTCACCTTTTATCATTTGCAGCTCTGCCTAAAACTGTCACGGTGTTTGCTGAGCGTCTTCAGTTTATTTGATGGCGAATAGAGAAATTTCTTCATTTCTCCATTAACTAGTTAAAATAATCTACCATAGGAAGGATTAGAGCTAACTTTACCTTTTAGTAAGACACGCTCTGCAATAAACAATTGCAAAATGTTGCACAATATTTGTACATTGTTGCACAATGTTAATATAATGTTGTACAATGTTGCACACAACTGTCCAGAGAATATAAATGCATACAAGATTCAGAAATGAATGTAATATTTATTTATGGTTTACTAGTTCATTGCTGTGTGTTTACGGACCTGAAACAAAACACGTAACGAATTGTTAATACCCTTGCGGGCCTTTTAGATACTTTATGGCCCGCTCTAATACCAACATAACACATACAACATTTTTATGAATTCGATTTATTAAAGTTACGATGCAATAAGTACAATAAATAAATGGCATAATGCTCAAATAAGTAAAATAACTCGTTATAAACCTTATTTTGCTTAATTGATATGAAAATTGCAATTTTGGAATGTTCCGTGAATATATACAATTACCAACAGACTCATAATTCACTGTGCATGTCTTTCTAAAAGACATAGAATGTGCATCTTGAATAGCAGTACTACTCGCTGGTAATAAGATACTATAATAAGAAGGCACATCGCCTAACACCCTCAAAATGTTATGCTTTTGGTGTGCTGACATGGCCTCTGATTACAGCAATGCAAGAGAAAAATAACCTAAAAGTAAACGTTTCATCAACTCAATTTACACTGTTATTCACACTGTTATAAAACTCTCAAATACATATAGCATTTCATGCATTAAAGAGATTTTACTGGAAAGCACTGTCCGTAGTTTTATTAACTTTTGCGAGAATTTCCGCAGGAACTTCTCGGGCGAGAGGCCCTTGGGTTTGAAGTCGCCCTTGGGGCAAAAACATCTACTTAATGCCCTTGATACATACATAACTTTCCAGTCGTAATAAAATGTTGAACTGGATTCAATGTTTCCATAAAACCACCTACTTCATTTCAAACTTCATAATCGCAGTGGTGGTACCTGCCATTCCCGAGATGGAAACTAAAATGGTTAATGACGACTCAGATAGTAATAATAACGTCATTGATGTAGAAACTACTTTTCAAGTAAAAAATAAATATTTTAATCTGTTGGTTCATTCTGAATCGTTCCTTATTTTAAGGCACTGGTAGGGAATGAATGCCTGTTTCCCTATCTTATTTTCTTTTCAAATTTATTTTTAATTATTGCCAGTTTGCATTTTGCTTTACCTGTTTTCAGACAACAAAGTAGACTTTATTCGTAACAGATGTCAAAATGTGAATAAGAATCTCAGATGAAGATAATTTTTAAAAGTATATTTTGCGAAAAGATTAGATAAGCTCAAATAATGCTGTTGAAAAAATAATCAATCAGTAACTCTTGGGGTTTGCTTTCTCGTTTACCGCCTTCATGCGGGAACACGTCAGTAAATCATACGTGGCAGAACAAGAAGAAGAATTATATCATCATTGCGCAAATCAGGTATAAGTTACTAGAAATATACATGTTTTTAAATCCTCAAACTGAAAAATGATTTCAAACATATCTGTAGTCTGTTACAACGTTAATCATAAAATCGTCAATGATGTTTGCAAGTTAATATTCACCACATCAAATAGGTCTGGCTCGACTCTGGCATAAATAACATTCTTCAGTACTTAGGATGCTATGAACCTGGACAATTTTCATTTCTCAAGAAGTGTTGGTGTTTTATTAATGTTTGAAATGACCAGTCGTGCATAAAAGGTGGAAAATCTGTTTCATATTGCTCTCAATTAAGACAAATTAATGAAATCTTTGGCATATTTCTTCCAACTATAAATTAGAGGATGGAGTATATCTTCACTTTGAAATTACTTTATACATATTAAGTTTTTCATTAAGTCATCATGCATTTTGTTAATACTAAATCGTTTCAACGATAATGCATAAATGTATAATATTAAATTATATATAAAATTATCAAATGACTCAAAATATATTTAAATTTTAAATAATTTAACATATTTTCATTTAAATGCAATTTTGCATTTCATATACTGTTTAAATGATATAATCAGTGAAATTCTTTTGATTCTTATATGTTTGGACGGAAAGAACATTGAGTTTTTGTTTGTTATTATATTTTTGCCTTATGATTAAAAACGTGTGACTCATAGGAAATACCATTGTGAATATTTTCCACAAATTATAGTCCACCTCAAATGCTAATTTCTAATTCATACACTCGCTCTTTGCAATATTGAATTGAAACAGATGGAGAATAAAATGCGTTTTATTCTGATTATTATTGAGAAATTGGATAATTGTTAATTTGTGAAAACATAGCGGAAAATGTTGAACAAAGGATAAGTGTAAATTTAGTTTGATTGATTGTGATTTGAAGTGGGCTATTATCAGGGTGAACAATCATATACTTTGATAAATCAATAAGTGGAATATTTATTTTCATTTATTACTAATTCTCTTAAAGTCAAATGTATTACATATCCGTTTATAAATAAAAGAATTGTTTGTAGCGTGTTGTCACTAACATTATCTCAAATAGAACCTCAACGTTGACTAATGAGTGTTTGAGCATATTATTACTGAATTGTGCTCTAAAATGAAATTCATTTACTCATGCGGTTACGAAAAGAAAAGTAATAAAACTAGAAATGATTATACAGCCCCATGACATTAATGTATTGCTAGAATGGCACCTGCTACCTCAAAACACTACAACCAGTACAAAAATACACATATACAATCAACAGTACACAGTCAGTTCTAATATTTAACACAAAGAAAAAATTTTGAATGTGGCTTAATTTAAAATATTGTAAAACAAAATCCCTAAAGAGTCAAAACATGCAGAGTTAAATTCAAAGTGAGAGAACTACTTAAGGCTTGTCACGTAAACAAACACATCATTTTACTAACAGATGTACCACACCTTATAACACTAAGCAGAAATTTAATGCTCTATTATTTGTGAAATGATAATTTTAAAGAACAAACATGTAAACGTAACAGAACGCTTTTAACATACTTAAGCAATAACGAACGATATTGATGAAGTACTTTTAGAAACATAGTAAGCAACAAGCAAATGACAGATCCTATCCACTGTACAAAAGACATTATGTTCTGTTATCACACCACCATGTAGCGGAAATTATGGGCAATGGAAACATACTATTTAAAATATTGTATGACTCAAGCGCAATGGTCAAATATACATGAGATTCAAAATAAAAAATAGACAGAACCAACGAGCACAATCCCGCACTCAAACCAAACCACAGCATTTAAAAGACGGCTATTACACTGTTATTTAAGGCTAACTAGAAATTTATTACTCCGCAATTTTACAAGGAATATTTAATTTTGAAAACCATCACACTTCACATGACACGCGTTATTATAAAGTAATTTTAGAGTATAGGAGTACAAGTAAATGAACCATTCTGTACAAAAGTAGACTATCTTCTATTTATTTAACATCACTTTATCACACAGAAAATTATTTGCTGGAAACATTTAAGAGAAATATTGTGTAAACTCAAACACCATTACAGTCAAATTCTTACGAGAATTCAAATTCAAAATACGAGAGTATTAGAGCACAATCTTGATAAACCAATGCAATCATTGAATAGGCGTATTCACTGTTATTTACACAGACTAACTAGAGAATTTATTACTACTTGATTTATGTACAGAAATAAAAATTTAAAGAAACTGACATACATATGCAATGACACTTTTGGTATTCATGAGTAATTTTATAATTATAGTAAATACAAGTAAACAGAGCTATCTGTTATAAGTGAATTGTGATATGTTGTGTAACATATAGTGATTCTCAGGCGTGCGCATTTTAGAAATAATGGCGGAGCTCAAACTTACTGGTCAAAATATTCAAGAGATTCCAGATTAAAAAATAGACAAGACCAACGAGCACAATCCTTTAAAACTGACACATTTCTTAAGAGACATATTACACTTATATTTTAAAACTAACTAGCTATACCATAAAGGCTTTACTATACTATAAAATTACTTGTAAATTCCGTGCACTATTGCGTATGTATATCGATTTAAAATTTATTTATTTCGTTAACAACCAAGTACATAAAATTTCTAATTAGTTTTAAAATGAAGTGTAAATACGTCTTCTAATGATCTGTTCAGTTATTCAGTTAATATAATTAATTATGCTCATTTTTATCTCTTGCGTATTTTGACCACTTTATATTAAGATTTACAAATATTTTCTTAAATGTTTTCCAGCAATAATTTTCTACTGGGTGTTAAACAATGAAGATAATGACTACTTTTATGCAAGATTGGTTTTCATTACTTGTGGTATCTCTACTCCAATTACTTCACGATCTAGTGTGTTTTGCCTATGAATATCATTTTTAAAATTATTTATTCTTTACAATAGGAGTAATGTAAATTTCCTGAATTGAATTTTCGATATGGTAGCGGTACGTCTCTAAATGTATTTTGGTTCAAGCAGTTGTGCTCTCAAATTATCTGTAATTTTGTTTAGTCTCTTATAACCTGTTTCATTGCGTTCAATTACACAGCTATTTAAATACATTTCCATAAGCGCAAATATTTTACTGAGTATTGAAATAACGAAACTAATGTCTGCTTTTACTAAGATGTACTATTTACTTGTGGAATTACTACTCTTTCTAAAATAACTATGGCTCTGATTCGTTTTTGCATTGTATGTCGTTTAAAATTGTTATTTCTTTAACAATAGGAGTAATGGGTTTCATTAATTTTTAAATAATAGTGCTGATGCGTCTCTTAAATGATGTGTGCAATTTAATGCGATATATCTAATTCTGTCTATATTTGAGCCAGTCTCTTTCTTTTAACCATTGTTTGAATTACACAATATTTCTTAAATGCATTTCGTTCATGAGCCTCTACTGATGTTAAATAATAACGTAAGATAATGTCTACTTTGTACAAGTTAATTTCTGTACATGTGGCTTTACTATACTCTAAAATACGTCACGAATGAGGTTCGTTTTTGCGTATGTATGTCGTTTTTTAAAACCATATATTTCTTTATCAATAAGGTAATAGAATTTAGATTTAGTTTTAAATACAGTGTGATACGTCTATAATAAATATGTTTGTTTAATGTGATTGTGTAGTAATTCTGTCTATTTATAATTTGAATCTCTCTTTCCTTTAATACCATTAAGTTTGGTTACACAATATTTCTTTCATGCGTTCTACGTTCATAATTTGCTACATGTAGTAGACGTAACATGGAACATAATGTATCTTCTTTTTGTACAGGATAAGTTCATTTGTATTTGCTTACTGTATAAAGTACTTCATCAATATCGTTCGTTATTGCTTTAAGTATGTCAATCTTTTTAAAATTATTTATTTCGTAAATATTAGGAGTAATAAATTTCTGTTTAGTGTTTAAAGTAATGGTGTATGGTACATCTGTTAAATGATGTGTTTGTTTAATGGTGTGTAAGTAGTTCTCTCAATTTTGAATTTGATCTCTCATGTTTGACCTTTAGGATTTTGTTTTTACAATATTATTTCCTTAAATTCGTTTTCACATTCAAAATTTTTCTTTGTGTTAAATATTAGAACTGACTGCTGTACTGTTGATTGTATATGTATTTTGTAATTGGTTGTAGTGTTTTGAGGTAGTAGGTGCTATTTAGTAATATACGCGATGTCGTGCGGGTTACATAACTGCCATGTTTGACTTTTTTCGTAAACCACTTGAGTAATAGATTTCATTTAGAGTATGGGAGAGTGTGGCAAATATGCTCTAAACACTCATCAGTAGTTTGGATCGTTTGTGCTCATTTTTTGCGATGGGTTGTGCTGGCGGCTGACGATCACGCTGGCACAACCTGCTATTCAAGAGCAGGAGGAGTAATAAATTTAATTTTTGGGTAATAAATCAGTAATAAATGAGTACTTACAAATATTTCACTTGGTTTGATGTGATTGTGCTATGGTGGTTGCCGGCTTGACATAGCCGATTTAGTGATTCCGGGCGTCGGCTACTATGGTCATTAGTCCGGCGTAAGTGTAGTACGCGTTTTTGCTAGTGAGGTGGTGGTCTTCTCCGATGTTCAGATCCGGCGCAAACCTGTAAAATCGACTAATGGGTTTCCCCAGCCAGGTATCTCCACCAGCGGCGAGGACCAGGCTCGGCTAGGACAAGTTCCAAGTCCCCGACCAGTCTCCCGACATGTAAATTATGAGTGCATGTTAGTGTAAGTGTGTGTATGTGTGTAAGGAAAGAATTAGGAGCAAAGGAAGAGGAAGGAAAAATCATGTTGCGCAGTCCACACAATATTTGCTGCATTTATAAAATCATACATACCAAACAAACCGTCCATTATTTGCTTCTACCCTTAGCTGACGACGTGGGAATTCAGTCACACTGGTACCGACGTGGAGTCCTGTGGACCCTTGGAATATAGTTCAAATATTGCAGTATTAAATTGTATTTCAAGTGAAGAGCATTGAAACTTGCGATAAATAATGTAATATTATCGAGTCTTATTTGTAAATAATTATCTAATGACGGAATATGTCATGATTAGAAATGGTTAGATAAAATTAAAGCATGCACCTTTAATTTAGGGAATTTATCATTATCATCAAAATTTATTGAACATAAAAAATTAATTGCAATATTATAACTCTAGAACTGAAAATTAAATACAAAAATGCTACTACCGCAAACACTAGAATTCTGACTATTTTCTTTCGGAACCTTTTTTTGCAAAACCCTTGGAGACGTTTTGACTTTTCCGTTATAGTATTTTGCATTCTCTGTTATTTCTTCGTCGAGTTCATCATTCCCAAGAAATTCCTCTTCATTATCGCCTTCTTCCGGAGTCACAGTCTGACTAAATTTGATTATTCTAAGATATACTCTTACACTCTAAGATATATTCTAAAATATATAATCTTTATACTTTGCGTCACCCATTGCGCAATATTTTCTTTAAAATCATCGTCATTAATATTCACACACTCTCTTAACGGCCTAGTCATGTTTTTCTGTACTTTTCACTTACTTCAGAGACCCCACAGATAGAACAGACAATGCAACTGGTAATGTAGAAGCGCACTCAATAGGGATTACACTGCTACTGACCTGGATTTGCGTCTCCTGCGCCAAAAAGTCCTGGTACACGCAAACGCATTTCCACAGCAGTAGCTCGCAAACTGTTTCTTAAAACTATAGAAGGGAAAGGTGCATGAAGAATCGTGGTTTTAAATAAAGCGTTAATGTAGGTTTCAGAAATTTCACGAAGTTGGAGGAGTCCCAAGGACTCCGTCGCGTCGGGTGCAGAGGGCTGCAGCGCTGGCAACAACGCGCTGCAGCCCCCTCCCCCACTGACGCCCTCGCCAGCGCAGTGGGCTAGGAATCTTAAAACCTGGCCAGAAAGGAAAAAAAAAAGTTTCTAGATGGGAATTTTGGACTATCAGGTTGGCTTCAGTAATATTGGTATAACTGAACGCCGGTTGTGCGGGCTTTGAGCGGTTCATTTTGTTCATTGTAAATAAGTCAAATTTGCGGCAATTTCTTTGTTAGCAGTGCGTTATACCGGCCGGAGCTACAAACTAGTCTTGTCGCTGAAAATAAATATTTGTGTTCTGGGAAGTGAAGCGAATAGTTTCAATATGGAAGGTGTTCACGAGATATGTACTATTTAAAAATATTTCTATCATTATTATGATTAAATATGCAATTTATGTTTTTATTAACTGAATAGGACAATTCACGAGAAAATTATAAGAATGTAAAATGGGAATAAGATGCAGAGTTACCACGACGTACACTTTCTTTTGCACATGATCATGGCATATATTATTAATTTTTAGAAATTAACCTTCAAACCACCTACTAGTACCAACTCCGAATTTAAAGCCATGTTTTAAGCGACATACGAAATATCACATTGACATGACATCTTAAAAAATGGCAATAAAATAAATTAATTATGAGCTACATTTGTTCAATTTAAATTATAATCGATGCCTAGAAGCATTGTAAAGAATATAATAAGCAGAAAAAGGACGGAAACAACGCTTTCTCCTTCACAGTGGGATGAATAACTTAGAAAAGGACAAAGGTCGCCGCGTCGCGATTACTTTATACAATCTTCTAGAAATGATTGCATTCCGGTTTCTTATATTAAACTGAATACTTAGGTTATATTTACTGAAATTATGAATATTAATAACACGCCATTAATAATTCGTAAAAAATATCGATTATGGACACAAAAGTCTACATAGATGGAGGAGATGCTTTTTAACGTTTTTTTAAATGTGTGTGAAGAAATAAGTAAACCAATAAATAATAAGTAAATGATATGAATTGATAACTAATTTTTAATGTTTATAAAATAAATTTGTAACTTTAATAAATATTTAGTAAATAAACAAAATAAATAAATAAATTATAAACAAATAAGTATAACATAGAAGTTTTTCCAAATTTCAGGTTCGTTTGATCACGGATTTCCTGAACGGATTTTCAAGAAAGATCTTTCTAATAACAAAGAATATGTATTTAAACGATTTGCAAGTGGTCATAGAACGTAGTGAAACGTTGACGAAATGAGTGGACACGGAAATAGCAGTTCCGATGATTTTAGGATTACCATTTCGATTTTCTGGACAAAGTTAAGAAACCAAATACAGGAAGCATCTCGAATTACAACAACAAAATAATTTTGAGAAAAAAAACAGCTAGTTAAATACAATGGTATATTTACCTATTGATGCAGGAAAGCCTGCGACTGTAGATAAATCAACCTGTCGGACATTTTTAAACATCTGATACGACCAAAGGGAGATTCGTACGAAGTTCAGTCCTATCAGATTATCGTTTGCTGCGCAAATGGAGTCTTCCATTTACGTCAGTCCTCAGTCTTTTATTTATTTTACGTCAAAAACAGTTAAAAACTGTGAGTGATGTGCTATGGGGAGAAGTGAATTCTGTGCACTTTTTTCAAATTCTGTGATCCCTACCCTAAGCCATATACTACTTGCATTTTGAATACAGAAAGAAAATGAGCGTTTTTGCAAGGATTATTAACAAAATATTCGCTCCGATGTAATAAAATCTATTTTCAAAGGTAAATCAGCAATAAATTTGAGCTCTTATCCCTCATCATGTTCTTCCTGCTGCGACAACATGGAGAACAATAATTTGAATAACTATATTTCCTACTGAATTCTAGAATGTGCTCAATGTAGAAGTTACATTTATGTCCATAAGCAAAACAAGGGGCCATCTCAGCATTTGCTCAAAGTGACTAACTTCGCTGTCGGGTAACGCCGCGTAGTGGGCTGAGGCCGGAAAACTGCTTCGGAAAAACAACATCCGGACAGTTTTACACAGCTCTAGCAAACTGCACAACGCCCTGGTACGCATCAAAGACGCGTCACCACCTCTCAGTCAGCCGAGTGTCTGCAAGTTCCCACCGAAGCTGTGGCAGGACGTACATCGGTGAGACCGGGTGCACTGCGTCGGAACGCCTAAGGAAGCACATCTCCCATTACAATTGGAACAACAAGAGTTCGGCAATAGCACACCACTCTAAGGTTTCGGGACATGCCATGGAGTTCGACAAGACTCGGCATAAGAAAATAGGTACTGGCCAGGCGCTTCAAAGAAGCTTTAGAGATCAATAGACGGCCGCAAAACATCAACGCGGACGCCGGGCTCAACCTTAACCCGGCCTGAAATCGCTACTCCAGCCAATCCGCGACTGCGGGGGCTTTGCCACACGCCGTCCGACCTCGAGGCGCCCTGCGCGAGGCGCGAGTTAGCGCTGAACCATGGCCAATCAGAGCGACCCTCCGCCAATCTGGGCACCCACCCCACCCGGCCGCCTAGGCCGGACAATATTACCACGACGCACAACATCGGTATGTCAATGCCCCGAGTAAGCCTTTGACATGTCAGGCGAAACGTCGGCCTCTCAGTCCACTACGCGGCGTCGCCCGGACAGCGAAGAGTCATCAGCTCGAGCCGCGAAGCCTACGCGTACATATGCTCAAGTATCAGGGAAACTGGACGAAAAACCTGATGGAGTTGAGGGTCATTGACCGGAAACTGCAGTACAACTCTTGTTCAGGATATTTAGAGAGTGATACAGTCCAAGAATTGTAAATAATACATTCAATATCACTGTTAAAATTAGCTGACCTTTTGATGCCAAAATAAATCTCCAAATAGTATAGAAACAGTTATCCAACAGAAACGATTTTTCCTTGGGATTTAAACTTTTCTATCGAATTTAATCTTTTAATGTCATCTGGCAAAGTGTTGTAAAATTATGTATATGTATTGTGTGTGAATGTTTTGTAAGGAGCTGTTGATACTGTCACCTGATTAATATGATTACTACGTCGAGAGTTATAGTTATAGATATCAGCGTTTTCTGAATATATATTCCCACTATTAAGCAAGTCGTTTTTGACAAAAACCACTGATTCGTAAGTAACACATAAGGCAATGGTAAAATTCCTAGATTAATAAAGAGGCTTACATAAATCACGATAGGTAGCATTTGGTTATTATTCAATACAATTCTCTTTTGAAATCTAAATGTCTAGAGCTATAAGATGTATTTTCCGCAGAATATTATGCCATATCTCAGGCGGGGAATGAAAAATTCTTGAAATATACGCAACGAACAGTATGAAACTATTGAATTTGAAAAAATTCTGAACGCTAATGAATTAATTTTGTGTTGCAATTCATTTATATGGATATTCTATGTGAGGTTTGACTGAATAGAGAGACCCTAAAAATTGTTGTTGCCTTAACATCAGTCAATGAGTACACTGTTCATTTTCAATGGGGCACCAAATTTATTTATTTGAAATGGAATACTGCATTAAAATAATCTTCCATTTACTATTGATTTTTTGAAACCAATTTAGAGCATCGATATTATACTATTTACATTTTATTTATTGCAAAGAATATTTGTATCATCCGCAGAGAGTAATTTGTTCTTCCATTTCGAATCGTCGAGGGAATATCGTTTACGTATAGTAGGAAGAGAATAGCCTAAATCGATCCCTGAGGGACTCCATGTGCAATTGGCAAAGAGTCAGAAAGGTGTGTACATAATGTTCCATCATTCCAGTAAGGTATTTCTACTCTCTGAGATCGTTGTTTAAGATACGAACATAACCAATCTAGGGCAATACCACGGATTCCTTAGAAGGTAATTTTATTTGGTAAAATGTCGCGATCCCAGTGATGCCAAAAGCTTTCGAAATATCTAAAATAATCCAACAGGTGCTTCGTTTGGTCCAGTGATGTGGCAAAATCTTAAGGAAAGAGAATACGCTATTTCCGTGAATTTTGATTTCCTAAATCCATGTTGGCAATCGAAGCGCGCTGGAGTTTACTGAGAAAGGTTTCCATTCATTGTAAATCCTCTCTAATATTTTTAAAAAACTGACGGAAGAAATAGGCCGATCATTTTAAATTTCATTTTGTTGCCTTTTGTAAAGCGCCCTTAATCTAAGATGTTTTAAAAATATCTGGAAAAGTTCCAGTATAATTATGCATTAAATATGTGAGTTAACGAGTCTATTTTGGCTTGAGGCGCACAGGTCTGTAACAAACAATCGGATATTCATGACCAGTCAGATATTTATTTTTTAGTTTACCTATTTTTGGAGAATTTCATATGAAAATGTTTCATTGAACTAAGAACATCGTGACTAAAATTTTGAGGAAATGTCTGATGTGATTTTCGTGGCTAAAGACATTTAGTGATATCGGCAGCAATTCTCAAAGTATTGGTCACACACAACCCTGAGCCACTGTTTCCGGGCCAGTCACATTTCTATCGTTATATTTTAAAACAACATTCTCTACAAGGTTTCAGTTGATTTGGTCGTATTTTTCTGTATATTCCACATTACTTTTGTTTATTATTTGAGTTCAAAATATCCTGATCGTGTTTCATGATTTTGCCTTCATACGCCTTTTCTTAACAATGATTTGTATTTTTAAAGTAGAGAGAAATCTTAAAATGAGTCACTAATGTTTAGAATTAAAGAAAGGATTTGCTTGTTTTACCTGACGTCCTAATCCCATATGTTATCTAAAATTGCTTTCCGTGAAATATTTAATTTTCTTTTTGAATAAAATAGTGTTAAAAGGAAAAAGCGTTTAAAAAAATATATTTATCGATTTTGTCAACAATATTATAAACAGCGTTTCATGACTCCTGCAGCAAGTAATCAATGAATAATTTTATTTTACTTTTAGTATACAATCTACTCATACGTATTTTATTTGTGTCAGAGTTCTTATTTATTATAATGGTGAGAATTTGTTCATCGTGGTCATTGTTTCCTACATCTTTTGTTTCAATTTCATATCGAGTAGTAGTTTTGTTAATTATAATTTGATCGATTGCCTTCATTAGATTTAATACTTGATCCGTGTCTGCGAAGTGTGATAGTCTCTGCAAGATTGAAAGACGTTATTCTGTCAAGTCATCCAAGCTGAAAAATACAAGCCATACCGTATCATCATGTTGGTGTCATGTGTCATGCCCCCGGATGTTAAATGAAACTTTAGCTCTTCTGTTACACTTCAAGTGTCAAAAGAATTGTAGCCAGAATTTGGGAAATAGGAAAAAGAAAAACTTAAACACACTTTATCCACCGTAATCAGCTGTACCAATTCAACCGACAAATCTGCTGTCTTCCGGACCAGAAACCCTCACTTTTCCAGATAAAAGCTGAGGAGTATGGTTGCAGCTCTGTTAAACCACACATTTCAACGTGTTTACTGCTGAAACGAGACAATATAGTGTAGCAGAGTGATTTAAGTATCGAATATGGCTTTATTTGTAAGTAGGCTTCGACAGAAACTTCCAGGCAAAGCATTAATAAACAGAAACACCAAATCAGTATTTCATATATAGAGTGTTTTACTTGCTTGTTCCACTGCAATTTGCAGATGTAAATCAAGGAACTAAAGAAAGAAAGATCTTTTGGAGTAATTGAAGCGGTCATCAAACCACTTTTGCAGATCACTTAAATTGAAATTTAAGTAGGAAAACGTGCAGACTTGCGTGAGATGCGAAAGCGTGTTATGATGAACAGATCAAACATTTCCAGGCATTCAAAACAGTCATTCAATGGCATTTCAGGAATGACATGTATCGTCCAGGAATGACATTTTCATTCAATACAATTTAAGTATGGCTGACCAAGATGGTAAAGTGTAGTATAATGCTATAACCAACACAGAATTGCAGTGTGCTATCTCTGCGAGACAACGACCACCCTATTTAATAAAATTGACCACGATTTTGAGAACTGGTAACCGATTATGTGCTGTGCGGACTGTCAACTCTTCAAGCATGGATTCTATGTTTGGAATGCTGTATTCATTTGACACACCAAATGAAAACAAAAAAGAGGCAAGCGCGTAAAGAAGAAGATATTAAGGAAAAAGCAATTCGAAAACCAGCATTCACAAATCTTAGAGCATCTAGGAATTTTAATCGACATGCCAGAATAAAGGTTTCGGCCCCGGCTGAACGACGGAAGCACACTCAGCGTTTCTTTGAAAACCTCAACATCAGCGGTGATTACTGGAGTTTTTCGAAGACCCTAATCCACCGTTTTCCACATTATTTTGCTAACGATTTTGAGCGGACGTCAAATCGACGTTGAAAAGGTACGACCTTACACCATAGCAACTGCCAGTCACTACGTCAAAGAATACCCCTGGTACAACTTCTCAACACCAGCCCATAGATTGTTGATCCACGGACCAGACATTTCTTCGGCCATTTTACCCATCGGTGAACTGTCGGAGGATGCTGAAAAATTAACAAATAAGATGATAAATCAATATTGCCTGAGTTTTTCTCGAAAGTTTTCCAGAGTTAAGACTATGGTAGACGTTTGTTGGCAACCACAGACCCCTACATTTCTTCTCTGCACCGTCATCAGCAAAGAAACTGAAAAGTTAGCCCAATAAAAGCCATTTTCCTCTTGGCTCTTGTGTGAAGATTGATTAATTGGGTATTGAGGAAAAAAGTCTTTGAAGGTGATGACAATTTGTTGAAGCAGAACAAAACTATGAAGCTGAAAAGAAGACGATGAAGATGAAAAAGAAGAAGAAACCGACACTTCCAAGGCGTAGTTATTGTACAAACAAATTACTAAATAAATAATTTTAATTGAAATAAAATTATTTTTTGTAACATTTTACATCATCATATATTGTCTTATAATATATCTTTATATTATATTATCATATTATTAGGGAAATATATATATATATATATATATATATATATATATATATATATATATATATCTTTCCCTTCCTCGAACTTTTCGTTTTGAAACTATATTTTTAAATACAACACCAAAATATTGACTTTCATATAAATAAAGACTCTTATCGATTTTTTGTACTCCAGCTTTGATCCTATTTGTGTATTATCCGGTTCATCTTTAACATCAAAATTACCATATTTTCAATTAGAAACAAAGATGTCAAGATGTAAGTTTGTTTTTAAAGTAAAGTAATGTTCAAAATATATTAGGCAACTTTTATGTTTATTAATAATAAAGTATAATTAATTATTTTTAATCAAAATAGATTTTAGTTTAAAATAGCTTAAAAAAATAACAGTTGCTAATTGTCTGTAATAGCCTCAATGTAAATAAGTATTTTTACAAAAGTTTACAATTTTTAAAAGTACTTCGAGTTAAATCAAAGGTTTCAGATTTTTAATAAAGTTTGAGTATCATATGATATAATATCATGTGCAATTTTCAGATTTTTATCAGTCCCCTAACAGAGATAGTGATTTGAAAAATTTAATGCAGGATTCAATTTTAAGATCAATTTTAAGGGGTACGTTACTTGCCAATGATAATTTACCAAGAGCAACTATACTGTTATGTGTAAAAGCACAGAACCAATTAAGGCTGAGACTTTATTCCCTCTTTGAGATATTACTCTCTGAAAATCGAACTTGGTTCATTTTCGTTTCATTAGATTTGGTTGCAAATATTTCTCAAACACATAGAAGGTAAATAAACAAAACTTAGATTTGTAGATCAGAGTATACTAAATCCAATGACTTTTATTCTAGAATGCTAGAACCATCCAGAGCTGAGTAATTTAGATAAAAGCAAATGTCTACAAATGCAAAAAATGGCGCACGTCCTAAAACAAAAATGGCGTCCATTTGTAAACTAGATACAATAAAAATAAATTAAAGATGTTTTTCAACAGACAAAACATAAGGAACTTTATGTAAAAATATGAATTTTTTTGAAGATGGTCAAGCGACCAATTCATTCTGGACCACTCCACCATTCTGGACTGACCCCGTGTCAAAGTACATTTTGTTGTTTTAAGCAGATTGTGTAAGTACAACTATATTGTAATGATTTACGATCATCCAAGTCAATTATCATTTCCTTTAAATGAAAAAAAAGAACACCAATAGAATTATAAAAATTATATTCGAAGAGACAAATGACGGCAGCGCCGCGCACGAACATTTTTTTATTAAATGAATGCGCGGAAGAAAGGGAAACGTGACACAAACATTTGGTATAGCACAACTGTTGAAATCGTTTGAAACAACAATCATCAAAATCGGACCAGGGGTTCGATGAATTTCGAAAATTTTAGTAATCGTGCATATTGGGAGAATGAAAAAATATGTAGGCGCGATTGTTGCCGTGAAGAAAGTAATTACAAATAGTGTTTTTCGTAAATATTAAGAGAACGCCTGAAGGGAACGGGTTAGAATTTGGCAGAATAAAACAGCAAACATTATCAAAATTTTTGAAAGTAGTCACGATTTGCAGAACGCCTAGGAGGCGAGATAATAATTAAGTGCAATATTTTCATTTAGAAAAATATACGAAACAAGAGACATATTGTTGTGACGTCATGGGAAGATATGAAAGCGGTTATTTGCAATATTTAGTGGAAATAAAGGGATTGAGAAGGCGAATCAGACGATACGTTAATTATCGTAGAAATTTTGGACACGATGTAGAAGGAAAACGCTGATAAGTGAGAAGAATAAATATTTTTCGTTATGCTGTTTGGCGCAATAAGCGGATAAGCGCTTTTGTTCCCCGAGAAACCATATAAGCTGGAGGACAACAAGGCCAGCCAGGCAGTCAGAGATGAGATGACGTTTTGCTCGGAGCGTGAACGCGAGATCCATGTTAGAGATTGCAAGGATATTTTAATTATTATTTGCGAGTATTTATTTATTTATTTTTATTTTACGTCAAAAAACAATTGAAACTGCGTATGACGTTCTATGGGTAAAAGTGAGTATATAACTTAAAAACATTTTATTTATTTGACGGCGCGCGAACTGTGTAAAAAACGCGCACGTAAATTGATAAATTGTGGTGATATAAGAGAGTTTTATTAATATCGCGATGTAAACAATATTTGTGGGACATTTTGCGTGTTGTGTTTAATAGCACGAATGCCAACGCTATTCTGGCTTGACATTAAAAGGGGGAATGCAAGTAAAGTTTTCTACGAAAATAACATGGTGTATCGGCGCGTAGTGATTTTGAACATTCGGCGGGAGTTGTAACGCAGGATAAGCCGAAACAGTCATAAACTTGCGTGTGCTAAGGCGAATTCCGCGGGTGATGAAGAAAGTTTCGCGCGATGGTGATGTCCATGGAGATGACGGTGGCCGGAGCATAGCGGTCATTGTGCAGTGATGGGGCGCGAGTTGGCAGCTGGCGACGAACGTGACTTGCGCCACACACCGCGGTGCCGAACCAACAAACAGGGAAGTGCAATGACTAATTTGTTTTCGGTTACTACGAAGACGCATTCATGTAGAAGACCAAGTAATGTTAAACTTCTATACAGTTCAGAATGCGCATTCGGTATGAAAGAAATTTTGGTAAGTTTTTCGGGGTGAATGATTTTTCCTTTTAATTTTTGTGTCAATTGAATTTTTTTATGTTGTCATTGAAGGGTGTTTTGTTTTTTGTTTACGTGCTTATTGTCATTGTTTAATGAAAGGAAATAATCAGTTGGCAACAAAAGAGAAACGGATAGAATAAAGCACGATGAACACAGTTGTGTTTATCAGTAAAACCTCTCAATGACGTGTTGGGATTTCTGGTAATTAGATGCCGACCCACGCGCGCGTTGCACGAGTACCACGTTTCGGTCCCTGTACAGGGGCCATCACAAGTTCAGGCCCGCATAAATTTTTAGAATTATGGAACGTCAGCTAGTAAACGAGCATATTAAAGTATATAATAGAGTGAGTAGCCGATTTTGTTACAATATTTTCTTATTAATAGAAAACTTAAAATAATTTATCCTAAAATGAAAACAAACGTTAAATGAGTTTTATCAACTATTTTTAACAAGTGCATAAATAATTACTTTTGATAATGAATTCTTTATGAAAACAATACTACACAAATAAAAATCTAATTAAAGATCAAATTTTCCAATATTCAAAATTCAATTCATAGTTTTTAGAACTTATAATATTTGTATTTTCAATTTTCCTAGATTGTCAATAAGGTCTTAATATTCTTGTAAATCTATTTATGTAAAAATGAAATTGCTTCTGTAATAATTTAATTTATTATTGTTGTTAATATTGTTGCAATGCAGTGTATGCTCAGTGGTATTTTAATACTCCTAATGTGAAATATTTTAATATTTCCCATTCTGATGTCTTTCAAATTTAAGATGACTTATTTTTCATGTGCCTGCGTTCAAAATATTTCTTGTCAATCTTGCTTTTCATGAAAAATTCACATTTCAGAAATCGAACCTGAGGAGACAACTACCGAGGTGACAGAAAAGATGGTAAGTGGACACAATTCTAGGTAGTGAGCATTCGCTCAATAACTCTTACTACTTTCTCATGGCCATTACTACCTCAGTTCTTTCTTAAATATAAATTTTCCTCCAGTTCTTTCTTTAATATAAATTTAACTCAACTTCATCTTTCATGAATTATTTAATGTTTATACACTTTCCTTTTGGTTGACCACTGCATTCTTGGCCGATAAAATAAATATTAATCTCCCATCTTGATCCATAAAGTTCTATGCCATCTTGTCACTTCGACCGACTTCCAAGTTAGCATTTAAATCTGACGTTTCGCAACTACCATCTTTAAAAATCCGTTCCCTCTATGAATCAATTTTTCGCGAGCTTCTACACGCCTTCAGTTACTATTTTCACTAATTTCAACAATTCATCCACAGTTTATTTCCACAACAAAACTGCGCTTCCGACTTGACGTCCGACACCCACCATGGAAAAAGCACCTTCTTTTACAAATCCACAATAACCGCCTTTCAACTGACTTCCTGCCCAAGGTTCTCGTTCATCTCCCTTTGCATTCCTCTGTTGCACTGCTGCTCATTTATCACCGATGATTCCCATGGGTTGTCACTTCATACACTTTTATTGTTCTTTCTTTAATAATGTGCCTGTTTTCTTAGTATTCTTGTATACTCGTATTACTCATGAGTCACAATTCTTCACTGGTTCTAACGCCGGCCATTTCTTAATCTAGCCTCTTTTATTTATATCTTCTTGCTCGCGTTCATATAGAAGTTCGTTTTCTTCTTTTCACATAATCCTATTTACTTATGTGGTGATCCCAACATATGCCATTATAGACCACCACACATCATCGTGACAGTGGGTGCCTGGGATCGCGCGTTGCCGTTGCGCTGTTGCCTCCCGATCCGACCGGCCACGGAATATGTGGTAGTGTAGTGCATGTTAGTGACGATTAGTGTGTGTGTAAGAGGTAAGGATAGAACAAGGAAGAGGAAGGAAAGATTGCGCGGTCCGTGACCCGTTTGTTAGAATACTGCTCCAGCATTCGCCTGGTTTTGATCGGAGAAGCTACGGACAAGTACTGATCAGGGCAGCCGACCGCTAGAATTCTCATTCAGACGACTGAATTCGACCTAGCTAAAGAGCGAAAATCCTGCTGCCGTCGGGACTCGAACCTAGGACCTCCCGGTCAGAGCTACTACAGTAGCATCAGTAGATGTACTGATCCACCGCACCCGGCCATTGGGCGCTGACGCACGACTTGCACACCCAAAAAACACACCATTGCGGCGGATGGATATTTCCTCGAAACCCCCAGATGCAGTTGGCGCAGAACAGAAAGCGAGAAAGGTGAATGTCATTGCTCCCGGCCGGTTGTTGCAACGTCAGTAGAGCGCTCCATTGGAAGATCTCCGGCGGCTTTTCGGGCCGTCGACATTTACTTTTATACCCGCGCGGAACTCACGTAGTGAAATACCGCATCGGACCGTCACGTCTTGCAATCGTCCATCTGTCCTTCCGAGCGTCCGTCCGTCCGATGTCCTGCTGCACAACCACTCCACGGCGGTAACTATCGTTCGTCCAGCCCCAGTATCTCTGTCGCTGTCTTCTGGGTGGTCACGTTCCGTCATATGACATAAGGTGGGCACATGGTCAGTGAATCCCTTAATTTTGATTTCTCATTCCATGCATCAGGAAATCGTTTCGCTTCTAAGCCACCTGCGCTGTGTGGATCTCCGAGTTTGTATTCTTTAGAGGCAGGCGCCCTGAGGGGCGAGCGGCGGTTCCTGCCCCCCCCCGCAGGGTGCGCAGGTCACGTGCGCGGCGAGCGCTCGGGGATCCCCCTTCGTTGCATGGACGGGAGAGCACGACGCAGAGTCCTGATGCAAAGATCTGCATCGTGACCTGTCACAATATCAACTACTAACCACTATCTACGCGCGATTAATAATTTTTTACTTTACCTACAGTTGCCTGAGATCAGAATTCTGGAGATTCGGTCGGATGTTCACCATCGCTACGCTCGCACGGAAGTGTACAGCGTGGTGGTGAACCCGGCCGAAGTCCTGAGAGGTGATTTCAAGACGCGCAGATGAAGCTTTCGTCTCAGTTTCGTCGAGTATTGTGGTCGCTTAGGGGTGATTGCGCGCAGCTGCAGCCCGACAGATTGCTTTCTCGCTCTTACGAAAGTAAGAAGAGGAAATGTTGCATCGGAAAACGAATATTTGACACAATGTTTGACTCTTGTTGTCGGGTTCTGGTAACGAAAAAGTGAATAAATCAAGTTCCTGTGTATAGTAAATTACTTCCTCTAATTTGTCGTGTAGCCAGAATACTTGTTGTCTGGGTCATTGATAGCGAGAAATCGATTTCACACAAAACGTGTGTCTGTCAACGCTAGCGCCTAAAATGTTCAAATTTTCTGCTAAATTGATATACCCCGTTCGATCTGAACGAATGAACATCGATATCTCACGCTTTGGGAGTTTCAAACGGATATTTTTATATTTGAGGGTACTTTACCAGAAGTCTCAAAAGTCTCGAAATTATTTAATTAATCTTCATCATCGGATAGGGTAAAGGACGCTTAAGAGAATAGGGTAGATCTCATGTTACTTGATTTTTCGAAAATTGAAATAGTTCCAACTCTTGGGGTTCTTCCTACGACTACAATATTAAAGATGGATATTGTTTTCCTTAATGTAATCCATTCCTTAAAGAAACTTAACTGAACTTAATACTTCATCGGACGTAACTGCGACTGTATGACCTGGAGTTAAGAATGAGTCATCCAAACCCCAGGCCATACACTCGTAAGTTACATCCGATGAATATTGTTAAGTGCAATTTCTTCAATTCTCCGTCCCCTCTCTAGCATAAGTGCCTCGACTCGAAACAATGTACACTATTGACAAGATTGATTGGTTGGTTATTCCGGGCGCGTCATTAGTCCCGTAAGTATAGTGCATGTTTTATCGTGAGATGGCGGTGATCTTCCTCCGCTGGATGGCGAAATCCGGCACCGACCACCGTCGGCTTGCAGGGATTTCCCCAACAAGGTATCTCCACCAGCGGCGCCGCTCAGCTGGGATGGCTCTAAACTCCCCGACCGGTCTCCCAGAATATGTGATAGAATGAGTGCCTGTTAGGTAAATTATGTGTGTAATGGGAGAGGATAAGCACGAAAAAGGACCGATCGTGCGCAGTTCCTGGCCTGCTTGTTGGGATACCGCTCCTACATTCGCCTTGTATTGTTAGGAGAAACCACGGAAAACTGTCGGTCAGAGCAGCCGGCCGCTAGAATTTTCCTCCAGACAGCTGAAAAAGCTAGTGTTGAAAATCCTGCCGCCGTCATTACCCGAACCTAGAACCTACCGGTCAGAGGCGCTGCAGTTGATGCAGAGGCGCATCAGTTGATGCACTGAGCTACCGCTCCCGGTAAATGTGTGCCAAGAAAAATCACTACAAAGTTCCACATATCGCGTGGTCATCGATTTTCGATGGCTAGTTTAATCTGAAATCCTCAAGATTTTAACAGTCTCTTCTTTTATCAGTTCATCATCCTTGTGAACGATTGCGGCAGCAATTGATTGATTTTTTCGTGTTTCCGGGCACGGCTTTGGTCATTCGTCCCGTTAGTGTTGTGCATGTTTTTTCTCGGGAGATGGCGGTGATCTTCCCCGCTTGATGGCGATATCCGGCACCCACCTACCGTCGGCTAGTGGGGTTTCCCCCTAACCAGGACCCTCCCACCAGGGAGGCGGCGCCCCAGTCAGGACAAACTCTAAGCTCCCGACCGGTCTCGGAATATGGTAGTGGTGCGTATTTAGGTAATTGTGTGTAAGGAGAGGATAGGACAAGGAGGAAGGACAGATCGCGCGCGGTCCGTGGCCCGTTTGTTAGGGTACTGCTCCGGCATTCGCCTGGCGTTGATCGGAGAAACCACGGAAAACTACCGATCAGAGCAGCCGGCCGCTAGAATTCTCCTCCAGACAGCGACTGAACGGCAACTTAATAACAAACAAATCCTCCTGGGTGTAGTTATCGTGATGGCGTGTCTCGGTGTCTTCCTCCTCCGCGATGTCAACCTCGAAAATAGCGGTGGCGGCCACTCGTGTCGGGGGAAGCGTACGCGACCCGGCGCGCTGCTCTCGGCCGCAGGTCCAAGGCCCGAACTCCGTTCGTGACACCGGCCGCCTTCGGCATGCGGCTCGCACACCATGACTGCTCGTATCCTCCGCTCACCTCCGTCTACAGTCAATTTTTAATATAGTAGTCTTTATTTGGCTCAGTGGTAGAATGCTTTCTTCCGGAATATTAGGCAGCAGGATCAGATCCGATGAAAGACACATTGCTTTTCCGTCATTTTTTTTGTCAAATTAACTTATTAGAGTACTCTCACCTTCGCCTAATTAAATTATTATTTTGATTTTAAATCATGGCAGCTCTGAAAAGGTATTTAACTTTCTACGAAACATTTTCATCTTTAATTTTACTACATGAATTGTATTTTATTTTTGTAGTATCCAATCAAAGACAAGAATTCTTAAAATGATTTTTTATTCAAATTCAGGTACAATTGCTGGTGCTGTGCATGAAGAATGTGCAAAAGCGAAGCAAATGTTGTTATGAGTCAGAAGAAGTCCCAAAATCAGCCAGATCATTGAATATCAACTGGAGTGTTCCCGTCGGTAGCACCAGGTCGTCGTCGTAGTTGCTCACCTCTCTCGCCAATTCACTCCTTGGGACACAATCCTTCTTACCAACCGCTCGCTATCTGCCCTGGCGTCAGGTCGGATCCCTCTTATGGCCCTGGGCTATTGGCCCGACCAACTGGCGCTGCGTAGTATGGGCGGTGGCGAGTCCGCTTGCTCAGGCGTGACGGCCGTGCGCAGGCGAGGTGAGCCAGCTCGCACTGGTTACGCTGCTTCTCTCGCCAGGGCAGTAACGCCCCATGGCGTCACTCGGCGTCGCTAAACGATGTGCGGCCAGTCACGACAATTTTATTCTTGGAAATAGAAGTTGCACATGAATAAAGAGGAAACCAAAAACGCCACCTCTGAAACAGATCGGTATCTCTTTCCACTAATGCAGTAACTCGCTCTCGTGTGGCTTGTCGAGCCATGAGAGTCGAAAAATTGAATAAGCGGAATGAAGTTCCGTTTGGTTGGCTGTGAGAGAAAACATTGGTTTTTCTTACCAAATGTCAACGCTGTCCGTGACCGCGGACAGCTGGCACCCGGTAAGAATGTTGCGTAGCTCCGCCTCCCGGAAAGAGCGTCTCAGCAATAGGGACTTGACCTCCGCTTGGCAGGGGGACGAATGCTACTCGTGAGCTCGTCGCCCATGTGCACGGATCTTCCACTCCTCTGTCGAGTTCCAGATCAGCTCAGAAACTGGCCCTGCCAGCGTCCCTCCCCTCCCCCAGTCGGCTCCAGATTGGCCTAACTGTAGTCCTGCTGACCTCCTCCACCACGCGCTGGATTCAGATCGACCTTGCAGGGTCCTGCCAGCAACTTCCGCTCTCCCCTGACCATGTGCGCCCGGAGTGTCCTTAACCCGTCCGATGGCCGCGCAGAGTCTCTTCCGGAGAACAATCGCCCGGCGGGGCTGGGCTACGTCGGGTGCCAGTGAGGTGTATGTAAGTATGCCACCCCAATAGGTGCCGCTGACTGGGGTCATCCTGTTCATGTTGCTCCTTCTCATCCGCCAGCCATTAAGCGAATAGGGAACAGCCCGAGCACCTTATGCCATTACCGTCCTTCTAGCTACCGCACGTGGTACCAGACCCATCCATCCATCTTTTCCCTCGCCCCCGACACAACACTGCATCCTTATCTCATTTCCATCTGACCTTGGATCTCCAAAAGACAATTGAAAGTTTGAGATGAGACTTAGAAGAAAATCGATAATATTTGGTAACAAAAGAGAGATGAGTTTATTCAACTCTCTTTTGAACTTTGAGAAAGTGGAACGAACAGAAAAAACATCATTATCATGGTCATAAAACATTACTGGAAGCAGTCATATTTTACATTAATCTTTGATATAAAATCGTTTACTAAATGAAAAATTCCTAATCGTCATTCATTATTTGCATCATTTCTTAGAATTTAAATATTCCACCTTATTCCCGAACGCAAATTTTAGTTTCTTTGTATAACGGTAATAGAGACAAATGTAGAGAATGTTGATTGGTTGGTTGTGATTCCGGGCGCGTCAACAACTGAGGTCATTAGTCCCATAAGTATAGTGAATATTTTTTCATCAGAGGTGGCGATGATCTTCTCCCGCTGAATGGCGAGATCCGGCGCCGACCTACCGTCGGCTAGCGGGTAATCGCTAACCAGATCTCACCGCAGCGGGTTACCGCCTAAGCTCGGGTCCCCGGCATGTGTGGCCCGTGTATAGTGCTTATTAGCACCATCTTCTACAGTTTACAAGCGTATTTCACTGGCACGTGGCGTCACTAAGATGGCGGCGTAGGTAGTCATGAAGCAGCGCGGCTATCGCGTGGCTGGATTAAGCCGCAACCATGTTGTTTCAGTTTGAACCTCTGGTGCGGTCCCGTGTGTTCCGGAGCGGTTCCGGAATGTATTTGCGTAATGCATTCTGGTGCACTTCGATATACCTTTTAGACGTGTACTTGATGGGCCTCAAAACTACATGTCTTTGGTTTTCGAAAGACTAATGAGTCCTGTTGCACTATTCACAGAGATTTTATTCCTTTCAAATCCTCGAACGTAAGGCTATGGATCAGATCCTACATTTGTTATACACAGTTATTTATACAAACATACATTTTATATGTAGTAAGGATTTTAATTATTTACTAATACTGCTAATGTTCTCTTGAAACTATGTTGTTTGCAATTAGATCTTACAATTTTCGCCTTAGTATGATGCTGAATTTACGTATTTTCCTATATTTTTTTAATTGATTAACGGTAGTAAACTTGAAAATGTAGTAGTTAAATAATTTTTTAAGAATAAGTAGCATACAGTAATAGCACTCCAGTTGTAATATCCAGTTATGTGTAAGAAATTCATAACCTCAATTAATGAGATTTCCTGTAACGTATATAATAAGTTAAATTTATAACACCGCCGCCGAGGTTGCTCTCAGGTGACCTCAACACCTTCTCCTGGCGCTGCAGTGGATAGCTTGCCCGGCTGCACCACCACAAAAGACCCGAAAGACTAAGCAGGAACGTGCGTAGCGTAGGCATTGTATACGTCTTACATCAGAAGATTGCTCTCTCATGAACAAATTTAATAGCCGTAAAATTAATTAGCCTCTGGGCCTTACTTCTGGTGAGGCCAGATACAAACAAAAAGAAACTTAACCTAACTTACATCTAGTTTACACCGGGCGGTCATTCGCCCCTCACTCGCCTCATCTACAGTCCAGTGCGGGCGCGGGCCATTGTCCCGGCGCTGGCGAGGTGGCGCCCGGCGGCTCGCTCGGTTTCTCGTCCAGGTAGAGCCGGAAGTCGAGGTCGATGCCGGCAGCTCAGGCGGCGCCTCGAATACGTCCACCGCGAAACAGCGGCGCGGGATGCGGCGCTGAGATAGCGGCAGTTCGCTCTGGTCACCGATCGGCGCGGGGTGCTGTAACGTCTGAATGGGCACCAGGCGATGTCGGCGGCGGTGCGAGCGGCAGCCCAGTCTGGTCACGGCCGTTTGCTCCTTCGGTCAGTAGCGTCCGTGACTGAGCGGCGGATCAGTTGAATGCTCGCGATGTGGACGCGTATTTAAGGCTTGGCCTAGCTTGGCGGCGTACAGCGGCGCGATGTAGGCCGGCCGGTTGCTACAACCTATAGGAGCCTCGACTTTGGCCCTAGTCGGTAGAGGCATATGCGCTTACCCGAGGCAATTCTATATATGTGCTCGCCTACACTGTTCAGGACAGAAGACGTCATCGCTACCGCTGCTCCTAAATGAAGACGTCTGTTCGCTACCGCTGCTCGATACAAAGACGTCTGTTCGCTACCGCTGCTCGATACCAGAAGGACCTTAACGTCCATCTTCGGAGCTCTCGAGCTCCGCGAGTCATGGCCACGTCCACAGTGATTCGCACTCGATGGCCTGCGACATCACGCGACCTGGAGCGGCCAATCGTAATTAACCGTCTTATGATTTGGAATTTACAAGGAAGTAGAGGTCTTTACGGAATTCGTTTCACGTCACGGTCGTAGATTCGCCAACGCTCTGCGCGGAGAGGTGGAAATCCATCGACGTCACGGGCGCGCCTTCATGAACTCGAGACAAAGGAGGCCGGTTGTCTGCGTCGGCGGCGCAAGTAACGGAAAATGTACTATTCCTGCCGCTCTGCGGCGAAGCTCACCGCGCTCAGCAGGCGTTTGAAAATATAATTTCATATTAATTTTAATTCGTCGCTGCCATACATGGGCGACTATCCCATTACAATATATTGACAAGTTATATATATTAAGAATATAATAAGTTACTAAAACAATACAATAATTTATGTCAAACGAATTACTTTAGGTAAGCATCGAAACAAAAGTCTCAGTGTGCACGAACTAATTTCAAATTAAAATCAAATTATATTTGCTCTTTGGTTAAATTGGTTTAAATGTGAAAATTAAATTTTATGTATATATTTGATATTAAAGATGAACCACTGTTCTATTTTAGTTTTCCTCTCATGCAACCTCATTACTGTTATTATTATATTACAATACATTAAACATAGTATTATTTTTGTTTCAGGTATGCCATCGTCATTTCCATGAAAAAGACTTTACCTGGAACTTTATATATTTTTCCCAAACATTTTTGTAGAAAGGAAAATGATAGGTTATCAAACAAATTATAGAAAATTGAATGTTTTCCAGTAAATTCATCAGTGTTGTATTGCAAATAAATAGGTTGTATTGTAAAGAAATATGTTTAATAAAAAGCCTGTTCTCAAAACAATATTTTTAATCATACACTCATATATTCTACTAAAAAAAGAGTGAAAATTTGGTTTCCGGGCATAAGTATTGAAGAAAATGTGAGAGAGTGGAAGGGGTGTTGGTTTTCAATGACTTCTAGTAATAAAGATTTCTTCCAAAGTCACCATTCGGAGAAATGTTTGATGGGCCACTATCTTATAGTGTTTGAGAGACAAGTAATTCATGGCACTTGGTAGTCATTCAGCTAATAATTTAGTCAAACATTTAAGCTATAAATTTACATTTTTAAGTGATGTAAAAAGAAAATGATTCAAACATCAAAATCAATCAAACATTGCATAAAATTGAATATTTTCTAGTAAATCCATCAGTCGTATTGTCATAGAATAGTATTGTATAGGTTTAATGTACCGTACTGAAAAAAATGTTTAATACAAAAATTGTTCTTAAACAATTTTTATCATGCATGGATATTTTTTAATTCAAAAGGAGTGAAAACAGGTTTCTTGGCTTGGAAGAGGAGGTAAAGGTAAAGAGGAGTGACCGATGCACTCCATGACTACCTACGGTGATGTCACGAAACAGCAGGCATTGTAACTCTAGGAGTTGTCGATATTAGCGCAAGTAAGGGGTGAGGATAAGACGAGGAAGGACACTCCTCCAGTTTGTAGTACAAGACTTTCACACAGAGACATTCATTCGCTGTCCTAGCTGGTCTCTCATAACATGTTTGAGAAATGAAATTACAAGTTGACAGAGTTCTTTTATAGTAAAGAGATATATGCTCACATGGTGTGTCCAAAACAGCTTGTAAATCATAACAACATACTTTTCTTTTTTCATTTTCTCTGTACTGCTGTACGTCTTAATTTTCTTCCCTGGTATCTATTTATTAACTTTTAGTAACATTATTGTTTCAGAATGGAACTAAATTCATCATTGCATTTCAGTGTATAAAATATTTTTGTTCGAAAATGTTCAACCTGTCTTCTCCAAAAATGATACGTATTACAAGAATGGAAGAGGAATTGCAGTACTGGTTACGATAATGAGTCGGATATTGCTTTGTGTGATGTAATAATCTATGTTCAATTATTTAATTTTGTGATATTGTTATTGAATCTGAATCATTCTAAATAATCTTAACAATTTAAAATCGAATGATCGATTTTCCAAGCGAACCTTTTCCCTCATACCTTCACTGGGACACAATACGCCCGCCGCCACATCGGACAATTCCTTTGCTCGGCGGCTTGGTTCGGAGCAGGGGAGCAGGTTTCTGTGAGTCACAGAGCATTGAGTTCGTATGCAAGCACTGGTATATAATTTTGTATTTTTTTAACAGTTTTTACTTTAAATTGTCTATGTGGAGGTTCCATTTTAAATTGTGTACGAACATCAAGTTTCTTGAACTGGACTAATATTTTTACCATCAAGCTTTAGATTGTTACAAATGTAGGCCTTATCACGTATATTGTGAAAGATACAGTCGCTGTTTGACCTGCGTACAATTAGTTTGTTACATGAAAGTAGAGTGCTGAGTTGCTGTAATGCTGACTTGGCAGCATTTAATAAACCATCCTGTGTATTAAATTAAATATAACATTACTGTCATCTGTAAAATTCTAGGAATACCTACAATTTGTAGCATAATATTAATGTGTTATTGCAGCATTGGCAGCGTGTAAGGGGATGCAACTTCATAAAATAAATTTCAGTCAAACATTTATTTACGTATTTATACGCCATTTACGATTCAGAATAAGTTCCAATAAATATGGAGTAGGCGCCATATTGATCTGACCTATTCATTCTTACCCACCCAGTTAATAGTTTTGCTACGGCTGTAACGTATTGCAGCAGACGTTCAATATTCTGCGGCGACTTGCACCAAGTTTCAACTCGCCTTGCCGAGCGGATAGAAAGTTCAGCGCTGAAGCGCGAAAACAATGTAAGGCATTTGGCGCTTCACTTTATATCTAGGTAATTGAGTTACCAATGGAACTTGGTGTGTAGAAGCGCGCGGAGACCCTTATGTACTGCCAGAACATGTAGGCGGTACTACAATATAAATAACTATAGACAGTGTTGAGCCCTGGGGATGCCATACTATATTAACTTAAGTTCTGGTACTTTTATGGCGCTCTAGATTTTCTCCATTGTAAAAAGATATTTTAACTAATTATTTGCAGTATGTGAGGTAAGATTTGATTCAATATTGAGCTGAACCACGAATATCATAAGATTCTCGTATTGCAAAAAGAATTTCGCAAACAATCATCTTTTGAATCACTTTTTGAAAGAGCAAGAAATCAAATTATCTCAAGTTTCATTTAAGAGTGAAAAGACTGCAGAGTCTGTTTATTAATTTTTTATGAAATTATTATATGAATCAGATCAAAAGTTGTTCATATTCAAGAAATATCTTGAGTTCACCTTTTTAAAAATATTCTTCTCCAGACGTCTCAGAAGACAGTGTTTTTAGATTTCAATTGTATCGCTTGGAAACGGTGAACCATGTACATCGTGTATCGGATTATCATCTTATTTGTCAACTGGATCTGTAAACTCAGTATTAAGAACAATATAAAATGACATTGGTGATCATTGTGAAAAAGAGTTGACCTTTCATCTAGAGAAACATTTTGCTCCTTGAATCCATTCTGTTTTCCCGGCACGTTGAAATCAGTACTTGTGTGTTGAGTGTTGAGAGCGTTTGTGTGTGCCTCAGCACGGTGGGCGGGCGCGTGTACCCGGCGCGCATCGAGGGCCGCGAGGAGGCGCGCGCGGAGTACCAACAGGCGGTGCGCGCGGGCGCGGCGGCGCACACGTGCAACAGAGCGCGCGCCACGCCCACCTCTTCACGGTGGCGCTCCACGTGGCGGCGCGCGACAAGGCCGCCTTCAACCTCACCTACGAGCAGCTGCTGGCGCGCGAGCAAGGCCGCTACCGCCTGCGCCTCATGCTCGACCAAGGTCAGGTGAAACCCCGCCCCACACCCTCCCCACACACACCCCACGCCCTCAGCCGGCGACTGGTGCCGCAGGTGGTGCAGCGGCTGCTGGTGGAGGCGCGCGTCCGGGACTCGGCCCCTCTGACGCTGGTGCGGGTGGCCAAGCTCCGGGCAGCGGACAACGAAGTGGACGACGCGGCGGAGGGGCCCGACGACCCGCTGGCCACGGTGAGTGAGGCTCGGGCTGGGGGCGGAGCTGGTGCTGTGTGAGTGGTGGGAGAGGGTGCGGTGAAGGATGGCGTGGCTGTGTTGGCGCAGGTGAATCGGTTGGCGCCGGGGGAGGCGCTGGTGCGGTGGGAGCCTGACGAGGAGGCCCAGCGCCAGTTGGCGTCAGGCGAAGGGCTCCAGGGACTGCTCGAGGTAAGTCCAATGCGGTAGATAGCTTTCTTACCAAGCACCAATATAAGGTTGGAATTTCTTCCTCTTATGGTAGGGAAGAAATGAGTAGGTGCTCGTATAAAGTGATTATGTGTTTTCATTACTCGCGTTTGGATAGCCCCCATTTTGTCCCCCAGGTGCAGTACGATGTGGATCACAGCGGCGCCTCGCAGTTGCTGGTGGCTGACGGAGGATATTTCGTCCATTTCTTCTCCCTTCCGGATGACGAATTGCCGCCGATGCCGAAACATGCGGTTTTCCTGCTGGATGTCAGTGGATCTATGTACGGTCGCAAGATAAAGCAGGTCAGTGGAATATCACAATTTACAATTTAAGCAAACATTAAGAATAGTGATGTTAAGTCGAGTTTTTAATTCATCTAACAGTGTATTTCATATTCACATTTCTCCAAAATATTTTGCGACATTTCAGTTATTGCACTTTATTTACAATCTTGTTAATGACGTTTTGACTAGGGTACTGAATGTCCCATTGGTTTTCAATTTAAGTCAAAACCTAGTGCCTACTATGAATTGCTGGGTTTTCAATAAAAAAAACTTGCCAGTAGAATTGCCAATATTTTCTGTGTGTAAATTCTGTGTGTTTCAATTTCGTCATTGTTGTCGCAATTGTCTGCTTTTTCAGGTGAGGGAGGCGATGACAGCGATCCTGTCAGAGCTTCGAGAGAGCGACACCTTCTCGCTGCTGACGTTTTCTACAAAAACTTTCGTGTGGGTGCCTGGGAGAGGATTTCTGCCGGCGGCTGAGAAACTTAGCAACGCTGTGCTGGTCGCCAGCCCTGATATGGTTACCCAGGCCCAGGAGGCAGTAAGCCTCCTAGAGGATCACGAATGTAGGTTGACAAAGAAATCTGGGTTCGACGCGAGAAGCGGTAGGGAGTTGTGATTCACGTTTAGAGCAAAGCAATGGCGAGTGCTGTTGAAGTTTGTAACCAAGGGATAAAATATTAGTTCTATCAACTGTGTGTCGTTATGCAATAACAACCCAGTGACTGGTCATCACACTGAGGTAGCGTCACACACGGAGAGCGCTTGGTACTGTAATGGATTGCAGACCGCACATGCTAAATTTTTAGTTAATGGGTGCAATGATTTACGAATCTGCAATCCGGCTCCGGCGTTGAGACCCTCCATTGTGGGCTGCTGTAGGCTGAAGGGATACAAATTGCTTACCATCTACTTGAAATAGACTATGATTTTAATTTTAAATGTAACCCGTCAAAATGGCGGGAGGGACACATTTATTTAAAATAGAACTAATTGATACAATAGTCAGATTATTTCTTCTTCTTCTTCTTCTTTCTAGGGTTTTTATCCAGCCGACAGCCGGTTACCCTTTGCGTCCCGATGAGACGCATATTCGACTATACACTAGACACCAACACACTTGCAGGCTCCTCTGATCTGGGGTCAGCAGAACGCGAGACCCTCCGCGACAGCACATACATACAAAGACAAGGGACAAACAACCATGCCCAAGGCGGGAATCGAACCCGCGACCCTTCGGACCGAAGCGCTGAGTCAGTACTCGCTCATAGCCACCTCGGCCATCCAGGTCGGCTAGTCACATTATTAATCATCTAATTTTCTCTGCTCGGGAAAGTTTATGAATATTGACAGTACCCATAATTGTTCTAATCTTTTTACCTCGCTTTAAGAGAATTGCAAGTTTGCGGGCCGTCCGGGTGGCGCTGTCCCACCGACGCTCCGTTGGATAGGGGCGCGCGCATGCAGGTCGTTTTCAGATGCCGGTACTTGTCCGTAACACGGAATAATTTCCGACTTATAATTGCCATATAATCGGACAGTTCAGACTGACGTACTGAGCAATAATATATCGGCGCATGATTTTCGCTTAACTTGTGAGTTGCCAATACGTTTGCGCCCGCTCTTGGTAATCGAACAAATTTTGCCAAGTGCCACTGATTGGCAGCGACCAGCGGTGATGTTTCCGCCGTGCAGTCACCAAGTCTCCCTCAGCGTTTTAGCCTCGAAGTCTCTCACTAGTAATCAAGTTTCTGGTTTCATGTTTAGGCGTCATGTTTTTTGATAAGAGTTTTAAGTTAGGTGAGATTCTCAGCGGAAATTTTCAAGTCAAGTCTCTCTGTGGAGGTTGAAGTGCCGTTTCTCTCCCCTGTTGTAACTCCCCTCACGATGCTATTCTCACCCTTACAAAGTATTTGGTCGGTCAAATTAATGTTAAATGCGTGGCTGGTCATTGGGTATTCTTTCATATTCCTAGACGCTTCTACATTTCTGATTGTATGTGCATTGAACATCAGACTATCCCTCCTAATGCCTAACAATCTATTATTTGGCGTAGTAAATCGGATGGGCGCCAGCTGACTTATTTTGCCATGCGCTGCAACCGGCGCTGCTACGCGCTAAGCAGCGTACGCGCAGAAGTGCGCAAGGCATAAAGAAAGGAAGGAGGCCGCCAGCCGCTCTTCCATCCGTCTTACCTAATAATGAGGTGATTAAACGTGTTGTGGTCTCAACCCATCCATGTGTTCGCAGCCACGCACCTGTACGACGCGCTGCAAGCGGCGTACGCGGCGGTGCCCCGCGCAGGGGGCGCCAGGAGGAGGAGGCCGCCAGCCGCTCGTCACTCTGACGGACAGCCCAGCCCAACGGCCCCAACTGCGCCCGACAGGCTGCTGCGCGCCGTCACGGCGGCCACCAGCGACCCCGCCACCTGCGCCGCTCCTACAGCCTGGCGTTCGGCCGCGACGCCGACCCACCTCCTGAAGCAGCTGTCGCTGCGGCGAAGGGGCTTCGCGCGCAAGATCTACGGGCGGCGGACGCTGCGCTGCAGCTGCGCAACGTACCGGCGCGTGGCGTCGCCGCTGCTAATGACGTCACCTTCCACTACATGACGGCGGGTGAGCACGACGCAGCGCCAGCGCCCGCCGCTGAGCGCAGGCGGAGGATATCAGAGTGTGTGTGTGTTGGCGCAGGTGGAGGAGTCTTCGCTGACGCGAGCGGCGTTCTGATGCTACGATCGGGCGCGGGCTGACCGTGGCGGGCGTGGTCGTGTGCGGTTTCGGTGGCTGTCTGGGGGCGAGGGTGCACGTGGGCTGGCGGGCCTGCCCCCGCTGGGAGGCGGCTGTGCAGCGCCTGGAGCCGCAGCAGGCGTCGTTCGTGGGCGCCTGTGGGCGTACCTCACGGTGAGTGGGCGTGGCGAGTGGGCGTGGCGAGTGGGCGTGGTGAGTGGGCGTGGCGAGGTGTTTGTGAGCTGTGCGTGTGTGTGGCAGGTGCGGCGGCTGCTGGGCGCGCAGACGGGGGCGACGAGCAGGCGAAGGCGGGCAGAGCTGGCGCTGCGATACGCCTTCGTCACGTCCGTTACTTCGTTGATCGTCGTCAAGCCAGACGACCAGACGGGCTGTGCCGACCTGCGCGATGCTGACGAATCCCTTCATTCCAGTCTTGAAGGTTTGTCGAGGTGTGATTGGGCTAGTTTTCTAATTTGATGGACCAGATTCGTATGGCCAGCGTTTGCAAATGTCTTTCTACAAAAAGTATTTGTTTGATTAATAACATAGTTCAATATTAACTGGGAATACCAATTACTCCTCTACATGAAGGTACATATGCTGTTAATGACTCATGGATCTTTCAACATTTATTACAATGATTTCTAGTCGAATTGTCGCCATATGTACAGGATCTCCTTCAACCCCGTCTTTTCATCACGACGACTATGACAATGGCTATTACAACTATGATGCCAGATATCGAAGTTTTTCTGCATTTTATCCGACAAGACATCATTGGATGAACTTCTATGAAGATTTTTTCATGCCTACAGTCCAAGGTCATCATAAGGCAATCGATCGTGCAAGCTTACAAGATTTGGGTAAGATGAAATATGTGATTGGCTCTATCGTAAGGACGATCTAATGTTTGTCCTTATTGTTTTTGTGTGTGTTATTTTCAAATCGTGTTTATTTATTGCATTTATAATATTGTATAATGTAACTAAATTCTTCTCTAAAAAAATCTACGCGGAGATTTTGAGGTAAATACATGAGAAATTGAGGTTTATAGTGTTATCGAAAGTGTTTCTGATCATGTTCTTTTTCAGACTCTCTCTCTCGCTGGCTCTCCTTCGCTCTCTATCTCTCTCGTTCGCTCTCTCTCTCTCGGTCCCTCTCTTGTCTCTCTCTCTTGCTCGCTCTCTCACTCGCTCTCTCTCTCACTCGCTCTCTCTCACTCGCTCTCTCTCCTCTCCTCGCTCTCCTCTCTCACTCGCTCTCTCTCGCTCGCTCTCGCTCTCACTCGCTCTCTCTCTCACTCGCTCTCTCTCTCACTCGCTCTCTCTCTCACTCGCTCTCTCTCTCACTCGCTCTCTCTCTCTCTCTTTCTCTCACTCGCTCTCGGGAGGAGAAAATGCGTTCCGTCTAAATTAATATTATATATTCTAACACACCCACCTACTATCTTCCACACGTGGCTCGGGCGTGGTTAGTATGAATGCTCGTGAAGCGAGCTTAAAATTCTCATAAAGCAGGGTCTTTCAGGCATAAGAAAGGTCTGAACCCTTGACACAATGAATCAGATGAAATAAGAATAAAATGAGCATATATTCAATGAAGAAATTACAGTGACACAATTTTATAACAGTATAATGCACTTTAGGTAGTTGGTCACTGAAAAAAAAAGGCAAAACAAAAAACGTAACATACATGTCACCTAAATCTGCCCCCTTTACATATCACAGAAAGCAATTACTTTTAACACAATACAATAAACTGACTTTTCCAGATAACATCAACTGTACAACATGTAGATATCATGAATTCTTAAAATAAAATTATTTTTAATTATGGCCTCTTTGAATGAATTCAATAACACGCGCAGTAAATGAACTTGAAACTGCCACTCACATCGTTCGGAACTCTTCTCCCACCTATTCTGGACTTTTCACCCACTTTTAACACGAATTGTCGTGTATTTACTGCTATTCTCTTTCCCCAACTGATCGCCGCATAGAAGTTGCCAGTTCTTTTACCTCAACAGCTCCGCATCGCTCGCCTGTAGGTAACCTTGGGGATTTTCTGCCGCTCGCAGCCCCGCGTTGCCACTCTTCTTCGCTCGCTGTCCAACGACGTTACCCGTTTCCTTCCCCCGAACTCCGGACTCCAATTTCCAAGCCTCAAATTTCCACACCCTTCTCCCGTTCTCCGAACTCGTACGATTCTCGTTCCAATCCATATCTTTCTCGCCTACGCTTCGCTCCTTCTGGGATAGTCCTTCTTCTTCTGCCGTGCCTCGTACAAGTTTGTTCGCGCTTCCAGCCTTCAATAATTAATGTTGCTGAATTTATGCTTTAAATACTCGGCCTACCAACCACACGTTGGGCGTGTGTGGTCTCAGCGTGCAGTATGGGATGCTGGATTTAGTTAATGTCCTTCTGCGCGAATTTTACAAATTTGAAATTATTCCGAAGTCAAACAATCACTTCACTTGCTCTCTCAAATATCGTGAATGTTAATGCCAAGAATGTTCGTACACTCTACTTCTCAATTACATTACTTTCGTTAATACGCTTCTCAAGCTAACTTTTAACTACCAAGTTAAAATAAACTCCTATGGTGTCAAGTTACAATCGCCGTCGCTTCTGCAATCATAGAGAGTTCAGTCTAGTCGCCGTCGCTGCTGCAATCATAGAGGGCTCCTCCGAAGCGCGCAGCGATACTTATGGTACTCGCGCTTGGGAAATTTTTGGAGGGGTGAATATTCTCCTCTTTTCGTGACCTCCCGGAGAAACATTATTCGCTATTTCGAGCGTCAGAGTTCTAAGCAGTATTGCAATATGCAATATTACAGCTAGGGATTTTTCTCAGCTTAATCGTTTATTAAATACAATTTTAAATCTTTTAAAGTTCAGAGATTTTAAAATCTTAGAATTCCCGTGTATATTTTAGTTAAATCACCTCGTTCAAACTAGAAAATTTCCTTGGAAATTTTGAAGCCGTTTTTAAGAAAATGGCGATTAAGCATTACTGTAAATTCGAAATTTGAAACTCTTTTACACAGGAATCTATTGAGTTTTTGAAAAACTTCATTTAAAGTCATTTTAAGTACTTCCACTAACAAATGCAATAATGTATACAACTCGCTGGAAATGTGTATATTAATGGCGTAAGATATATTTCAAAAATATTACATTTGTGTCATATTCACCATATATAAACAGTGCAATTAGCACTATCCATTGGAAAGAATTTGAAGAAAAAATGTGGAGCCATTTGAGAAAATGGCGTTTGAGTTTTTTCTGAAAATGAGGAATTTAGAGCTCATTTTACAGAAAACTCTTGAGTTTCCGAGAAACTTTATTTGAGATTATTTAAACCACATGTACTCATAAATCTAATGAAGTAAAGGAATCACATTTAGTGTAAATATTACCGACGTGAGAGACAAGTCAAAAAAATTAACTTTCGGAAGTTTTGAAAAAAAAAGATAGAACAATATGGTGTTTATGTAATCGGATAGGGTGCATTTGGTATAATCCATACCAAAATTTAAAAGAAAAATATGGAGCTGTTTTTGAGAAAATCTTATTTACAGGAATCTACTGAGCTTCCGGAAAAACTTCATTTATAGTCATTTTATGTACTTTCACTAACAAATGCAATAATGTATACAAAGCGATGTTAATAGCGGGAGAGATATTTAAAAAATTACATTTGTATAATTTAAAAAAAACATTTTACAACAAAATGACATTGGAAGAATTTGACGAAAAAATGTGGAGCCATTTTTGAGAAAATGGCGTTTGAGCTTTTTCTGAAAATGGGGAATTTAGAGCTCATTTTTACAGAAAACTCTTGAGTTTCCGAGAAACTTTATTTGAGATTATTTAAAACACATGTACTCATAAATATACTAAAGTGAATAAATTGCCTCTAGTGGCAATGTTACCGATGTGAGAGACAAGTAAAACAAATTACAATTTTGTAATTTTTGAAAAAAAAAAAAACAAAGAATAGAGCAGTATGGTGTTTATGTCGTTGGATAAGGTGCATTTGGTACAATCCCTAGCAAACATGTAAAGAAAAGTTATGAAACCGTTTATGAGAAAATCTTGTTTTTGTAATTTTTTTAAAATTGCCAAATTACATGCACTATTGTTCGAAAATCCTAAAATTTAAAAAAATCTACATGATATTAATGAAAGAGATATTTATAGACAATAAATTTTAATTGAAGGAAAATCTCTATTTTCAATTTTATAGTTGTAGGATGACGCTGGAAGAAATTCAAACTTTAAAGTAACGATAGTTTGGCAATATAGAAAAGCAAACGTCGAAGGTTTACGTAGTTTCTTAAGAGAAAAATACGACTATTTTCTAAGAACAGAAGGGGATATGGAGGAACAATGAGGGCTTTTACCCAAAACAATCATAGAAACAGCTTTAGATAGTTCGTTTCCTTGCAAAATACTAAAAAGTAATCCTGATCCTGGAATATTATAACGGGCGATACGGCGTTTAAAGAGAAAAGTTAGACTAGCATTTAATAGGAGACATCCTTGCTTTATTGCTAACGCGATAACTTTTAAAAAATACTACGAAATTAGAAAAATAAAATAAAATTGCGCATGAATTATTTTTAAAAAAATATTTTGGAGACAGAAGAAATAATTAATTCAGGCTTTACAAATATGTCACACGCAGACGCCGGGGAATAAGGAAGAATTCAGGAAATTCGAGACGCAGATAACGCGCCATTGCACGACGACCAAGCGAAAGCAAATGCGTTCAACAGTATTTTATCTAGTACTCAAGCCAAAACGGGTGCAGGAGCAAGTTCATTATTTTTCCAATGACCAGTTCGGCTTCATGCATGGGAACTCCGCAAACGTATAAAATCGCTGGAAGCGTGGTAAATCACGCGGACCAGACGGCATCTCGACCGTTTCGTAAACTCGGTGGGAGAGCAGTATTTCATAAGATTATTCAATGTTTCTATTAATAATGCAAGTTTACCAGACGATTGGAAGACAGCTACAGTGGTCTCAATTTTCAAAAATGGTGATAAAACAAAAGTTTGTAATTATAGACTAGTATCTCTCACATCAGTAGTATGCAAAATAATGGAGCATTGAATAGCCGGGTACATTCGCTGCGAATGGGAAAAAGTGAACTGGACTTTTCACGGACGGCATAGCTTTAGAAGTAAATATTCGTGCGAAAGCCAAATCGTTTCTCTTTTTCAAGATCTAGCTGAAGAAGTTGTCGCGGGTGGGAGGGTGTATGCAATCGTAATCGACTTTGCGAAAGCATTCGACGTAGTACCACATAATCTACTGATCAGAAGTTCATTAACTTCCGAAGATTGACATAGAGTTGTGAAGTGGGTAAGCGAATTTCTTAGGGACAGGAAACAAAACGTTCGAATTGGCCTCAGTTTTCGACTACGGGTACTTCAGGGGTTCCACAGGGAAGTGTTTAGAGCCATTGCTTTTCTTAGCGTACGTAAATGATCTCCATGTTAACATACAATCAAAATTACGTATATTTGTAGACGATTGTATTTATATACGAAAAATCAAAAGTGGCGCTGACGAACAAATATTACAGCATGATTTAAGAACATTTACGTGATTAGGCGAAAAAAAACATAGAACAACGGATCCAAATGCAAAACAACAACGTTCGATGAGGACGAAATTATCAGGAGACCAGACTATAGTTTAGAGTGAGGTCGTCGTATAAGATTGTCATCATACAAGTATAGGCATTCATATAGATAGTAAATTGGAATTAGGGAAGCATATAAATCAAGTAGTAAGAAAAACGTGGAAGTCCTTGCATTTGTAATGCAGATTCTAAGAAAAGTTCTGCAAACACTTGAAAGTGCTTGCATATTTTTTCATTAGTTCGCCCTCTCATGGAATAAGGTGGCATGTTGGGATCCATGCAGAAAGTCGCACCGGAAAAATCTAGATAGAATACACGGGGAAAGCGAACACGTTTACCTATAGAACTAACGCAATAAAGAAACTCTAGAAACAGGAAGAACAGGCAAGAGGCTTTTATCTTTATAAATCGTACGTAGGTCAGCCAGCTTAGAAGGAAATTCAGGTTAGACTTGAAAAAACAAATTACTTCGGCCGAAGCGATCACACTCACAAAATTCGAACAAGGAAACAAAATTCAGATCTTGGTAAATTTTCCTTTTGTAACAGAACAATTAAAGGTGGAACAGTTTATCACAGCAATTTTCAAAGCTTTTTTCCTCTACGTGTCCAAGCTTAGAAATAAGTTAGAACAATATGAGACTAATAGACATTAAGAGAAATGAGTAAGTGCTGTGAAGTGCAGTGAAGTGCTGTGAAGTGCAGTGAAGTGCTTTGGTCAGTGTAATTTAAAAGCAAAAACAATTGTAGTGTAGTGTAGTGTAGTGTGGTGTAGTGTAGTGCAGTGTAGTGCAGTGCAGTTAAATTAGTAGACGCGACCAATGAATTAAAAAACTTGCTTGAAACTTGTAGCTTGTAAATTTAATTTTAATCACCATATAATTATTGGATATCATGACAGAGTTGAAATATTTGTTATAATACTTAATATTAGTGTTAGTATGATTATTGCATGTACGGCTTGTACTGTACTCCTTGATTATCATTGTTATTATTATTCATATTGTTACTGTAATTATTGTTATTTAACTGCCACCGGGTCATACCCAATTGCAGTTCAAATAAATAAAATGTTTGCATGTATGTATAATGATTAAACAATGATAAAGCAAAAATCTTCACTTTTGTAGTTGTAGCAAAAGCCGAAAAAATTGAACTTTTGCAATTTTCGAATATTTAGAGGGATCAACGATAATAGCTGCGCATTTCCTATAAGCAGACGGACAGTGCGTCGGACGGGCAGAGTGTCGAACGGGCGGAACGTCCGACGAACGGACGGACCGGATGTAGCTGATGGAAGAAGTTTGGTTCAACAAAACGTGCGCATAGTGAATCTACATTTACGTCCAGAAGCAAATCAAGGGGCCATCTCAGAATTTGCTCAATGGATCAGGGAAACTGGACAAAAACCCGATCGAGATGGGGGTCATTGACCCGGAAGCTGAAGTACATTACTTGTTACAGGCATATTGAGTCTTTTTTTTAATTATACAATGCAAATGTAAACTAATTCATTATACTATATCTTGGTATGAATAATCCTTTTATATTGCCTTGCCTTGACTATTAACTGGTCTTTAGATTTGGGTGAATATGTACGTTTGTGTACTTGCGAAACTGGTTTCCTAGAATATTTCAAGTTCTGAGTTGGGGCCTCAATGGGATGGGTGTACTCTGTTATATTGGAATGAAATGGTAGTATAGAACAGAGGTGAGCCTAAGGACTTCTGGGGCGTGAAGGTCGGGAAACGTCAAGATGTTGTTCGGTGAAACTTTTCGCCAAAGGAGGGGTCAACCGCGGGAGGCATTGGTAGTTCCCTTATTAGCCGATAGATGGTAGCGGAGAAGAGCTGAGGCAAAACCGAATAACCCTAGGCTCGTCAGATAGAGAAACTAACTCTAAAGAGAATTTTGGGCATTTTGTAGCACCTCTATTCCTTGCAATGCTTTTCTTGTTTTTCCATTAATGTCTTGTAAATTTTGTATTGCAGATACTGATTTCAATTGGGACGATAGTCCCCAGAAATGTACGGACCACTCAATACCTTCTGAGAGTGACGAAACAATTGTTGTAAGTATGGCTGATTCAGTCATGCGTGATATTATTTTGACCTTCTTGACAAATTAAATTAGGGTGAGCCGTGTTCGGTGAAAAGCATACAGAAATGATTCCCAGTTATTTCACCAGTGTTGACTAAGTTGTATTGGGCCTGTTTTCCGTATTGCTATTATCTCCCTTCCAACCGAAAGAGGTTTGTAAGAAAACAATACATGTTCAAGAAAAATGAATTTCAAAATTACTAAGTAAAGAAATATTATTTGCACAGTTATTTTTTTTTTTAAAAATGTGTTTTTCATGGTTTTATTAAATCTTGAAAATTGGAAGAGCCCGGGCACTGTGATATTCGATGGTTGTGGCTTTCCCATTACCTCAGATATGCATGGTTTCAATTGCCTATCAAAGGATTCATTTCAATTTTCTCACATGCTTTTAGTCACTTTTTGCATCATTTCTCACAATACTTTACATAATGACGATATCGGAACGAACTAAATGATCCATGACTAAATTATTCCTACTCCCAGTTAAAGGGGCCCTTGAAAAGTCGCCCTTTCCCCAAATTGGAGACCCGGGTTCGATTCCCCCCAATCTCATGTAAAATTTTTTCCCAACAAAACGGGTTCTGCTGCTTCCAAACTAGCCCAACCCCGGAAGTGCCCTAAACCCTCCCCCCTATCCTTTTTCCCTTTCCAAATTCTGGCCGCTGGTGGTAGCGGGGGGCGCGCGGTAAAAGGCGCGTACGCGGAGATGTTTGGCGGTCCTCTTGACAACCGACTGCGACGAGACGCGACAGACGGAGGATTACTCCAGCGCTGTTAGTAATGGAGGATTACTCCCAGAAGCGCAAAGCGCTCAAGCCCCCAAGGGGCTTGGGACGCGTTGGGCAAAAAGAGCAACAAATAAAAAAAAATCCAACTGCATTCACTGCCCCCCATTCGAGGAATCTGGCATTAAACTTTCAAAGGGCGGGAAACGTTTTGGATTTTGGAAAATGTTCAACGGGAAAAATAATTCAAAATAATCCCCCTACCCCGGGAAACCCTGTTAAAATTTCTTAATTGCTTCTCTTTGAAAGCACTTATTTGCATACGTACTTATTTACGTACAGCACTTATTTACATACATTGTGTTAAAAGTTAAGAATGTGGTAATGAAATATTATTATTTACAAAGAAATCTTTATTTAGTAACAAATATATAGGTTTAAGTTAATTTCCTAAACTGTTTTGATGCATCATTTTAGGATGATGAACCAGGATTTGAAAGACAATCAGCGAGATGTTGGCTGTGGCATAAACTTATATTAATAAATTTGAAAGTGCAATTCAAAAAAGCGGTCTTTAATAAGTTCTCGGCCATCCTCCTAAAATGACAAATGTTGGGGTTTCAAAAACTCTCTAAGAAAACCTTTAATTTCTTTGGGGTGGTGACCCAAAAATTCCCAAATTCCCGGGCTGAAGTCCTTCACCCTTTTGCCCCGGGCTCAAGTGAAGGGGGGGTTTTGGAGAATCCCACCGGGGGGGGACCCAGCAACTGACGTTCACTGCAAATTTCCCGATGGGCCTTTTTCAGGCCCGGGAAAAGTGAGTGTTCAGTAAAGGATGAAAACCAATACGGGAAAAAGGTTTTCAAAAGGGGCTTCTGCCCCTTCCACATAAATTTGCGAATACCGCGCGAAAGGTGAGTTATAAAAATCCATTATCCCTTTAAAATCATTTTAAATTTTTAACCATTTTATAAAATAACATGGTTGCGTTTTTTCAAAAATAATCTGCAAATGGGGGCCGAAGTGTTTTTCTCTTTGAAGTTGTTTCCGCGACAACACACTTATTCATCATCACTATCTTCATCACACTTATTGGATTAGTCTTTAAGACGGTTTCCGAGACTTCTGTCATGTTACCGTTAATTAGTGGTTTTTTTTACATTTATTTCTGGGACCCCGATACAGGGGACAGAAAACGGCGGAATGCCTCCGGCGGGGAAACAAGAATTGTTCCCCTTGAAAGCAATGGGTTTTAATTTTTTTTTTCTCTAAAGGCAGATTTTCAATTATCGTCTTTTTAACATGAAAAAAATTTAAAGTATTAATCTTTTAAATAGAATATTCTTTTTTTAAAAATTAGGGGATTTTCATTTCCCCCGCAAAATATTGGGGGGTTGTTTTTCTTTAATGAATTCTCTTCGCAAAAGAGCAGGATTTTTAAACGTGCCTTCTGATGAAAACTAAACTGAGATATTTTGTACTTTAAGCGAGAAACTTCTATTCAGTTTTTTCTCAGAGTCCTCCTTTCAATTTCTTTTCTTTTTAAGTTACAGTTTAAAGTGTTTTCTCCTGGGAAAACTTGGTTTTTTCTATTAAAAAAAATTACAACAGTGTTTAAAAAAGGGATTTTAACAGTTTAATCTCAAGATTATCCCTTTTTCATTTATCACCTGCTAGAAGGTTTACTTTTTTTTGATCAAAAAAATAAAAAAATTTGACTAAGGAAGATGCTTTGCGTTTCCGATCTCCCGAATTTTCTTAACATTTAATTTTAAACAGTTTAAAATGAATAAAGTTAAAATGTAAACAAAATATTGTATGCGACGCGTCCGGGTGTGAGGCGCGTGCAATGCGGTATACGGTACCCATATCTCCCTCGCGCCACGCACGAGATGAGCCAACAGCGTGGACTCTAACTGCTCGCTATATGCACACTCATACATATCGGCCTCCGGTAACTAGGCGATGTAGTCAGAGGCTACTAAAAAAAAGGCGGGACATACTTGAAAAAATAAGTTCCCCAATTTTAAAAGGGAAAAATTAATAATTTTAATTTTAAATATTAAAAGAAAAACAGGTCCTCAAGAAGAAACAGGTACCAGGTATGGGGGTTCTTTCCCGGGAAATGGAACCCGGGTCCCGGGGGGATGCACATGGAAGACGTCATTCTGCCCCGCTGAGCGATTGGTGGGTCCCCGCGGCGTATGGCATGTTGCAGTCTACCCTCCGGGGGTGAACAGCGTTACAACGGGCGAGGGAATTTCTGATGGGGGGCCTTTGTCCTGGTTAACGGCGGTGACACCCAGCCCTGCGTGATGGCGTTAAAACCAACATGACAAAAGGCCAAAAGGGGTTTAGCCTCACGTTTCCAAGGTTGTGGACTGTGCATTAAACCCCTGGGTGATGAGCGGGAAAACCGTCTCAATCTGCATCAGGCCCCCGACTATCTGAACGTACGAAATCTGGATTAACCCTCTATGTTTTCCCAAACCTCACCCGTGGTAAACCCTTGAAAAACCGTCCTAGCAACGGTCGCGGAGGGGCGTCTGAAAAATAAGGTGGGCCTGGGCCCCCCGTGGGAAGGCTCGAAACCTGAGAAAAGGCGGGGAAAGGGTGCCCCCCCACTGCAGGCATCCGCGGGAGGCATCAATGCATCAACCCGCTGTGAAAAACCGGGGAGGGGGTTAAGGCCCCCTTTTTGGGGCCTCTCCCCTATCCACCCCTCCCCCTCTTCCCTTTTCACCTCCCCCCTCCCCATCTCCTCCACCTCCTCCCCCCTGTTTTTTCCCCTTTCCCCCCCAGCCCCTCCACAACCTCCTCCCCCCCTCCTTCCCCCCTCCTCCTGCCCCCCTTCCCCCTCTCCCATCTCCTTCCCCCCTTCACCTCCTCCCCTTTTTTCCCC